>CM057453.1:95469375-96963750 GCA_016271365.2 Neoceratodus forsteri | reverse complement strand
TGCTGGAAGAGAGTAAGCGGGAGTCCTCTGTAGAGGCAGTAAACTGTCTCCCCAGCTGGCCCCGGACCAGATCCAGAAAGTAAGGGAGGTTTTAGCAGACTTTGCCCCGTTGTTTAGTGCCAAGCCTGGACTAACCCCCCTTAGCGACGCACAATGTGGAGACAGGGACACAGGCACCCATACGGCGGACAGCATATCGGGTGTCAGAGGCTGTCCAAAAGGACATTAGGAGGGAAGTGGAGGAGATGCTGGATTTAGGGGTAATCCAGAGATCCTACAGCCCCTGGGCCTCAGCCATAGTCCTTGTGCCTAAGCCAGATGGTGCTACTCCTTTCTGTGTGGACTATCATGGACTGAATACAGTCACGAAGTCAGACACCCACCCGATGCCCCAGATGGATGAACTCCTGGACAAATTGGGAGGGGTGACCTACCTTACGACCATTGACCTGATGAAGGGGTATTGGCAGGTAGAGTTGACAGACAGAGCTAGGGAGAGGTCGGCCTTCATCACTCCAATAGGCTTATTTGAGTTTAAAGTAAAGCCTTTTGAAATGAACAATGCCCCGGCCACTTTCCAAAGGTTGGTGAACCAGGTGTTAAATGGTGCTGAGGAGGACGCTATGGCATACCTGGATGACACTGCCATCTTTAGTGCTAGCTGGGAGGAACACCTATCCCACCTTAGGGAAGTGTTGAGCAAGATACAGAGGGCGGGGCTCACTGTCAAAGCCGGGATGTGCCAGGTGACCATGGGGAAGTGGCATACCTCGGGCATGTAGTAGGCCAGGGACAGCTCCATCCTAACCAAATAAAGACAGAGGCAATTCAGGTGTGGCCCAGACCAGAAACACAGAAGCAGGTCAGGAGTTTTCTAGGGACAGCAGGGTACTACAGAAAATTTGTACCCAGTTACAGTGCCCTGGCTGCTCCTATATCTGACCTGACAAAGAAAAGGATGCCAAAGAAAATTATCTGGGGCTCAGCCTGTGAGGAAGCCTTTACCAGATTAAAGGAGGCACTGTGCAGTGCTCCTGTTTTGACAAGTCCTGACTATAGCAAAACCTTTATAGTTCAGACTTACGCCTCAGACGTGGTATTGGGGCAATACTGAGTCAGACATCCAGCCAAGGGACAGATCACCCAGTAGTGTACCTAAGTAGGAAGTTACTTCCCAGGGAGCAAGTGTACTCCACGGTGGAAAAGGAGTGTCTTGCCATAGTGTGGGCCCTGAAGAAATTAGAGCCATACTTGTATGGGCAGCATTTTGTGGTGCAGACTGACCACAACCTCCTGGTTTGACTGACGCAGATGGGAAAGAACAATGGCAGATTGCTAAGATTGAGTCTTGCTTTGCAAGGGTATGATATGAAAATCGTACATAGGGCTGGAGTCAAAAATCAGAACTCAGATGGGCTGTCCAGGGTCTATGAGGAGTGAACTGATTTGGGAAGCTCATCCCATGCAGGGGATACCGCCCCCAAATTCAGTCTAAGTGGGGAGGATTGCGACATTGTCAGCCAGTTCTGAGTGCTGTATGATCATTTTTTGTAAATATAAATGAGAAATGCTAAAACAGCACGTGAGATCACACACACACACACAGGTTTTAGATACCAGGTGTTACATGGCAGGTCTGAAGCTAATGATAGAGTAGAACAGTCCTGGATCAAGGATATCCTGTTTTGTATAAAGTTAATTACAGGCTGGAAGAGGTTTGAGTTGAGAATATCCCTTTTATGACGTTAGGAGAGGAAACCAGGCTTAGTAAACTGGTGCGAAATCATAAAGATGCTTTCATGTCCTGGAAGGGGAAAGCTTATCATGAGATCAAAGAAATGTCATTTGGAGGATATGAGTCATGCTGAGGTTGTAGAATTTAATACTTGGAAAAGACATCCTGTTTTTTATATAAATATTTTTTTATATGTTCTGACAGGGAGGAGCTAGGTGACCTCATGCAAGTAGGTGGGGAAAACCAGATTTTAATTATTATTGTTTTTCTTCAGAGACACTTTTATCTAGACTCTGACAAAGAAACATCTGTGAGCACTTTTAAACAGGTATTTAGAAAGAGAGGTAAATCTAAATATTGTTGTAGAAATCTGCACTGTTTAAACCTTGTTCTTTTAAAAGATTTGTATGTCTTGTGATATAATAGTTCTGTATTCTGTGTTTTACATATTTTTATCTATTTTAGTAAAAACTCTTTTTAGAGCATACTTGGTCTGTCTTTGAATTTCTTTTATTTGTAAGAAAAATATATATGGTTATAGCAGACATTAGGCATAAGCTTGAATGGTGATACCAAACTGGAAAGAGAAGCGTTTTAAATCTGAGGTCTTTATTAAAGTTTTTAAGGGTTCATCTCTGTATACCTGGTTAGGTGCCCATAAGCAAAGATATCTGGCACCCTGAAGACAGAAATATCTGAGCCTGTGCATTGAGTGCACTAGCAAGAGGTTCACAATTTGAATCCCTCCAAGACTGGAGACCAAAGGTTGATCCGAACTCACAAAATAGACAAGAGGGTTACCTTGTTCTGTCAAACTGTTCACAAGACTGCACTCGGAGGTTGGCACTTTGGAAGTAGAGGGCTGACCTGCTGAGTGGGTTTGTGACCGGCCACATCCACCACTCCCCCCTTGATCCACGACCTTAGTCACCCAGTCAAAGAAATTGATAGAATGTGTTTGACATGACCATCCCACTGTGAATCCATGCTGTCTAGGATCCTGTACTCTGCTGGATTCAAGGTGTTTCACGGTCCTTTCTCTGAGTAGTGATCCCATAATCTTCCCCACTATTGAGGTGAGGCTGATTGGTCTATAGTTTCCAGCCTCCTCCCTACTGCCACTTTTGTGAAGAGGGACTACATCTGCCCTCCTCCAGTCCTCTGGAACCACTCCTGTATCGAGTAATTCATTGAACTGGGATGCCAGTGGTGCTGCCAGCACTTCCTGTAGTTCCCTTAATATTCTAGGATGTATCCCATCCAGTCCCATCGCCTTGTCCACTTCCAGTTTTGCAAGTTCTTTTAGGATTCTCTCTTCCGTAAATGGACTGGTTCATCTCCTTCCCATATTTGTTCATGTTGCCTAGCTGTGGTCCCTCACCTTCTTCCATGAATACAGAACAAAAATATTTGTCAGTATTGATGCTTTTTCCAGGTTCCCTTCCACACACTCTCCTTCTTCTCCTTTAAGCCTTTCTATCCCACCTCTGGTTTTTCTCCTTTCACTAATGTACCTACAAAAAATCTTTTTTTTACCTCCTGTGCTATTTTTTCCTCTGTTTGTGCCTTTGTGCTCCTGACTGCTTTCCCTGCCTCCTTCAGTTTATCCAGGTACAATACCCTGTCCTCCTCCTGCTGTGTTTCCTTGCATTTCCTGAAAGTCATCTTTTATACCCTTACCTTCCCGGCCACTTCCATTGAGAGCCACAGTGGCTTTCTCTGGCCCTTGTTTACTTGCCTAATGCAAAGGTTTGTTGCCTTTACTATGGCTCCTTTCAGATGGGCCCACTGCCCCTCCACTGTCTCCCTTTTGTCCCTCCCTGCCAGGGCATGCTTGAGACATATCCCCATCTTAATAAAGTCTACCATCCTGAAATCCAGGACCCTCACCTTTGTGTGTCTTGACTCTGCCACTCTACTCATGCTGAACCACACCGTGTGGTGATCACTGGAACCCAAGTGTTTGCCCACCCCAACTTCCTCAATTCTGTCCCCATTGGTGAGTACCAGGTCCAAACCTGCACCCTCCCTGGTGGGCTCTAGCACTAGCTGCCTGAGGCCTGCCCCTTGCACAGAGTACAGGATGTTCCTGCTCCTGGATGAGGCAGCAACTGGGATGCTCCAATCCACATCTGACAGATTGAAATCACCTACCGGCAGCACCTCCCCTTTAGCTGCCATCATGTGGATGGATTCCTCTAGGACCCTGTCCACCTCCTTCCCCTCTGCTGGAGGTCTATATATCATGTCCGTGTGAACAGCAGTGCCATTGCCCATCTCAAGGGTGACCCACAGTACCTCCCCCCCACATTCCCTGTATCTCAGTCACTTTAATACCCTCCCTGACGTAAACAGCCACCCTCCTCCCTTTTAACCCTCCCATCTCTTCTAAACAGAGTATAAACTGGTAGTGCTACATCCCAGTCATGGTTTCCAGTATACCACATCTCTGTAATAGCTACAATGTCCAGTTCTGCCTCCATCATCAAGGCCACCAGGTCTGGGATTTTATTCCCTATGTTTTGGGCATTGGTATATATGGCCTTCCATGTTCTGCCATTTGTCCTTTTATCATCCCCCCCGCTGTCTTTTTGCCTCCTCCATTTGTCCTTACTGTTTTCAACCCTCTTCCTTGGTTATTTATTTTTTTATTTATTTATTCCACACAAAACCCTTTAGGCTGTGCCTATTTTCTAAGGGTTTAGGGTCAGATACAACAGAGGACAACAATTAGCAGGTATATAAGAAAAAATACTTACCATAGTAATCTTGTTTCTTCCAAGGGAATCTTTACTGTATTCTGACATATGCAGTTAGCCATCACCATTGAACTGCCCCAGAGAAGAAAGAGTTAACGAACCTATGCAAATAGTAGAACGCTGATAGGCTCAAGCTTGGTTTTCAAACTACTGTCCCTGGTGCATTCTATGTAACTGTTAGATTCTTAAGCATCATGTACAACAAAATTTACTATCTATGCTATCTTCCAAAACTAAATCCCCCTAAGAACTACAATCCTCCCTTTGAATAGGACATCTGAAAAGACTCAGGTCACAGATGCCCAAAAAAACACCAACCTAAACAAGTTTCAACAACAAAACATGAACAGCTGGAGTGCAGTGCCCACCAGGTTCTAGTAGGGGAGGTAGGGTGGGAGCTCAGAATACAGTAAAGATTTCCTTGGAAGAAACAAGATTACTACGGTAAGTAATTTTTTCAAGTCCCAGGAAATCTTGACTGTATTTTGACATATGTAGACTACCAAGCAGTACCTTTGGAGGTGGGCCTAGAACCTATTTAGGAAACAGGCTGTGCAGTACAGCTGCGCCAAACCTGGCATCACTTCTATCTAGCCTGGGTGTCCAGGCAATGGTGTTTAGTAAAGGTGTGAACAGTTTTCTAGGTAGCTGCTTTACAAATTTCTAACAAAGGAATATCTCTAGCAGCTGCTAGAGAAGCAGCTGTACCCCTGGTGGAATGAGCCCTGAGGCCCACTGGGGGGGTCCTTGCCCAGTTTGCTGTAGCAAAACTGAATACATGCAACAATCCAGCATGCAATAGTCCTTTCTGAAACGGGTTTGCCTTTCCCCACTTCTCCATAGGTCAGGAATAGCTGTGTATTATCCTGTCTATGGCCCTTCGTATGGTCCAAATAATAGCCGATAGCCCTCTTAACATCTAGGCTATGTAGCCTATGTTCTCCTGAGTTGGAGTGATCAGTGAAAAAGACAGGCAGGGTAATGGTCTGGTTGAGATGAAAATCAGACAACATTTTGGGAAGGAACTTCCTATTGGTTCTGAGTACTACCTTGTCCCTATGGACTGAAATGTAGTTAGGCTCTGTGGACAAAGCCTGGAGTTCACCAATCCTTTTGGCTGAAGTAACTGCCACTAGAAATACTTTTTTCCAAGTCACGTACTTGGGATCTGCTGAGGACATGGGACCAAATGGGAGTTGCATTAGCTGTGCAATGCATATGTTCAAATCCTAAGAGGGGGCTGGTTCCCTGTTTGGGGGGATGTAAATGAAGCAATCCTTTAAAAAACCTCCTGAAAATAGGATTGGAAGCCAAAAAAGTGCCCTTACCCACTGAGAGGTAGGCAGAGACAGCTGCCAAGTGTACCTTGAGGGTAGATGGCTTAAGGCCTAGGGAATGAAGATGGACTAAGTAGTCCAACAGAACAGTAAGTCCAGCCTGATAAGGGTCTATGACCTTCTGTTGGTACCAAATGGAAAACTCCATTTAGAGGTGTAAGTTTTCCTGGTAGAGGGCTTCTGAGAGACCCTTAGGACCGCAAGAACTCCTTTAGAAAGATGCAGATTAGCATATTCTAAGTTCTCAAGAACCAGGCCATGAGCCTGAGGGACTTGAGGTTGGCGTAAAGGATTCCTCTACAACTCCAAACTTTGTGGGAAATGAAACTGTATAATATTGTTTGAAATGAAACTGTTCATAATATAATTCGGCTAACCCTCCTATGGACTGTGACATACAACAGAGCAGAAAATATGGGGGGGGGGGGTGGTAAAAGCCCTTGTGACGTCTTCACAGAGACCACAAACACTTGCTGATAATCTTCAATGGATTTTTTATTTCTCCTATGTTTCGCTCTGTTCATAGAGCTTGTTCATGGGGTTTCTGTCATATATAAGTCAAATAAAGATCTACAAATAATATACAAATAATTTAATTATTGTGTTTCATACACTTGCAAATACTTCATATGTGGTATAACAAATCTTTGTTCATTCAAATGGTATAAAACAGCCTACCTATGATATTTTTCTTTTATTCCCAGTACAACATTTTTTCAGCTTTATAATTTTAATTTCTTTCCTAAAAATACAAAAGCTAAATATTAAACAGTCCGTCCGTCATAGTGCACGATAATTTCAAGATCCCACTAAGGGGGTATCCCCTTTTATAACTGCAGCAGTACCAGCACACCTAAATCAGTAGTTGTCTCTACTATTTTTTTAAATTATATCTATCCAGAAATTTCAGTACTATCCCTCAAAGGGAATCCTTTCTGTAAAGCATAGTGAAATTATCTCTTTATATTGTTTACTCATAGTTTCCAAGGGTTAAAATAAGTAATTTATAATCAATTTCAAAAAAGGTTTCTTGTTAAATCCATATTATTACCTTCAAAACTGTTCTGTAACGGCTGTTGCTTATTTTGCCCAATCAATACAAAGCACTGGTTCCGATAGTTTGTCTTTTTAACTGTCAACTATTGGATTAACATCTCCATAGAGAAATCCTACCTGCAAATTACAAAAAAGTAAACATTTCAAACTGGGTTCATTTCGACTTGTAAGTTGAACACAGTTATTTTCAGTTGCTTGTAACTGCCATGAGGCTATTTACCTTCAAAGAAGTTCAGAACGTTGTGTTTTTCTCTTTTTAATCTGGTGTTCTGCTACAATGGCAGAGATGCTGGACGCTGCTTTCCTCTCGAGCTTCCCCAAAAGACTGCTCGTGGAGTGGTGTAATGATGTCACTATGTGTTTGCGCATGTGCACATGCCTAATAGACATAGCGCATAAAGGATTCCTCCCCTGGGAGCAGGTCAGCAGTTTGTGTCTCCTGGGGAGGCAAATCAGTCTGAATATTGACAGGGAGAAGAGCAGGTAGTACCAAGGCTGCCTGGCCCAATCCGGAGATATGAGGATCATTGTTGCTGAGCTTGTTCAGCACCCTGAGCAACAGGGGGGAATGGAGGGAAGGTGTACAAGAACTTCCCTGTCCAATCCAGTATTAGTGTATCCAATGGCACTGTGCCCACTGCAGGAGGCCTGCAGCAAATCTGTGGCAGCTGGTGATTGTCCAGGGCTGCAAAGAGGTCTATCTCTGGGACTGTCCCATCTTCTGAAGATGGCCTGCAGGATCTGTCTGTTCAGAAACCACTCATGGTGGTTTTGATTGATCCTGCTCAGTGCATCTGCTAGGACATTGTCCTTCTCTGGAAGATGGACTGCTGAGAGACAGACCCTGAGGGAATATGCCGGACTCCAAATTTTCATGGCCTCTGTGCACAGCAGGATGGATCTTGTGTCTCCTTGCTTGTTTATGTAGTACATAGTTGTGGTGTTGTCTGTCCTGACTTGCACCTCCTTGTCCTAGACCAGTGAGGTAAATGACTGGAAGGCCAGAAAGACTACCTTGAGCTCCAACAGATTTATGTGGAGTTGTTGCACCTGGGTTATGACCCTATCATCCCACATACACCTTACACTGTATTCCTGTTCTGTTACACTGTGATACTATTTTGCACTAATATATAGATTTAGGCATCCATCATATAAGCATGCATGCCAGGAATGTGCTTTGCTGCTAATATTTGCTAATGTTTACATCCTTCATACAATTAGATCATACATGACTATTATACCTCACTATAATGCATTATGTTTGTCTTTCACATATATTCCATACATAATCTACCTAATTACTGACAAGATGACTCTGAGGGATCATCAGTGATTATTGTATACCTATAGTCTCATATAATTATATGTAGTGTGTGTTTTACACTCAGGCAGATATGCCATGTGTAATAGAGCCCTGTTAGCACTTCTCCTTGTTTAAGCAAGCTAGCTGACAGAGAGAGAAAACCTTTGTTATGTTTTATATTGTACATAGGCAAGAAATGCCACATGTAGTTTGAACCCCTCAGCATTTCTTTTGTCCAAGCTATAATGCAAATGGAAGCATATTATTTGTCTCATATGATACTCATTAGTAATTCTGTCTCCTAAGTCATTATCCAATACATATCGTTTCTCATATCTGTACTATGAGGTAATCTCTGTTGGTATGCTGTTATCTGTAGTATATAGCCTTCTGCAACCTACTGTAGCTCCAGGAGAGCACACAGAGAGAACAAGATCTTGGAGAACCTAAGATTCTAGAAATACTGGAGATTATGTACATTCTTCAGGAGAGTGTTGAGAACCCCATCTCCCTTGTGATTTTCTTTGTCACAGGCTTGGCGTAAGTAGTATAATAAACATTTATCAGTACTCTTGCTTGTTTATGAATGTTTCTTGGCAGACTCCAAAGACATAAGAATCTGTATTATTAGTATTATTATTTACCCTACACACTAAGAGTGTTTAGGCAACACAGTAGTGCCTCCTGCTGTGACCATGTACAGTGTGCTTTCCCAGGTGGGTGGCCCATCCTAGGAGGGAGACATCTGTAGTCAAAACTACTGTTGGAGACTTCTGCTAGAATGGTACTCCTCCCTTGAGGTTGTCCCTTTCCTGCCACCACTGCAGTGCTTGAATGAGAGTCCCTGTGACTGGCACTGGCCTTGATAGGGGGGTTCTTTTTCTGAGACCGGTGGGACCTGAGGTGGAACTGTTTGTCTCTCATCTGAAACCTGGCTCCTGGCACTATTGCTGTTGAGGCTGCCATGTGGCCCAACAGTTGCTGGAAATGTCTTGCTGGTCTGGGGATGTGAAGCTGGCAGGAGCTTGCCAACTGAACCAGGATGTCCACTCTTTCCTGAGGAAGGAATGCCTTCCCTCTGAGTGTACAACTCTTTTCCTATGAAATCCAAGAGCTGAACCAGCTGCAGTACTGACTTCTTCAGGTTCACCAGGAGCCCTAGAGACTGCAGGGTAGCCTGTGTGAGGACTAGAGCATCCCTTACCTGCTGAGGGGACTGCTGCATGACTAGTCAGTCGTCTAAGTAAAGGAATACTATTACCCCCCTGCTTTCTCAAATGTACCACTACCACAGCCAGGCACTTTGTGAACACCCTTGGGGCAGAGGTGAGACTGAAAGGCAGAGCTCTGAACTGGTAATGACCTGATGGTAATCTGAACCTGAGGTACTTTCTGTGAGACTGTCTGATGGGGATGTGGAAGTAGGCATTCTTGAGGTCAAAGGATGCCAGCAAGTCTCCCTGCCTGAGAATGAGGAGAATCATTGCCAAGGTGACCATCTTGAACTTTGGCTTGGTTAGAGATACGTTTAGTGCTCTGAGGTCCAGTATGGGTCGCCACTCCCAATTCTTCTTTAGGGTTAGGAAATACCTCGAGTAAAATCCTTTTTCCCTCTGTGAGGTTGGAACAGACTCCACTGCCTTTGCCAGTAGAAAGCTGGCTAGCTCTGATTCTAGCAAGGCCTTTTCTACTAGGGTTGCAGGTTTGAACAACTTTGCCCTCAGCTTTGGAACGCCTTTAAAACAGAGTACAAGACCCTGGCTCACTACTTCCAGGACCCACTTGTCTGTGGTAATGGCTTGCCATTGCTAGGAGTAGTGAGCCAGTCTGCCACCTACTGGTACTGGGGAGGCAACCCTGACAGGCATGTCAGGGGTTCTGCTTTGCCTGTATCCTGGACTGGGGGCTTGGATCAGAACGTCTGCTACCCCTTCTACCCCTGCCTCTAAAGTAGCCACATTGTTGCCAGTAGTCTGGGAGAGACCGAGCCTGATAAAAGGGCCTGGTATAGGATCTCCCCCTACCTCCACTACTTTGGTGCCTCTGGGAGGTGGATGCCTTCTCTTTGGCAAAGGCGCTTTTATAAGCTGCCTTGTACTCATCCATCTTTTTCATGTAAGCTTCTGTTTATTCACCAACCAGAGAATTCTGCTCACAAGGAGAATCTAATGCCTCACTTTGTGTATCTTGAGAAAGGGTAGTGGCCCTGAGCCAAGCAAACCTTTTCAGGGATACTGAAGTTGCCATAAGTCTGGCAGCAGTGTCCTTGGTATCCACTGCCATGTGGAACTGGTACTTGGAGCTCTCAATGCCACATCTGGCCGTCTCCTCTAGGTCAGCTGCTAGTGCAGAAGGAACTTTACCGGCCAGCTCCAAGACTGAGTTCCAGAGACTTTTTTGGTATTTGGATACACAAATCATCATAAGTGGCCTGTCTGATGGCCAAAGAGGCCCCTAAGTAGCCTTTCTTTGCCATAGACTTGATTTTCTGAAAATCGTTGTCGGGGGGATGGAAAAATAATGGCACATTTGCTCAGTCTCAAGCAGCTGCCTGTACCACTCCCTCAAGGTTGGGGTGACTGAAGAGAAATTCATCCCACTCTTAGCCAAATGGTATTTCCTGTCCATTTATCCACTGGAGGGACAGAGGTAGGAGTTTTTAAGATATTCAGGACTTGTTTCTTCTGTGACTTATGGATGGGGAGCAGCAAACATTTAGTAGCTGCCAGATCCATCATCTCCATATAATCTGGTTCCTCCTTCTCCTCCTCAGTGGCCTCCTGAGTGGGGATGTCCAGAGTCTCTGACACTTATTTCATAAAGGAAAATTGGGAAGAGAAATCCTCAGGATGTTGAGTGGAAGACTCGAACTCCTGCTGTTCTGGCGAGACCTCAGGCTCAGTTGGTTCCCCGAGGTCACAGTCTTCCTCCTCTTCATAATAGGGGTCCGGTTCAGCCGAACCAGGAACCAAAGGAGCAACTGTTGGTGTAAAAAGTGGTTGAACTGGTGGTTGCTAAGGTACTTGCTGTGGAACCAGAACCGAACCACCAGGAATATTCTGCAACTGAATAATCTTAATAGCGCTTGCTATTTCTTCAGCGGTTGGAACCACCACAGCCTTTGGTTGTGGTTCCTTCCATGTATGTTTCTCCTTTTTATTCTTATTGGCAGGGGACAGTTCAGCGGCCATTTCTGCTGTCCTCTTAGGTTTTTATATAACTGCATATATGTCTAGAATCATTTGCTGTGCATGTGTGAAGAGGGTATCACACGTGCACAGTCACAGATTTCCCACATATATGCAGTACAAGGGTGTTAACAGACCTATATTTAACAGACTCCTTCCTATAGACCACACATTATCGCTCTGGAGTGCTGTCACTCCAATGACATCATCATGCACGCACGTTGCGGCCATCTATGGCTGCTATCGGAGCGTGCATTTTAAACTGGTGGATTTTACATTTTTTTAAATGCGACAAAACACTACTAAAACTACTTTCTGCACTAAATGAGGTGCATCATATGGCAGGTAAGGGTTAGACTGAAGCCCTATGTTTTCAGATTTTCCACTCTTGATTAAAAAAAAAACATTTAGTTGTCCTTTAACTGAAGGGCTGGTGCACAGTGAAATCGCCTACAGTCTCCAGGGGTTAACAGGTTCAGGCCTGTGGGAGAATAAGAAAAAGTGTAATTTATAATAGTTTATGTAAAGATCAGTTATTTTAAAGTTTTTGTTTTTATTGTTGAATGCTAATGCTTTTCATGCAAAACTGTCTCTGTACGTTGAAGAGCAGTCAGTAAAACTTACCTTCATTTTCACTTTGAAAGTGTGTCACAGTGGTGCTTTTGGTTGTCCACATCTCACATTACCTGTGGTCTCCTGGGTTAGTCCAGTGTAGCCCCTTTCTCTCCCACACAGGTTCTGCAGCTCCTCAATTGGGGAGGTAATTGTAAAGGTTCCTGTGTGTATCCAATCAATGGTTGTGGGTTTAAAGGGAGGCAAGGAACCCACTGGTGGTGCAACTCTGATAATCTCTGTATAGGTGCTGTATCTACCTGGTGTGACCAAAAGAAACGTGGGGTGTAAGCCAGCATTGGGAGCTACTGCCCGTTGAGGCACACCTTCCTAACATTATACCACAGTTGCAGCAACTTCTGGGTCTTTGGGTGCAAGGATCCCTATTTTTTAAAAATCGGGCGCAGGGTCCCTGACACACCTGGAGTTCACCTCAGCCCTAGTTCACCACAAATTGTGGCAATCTAAGGGTTCTATAAAAATTTTGCCCAATGAGTTGTGAGCAGTATGCTCTTTGTGCAAGAAGATGATCAGCAGAGGGAGCTAGAACTGTACTCTGGGTACCTCAGCATTAAAAAAACATTTAGAGAGATGTCATCCTTTACTCCCGAGGCATAATTATTTGGCCAGAGAGAAAGATGTAAACACCATGCAGCCAGATAGTTCAGATTCCCATTCCACCTCTTCCTGTTGCAGTAAGTGGTATCAGTAGCCTTGCTGATACAGTTTTAATGTCCCCTCATTATTAGTCTTCAAGAGAAAGTAATGCAAACAGTCCCCTTTTGCCCTTATCATCCAGCACTCCTAATCTGGCCTATCTGAAGAAGCCTTCTTTTAGAAGGCAGCTCACAATTTTTCAGAAGCTTGCGTGTAAAGCTAGTAAATACCAATGTAGTCATCCTGAAGCAATCACTGTAACAAAACTAATTTCTGAGATTATATTTCTTAAACCGTTCACAATTTGTGTTAATCCTAATAACACCCTATCTAGGTAGGTCTATAATCCCACTTTAGTGTCAATCTGCCTACTCTAGTGGTGCAGTAAATGATAGTCTGCTAGTTTTTCTCCCACCTGGTTTCTTGCTGCTTCTAGTTTTATTTACCATTTTATTGCTGACTGCTAGAACTACCCTATCAGATTGCACCAACATTTTGCATTGTTCTGTATCTGTTTTCATGTACAAGGAGAGGTAATTGTATGTTCTACAGTTCATCAGTGCAACTCCCAGATAATTGCAGATGCTCAGTTTAGGCAGCAACCTGAGTGTTTATGTGTTTTGCAGCTTTTACCAGCCTCTTCTTTTAATATTGTAGTTACTGTTTAGGCCCGTTACCGAGTTGCAGCCATTTAGTGTATTTGAACAAACGTTTATTTGTACTCTTAGCTACTGTACTGCATAACTGATGGCTATCCATCTTCCCTCCTGACAAGGTACCTTGGCCTCCCCTGCCTTATCCCTTTCCCTCTCCTGCTCCTACCCGACCTCCTCCCTCCCCAATTCTACCGACCTTCCCTCTAGGCCCCCCACTTACCCAGCCTTAACTCCTCCACTTTGCCCTCCTCCCTTTCTGTTGTCCCTAGTTTCCTCTCCTTCCCCTCCCTTAATCTGCAGTTCCTACCCTCTTCTTCCCCTGCCGCCCCCTCACAGGGATGAAAATCCCACTCCATCCTTTTGCCCCATTTCCTTCTCCTGTCTGACAAAGTGTTGTCCAACCCTGGTCTCTCTCTTCACTTCTTCTTCACCTCCCTATCTTCCAAAGGCTTGAGCATCTATCATCTCAATGCTCAGAGTCTTCTTTCAAAACTCAACCTCCCGTTTGTCTGGGTTTCACAATACTCTACTGATATCCTTTAGCCTGACCCCTCCTAATTATCATCTCTTCAGGCAGGACAGGGGAAAATGTGGTGCAGGTGTTGCCATCTATGTCCAAGTGACTCCTACATCATGGCCATCAAAGAAGATGCACCCTCCTCCCACAAGTTTCTTCTCGTCAGGCTGTCATTCCCCTCCTCTGTGCACATCTTCAGTGGGGTTTTCTCCACCTCCACCATGGTTGATTTCCTCTCTACCATTACCTCTCATTTCTCAGCTGGTGAACTCATCCTATTAGGGGATTTCAATCTCAATTAGCTCGCCCCAACTGCCAGGCCAACCATCCTCAAGGTTAAGTCTCGGCCTCTTGCAGATTATACCTGAACCCACTTGGCTCAATCCCCACTCCCACAACCATTCACTCATAGACTAGGTACTCACCTCCCAAGTCACTGCACTGTTGCAACAGGTATCTTGCTGGATGCTTTCAGTGGCCACTGCATGACATGTTGCATCAGGAAAATCCAACATACACCTTACTCTACACAATACACCTGGACCAGGTCCCTCCAGTCACACAAATGCTCTCCTGAGTGACCTTACTGCAACAGATTGGACAACCATCTGCCACTGCTATTGACAATGCCCTCTGCCCCCGCTTTCATTCTAAATTCTCCTCTGGGACAAGCATGCTCCACTTAGAAAATCCAGGGTCAAAACTCACCAGCACCTCTGGATCATTCCCCAAATCGCAGACCAGTGCAAGTCCCCTGATCTCACCTGGGCACGCTGCTAACTATCACACTCCCTTCTTGACCTCTTATATAGGACTACTAGAAACTCTTGCACAAAAGCTGTCTGGGACACAAAATTGCACTATTTCAAGGCCAACCTTCAGAATATTATTCACTCCCTTTTTGACCCTTGCAACCAATCTCCAACCCCCATATCCTTCTGGTAAATGGTTCATCTGTATTGCACCCCTCTTCCATCACTGCTCATTTCAATGAGTTCTTTACTACTTGTGTTCACCCATCCATTCAACCTCCACTCCATCTTATGTCCCCTCTCCTCCCATACCCTCCCAGGGTTTCCTTTCCTCATTACAGCCCAGGGAACTCTTGAATGCCTTTTTCTCCCTCAACCTGTCCAAGTCCAGCTCCAACAGGCTGGATCCTAAACTCCACAACCTGAAAAAGACTTAGGTTGAATTGCCAGGTTTTATGGTGCATTTCCAAGCCTGAGATGCAATAAACTGATTGCAAAGTTGACTTCAAAACTGGCATATTTAAACTGTTCATTTGCTTCTGCGTGCTGGTTTCATCTGTGTTTCATTGGATCCCAAACTCCTCCACATTTCTGCTCCTGCTATAGCATCTCCTCTGAGTCACCTACTCAATCTCTCTTTCTCCCTCAGTCTTGGAAGATGGCCAAAGTTCTTCCACCTCTCAAAGTGGGGTGGACCCCTTCTCCCCTGGTAGCCTCCAGCCAGTCTCTCTCTCCTCCCCTCTGTTGCTTAGATGTAAGAAAAACACATCTTCACCAGACTCTTCAATTTCCTCCCTTCCACCAATTTTCTCTTCATATTCCACTCTGGCTTCCAGAACCATCACTCCACCGTCTCCTCTCTGCTGCATATAACAGATTCTATCTTTTCAGGGATGGACCTGGTGCACATTATGGCTGCCATCTTCATCGAACTGGTGCAAGCCTTTCATTCAGTGTCCCATGCACTCCTCCTGGATAAGCAGAGTTCTGCTGGCTTCCCAGCTCCTGCTGTCAACTGGTTCCACTCTTAGCTCACAGGCTGTCTACAGTTGGTACAGGTTGCTAATGCCCTGTCACCCCCTTCCCATCCAGGCTGGTGTCTCACCAGGCTCCATCCTAGGTCCCATACTCTTCCCAGTTTTTCTTAACAGCTTCCCCTATTCCTCTGTCAACTCGCATATACACATGTATGCTGATGACACAGATCTGCACCTCTAGTCTCTCTACCACAGCCATGTAAGGTCTGTTCTTGCAAGACTTCTTCATCCTGTGCAGGTTCCAATACAACTAACCCCAGGTCAACACACACACACACACTGTGCCCATGACCTTTGGCACCAGCCAGAAACTGGCCTGTCTCCCTAATCTGCCCATCTTCTCCACCTTAGATGGCTCCTCTCTAGAAGGTATCTGTGTACAGATGAAATATTACATTGTAATATACTGATTTATGTCATATACTGTACTTCTGGGTCAAGCATGAAAAAGGACCCTCCTACATGGTTAACAAATCAATCAATAAATAAATAAAAGAAGTGCTTCATTCCTTCAGGTACTTTGGTGTGTAGCTAGACAGCAAGCTTGACTTCCCTGCCCCCACTGACTCCATCCACTCGTCCTAAACTTGGTGCCTTGTACCGCAATAAAGACCGTTTGTCTTTGCAGGTCCGCCAAAAACCTGTTACCAAAATGGTGCTCCTGGTCTATGTGGATGTGTTCTATGGCACTGCCCTGTCCGCCGCCATGGCCAGACTGGACACCCTCTGCAACTCCTTTTGCCACTTTGCTACTACCCCCCCCATACTCATCATTGCTCACTTTACTCCTCCTTATCCATTCTCCACCTACCCTCACGTCACCAGATCCATTGCACCTCCTTCATTTCCAAATACTGCTTTGGGTCCCTTCTCTCTTACCTTTCAACAGTCCTCTCCCTCATCCCCTTCGTTTTTTGTTCCCTCTGCTCCAGGAATCCTCGCAACTTCACCATCCCGCATCCCTGTTCCTCTGCTGGACAATCAGATCTTCTTCCCACACTTCGGAACTAGCTCCCCACATTCCTCTGCTTATCAGCTGAAACTCCTTCCCTCCTGTTTTCTCTCTCCCTAACACCTGCAATTGTCTGCTATTCTACCCCGATGTAGGTGTGGCTGAGGCACTTAATTATTGGACCTGAATCACAAAGGGTGACGCAGGGATTGCACCAAGCCATGCTTTGAAACTGGTGGTTGGCAGAGCTGCACCCTAACCTTTGCCACAACCTGCGCTTAATTCAGGATCACCGGCGCATTTGTGACACTTTTCCCGCTTTACGGCAGTTTGTGCCAAATATTTGGTGAGCGCCCTGTAAAAAGGGTACCCGAGACTGCCTCAAGCTACTGTAGACAAAAAGCTGGTCTAACTTGCAGCAATCAGCGCTGGGATCGAGAATCAGTTGCTGGCCGAGGAATGCTGCAAGCCTCATGCATCGTATGTTTGGCGCACCCAGGGCTTACGACATTCCTGGGACATTTGTGAATTTACCCCATTGTTTTTTGCTTAGCTTATTCATGCTGCACTTATACCTGTACTCCTCATGTTATTCTGATGGCATGTTATTGTAAACTGCAAACTGTGTCTATGATATGTATTTTGTTTCCCACCCCCTTCCCTGGGGTCGCACCTGTAAACAAGCCTTGGCTCTGGGCATCTTTCCTGGTCACCACTTTTCAAATAAATATGCCCATGGGACTTGGCACTCTACAAATAAACTTACCGTGCCTCTTTTTTTTTTTTTTAAAGGGTGAAGCATCCCATAGCAAGAAAATGCAAAGACAGCACAGTCTGCCATTATAGTATCCTTCATTGTAACAAAAAGTAAAAAACTTGCATACTGGCTAAGGTGCTGAGTGCCCAAAGAGCAGTGCTCAGGCATTGTGAGTACAGAATGTTGGTAGTGCAGAGTTGCTTTGCCAGTTTCCTGAAGCATCCCATAGCCTTGTCATGGTTATATCTGCCCCTTCTCTATTTGGGAAGACACACCTCCAGCAGCTGTTGGGAATCAAATAGGGGACCATTAAATTCAAAGGCAGCAGCTCTAACCATTCAATTTAAAGGAAATCCTCCCTTAGCTGGGACATTACTGCTATTCCATGGACTACCACTAGATGTCTAACTATAATAATTTCTCAGCACTACTTTGCCTGAAACATAAAATTTGTTGCCAAAAAGGGACAGCATGGCCCACCCAATCTGCCCAGATGTTCCCTGTCTAATCTGTCCCTGCAAACCCTAACTGGTCTCTGGTGACCCTCCCTTCTCCTGTTTATTTTCTAGTATACCCTTGTATTTATCACACACCTGCTTGAAGCCCCAAATGTTTTCGCCTCCACCACTTCCACTGGCAGTCTGTGTTCCAGACATCTACTACTTTTTCAGTAAATAAGTAGTTTCTCACATTTCTCAAACTCCCCCCCAACAGCTCAATCACATGCCCCACCTTCCTGGTGTTCCTACTCATCTGATAGACTCCACTCCTGCACCCTGTTCACCTCTGCGAGGTACCTGTAGGTCTCTTAACATGTCACCTCTTGCTCTGCTCTCTTTCAGGGTGTACATGTTAAGATAACCTCAGTCTCTCTTTTTAGGGTTCTCTTGCAACCCCTGCACCTTTTTAGCTGTCTTCCTCTGAACTGCCCCCACCTTATGTCCTTCCTGACAATCACACAGGAGTGCGGTGTGCATAATTTATAGAACACATACAAACAATGGTGAGAAAGAATAAGTGCCTCAGCTGGGACTTGATCTCAGGCTGCCTGGAATACTGTTCCGATTTCGTTAACCAGCTGTGCCACTGAAACAACTGGAACCTGGGATGTCCCTGGGCACATTACTCTTTCTCAAATACACAACCCAATGGCAACACAAATATTTACTTCTATCAATCACACAGGAGTGTGGTGTGCATATTTCATGTAACACATACAGACAAAGGTGAGAAAGAATAAGTGCCTCAGCTGGGACTTTAACCCAGGCCACCCGTTATGTCCTTTCTAAGGTGCCCCTCCAAAACTTTACACAGTACCCCAGCTGTTTCTCACCAGCGAGTGATACAGTGGCAACACCACCTCCTTCCTTCAGCTGCAGATACCACTCCCTATGTTTGCCAGCATGCCAGTAGCCCTACCCACTGCTTTGTCACACTGCCCTGCCATGCTGAGCTTGTCAGATATGATGGCTCAAAGCAGAAAAAAAGACAGCTCCACTCACTGACATCTCAGGTCCAAGTATCAATGAGAGAAACAGAGAAAAGGACCACCACAGACACCAACCTAAGGTTGCTTAAACTTATTTAATCTTGCTACATAACACAGCTGCAGCATGCAGAGAAGCAAGTGACCACATGCATATGCAAAACTGGTCAGGGCATCTTGGTATGGTCATTTGCTTCTCTGAACAATGGAACTGTGAGTGTTATGTATGATGATTAAATAAGTTTAAGCAACTTTAACTTGGTGTCAGTGCAAGTCCTTTGTTTCTGTCAGATATGAAAATCTGAAGTCCCTTTCCTGTTTAGTGACTGTCAGTACCTCCCCTTCCCCCCATCCCATACTCAGTTCCTAGATTCCTATGCTGCAAGTACATGATTTAGCAGTTTTTGTCACCCAAAGAAATCTCAGATCTGTTTGGCATGATCACAAACAAAAAATCTATACTGCCTGTGGTCTTGTAGCCCACTGCATTCTAGATACTCTACCAGTCTCTTTCAGTGCAGTTCCCATTGAGTTCCCCACCACAGAAGACTATATATAAATACTGATAACCTTCTCTGCTAGATTGCAATGCTTTGCAAAGACTTTTTGTTTAATCAGTAGCGACTAAACTACAGTATTTGCTAACTGCAGTTATGGAACTGTGCCTTTATTTTGCACACTGTGTAAACAGTTTGGTCTTGCCTATTAAAATAACATATAATAGTATAATATAGCAATGAAACACCATTACTGCAAACATCTACATGGAAGCAGGATCCCTGTCCCTTTTGAATTCATGTGCTCTTGATGCCTGGTCTGCAGGTAAGGCATTAATCCCATGCTTCTGTCATCACAGTCTACCGTACAGGAATAGACTATGAGACAGTTATCTAAAACAGATTTATTCTTGTGGAAAAGACCCGGCAACCAAACTACTGTAAATCAGCAACTATGATGCAGACAACTACATAATGTGGCTTGTCCGAACCAAGAGATTGGTATATAAACAGCTTACCGTTTAAAAGCAGTTTGTTGTTACTTTTTATGTCTGAAGAATTTCTTTTTCTATTTGCTCATTAAAACTTTTTTTAACATGGTACTACTAGGTGCGATGTAAACAGCAGTACTTTACCTGAAGACTGACATATCTAGGATTAATCCTCTTCCTATGTCATCAGCATCATGACATTACAAGTGACTGATTATGCAGCAGGTGACTGGCTCTCCTAGGCCCCTTGTGATGTCACAGTGAGGCCATAGGGCTGAAGATGTATGAGGAGGAACAGAACAAGCTAGGTCAGCCTCTATGTAGAGTGCCATTCCACACATCACACCAAGTATTGTCAGGTACAAAAAAAAATCTTTTAATTAGCTAAAATGAAAAGGAAAAAATATTCAAGATACAAGAAGTGATAGTTCACTATTTTTTAAAGTTAATATTAATTCCGGGCACTGCACTAGCTGTTTAAAGTTGGCAAAAGCTACTTAGTGACTTGTGTTGGTAGGCATTAAGATGACAAAATGATGCCTGCCGTATTTATGGACAAGGTACAACAAAAATAAATGACATGAAGAGGACCAGACCAAGACTTATTTTCTTTAGGAGTACTGAAACATTCTTAACCTATTAAAACTTAATTTCAGGAACCAGATACTCAGGATCATTTAGTAAAGTTCATTCCTGACATACAGTATGAAACTCGTCTGAAAGACTGCAATTATGGAAATGCTACAGGCCAACAGATTTTCCTTGCAAGGATATAATTCTCAGACACATATGAAACATTTATTTTCTTAAAAAAAGTGAACTCCTCATCTCCTTAAAGCCAATGATGAAATACAGTGAATGTCAAAATTTCTTAGTATGAGTGGGGCTTAACAAAAACAGGTTACTCACCTGTAACAGTAGTTCTAGGAGTGGTATATGTTGTTCATCCACACTGTTTGGCATGTCCCTTTCCCCTTTAAATCTTGCCAGAAGTCTTCAAGCTGGCTCCTCCCACCTACCCGGGTGGTATATACCTTGGCTCCGCCCATGACGCCAGATCTTAGCCCACTGGAAGCTAAGTAGTGTGCCAAATCACAGGAGGTTGTGATCCATGTGAACAACATATATACCACTCCTAGAACTACTGTTACAGGTGAGTAGCTTGTTTTTCTAGGATCGTGGATATGTTGTTCGTCCACACCTATTGGCAGACTCCTAGCAGTTCTCCAGGAAGAGGGAGGCAAGGTGCACACCCCCTACTTAGGAAACAGAGATTGGAGAACAGAGGCACCAAAACCAGCATCCCTGGCGTGACTCAAGGTTGATGTGGTAGTGGGTAATGAAGGTGTTTGCTGACTTCCAGGTAGCAGCCCGACAGAATTCCTGGATAGGGATGTCCCTGGAAGCAGCCACCGATGTAGCAGTATGGTGGGTAGAATGAGCTCTTATCCCTCTGGGAGGCTCCTTGCTCACCAACTCGTAGCACAGACCTATGCATGATGTAATCCATCTTGCAATAGTCCACTTCGCTGCAGGTTTGCCAGAAGCGGCTTCAGCGTAGATGACAAAGAGCTGGCAAATCTCTCCACGAATTTCTGCCATCCTCTCCTTATAATAGGAGAGAGCACATCTCAGGTCCAAAGTATGGAGCCTGTACTTGGCGTCCGAGGTGTATTAGGGTAGTATACCGGTAGAGTCAACACCAGGTTAAGGTGAAACTCTGATACCACCTTCGGAAGAAATTTCGGGTGGTGGTGCAGGACAACTTTGTCCCTGTGAAAGACCAGATAAGGGGAGTCCACCGAAAGTGCCTGGAGCTCCCCTGTCCTTCTGGTAGACGTGATAGCCACCAGGAAGGCCGTCTTCCATGACAAGTGTGACAGCTCACACTTGTGCATTGGTTCGAATGGCTTGCCCATGAGCTTTGCCAATACCAGAAGTAGATCCCACGGACATGGAGGTTCACGCACTGGAGGGGATATGTGATCCAGGCCTTTGAAAAAGTGCCCAACCACTGACTCCTGCACCAATGTCAGCTGACTGGCCCATGCCCAGTAAGCAGAAATGGCTGCCAGGTGCACCCTAAGTGTTGATGACTGAAGACCCCCTTTGGAGAGAGACCAAAGGTAGTCGAGAATGTTAGCCACAGAACAGGATAAGGGGTCCAGACCTTTACCCTGACACCAAATGGAGAACCTTTTCCATTTGCAGGCATAACATTTCCTGGTCGATTCCTTTCTGGATGCCACCACCACGGTGTAGACATCTTCGGAAAGACCCAAAGCCTGGAACTCTAGCCGCTCAGGTAGCAGGCTGTGAGATGCAGGGATTGAAGGTCTGTGTGGTATACCTTCCCCGGTTAAAAGAGATCAGGTCCGGGCGTGTATAAAGCCGCTCTGGGGGCCTGCAACTGAGGCTGAGGAGATCTGGATACCAGAACTGGCATGGCCAGCCTGGGGCTACCAGAATCACCTTCACCTTGTCCCTCCTCACCTTGAGTAACACCTTGTGGATCAAGGGAAATGGAGGGAAAGCGTGAGAAGAGGCATGGGGTCCACGGCCTCGAGAAGGCATCCCCCCTGCAGTGAGCCCTGCTGAGGGGGGTGGGCATGAAACAGCATCAGCTTGGTGTTTTCCCTGGAGGCAAACAGGTCCACCATCAGTTTGCCCCAACAGGAGAACAGGCTGTAAGCTACCTCTGGATGAAGAGATCACTCGTGGGATGTCTGACCTAAGCAGCTGAGAGCATCCGCCAGCTGGTTAGAGGCTCCTGCCACATAGATGGCTAGGAGATCTGCCTCCAACTGGCCTACGAGGGTTCAGATGAGGAGTGCCTCCTTGCATAGCAGACAGGAGTGCGTGCCACCCTGTTTGTTGAGGCAGTACATTGTTGTGGTATTGTCTGTCTGGACTTGAACCACTTGACCCCAGAGCTGAGGAGCGAAAGCTGACAGTGCCAGTTTGACTGCTCTGAGCTCCAATAGGTTGATGTGGTATCAGGACTCCTCGGGGAGCCCATAACCCGTGGGCCTTGGTGTCCCCCATGTGGGCTCCCCAGCCCATGAGAGAGGAATTGGTCATAAGGATGATCGTCGACTCAGGGCGAACAAACAGGATCCCTTCCTGCAACTGGTCTGGGGCGGTCCACCACTGGAGAGTGTCCCATATCTTTTGGGTTACAGTGATCAGCTGGTCGAAATGACCATATCACTGAGTCCACAGGGTGGCCAGCTCCCATTGAAGGGGGCGCATGTGCAACCGGGCCCAACGGACCACTGAGGTGCACACCGCCATGTAACCCAGAGGCACATAAAGTCCCGGGCAGGGCATAAGTGCCCAACCAGAAATTATTGGGCAAAGGAGGAGAGAACCTCCGACCTGTCCGCTGGGAGCCAGGCCCTGGCTTGACAAGAATCAAGCTCTGCCCCGATGAAGCCCGTCATCTGAGAGGGTACGAATTCCGACTTGGGCTCGTTGATCAGGAGGCTGAGCTGGGAGCAGGTCTGAAGGGCCATATCCTTGGACCTCTCCACCTCCTGTTGTGTGGAACCTGCCAGGAACCAATCGCCGAGGTAGGGGTAAATTCTGCCCCTCCGATGCTGGAGATAGGCCGCCACCACTGCAATGCATTTGGTGAAGACCCGTGGGGCTGAACGGCATGGCTCAGAACTCGTACAGGGTCCCTTGGACCCTGAAGCGGAGGAACCGCTGATGGGACAGATAGATTGCAACGTGAAAGAAAGTGTCCTGCAGATCCAGTGAACAGAACCCTGTTTCGCTCCAAGGATGGTATGATCTGGGACAGAGTGACCATTCGAAAAGTGCGTGACCTGAGATATTGATTCAGGTCATGGAGATCTAGAATGGGGCACCAGCCCCCGTCCACTTGGGCACCAGGAAGTACATGGAGACAAAGCCCGGGTCTTCAGACTGATCTGCCAGGAGAGCTACTGCCTCCTTGAGGAGGAGCTGAGCGATGTCGTCTCGAAGAGCCGACTGGGTGCATGCGGAAATCCGTTCTTCCCAAGGGGCGTGGGCTTGGCTGGGAGGGTACTGCTTGAATTCTAGAGGCAGTCCCCAACTGACCACTTCAAGAACCCACCTGACCATAGTGATAGCTGACCAGGTGGAAAAGAAGTGGCAGAGCCATCCCCCACGGGAAGACCCAGAGCTGGCGTGACGGGGATAGAGGTGGCAACCCCCACCCCATCACTGGACAGGCTTGGAGGAAGAAGAGGCTCCAGGACCTGAGCCTCGGCCTCCTTTGTGGGCCTGTTGGGGTCCAGGCTTGGGCCTAGAGTGCCAAGCTTGAGCCTACTGCTGATGCTGCTGCTGTTCACCCTGGAAGGAGGACTGCTGGGCCACAGGGGAAGAGTGCAGAAAAGGCTTCTTCTTCTTCTTCTGCTGGTTCTTGCCCAAAGAACTCTTGGAAAAAGTGGCGTCCAAGGTGGCATTGGACTGCTCTATATGCTGGATGTGACAAGCCACTCCTGGGCCAAACAGGTCAGTCCCAAGGAAGGGCACATCAGCAAACTTGTGCTGAGTTTCCACCGGGAAGGGGGAGAGCCTCAGCCAAGCCCTGCAGCAAGAGGCAACTGTGGGGGCCATTGAGCAGGCACAAGAATCACCTATGTCCAGGGCCATCTGGAGCTGCTATTTGGCAACAGCATGGCCCTGATCCTGGACCTGTTTAACCGTGGTCTGCATGTCCACGGGGAGATGCGGGAGGACTTCATCAAATGACCCAAGAAGGGCTTGAGAGAAGTGTGCCATGATGATGGCCGAATTTGCCTGACGAAGGCCCAAGGGGGAAGCCGCATAGACTTTCCACGCCGAATGGTCCAAAAGCTTGGACTCTTTATCGGGGGATCAGTCAGTGTTGGCAGAACTGCCAGTACACCTGAACACAGAGGCAGTCACCAGGCTCTCGGCCGAAGGATGTTCTGTGAACCCTGCAGGACCCCATGGTACCGCGATATTTGCGGGCCTGCTGGCAGATGGTGCTGGACATGAGGCAGGACGCTGCCATAGTTCAAGTGCCGGACCAACAATGGCCTCGGCTACAGGAAAGGCCTCCATCGGGGTATCCCCGCTCTTGAGGATGTCCGCAAGAGGGTACTCCGCCTTCTTCTGATTGGGTTCCAGGGGCATCCCTGTGGAATCAGAGAAGAGACGAAGAATCCTTTGGAAGGAGGAAGGACCTTCCTCTATCCCTGTGCCAATGGATGACTCTATACCCCCAGGATAAGAGTGGAGCCCGGTGACATCCGAGTCCAAAGAGTTGGGGTACAGCAGCCTGCCGCCCAAATCACCCTCGACCCACCAAGGGCGGTCTGGGGTGACCGTGACTGACAGACGTCGGGGAAGCCCAGTATCTGGTCGGTCCTCTTTTGAAGGAGCCCCTCCCACAGGCTGCTTTGACGGCGGTTCCACCACTATTGGTGGAGAGACTGGTATAGGCCGAACCAGAGGACGGGCCAGTCCCTCGGGTGGGGGAACCGAAGGTTTCGGTTCCAAGGGGGGTCGGCTTCGGCCTAGGAGGTGAAAGCCAAGTAATGGCCGGGGTAGGCAGCGGAGCCGTCTTAGGCCCGGACAAAATCAGCTGTTGCCACATAAGGTCCTCATAGCGCCGACGGAGTTTCCGTTGGAGCCTCTCCTCATCCGAGGACGATGACCTGTAGCATCGCCTCTGTTTTGAGCACTTGTGGCTCTTCCTTGGCTGGTCGGTCAAGGGGGTTGTAGACCTCGACTGAGATCAGGCAGGCTGACTCGGTCACTTGGGAGACACCGGAGGGATCGGTGAAACCCTAAGATCCGGAACTGGGATCTCGATGGGGACACTAGCGGGCTAGGTCTAGTCATCGGGGAACACAAGGACTGGAGTCCTCTCCAAATAGTCATCTACCACAGCCAGCGACAGTGGGTCGATTGGATCAGGAATAATCTCAACCTCATCGGCCACCTCCTCGGTCGTCTGGCCAGACGGAAGATCCGTAAAGCCTGTGGCCAAGGAAGCAATCTCAACCGAGGTGGGGACCGCATGCTCCTGGGACTGAGACCTCTCTCGGTCCCAAGAGCGCCTTCGCCAAGATGAAGACGAGTTCGGTTCCTTATCTCTCTTGTGAGATCGGAAGGAGTGCGAGCCCGTGGGTGCCTCTCCCTGGGTAGGAAGAGACCAGCACAACTCCTTAAAGGAACCTGTAAAGGTGGAGCCCTGGTTGAGCGGAATGAAAAAGCTTCGACTCTCAGAAGCATGGGCGGCTTCTTCATTGAACACCTTCATGAGTTCCAGCTACTTGGCAGAGCCCGCATCTGCGGAAACCGCTCACCTAGCCTCCTTGGACTTCACCGGAGGATTCCTCTTCTCTGGTCTCCCCAACTTTAAATGTACCAGGCGGTCGTTCAGGACATTAGGTTGGAAGGCCAAGCAATAACTGCAGGACGAGGTGTCATGGCCGACACCTAGGCAGTAGATGCACGTGAGATGGGGATCAGTGTGGGACATTTTCTGGCCGCAAGGACACAGACGAAATCCTGGAGAAGATTTCTCTTCCGTGATCGAGGACACAAAAGCGCGATTGCCAACTCGGACGAGTTTTAATTTTGGTAAAACCGAAGTTTTGAAAGCCAGGGCCTACGAAATGAGAAAGCACAAGGGAGGCAACCTGTATCTTCCAGTGGAAAGGAAGATCTGGCATCATGGGGTGGAGCTGAGGTATATACCACCCGGTTGGGTGGGAGGAGCCGGCTTGAAGACTTCCGGCAAGATTTAAAAGGAAAAGGGACATGCCAATAAGTGTGGATGAACAACATATCCACGATCCCATAATTACTGTTACAGGTGAGTAACCTGTTCTTTTAGGATTGTGGGTATGTTGTTCATCCACACTTCTTGGCAGACTCCTAGCAGTTCTCTGGGAGGAGAGAGGCAAGGCACACACACCCTACTTAGGGAACAGAGACTGGAGAACTGAGGTCCCAAAACCAGCATCCCGGCATGACTCAAGGTCGCTGTGGTAGTGGGTGATGAAGGTGTTTGCTGACTTCCAGGTAGCAGCCCGACAGATTTCCTGGATAGGGATGTCCCTGGAAGCAGCCACTGATGCAGCAGTATGGCGGGTAGAATGAGCTCTTATCCCTCTGGGAGGCTTCTTGCCGCCAACTCATAGAACAGATCTATGCATGATGTAATCCATCCTGCAATAGTCCGCTTCGCTGCAGGTCTGCCAGAAGCAGCTTCAGCGTAGGTGACAAACAGCTGGCGAACCTCTCTGCGAATGTCCGCTATCCTCTCCTTATAATAGGAGAGAGCACGTCTCAGGTCCAAAGTATGGAGCCTGTACTCAGTGTCCGAGGTGTAACTGGGGTAGTATACCAGCAGAGTCAACACCTGGTTAAGGTGAAACTCTGACACCACCTTCGGAAAGAATTTCAGGTGGGGGCGCAGGAAAACTTTGTCCCTTCAGAAGACCAGATAAGGGGAGTCCACCGAAAGCGCCTGGAGCTCCTCTGTTCTTCTGGCTGACGTGATAGCCACCAGGAAGGCCATCTTCCTCGACAAGTGTGACAACTCACACTTGTGCATGGGTTCGAATGGCTTGCCCATGAGCTTTGCCAGTACCAGGAGTAGATCCCACGGAGGTGGAGGTTCATGCACTGAAGGGGATATGTGATCCAGGCCTTTGAAAAAGCACCTGACCACTGTGTCCTGTGCCACTGTCGACTGACCGGCCCATGCCCGGTAAGCAGAAATGGCTGCCAGGTGCACCCTGAGGGTCGATGACTGCAGACCCCCTTTTGGAGAGAGAGACCAAAGGTAGTCGAGAATGTTAGCCACAAAACAGGATAAGGGGTCCAGACCCTTACCCTGACACCAAATGGAAAACATTTTCCATTTGAAGTCATAACATTTTCTGGTCGATTCCTTTCAGGATGCCTCCACCACGGTGTAGACATCTTTGGAAAGACCCAAAGCCTGGAACTCTAACTGCTCAGGTAGCAGGCTGTGAGGTGCAGAGATTGAAGGTCCGGATGGAATACCTTCCCCTGATTCAGAGATATCAGGTCCGGGACGTGTACAAAGCCGCTCCAGGGGCCTGCAGCTGAGACTGAGGAGATCTGGATACCAGAACTGGCATGACCAGTCTGGGGTTTCCAGAATCACCTTCGCCTTGTCCCTCCTCACCTTGAGTAACACCTTGTGGATCAAGGGAAATGGAGGAAAGGTGTAGAGAAGGCTTGGGGTTCATGGCCTCGAGAAGGCATCCCCCTGCAGCGAGCCCTGCTGAGGGGGGGCGGGCATGAAACAGCCTCAGCTTGGTGTTTTCCCTGGAGGCAAACAGGTCCACCATCTGTTTGCCCCAATGGGAGAAAAGGCTGTAAGCTACCTCTGGATGGAGAAACCACTCATGGGATGTCTGGCCCATGCGATTGAGAGCATCCGCCAGCTGGTTTGGGGCTCCTGCCACATGGATGGCTAGGAGATCCACCTCCAACCGGCTCATGAGGGTCCAGATGCGGAGCGCCTCCTTGCACAGCAGACGGGAGTGATGCCACCCTGTTTATTGAGGTAGTACATGGTCGTGGTATTGTCCGTCTGGACTTGAACCACTTGACCCCAGAGTGAAAGCTGACAATGCCAGTCTGACTGCTCTGAGCTCCAACAGGTTGATGTGGCATCAGGACTCCTTGGAGGTCCAGAGTCTGTGGGCCCTGTTGTCCCCCATGTGGGCTCCCCAGCCTATGAGAGAGGCATCGGTCGTAAGGACGACCATCGGCTCAGGGTGGACAAACGGGATCCCTTCCTGCAACCAGTCTGGGGCGGTCCACCATTGGAGAGTGTCCCACATCTTCTGGGTTACAGTGATCAGCTGGTCAAAATGACCATGGCACTGAGACCACTGGGCGGCCAGCTCCCATTGGAGGGGATGCATGTGCAGCCGGGCCCAATGGATCACTGAGGTGCATGCCGCCATGTAACCCAGAAGGCGCAAAAAGTCCTGGGCAGGGCGCAAGTGCTCAACCAGAAATGATTGGGCAAAGGAGGAGAGAATCTCCGGCCCTGTCCACTGGGAGCCGAGCTCTGGCTTGACAAGAGTCTAGCTCTGCCCCGATGAAGCCCATCACCTGAGAAGACATGAGTTCCGACTTGGCCTCGTTGATCAGGAGGCCGAGTTGGAAGCAGGTTTGAGGCCAGATCCCCGGACCTCTCCACCTCCTGTTGGGTGGAACCTGCAAGGAGCCAATCATCGAGGTAGGGGTAAATTCTGACCCCCAGCGATGCCAGAGATGGGCCACCACCACTGCAATGCTTTTGGTGAAGACCCGTGGGGCCGATGACAGGCCGAACAGCATGGCTTGGAACTCGTACAGGTTCCTTTCGACCCCGAAGCGGAGTAACTGCTTATGGGATGGACAGATTGGGACGTGAAAGAATGCATCCTGCAGATCCAGTGAATAGAACCACATTTCGCTCCAAGGATGGTATGATCTGGGACAGAGTGACCAATCGAAAGGTGCGTGACCTGAGATATTGATTTAGGTCGTGGAGATCTAGAATGGGGCACCAGCCCCCCCCCATCTGCTTGGGCACCAGGAAGTACCTGGAGACAAAGCCTGGGTCTGCTGAAGGATCCGCCATGAGGGCCACTGCCTTCTTGAGGAGGAGCTGAGTGATGTTGGCTTGAAGAGCCGACTGGGTGTGTGTGGAAATCTGTTCTTCCCAAGTGGCACGGGCTCGGCTGGGAGGGTACTGCTTGAATTCCAGACGCAGTCCTTGACCGATCACTTCGAGAACCCACCTGTCCGTGGTGATAGCGGACCAGGCGGAAAGAAAGTGGCGGAGCTGGCCCCCCACTGGAAGACCCAGAGCTGGTGTGATGGTAATAGGGGTCGCAACCCCCACCCAGTCATTGAGCAGGCTTGGAGGAGGAGGAGGAGGAGGAAGCGGCTCCAGGACCTGTGCCTTGGCCTCCTTTATGGCCCAGTTGGGGACCAGGCTTGGGCCGAGGTCACCAAGCTTGAGCCTGCTGCTGATGCTGATGTTGCTGTCCTCCCTGGAAAGAGGACTGCTGAACCGTAGGGGAAGAGTGCCGAAAAGGCTTCTTCTTTTTCTTCTGTTGGTTCTTGCCTGAAGAACTCTTAGCAGAAATGGTGTCCAAGTTGGCACTGGACTGCTCTATGCGCTGTAGGTGACCGGCCACTCCTGGGATGAACAGGTCAGTGCCAAGGAAGGGCACATAAGCTAACTTGCGCCCAGTATCTGTCGGGAAGGAGGAGGGCCTCAGCCAAGTCCTGCAGCAAGAGGCAACTGTGGTGGCCATCGAGTGAGCACAAGAGTCCCCAATGTCCAGGGCCATCTGAAGCTGCTGTTTGGCAACAGCATGGCCCTGATCCTGGACCTGCTTAACCGTGGTCTGCATGTCCACGGGGTGATGTGGGAGGACTTCATCTAATGTCCAGGGCCATCTGGAGCTGCTATTTGGCAACAGCATGGCCCTGATCCTGGACCTGTTTAACCGTGGTCTGCATGTCCACGGGGAGATGCGGGAGGACTTCATCAAATGACCCAAGAAGGGCTTGAGAGAATTGTGTCATGATGACGGCTGAACTTGCCTGACGAAGGCCCAAGGAGGAAGCTGCATAGACTTTCCACGCCGAACGGTCCAAAAACTTGGACTCTTTATCGGGGGGTCGGTCAGTGTCGGCAGAACTGCCAGTATGCCTGAACACAGAGGTGGTCACCATGCTCTCGGGTGAAGGGTGCACTGTGAACCCTGCCAGGGACCCCATGGGCACCGCGTACTTGCGGGCATTGTGGGCAGATGGTGCTGGACATGAGGCAGGACGCTGCCATAGTTTGAGAGACGGACGAACAATGGCCTCGGCTACAGGAAAGGCCTCCGTCGAGGTATCCCCTCTCTTGAGGATGTCTGTGAGAGGGTAGTCCTCCTTTTTTTTAGATGGGTTCCAGGGGCATCTCTCTGGAATCAGAGATGAGGCGAAGTATCCCTTGGAAGGAGGAAGGACCTTCCTCCATCCCTGTGCCAACGGACGACTCATCATCCCCAGGATGAGAGTGAAGCCTGGTGACATCAGAGTCTGAAGAGTCGGGGTACAGCGGCCTGCCACCCAAATCACCCTCAACGCACTGAGGGTGGTCCGGGGTGACCGTGACCGACAGAAGTTGGGGAAGACCAGTATCTGGTCGGTCCTCTTTGGAAGGAGCCCCTCCCACAGGCTGCTTAGGCGGTGGCTCCACCACTATCGGTGGAGAGACTGGAATAGGCCGAACAGGAATGCGCACCAGCCCCGCGGGCGAGGGATCCGAAGGCTTCGGTTCCGAGGGGGTCGGCTTCGACCTAGGAGGCAAAAGCCAAGTAATGGCCGGGGTAGGAGTTGGAGCCAGCTTATGCCTGGACAACATCAGCTGTTGGCACATGAGGTCCTCGTAGCGCTGGAGTTTCCCTCGGAGCCGCTCCTCGTCCGAGGAGGATGAGGATGACCGGTGGCATCACCTCTTTTAAAAGCGCTTATGGCTCTTCCTCGGCCGTTCAGACAAGGGGGTTCTAGACCTCGACCAGAACCGGGACCTCGATGGGGACAACAGTGGGCTGGGTCTCGTCATCAGGGAACACAAAGACCGCAGTCCTCTCCAAAGAGTCGTCGACTGGGGCCGGCAACAGTGGGTCGATTGGATAGAGAACAATTTTGAACTCATCCTTAGTCATCTGGCCAGACAGAAGGTCCATGAAGCCTGAGGCCGAGGAAGCAATCTCGACCAAGGTCAAGACCGCATGCTCCTGGGACGAAGACCTCTCTCGGTCCCAAGAGCGCCTTTGCCGAGACGAAGACAGGCTCGGTTCCTTATCCTGCTTTCGGGATCAGGAGAAGTGCGAGCCCGCGGGTGCCTCTCCCTGGGTGGGGAGAGACTGGCACAACTCCTTGAAGGAGCCTGAGAATGTGGAGCACAGGTTGAGTGGAACGAAGAAGCTTCGAGTGTCCAAAGCGCAGGCAGCTTCTTCTTTGAATGCCTTCATGTGTTCCAGCTGTTCGGTGGAACCCGCAGCTACAGAAACCGCCCACTTAGCCTCCTTGGACTTCACCAGAGGATTCCTTTTCTCAGTCTCCCCAGTTTGAGACATGTCAGGTGGTCGTCCAGGACATTGGGATGGAAGGCTATACATAAACTGCAGGACGAGGTGCCATGGCCGACACCGAGGCAGTAGACACACGTGAGGTGGGGATTGGTGCGCGACATTTTTTGGCCGCAAGGACACTGGCGAAATCCAGGGGAAGATTTCTCCTCCATGATTGATGATGCGAAGAGATGATCGCTAACTCGAACAATTTTTTAATTTGGTAAAACTGAAGTTTTGAAAGCCAGGGCCTGTGAAATGCATGAGCACGAGGGAGGCAAACTGCATCTTCCAGTGAAAAGGAAGATCTGGCATCACGGGGCGGAGCCGAGGCATATACCACCCGGGTGGGTGGGAGGAGCCAGCTTGAAGACTTCAGGCAAGATTTATAGGGGAAAGGGACATGCCAAGAAGTGTGGATTAACAACATATCCACGATCCTAGAAAATGTGTTTTACTCTTCACAGAACAGACAATTTGGTACTAAACATAATCAAGAGCTGCAAGGGTCTGGTCAAATAATACTTGTGAAAGAATTGATTTTATGAGACAAGCAATATTTTATAGTACTACCAACTCCTCACTTACTGGAAAAATGATCCACATAACAGTACCAGTGACTTCTCATCTTATTTTTTTTTATTTTTGTCTCTCTTGGTACTCCCCAATGACTCCCACCCTGATCTAAGCTGGGGCAACCATAGCTGCCTCTTCCTACAGTCAGAAGGATGTGGATATTGCAGCCTTCACAGTAGAAAAAATAATGCTCCACAGTTGGAGGGGGAGAGGGCAGCCTTCAGAGCAGATGCCAATAATGCTCTGCAGTTGGCCGGGGGCAGCCTTCAGAGTGGATACCAATAATGCTCTGTAGTTGGCCAAGGGGAGGGGGCAGCCTTCAGAGCGGATACCAATAATGCTTTGCATTTGGCCAAGCGGGGGCAGCCTTCAGAGCGGATACCAGTAATGCTTCATAGTTAGCCAAGGGGGGCAACCTTCAGACTGGATACCAATAATGCTCTGCAGTTGGCCAAGGGGGAGGCCAAACTTCAGAGTAGATACCAATAATGCTCTGTAGTTGGCCAAGGGGGGAACCGTCAGAGCCGATACCAATAATGCTCCGCAGTTGACCGGGGGGGGGCAACCTTCAGAGTGGATACCAATAATGCTCTGCAGTTGGCCAAGGGAGGGCAGCCTTCGGAGTTGATACTAATAATGCTCCCCAGTTGGTTGGGGGCAACTTTCAGAGTGGATACTGATAATGCTTTGCAGTTGGCGAGGACAACCTTCAGAGTGGATACCAATAATGCTCTGCAGTTGGCAGGGGCAATCTTCAGAGTTGATACCACTAATGCTCCGCAGTTGGCCGGGGGGGGGGGGTGCATGCTAATGGCAGGTTGCCCTCTCCCACCCATCTCATGACTTGAGCAATCTATCTCCAATATGTGTTTTTTGTCACCTCTGTGACATGCCTGCCCCTAGTGACTCCAACATGGAATTCTCTGGAAATCACATGCAAACCTGGTATCTTAGGGTGAGACACTGTACTGCCACTGTGTCACTAGGCTGGCTATCTACTTCTTGACTGATGTATGAATTGTGTGTCCATGGAACCAGATCTTTATATGATGGAATCCCTTTTTCATGTACAGTCAATGCCTCTGCTGTAGAGTGAGCAGGAATAACTACAGATGTTCATGGGACAAAATAAAGTAAGTATGCAAAACGATGCTTACAGCAGGCTACTTGATTAAAAAAAAAAAAAAAAAACTATTTTCTGCATTTCCATTTTTGATTGGAGACCCCGAGGTGCCCATTTGTGTTAAAGAGCCAGTTCAACTAGCACAAGTAAAATAAATATTAAGGAACAATTGAGTTTTTCCCTCCGAGTTAATTAAGCCTTGTGCATAGGCCAGTACATTTGCCTGGTGCAGCTATAGTGCTGATGTCTACTTTGGCCTTACGTTCACTGGGGCAAGATAGCCACAAAGTACTCACTAAAAAAGACAAACACTAGTTTCATCTGTGGTCTGTGTGTGATGGACTTGCTTTTACCATTTATAGAATCTGCTCATTGTATTTCTTTAGTTTTCTCCCAGGTGGTTAAAATGAGGTTTTCAGAGCTTTACTAGACTAAGTTTCCCAGCCAAAGACTATATAGAGTTAAAAAATGCAAAGCTTGCAGAGTTTTCCAGTCAAAGACTATGAAGAGTTAACAATGCAAAGTTGAGTGCTGAGTGCACACTTTATTGATGCAGCTGCAGTATGAAACAGGATATAGTGACTAATTAACATAAAGGCCCCCCCATGTACAGTAAACCCAAACTGAACTGTAGACTTTTTTTTTTTACTTTCTCTCCCCTCAAAGTTTACAAATTACTGTACTCTATGGATTATAATACCGTTATTCATTTATTTACAATTTTACCCAGGATAGCAAAGCTGAGAAGCAATAACTCGTTTTCAGAATGGCCCTGCTCTCTGGTTTTTATAATTCAGTTTTTCCCCTGTATGACATCACTGCCCACCTTAACCATCTGGGTGAACTCCCAAACCTTATACCACTATATCTGCCACTTGCCTAGTAAAGTCGAGGCCCCTCACCCCGTGGCAAGATTTTTCAGGTCAGAGTCCTCTTCAAAAGTTCCACTGGTGGGGTAGTCACTCAGTGGTGTGGTGCCCAAGAGTGCCCTGCTGTTATCCTAGTTACTGCAGGGACTTTTCCTTTTTGTTACCCCCTGGGGCACCAACATCAAGGCACAGAGTGTGTGAACACCAAGGAAACAGCTGTAGAGGCATATGACATTTTCCAACCAGAGTTTTGATGCCTCCAGCTACACAAAAGCCCTGGTCTCAAGCCTGGGTCGTAGGCATTGCAAGTGGCAGTACTGCTGCTTCAATGTGCCAGCCAGAGTCCTTCAACTCAGTTTTATAGCCAAGTGGACAAAGCACTGAGAAACTTACTAAAGGTCACACTGAATAGTGGTTGTGGTGAGACTTGAAACTGGATATCCTGGTTCCTGTGAATGTACTCCAGTCCCTAGATCACACTGCCTCAGGTTTTCATTCCAGATATCACACACAACCACCCCTCTCCCTAACCAAAAACCCAGCACCTAACCGCTAACAGGACACAGAGTTCTTCCACTGTGGAGGGGGAAAAATATCAGATTTTCATGACACATCTCTGCAGGCAACCATGATGGTGCGTGCAGTCAAGGTGGAAACCACAAAAGCTTAATTTCCTTCATCAATATTATCATATGCAGTACTAACTTAACTGATATTAGGCACTTGTCTAATGCTGCTTGGCATACACAAACACAGATTTTTTTTGTTAGGATTGAGGTGGGAGAGACCAAATCAGGAAAAGGCAAATTACCCTATTTTGTTCTCAAGGGGTAGCAATTCAGCAGGACATGAACTGTGTACAGTTGTAATGAAATGCTATAGCCAGTGTCGGGAACTATTTATAGTTTTGCACAGCAGGGAAATGTAGAAACAAACTGCAGCAAAAAATTTTGCCAGGTACTGTACTTATTTTCCCTTTGCAACCACTGCAGTAGTACTGCAGAGATGACTAGTTTTCCCAGAATGCTGCTTTTTTTTATACTTGGGCTATAATATGACCTTGTATTAGTCTAGTCTTATCTGATTGTCCGGAAAACCTAACATCTGTTATCTGTAAGTGCCTGTTTTCATCCTCAACATTTTGAGGTAAACTATGCTGACCTGATTCACATTCAATTAACAAGGAAAACAAATTCATTTAACTGTTAAATTGAAAAAAACAGTGACTGACCATTTATTATACAAAACAAAAAAGTCCAACTGTGCTTTGTTCTCATGGTTTATCATGTCACCAGAATCCCTCAGTGGAATTAAGAGGCTGAAATGTGTTCTATAAAGACACAAGTTCAGAATGATACTTATTTATATGCTGCAAATCCAAGTAAAATCTGGATACCAAAAGCTTTTGTTTCTGCAAGTGACTTGCTGAACTCCCTTTAGCTTATTCATGTTTCATAACAGAACTAATTGGTTTGGAGAGCCCTCAGAAGAAATCTGAACTGTCAAGATGTGTGTGTGTGTGGGGATTTGCAGCTTGGAGTGTTTTTAAGTTTTACTTTACAGATGAATTGTTAGTATGCTTTGTGAGCACTTCACCAGCAATTTGCAGTGCCAGGCATGGTTAAAAAAAAAGCAAAAGGCTTTAACAGTAAGCTCCCATCCCCCATCCTCTTGTAGCACCCTACTCACACTTATCACCCTTCTTCCCAACCCAGTCCCAATCAGTATCACAATGAATCCCTTCCACTCAGCAGTATCCAATTCTACTCCCCGGCCTGGCAAAATAAACAACAAAATGTCTGTTACCTCACAAGCAGCAACACCAAATCCCACCCAGCCATGCGCCCCCCCCCAACACTGACCCTCCTCACCCATGCCACCCAACAAAAGGATAAAAATTATGGTGGACAGAAGGACAGTGACTGGCAGAGGCACCTTCTCTCAACACCTTATCCAGCCACCAAAATGACAGTGAAATGCCCCCAGAATCACAAGGCTGGTAGGCGGCTCCACATCACATTATGGCAAAATGCTGTCAAACAGAAACTGACGCAGTGCTACAAACATTTGATTGGGGGACAGAAGAGAAGGTGGCCTCCGAATAAAACATCAGCATGGTGAGATGCTTGGGAATCGTGGCAGCTGGCATTCGAAGTCCATTGGCCTTATGTGGGGGGGGGGACTTATGAAGAGGAAGGTGGGTAGGGACAAAATGGGGGTGGTGGGTGGTGGTGGCAACTTTGGAGGCTGAAAGATAGAAGTGCCTGCCTTCAACCACGTCTGACAGGTACTCCAAAAAAAAAACAGGTTACTCACCTGTAACAGTAGTTCTAGGAGTGGTATATGTTGTTCATCCACACTCTTTGGCATGTCCCCTTCCACTTTATATCTCACCGGAAGTCTTCAAGCTGGTTCCTCCCACCCACACGGGTGGTATATACCTCGGCTCCACCCCATGATGCCAGATCTTAGCCCTCTGGAAGCCAGGTGTTGTGCATCCGCAGCCGGGGAGGTTGGGTGGGTCCGTGTGGATGAACAACATATACCACTCCTAGAAAGATCAGTTATGCAAAGATTTTTGTTGTAACAGTAGATCTTCTAGGAATGTCTCTTGCAGTAAGTCATTACTTCTGGGAGTTCCCGATAGGTGGAGCTCCAGCACGGAAGTTTCTTCAGCAGTCTCCACACCAGGGACCACCCACATGATCTCACTTCCGGGCTGTACCTATAAAAGTGGGTGGTCCCTGGTAATCTCCATTCCCTGCCGGTTTCAGCTCGGGAAAGCGAGGGACCGAGGGGAACCGAGCTACCAAAGCTGCCCAACCCTACATCATTTTTCCTGTTGCAGAATGGCAGGGGGTTGAAGGGAGAGAAGCTACTTACTGCAAGAGACATTCCTAGAAGATCTACTGTTACGACAAAAATCTTTGCAAAACTGATCTATCTTCCACGACATGGTCTCTTGCAGTAAGTCATTACTTCTGGGAGATTCAAAAGCAGTTATGTGGCAATGGGGTGGCCAAATATGGCATTCTGCCGTAGGTATAATGTGGTCATAGGACCAATAAATGCTGCGAGTAGCATATCAGCATATAAAAGAATTTTGTATTCTGTTTGTAAATGTTCCATTATCTTATTCATTGTAGGGTTATGGCTAACGTATACGCCAGATCTGTTATGATTAGTTATTTATCAGATGTGTTAAGAGGATGGCAGCCCGATTAGGGTGAGACATGTCAATTATAGCAACAAATCGGAAGGAATTCCGCTCTATCACTGAGTGAATAGTTGATCTCAGAGGTCTGCAGTGAAAAGACAGTCTCTGCCAAAGGCTACTGTGTCCCGAGCTGTAACATTAGCTCAAATAATACAATGTTATTCTTTAGAAGTGCTACAATGTAGCAAGTTAAGACTTTTTTTGCCATGTCGGTCAAGACAGTAGAAAATGTATCCATTTGGCATAAATAGGATACTTAAGTAGCAGATAATATTGCACAAATGTATCTGTGACATAGAAAGTCAGTGATTCTTAGAATCAGTAGCTATTGTCAATTTTGCATTTGGTTTTCAGCAACATGTGAAGTAATAGAGTGATGTTGACATATCCATCTTGTATTAGTAATCTTACTTACAAGGGGGTCCCAGGTATGTCAGGGCCTGCAACCTGGTTAGGCGTAAATCTGAAATGTCCGTATGGTGAGTCCATTATGTGCATTGTTTGGAAAACAGAAACTAAAATAATGAACAATATAATCAAAATCCTAAGGCAGTGGATCTCATTCTTGAGATTACATAAACACATATGTGTGTGTATATATATAGATATATTTTTTTTGGACAAGCAAAAAAGACATGCAGAGTTTTTAGGATTTATAATATTTGTATATGTACTCACCCTTGTTCATGTGATCTTTGGTCATGATCAAGTGAAAGCTGCTTATAGCAGTAGCAGGTTGAAATAATAATACAAGCCATACCAGGATATACTGAATGTATCTCAGCATGTGAGTAGTAGTAGGTGGACCTGTTCGTGGGAGGGCCATGGAGTCCGGCGCACAACAGGCCGAGAGGTATCCCGATGGAATGGCCGTGATGGTCTGTAACAGTGATACCTCAGAAAAAGTGGCTAGATGTATAGAGCCTTTTGGAAAAGGCCTCAGTCTGATCTTTATTTGAAGCCCCAAGAAGTCCCCAAAGCCTAGAAGAGGAGACCGGGGTGAAGTCTGAAGTCTTTAATGAGAAAAAGAGACGCCAAGCCGGCCTGAGGGGCAGCCACTGGCTGGTTTAGTTGGGTTCCTTGTCACTTGTTCTTTGCCCTTAAAGGTTTCTCTTTGAATATAATTATGTCCAGTTTTATGTGAATAATTATACTGAGAGCATGGTTTGTAGTACATATATTGCACTGTATTTAGATGTCTGTCTGAGGCTTGTAGATTATCCAGTATCGTTTGAGCCCCGGGGCCAAAAAGATGGTCGCCTGAAAAAGGAGGCATTAGCCACTTTTTGATGAATATCAGGTGCTACCCCTGAGAGTCGGAGCCATGCTTGATGGTGTATAAGAATACCGACTGCAGAGGCTCTAGCTGAAGCATCGGCAATGCCGTACCCTGATCTTAATAAATGTCAGGAAAGGGAAGTGAATGTATTTTTTAATGATGTGAGTTGTTCTTTTTCAGGGGATGCAGGTAGTCTATTTATAAGGTCCCCAACAGAGTTGCTTACCTTATGCTTGTATGTCAACATATGTTCCATATAATTAAGTATTCCGATATTTTAGTGTGTTTGGAGCAAACACTTTCTTCCCCATGTAATCAAAACTTTTATAGCTCTCTCTGGAGGTATTGTACTTGTATGTTTAGGGTTGCCAGTGCGGTCGTGAGCAGCTGCAAGAACCACAGAATCCGTAGTGGCCAAATTTGTTAAATATGGCTAGTCAAAGAGGAGCCTGATAGAGGCTGTGTGCTTTTCCAGGTAACTCCTGTGTCATTATGGGTTAACTCCATGCTTCAGTAATCATATTTCTGAATGTTGGTATAAAGGGAGGGACTGTCCGGATAGGTTCTCCTGAAATGGCCAGATATGTTGCCATATCTTTACTTAATCTGTTATGGTAAACCCCATTGTTTTTTGTGTTTGTAACATTTCGGGGAATGAGGGGTCATCTGGTGGAGAAATTACCTTAGTGGTTGTAGTAGTCCTTCATCCCAGTAAGATGGTACATCATAGAGGGACTCAGTCTCTTGTATTAGGAGAATCATCATAATGTGTGTGACAGTCTAAATGTATATGATAATCTGAAAAAATATTCTTCTGAATATTCATGAAGAGGCATGAGTGGTGAGCATTCTAGCTCTGTGCGTGCCTGTTTTGATGGAGGCGGAGACATAGTCTGTGATTGATGGTTATGTCTCGGAGTGTGTGTATGGTCAAAAAGCCATAGAATCTAACACTCTATTATTTCTTCAATGTGAGGATGAAATTGCCATGTAAGCTAGTTCTGAGTCCTGTATACATGGCGTCGGGGATTAATCTGTGCCTCTCGGTAGAGTGATCCAGTGCTTTTTTGGAGTTTTTTGTTCATCACAGACTGGTGTGTGAGTATCATGCATGACAGCAAATGAGGCTGGTTTTCCTCTGCGGTCCATAGTATATAATTCTTTATTTTGTGGTGATGCATCCCTATAAGTATCTTTTGATACATGTTGTTGAAAGTATTCATGGTATGTCATGGTAAACATTTTATAAGGATCTTCTGTAGTTGTATTATATGCAGGTAGAGGTGCTGTTCTATGATGCAGGGGCTGCTCCATCGACAGTGGGATCAGTCCCATCGATGGAGGAGGAAGAGAAGCATGCCTCATCGACAGTGTAATGTGTCTTACTGATGACAGATAAGTAAAGGCATGCTCTGTCGATGGTGAAATACACTCCGTCAAAAATGAGGAAGGTAGTACATGCTCCGTCGATGGTGGGATGTGCTCCGTCGACGATGGAAAAGTGAGTACAGGCTCCGATGACGACGGAAATGCTGTCTTCGATGATGAGAATTTGAGTGCATGCTTAGCCGATGGTGGTAGAGTCTCTGTTGACGATGGAGCCATGGGAGCATGTCCCATCGACGATAAAGCAAGTAGAGCATGCTCCGTCGATGGAGGAGGTGTTCTCATCAATGAGGGTGTCTTGTAGAGGTCTCTCATCGATGGGGGAGTATGTCCCGTCGATGGGAAAAGTAGCAGGACCTCCATTGTCGACGGTGAATGTGGCCTCGTCAATGGGGGAGCAGAAGAATGATGCTCCGTCGACGAGGAATGTTCTTTCTTTTGATGAAAAAGTGCTGGCTGTTGATGGGGGTGTATTGCCATCATTCTGCCATTGACAGGGGTGTATTGCCCATTGGTGATTAATGTCTTCTTGATTATCCTTGTTTCGGAGATATGACCATTGAAAGGCGGTCAGGCAGGACTTTAGGTGAAGGTGTTTCCTTCCCTATTTTATTTCTTCAATGAGACTCTGTTCATGAGCCCTTAGATTGAGTACCCTGCGCGTATGACAGGGAAACATCCATTGTAGCACTCTTATCGAGTATAGGAATCTGGGGCCGTGAATTAAGCCCAGGCACCCCAGGCTATGTGTTCAATCCATGTCGTATAATGCTGTAGAAGAGATGCTGCCAGAGCTGAAGCTGGCAGGAAAATGAAGAGAGATTACCAGGGACCACCCACTTTTATAGGTACAGCCCAGGAAGTGAGGTCATGTGGGTGGTCTCTGGTGTGGAGATTGGTGAAAGAAACTTCCGTGCTGGAGTGCCACCTATCAGGAACTCCCAGAAGTAATGACTTACTGCAGGAGACCATTCCATGGAAGACCTGTTACAGGTGAGTAACCTGTTTTTCTAGGAGCATGGATATGTTGTTCATCCACACTCTTTGGCAGACTCCTAGCAGTTTTCCAGGAGGAGGGAGGCAAGGAGCACACCCCTTACTTAGGGAGCAGAGACTGGAGAACTGAGGCCCAAAACCAGCATCCCGGCGTGACTCAGTGTCGATGTGGTAGTGGGTGATGAAGATGTTTGCTGACTTCCAGGTAGCAGCCCAGCAGATTTCCTGGATAGGGATGTCCCTGGAAGCAGCCACCGATGCAGCAGTATGGCAGGTAGAATGAGCTCTTATCCCTCTGGGAGGATCCTTGCCCACCAACTCGTAGCACAGACCTATGCATGATGTGATCCATCTCGCAATAGTCTGTTTTGCTGCAGGTCTGCCAGAGGCGGCTTCAGCATAGGTGACAACTGGCGAACCTCTCCCTGATTTTCCGCCGTCCTCTCCTTGTAATAGGAGAGGGCTCATCTCAGGTCCAAGGTATGGAGCCTGTACTCGGCCTCCGAGGTATAATTAGGGTAGTAAACTGGCAGGGTTAACACCTGGTTAAGGTGAAACTCTGACACCACCTTCAGGAGGAATTTTGGGTGGAGACATAGGACAACCTTGTCCCTGTGGAAGACCAGATAAGAGAAGTCCACCGAAAGCGCCTGGAGCTCCCTTGTCCTTCTGGCAGATGTGATAGCCACCAGGAAGGCCGTCTTCCATGACAAGCGTGACAAGGCACACTTGTGCATTGGTTTGAATGGCTTGCCCATGAGCTTTGCCAGTACCAGCAGTAAATCCCACGGAGGTGGAGGTTCACGCACCGGAGGGGATATGTGATCCAGGCCTTTGAAAAAGCACCCGACCACTGGCAAGTTGGAATAAAGATTTGGATCTTAACATATCCACAGAGGCATGGTCCTCCATAGCTCTTAGAGCGGTCAAAATTACTCAATCATACATCTGGAGAGAATATTCATGAAAATGTAGATCCAGGTTTTTCAGTTCACTGACACGGTTGACAAAATATCTTCCGGTTGAATACGGGGTCTGCTGGAGGGAGTGTGGGTGTAAAATGTCTGACATTGCACATATCATGTGGCAGTGTCCACTCTTGATGCCTTTTTGGATACATTTGCAAACTGAAATGGCATACTGTCTGGGAGAGAATATTGATCTTATAGCTGAGATGCTCCTGTTGGCTGTTTACCTGGACCATTCCCCCCCCCCCATAGACAAAATTTCAATTGCCTATGTTCTTATTAGCCGCTAAAAAGTCTCTTAAAAAAAATGGATGATCCAAGACATCCCCACCATACATGACTGGAGACAAATCATGATACCAATATACCAGATGAAAAACATTACAGCTAAAATTAATAATCAGTCTCAGATTTTGCTCGGCTATGGCAGAGGTAGGTAATACATCAAATGGCAGTAGATCCTGACTTTTGCCCATAGTAGGATAAGGCAGGGAGGGAAGAGGAGAGCGAGAGAAAACTGCAAGTTCCTAATAACTATAATAACCATTGAGCCTTACCAAGATATGAATGTATTAAAAACAAAGGTCTCTATTCTATATTAACTAAATGTTAAAAAACGGTAGAACTGAAGTACTTCACAGAATGTCAATGTTTGTAAAGTGTCTGTGTATTTAAAAGGAAATCTCAATAAAAATATATTTAAAAAGAAAAAAGCGCCCGACCACGTTCTCCTACGCCACCGTTGGCTGATCGGCCCGCATCCGGTAAGTGCAGATGGCTACCAGGAGCACCCTAAGGGTCGATGACCAAAGACTCCCTTTAGAAAGAGAGAGACCAAAGGTAGTCGAGAATGTTAGCCACTGGACAGGACAGAGGGTCCAGGCCCTTGCCCTGACACCAAATGGAAAACCTTTTCCATTTGAAGGCATAACATTTACTGGTTGATTCCTTTCTGGATGCCTCCACCATGGTTTAGACATCTTTGGAAAGACCCAAACCCTGGAACTCTAGCTGCTCAGGTACCAGGCTGTGAGGTGCAGGGATTGACGGTCTGGATGGAATATCTTCCTGACTGAGTGATATCAGGTCTGGGCATGCTGGAAGCTGCTCTGGGTGCCTGCAGCTGGGGCTGAGGAGATCTGGATACCAGAATTGGCGCGGCCAGACTGGGGCTACCAGGATCACCTTTGCCTTGTCCCTCCTCACCTTAAGGAGCACCTTGTGGATCAAGGGAAATGGAGGGAAGGTGTAGAGGAGGCCTGGGGTCCACAGCCTCGAGAAGGCATCACCCTGCAGCGAGCCCTGCTGAGGGGAACGGGCAAGAAAAAACCTCAGCTTGGTGTTTTTTCTGGAGGCAAACAGGTCCACCATTAGTTTGCCCCAGTGGGAGAACAGGCTGTAAGCTACCTCTGGATGGAGAGACCACTCATGGGATGTCTTGCCTAAGCGGCTGAGAGCATCCGCCAGATGGTTTGAGGCTTCTGCCACATGGATGGCTAGGATATCTGCCTCCAACCAGCTCACGAGGGTCCAGATGCAGAGCACCTCCCTGCATAGCAAACAGGAGTGCGTGCTGCCCAGTTTGTTGTGGTAGTACATGGTCGTGGTATTGCCCGTCTGGACTTGAGTCACTTGACCCCGGAGCTGAGGAGCAAAAGCTGACAATGCCTGTCTGACTGCTCTGAGCTCCAACAGGTTGATGTGACATCAGGACTCCTCGGGGGTCCAGAGCCCAAGGGCCCTTTTGTGCCCCATGTGGGTTCCCCAGCCCATGAGAGAGGCATTGGTCATGAGGACAACTATCGGCTCAGAGCGGACAAATGGGATTCCTTCCTGCAACCGGTCTGGGGCGGTCCACCACTGGAGAGCATCCCACATCTACTGGGATACAGTGATCAGCTGGTCGAAATGACCATTGTGCAGAGTCCACTGGGTGGCCAGCTCCCATTGAAGGGGGGCAAATGTGCAACCGGGCCCAATGGACCACTGAGGTGCACGCCGCCATGAAACCTAGAAGGCGTAGAAAGTCCTGGGCAGGGCACAACTGCCCAACCAGAAATGATTGGGCAAAGGAAGAAAGAACCTCCGCCCTGTCTGCCAGAAGCTGAGCTCTAGCTTGACAAGAGTCGAGCTCTGCCCCGATGAAGCCTATCACCTGAGAAGGCATGAGTTCTGACTTAGCCTCATTGATCAGGAGGCCAAGTTGGGAGCAGGTCTGGACGGCCAGGTCCCTGGACCTCTCCACCTCCTGTTGGGTGGATCCTGCTAGGTGCCAATCATCGAGGTAAGGATAAATCCTGCCCCCACCCCGAGGTGGGCCACCACCACTGCAATGCATTTGACGAAGACCCGTGGGGCCGATGACAGGCCGAATGGCATGGCTCGGAACTCGTACAGGGTCCCTTCAACCCTGAAGTGGAGGAACCCTTGATGGGACGGATGGATTGGGACATGAAAGAATGCGTCCAGCAGATCCAGTGAACAGAACCACATTTCGTTCCAAGGATGGTATGATCTGGGACAGAGTGACAATTCGAAAGGTGCATGGCCTGAGATATTGATTCAGGTCGTGCAGATCTAGAATGGGGCGCTGGCCCCCTGTCCACTTGGGAACCAGGAAGTACCTGGAGACAAAGCCTGGGTCTGCTGGAGGATCCATCACCGGAGCTACTGCCTCCTTGAGGAGGAGCTGAGCAATGTTGTCTCAGAGAGCCGACTGGGTCTGAGCGGATACTCTTTCCTCCCGAGGGGCGCAGGCTCAGCTTGGAGGGTACTGCTTGAATTCCAGAGGCAGTCCCTGACCAACCACTTCGAGAATCACCTGTCCGAAGTGACAATGGACCAGGCAGAAAGGAAGTGGCGGAGCCGGCCCCCAACGGGAGGACCCAGAGCTGAGGTGATGGAAGAGGGGTTGACAGCCCCGCCCCATCACTGAGCAGGTTTGGAGGAGAAGGAGGCTCCAGGACCTGAACTTCGGCCTCCTTTGAGGGGCTGTTGGGTCCTGGGCTTGGGCCAGGGGAACCAAACTTGAGCCTGCTGCTGTTGCTGCTGTCCACTTTAGAAAGAGGACTGCTGAGCCGCAGGGGTAGAATGCCAAAAAGGCTTCTTTTTCTTCTGCTGGTTCTTGCTCGAAGAACCCCTGGCAGAAGTAGCATCCAAGGTGGCACTGGACTGCTCAATGTGCTGAAGGTGACCGGCCACTCCTGGGCCGAACAGGTCGGTCCCTAGGAAGGGCACATCAGCTAGTTTGTGCTGGATATCTGCTAGGAAGGAGGAGAGCCTCAGCCAAGCCCTGCGATGAGAGGCAACTGTGGCAGCCATCGAGCGGGTACAAGAATCCCCAATGTCCAGGGCCGTCTGAAGCTGCTGTTTGGCAACAGCTCGGCCTTGATCCTGGACCTGCTTGACCACGGTTTGCATGTCCGCAGGGAGATGTGGGACGACTTCATCCAGCGACCCTAAAAGGGCGAAAGAGACGTGTGCCATGATGACAGCCGAAATTGCCAGATGGCCCAAGGAAGCTGCATAGACCTTCCTGGCTGAATGGTCCAAAGCTTGGGCTCTATGAGGAGGTCGGTCAGTGTCAGCAGAACTGCCAGCAAGCCTGAACACAGGGGCAGTCACCAGGCTGTTGGCCGAAGGGTGCTCTGTGAACCCCGCAAGGGACCCATGGGCACCGCATACTTGCAGGCCATGCAGGTAGATGGAGCTGGACAAAAGGCAGGGCACTGCCAAAGTTCTAGGGCCAGGCCGACAATAGCCTCAGCCACAGGAAAGGCCTCCGTTGGGGTATCCCCTCTCTTAAGGATGTCCGTAAGAGGGTACTCTGTCTTTTTCTGGATTGGCTCCAGGGGCATCCCTGTGGATTCAGAGATGAGGTGAAGAATCCCTTGAAAAGATGCGGGACCTTCCTCCATCTCTAGGAAAATGGTTGATTCATCATCCCCTGGATGAGAATGCAAGTCGATGATGTCCAAACAGAGGAATTCAGGTATAATGGCCGACCACCCAGGTCACCTTTGACTCGCCAAGGGCAGTCTGGGGTGACTGTGACCAACAATCCGCGGGGAAACCCTGTGTCTGGTCTAGCTTCCTTGGAAGGAGCCCTTACCACAGGCTGTTTGGGTGGTGGTTCCACCACAAATTGGTGGAGAGACCATTTTGGGCCGAACTGGTGGTTTTGCCGGCTCCGCAGGCTGAGGAGCTGATTTAATCGGCTCTGTAGGAGTCGGCTTTGGCCTAGGAGGCGAAAGCCAGGTATTGGCCAGTGTAGAAGCCAGAGTTGGCTTGTGCCCAGTCAAAATTAGCTGTTGCCACATGAGGTTCTTGTAGCGCCGACAAGAGTTTCCGCTGGAGCCTCTCCTCATCCGAGGAGGATGAGGACGACCGATGGCATTGCCTTTTTATTTTTTTTTATACTTAGTTTATTATCATTCATTTGCCAGCATTTGTTACATCATTCACATGTTGTTCTTTGGGGTAAAGGCCCCTAGCACTGACAACATCACAGAAATATTACAGTACTTTTAGTTCGCAGTAGTCAACTTTACTGCAGTCTAGCTATAACAGTAACAGTAGGTGCAACTGTCTGGGATGTGTTCTGTCACTCCACTATCTACAACTAGTTATCTCATATCCAGAAAATACCTATAACAGGAGTTAATTGGGGGACATTCTCTGACTCCGTTGGAAGGAGCAAATATCTCTTTTAGTTCAGTTCAGGTATCTCTCTCTTAACCACTGTCATGGAGTAACCATCTGGTCCATTTCTGTTGATATAACTGTGGCTTTTGTTTGAGATTGATCGTTAACCTTTCTATCAAATGTATGGATTCGACCATATCCTTCCATTCCCCTACCCCTGGGGATCTCGGCAGCAACCAGTTCTCTGTGATAATTTTTAAAGCTGCTGCAACCAGGATCTTCCATAGGTATCTGACATCCTTATCTCTAACCTCCCTTGGGATAAATCCTAAAACTAAGTGTTCAGGTCCTAACTGCGTCTGAATTGAGAATATCTGTTCTAGATGTTTCCTAACCTCCCTCCAATATAAGGTGATACCTGGACATGACCAAAATACATGTGCCTGTGAGGCATGTTGTTCTCCACAAACCCTCCAGCACCCAGCCGTGATCCCTCCCTTCAAATGCACCATCTATGTTGGTACTAAAAAATATCTGGTTCTCAACTTCCAGCAGAAGTCCCTCCACACTAAGGAGTTAGAAGTTGACCACGTACTTCTCCACATCAGATTCCAATGTTTATCTATTATAAGAATTGCTAACTCCTGCTCCCATTTTTTCTTTATATGCTGGGACGGTTTGCCATATCTGCCACATAGTTGTTATACAGCAAGTAGATGGCATGGTCTGCCCCTTGCACCCACACTCTTTGAACAGCCCTCTTCCAGCAACTGCCCTCCAGCATTGTTTTGTTAATTTGTATATTCAAGTAGTCTCTTAATTGGTAATACCTGATTTTATCCGCCTGCTTCAGGGCATATTTTTCCTGAATTGCTTCAAAGGAGAGCAGGGTATTCCCTGTCATTATTTGATAAGGCGTGCACAGACCCTTTCTAGCTTGTTTCTGGTACCATTTATCAAACGTTGCTGGTATAAACTGATGATCATATGCCCACCATCTATACCTCCAGAGATTCCCAAGTGTGGCACCCTTGATTATTCCCCTCTCCATCCTTCCAACACAGCCATTGTGCCGGAGAAACCAAACGTTTCCTCTATGTCCAGAGACCCAAACATCACCGCCCGCAATGGGGAATCCCTTTGTTTCCAGAGATCTATTCGCTTCCAATGAGTGTCGTATCCCGGGTTGCCCCATAATAATGCAACCCTCATCTGGGCTGCCACCCAGTAGCCTTGTAGGTATGGGAAAGCAAGACCTCCCTCTTCTTTAGGAAGATAAAGAATAGATCTTCTTAGTCTGGGTTTTTTACCCTTCCATAAATAGGAAAAAAACATACTCTGCCAAGTCTCCAGATCCGCCGGAGTTAACAGACATGGGACACATTGGAATAAGTAGAGAAGGCATGGTGATGCATTCATCTTGAGGGCTTGGGCTCTAGCACTAAGTGAGATGGGCAGAAGAGACCATCTTTGAAAGTCACTTTTAAGCTGCGCTATTATAGGAGGATAGTTCAGCTCTTTCAATTGTGCATTGTTCCTACCCAACTTTACCCCCAAGTATTTTATCTCTGTCTGATCCCATAACATGGGGTATTTACTTTTAAGCTCCTCAGCTGGGGTAAAATTAAAACAGAGAATTTCCATTTTATTATTATTCAATTTGTAGCCAGATAACCCAGAAAATGTATCCAGCCGTCTGAATACTGCTGACAAAGACACCACGGGGTCCGCCACGTACAAAAGAAAATCATCAGCATACAAAGCCAGTTTGTGGGTTTGTCCCCCCATATTAATCCCTTTTATCTCTGGGCACTGACGGGTGCTCTGAGCAAGAGGCTCGATGAACAGGGCAAACAATAATGGGGAGAGAGGGCACCCTTGTCGTGTTCCCCTTTCCAAATTAAAAGTCTCAGAAATATGGCCATTCACTCTAACCCGTGCTCTTGGAGACTCATATAACTTGAATATGGCCGTTATCAGCTGCTTCAGGAACCCAAACCAGGAAAGGACCTCCTTCAGAAACAACCAAGATACTCTATCAAACGCTTTTTCAGTGTCAAGACTTACTATCAACGACGGTAATTTTTGCATAGAAATTTAATCAATTATATGTGTTGTTCTACGTAAAGTATCCTGTGCTTGTCTGCCCGTTATAAAACCGGATTGGTCAATCTGTATTAAAGAGGGGAGATACTCCTGAATACGTCTTGCCAGAAGAGATGTGACTATTTTATAATCAGTGTTCAATAGGAAATCGGTCTATACAAAGGGCATTTTGTTGGGTCCTTTCCCGGTTTGGGTATCACCGAAATCACCGCCTGGGCCCAAGAAGGAGGGGTCGCAGTCTCGTCCCTCATGACCTCTTCAAAAACCTTCCCCAGAAGTGTCTGTATCTGGTTCCCAAAGCATTTGTAGAACTCCGCAGGGAGTCTGTCTGAACTTGGACATTTACCCACCTTAAGCCTTTTAATCTCCTCCTTTATTTCCTCTGGTCTCACAGGTCCCATTAACCTTTCCCCTTGCTCCCTAGTTAGGCCCGGTAGTTTAAGTGAACTCAGGAATCTCTTTATGTCATCTTCTCCCGCTTTTGTATCTTCTGCATATAACTTAGTATAGTATATCCTGAAAGCGTCTGCTATCTCATGGACCCCTTGGACCATTTTGCCTAGCTCTGGATGCCACACCTCCGTTATTGTTGGTCTTGCCCGTTTTGCCCTATGCCTACTAGCCAAGTAACGTAATGATCGAGGTCCCCCCTCATAATGTTGTTGTCTCAGAAAGAGCAACCTCTGCTCCACCTGATAATCTAAAATTCACGTCAACTCCCTCTTATAGTCCAGCAACTGTCTCCTCCGCTCCTTGTCATACTTTTGTTTTTGCTGCCCCTCCAAATCTGCTATCAGCCGAATTAGATTTAGTCTTCTGGCCTCCTGCTCCCTCTTTTTCCTCGAGGCTAGTTGAATAAATTTACCTCGCAAGACAGCTTTTGCGGCGTTCCAAAGGATGGCCTGTGTGGTATCCTGCTCTGTGTTATCTAGAAGGTATGCCCTATAAGTTTCTACTATTTGGTCCCTAATTTCTTTATCTTTCAGGAGAGAGGTGTTCAGCCGCCATATGGTATTCCGCCGTATCACCCCTAGATCTATTTTTATGTATATGGGTGCATGGTCAGACAGAAGTAAGTCCCCTATCCAAGTATCCTCAATTCTCTGTACCTCAGTCTTCGTGACCAATATGTAGTCTAGCCTCGAATATGTGTTGTGGGCCGCAGAGAAAAATGTGTAGTCTCTCTGTCTAGTATGTTGGTGTCTCCAAGTGTCTAACAGCCCATTTCTCCTATCAGTTTCTGGATTCTCCTAGCTGTTCTGTGTGGTTTCCCTCTTACCTTCGAGGAGGAGTCCATATCCGGGTTCAAAGGTAGATTAAGATCCCCCCCCACACACAAATTATGACTCCTTCCCCCCACTCTAATAGAGTGGCCAGAAAGGAACGGTACACAGGTAATGTTGAGCCAGGGGGAAAGTACACGGATGCAAGTGTGACAACATTGCCCCTAAATTTGCCTTTTAACATCGCATATTGTCCCTCATCTGTCTTGGCCTCCATTTTTTCAAATGGGGAATGGTACCAACACCACCGTACCCCTCCTTCTACCATTCTTATAGGAAGACACCGCCATCTCCATAAAACCTAATTTTAGGAACTTATTGTGCTCCTTCATTGACAGATGGGTCTCCTGGAGAAATAAAATATCTGCTGCGGCTTTCCTTACCTGGCTCAATATTTTAGATCTTTTAACAGGGTTTGTAAGACCGTTAACATTATAGGAACAGATAATCGTACCCTTACCTGCCATCGAAAGGGTCTATACTTAGAAATATATTCTCAGGGTCTCCCCGGACTCCTCCTCGACAGCCCTCCCACACATCTCCCTTCTTTATTTCATTTAACTCTCTCTTGCGACGGGACACATCCCAGATATGAAATAACATAACCATTACTTGATAACAGTAGTTTAACTTTACAGCCAGCTGGGCTAGTAACCAATGCATTATCCTTGACCTCCAAGGAAGAAGTCCCACTTTTTGGGGCTCTAGTCCTACCTCCACCTTATACAGGCGGGGGCAAGTTCAGAGGCGTTACTAGTGTCTCTACAATGGGAGACCCCTCTAGAAAGCTCTTGTTCGTAACTTGAAGCTCTTCGCTTTTCTATGTGACCAATTACTCTATTGATCAGAAAAGCTTTATAACTGGAGCACTACGTGCCCAAGCACCATCTGAAAGAAAATGATGTTCTGCGCTGATCTAACGTCTTTCATATAAACATTTAACTCCTGACCTACTCACAATTTCATGTCTTCTGTAGGGCCAGAAAAATCTTCCTCCACCACTTCCCCAAATGGGGTACACTCCCCCGGGGGAGACGGCAATCCCTCCTCGCATGGGAAGGAAGCAGACCCCTCAGCAACCAAACAAGAATCATTCTCCCATTCCCCAATCCCCCTCTCCTTCCCCAATAGTTCACTAACCCCACTAATCTTGTTTATTTTATTCAATAATCCCTCCGTAGTATCCCCCTTTTTCCATCCCCTGAGAACTTCTTATCTTATCATCACCATCTTTTGTATTATTGGTGCCCGTTCTTGTGATCCTAATATCTTAAAACTTTATCCTTGTACAGTTTCTAAAATAGTAGCCCACACTTTATATATTTCCCTCTCGGGCCCTGTCCCTTCCCCTATTTCAGCTCCAATATTGGAGCCCTTGTTTACTCTTACCACAAATCCAATTCATTGGCCCCTTATCCAGTGTCAAACCAATAATTAGACCCTTTATATTCCCCCTTCCCACTTCCACCCTCGCCTCCCCCCAGTCAAGTAGAAAGTAACACAATCCCTGATGGAGATATGATTCTTGTACTTCTGTTTCTTTTCCCTTCGCCCTCCTTCCACTACATCCACATTTACATCCGCTCACAGACCCATCCACATCAAATCCCGCTCCCCTGAGACATCCTGTACCTGCATAGCATTATAACTGCTGCGGGAAGTCGGGAGACGTTAACCCCCCCCCCGCCATTCCCATTAAGATCATTTAGTTATTATTCATATGCCATGTAATCTGATTAAGCAGGCATAGTCTCAAATTATTAAAGTCATTTTGATTTCCCTTCAACCACTATGAGCATGCTTTACTCCCTCTAGTCCACATCAGAGTCCCTCTTAAGTAAGTACTTGCAGTGTATTCCCGTTTCACTTCTTCATCCTTCAGCCATTAAGCTGTTATTCAACACGACATCCTGTTCTCTCGGAGGGTCACCTTGTTGCTGCTCTCCTCGCTCTGGTTCTGTGCCTGGGGGTTTTCTTTTAGCAAGGACCTTGTCCCGCACCCCAAACATGTCCCTACTTAAACCGCCATTCACTCTTTTTGGACCTCTTTTGAACCAGTTCCGCTCCCCCAGCTGCTGTTGAATCTGCCGACCTTGTTCCTCAGGTAAGTGCAACCCCAGTCTCTCCACGAACTCCTTAGCTTCTGCCAGCTCTTGAAATCTCAGGAGATCTTTTTCTGTTTGAATTTTCAGCCTAGCTGGGTATTCCACAAAGACCTTTACTCCTTTTTGTTGTAGCAATTTAACTACCTGTAGCACCTTCCTCCTCCTGGCAAGCAGCTGTGGGGTAAAGTCATGGTCAAAAAATAGTCTGACATCTCCAAAGTATATAGTTTTCCTTGACCAGGCTAAAGCTAACACCTCCTCTTTGATCCTGTAATCCAGAAACACAAGCATTATCGATCTATGTCTGGCCTTCTGGTCTCAAGGTCGCGGTACCAGAGATCTATGAGCCCTGATAATGTCAAGCCATTTTTCAGTAGGTAGGTTGAGGATCTCTCTTAAAAACGAGTCAATAAAGTCAATCATGTTTGCCGATTCTGTTCCTTCTGGCACTCCGTAGATCCGAATATTGTTTGGCCGTTCCAATTCTCTAGTTCCTCAAGCTTCTGTTCCAACAACGTAGTGCGATGATGTAGCTCCTGAAGGGCCGAATTGTGCACATCTGTGGTCTGAGTATATTCTGTCATTACTGTTTCAACTTCTTGTGTTTTCTGGTGTAATTTTGCAATATCTTGGCATTGATCTAGTGCTTTAGCCTCCAGTCTCTGCAAAGTGTCATTTATTTGTTGTAGGGTTTGGCAAAGCTGCCGAGAGGTAATCGTGCATTCTGTTTCTTGTGCCATGATCGCGGCCTTTTCCACACTTTGTGCCGAGGACTTGCGCTCTGCATAAGCCTCTGCTCAGACGTTCTGTACTTGCTCAGCGATCTTTTGTTTTACAGCTCCATTTGTCTGAATTTCCTTTAAACTGTGTTTGGGTCCCATTAGATAGTTCTTTATTGATCTTTTGGTCGACAGGATTGACTTTTTTTTTTATGGATTAGCGTGGACTGTTTCTGGTCAGTCATTCAGCACTTTGCTTAGACAGTCATTAGGTCCGTGCCCCAACCGGAAGTCCGGCATTGCCTTTTTAGAGCGTTTATGGCTCTTCCTCAGCCTGCCGGTCGAGCGGGTCAGACATCTCACTCGAGATCAGATGGGCTGACTCGGTTGCTCAGGAGACACCGGTGGGACCGGTGATTTCCCGGGATCAGGGACCATTTCTTCACTGGGAGTCCCAGCAGGCTGGGTCTCATCATCTGGAAAGACAAGATTAGGGGTTCGATCGAGAGACCAGTCAGCCGGAGTCGGTGATATCGGATTGATCACAATTTCAACATCGTTGATTGATAATTAGGTCGACTGACCAGATGGCAAAGCCGAAAAGCTAGCAGCCGAAGAAGCGATTTTGACTGAAGTTGAGACCGCATGTTCCTGGGATCTTGATCTCTCCCACTCCCAAGAACGTCTCCATTGAAACGAAGACGATCCCGGATCCTTCTCCCGCTTACGGGATCGAGAGGATTGTGAGCCCACTGGCGCCTCTCCCTTGGTCAGGAGAGACTGGCACAACTCTTGGAAGAAGCCCGAGAGGTCTCTGCAGCATGAGCCGCTTCCTCCTTGAAAGCTTGCATGCGTTCCAATTGCTCGGCGGATCCTGCAGCTGAAACCACCCACGAGCCTCCTTGGATTTCACGGAGGTTCCTCTTCTCCAGCCTCCCCAGCTTCAGGCGTGAGATGGTCATCGAGGCGTTGGGATGAAAAGCGAGTCTGGATTGCATTTCGGTGTCATGGTGACACCGAGGGAATACCGTACGCAGAGCGGGGATCAGTGCATGACATTTTCTGGCCGCCAGGGCACGGACGAAATCCGGGGGAAGACTTGTCTTCCATAATCGAAGCAGCAAACTTGCAATCGCTAATGTGAATTTTCAGAATAACCAAAGGTTTGAAAGCTAGGGCCTACAAGATGCGAGAGCACGAGGGAGGTAACCTGAATCTTTCAGTGGTAAGTAAGATCTGGTGTCATGGGGCGGCGCCAAGGTATATACCATCTGGGTGGGTGGGAGGAGCCAGCTTGAAGACGTATGAGGAGATTTAAAGTGGAAGAGGACATGAGAAAGAATGTGGATGAACAACATATCCATGCTCCTAGAAACAATCCTCCCATGGTCTTTGACTCAGGGCTCCAGTACAGTACTCTGCCATGGGGTGCACTGAAAAAGGAGCAGCTGGAAATGGATAAGCTGGTGGGCAAGGAGTTGTGGTTTAAGAAAGTACTTCAGTGACTAGGAGAGATTGGATGAGTGCTGGGACATAGCACAATTGACAAATACAGTAGGTACAATGGAAATAAAGTTGATAAAATGTTTGTTTTATTCATTGATAAGGTAAGGCCCACTAAGCACAAGTGCCTGTTTTCAGGGGTGACCGGGGAGCACTGGGTAGTTAAGTGACTTGCTCAGAGTCACACGGTATGCAAGTGGAGGCTGTGGGAATCAAATCCAGGTCTGCTGGATGTACCAAGCTAATTCACAGCTCATTACTTTAACCTCAAGGCTATACTGCCAGCACGATAAAGCTCCAATATACTGTTTCCCAGTCCTGATGTCCTCGAATCTAAGTACAGGTCATGCAAGTCCTGTTCCAAGTAATCCCTGGCATCTAGCGCCCCTCGTTCAGTCTCCCTGGCCTGTGATGTAGCACAAGAACCAGGTCTTACACCAGAATATACCAAGGAGATGGCTACAGTGTGAGCCAAAGGCTGAAAGAGGGCCCAAGAGCAGGTAATGTGGGGTTATCATCTGTGGTAGTGGTGCCAGGGGAGCCGATGATGGAGAGAGATGGAAGTAGGTAAACCTGTGTGGGTGGGTTAGGGGACACATGATAGGGTGTATAGAGGAGGGACAGGGGAGCTGTCAGGAAAAGTGGTTAGGACAGTTGGTATTGGGGAAGGGGAAGATAGTGAAGGGGGCAGGAGATTTGTGAGGGAGAAAAGGGTATGGGGTAGACAAGTGGAACAGGGGAGTTGGCAATGGAAGGAGCCTTGTGCCTAAAATAGATTTGGCTAGGGACTTCGTAAATGAAAATCATCCTGATTTTATGATATATACTGAAACATGGTTAAGTAATAAGGTCGTAGATGGGGATATCGCGATTAGTGGTTACAATGTATATAGCGCAGATAGGAGTAAAAGGGGAGGTGGGAGTTTTAATCTATGCTTTGGATAAATATTCCTTAAATCAAATTCACCTGGGAGTAAGTGCAGATATATGTGAGCATTTAGCACTTGAAATTACATTTCCAGTGGGAAAACCAATATTACTCATTGGGGTATATCGTCCCTCAAAGAAGGTAAAGAGCAGAATGCAACAATTTACTGACATACTTTTTTCCTTCATTGATACCCATGAAATTCTTCTCATGGGAGACTTTAATGACAATTGGTTGCATTCAGCTGATGTAGGAGTATTGAAAAATATGGCACTTTCATTGGGCCTGGAACAACTTATAAAATAACCCACTCATGTTAATATTAAAAATCTGGCTGAATCAACCATGTTAGATTTAATTTTGACAAATGCTCCCTTTCAATATTTTAATGCAGGGGTACCAGAAGACTTAAATAGTGATCATAATGTTATATTTTGTGTTAGAGGTAAAGCTTTTTTGTCAAAGCAACCTAGGCTTATTTCTTATCGAGCTACTAGGAAGTTTGACTATTTAGCTTTTATTGAAGATCTAGATAGAATTAACTGGGACAGAATGTTCATGAATCCTGAAATTGATCTGGCCTGGAATTATTTTCTTTCAGAGTTAATGCAGATCATAAATTGTCATATGCCAATGGAATTAAGGAAATTAAAACAATCTTCTGCCCCATGGTATTCATCAACACTGAGAAAGCGAAAAAGAAAAAAGGGCCAAGCTTGGGTAAAGGCACGCAGTTCAAACTCTTTAAGGGATTGGCAATATTATAGAAGTCTTAGGAATTCTTATGTAACTGCTGTTAGAGAAAGTAAAAGATCATGCTACAATTCTTAAATTAGAGAATTCTGCTGGGAATGTTAACATCTTTTGGGATTTAATTAAAGAGATAAATGGTCACCACAAACAGGGTGGGAATTGTAAAATTGATATTTCAGGTTTTGGGGGGAAGGAGTCCCTTGCTGATGGATTCAATAATTATTTTGTGAATTCAGGGAATTTTTTTGGTGATCCTGACCCCTGTAATATTAATGATTATTTCCTGTTGCATTTAGATTCACCTAACTTGTTTTCATTTAAAAAATTGGAGGAATATGAGGTTACTGAGGCCCTGTTGGATTTAAAGACAACAAAGAGTGGTGGCCCTGATGGACTGACCCCTTACCTATTCAAAATCTCAGCTTTAAAGACAGCTGCTCCCCTTACTTATTTGTATAATTGGTCCGCTAATGAGGGAGTAATGCCCTCTGATTGGAAAATAGCTAGGGTTGTTTCTATTTTTAAGGGAGGAAGTTGGGATCAGTTTAATAACTATCGACCAATTTCACTTTTGTCCCAGGTTTCAAAGCTGTTGGAGAGATTTGTGGCTAGACAACTGACTGATTTTTTTGAATCAGAACGATTTATTTGATAAATATTAGCCAGGATTTCGTAAATCACGTAATACAATCTCCGCCATGTCGAGGGTCTTGGATGATGTCAACAAAGTTATGGATAAGGGCTTTTTGACGGGTGCCATCTTTGTTGACCTCTCCAAGGCCTTCGACACGGTGGACCACCAAATCCTTCTTTCTAGTTTGAAGGATATAGGATTATCAGGTAGTGCCCTTAAGTGGTTTTCTTCTTATTTAGAATGTAGGATGCAGTCAACTGTTGTTAATAAGATTGTCTCAACGCCTTTGCCAGTGGCTCGAGGGGTCCCTCGAGGATCGGTGCTTGGACCCTTACTTTTTTTAATTTATTTGAAAGAGCTTGGATGCCATGTGAATAATAAGGCTTACCAATTGTATGCGGATGACACTATAATTTACACCTCTGCTCCTTCTGTGGATGAGATCTAAGTAAAATTACAGTTAAGTTTTGATAGATTATATGGGTATTTGACACAACGGAAACTTAAATGAATGTGAGTAAGACAAAATGTATGATATTTGGTTCTACTGTGAAACTCAGAACTTGCACTAAACTATCAGTGTTTGATCCTGAGGAAACAAAATTAGATCAAGTAATGACTTATAAGTACTTGGGTTTTACGTTGGACCCCTCAGCTACTGGTAACTCGCATATTGATGAGTTAGTTGGACTAGTAGGAAAAAGGGTGGGTTTATTATATCGAAATAAAAATTGTTTGGGTGGATACATGATAAAGAAAATTGTTGAATCACAGATTTTTCCTCTTTTTGACTATGGAGACACACTTTATGATTATTCTCACTCTGAAAAATTATATAGATTAGATGTATTGTATAATCAATTGGTGAGACTGATTTTACAATGTTCCAGGGATAAATACAGGTTACTCACCTGTAACAGGAGTTCTAGGTATGGTATATGTTGTTCATCCACACTTATTGGCAGGTCCCTTGCCGCTTTAAATCTTGCCGGAAGGTCTTCAAGTTGGCTCCTCCCACCCACCCAGGTGGTAAAACTCTTGGCTCCGCCCCATGACGCCAGATCTAGCCAAATTGGAAGCCAGGTTGTGCGTCGAAGCCGGGGAGGCCGGGTGGGTCGTGTGGATGAACATATACCATTCCTAGAACTCCTGTTATAGGTGAGTAACCTGTATTTCTAGGGACATGGATATGTTGTTCATCCACACTTATTGGCAGACTCCTAGCAGTTCTCCGGGAAGAGGGAGGCAAGGCGCACACCCCTACTTAGGTAGAAAGACTGGAGAACCGAGGCCCCAACCAACACCCCGGCGCGACCCAAGGTTGATGTGGAAGGGGAACGGTAAAGCCTGCTTCCGGGCAGAAGCCCTGCGGATATCCAGGACTGGAGTATCCTTGAAAGCAGCCACCGATGCAGTGGAAGGACGGGTAAAATGAGCGCTAATCCCTCTGGGAGGCTCCATGCCCGCCTGCCTATAGTGGAGACCTATGCAGGGGTGACCCGCCCGCTTGTCGTCCACTGGGCTGCAAATCTGCCAGATGCAGCTTCAGCGAAGATGATGAACAGCTGGCGAACCTCTCCCGAACTTTAGCTTTACGCTCCCTAGGTAGGTGAGCGTTAAACCGGTTCCTATGGAACCTGTAAACGGCCTCTGAGGTGTGAATGGGGATAAACCCCGGCAGAGGCACTACCTCCGAAGGGAAGACTCCGCCACCGCCTTCGGAAAGACTTCGGGTGGGGCGCAGGACAACCTAGTCCCTGTGGAAGACCGGATAGGGAGGTTAAAGGAGCGCCTGGAACTCTTCCCCACCTTCTGGATGGCGGAGTGGCCCCAAGAAGGTGTTCTTCCACAACAGGTGGGGGAAACTCGCACCTGTGCAAAAGGTTCGGATGGCTTGCTCATGAGCTAAGCCCATACCAGCAAGGATCCCACAGAAATGGAGATACTCTCCCCAAGGGGGCGTGATGAGCTTAAGTGCCAGACCACCTTCTCCGCTGCACCAACTGCCTCCGGCCCGCGCCCGGAAGACAGGGGTGACCACGAGAAGCACCTAGGGGTCGCCGTCAAGCCCTGGTTTAAGGATGGACTGCAGATGGTCTGGAATGCCGCACCAGGGACGGGGAGGCACGGCCCTATCCCATCATCAAAAGGGAGAACTTCTCCCAGAGAACGAGCATCTTGGCCGATTTTAGCAGGACGCCTAGGTCGAGGACCTGCCAAAGACCCTAGGCCTGGCCCCTAGCCGCACAGGGTCGGCCTACAGGTGCAGGAATTGAAGGTCCAGATGGATAACCTTCCCTGAAAAGGAAAGACAGGACCGGGCGGATTAGAGGCTGCCTCGGGAGCCTGGGGCTGAGACTGAGGAGAGCTGGATACCAGAACTGGCAATCCAGTCTGGGGCTACCAGCATCACCTGCGCCAAGTCCCTCCTCGCCTTGCCCGTAGGTCAAGGGAAATAGGGGAGAGGCACGGAGGGGCCCGGGATCCGAGGCCCCGATGGCATCTCCTGCAGCAGACCTTGCTGAGGGGCGGCCAAAAAAACAGTCTTGGCCTGGTATTCTCCCCGGAGGGAAGAGTGAGAAGATCCTGTGCTACCTTCAGCAGGGGAGACCACTCATGAGGCGCAGCCTATGCCCGGCTTAGGGCAGCAGCCAGGGAATTGGGGCTCCTGCCATCAAATGGCTGGGAACCCTCGACTGCGCTAACAACCCGATACGGAGAACCTCCTTGCACTGAGACAAGGGATCGACCGAACCTGGTGGGGTGGCACATGGTGTGGTGTTGTCCTACTTGGACTTAGACCTCTAGACCCCGTCAAAGTGGAGCGACGGTGGCTAAGCGGACCGCCTGTGCTCCAGCGAGCAGGAAGGACATCGACTCGCGAGAGGACCAGAGGCGAAGCACTCTGTATTCCCCTAGATGGGCACCCCACCCATCCGAGAAGCATCGGTCGAAGACTGCCGACTCAGGGCGAACAAACAGGATGTTCTCCTGCCGGAGTTGGAACGGTCCAAGGGAGCGTTCTCTTAACTCCTGGGCTGTTAGTCACAAACTGGTCCAAAGGATGCAGCACTGTGACCTCTGGCTGGCCCCCCCCACTAAGGGAAGGCCGCCCTGAGGCCCAGGAGCAGGAGGTCCTGGCAGGACATAATTACCCGGCCAACCTGACCGGTTAAAGGAGGAAGAACCTCAGCCCTGTCCGCCCGGAGCCGAGCTCGGACTCAAGAGTCGAGCTTAGTCCCGAAGAAGCTTCACCGCTAAGGTATGAGTTCCCACTTGGCTCCTGGAAACGGAGACCAGTCTGCCTTCGGTGGGGTTACATCCGACCTCTTCAGTGCCGCAGAGACTGCTGAGCAAAGAAGAGCCTGGCAAGGAACTGTAAGGAGATCCCCCGCAAGAAGGGTGGAGCCTCCCAAGAAACGGATGGAGACGAGGTAGGTACATCCTGGAGACCCAGAAACAGCCACACGCCACGCTCTGAGGATGGGATATCTGAAGTAGAGAGACTATCCAGGCATGCGGGAGAATGGGCGCGAGCCCCCATCCGCTTGAGGCCAGGAATACCTGGACACAAACCCAGGGTTGGGGGGTCCGCAGCCTTCCTGATCACCTCTAACTAGAGGCGCAAGGCATGTCGATCACGACTGACACAGAGGCAGTGGACCACAAGATCCCCATGGGGCAGCGGCTCAAAAGGGGAAACCGCGCAACCTGCGACAGGATCTACCACAAATACCTCCAGAACGAGGCGGAGCCTGCCCCCCATGGGGAAACCCGGCTGGGACGATGGGGCTGGGGCAGTGCCCCTTGGCCCGTCACTGAGCAGGCTTGGAGGGGGAAGGAGCCGAGGGGCCTCTCGGTTTCCTGCCTCCCTGCTTCCTTTTGAAGGAAGATGCTGGACTGGCAACAGGCCGCCCAGCGCATGCCTGCTGGCCCTTATGCTGGGCCGGTGAAGCCCCAGGGCTCAGGGGACAAAGGGGCTTACACAAAGGCTGACGGCTGCCCTTGACCCTCCGGGCGAGAGTGACCGAGTCCGGAGTGGCATCGGACTTCTCGGGCCCTTGGATATGTCCCTCCACTCCAGGGCCGAAAAGGTCAGACCCCAAGAAGGGATGTCCGCCTAACCGTGCTGGGTTTCCAAGGAAAAGGAGGATAACCTCAGCCACGCCTCAAGGCACATAGCCATCATGGCCGCCACCGATCTGGCACAGGAGTCACCAGATCCAGAGGCGCCTGAGTTGCTGTATTGCCACCGCCTCTACCCTGGTCCTGTACCGCCGGACCGTGGTCCGCAGTTCGGCCGGGAGATGAGGCAGAACCCCGTCCAGGGAGCCCAGAAGGGCGTGGGAACAGTGTGCCATAAGAGCCGCCGAGCTGGCCTGACAGAGGCCTAGGGAGGACACAGCGTAAACCTTGTGCCCGACGTAGTCCATCCTTCTGGACTCTTTGTCAGGGGGTCTATCCACATCCCCAGCGTTTCCAAGACATTGGAAAACATCGTCGGTAACTACCCCTTCAGCCGAGGGGTGCTCCGAGAAACCGGGCAGAGAACCGACAGGGACAGGGTACCTCCGAGCCACCCTGGCTGAAGGCGCAGGGCAGGAAGTAGGCCGCCACCATAGCTCCAAGGCTGGGCCCACGATAGCCTCAAACACTGGGAAGGCCTCTGAGGGAGAACCCTCTTGTTCCAGAATCTCCGTAAGGGGGTAAGGTGCCCGTTTGGAGCCGGGCTCGAGCTGCATCCCAGTGAATTCTGAAATGAGGTGAAGCAGACCCTTCAAAGACGATGGGCTGTTGTCTACTGAATGTTCCTGGGAAGACCCTGGGTCCTCCCTGCTAGGAAACATAGCAGAGCCGGCTTCAGGCTCCGAAGGGTCTGCAAAAAGCTGCCGCAGGCCCGAGGCACTCTTCGTCCGCCGGGGCGGCAGGAGTGAGGGGACCGAGTGACCTGAAGAACAGGTCATGGCCTGGCCTGAACCCCGCCGAAGGTGGAGGGGCAGCAAGGGTCGGACGAGCAACCGGCCCTGGAGAGGGCTCCTTGACCAATTCGAACGGCTGCCGACCGAACGGCGGCTGCTTGCTATCCGGAGAATGAATCGGGGTCGATTGATACCCGGACAACTGCTGTCGCCACATAAGTTCCTTGTAACACCGACGCCAACGGCATCGAAACCGCTCCTCATCGAGGAGGGGGACGAGGAAGAATGGCAAAGCCACTTAACTCGGTGCCTCGACCGAGACGCCGAGATCGGCGTGAGCGGCTAGACCAAGAGGTTGACCGAGACCCAAATCCTCGGGGGGACCGAGGGCGGGCCTGGGAAGGAGCGAACGCACCCACTCCTCCCTCGGCTCGGAAGAAAGGACCAGGGCTGTCGACCGAAGGGACGGACAGACCTCAGCCTCTGCGGAGGGATGGCGGCACCAGAAGACCCCCAAAGACGGGTCAGAGACTCGACAAGCGTCGACGGGGACCTGGCCGGCTGACCTGACGGGATACCGTGAGACCAGTGGCGGCCGCATCCCGACCGAAGTCGGCGCCGGGCCGATGAGGGAGGGGGAGATTTCCCGCTCCCGCCGACAAAGAGACGCCACCTGCGGCCCTTTAGCCTTAGGCCGAGCGGCAGGGCTCCAGGGTCCCTCTCCCTTGGAGGAGAGGCAATGACGAAGCTCCTTGAACGAAGCTGCATGAGTTGAATCCAAGGAGAGCGGGATAAGCGCCGCAACCGAGGGGGGGGACCCCCCTTCCTCGGCAGGATCAAACTGCTGAGAAACAGTTGAAGCGGACACCGCGGTCCGAGGAAATCTCGTAGAGGAAAAAACTACGGATGTCCGAGCCCGAACGGCGCGGTCCTCCAGAGAGCTGACCGAAAGGGCAGGCAGAAATTGCAAGCCTGAGGATAGTGATCCAAGTCCAGGCAGCAGCACATGGAATGCGAGTCTCTCCTGGAGGAACTAACCGCGCCTCGGGCCAGAAAAGGACTGGAGTCATCAGCGTAAGAAGAAAAAATCAAGTTTCAGAAAGGACACTTCCAATGAATTAAGACCGAAATTTTCAGGAACCAGTCGCAAACGCAGAGCGCTAAGGAGGGAACCTGAGCTTCCAAGTGGTAAGGAAGATCTGGCGTCATGGGGCGGAGCCGAGAGTTTTACCACCCGGGTGGGTGGGAGGAGCCAGCTTGAAGACCTTCCAGCAAGATTTAAAGCGGCAAGGGACCTGTCAATAAGTGTGGATGAACAACATATCCATGTCCCTAGAACCATCATTGTCAAATGTATCATAGATTAGGATGGATTTCTTTGTCAGATAGAAGACAGTTACATAAATATCTTTTGGCATTTAAAAGCATTACAGCAGTGATTCCAGAATATCTGGCCAAAAGGTTAGAATTTAGGGATGTTAATCCCTCTTTAAGGAATGCGGCCTATCGAGAGTTGGTAATACCTAGATCAAAACCTAAACGTTCTGACTTTTTTTTCAGCCAGTTAGTCACTAAATTTTGGAATATGATGCCCTTGAAATTTTGTTTGTATAATAGTAAAATCCCGTCACGAAAAGTTGTTAAAACCTGGTTCTTGGATTTAGTTTTTGCTCAAAGGCTTGCTGTGGTTAACTGGTTATAGTAATATTATTACAGTATGTAATTGTATGTACTTGGTGTGTCATATATTGTATGTCTGTATTTATTGTAACTTTATTTTGTATAACCAAGGGTCACCATTTTAAATGAGTTTTACTCAATGGTCTAACCCATTTAATAAAATAAAATGAAATGAAAAGGATGGGGCCTGGATAACGTATCCGCTTATATCTCTACGCTTTATCAGGTTAATGCACTAGCAGCAATTTTGGCTCGGACTAGAGCTTGATTATACTTCAGATGGTATGCTTTTGCAACTCCTTTTTCCAAGATATACAGTAATTTGCAATTTCAATGAGTTTGCTGCCATCCTGGAGTGTCTATGACTTCTCTGCCACTTAACCCTTCTGAAAAGCAGACATACTCCCTGATGTTTCACAATGCACAGCATTCAAGAACACTGGGGGGGTTCAAGTCCCATTTTTAGTTTTGACTAGTAGGACTGGGACATCACCTTCTGAATTCTAGTAATTTTAATAAATTATTCAAAAGATAAATGTGAATTCAAGAAAAAGTCAAGAAACTGTATAATTATTTAATATTGCACAAAAGACAATTTATTTATTAAACAATTGTTGGCTAGTAAATCACCACATCCCAAAGTAGTTACAATTAATACCTTCTTTATTCAAAATGTACATTTGCAATAAGTGACTTTATAGCAGTATTTACAGATGATACATCACATTTTATTTTCATTATATAAACATATTTTTTTCTATTACGCCATCAGCAGGGGAGCAGGTCAGAATGCTACCTTAAGTTCTGCGTTCATTGCATATTTTCTTCTTCCAGTCGTTTCTTTGCTATCTAGTTCAGTGGAAGACATTGGTTAGGACATACGATCAAGCACGCCCTTAGAGTTACAGCCAAAGCTGCCTTATATTAGTGCAAGTGGTTAAGTGGAATGGTACCCTGAATTCAAATACAGAATGACTGACAGATGTTCAGGCTTCTTTCTTTTTACCATGGCATGCAGGGATCTGGACAGTCTCGAAGATATGCCTCCAGTTTACCTTCTGAGACATCCATCAAAGCTGTGTAGGTAGTCAGCTGCAGAAAAAAAAACAGTAACATTTAAATGACATTTTGTTGCGTTGTTGACGCAGTCTATCAGATGATGAAGAATACGTGACAAAAGAAACATCTTATTAGTTGCTATTATATATCATAGACAAAAGGATATGATAAGATAGAGGGTTTGATTTACAAATGGCCCGAGAGGGCCGCAAGCCCCGTGTGCGCCGAATATATGGCGCACATGGCTTGTGTCATTTCCCAGCTGGCGACTAGGATTCTTGATCCTGTGTGCTAACTGCTGCAAGTTAGACCAGCTTTATCTTGTCTACCTTGTGGCAATCTCGGACACTCTTTTTACAGGGCTTGCGTTAAATTCCTGGCGCAAGCTCCTGTAAATCAGGAGAACTGTCATAAATGTGCCTGATCTTCAATTGGGCACATTCTGTGGCAAACTTTTTGGTGCAGTTGTTCTGTCTGCTGGATCTGATGCAGGACTTGATGCACCCTTTGTGAATCTAGCCCAGTATTTTTATTTCTCAAACACACTTCTCACATCCAGAGTTCTTCACATTAAAAAAATATGACAAATGGCATTTGAATAAAGTATACGATCAAAAAATTACATTGGTGGAAATAGCAACAATATTATAAGAATTATTTTTTTTTATAAAATTTGGTCCAGGAAGGCAAAGCTAATGATCCAGTTCCAGACTGCCTTAAAGTGGCTCACGCTCCAGATAACACAGATGGATGGTGGGAGGAATTCCATAAGACAAGGGCAGCTACCAAGAATGCCCTGTCCCATGCGGATTTTAATCTTGAGTGGAGTACCATAAGCAGCCCCTGGTCCCTGGATTCAAAGGTTCTACCTAGGCAGGGTGGTGGGAGTTGAAAAGCTCATGAAAGTAGGCTGAACCTAGTCTGTTCAAGGCCTTAAGTAAAAATGACTACATTCAATCGCTTGCCTGCCAGGCAGCCAGAGCAGACTGCACAGTGCCGAGCTGATGTCACAGACCTCTTCTAGGAGTTCATAAGCTGAGCTGCAGCATTCTGCACTAGCTGCAGATATAAGATTCTTCATACTTTAAGTTGTGAGCACATAGTTATGTCTCTGTTTAGTAGCCAGACATGCTGCTCCAAACAAAAGTTCTATTTTACAGTTTGTAATTTGACTACCATTATAGAGGTTTCATTGTTGGGGAATAAGACCCCACTCAGTTTGTGGACAGTAAACAAATTCTTTAATTGTAACCTGTACCCATAGGGAAGGTCTTTGTGCTTTGCCTAAATCTATGTGTTCTCTAAACAACTTAACTGAGCCCAGGCTATCATTGGGACAGCTCTGTCTATGATGGGCTAGGTCACTCTGCCCTCCACGCCTTTTCAATTCTGCATGGGATCTGATATCCTGGTTCAATGGTCTACTTGTCATAAAAGGGGTTGAGTGGCATTAATCTACATGAGAATCAGATTGGACTTTACTTCTCTGAGTTATATACTGATAGAAACTCTTTCCACATGGACTTATGATTATGGGAATATTAATAAATGTCTATATAGCATTCCTGTACATGCTGTGAAGAGGTCTGTGTACGTCGTGTCTTTATTTTATGTAATACAGATCATACTGTAAAATCATAAAAGTCAAAATAAAAAGTAAAAAAAAGAAATCTTGCCACAGGGTATGCTCTTGTAGAATACAGTATAGAATCAGGGCTCGAAGAGATAAAAGCTTGCATATGTGTTTTGAGATCAGGTTCTAAAAAGGAACACAACCTAGGGATAGTTCCACAATGGTAAAAGCAGGTCTTGACAACAGCTGCCACCTGGAGTGCCAGAGTCAGCCTCTTTTGAAGACCTGCTCCCAAGTTGCTGATCGCCCTTTCAGCCACAAGCTTAACTCCCATCCAAGATAGGCAGCCTGAAGTAACCTTTGAAAGCAGACACCTAATGAACCCAAGCCCAAGAACAATTCTGTTTTACTTAAATTCAGGGCCAGTCAACCAAAGGCCATTATGTCCTTTCTTTCAGTCAGACACTGCTCAAAAAGCCACACTGGGTGACTGCTCCTACCCTGCTTAGGTGCAATGGAGAGATACAGCAGGGTATCATCAGCATAGCAGCGATGCCCAATCCTGTGTTTTCTAATGATCTCTTCCAGGAGCAATACAGTATATAAAGCAAACATAACAGGAGAGAGGACAGACCCTTGGGGAACCATGCAGTCAACACTAACTGGCTGCAACAGCCACAAGACCACTGCCACCAACTGTTTCCAATCTAACAAGAATGATTGGAACCATGTAAGTAAAAGCTGAAGAGAAATCGAGAAGGATCACCACTGACTCCTTTCCTCAGTCTATTGCCAGAAGATCATCACACACTTTGAAAAGGGCAGTCTCAGTGCAGTGGCACTGGGGAAAACCAGGCTGGATGGGCTTGCAGGTCTAATGCATCTCTAGGGACTCACCTCACTGCAATGCCACCATCTTCCAAGCACCCATGGCAACAAATGGCAGGTTGGAGACTGGCCTTTAGTTAGCAGGGACATTATAAAGAAAGTCAGGATCTGAAGACTGCTTCTTGAGCAAGGTTTCACAACCCTCTTTTTCAAAGCTTCTGGGACAACCCTCAAGGAACTGTTAAAATCCCTGCTATGACTAGTTCCACCATCCCAGCCTTGGTCACCTGAGATGGTGCAGAATCCTGCCTCGAGGACATATAGTGAAGTCCAGCCACTGTATGGATGGCACTCTTTATACCCAACTAGCTGAACTCATTTTATGGCAACAGACGATCCAATCTCTCTGCTCTTCTTCTCCTGTCCTCTTAAGGAGGCAGTATAGCACTGTGGTTAAAGGCTCTGAGCTGCAAACCTGGGTTTGAATCCCACAGCCCCCACTGGCATACTCTGTGATCCTGAGAAAGTCACTTAACTTCCTTGTGTTAACAGGTCACACCTGGAAACAAGCATCGGCTCAGTGTGCCCCCCCCCCCGGTCACTAATACTCTTAATCAGTAGCAGAGATCTGCTCCTAGATGCCGGCAAGCTTGGCTTTGAAGAACAGATTCTGCTGTGCTCATTTCTTACTGGAGAATCTTCCTTTCACTGCAGCAGGCATGATATAAAAGCCTGTCCACAATACAGAAAAATCCAGCAGGAGGTCTGTTCTTTTCAGCTGAGACTCGAGAGGTACTTTGCTCTCTCCGATTTCATCACATCCCAATAACTTCAGTAACGAGTCATCGGGACAAGCGTGTCAGCTTCTGCCCAAGATCTCCTCCACTTGTGCCCGAATATCCACCCTACACTTCCAAAGGAGATCGGCAAAACATAATGGCACAAGAATGAACTGGCATCAGGGTAGCAATCACTGTTGCCAGAGCTGAATTATAGGCCTCAACAGCTGTGAGGGACCTCTGGAGGATACAGCAAATAGACTTTAGGCATTCAGCAAACCTAGAAACCTCTCTGGATCCAGGTCCTAATTTGACTGGTACTGGATTACCTAAGCAGGCTATTGTTGCTTCATGGGGGCCCTGAGGTTGATACCCATTATGCAGTGGTCCATCCACACAACTGGAGCCATTGTGATATTGTCAATATTCAACCCCATGACAAACACCAGGTTCAATGTGTGACCTCTTGTGTGTTGTCACAACTTGAGACACAGAGCATCAGCTGTCTGGAGGAGTTTGTTGGCAAAATAATTTAAGGGGTTGTCAACCCTTGCATTGCAATCCTCCTGTAATAAAAGGTTTGGAGATTCCAAAGCAATACTGGATAACTACGTCACAAACTACTGCAGAAACTCAGTTTCAAAACCACAGTGGTAGGGTTGGTAGAGAAGTAAAACTTTACTTCTCAAACTGGTTACAGACAAAATGGCCACACAAAGACTCCAGTAGTCATATTAGATCAAAAAAAAATAAGGCCATCCCCTGTGCTCCAGTCATGGTGACAAATCATGTAGAGACGCAGTGGGATCAACTCAGCCAGGAATTGACCAGATTTTTCACCAAGTCAGACCCCTGTGATGCATATCAGGTCAGCCCCAGAATCATAGATGACATCTCTGGTGGCTGTCTCATTGGTGACCAACCTGGCATTGCAAAATAATGCCCAAATTGGATGAGCTGGGTTGCATCATCCTAACATCATCTCCCAGGACAGACAAGATCAGGGGCTGGACTTCAGGCAGAAATATTTCTGCCCCATTCTCAATTCCTCTACCAGCAGTATCTCATGGCTCAACTTCCTTTAACACCTAGTGGGACTCTCTTAAGAGTCCCCCCCCCCCCAAGATGTTGAGTGACAGACACCAAAGTCACATCCTTGCTTTAAGATAACATCATGGAAATCATTGCTTAGATTATGGCTGAATTGCCAGCCTGTCACCATGCACATGACCTTGCCTGGCAGACCCTGAAGTCCACTGGTGGTTCCCCATGTAACCTAAATAGTGAGTCTCTTCATATCGCCTGCATCACAGCTACCGTGCTTGCAAAGGCTGACTTTGTATCCACACTTCAGAACTTCAACCACACCTCAAAGGTCAATCAGCCCTCTCTTCTCCCCCTCTCCTAAACCATACCCCCTGTCCTCAAAGTAGGCAACCACCCATCTCTGATCCCACTGCAGTTTCCTCATCTTTCAGCTCCCTTTTCACCATCTGTGCCATCTCCCTCCTTCCCTCCACCTCCCCAATGCCCCCTGCTTCTGCCCCAACCTGCTCCTGTTCCCCACCATTTCTTCTCCTCCCCTACCACCAGTGTGTCATTCAAGGCCATCCTTTCTGTTAACCCACACACAAAAAAAAAAGGTAGCCCCGATGGTTTTGTCCCAAAACTCCTGAATCTCTCTCTCTGCCCCAGCCATTGCCCTTTCCATCAAGAACACCTGATCCTTTCCCAACTCTCCCCTTTCCTTGATGGGGACGACCCCTTCATTCCCTTCCAGTCTGGCTTCAGGAAATCCTACTTCACCATCACCTCCCTCCTTAGGCTTACTGACTCCATTCTTTCAAGCATGGACCAGGGGCTGGTCACCTCCACCCTCTTTGACTTGGCCAAAGCCTTCAGCACTGTTGCCCACCCCTCCTCCTTGGCAAGCTAAAAGTGGCTGGGCTCTCCTTGGTTTTGCTCATACCTGTGGGGTAGGACCCAAGCTCTCCATGTTGTTGACACCATCTCCCCTCTGCATACCTACTCTGGGGCCCTCCAAGGATCAGTCCTTGTCCCATCCTATTCTCCATTTTCCCAAACAACCCTTCTCTCACCCACTTGTCTGCGTCCATTCACATGTACGCAGACAACATGGTTCTCTACGCCTCTGGTTCCTCTCCCTGTGATCTCACAACCCATCTCCAACTGGATTTCTACAACATTTAGCACTAGTTTTGGACCAACCAGCTGTACCTCAATGCCCAAAAAAATGGTCTCCATGACCTCTGGAACTATGAAGAAATTTGCCAAGCTCTCCCCTCCCCCTCCCTTCCAGAACCTTGATGGTGTTGCGACTGAGGAGGTCTCCTCCTTTAAATATTTCAGGTATAGTTGGATTGCCATCTGAACTTCTCTACTCATTCAGATGCCATCCACAAGAAACTGCACCCTAAACTTAGGGCTCTTACTAGAACAAGTATCCCATTTCCTGCTCATAAAGAGATTTTCGTGAAGATGATTGTACTGTACCTATCTTTGATTATGACAACATTGTATATAGCACTGCTTCCAAGTCCACCATTGACAGGCTGGATCCCCTCTTTCACTACTTCTACTGCTTTGCCCTGGACTGCCTCCTCAGAACCCACCACTATCCCCTGTATTCCCCCTCTCCTTGCCCTCAATGAGAGCATGCTACCTACATAGCCACCAAAAAAGTGTTGAGGAATATGAAGATGAACTTTGCCAGTATACAAACATACAATGAAGCCAGCAGAATAAGGCCATTAGGTCAATTAAGTCTGCTTGTATTGCAAGGTCCTCAGCATCAGCTACTGACCTTCCCCTCAACCAGCCCCTCCCCTCTGTTTGCTCCCCTCCTGACACTTATTTTCACCTTAACTCTATCCCAGCCTCTCTTGAAGCTGCTTAGAGTTTTCAGTGAAACCTCCTCCTCAGAAAGACCATTCCATCCTGAAACACCACCCTCTACATGAAGAAGTGCCTGCTAACCTCTCTCCAAAACCTCCCCCCTCAAGTTGAGACTGTGTAACAATTGAGACCCTCAGGATTACTACACTTCTGCCCCTCACTCCATTTCTATCTCCCTCTTTTCCTTCTCTGTCTGCCTTACGAGCTTCCCTCCCACCCATCTGATCCCCCACCATCATTGGCACCACCATCCTCATTCTCCCCAGCCCCTGCTTGACTCCCCCCCCCATGCCACTACTTGCCTCTCCGTTTTCCTTCCCACCCTCTTCCCTGACTTTTCCTTTCTGGACACACACACACACACACACACACACACACACACACCCTTTCTCCCTCCTCTTGTCACCTTCCCCTTTCCCCCCCAAATTCCTACTCCACACTCCCTGTTCTCCTTTCCCTGCCCACCAGGATTACTTTGTACTGTTCTACTTACCTTCTCCAGTTGTACTCCCTGCAACCTTTTTGCCTGTATGTACCTCTCACCCACCTCCTAGTCCCTCCTCCTCCGACAGTGGCTGAAATCTATTCCTGAAGTACAAATCTTTCAATACTCCCACTCCTGCTGCACCTCTTCTGGTACACCCCCCACCCATTTGCCATTCCCCCCTCCCAGGGCTCCCCACACTCTGAGGTAGGGATACCCACAGGACCTGGATGATTCCCCTCTCCACTCCTCCCCTGCCTATTGACCTCCTTCCCCTGGGCATCACCCATCTGACTGCTTCTCCTCTGCCCTGTGCCTCTTGCAGTGAACGCCAGCCTCCCCAGCTCCCATCTGAGCTGCCTTACCTCTACCCTTAGGTGTTCCAGGCTCCTGTACAATGGACATCCCCTCTGCCACCCACATCATCCCCAAGAATACTGCTGCCCTACAACGTTTACAGCATACCACTCCCGCCCCATCCTAATGCCTGAACATGTTCCTATTCCCCCACATCCTCATGACCCCCTGGTCCACTCATCCTCCAGATAGCAACTTCTGTATATGATCTAGATGGAGATGACTACAAAAGCAGCAATTCCCCACTAGCCTAGTAAAGGTAACTCCAGTTGCTCCAACCTCCCCCCCCCCCCAACACACACAGCTACCTTGAATCTGAATACAAATGTAAGTTGACCCTAGACAGGGACCAGCTGCAACCTTACCTGCAATTACCCACTAACCTGGACAGCCAACTCTAGTAGCTCCACCCCCCATAACCTCTAACCTAGAACCTCATACAATTGTAAGCGGACCCTAGATAGGGACCAGCTGCAACCTTACTGATATCCAATATCAACACAAATATGAGCGGACCCTAGATAGGGACCAGCTGCATTCCCCTGCCTATAGTACCCTTGTGGGCTAGTTTTACATAGGTACTGGCTGCCCTCCCTAGCAATCCCTTAATCTGTTACACACTTACAAGCTGACCCTAGGTAGGGGATCAGCTGCAAACTCTTGGCAACATCCAACAGTGTATTTGCTGTGCCCTTTCTAAACTTATCTACCTTCTGCCAACCAGCGTGGCCTGTGATTTGCAGTCCTACCTGCCGATGCCCTCAGACACCACTTAGGCAGACACCAGACTCGTGCTTTATGGCACTCATGCTTTGGGGTCGCTTGGTCCTCTAGGTATTTTATAAGGACTACAGTCGCCCTATTGGTAGACACTGCCATGTGTCCCCCTGCACCACCACTGGTGCCTGAATTACCTTCTAGCTGCCTCCCTCAGCCCTCCTACTGACGGCCTCCTCCCTTCATCCCCACACATAGTTCAAGCAATTACACAATTCCCACTGTTCACCCGTAGTCAAATGCAGTGACGAAAAGACGGCAAAAAAACACACACTTTCATGGTATATCAAGAGAGCTATCATTACCACTACAAAACACACACTTTTATGGTATACCAAGAGAGCTATCATTACTACTACAAAACACATGTGAGACTGTACCTTGATTACCGTCCCCAGTTCATGTCATCATACCATAGAAGAGAGGTGGAGGAACTGGAGAGAGAGTTCAGAGGATGGCAAATGAAAATGATTAGAGGAGAAGGAATACCAGGAGAGACTGGCAAATCTAAACTTGTTTTCATTACAGCACAGGAGGTTGGGAGAGGATATGATCATAGTTTAGAAGATCATGAAAGGTACAATTAAAATAGTAAGGATTTATGGGTTATTATGGAGTGGGAGTACATGTGGACAAGAGAAGAAATTGATATGAGAGTTTCAGACTGGACTTGAGGAAACAATTCTTTATTAGCAGCACTGTTGAGCTGTGAACAGTCTGCTGGATATTGCGATGAAGGCATGGACAGTTTGGGGGGGGAGAGATATCAAGATTATGCTGGATGCCTTCCTGGGATAAAAGGATACAAACACTGAGGTTATGGGGAACAAACTGGATGGGCACTGCCTTCTTCTGCTCTAGCTAATGTAATGTTTCACCACCCTGGATGGCCTTAAAGAGCCCATCTCAAGGGACATTTTCAGAATAATATACAAAACAATTTAAATTATATTTCATATGTTTCCTGTATTTAACATTTACTTTTTTATACCTCTGCACATGAACATGGAAATAAGATTTTGTCACCCGATGGCACAACAGAAGCACACTACATAAAAGGTGTTGGCAACCCAGGTTGGGAGTGAGTCTGTGGAGCTAAATGAGTGGCGAATGATGCAGAGAGCAGTGCGAGTCAGCCCTAGGAGGGAGGCACTTAAGGCCAGGTGCTGCAGCGGCCCCTGCGGTGGTCCAGAGAGTTTTCCCTCTGCATGAGGTAGTGCATGCTCAGAGTGTACCGTAGCATGCGGAGCCAGCAGAAAGTTGTGTTGGTGCCTGGGGAGGTGGGAGGGTCCTGGGGGAAAAAAGTGGGTAAGGGGAAAAAAAAAAAATCTATGTGCACCAACCCACCTGGATGACAGCACACACACACTCAGGTCCTACCCTATGTGGATCCCTGCTGGTCTTGCTGGCAGGGGTAAAGGCAGGTGGGACAGGGATGCTGCCTGGGGAATGACTGAAAGAAGGCATGAGGCAGTGGACCGGGAGCCAAACTGCAATAATAATAAGAAGAAAAAAAAAAAAGGAAAGGGAAACGACTGCTGTCTCATAGACTTCCTCGCTTCTGTGCGCTTGTCGGCACTAGACATTACATCCCTCTGCTTGTGATATCACACACTGTTACTGTGGAAAGGAGTGTGATGTCACAAATAGAAGACTATAGTGGTGCCCAGAATTTGCTGATATCTGTTGATACTGAGTTGGGCATATACATTTCTAGAATGTGTAGGCGCACAGAACCAGTTTTCTTTTTTTTTTTTTTTTTTTTTTAACAAGCAGCTGAATCAGGGTTACAGAAAACTGAGTAACCTATACAGGAAAAAACATTTTTACAACCATCCCACCACCTCCACCCTGCTGACAAACTCTCAGATTAGGTTTTTAAGCAGGGAAAAATGAAAATTACGTACCTACCGTAATTCTTGATCTTCTCTTGTATCTTCACCATTCATTACTGCTTGGGTAGTGCCGGCGCGGACCCATCACAGGAGTTTTTTTTTTTTTTTTTTTGGAGTCGGCTCACAGGCGCTGCCCTCGAGGCGGCAGCTGCGTCATGCTGGCGGTGGCGTAGGTGCCGCAGACTCCTCCTCCATCTCAGTTCTGGTAGCGGAGGCTAAAACAAAGGGTAAGGAAAAAGGAGGCGAGGCAAGAGAGCCGAGGGACAGAAAAAGGAAAAGATATAAACTGAAAAAGGAATAAGCCGGTAGAGAACAGACAGAGGAGAGAGAATTCCTACCCTAAGGGACCGCAGGGCCTCCTTTCCGGGTCGGCTCTAGGGGAGGAACAGATAGAGAGAAAGAGAAAAGAAGAAGAAGAATAAAGAGAAGAAAAGAAGGCATGCTGAGAGGGGAGAACAGTGCCCATAGATGCACTGGTTGAGAGGCTTATAAGCTCAAGGCAAAAGCAAGAGAGCAAGAATCCCTGCTGATAGAACTGAGAGAAGGTTCAACCGAACCGCCTGCACAGATCGGACATAAAGGGCAGATTCTCTAATCTCTCAACATGCCAAGTCCCTACATCCTAGCTGAGAGCTCACAGACTGCCCGGGCAGAAAATCTGTTCTGGAAAGAGAGCGCCCACCTAGGAAGGGGACTATGCCCCTTAGCACCCTGTTAAGTGCTAACACAGAAGTGTATGGGGAAGGATTATGCCCTACGGAAGGCAGCTTTGTATGAAAGGATAGAGTGGGAACTCAATCAGACTCCCTAAGGCAAGGCAAGAGCAACTGCTCAAGGCTAAGAAGTGCCAATGCACCAGCCAGAATGAGCTGCATAACACCACCTACCAGGGGGAATCTAAATTTCTTTTGAGGCCGAGCCAGGGCACGGTCTCTTAAGCTGTGAACTGCGTAACGTGATCAAGGTGCCCAGAGGTCGCACCCTAGGGGCAGTGAGAAAGAGTTCCCTCAGAAATAGGTGAAACACAGACCCTGCTCGTTCTATTTACCTTGAGGAAAAAGATCTATTCAATAGAGCGGAAAACAGAAAGGTTTTTTTTTTTTGCCATAAAGGCCAAAGGGAGGGAGAGGAACGAGACGGGAGGGGGAGACGCCACAGTAGGAGGCCACTGAGGGGAAGGTGGGCGGGTATCAGTAATGAATGGTGAAGATACAAGAGAAGATCAAGAATTATGGCAGGTATGTAATTTTTATATCTTACCTTGTCAATCTTCACCATTCATTACTGCTTGGGTGAGTACCAAGCTCCACCCCCAAAAAAAGGGGGGGTAGAAACCCTGAGGGAGCAAGACCCCCAGCCTCCTGTTGGTGAGAAACAGAAGGGGAAGACCCTGGGCTAATCAGGAGAGAAGCCTATGGGGGAGAAGAGCTAGGATGTGCCCCGAGGATGGGGAGATGGAGGAAGCCCTGCAGAAGTCTCTAGCTCTGGAGGGAAGAGGCGGGTCCCCGGAGGCGGGGCCGAATCACCCCACGTTGGGCCAGGGGTGACAACGTTGATAGATGAAGCCATGCCGTCCAATACAGATCGCTGTCCCTGCAAGCCTGGAAGCCACCTCATTGGCGTCATAAGATGCCCTTGCTTGGTGTCTTGCCAGCTCCAGGCCTATAGCAGAGAGGTCAATAGCTTGTCTGGTTTGCTCCGTATCAGGCATTGATGCTAAGATTTGGGAAAGCATCGACCACAAATGCCTACTGAGGCAGCGTGATGGGCCTGATGAGATGCAATGCAAGACATCGCATGAGAGGAAGAGAACACTCTTTGCCCCCACCAGTCAAACTGTAGAGAATCAGAGTCCGGTGGACGGTCGTGCGCCAGGCGGCGGCGCCCGGAGGGAGTCTCTAGGTATGCCAATCCCGAGGGTGGGTTGGGGAGAGTACCTAGGGATTCCGAAGGGGCACAATACCTATGTTGGCAGTCTGTCAGGGCTGAAGAAAGGGCGGCTGGCGACTGCCAGGAACGGATAGACGCCTCCTGGAAGGGAAGAGGCCAGGATAGTACCACCAAGTGCTGGGCACTGAATTCGTCAAGGAATTCACGCATCTCCCATTCAGTATTGTCTCGCCTAACATAGGAAATTCGAAGATCCCTCACCATCCTCGAAAGGAATCGCTGATATTCAGTGAAATCAGCATCGGAGGAGAGATGAGCAGTGGGTTCCTCTCCCTCAGAGGAGGGAGACGAGGATGATGGAGAGCTTGAGTGTCAGAGGACTCCTGCGGTGGTGGGGATGGCGAAAACCCGCTCATTCATGTATCTAAATATGAGAGGGAAGGCATCAGAACCTCTGAATGTCTCCCAGGATAACGGTCCGTGGGACCAAACATAGCCTGGGAGAGCGGGGGGTGGCTGCAGAGGAATGGGAGAAGGGCACCTATGGAGAGTCAACTGTCCTCTGCTAGGGCTCTGGAATCCGGGGAATGGAGCCCGAGCTGGTGGGATCCCGGACAACAGACCAGGTCACAAAATGGAACCCTGGGGATGCGTAGCCTGGAAGAGCCCAGAAGAGGATCCTCCCCTGTGATGAACCTGGGACTGCATGGATCCAGAAGGGCAGCCCACAGCAACGCCACCAGAGAGGTCCCTGGGGTCCAAAAGGGAAAGACGGGGCCCAGCGCTACGGCTCCGAGCCACACCCTGAGGGATGGCAGGTAGAGACCGAGATGCCTGAACCCTGCCCCTCGACCCCTCGGACTCCGAGAACGTCCTCCTCGACCCCAGCGACACCCCACCTCGAGGCAGCAGCACCAGGGACGGTAGCTGCACGACCCTCTCAGGAGGAGGCCCTCCTCCCTCCACCCTGCTCCATTGCCCCCAGGGACCCCAGACCACCCCAGCCTGGGGGCCTCCAGGAGGACGGCAGCAGGGACAGAGAAAATAGGGCTGGGCCGCCCTGAGCACCTCGTGCCACCGAGACCCTGACCCAAACAGTCAGGGTGCCAGGACAGGTCCACGTCCTGAATCATCAGCCTCGAGGAGGAAGAAACCAGCTGGACCACAATACTGGCAACCCCAGGGGTCTCGGTGAAATGGCCGCATAACGTGGCGCGGACGACCAGACCCCTGCGACATTTAGGACCAGCGGCTCCCCAGGTGCCGGCTAGACCCCGGCACCGCCATGACCCCACTGCACCGCCAGAAGAGCGAATGGGCCTGTGGTGTCGAGCCAATACGCACCGCCAATGGTGCTGTTTCGATCACCGGGCGCTTATCTAAACGCGCTGAAAGCGATCGAGGGTTCACTGATGCCGGGCCCAGCAGGTGGGGCTGGGACACTGAGGAGCCACCCAAGGAGGTGACTGCCAGGCGCGGTCCTCACATGGCCCCAATTCCGCATTCCTCCGACTATCCAGAAAAGAAGCTTCCTTCTGGAAGAGAAGATGAGGAAGCCTCTTCCTCTACAGACCATATAGACCCGAAAGGGGACCGGAGGAAGGGCCTGAGAGACCTTACCTGGGAATCCCTGGAGTGGCACCGTCCCCAAAGTCGGCCAGGGCCTTGCCGATCTTGAGGCTGCGGATTTCAGGGATGCACGGTCCATGGAGAAACAGGTCGCCGACGATCCATATCGTGGCTGGGTCCCAGGCACGCAAAACAAACATCATGCCGATCCGACGGAAAATGCCAGCCACAGGAGCACCGGACAAGACAGGGGCGCTGCACGCCGACTCTCACGCTTTGCCCCAAACCCGATACATGATGCGAAAAAATTTAATAAAACAGCAAAAGCTCTTGGCGCCGAAGAAATTATAAAAAGAATGGTCTTACCGGGTTTTGACAGCGTCGAGAGAAGATCAAGAGAAATTCGAGAAGGAGTCTGGATTGAATCCGGCCTAAAGTACAGTTACGTAAGAACTTACCGTAACAGTAGATCTTCGAGAACAGCTCTTGCAGCAGGTTACACCATTAGGACTGAAGCCGGCGGGCGTCAGAACCCCATGGAAAAATTCTAGCTAGCTATCTTCAGCGAGGACGCGTCCCCCAGCGTCGGTCCGCCTCCGATGTCAGGCGGCATAAAAGGGGGCGGTTCCGCCAGATTCCCTAGTTCTCCGCCGAGACCCTCCGCCGCAGGCTGACATCAAATGGGAGACCGAGGATCACCGTCAGAAGACAGAAAGATATAAACTCCTGCTCAGGAAGACTGGAGCCATGTCTCCTCCAAGGGGAAGGTGGGTAGAGATAGTTTGCTGCAAGAGCTGTTCTCGAAGATCTACTGTTACGGTGTTCTTACGTAACTGTACTATCTTACTCGAGACACAGCTCTTGCAGCAGGTTACACCATTAGGACTGATTCCCAAGCAGTAACACTGCCAGAAAATCGGGAGGAGGAAAAGAAGTACATTCCAGGTCCTGAACCTAGGACAGGAGACCCTGTAGCACTGTAAGGTCGAAACCAGCCCTCTTGCCGAGAGGCGATGTCCAGGCTATAATGCCTGATAAAGGTGATGCACAGAGCTCCAAGTGGCTGCAGCACAAATAGCAGAGGTGGAGACGCTTGAGTGCTGCTAAGGATGTGGCCACCCTAGTAGAATGACCCGGACCGAGTCCGGGAGGGGCTTTGTTTTATATCATAACAGTAGGAAATACACTGGAGAAGCCAGCGAGACAGAGACTGTTTGGATACTGATTGGCCCATCATTCTCTAGAGAAGGAAACAAAGCTGTTCAGAACTACGGAGAGGGCTTAGTTCTGTTGAGGTAATACCTCAGGCCATGTGAACATCCAGGTGTGGAGCAAAGCCTCCTCCTATTTGAATAACTGGAACCGGAAGGTCAATATCCTGTTTAGAGAGTGCAAGAGACCACCTTAGGTAAAACTTAGGATCTGGTCCCTCAGGGATACTCTGTCCCGGTGGAAAACTAAATAAGGCTCTTTGCACATAAGAGCGTGAAGCTCAGAAATTCTTCTCGCTGAATAACAGCAACTAAAAAATAACGTTTTCCACGACAAAAACGTAGCTACTAATCACGGCAGGTTCAAAAGGAGGAGCGTGAGCTGTTCCAGGACAAAGAGCAGATCCCATGGACACAGGTCCCTAATGGGAGGCCTAAGTGTAATACTCCTCAAGAAATTCCCCGAGAGGCGCCCAATTGAGCTATGTACGATGTCCCTCGGGAGGTGATGAGCAGAAATGGCACAGAGGTGCACCTTAATAGAGGAGAGAGGCTAGGCCTGAATGAAAAGGGAGAGGAGGTAATCCAACACTACTCCCACAGGACAACCTAGTGTAAAAGATCACAGCTCGTGACCATAAACGAAAACGGCCATTTCATGGCATACGTCAGATGCATTGCCGGTCTTGGCTGCAGAAAGAACCTCTGCAACCTCTTGCGAGACCCGGACGCAGATGGCTATGTCTCTAGGAGCCAAGCATGCTGGTTCAGGAGAGCGAGGTCCGGATGGACTAATGAACCTTTCCTGAGACAGGAGGGGGAGCTGAGCGCAACGGGAGCGGGGTTCCTGGATAGTTGCACCAACAAAGGGAACCAGATCTGTCTGGGCTGAACGGGCCACCAGGATCATGGAGTGCATGCTCCTGCGTAGTTTGAGAAGAACTTCTGGATCAACAGGAAGGAGGGAAAGCGAGAGGAATCTGTTCGCCCAGGAGAGGATAACGCGCCTCGCCAGAAACACCAGGCCCTGGATCTACAGCAAAATTGCAGTTTTGCTGGATGGGGATGCGAACAAAGTCTAGTTCTGGAATTCTAACGAAGAAACAGATCCTCTGTTACCTTCTTGAAGGAGTTCCCCACTGTGGACTCTGGCCTGGGATCGACTCCAGGCCGCCTGTATTGTGTTGTCCACCCCGGAACATGCACAGTGATCAGATTTGCGCCCGTGTCCACATTACCCAATCCCACACCTCTGGCCTCCCTGCAAAGGGGTAAGAGTGTGCGCCCTTGTTTGTTGAGGTAATACATCACCGCCATGTTGTCTGTCTGAAGCAGGAGAGGTACACGGGATTACTGACTGAAAGGCCTGCAGGGCATGAGAACCGCCTCATCTCTAGGACATTGATATGGAGATGAGCTTCCAACGGGGTCCACGTACCCTGGGACTTTACCCCGTCCAGGTGTGCCCCCCACCCAAGACCTGAGGTGTCCATGGTGAGGGTTACCCCCGGGGACGGTGCAACAAACGGGACGCCCATGGCGAGCGACCCGGGGACTAGCCACCACTGCCAGTCTCGGATCACTGAGTTCGTGACCCTGACCGGATGCTGCAAGTGGTCTTGCCTTTGGTCCCATTGCACCCTGAGCATCCACTGGGTTACCCCCATGTGAAGCCTTGTGAAAGGGACAGTAGGAATGGCCGCAGCCATGTTGTCTGAGCAGCTGGACCGACCTGGCAGGGCACGTATCTTTTCCAGACGACAAACTTTATGAGGGATCTGATGGCTCCGCTTCTGTCAGTCCGAAGAAAAGCTCTTCCCTGAACAGTGTCCAGGACTGCGCCTTATAAACTGCAAGTTTCTGCTGATTGCACCAGGAGAGACTGATTCTATGAGAATGCCCAGAGATTGGAACAAGTCCTGGGTGCTCTGGACCGCAAGTAACAACTTCCTGGAGGCAGCCATGAGAAGCCGGGTCATCGAGAGGTGAACACATAGTGGCCTCCTGTCTCCTCAGAGATGCTGCCACAACTGCCATGCACTTGGTAAAGACCCTTGAGTGGATGACAGTCCCAACGGAAGAGCTCGGAACTGAGTGGTGGTCGAGAAATTCAAGCAACAGGAACCTCTGCGTGCGCGTGGAGTTATGGGGATATGCAGGTATGTCCTGCATGTCTAGAGATGCTAAAAGGCGCCTTGTTTCAGTATGGAATAAGGCCCGGAAGAGTCACCATGCGGATCTTTGTATGACCGAGACATTGAGGTCGCTGAGGTCCAGAATCGGACGGAGGTCCCCTGATTTCTTGGGAACCAGGAAGAAGTGGGAATAATATCCCTTGCCCTCCGGGACGCATTTCATCGCCTCCTTTTCTTAGGAGCGCCGAGAACCTCTACCAGATCAAATTTTAGCTGACCCGGATACCGGGAGGCAAAGGAGGCCCCGAGGGTGGCTTTTCTGTAATTCTATAAAGCGGCCTAGACTGACCATCTGCAGAACCCACTTGTCGGTGGTAATGGCCTGCCATCCCGCAGGAAGTTCGCAATGCGACTCCTGACCATGATTTCCGCGATCCTGAGGGGCGGGGCCGGAAAGGAGTCAGGCTGTGGCGGCAGATGGGCCCGCTGGCTGGGTCGGCCTAGGGAACACTGACTCGTAGCATGGCTGTTTTCCCTGGGTTCTACGGAAACCGGAGCCCCTCTGATGTGTAGCAGAGCGGGTGCTGCTTGTGTGTCCACCACGAAAACGGGTTTGGTTCCTACGAAGGAACCAAGCTTCGGTCATGCATGGCTTGAATCGACCTCACCGCCTTCCCGCCCTTTGAAGTTTGGTAATGATCTTCCTGAAGGATTACCAAATAAAATCTCCCTCGAACGGAGCATCCATAATGTTTTCTGACATCCGGGGTAAAGCCGGAGACACGTAACCAGGAGTGTTCCGGAGGCACGCCAGAAGCTGCTGCTCGGGCCGATGATCCGCCCGCAGGAGTCGCACGCGGCCTCGGCACTTGGGTCCCCACGCCTGAACCCGGCACGAGAAGCTGGAGCATCTCCTCCTTCTGCTCACCTTCAGGCAGCTTTTCAGCTCTCCAGACCCTGTTCCCACAAAGCGCTCTGGAATTGAACCATGTGGGTCAAGTAGTTCAAGATCTGACGGCGCAGGTAGCGGATCGCCAGAGGGCGCCTGCCCAGTGCGGCCCAACTGTTTGGACTCTGGGTCCGGTGGCAGGGTGCTCAAATGTTGTGCCTCTGTGACCGGTATGTGAGGCTGTGATGACTAGAGAGTCGGCCTGAGGCTGCTATGTCAGGTACTGGTGCTCCTTAGAGCCTTGTACAGAGCGATCAGCTTCTTCGGCACAGCTGGAGCGAATGTGGACGCTTTCCACGCTGCCTTGGTGACGTTTCAATGGAAGTGTCCACCAAGGGTGGTACCACCACAGGGTTTGGGGTCCTTCTGTCAAGATATTTGACAAGGCGAATTCCTCGGGGTCTAGTTCTTCTGCATCCCTTCCCATGTTCTCCCGGATATGTCGTCTATATCTATGAACGAAGGGTCATCTGGAGGAGATCCTCGTGTCTCACGCGGGTCTGGAGAAGGGATGGAGAGAGGAGATGGGGATCTAGAGGAAGAGTAGACTGATCCCATGTCCTCCGTCGACGGCGAACGTCGGTGTCTCCTGGATCTCTTAGGGCTGGGTGATCCAAAAGAGGATTTCGACGGAGGTCTCCGTTTTTCTGATCTTCCCCTGGGAGAGGATCCAGGCTCCCGGGAGGGTGCGCCTGCCGGCCCCCGGCCGCGGGGGCCGGTACTGAGCAGGAGGAGGGGAGGAGGAGGAGGAGCGGTGGGGGCCATGTCCCTTTAATGGTGTCCCAACTGGCAAGTGAAGAGATCCTCATTTCGCTTATAGAAAGTCCCAACGACGCCCAGGCGCGTGTGGTGTTCGCCGGTCCTCACGCGCCGGCTCCCACAGGGCCTCGGCAAAGGCGAGGGGCCCTGGGAGTTTGCTGAGGCCGGGTCGCCTGCCTGTCCTCGGCGCTGTCCTTCTCAGTCAACGCCTCCTGACCGACGCCGGTCGGAGGCGGGAGCCTCTTCAGGCGGAACGGACACCGGTCCCAACCGTGTCCGCTGGATGGTTTGCCGACGACGCCATCCGCCGGCGACGGCCCAGGGAGAATGAGACGGTCGACGACAGTCGGCCAAGGCCGGGTCCAGGGGTCTCTTCAACGTGTGAGCTCCAAAGTTTTACGAGGAGGCACAGAAGACGCACCGACGCCGGGAGCTGCATGGGAAACCCGACTTATGATGATGGTGGTGGCGCCCGGACTTCGGCCAAGGCCCTGGAAGAGGAAGACGACTAGCGCCTGGGGGACTTGGCCTGAGAAGAAGGAGGCTTTACCGAGCCGGGAGGCTGAGAGCTGGCCCTGGAAGGAGAGCGGTCGACTGGAACCGAGCTGCGGACTGGCTTCCTGGACGGGACCTGGAAGGGCCTTCTTTTTCTCCGCTGCTTGTGGATTTGGACAAAGATTCCCTTGAGGACATGGTCTTCAGTTTTCCTCCAACAAAAATCCTGGAGGGCTTTCTGATGTCGGATCCTGGTTCGCTGTTGAAGCCTGGCAAAACGAACAGGCCCGGGTATCGTGGTTCTGGCCCAGGCACCTAACACAGGCCGTGGGGGTCCTTGAAGGATCTGTTTCCCGGAAGCACACTTGGAGGGATGACCGAGGTCGAGAGGACATCAGCAACAATCTTGCTTGAAGAAAAGAACTTCCGGAGGAAAGTCTTGAACCGACGCCACACGCCGCTAGACTGGAACCAAGGGTTCAGACATGCGTCGACGCATGGAAAGAACTGGGGGAATCTGGCGGACCGCCCCTTTGTACCACGCCTGACGTCGGAGGCGGGACCGATGTCGGGGGCGGTCCCCGCTGAAGATAGCTAGCTAGAATTTTTCTGTGGGGTCCTGACGCCTGCCGGCTTCAGTCCTAATGGTGTAACCTGCTGCAAGAGCTGTGTCTCGAAGTAAGATCTGTCACTAACCGCGTAGCAGGTGTAGCCTCGACGGCGGGAGAAACAGAACTGAGATGGAGGAGGAGTCTGCGGCACCTAATGGCAACCTCTCACTTATGATGCAGTGCGCTTCAAGGGCGGGCACCGTTGGAGCCGACTCCAAAAAAACCTCCAGAGGGTGCACGCCCGGCACTACCCAAGCAGTAATGAATGGTAGATTGACAAGGGAAGATCTATTTTTTCTACTCTGCTTGTTGTAATATTGAAGGTGGTATCTCTGCCAGAATATAACCACAGCTGGAGCTGCATGGCACCACTTCCCATGCACAGCATGTCTCCACAATGCTCACCTGTATCACTTATACAAGTGAGTAATGCAAAGTCATGCTGTGTATGCGAAATGGTGCCACACAGCTCTGGCCATGTTTATATTCTGGCAGACATGCTACATTCAATATTACAACAAGTAGCACCCCCGGACTCAACATGCCGATACTATGCCTATATCCAGGACTGCTTAGCAGCCTTTGCACCCCTCCAACAACACACAAGGCACAGACTCGCCAGAAAGAAAGGACAACCCACCTTTTCCCTAAATTACCTAGGATGCTCATCCTGATCTACTACTGATCTCGGGAAACGTTTACCCCAACCCTGGCCCTATGTCTGCCAACACCCAGACCCAGCCACCCACCCACAGGGAGGTTGAGGATTGTGTCCTTAAACATTGGCAGCCTGCTGGCAAAGCTCACCGAGTTTGAAGCCTGGGTGGCACTTGTGCAGCCTGACGTTATCGCGTTGACCAAAACCTGGCTCACACCCAGAACTGCTGACACGGCAATCTCCCTGCCTGGGTACAACTTGTATGAGCTTGATCGCACAGTGAAAAGAGGGAGTGGATGCCTAATCTTCACCTGCAACCATCTCCAGTGCCATAAAGTCCAACTGCCTGCTGCCAGCAATGACTGTGAATGCCTTGCAGTAAAAATCCTCATGGGCAAGGGGAAGAAAGGGCTGATTGTCATGTTGGTATACATTCCACCTGGACACCAGCAAACGGGGTTAAATGAGTTCACCAACCTCTATAACCAGGCAAGTCACAATAAGGAAACTATTGTGCTAGGTGACTTCAGTACTAACTGCCTAGCCAGCTCCAGTTCCTCACACAGGGACCCGATTACTGGACTATACCTAACACAGGTGGTCCAGAGTTGCACCAGAACCAACTATAGAACAGGAACAAGTACCCTGATTGACTAGGTACTGACCTCCAACCCCGAGAGAATTATCAATGTCCAGGTGCTCACACATGCGTTGAGTGACCACTCTCCTGTCCTATGTGAATGATTCTCCAAGCTGCCAAAACTACCCTGGTAAGGAACAGGCTGGTAAGGAACAGAGTCATCAGAAATCGCTCTACAGTCACCTTCAGGAAACACCTGGACAACACAGACTGGAGCAACCTGGATACCTGTCTCTCTCTTGACGCAGCCCTCCAGCTCTTCCTCGATCAGTTTTACTAGGCTGCAGACAAGAACGCCCCCTTTCATAAGAAAATGAAAAAAGGGAGGTGCATGGACAGGGATCACCCCCCAAGTCCTTGGTTTGGTGTGGGAACATGATCTACTATGGCACCGAGCAAGGGTATCAGGGACAGTAGAGAATGCCTAAAATTGCAAAGCTGCTAGAAATAGGTGCACATTGGCAATACAGCAAGCCAAGGCCTCCCACCATAGAAATCAGCAGTTCCAGTGCCTGAAAGACGTCAAAAAAATCTGGGCTACCATCAAGAACCTCGTGGGGACTTGTGACAGGTCCCTACCAACCATGCTCCACCACAGTGACAAAGTCTTAGATGACGAAGTTACCATAGCCAATATTTTCAATGAGATACTTACTGACTATAGTGCAGTCATAGCACCTAAAACAACTGCTCACAAGGACAAATCACTGAGCTGTGAACACCCTTCCCCCTTCCTAGCACCAGCAAAAAATTCTACTTCCGGCAGGTGACCACCAAGGAGACTGCTAAATACCTTGCAAGAGTGCTGTGTAAAACAAGGATGGTTGGGGACAGGACTGATATGAAACTTATCTCAGCCGTCCTTCCTGAAGTGGCCGTACCCACCCCTAAGCTTTTTAATATGTCATTTCAGATGTCAGCCTTCCCATCTACCTGGAAAACTGCCCTGATCACTCCGGTTCTAGAAGGAGGAGATCGTTCGCTTATGTCCAATTACAGGTCCATCTCCATCCTGTCTCCTCTCTCCAAAGCGCTGGAAAAAATCATTGCAGACCAGCTCTCTGCCCACCTACACAAATACAACCTCCTCAGCCCACAGCAACATGGGTTCCGCAAGTGACACAGTACTAACACGGCCCTCACTGAATTCACAGGCTATGTCCACGAGGCACTAGACCCAAAACAACAAGCTGGAGCAATCTATATTGACCTATCCAAGGCATTTGACCTTGTGGATCACAAGCTGCTGCTCCACTGGTTAACCTGCACTGGGTTGTCCTTGGACACGACTGGGTGGTTCTCTAGCTACCTGTCTGAATGCTCACAGAAGACAAAGATTAATGGTGCCATCTCAGAGGCCTAGGAAAGTCACGGTCGGGGTCCCGCAAAGGTTCATACTGGGCCCTCTCCTGTTTAGCCTCTTTATAAATGACCTTCGAGCTGTGTGCCCCTCTGCCAAAGTCCTGCTCCATGCAGATGACACGGTGCTATTCCTTAGAGGCTCCTGCCAAGACACGATGACCAGGAACCTATAGTGCAACTTCGATCTGCTACAGGAATGGTTTAACACCAGCCTCCTAGTACTCAATAGTAAAAAGACTAAGACAATGCTCTTTACCAGTTGCCAGAAGAGGAAATCCACTACACTGTTTAAAATAGCATTCAATACGGACTCCACCCTCGAACAGGTTCACTTTTTCCAGTATCTGGGGGTCATAATCGATGAGTCCCTCTCTTTCGACAAACACTTAAGTAATATCACTAAGGCTGCAAACAGGAAGTTGGGGACACTGTACAGATTCGTTTCTGCCTCACCCCGGAAGCCAGGCTCCAGGCAGTCAATGGCACAATCCTGCCAATCCTAGACTATGGAAACGTGGTTTATGGTGCTGCCATGGACACTAGCCTACAAAAGGTCCACCTTACCCTCAATAACGCATGCAAATTTGTCTGGATGCGGATCGCATCACACACCCCTGCGAGCTCTACATAAAGACAAAGTGGCTCCTGCTCCGGGATAGACTAAAGCTCCAAACCTGCTTACTAGGAAAGAAGACGCTACTGGGACTGGCACCTGTCTCAATGCAGGCGTTATTCAGATCTGCCCCAAGAAGAGTCTCCAGGCACAGCTTAGCTGTTCCCTTCAGGAGATCAGCCCTGGGGAGGTGTGCCTTCGTGGTAAGGGCTCCCACCTGGCTAAACGAGCTTCCAAACACAATCACCAGCCTTCAACGCCTAGGGCACTTCAAATCTGAACTCTGTAAGTCCACCTCTCCTCCAGTCCGCTACCTGTGTCAAACATAATCCCAGCATCTGGCCCACCACTCAACTGCCCACCTGCTCTGGCCGGGTTGCACCTACTCCCCTCCCCCCCACTTGTCCTTTGTTCAGTACCCCCTCACCACCTCCCCCTCCACCTGCCCTCTGTTCATTACACCCACACTATCTCTAGCCCATTTTCCTGACCTCTTCCCCCTGCCCCCCACCTATCTGCACTTGCCAAACGCCAACTTGTCTCACTGTACTTAACTTCTCTCAGATGGCTGCACATTGCATACCTCCACTAGGAAATTGACAATGCTACCAGCTGCTTCATTCATGCCTTGACTTGTGTAAACCATAAATGTATTTGCTACCCCTTCCTATGTAAACTCTATGTTAGTAGCACAACCCCAGTGTCAATTTGTCTGCTGTAATTATGCTGTTGCAACAAAATGTATGTCAAGTGTTGACAAGGATCCTTTGTAAACGAGCTCTAGCTCAATGGTTTGCAATTCAGAGTTCCCAATAAATAAATAAATAAAATGATTTTCCCTGCTTAAATGCTTAATTGGGGGTTGCCTTTGGGAGGGTAGGGGTGTTGTGAAAAGAAGTGCGTTTCTATAAACAAAGTAACTTAGAAATCTGAATGTTGGCAAGATATTTTTTGAGGATCTGTTACTCATAATTTTGTAGTTAGTGTTTTGGGGTATCCCCTCTAAGTTATATGTCAGTTATTTCTTAGAAGAATTTACGGAGAAGTTTAGAAAATTCAGTGGATACAAACTGCTGAGTTCCACATATTCTAAGGGAATTAAACATAGTACGAGTGTCACTTGTGAAAAGAAGTGGTTAAACACACTTAAGATAACAAGGAAACTTGAATATATTCTTTTACCTGTACATTAAATCATGAGACCAAGTGGCTGTATCAAATCTCTTAAAAGTATGCATCTACTAAATCTTAAAAGAACAGATTAAAGAGTGGTAAAGAATACAAGGGAAATACAAAACTGTAACATGTGACCTGTGTTGTAAAGTTCACAGGCAGTTAATGGTGACATTTATTGACCAGGTACTAAATAAGTGCACACAGCAAGTTTGAAAGAAGTAATATGTGCAAACAAGAAAAAAAAATAAAACTTTGTCAGAATGCCTTGGTTTTAGAATACTGCATTTTTTTAGGAAATATTGATGGAGTAGTCCCCTTCCCCCACGTTAGAAAACAATTGGGTGTAAAAATTTAAAAAATATTAAAGAAACATAGCAATGCTAAAGGGAATGTAAATTTGCTCTGTTGTGCAACGTGTCTTAAGGGCTATCATACGTTTATTTTGGCCACATTCATCTCAGATTTAAATAAATACATCAACAGTGAAATGTATGCACCACAGTATCCAGGGAGCCATATACACTAATGAAATGCATACACAGTAAGACTTTGGTACTCTCCAGATTCTGACTCGGAGTCCTACGTCACTGCAACTGATGCATGCATTGGACGTCACCACTTATTCCTGAGAATTTACTATTTAGAATTTAGCTGTAGTAGTAAAGTAACAGTGTGGGAGTGGGGGCAAAGGGTTGGATAAGTAGGGTGGTGGTGAAGGGGATTTTGGGGGGAGGACTGTGTCCTCCGAAAAATAACTGAATCACAAGCAGGCCATCCTCACATGCTACAGATGACAGCACAGCAGGCAAGATTTTGTGGATGAGATTTTACCACAAAACCCTGTTGGCTATGTTGACGACCAGAAACCATAGTCGCTGTTGAGACTTAACATTTATTATATACAGCAAAACATAAACATTGTACATAAGGCTTAGACTATATTTTAGAGGTGTGGTAACACCCCTATAGCTAGGGTTGAGTTTGCTGTTCAATGTCAAACCCCAATTTTTGCACCTTAATAACTTCGGTGTTGTTTCATGAAATAGCACAACATGTGGCATGCACAGTCAGGCTGTCAGAGTCTCAAGACATGAAAAGTTTTGTGACAGCTTCTCGTACGGTTTTCAAGATACGGAACGCCAAAGAGGAAAAAAAAAAACCTACACTGTCTGTATTTTGCTCTTACCTACAGCCTAAAATATTATACCATTTTGGAGTTGCAATGATTTTTGAGTTAATGTTCAAGTTTGTCCGATGGAAAAACCAAACCAAAAAAAAAAAAAACACCTTTTGCAAGTGCTTATTTTTATGATTTACTTCTTGTGGTCAACAAAATATCATTCGTGCCACTTGCCATTTTTTCCATCTTTTAAACTCGCAAACATTGAAAATGTAATGCTTGCTTTTAATCCAGAACTCTGCAGAGATCATGGTGGTGGGACAGTCTGCATTCATAACTTGAAAGGGACACTGTCAGTGTTTCTGAAGTTTTTCTAAGTGTACTATATAAGTAGTCCTTATGGCAGTAGTGGTATTAAAAAATGCATATCTGATACCCAATTTGTAGAGCAATATGATTGGTTTATTGTTTTGGCAAATGTAAAAATAACAGCAGTCAACCCTGAAACTGTCCGCTGATGCTCCTGTACGTTCCAGAAAGGTAACGCCATGCAGTGCCACGGGAAACCTCGCTTATGTAAGAGTCCGTAAAAATCTGCAGCTTACAAATAAAATAATGTGCATTGTACTACTTGCTTTCCAGGTTTTGAAAAAGTGCCTCTCTTCCAACAATGAGAGCTATAACCAGCTAAATTCACATTCTGAAAAATGAGGCCATGACTCTGGGCATACGAATTAGCACCACCACTGCCATGCACTTGATGAAGACCCAGGGTGCAGACAAAAGACATGACCTGAAACTGGAAACATACCCCGTGTGTGAAATTGAAAGTACCAGCAATGGGACGGATGGACTAGGATGTGGAAGAAGATGTCTAGGAGGCCCAGGGAGCAGAACCATATGTCCCGCTTCAGAGGATGAATGATCCTACTCAGAATTACCATCTGAAACCTGCACTTCTGCATGAACTGGTTCAGATTGGGCAGATCCAGTACGGGGCACCATCCCCCATCTATTTTGGGACCAGATAATACTTGCACACACATCCCCAACTGGCCAGGGTGTCTGGGATATGGGCAACTGCCCCTCTCTCTGGGAGGGGGGGCAATGTCTCCGCCCTTAGAATGGACACTGTGTCTGGTGACACCCTGGACTTCCAAGGAGCATAGAGTTGGTAGAGCAGGAGAGCCTCGAAATCTAGAGGCAATCCACTGCCCATCACTTCTAGCACCTACTTGTCCAAAGTAATGGCGAACCACTGTGGCAAGAAGTGGCACAGCCAACCCTTTTATTTATTTATTGAAATGTTTCACCAGGAGGGCACACTGAACAACAAGTAGCTCATCTAATGGTGCGACCTGGGGGGAGGTGTACAGTGAGGATAAACTACAGAGATTGTTACAATGTTACAAAATTCACATTTGGAATGGCATACAAATAAAAAACAGACAAGGTGATTGAGCAATGACTTACAAATGGTAGGTAGACATGGAGAGTAGCTAGTAGGCAGAACAACTAATAGGAGGCAAACAATTTGGTCTAAGAGGCGAGTTGATTTAAAACAAACAGTTTGGACTAAGGCGAGCTGGTATACAAAAGCACATAAGGTACAATAAGCTTCAGTTACAGCAGAAGTGCAAATAAAATACAAGTGCCACGTAGGAGTAGGGGCTAGCAGTTAAGTAGAGAGGAGTGCAGTGGGGGTTGGGGAGCGGTGTAGAAGAAGGGAGGAAGAGGTGTGAGGCATGCCAAGAACTGACCCCTTCAGGATGCTGAAAACCCTGCCAGGGGGCAGAACTAGGCTAACTGAGTGGTGAGGGACAGAAGATAAAACAGGACTGGGAGAGCAGGAGGGAGAACCGGAAGACAGGGTAAGTAGCAGAACACAGGGGGTGGGGTAGAGGCTGATAGTGAGTGGAGAGAAGTAGGGGTGAAAGCACTAAAGCAAAATTGTAGGAGGAAGATTAAGGGGGCGACTGTCCGATGAGTGTGGAGCAGCGAAGGACCAACAAGGTACGAGTGTCTGTAGAATGGAGGGAGTGGGGGAGGGGGAAGGGGTTGAGAGAGAAGAGGTGAGGTAGGGAGCGAGTTTGCCCAACCAATATTTGGAGACGAGACTGGTACAATAGGAGATGCGCCTGTTAGCAAGAGGGGGAAAAGGATATGGCTTGCAATGATGAGTCCGGGAGGGCGTGCGTCAACAGCGAAGCAACAGGAGGAGTTAAACAGTGTGTCCAATCTGGTCAGGGAAGACCTGAGAGGGGCACCATAGATTATGTCACAGTAGTCAAAAATAGGGAGTATCTTCTGGACAAGTTTGTGCCTGGCTGTAGGAGGGATGCAACTACAGTTCCTGTATAAGGCACCAAGCTTGGGGTGCAATTTTTTCAGGATGGCATCAACACGTCCAGAGAAGTTGAGGTGCTGGTCCAGCTAGACCCCAAGGTATCTGAATGAGGTGGTATCCTCTAAGAGTGTCCCATCCATGGTGTGGAAAGAGGGCAGGCCAGGGAGCCTTGAGAGTCTCTGCCTAGTGCCAAAGCTCATGGAGACTGTCCTCTTGGCATTTTGGAGGAGCTGATGAGAGGCATACCAGAGCTGAACCTGGTGGAAGCATGCTGCAGGGTAGCTGCAACATCAGCTGGGCATTTGCCAGAGGAATACAAGACAGTATCATTGGCATACGTGTGCACAGAGGAGGAGGGGGAGCAGACTGACGTCAGGTCATTAAGTAATATGGAGAAGAGAATGTGACCAAGCACTGAACCCTGAGGGACTCCTGTGGTGATAGGGTGGGAAGGGGAGGGGAGATGGCTTCCTGGACCTTGACAGATTGGGTTCTACCTGTGAGTGAGTCAAGAAGGAGAGAGAGTGTGAGACAGTGTCGAAGGCCTTGGCAAGGTCAACAAAGATGGCGGAAGTGATGAGGCCAGAAAGGATGGAGTCAGTGAGCCTGAGTAGGGAGGTGGTGGTGGAGTGATTTTTCCGAAAACCAGATTGGAATGGGATGAAGAAGGATGTGTCAGACAGGAGGTGAGTTGGGAGAGGATCAAATGTTCTTGAAGCTTAGCGAGGGTGGGTAGGCGGGAGATAGGGTGAAATTTTCCCGGAAAGGTAGGGTCACCGCTCTTGGGAAGGGGGAGGACCACACCATATTTCCAGGACAGGGGGACAGTTACAGATGAGAGAGAGAGGGGTTGAGGATTAAGGAGAGGGGGAAGGCTATGGCTGGGGCTGAGAGGAAGAGGAGCTTTGGGTCGATGCCATCGGGTGAGGAGCCTCTGGAAGGGTTAAGAGAAAGAAGGGCTTTTAGTGTTTCAGCAGGGGTGACCGCGGAGAAGGAGGGGAAGGTAGGAGGAGGATGGAGCATAAAGAGGGGCATGTGAGAGTGGGGAGGGACGACAGGAGAGCCGAGGTGAATGAGGTATAGTAGGAATTATATTCCTTGGTCACTATACAGGAGTCAGATACAAGTGAGTTGTTTATTTTTGATACGGGGGTGAGGGAAAGAGGGCTTGGACCACTTTCCAGAATTTTGAAGGGGTAGACATAATGAAGAAAGCTGATCTAAAATACTCAGACTTAGCTAGTCTAGTTGCTTTAGTACAAGAGTTTCTTAGCATGCGGTACTCTGCATAATCAGCAGGTAGCTGGGATGCCTTATGCTTCATCCAGGCTTCATCACGTGCCCTGAGGCAGGCCAGCAGTTCAGGAGTGATCCAGGGAAAATGGCTGCCATGAACTCTAGTTCTTTTGAAAGGAGCAAAAGTATTCCAGGTTGTAAGGAATTTATCTTTAAAGTAGGCGAGGCCGTGGTTGACATAGGAGGGCGAGGTAAGGGGGCCCAGTCAGAGAAAGCAAGATCTTGTAGGAGGGGGGTCGAGGTCAAAGGAGTTGAAAAGGTGAAGTTGCAGGATTTTATACAGGGATTTGAGCCTGTGAACCTTTCTTACCGGGAAGATAGGGCGATGATTACTGTGGGGGCACCTGGAAGGAGACCAGGTTTAATGACTCTGTGAGGGCGTGAGGTGAGGGCCCAGTCAATCAGGGAGTGGTTATGTGTTTTGTGACTGAGGTGAGTGGGTTCTTGGATGAGTTGAGCGAGATTTTGGTCTGTTATGTCATTCCGCATCTTGGATGTAGAGGGAGACAGCCAGTTTAAATTGAAGTCACCCAGTAGATATAGCTCACCTTTATGAGAGAGGGAAGTTAAGAAGGTAACAAGTTCAGACACGGCAGTAGGCTGGATACCCGGTCGACAGTAGATACCTGCTATGAAGATCGGGGTAGAGAAGGGTAGGGCAATGCTAATAGCTAGGGCTTCATAAGTAGATGGGAGGGAGGCTGAAAAAATGGGAGAGTATTTGAGTGAAGACAGGATATACATAGCTACACCACCACCTCTGCTGGCCCTGTCCTGTCTGGAGATGGAGTAGCCAGGGATGGAGATGGAGTGGTCGGGGATCTTGCCGTTAAGCCAGGTTTCTGTTATGATTAGAATGTCTGGTGTGAGTGAGGCAACCAATGTTTGCAAGAGGTCAGTCTTTGATATTAGGCTACAGATGTTCAAGTGAATGATTTTCAGACCATTAGGGAGCACTAGTGGGGCAAGAGGGTTTTGCGCATATGAGGTGGAAGTGGAATGGACTGAATTAGAGGCATTAGGACCAGGGTTAGGGTGTATATTACCTGACGTGCGTAAGAGTAGAGCAATGATAAGGAAGTGAAGCTTGGGGTATTTCGGGCGGGATGGGGAATTAGGAGATGTTTGGGGGGAGAGGGAACTGGGTGCAAAGATGATTAGTAGGCAAAGGAAAGCAAAGTAGCTAGGTACTGAGAGAAAAGTAGCAGGTGGAAAGTGAGGGAAATGAGTCCAGTGTTCAAGAGGGAGTGCCGGGGTTATAGCAAGGATAGGGGTAGGAGACAGAAGAGATGGGGGGGAAAGGCATAGCCTGGTTTTTAGGCTGGACAGCATGAAATGCAGGAGTAGATAAAGTGAGGTTAAGAAGCAGAAGGGGAGAAGTAAAGGAGAAAGAAGTCAGCATTTTGGGGAGTGGGTGAGAGGTCATGGTCCAGAGAAAGCAAAAGTAGGAGTGATGTAAAAAGACGGAAGGAGGAACTGAAAAGGAATGGTGTGGGTATTTGTCAAATAGAATAAAATGTTTTTTTTTGTAACTACAGCAGTGGAACAGACTCAGTGGATTTCCAGTTGGGCTTCAGTGGTAATAGCAAGCCATCTAGTGGCCAGGTTATATAACTTGCAAATGGGGGAAATCAGTAGTTCATAATTCACAAAGCAGGAGCCCATGTGACAGTTACCAGCTATAAAGCTAAGTGTCCAGAAAGGTGGGGAGCCGGTGCACAGCGCTGGCGAGAATTGAGCTCTTCAGCCCCTAGAGTTATTATTGTAAATTTCTGTCCCCAGAATAAGGCAGGCACAGTTAAGATGAGAGCCCCCTTAATGTAACGTTTTTCGTTCCCCAGGGTAGTCTGCGGTGGGGTGGTCCCACCTGGAGGGGTGAAGAAGCAGATGCAGGGGACACCTGTGAAGCATGGGAATGACTGGCATATGCCAATGGACTGCAAGCCCAGGGAACAGAACCTTACCCTGCCCAGCAATAGCCCACTGTTGCCAGAGAGCACCTCGTAGTGTCAATGCATCTTGTCTGAGGACAAGGAGATCAAAGAGTATCAACTGCAGTGCCTCCTGGTTGAGCAAAATCAACAGCGTAAGCTGCACCTCAATCTCATCGACCTTCATCTTCTGGCAGGTCATGGTAGACCACATACCTCGCCATACTGAGCAGAAGAGGCTTTGGAGGCATGACCACCAGTGGAGGTTGCTCCTGAGGTGACCCAGCTGGGGACATCGACTGGACCCTATCCTCATGGGACAGGAGCTGGAGCACTGGGTTCTGGGAGATGGACTATTGAGCTCCTCTGACAGCTGGTTGACAAGTTTGAGAAAGATCTCTACTTCATGCTCCACCAGAGTCAAGGTTGACATGCCCGATAGAGGTACCAAGGAACTCTGGACCTTCCCTTTGACTAAAGGCAGCTTGACCAGTGTCTGGCGGTCAGGGGAGTTGAGGGAGCAGGAAGAATGTGTTCTCTCCCAATCCCATGAGATGGGATGGTGGCTCTTGTGTTTCTTACCTTAGTGAGATGGGCTGTCCCCAGAGGTCTGGAGGGCCAGACACATTTCTCTAAAATCATTAGAGAATAACCCTCCGATGCAGACCTCAGCCAGGAGCAGCACACAGACTTAGGAGAAACTCACTGCAGCCACCACTGCCTCCTTGTCCATGACCGCTAGTTGTGCAGCCGACCGTCAGCCACTGAGGCCTTTTTCTGGTCTTTCTGTTGTTCCTTTGGTCAAGATGAGCCTTCCAGTCCTTAATGGACAAGGGCAGCATGGTCTTGTAAAGGTTGCAACCTGCCATGTCTTGCTGCATACCAATGCAGTAAACGCATGTGTTGTGCAGGTCCATGGCCAACATTTTCTGCTTGTAACGGGTGCAGAACTTAAATCTCGGTTTCCATCCTTCCATAGTCGATCATGAAGTAGAGCTGCAAGACATGAAAGTACTGGAGTAGACTGAAAAGTGAAAGATTTTTGCCAAAGTGCTTCAACAGCTCAAATCCTTCAATGCCACAGCGCTGCAAAGGAAGAGACCTGTCACTTCAAGTGAAAAGAAAGATCTGACTTCACAGGGCAGAGCCAGAGGATATACCACCCAGGTGTTGGGAGGAACCTGGTTTAAGACTTCTCATGGATTTCTTGTCTCTTTGAGAACTGTCAGTGTGTGGATAGTGAATTGTATCCACAACCCTAGAATGAAACTTATGAAATACCACATCACAAAAATGTTTCAGTGATGACTTGGAGAAAGAGACTCTGCACTGGGTGCTGAGTGACTCAGTGAACAGAGTGAGAATCCGGTTCTATGACATAGCTACTGGAGATTCTACTGGATAGGAAGGACGCATGAACTACGCGCTTCGGAGCCTGTGGAGATTTTGAAAGCAGGATTACACAGCGTGTTTTATTTTATAACAGGTATATACTGTTTTCAGAGCCTGTAATCTTCCCAGTAGATCTTATTGTTTATCCATCCTGGTTGGTGGGCTCCCCTCTTTCTCTGTTTCACCCGCAGGGTCTTTCCTGAAGTGGCTGGAGTAAAAGTGTTTCAAACCCTCAAAGGAGTTCTCCACTGCATCTTTATAACAGAGACATCAGTCAGATGATGAACGAGGAATAAGCATTATGCCTACCAACTCATAAAGGAAAGTTTTCCAGCAGCAGAACTTATTTTATTTTATTTTTTTTTTAAAAGCCGTTGTTTAGTTTCGGTGTTTCTTATTTTATTTTAAATTCACTTGTATATTTTATTGCTGTTATACTTATTTATTTTTTTTAGGATTGTATTTTTCTTTAAAATATTAAACAAAAGGATTTTTTTCAGTTTCGCTCGCTATAGTCATGTGACATGCTAACATAAAGAGACGCACGCCAACTAGGTGAACAGATTACGCTTTCTGTTTCTAAGATAACAGTGTTCCTGTTCACAAGGCTGCTTTTTTTTAGATTTCTCAGTGCACAGATTTATCAAACCGGCTCTCTGGTTATAAAAGTAAGTTAAAAGTATTTGATACTTTCTGATGAATTATGTCGTGTCGTTTTTTTAAATTAGACGAAACTACATAGCATTTTAGCGTTTTGGCATTTTAGCGTTTCAGTGTTTGCTTTAAGAAAGTTATATGATAGTTTTAAGAAACATACCTCTAATTGCTGCCCAAATAACAAAACTTTTGGTTTTTATTTAGTGATTTTTATAAAAAAGAACTCTGCAAGTGCTTACATTGAGCCTGAACCAGAGTGGGAACAACAGAAGTGAATTTATCATCAGGTTGAATCAACTCTGCTTCTGCTGCTTAAAAACTCTACCTGGGCATTGTTCCTGATGCTTTATTTCCTAATACGAACAAAGTTGAAATTGACGGAGCATCAGATTTAGTGTGTGAGTGATAACCACGTAACAACGCATTACTGGAATATTTAAAGACGCCATTTAGCGAACTCCTGCTTGTATCTTGATTCTGTACTAATTGCTGCACAAACTGAGCGTTTGAAGGATGCTTTCGAACGGATTTCTGTTTGTTTTTTTGTATTGAGTATCTGAAAAACATCATTTAGTGGTTTCCTGTTTGGCAACTTGATTTTGTGTCAGCTGTTGCACAAACTGAACGCTGTAATATGCAATATAACGGAGCTTCATTTGGCATTTGGCTCCTTTCCCACTTAATGCTAAATTTGTTCGTAGAGAGCATTTCACGTCTGGAGGAGAAGTTTTAACCGAGAACTGAGACTTTGGAGATTTGGAGTTTTGATATTGGACTACACTATTTCTTTAAGTTGGATGTTTTTGAACTGCAGATAAACTTGAGTCATTGAATAATATTGTGAATTACAGGTCTTAAAGTCTGTGTATTTAAAAAATCTTTAATTGTTGCATTGGATATAATATTAGCAATATTATGGTACATACCAGGAAACAAGTTTTAAAAATGGGGTTGGGGGGGGGGATTTAAAGGTTACGGATCAAAATGAAAGTGGTAACTTGGTTTTGAGCCCACAAACGGGTAATTCAGAAACAGAGCTCAATCAAGACAGTTTCAGGATTGATTTATTGCACATGTCATCCAATTTGCAATCAACACCGGTTATATGTTCAAATTCTGAGAAAAAAAATTAAAAAAGCATAAGTAAATACAAAGGTGGAAGTGTAAAGAAAACGACTTTTAAAGGTAAAAATTTTAAGGGAAAGGGAAATGAAAGTGATAATAAAAATGATGAAATGACAAAATGTTGCTTAAACAGTATTCCCCTTAAAATAAAAGGGAGAGGTAGGCCCCTAAAACAATCTAATATAAAAGATCATTATAGCCCTTTAACTACAGCTAAATCATGTAGCCCAGGCAATATACATAAAGAATTGCTACATCTGGGAAAAGCTAGTTTAAATGATGACCGAAACGAGCTCAGTGAATTGCAAGTTTTGGAATCTATAGGGGCTAGGAATGATATTCATAAGTCTACAGAAGATTTAAATTCAGGAGTGTATATTAATTTGGACGCCTCTAAAAGTATAAATGAGTTTTCTGCACAGACTACCAATTATCTGGAGGAAACTTTGGATTTTTCACCAGAATACTTTCAGGAATCCAACCCAGAACCATGTTCTTACTGGCAAAATGATTTAAAAAATATAGCTGGGGAATTACAGGAGACCATAAATGGATTAAAACAGATTACTGGCCTGAATTTGTACAAACAACCTGATAATGGCAGATCAGTACATTTTCTACTGCTATGAGAAAGAATATTGTACAGCTATGTTCTAACACATACTGCGATCTGATGATTCTGGATCATCTAGTTGACCTGAAACATGAAATAGATCTTTTGAAAGAAAATATAGCAATAAATGGTTCTAGATTAGATGACATTTTATTCAGACTTGATAAACTACCTCACTTTGAGAGTATACGCTCTTTATCCATTATTGAACCAGATTGTTCTCAACATTTGGTTTCCCCAGATTTTTTAATGACTGATATGCCTTCTATACTTCCTGAACCTTTAAATCCCCCACCAACAATTAAAAAAGCTTCAAGTAGTAAGAATCTCAGTACAAGTAAAAGTAAAAAGAAACCAAACAAGAGTAGGGGTAAAACTAAGAGTCTGAGTAAGGGAAAGACAAGTAGTCACCAAGAAGGAAATAACACATCAGGAACATTAGATAGGTATAACATAAGCACGGTAGAGTTGGTTATCAATACAGTAGGAGTACCTGCAAAAGAAAAGGGGAATCTTGGAAAGGGATATGTCTTAGATAAATCTATTTATACCAAAAAAAATAAATCAGATGTAAACAAAGATCCTGTTTTAAAAAATAATCTTGACTTGATGTCAGGGGTGATTGACATAAATATGGAAGGGTCAATCACTGATGAAGGGGGGAAGTCAGGAGGGAAGTTAGCTCGGGATAAACATAATTGTACACAAAAATCAAAGACAGACGTACAAAAAGATTCTGTTTTTAAAAATGGTTATGATCCGGTGTCTAGGGAGAATATTGTTTTAGATCCAGTCTGTAAAGAGCTGCATGGTCAAGACACAAGTAGAATACTGAAATAGGATTTGGAGCTAGTTAAAGAACTGGAGGAAACATGTATGAAAAATGCTATAGACCTTAATAGTTGTGCTATTTTGACATTATATGGCTTTAAGACCCTACACAACTGGTCATATGAAGATTTAAGGGATAAGATTATGAACCTAATAAGGGCAGCGACTGGTGCTGATCTAACTACGTCTGACATTTTACAGATATGGAATGATAAAGATATTATGGGTTTAAATTGCTTATTCATATTCTGTACAGCTCCTCGAATAGCAAATCATATCTGGAGTAACAAAGAAGGTCTGAGAAATTTGGTTGTAGTTTAGAATATGTTAACAGGGAACTCCTGAATGAGAAATTTCAAATACAAAATCATGAGTCTTGTCAATTAAGTATTTTGGTGTTAAATCACCTTTTAGTAGAAATACAAGAAAACTCAGGAGTACCCTGATGAACATATTCGGTCAAGTTCTAAAAATCCCAGACCTAGAATTTAATAGAAAAAGTTTACAGTTGGAACAAAGTACAAGTTTGGGACAGGTGGACATTCTTGTTAAAAAACCAGAGGTAGCAAGATGTATATTAAGTAAGGCAATATTATTAGACGAAGTAGGATTACACATAATGGAAAGGAAAATACTAAATGAAGGAAGTAAATATAATAGACAGGAAGTAAGAGCATCAGATCAGGAAAATATGGCTGGTAGAGTGCCTAAGATATTGTATTTTTATGGTCTGGAAAGAATCAAAAATGAGAATAATAACAACATAAAGGATCTTATAGTAGATATATTGGAACAACTTTTGAATGTTTCTATAGAAAATCCTAATGCATTAAATATCACAAGGCAGGGTTGTGATCCAGATTCCGATTTAATTATTGTTAAACCGGGCCTTTTAAGCTTATATAACAAGATCATTGATAATAGGAGTCTACTGGATGCCTTAGGAATATATATAGTGGACACAAATGATTTTTCTCACCATAATAGTCCTATATGTAAATCACTAAAAGGGACAAATCAGGAAAAAGTGGTATTTAATGTTTCTACTTGTAATAGATTTGACTTGTTGGAAACACAATTAGACTGACTTGTAGAAGATAAAGAACTATATACTGAAACAAAATCTAATGCCCTTCTTCTAATCTCTTGGAACATTGCAGGTTTCTTTTCTAAATTAATGGTTCAAGAATGGTTAGACTTTATACTTAAGTTTAATATTATTTGCCTACAAGAGACTTGGCACTCTAAAGACCAAGAAATCTTACTGAATGGTTATCAAACCTTTCAGATCCCAGGAGAAAAAGCTGCCAAAATGGGAAGAACTGTAGGGGGTTTAATTACTTTAATTAAAATAAATACTGATATTACTGCAGATATTTTATACACTAATAAAAACATTATGGTAATTTACATTAAGCCTAATAAAGGTAAACATTTTGCCTAATTAATATATATACCTCCATCTAATTCAATTCATATTATCCAGCACTCTGGGATCAATTGGAGGATTTTATTCATAGGAGTTGGGCTGTAACGTCTTGTGAGAATATATTACTCTGTGGGGACTTTTAATGCAAGGAATGGCCCATATGATAGTTACTCTGATAGTAATTTCCACAACTGGTGTCATCTAGAAGCCTCTAATTGGTCCAGATGCACAAAGGATAAGAAATTAAATAAAATGGGTCAGAAATTAATAGAATTGCTAGCTTTACATAATTTAGCACCAATAAATGGCAGATTACATGGAGACAAATTGGGAAGTTTCACTCATTTTTCTGCAAAAGGACCTTCAATAATAGATTACGTGTTCTGGAATGGGAACATGACAGATTGGGAATCTTTGGAAATTCCAATTAGGGGCGAAAGTGATCATCTTCCTCTTGTTTTGAAAGCAAAAAATATACAGTGTGTTCCAGATGTACCAAATAAACCTATACAATTTATAATCTGTAATAACAAAATTCAATGGCAGGACAAGTTTTCTCCCTCATTAAACATCTTTTGCAGGACTTATCAATAAGCTAAATACTGAAAATATAGAGGGTATAGGCGTCTTCACCATTTATTATTTTCAAACCTAGAGGAGATAACAAAATTACTTAAATCTTCAAAGACTACAAAAAGAATAGAATACAAAAATACATGGTTTGATCTGGAATGTCGTAAAGAAAAAAGAGAATTAAATAAAAAAATCAGGCAGGTAAGGCAGAATAACACTTCACAAAACATTATAGAACTAAATAGATGTCGGGAAAAATATAAGAAGTTCCTCTTATCAAAACAAAAACAATATCAACAAAGAAGTTGGGATCGTATGCTTGAAGCTATTTATAACAAAGATTTCCAGACATACTTGTTATTAGTTGCTAAGGGAACTAATAATATTAAACACGAATTGGATACCTATATTACGTTGGAAACCTGGGCTTATTATTCTTTAAAAATTTTTTCCCCTAGTGTTGAAAATGTGGGAACATTTCTGGACACAAATATGCAGAATTTTTGACCTTTTTTAATTACAGAAGTATATTTTGCCATTGCAGCTTTAAAAAATAAGAAAAGCACCAGGCCCAGATATGATTCCCTCTGAAATTTACCTGAGTGCCCCTGCTTTATGGTCTACAATTTTGACTAAATATTTTAATTTTTGTGTCCAGAAACTGGTTTTCCTGAATTCCTGGAAGGGAGCTATAATATTTTCAATATATAAAAAGGGTGATAAAACAGATCCTAAAATGTATAGGCCTATTTCATTATTAGACAATCTGGGGAAATTGTTTTCTAAGTTAGTTCTAAATAGATTAAATGAAGAATTAATAGGCTAAGGGGGACTTTCTGAAGCACAAGCTGGATTTAGGGCTGGTTACAGCACAACAGATAATTGTTTCATAATCAGACATCTTTATGAAAAATATGTTATGGTTAGAAAACAGTCTTTTTTTGCTGCCTTTATAGATTTCAGCACTGCATTTGACTTAGTATCAAGGAATGTTCTTTGGCTTATAATGAAGGAAAAAGGATTTACAATGGAATTGATAGCAATTATAAGAGAATTATATACTGCAACATTGGCCCAAGTGAGGTCAGGTACTCGGGGACAATTCTCTTCAACTTTCCCTACTAATATGGGAGTAAGACAAGGCTGCGTAATTGATCCTCTTTTCTATATATATTGACAAACTGTTACGTGACTTAAATCTTAGTAATTCTGATTCTCCTAAGATTAGGGATAAATGTTGTGGTGTACTGGCCTACGCTGATGACTTAGTCTTATTCTCTCTCTTACTGAATCCGGACTTCAAGCTAAATTAAATATACTTGCAATAACTGCAAATGAGCTTAACTTGACAGTAAATATTCAAAAAAGCCAGATTCTTCCGTTTGCAATGAAAGCTAAAAAATATAGTAAAAAGAAATTTTGGATGCTAGGTTCTGATAAATTAGAGACTGTAGATAGTTACACATATTTGGGCCTTCAACTGACATGGGATGGAAAATGGAATGTACAACTGGATACAATTTTAGCAAAATCAAAAAGAACGGCAAATTCCTTACTCATATTTAATAAAATATTTGGTGGAAACACAATTCGGCCTATTTTAAAGGCAGTTCAAGCCAAATATTATGCTCAAGCTTTATTTAATGCTGAAATTTGGCATCATAACAAAATGTATATGTTAGATATTCCCATTAATAAACTGTTTCGAGAAACCTTAGGTTTACCAAATTTTGTTCCTGCTGCGATACTGAGGGCCAAGACAGGTTATTACTCTTTGCAGGCAGCGGCTGATGCTAGAAAGATTAATTACTGGGTTAGAATACTTCACCATGACCAAAATAGGTTAACTGCTTTATACTTACATGAAAAATATTGGTGGTCCTCTTTAGGGAACCTAAAATCAGAATGGTTATCCCTAATATTTAATTTATTACAAAAAGTAAGGTTAACCTACTTATATCAGTATAGGGCAAGAGGAATCACTATTAGTTTAAAATATCAACCCCTTATCACAAAGGTATTCAGAGAATACTATAAGATTCTAGATTTAAATATTATTAAAAAGCTCAAATTGTTCCCATTTTTGAGGATAAACGATCCCTGTCATTATTATAGATATTACTTAGATATACTTACAGAAGTAGAAGATAGAAAACAATACACCAGACATAGGCTAGAAGTATTTCCAAATAACATCCTGGAAGCAGTTTACATGAAAAATTTTACTTCTAATGCTGGTTTTTGCTCTTGTACCTGCTCCACACTGGAAAACTTGGAACATGTTATGTCTGTATGTAAATGGTATACTATATAAAGAAAAAAATGGATATGGCCCTTATGCCAAACCATACAAACAACAGACCAGAGCACTTTACTTGTTATTTTCTTTACCACTGATGATGAAATTATAATTAAGGCTGTAGCTAAATATTTAGTAAACATCTCTAGAATACGCCTTGGTATAAAAATGAAAAAAAAGACGGATCTAACATTTATATTATATACTGTCAAATAGTACAATATTTGTACTCTTGTCAAGCTAAAGCACTTTCCTTATAGGTAATTGCACATAGTCGATTGTTACTCATGTTTTTGCACTAAGTACTTTGAAGGGTTGGAAGAGATGCTTTTCCTGTTTACTTATTTATCTATTTTTTTATTTATTATAAAGAGTATATTTCATGTTGTAATTTTCTGTATATGGTAAATTATATTTTTTTGTAATAACTTGTCTTTTTGTCATGGTCTATGACCGCTCAATAAACTTTTGACTCTGACTGGGGTGAGAGTGTGGTGGTGTGACTGGTCACAAAGTAGATAAGATATGCCGACATGATTCTATCAGGGGAAAAGAGCACTGAATCACAGAAACATAGAATCTGATGGCAGATAAGGATTGCTAGGCCCATCCAGTCTTCTCATTTTCACTACCTGTATCAGTGGCCGCTGACCCTAATTGGTCATTGGCTTTAGCCTCTCTTTCCCACCTCTAGGGTTCCCGTGTGCATAATCCCATGAACTTCTGAATCCCCCCCCCCGTGTTTGCTCCCAACACCACCTGTAGTAGGCTGTTCCATGCATCCACCAACCTTATTCTACTCCCCCAATAGTATATCATGCCCCCTCATTCTTGTACAACTCCTGTACTGAAAGATGTCACCCACTCGCATCTTGTTTATGGCCTTAAGATATTTGAAGGTTTCAGTCATATCCCCCGTTCTCACCTCTCCTCCAGAGTATACATATTGAGGTCTTTTAATCTATCCTCATATGGCTTCTGCTGCAAGTCCTGCACCATTTTAGTTGCCCTTCTCTGAACCGCCTCCACCCTGTCTATGTCCTTCCAAAGATGCAGCCTTCAGAACTGGATACAGTATTCCAGATGAGGTCTCACAAGTGTTCTGTACAATGGCATCACCACCTCCCTTTTTCTGCTAGTGATACCCCTTCCTATGCACCCAAGCATACCACTGGGCCTCCCCACTGCCTGTGTACACTGCTTGGCCACCTTTCGGTCTTCTGAGATGATTATTCCCAAATCCCTTTCTTCCGTGGTGACCTTCAGTAACTCGCCCCTCCAATCCTGTAACTCTCCTCAGAGTTTTTGCACCACAGGTGCATGATTTTGCACTTCTTTGCGTTGAACCTTAGTTGCCACACCACGGACCATTTTTCCAGCTTCCCCAAGTCCCTGCTCACTTTCTCCACCCCTTCTGAGTGTCTATTGCAGATCTTGGTGTCATCCGCAAATAGGCAACCCTTCATTTTCAGTCCTTCAGCAATGTCGCTAATGAAAACAATACAAAGGACTGAAGTTGCCACACCTCGGACCATTTTTCCAGCTTCCCCAAGTCCCTGCTCACTTTCTCCACCCCTTCTGGAGTCTCTATTGCGGATCTTGGTGTCATCCACAAATAGGCAACCCTTCCCTTCCAGTCCTTCAGCAATGTCACTAATGAAAACATTACAAAGGACTGGCCCCAGGACTGATCCCTCAGGGTTCCCACTAGTCATCCCCCTTTCCTCAGATCGGACCCCATTTGCTACCACCCTCTGCTTTCTGTCCCTCAACCAATTTCTGACCCAATTCATTGCCGTGTGGCCCACACCCAAGCTACCCAGCTTGTTTACCAGCCTTTTATGTTGAACAGTGTCAAAGGCCTTGCTGAAACTGAGGTAAGCAACATCCACCACTCCCCCCGATCCACCTCCTTTATCACTCAGTCAGAGAAATCTATCAGATTGTCTGACATCATCTCCCTGCTGTGAATCCATGCTGCCTCAGGCCATGTGAACCCCTGGATTCCAAGTGTTCAACAATCATTTCCTTAAGAAGTGCCTCCATTATCTTCTCCATTACTAAGGCGAGACTGACTGGCCTATAGTTAGCCACCTCATCCATGCTTCTGTTTTCTGAAGCTCCCCCTTGTACCCAGTTGATCTCTTTTAGATACTTGAATGTCTCTATCATGCCCCCCCTTTCCTCCAGGAAGAACATATTGAGAGCTCGGAGTCTCTCCTCATATGACTTATGCTGCATTCCGGACACCATTTTTGTCGCCCTCCTCTGTACCGTCTCCATCCTTTCTATGTCTTTTTGAAGATGAGGCCTCCAGAACGGAACACAGTACTCTAGATGACGCCTTACTAGAGAACTGTACAATGGTACCACCACTTCTCCTCCTTCTACTTGTTATACCCCTCCCTATGCACCCTAGTATTCTGTTCACCTTTCAGACTGCTTTGTCGCACTCTTTGGCCACTCTGAGGTGGTCTTCTATGACTACCCCTAGATCCCTTTCCTCTGTGGTGGCCTCCAGTGTTACTGTATCCTAGGATTCCTTCTCCCTAGGTGAATAATCTTGCACTTTTTTGCAATGAAAGGAAGGAAACCAGATGCCTTTCTGAGCCTTACAATCTCTCCTGACCTTCCTTTTTTCATTAATGTACCGATAAAAGATCTTATCCCTTTTCCTTACTGTCTGTGCTATCCTTTCTTGTGTTTGCGCCTTTGCGCTCCTAACTGCTCTCCCTGCTTCCCTCTGTCTATTTAGGTACACTCCCTTAACCTCTTCCTTCTGTGTCTCCTCATATTTTCTGAAAGCCAACTTTTTGGCCTTTACCTTCTTAGCCACGTCCTTTGAGAACCATAGTGGCTTTTTCCTTGTTTTGCCCTTGTCTCACTGCCTAATGCACTGGTTTGTTACCTCCACTATGGCTTTTAGGTGTGTCCACTGTTCTCTACCACCCCCCCAGTTTTCTACCTCGGCAGGGGTTTTCTGATACATATCCCCACCCCTGCGAAGTCCGCCCTCCTGAAATCCAAGACCCTCACCTTTGTGTGGCTTAACTGTGACCCCATACCCATATTAAACCACACTGTGTGGTGGTCACTGGACCCTAGGTGTCCTTCCACCCAGACTTCCATGACTCTGCCCCCACTGGTTAGTACTAGGTCTAGAACTGCCATGTCCCTGGTGGGTTCGAGCACTAACTGCCTGAGGCCTTCCCCGGTATGGATTCCAGGAAGTCTCTGCCTCTGGTGAGGCAGCCACTGAGATGGTCCAATCCACATCCAGCATATTAATATCTCCCAGCAGCAATACCTCCCCCTTTAGCTGCCATCTCGTGGATTTCTTCCACCACTGCCCTATTCACTCCCCCCCTCCGTGCTGGAGGCCTGTAGATGATGCCTGTGCGAACTGCTGTACCGTTGCCTGGCTCAAGAGTGACCCACAATGCCTCGGCCTCCTCATTTCTACCCTGTACTGCAGTTGCTTTTATGCCTTCCTTGACATAAAGAGCCACTCCCTCCCTTTTTACCCTCTCTAGCCCTCCAGAATAGAGTATACCCTGGTATAACTACTTCCCAGTCGTGGTTCCTAGTGTACAACATCTCAGTTATTGCCACTATGTCCAGGTCTGCCTCCACCATCAAGGCCACCAGGCCTGGGATTTCATTTCCCCAACTGCGGGCCTTTGTATACATGGCCATCCATTTTTCATTGCCTGTCAACCTGCTATTCCTGCTTTTGCCCTCCTGTGTCCTTTTTCTGGCCCAATTTTCTTTCTCTTGCTGCCTCCCTTTCTGTGCCATACTATTTTTAATGAGTTCAGGATTACCTGGCATCAACTTATCTTCTACATCTCCCCTTTTGGCTCTCTAACATGTGAGGGTGCGCTGCTCGAGTCTCCCTGCTCTCATCCACCCTCCCCCGGCTAGTTTAAATGCTTGCCAAGGAAGCATTTAAACCATTCATTGAGGACTACCATCCCCTGCCTGTGAGCAGTCACCCTTGTACATGCCCACATTATCCCAGGTGGGCCCCAGTCCCCAGTGTAGCTAAAACCCTTTTATCCACACCAGCCCTTCAACCAATTGTTGAAGTTTCTGATGTAGAGATTCCTAGCCATCCCTGCTAAGGACCGGCAGCACCTCTGAGAATGTCATGGAGCTCACTACCTCCCCAAGGCACCATCCTAACACCCTGAAGTCCTCCTGCACCTGCTTTACGTTCCCCTCATCCCTGGCTAGGTCATTTGTCCCCAGATGGACAAAGACCTCTAGCTCCCCCTCCCTCCTTGCTATCGTTTTAGTGATCCTCTGGATCCACTCTCCCTCCCTCTGAGCTGTGCCTCCAGGAAGTCACTTTATCTCCTTCTCCACCCCGTTAGCTGTGCCTAAATCCATTCCATGGACTACTGAGTCCCTCATTAGGAGTAGTTTCCACTTCCTCTGGGGTCCTCTGCCCCTCGCCCCTGGCTCTCCCTCCTGGAGGACCCATCCATCCTTCCTGGCCACAAACACAGGTGCCCTTGAGGGACTTTCCCACTCCTACAGGACAGCAAAGGAGTTTCTAAGTTGGACCGGATGAGGGATGCGTATCTGACCCCCCCCCATCCTCCCTGAGACCACCATAGTCCAGCCAGATTTCCTCATAGGCAACCGCTGAAGTGGCGGCTGTGGCCTCTGGGTGGCGGCGAATGTCCCCAGCACTCCAGCCAGCTCAGCCTGGAAGGTGGCAACCTCTGCCCTCAGCCCAGAGAGGTACCTGCAAATGGGGCAGAACCGCAGTATCCAGAACGTCCTCCTGAAGACTGCTGCCCTGCACCAGCCACACTGCACCACTCCCTGCACCATTCCCTCCTGATCTGGCAATAACCCTCCTTTTATCCTATCTAGTCCTTTTTGCTACCAAATTCAGCCCCCCCCCCGGTCATATTGCTTTTACCCTTTACCCCAAATGAATTTCTAGCTTCTGCTTTACTTAGCCCTCTACCTCAAGTATTTTGAGTTTTTTTATTTTACAATCCTGCTCCAATCTAAACTCTTATCTTTCTCCGTTTTCCATTCTAGACAGGACATATAATTTACACACATCAAGCAATGCCAAAAAATCAGTGAACAGAGGGTGAGCTGGCTGACAGTAAGTACGTCAGACACAGAATGTCACTCCAAGCAAGTGAGTGAGCGTGACCTGGAGGAAAGGCAGTGTGAACATGAAACAGGCTACACTGTAGAGCACTGTACAGCATTACTTTTAGTTGAAAAAAAAAAAAAAAGGGCAAATCAGATCAATAATGTGATACTAGATTGTACAACATTTCACCTCAATAAACGTGACAGTTATGACCAGGATGGCCGGTGAAGTGACTGGTTGCAAATGCAGTGTAAGAAAAAAGCAAAGGCAAACAATATGCTGGAATGCATATCTAAGGGGATCAGTAGTAGGAGAGAGGTTATACTGCCCTTGTACAGGTCACTGGTAAGGCCGCATCTGGAGTATGGAGTTCAGTACTGGTGCCCACACCTCAAAATGGACATTAGCCTGCTGGAGAAGGTCCAGAGGAGGGCTATGAAGATGATAGCTGGTCAGCAGGGTAAGCCATATGAGGAGAGGTTGAGGGCTCTGAACATGTACTCCCTGGAAGACAGGAGAGAGAGAGAAGGGACATGATTGGGACCGTCAAGTACTTGAAAGGGATACATAAGGTTGATAAGGAGAGTCTCTTTAAGCTGAGTGGCAACAGTAACATGAAGGGGCACAGTCTTAAGCTGGAGGGTGGGAGGTTTAGGAGGGAGGTCAGGAAGCACTTCTTCACAGAGAGGGTGGTGGACACTTTGAATGCACTGCCAGAAGAGGTAATCTCGTTGAAGACAGTGGGCAGCTTTAAGATAGGCTGGGACAGGTATAGGGGAGGGTAAGGGTCATGGGTAGGGAGAATGGGAGGACTGGGGAGAGGGGGCAGGGACAGTAGCTCAAGCTGCGGACCCTGTAACACGAGCAGACTTGATAGACCAAATGGCCTTCTTCTGCTGGCTTCTTCGTAAGTTCATATGTAAATATAAAAGCTATACAGACTGAATTTTATAGGGGTTAGATGAATACTTAAAGCAGCAGCAGTATTGGGGAGGTAGTGAACAGAATGTTCTAAATCGCAACTGGACCTACACACCACCATCTGGACTCTTTCACTCAAAACATTCGAGCACTCTGAATATATTACCATTGTCAAAATGAGTAAACAGGGGGTGATCCTGCTGATAATAAATATGTCAGCTAGGTGAGGTCGCACCAAGCATGCACCGGATGAAAATGCACATCTGATGCAGACTGCACCTCCAGCACAGCTTTTTCATTGCCGACAGTGAAAAATTCCAAAAACGGAGGGGCAAAAACAAAGGTAAAACAATGTTGAAAACTATGAAATTGCAGTTCACTAAAAGTGATAGTGTTTACTGGTGGGGTGTGTGTGTGTGTGTATTGGTGGGGGAAGTGACTAAATGCAAATGTAAAAAGTATGTTAACACAATTTGGGGGGGGGGGTGAGGAAACGTGCCCAACTGGGGTTTCACCAGCCAGCCTACATCCAAACGTTAATAATTTACAAATATTCAGGCGCTCCTAACATATGTCAAACAATAAAAGCAGGCACTGGACACTGCTTCAAATACTGCTTTGGTAAGCTATACTATTTATAATAGATAAAAACAGTATTTGAAGTCTGGGGTCTCCTTTTTTTTTTGCTGGATATTGTTTGTTGTAGCCTGGCATGGACTGGGTCAGTAGAGTGTGTTTTTTGTTTTTTTTGTTTGTTTTTTTTAACTTTATTTTACTCCCATACCCCCGGGCATCCTTCAGGAGTGCCCACTCAGACACCCACTACTCCCAGCCTGACACCCCTAGTCGACACCCAGTATCACCTCCGGGCTGGTTCCGGCCCCACCCTGGCAGTCAAACTCCAGTGAAGTGCCTACCTGGAGCCGAACGGACTGGACAAGAAGCGGTCCGGGTGCGTCTGAGCCGGCATTTGGGATGTGTGGTGTTCCCCTGGGGCCACCGTCATCTCACTGGTAGTCTGGGAGGCTTTTTCTCTTGTGTGGCTAGTTTCCCCTCAACACGAGCGTGCAATGGCGTCAGCACGCAGGCAATGCCCAGCAGACGCCTGCAGCACTCGTCCCTGCTTAATCCCACACATGTGGAACCCCCGGTCTCCACTGGGGGTCACTGCTGTGTCAGAAAACCCCTGGATCCCACCCCAGGGAAAGGAGAGCTGTCCCAAGGACACTCGATCCAGCTCCCTCACCAGCTGACCCCCAGCACCTGGGCTCGTTCCTGAACCCGGGTCGCTGGTGTAGTGCAAGGTGTGGTGTCCAGCGCCTCAACCCTCAGCGCCACCAGGCCGGCAGTAGAGTGGGGTTTGATGTTCATGTTTATTCATAAACATGCCACGGTCAAAGTTAGTGATAAGATGTTATTCGTGCTGACAATAAGCATGCCAGCTAAGTGAGGTCATGCATGGCATGTAGTACTGTACCTGGCATTAATACAGACTGATACAGTCTGCAGCTTTGGTACTGATTTTTCTTTGGTGGTTGTGTATAATCCCCAAAACATGGAGAAACAAAGACAATAAATCAAAAGGTTATGACATTACATATACAATAATGGTTGGGTAGGTGGTTATAACAGAGAATAATGGATGAGCAGGTGGTTATAATGAGGATTTTACACCGCCCCCCCTCCCAAAAAGTGTGGGATGCCAAATAAACCCCAAGACTGAAACTCGAGGGGTTTATTAAGGCATCCCACACCGAGGGGAGTATAAATCAGAGTTTACCACCTCCCATCCTCTATTTTATATAATTGCTGGGGATCGTTTTTTCACCACAGCAGTTATATAAAAACAAACAGATGTCTCCAAAGAGCCGCGGACCAGTTTGGTTTCAGAGTGGTCCATAGCCGCTCGTGGAGAAAATAAAACGGTTACTTTTAAATTTGTTTTTTTAAAGTAGCCCCCAAAACTTTGTAAGCCAGGTCATTAGTTTTTTTAACTTACCACCAACTCAGAGTGGTGGTGATCTCTGCAACGCTGAGGACAGATGGCCAGACAGAGGAAGGGAAAAGCGGCCACTGGCGCATGCACAGAAGGAAAACCTGGCGAGCGTTCACCGTTATAACCAGTTGGTTATAATGGTGAAATTATAACTGGGTTTCCATATGGGAGAAAGCACTCCCCATTTATTATAAGAATTTTACACACACCCAAGGTATGGGATGCCACATAAACCGAAAGGTAGGCTCGGGGTTTATAAAGAGCATCCCACAGGAAAATAATATAAGAACTCGAGATTTAAACCTACCCAGCCTTTATTTTATATAATTGCTGGGAGTGTGTGTTTACTACGGCAATTATATAAAATACAGACACATCTTTGTTCAGCTGCGGTCCAATCGGGATGAAGCGTGGTCCAGGGCAGAGTAGCTGCTGAAATCTTTCCGTTAAAAAAAAAAGTTTAAAAAAGGATTACAGCTTTGATGGAAGATTCAAACCCCAGTGATGAGAGGCTAGTTTGTTTTTTAGATTTACTTACTGCTGAGTGCGAATGGTGATGAAGGGAAGAATGGCAGCTGGCACATGGGTGGAGCGAGGGAAGCCCAGTGCATGTTTGCCGTTATAACCAGCTGGTTATACTGGCAAATTATACCTGGGTTTCCCTATGGGGAAAAAAATGCTCGCCAGTAATTATAAATCACTAAACGTGATCGTGATGATGGGGGGCTTCTTATTATCATTAGTAATGTGTACTGTTAGATTTCAATACTGCAGAACAATAAATAAAACCATTGAGCTTAAAGTACTGACATTTTTCTTTGCATTTTAGAAACACAGAATTTGTCGGCAAATAAGGACCACTTGGCCCACTCAGTCTGCCCATTTCCCTACCTAATGGATAAGCTGCAGATCCTAGTTAACCAGCAGCCTACGTTTTTCTACCCCAACCCCCTAGAATTGCCTTATGACTGTTCCATGCATGCTTGAATTCCACCACTGTTTTTGACTCCACAACCTCCTCCGGAAGGCTGTTCCATGCATCCACAACCCTCTCTGTGAAAAAATACTTCCTTACATTGCCTCTGAGCCCCCCTCTATTTTCAAATTGTGCTTGCTTGTTCTTGCACGCCTCTTTTTCTGAAAGATGCTACCCTCTTGGACTTTGTTGATTCCCTTGAGGTACATGAAAGTTTCTATCATGTCCCCCCTCTCCTTCCTTTCCTCGAGGCTATACATATTAAGCTCCTTAATTCTCTCTTCATATGCCTTCTGGTACAGACCCTGCACCATTTTAGTTGCCCTCCTCTGGACAGCTTCCATCCTGTCTATGTCTTTGCGGAGATTGGGTCTCCAGAACTGCACACAGTACTCCAGACGAGGTCTCACCAGCTGTCTGTACAGAGGGATAACAACTTCCTGTTTTCTACTGGTGATGCCTCTCTATGCATCCCAGTATCCCCCAGCCCTTCTTACTGCCTTCTCACATTGCTGGCCCACCTTTGGGTCATCTGATATGACTACCCCCAGGTCCCTTTCCATTTTTGTTGTTGTTAGTATCTCACCCCCCATTGTGTACTCTTCCCCTGGGTTTTTGTTTCCCAGGTGCATTACCTTGCACTTCTTAGCATTAAATCTAAGCTGCCATACATTTGACCATTCCTCTAACCTTGCCAAGTCCCTTCTCATCCTTTCCACTCCACCTTGTGCATCAACTCTGTTGCAGATCTTTGTCTCATCTGCAAACAAAGAGACATACTTTTCCTTCCAGTCCCTCTGCAATGTCGCTTATAAAGACACTGAAGAGGACCGGTCCTAATACTGAACCCTGCGGTGCCCCACTAGTAACTCCCCTTTCTTCAGAGTGGACTCCATTTACTATTACCCTCTGTGTCCTATTCTCCAGCCAATTCTTTACCCAGGCTATCATCTTGGGACCCACTCCCAGGCTGGCCAACTTGTATATTAATCTTTGTGTGGGACTGTCAAATGCCTTGCTAAAGTCTAGGTAGGCCATGTCACAGCCCCTCCCTGATCTACTACTTTGGTCACCCAGTCAAAGAAATCTATTAGATTACGTCTGGCATGACCTTCCGCTGTGAATCCATGCTGCCTTTGGTCCTGTGCCCCTCTGGCCTCTAGGTGACTTGACAATTCTTTCCTTCAGAAGTGATTCCATCATTTCCCTATCACTGAGGTTAAACTAACAGGTCTGTAGTTTCCGCTTCTGTCCTGCTCCACTTTTGTGATGTGGAATCACATCTGCCCTCCTCCAGTCCTCAGGTACCACCCCATCCTCCCATGATTTGTTAAGGGGTAGTCAGTGGTGTCACTAGTTCTACCCTTAGTTCTTTTAGAATTCTGGGATGAATCCCATCAGGCCCCATTGCTTTGTCCACCTTCAGTTTTAAGAGTTCTTTCAGAACCCTTTCTTCGGTAAATGGGCTGGTATCAACTTCTGTATCCAGAGTGTTTCTACTGTTTGGTTTAGGTACCTCCCCCTCTTCATTCGTAAATACTGAGCAAAAATATTTGTTTAGCATCTCTGCCTTGTCACTGTCAGCCTCTGCCCACACTCCCATCCCCTTTATTAAGCCTCACTATCCCTCCCTTGGTCTTCTTACGCTCCCTGATGTACCTATAAAAGGTTTTATCCCCCTTCTTTACTGAGTTAGTCATCTTTTCCTCGGTTTGGGCCTTTGCTGTTCTGACTGCCTTCCCAGCTTCCTTTTGCTTTAACTGATAACAATTCTCTGTCCTGCTCCTTCTGTGATTCCTTGTACTTCCTGAATGCTTTCTTTTTCTCTTGAACCTTCACTGCCACCTCCTTTGAGAACCATACTGGTTTCTTACATGGTTTTGTTTTGTTTATTTGCTTCACACAAAGGCTTGTTACCTCTGTGATCGCAGTTTTTATTATTCCCCATTGTTCTTCCACCACTCCTTCCTGCCCGTTTGCTAGTGCATTCCTTAGGCACTCACCCATTTTGGCAAAGTCAGCCCTCCTAAAGTCCAGTACTTTTGCCTTTGTATGGCTTGACTCTACAGCTGTGTTTATTGTGAACCATACTGTTCGATGGTCGCTAGTTCCCAGATGGCTACCCACTTCTACATCTGTGATCCTCTCTCCATCTCCATTTAAGAGAACCAGGTCTAAGATTGCTCCCTCTCGAGTGGGTTCCAATACTAGTTGTCTAAGGCATGCTCCCTGTAGGGCATCTAGAATAACCCGACTCTTAGAAGTGGGCAAGTGGCTGCTGCAACTGCACTCCAGTTAATATCTGGCATATTCAGATCACCCATCAGCAATATCTCCCCTTTATCTGCCATTCTAAGTATACTTTCTATCATTTCCTTGTTTTTCCTCCCCCTGAGAGGGGGGGTCTGTATACAACCCCTATGCGGATTGCGGTGCCATTGCCTGTCTCCTAGTTGACCCACAGTGCTTCTTCTCCTCCTCCTCCCTGTTTACCCTTTATTTCTGTTGTATTGATTGCTTCCCTTATGTAGAGAGCTACTCCTCCTCCTCTTTTACCCTCCCTGTCCCTCCTGTAGATAGTGTATCCTGGTATGTTTATGTCTCAGCCATGGTTCTGCGTGTACCATGTTTCTGTGACTGCCATGATATCCAAATGTTCCTCCTCCATCAAAGGCCACTAATTCAGGAAGCTTGTTACCCAGACTACGGGCATTGGTACTCATTGCTCTCCATTTTTTGATGGCTTTACCTTTTGTAGCAGCATCCCCCACTGTCCTTTCTACCTTGGTCTTTTTCTCATTTAGTACCCTCTTTTGTAGTGGGAGGCCGGGAATTTCCTGCTGTTTATCAGTACCTCCCCCCTTGACTAGTTTAAAAGCTTGCCAATGAAGCATTTAAACCGATTGCCCAAAAGACTTGTTCTCTTCCTGGACAGATGCAGACCATAGTCAATTTCTTGCCACATGACTGTTTTCAAACAAGCCTTGATGATTCTTTGCCCCGATATCATTTGACAACTGTCCAGGATACTAAGGGAACTAAGGGAGGTGCTGGCCATACCACTAGCAGCTATGTTTAGCCTGTCACTGGAAACAGATGAGGTACTGGAGGATCGCTGATGTGGTCCTGCTATACAAAAAAGGAAGCAAGGAAGAGGCGGGTAACTACAGGTCAGTCAGCCTGACCTCCGTAGTATGCAAATTAATGGAAAAAACTGCTTAAAGAAAGGATAGTGGAACACTTGGCAACCAATGGACTTCAAGACCCAAGACGGCATGGTTTCAACAGAGGCGAAGTCATGCCAGACAAAGAGTTCTTTGACTGAGTTACCAGGGAGATGGATTGGGGGCCGGGGGAGGGGCTGTGGATGTAGCATTCCTAGATTTTGGCAAAGCATTTGATATAGTTCCACATAGAAGGCTGATAAAACTAGAGAGCCTGGGAACTGGTTGGAAGATAGTGAGATGGGTAGAGAGTTGACTAGAAAAGAGAACCCAGAGGGTGATGGTGAACAGAATATGCTCTGCAGAAGGCAGACTGACCAGTGGAGTTCCCCAGGGATCTGTGCTAGGCCCAGTCCTCTTCAATGCCTTTAACAGCAACATCACTGAAAGTCTGGAAGTGAAAGTATTCCTGTTCACAGGTGACACAAAACTCTGCAACAGGGTGGGCACGCCAGACGGGATGGAAAGAATGAAAAGGGACCTAAAAAGACTGGAAGATTGGTAGCTAGGTTTCAACACTAAGAAATGCAAGGTAATGCATATGGGGCACAAAAACCCAGGGGCAGCTGACCACCTGGGGGACAGGAAATTGCAACTTCCAAGAAAGAATGAGACCTGGGGGTCATCATTTTGGATGACCTGAAGATGAAAAAACAATGCGACAAGGCAGCAGGGAAGGCTGGCAGGATGCTGGGCTGCACAGGTAGGGAAATCACCAGCGAAGAAAGGACGTAATTATCCCACTGTACAGATCATTGATGAGGCCTCACCTCGAGTACTGCGTACAGTTTTGGATACCCATCTTCAAAAGGACAAACAGGGTGGATGCCGGGCACCCAAAATGGTTGGAGACTTGCACACTAAACCCCATGAAGACAGACTGACGGAGTTAAATAAGTACTCACTGGAAGATAGGAGAGAAAGGGGGGGACATGACTGAAACTTTTAAATATCTCATCGGGAAAAACAGATCAGGTTGGTACCACTTCCCAAAGAAAAAGATGCTCAAGGACTAAGGGGCACAATATGAAACTGGAGGGAGGGAGGTTGCGGGGTAATGTGAGAAATTACTTTTTCACAGAAAGGGTGGTGGACAAGTGGAACAGTCTGCCAGCACAAGTGGTAGAGGCAGAAACGGTTATAGGTTTCAAGAGAGCATGGGACAGACACAAAGGGAGTTTGAAAATACAAGGGGAAGAGACAGCGGTCTGATTAAGATTTGCTTAGTCTTGATAACTATGGTAACTGGGCAGATGTGGTGGGGGCCTGTGGGCACTTATCTGTTGACAGCTTCTATTTTTCTATGTCTTCTTTTGGCAAAATCACACAGTGTCCATGCCTGGACTACATTTATTTAATTTTTTTTTAACACTTGTGGCATAGCTAGTTCGTTTCTGAACCAGATGCTGAGGTAGCTAATTAAGGGATTTTTCATGACAGCACACACTGGGGTTTGGTATAAGTAGATGTGACTGGTTACCTTATTTCGGTTGATGACAATGTACATATCATAAATCTTCACGGTCTCAAAGTAAAAGAAACGGTGTGCTCACTGTTATATCTGAACGCTATTTGTAGCCCAGCTGAATATGATTAAACAACACGTATGCACTAGCAGAAGTCCAGCAAGGGATTATGGGCCAGATATTCAAAGCTTTACGCCGGGCAAAAAAATGTTTGCGCGGGATTGGTGCGGGTCTGCTATATTCAAAAGGCCAAATAGTGCGCGCAAACCGCATTAGCGCTGGGCAAACCATAAGTATATGCAAGGGGCAAAGTGAACATGAATACAGGCGCAATGAGATATTCAGCGACTAGCACCGCACTAAGGTGTTTAGCGCGACTTAGCGCGACCCATAGCGCAGTACAAATTACCGCCCAGGAAAAGCTGGTCTTAACCCTGGGCAAACAGCTTTGTGCGACATTGTTGCTTTGCGCGGTGATAGCGCGGCCCTAACATATGAGTATGACACTTAGAAACTGCCAGACATGGAGGACACATGCCGCTCACTGATGGCACCACCATGATGCCAACAGCTGCCACAGGTCCTAGCCATGCACCGGCAGTAAGGGGTGATTGGGCCCACAGAGGTCATCATGGTAGTGTGGCAATACAGCACACACCTGCAGACCATATGTCTGTAGTGCCCAACAGATGCCAGCACACACAGGCAGCACTGTGGGCATGGTGGCCATTGAGGGGAGGGTGTACGGGTGGCCAGACCTCAATACAGCCCAAGTGTGGCCACAAGACTGTGACACAGCACGCAATGCACATGGGCCAGTAGTGGGAATACCCCACCGCCTGCGTGTCTGTCAGATCCTACGTGCCCCTCCCCGCCACATACAGCACAACTGTACAGATGCCACAGCACTCACAGCCGGCCACGTATATGTCACTGTGTGCATCCCATACCACAGGTGCAGCATCTGTGGATCACACAACAGCGTAACAGTAATGTCCACAGTCAGTAAACACCTGCACGTTGGGCCTGTCACTGTGTACAGTGCAGTCAGCATCACTGCCCTACACACCACAGGCAGTGCCGTGTCCCTCACACTACTGGCCCCCTTGTTACTGTAGTGTCTGCTGTGCACTGTAGCATGCCCTACAGTGTGGCAGTTGCATGCAGCACCACCATCACTTGTGCCTATGCTGTCTTGTCCCCTGGGGTACAATATGCTATGCCGTACTGATTACATGTAGCCTGCAGCTATCATCGTGTACTGCCAGACTGACCTACAGGTGGAGCTGCGGTCGGACCTGGCCAGCCCCTGTGCTTCCAGACTGACCTACAGGTGGCTCTGTGGGACCCTGCTGTAACGCTGGGCAAACTGCATGCAAATCAGGGCATAATGAGATGCTACTCTGGATGTTTGCCCAGAGACTACCTACGTAGACTCATTTGCATGTCCCTTTTGAATATGGCAAAGTTTAGCGTGGGGCAAACGTCTTTGCACCGGGCAAACAGCTTAGCTCCGCGCTAATCCCACACAAACGCGTTAGCTCCGCGCTAACGGTTTGGGGAATATTATACTGTTTTGCACATTGTACTTTCCCCATAGGCTGCTCCCTGCAGCTGTACTGGGTCCATGCGTTTGCTGGAACACACACTGGCCACATAGGTCACCTCTAGCTACCTTCATGTCACTGTGCTCTGTGTTGCTGCTGTGGTCTGCACCTCCTGGTTGCTATATTCAGAGCTGTCTTATTCCAGGGCTAAGGTTGCCCTGCACTCCCAGCCCAGTTTGCCCGGCCTCATTCCCATGCTATATTCAGAAGCTGTTGGCCCCGGGCTTTTGCCCCAGCTATTCCTTTTGAATATAGCTTGCTTTTGTCTGGCTAAGTTTGTCTTCTCAAGAAAAGCTAATTTAGCCTAGGCAAAAGCTTTGACTATCTGGCCCTATATTTCTGTACTTCATCTTCGTCAGCTAATCAGGTTGGGGAAGCAAAGGATGGCATACTTTTTACATGAAATTAACTCAAGCTAGCTCATATCATATTGTTCTGCAAGGAAGCCGAGAATTCCAGCTAATTCTTAAGTCAATATTTGTAACTCCTGCATGCTCCTACAATTTAAACTGCCATTATTGAAACACAATTCTCATACAGACTTAATGTTTAAGTTCACACTCAAGCTTCTCTTCCTGGAGTATTTTAATTTCCTCCATGTGTTTTAATTCAACTCCAACTCGAGCTTATCTTGATTTTAAGAGCCTATTAGTTACAGAGCAGCATTTGAGAACCTCGTTAGACTGTATATAATACACTGAATGATGCAGGATCAGCTCAGATCATAAATAACGGTCGAATGCCTCGACTGATAGTGCAGTTTAAAATACTATAGTTTTGATGCAGAGTTGCATTTTGTACTTGTTAATCTGCATCCTTGTATAGAGATGGATTAACTACATTCTGTCAATGTGTCATTCATTCGAATCGTAGTGACCATTCTGACAATAAAGTTTATCATCAGATTAAGCTGTGATGTGAAATGTTAGTGACAGAGTTACTTATTAGATTGATGTGTATGGTGGTTTTGTTTCCTTAAGAACTTTGCACGTGTCTGACAGCAGTTCTAAATTTAGAATTCACTGATAGCCACATTTACTGTACAAACACCGTTGCCTACAGATTAAAGAACGCAGAGCATTCTTCTGCTGTTGGAAACAGCGTCACCGTGTGCATTTCTTGAGCTCCTAATGGGAAAGCAAACAGACACTAATTAGTAGCAGGAGTGTTACCACAGAGTGATCACTGTTAAGCGGTAGTGCGCACTTACCGTGACAAATCACGAAAACGGGAAATGTCCAAAATACTGCCAATGTAAATGGTCTCACACAGACCAGAGTGTTGTATCCTATAACTGTATCGTAGCTATCCACTACGGATTTTAATACCAAAGAGACTTTTTATTTGTTTACAACTAATTTACCCAGGATAGCCTATCCGAGGTGCAACATTTTTTTTTCCAGTGGCGTCCTGCTTCTTCCCTTTTCTGCAGCTGGGTGGACTGGAGAACTGAGAAGTTATGGGATTTGCCCGAGGTTACACCGTCAGCATTTGGCTCTAGCTGGGTTTTGAGCCAATAATCTCCTGGTTCCCAAACAAGCGCTATAACCACTCTTCTATGTCTGACCTAGCATTGCATGGAATTTTCTCATGGCTCTTTCCCACTGTGCTGTCACCAGAGAAGATTTCTCAGCTGCTGGATCATGCCAGAGCTGTAGAAATGCTCCTTTACTGATTTCTATAGTCAGAGCACTCTGATATCACAAGGATGAGGCTCAGGCGGATAACATCACCACTGTCTGTTGCTGAGATGATGTCATGAGGGGGAATGGCAACAGCCTGATTCCGACTGTGTCAATTATACAGTCTAGCATTAAAAACACAAATCACACTCCAACTCTACCCACTAAAGAAATAAAAAATTCCTTATTTGAAAACTGTTGCTAACTAGAAAATCTAGGCAGCTTTCAAAGATTGCACTTCTCCCAGGGTCTTTATTTTCACCCCCGACGCTTCATATGCCTCCCCCCGCCCGCAATTTCCTTTTGCATCATATGCATGTAAAAGTGCTGAAAGAGCCTGGCCAGTGGTGTGGAAGGCTAAGGCATTGAATGCCTTACCTTCTGTCATGCTGGTGACCAATGTACCCGAAGGGGATGCGCTCATACTGATGTGTCACCCCGGCAGGGGATAGTAGGAGAAAAAATGGGGAGGATGGACTTCAAGAAGCCCTGCTTGCTCCACCGTGTTCTGTGCTGCCACTTGTCTACTGGGGCAATCTGAATAACTGACTGGGGGAGCCCTCCAGGCATGCCATGGGGAGGAATCCATAGGGACTCAGCTCACCAGTGCGATCAAGGGAAGCCTATGGTGGTGGAGGGGTGGGGGGCAGGGTTGAGAAGCCGCCCACCTTCTCCAGATGGAAAAAAGCAATACAGAGAGAGAAAACAAAACATGTTGAAAGCAGCAAGTACTGCAGTCAGATTTTTACTAAACATTATGAACACAAACATCACTAGAAGTTCTGTGAATTACCTTATTGAGCACAGGTTTTGTTGAAAGAACGTCATAGATGGTTCCCAGAGAAATGTTCTAAAAAGAAAATAACATTTTATTTAGCAAATCCCAACTAATAATGAATACGAGGTTTATGGGTGAGTCACAAATTCATGAAAGGACTGTCGTTTTTTTTGGATGACAAAATTAGTTTGATGGACTTCTTTATCTGCTTTTCTTAGAAACATGGGATTTTCCAGGCAGAAAAAGAACCTCGCTCCATCGAGTGTACCCAGTCCCAACCTTAGTCTCCACCAGTCTAGCACTGACAGGACCTAAGCACTGCTCCTAACTTGCAGCTCCGCTTTGTTAGCTGGATGACCCCACTCGACCCCTCTCCCCTGTGTCATTTTGGACCACACCCATATGTATATCTCACCCTCTCTTGAAACCTGTAACAGCCTTAATATTCACAACCCCCTTGGATTGATGGTTCCACCATTACACGAACCACTTCATAAAAAAAAAAAAAAAGATTCCTCACATACCTCAGAACTGCCCCCCCGACCCCCCACCACAGCAGCAGTAGCTGTTAATTACACCCTTGTGTTGCACATCCCTCACATTACCAGAATGGTCATTTGCTGTCCTGGCCTCCAGGGAGAACAGGTTCAGGTCAGCAAGTGTTTCTGCATGAGTCTTCTGCTGCACTTCTCTGGACCAGTTCTAAGTGACCTGTTCCCTTCTTTAAGGGGAGAGTGTCACGACTGTGTCAAGTACTCTAGGTGTGGTTTCACCGTGGACCTACAGAGGGGCAGAATCATGGATACACACATAGATACATAGACAGTGTCAGCAGATAAGGGCCTATGGCCCACCCAGTCTGCCCAATTGAGCTTGTAAGTTCAGTTTATGTTTTCCTAGAAGTCTGTTGCCCCTTAACCCTGACCTCCAGAATTCCTTTATGCCTATCCCATGCATTCTTAAATCCCGTGATTGTTTCAGCCCCCACCGCTTCCTCTGGTAGGGTGTTCCACTTGTCCACTACCTGTTCTGTGAAGAAATTCTTCCTCACGTTTCCCTTGAATTGTCCTCCCTCCAACTTCATCCCATGCCCTCTAGTCCTGGAACATCTTTTTTGCTTAAAAATAATGTATTCCTGCACCCTGTTCCTCCCTGTAAGATATACTTGTATGTATCTATCATGTCCCCTCTCTCCCTCCTCTCCTCTAGGGAGTACATATTTAATTCCTTCAACCTGTCCTTATAGGACTTGTGATGCAATCCATGTACCATCTTTGTTGCCCTCCTCTGAACCTTCTCTACCCTATGTCCTTACGTAGGTAAGGTCTCCAGAACTGTACACTGTACTCCAGGTGGGGCCTCACTAGTGCCTTGTATAGTGGAATTATGACCTCTCTTTTCCTGCTGGTGATGCCCCTGCCTATGCATCCCAGCATCCTATTTGCTTTACCTGCTGCCTTGTCACACTGTTTCCCTAGCTTGAGGTCATCAGAGATGATAACCTCAAGATCCCTTTCCCGCTTGGTGCATGCTATATCCTCACCCCCCAACTGATATACTGTGCCAGGGTTTTTGTGCCCCATATGCATTATCCTGCACTTCTTTGCATTGAATTTCAACTGCCAAACCCTGACCATTCTTCAAGTTTCTGCAGGTCCTTCTCATTCTGTCTACACCCTCTGGTGTGTCTACTCTGATACAGAGCTTTGTGTCATCAGCGAACAGTGAAATTCTGCCTTCTAGGTACCCCACTGGTCACTCTTCCCTCTGTGGAGTGACAGCCATTTACCACCACCCTCTGTGTCCTGCCACCCAGCCAGTTACCTACCCACCACACCACTGCCCTGCCCACACCCATATTCCCTAGCTTGTGTAATAGACTTATATGTGGCACAGTGCCAAAGGCCTTGCTGAAGTACAGATAGGCCACATCCACTGCCCTCCCCTGATCCACCTCCCTAGTCACCCAGTCAAAAAATTCAACGAGTTTGGTCTGACATGACCTCCCCCTTGTGAAACCATGCTGCCTTGGGTCCTGTAGTCCACTGACAACCAGATGTTCCACCAATCTCTCCTTCAGTAGTGCTTCCATGATCTTTCCCATGACCGAGGTGAGGCCGACTGGTCTGTAGTTCCCCGCTTCCTCTTTGTTCCCACTTTTGTATAAGGGGACTACATCTGCTGTCCTCTGGTCTTTGGGTACATAGAAACATAGAATTTGACGGCAGATAAGGACCCCTTGGCCCACCCAGTCTGCCCATTTCCCTACCTACTGGATAAGCTGCAGATCCTAGTTAACCAGCAGCCTACTTCTTCCTACCCCACCCCCCAGAACTGCCTTATGACTATCCCATGCATGCTTGAATTCCACCACTGATTTTGACTCCACAACCTCCTTCAGAAGGTCAGTTCCATGCATCCACAACCCTCTCTGTAAAAATACTTCCTTAAATTACCTCTGAGCCTCATCTCTTTTCAAATTGCGCCTCTTGTTCTTGCACACCTCTTTTTTGAAATATGCTACCCTCTTGGACTTTGTTGATTCCCTTGAGGTACTTGAACGTTTCTATCATGTCCCCCTCTCCCTTCTTTCCTCGAGGCTATACATATAAGCTCCTTAAGTCTCTTCATATGTCTTCTGGTGCAGACCCTGCACCATTTTAGTTGCCTCCTCTGACAGCTTCCATCCTGTCTATGTCTTTATGGAGATTGGGTCCCAGGAACTGCACACAATACTCCAGATGGGTCTCACCAGCTGTCTGTACAGAGGGATAATAACTTCCTGTTTTCTACTGGTGATGCCTCTCCTATGCATCCCAGTATCCCCCAACCCTCCTTGCTGCCCTCTCCATTGCTTGCCCATCTTTAGGTCATCTGATATGACTACCCCAGGTCCCTTTCCATTTTGTTGTTGTCAGTATCTCACCCCCATTGTCGCCTTCCCTGGGTTTTGTTTCCCAGGTGCATTACCTTGCACTTCTTAGCACTGAATCTAAGCTGCCATACATTTGACCATTCCTCTAACCTTGCAAGTCCCTTCTCATCCTTTCCACCCCACCCTGTGCATCAACTCTGTTGCAGATCTTAGTGTCACCTGCAAAGAGACATCTTTTCCTTCCAGTCCTTCTGCAATGTAGCTTATAAAGACATTGAGAGGACGATCCTAATACTGAACCCTGCGGTACCCCTAGCAACCCTCCTTTCTTCTGAGTGGACTCCATTTACTATTACTCTCTGTGTCCTATTCTCCAGCCAATTCTTTACCCAGGCTGTCATCTTGGGACCCACTCCCAGGCTGGCTAACTTGCATATTAATCTTTTGTGTGGGACTGTGTCAAATGCCTTGCTAAAGTCTAGGTAGGCCATGTCCACAGCCCCTCCCTGATCTACTACTTTGGTCACCCAGTCAAAGAAATCTCCCACTGGTACCTCCCCTGTTTCCAGTGATCAGCTAAACAGGATAGCCAGAGGTTCAGCCACCACTTCTCTTAGTTCTTTAAGGACTCTAGGGTGCACCCCATCTGGCCCCATTGCTTTATCAACTCTTCTTACTTCCAGTTCCTTCAGGACCCTTTCTCGTGAAAAGGGACTTGTGTCCATTTCTGCACCATTCTCACCCCTTGTACTCCCTTCAGACCCATTACCCTCTCTTCCTCCAGTAATGACTGAGCAGAAATACCTGTTCAATATGTCAGCTTTACTGTTGTCATCCTCCAAGCGGCCCCATCCTCCCCTTCAGTCTCACTATCCCTCCCTTTGCCTTTCTTTTTTCACTTACGTACCTGTAAAGGTTTGTCCCCCTCTACCCACTGATTTTGCAATGTGCTCTTCTGTCTGAGCTTTGGCTTCCCTTACTGACCTCCCTGCCTCCCTTTGCTTCTCCTGGTACTTCTCCCTATCCCCTTCTGCCTGTGTCTTTTTGTATTGCCTGAATGCAATCTTTTTGGCTTTCACTTTCTCCACTACCTCCTTGGAAAACAATAATGGTCTCCTCTTCCTTTTCCCCTTGCTAACCTGCTTAATGCATAATTCTGTTGCTCTTGTAATCCCCATTTTAAATACCGCCTACTGTTCCTCAACCCCTGATTCCTGCCCCATTCCCTTTAATGCCTCTTTCAAGTATCTCCCAATTTTCCTAAAGTCTGCCCCTAAAATCCAGGATCGTGTTTTTGTGTGGTTTGGTTCTGCTTCTTCTGTGATTTCAAACCACAATGACTAGTGGTCACTGTTCCCCAGGTGCTCCCCACTGTTACCCCCATCACACTGTCCCTGTTGTGAACACAAGGTCCAGTATTGCCTTCTGCCGAGTTGGTTCCATGACCAGTTGCTTGAGGAAGGCACCCTGAAGGAGTCTAGGATAAATCTGCTCTAGTTGATGCTGCTGCTGGGATGCTCCAGTCACGTCTGGAATACTGAGGTCTCCAACCAGTACTACCTCACCCTTGTCTGCCATCCTTTGGATGGCTAGCATCAACTCCTATCTGTTTCTTCCTCCTGGGCTGGTGGTCTATAGACACACCTGTCTCGGATGGCTGGCCCATTTTCCTTTCCAGCTTAACCCACAGTATCTCTCCCCATTTTGTTCCTCCTGGATCTCTGTGGCCCTTGTGTCATTTTCACATACAGTGCCCTCCTCCTCCCTTCCTACCTGCCCTGTCTCTTCTGAATATGTTGTAGCCAGGTATGGCCATCTCCCAGTCGTGGTTATCATTACACCAGGTTTCTGTGATGGCCACAATGTCCAGGTCTGACTGCACCATGACAGCCTCAGATCTTCCATCTTGTTGCTAAGGCTCCTGGCATTGCTTTTACATAGCTTTCCATGATTTTACCTCCTAGACTGTTTAGCTGTTCTACTCCAGCCCCTTCCTGGTTGTCCTTTATCCCTGGTTCTCCTTGCTGTCTGCCCTTCTGCTGAATTTTCCCCTTTTCTGCCTATCCACCTCTTGGGCGCTAATCTCCATCTTTTGCACACTGCTTTGTAGAGATATCCACTCCTCCGGTTCACTGGTTCCACTGCTAGCTGTGGGGGTGAGCAAGTAGGTACCCTCCTTGCTGGCCTGCCACCCTCCTCCTTGGCTAGTTTAAATGCTTGTCAATGTAGCATTTAAATTTATCACTGAGTGCTTGGATTCCCTCCAGGATGGATGCAGGCCGTCAGGCTAGAACAAACCTCCATCCTCCAGGTGGGTCCCCAGTCACAATGAATCCAAACCCTTCCTCACAGCATCAGTTCTTCAACCATGAGTTAAAGTTCCTGGTGCATGCACCCCTATGTTCTCCCATGCCTCACGAGGTAGTATCTGAGAAGGTGACAGAAGTAGCTACTTGCTTGAGACCCTTCCCCAATTTCCTAAACTTTTCCTGAACTTCCTTTGGCTCCCCATCTGCCAGGTCATTAGTACCTAGGTGGATAATGGCATCCAGCTCACCCTCCCGTCTTGCCTTCCTAGCGATCCCCAGGATCTTCCTTCCATCCCTCCATGCCGTGGCACCTGGTAGGCACCTCACCTCCCTATCCTCCCCCTCCTGTGTTCCTAGCTGGATCCCTCTTATGATGGAGTCCCCCACCAGGATTCGCTTCCTCCTCCTCTGGGGTCCACTGCTCTCCCCGCTGAGGTCACCTCCTTGGCTAACCTCCACATCCTTTCCTTCCACTTCTCTGGGTACCTCTATTTGGTTGTCCCCATTTACCAGTGTGGCATACGAGTTCTTGAGTGGACTAGGATCTGGGATGTGCTTCTGCCTGACCGCCCTATCCCTTCCTGAGCCCACTGTCATCCAAGTGCTCCTCGTTCTCGGCATCCTTTGAGGCAGCGGCATTGGACTAGGTGGTCTCTGGATAGGGATGATGGTACTCCTGACCCAGTTTACTTCTGCTCTAAGTCTGGCTACCTCATCCTGCAGTCCAGAGAGATGCATGCAGATAGGGCAGCACCTCAGTGTCCAGAAGGTCTGCCTGAATATGGCTGCCCCGCAGCCACTTCATTGCACCACTCCCCACATTATACTGCAATTATACTGCTATTCCACTACTTGTCTGTTACTGAAACTCTCCTAGTTCCCTTTTTATTAATTTACTGTCCTAAAAATCCTGCCGCTGATCCTCAGATACTTTTCTTTAAATAAATAAATAAATGAGTCAAAACACTTGTGCTGAGGGTGGGCTTCTTGCCCCTTATCACTTCCCTAGAAAAGGCTCTGCCTTTGGTATGTACCCTAGCATCCTGCTGGCTTTCCCATATGCTTTATTGCATTGAGCTGTCACTTACGGTAACTCTCGGGTCTCTTTCCTCTGAGGTCTGGTCTAACCTGTTCCCCCAAATCCAGTACTCTGTTCAGGTTCCTTTTCTGCTCTTTGATATTAAATTTGAGTTGCTAGCCTTTACACCACTTTTCCGATTTCTCTAGGTCCCATTTCATGTCTCTAACCCCCTCCTCACTGTCCACCCTTCTACATACATATCTCCAGCACCTCCTCACACCAATGTCCAACCCCCACAGGACTCTGAGCAAGTCCAGGCAGTCATGTCACGTACCAATCCGCTGTACATCCCAGGGACCAAGGCCCTTCGCCTACCATGCCCCCGACTGGCTTAATGGTCTCCCCTGGGACTTCCTCGTCGAGCCAAGGATTGGACTGTTTAAAAGTAAACTTCGCCAACACCTCGCAGCTCTTACTGGCTGTGACTGCACTCCACAGCACAACCTTCCGCTAGTTGCTAGTAACTATCAGCACTTACACTGCTTGCCCTTGCCCCCCTCCCCACCACCCTCACCCTATCCCCTACTCACCTCATCCCCCCCCCAATGCCCCATGTTTCTCTCACCCTCGCAGCCTCCCTATCCTCGACAAAGCCCCCTGGCTGCTCATAGCTTAGTTACATGTACTAAATTCTGTAACTGAAGTGTCACTCTCAAACTGACTGTACTACTTTTAGCTCTCTATGTATCCTGCCATTTTTTGTCCCATCTTACCATTATTGTATGGTTATCTATTTTGATCAGATGTGGAACCTTTGTAAAAGAGCGTTCAGCTCAAAGGTGTTGTAATCCAGGATCTCAATAAATACATAAAAAATAAATAAAATGCATTTTGTCATGGACCCCTTCTCCAATTAGATTAAAGGGCACAGGACCCAGGACTGACCCCTGAGCCACACCACTGGTCACCCTCATTGACTGCCTTATATATTTTTTCTAGATGTAGTTTTACGGCTTTTTTTCCCCCCCCCACCCATGGACCCTAGAGCACATGCACGGTACCAGCTTTATCTTCTCACCCCACCCCTCCAGCTCTATGCTTCCCATCCCACCTCCACCTGATGGGAGCAGAACTATGGGGTGGGGAAGATGAACAACCACCCCTGGGAGGGAGGCTGCCGCTGGTTGCTCGATTCTGTTTCCTCCCCCATGCTGGCACCCAGGCGACCGAGGGTCATTCCCAAACCCAGGTCGCCAGCGCAGCGCGAGGCAAGGCATCCAGCACCTCAGCGCCACTGGGCCAGCTTGAGTGCCTTATATTTAACACTACCCTTTGGGTTCTTCCTCCTAACCAGTTCTCTACCCACCTTTTCTGCATCTCCCCCCAAGTCAACCAACTTCTTTACAAGATGTCTGTGGGTCACAGAGTCAAAGGCCTTGCTAAAGTCCAGATACAGGACATCCACTACCTGGCCCTTGTCCACCACCCGAGGCACTGATGAAGAAAAATTCTGTGAGGTTCATTTGGCAGGACCTCCCTTTTCACAAAGCCATGTGTTTCCTGCCCTGAAGATTATGATTCTCTCCACTCCTTGATAAAAGTCTCCAGCAGCTTCTCTACGATGGCAATCAGGCGGACTATTCTGTAGCTGCCCAGGCCTCCCCAGTCCCCATTCTTGGGCAGAGGCACATCAGCTACCCGCCAATCCATGGGGATCATACCACTCACTAGTAAGCAGTTGAACAGGTCTAAGGGTGCTCAGCCAGAGCCTGCCCTTCCTCCCTGAACACCTAGAAATTCAGCCCAACAGGTCCCAGTGACTTCTCCACCTTCAACATCCTCAGACCATTAATCACTCTAGCATCAGTGATGATTCTCATCACCATGTTAGTCTCCCGCACAACTTTAATTCTGTACTCCAACAGTGACCTACCTTCTTTAACCATACAGACTTGAGCAGCAGTATTTATCAGGGTGATGGAGGATAAGGAGATAAGGACATATTAATGTCAGCTTTTGCCCCTCTTCTTTAACCTTTTAATTCCTGTTTTTCCTTTTCTTCCGGATGTACCTAAAAAGGCCTTGTCATTTTATTTCACCCCTTCTACTGTTCTGAGCTCTGCCTCTACCTTGGCCCTCCTCACCACATTAGTGGCCTGTTTGCTACGGTACAGCTCCCGATTTGCCTCCAACTGATCAGCTTTATACCCTTTGAGTGCCCATTTCTTGACACAGACAGATTCTCTCACCTCTCTGGAAAATCAAATAGGTTTCTTGTGCCTCTTTCCCTCCGCAACTTGTCTGAGGTGTGCCTTAGATACCGCTTGGACCCCTTGTTTGATGGCATGCCATTTCTTTTCCACCCCCTCTAACTGGCCTGACCCCTTGAGTCTGTCTCTATGGTCTGCTTCCATCCTCTTAAAGTCCATCCTTCTAAAGTCCAGAATTAGCATCATATCAGGGACCTCTGCTGCTGGGCTTCAAGGGTTTTGCTGCACCCCAAAGTTTTGTGGCCGCCTGAGTCAAGATGATCTGCTACTTCTACCTTCCCATGTTATTCTGATCCGACAGATGATACCATCCCTAGTCTACTGTTCTACATGCTGTGTTAGGAAATAGTCCTAGAAGGAATACACAAGAGCTTGGTTCGTAGTGCTCCTTGCCTCACGAATGCTCAAGTCTACATCTGGCATGTTGAAATCTCTTAGCAAAACACTCCCCTCCAGCAACTGTTCTACCCTACTGGTGCCCTGTCCATCTCTTCGGATTGATTTGGAGGCCTGCAGCCTGTCAGGTGAACCCAGAAATCCCCCATCTCCTTATCCTGCATCACTTGATGCCATCCTTTGTGGTACAACACTGTCGCCTCCCATTCTTTTCTGAAAAGACATATTATTTTAAACCAGGGGTGGCTGCTGTATTTAAATGCACCTTACTGTTGGTAGTCACACCACCTGACAAAGATTCTGTTGAGTCGAAGTGCCAGGTCAAGATGCTTTTAGTTTATTTTGGCCCCTGTTGCCTCAAGGTAAATACATTTAATTTATAATTCTTGATTTCTTAGTGTGTGTGTGTGTGCGCGCGCACTGGGTGGGGTTTTTGGCTCAGGGACCCACCTGCTTACTAAACTGCATCGTGTGACTTCACAAACCTCCCAATCACTGCTCATTCTCACTAGGGAGGTATAAACTGCTGCCCCCCCCCCCAATACAGACCGAAGTAGAGAATATGGAGGACCGGGGGGAGGGAGAGATTAACCCCCCAGGGTGGAAATACATAAAAGATGCAGGGTGGTAGAAATTAAGGGGGATGGGAACGGAAGCATTAAAAATAGATGGGGAAAGCAGGGAGGGCATAAGGGGAAAAAGGGAGTAGCAAGCAGATTGGTAACAAAATCTTTAAGGCTATGTGTAGGAATGCTGGAAGTCAAGGAAATAAGATTCCAGACCTAGAGGTCATCATGGCAAAGGCTGACCTGGATACTGTGGTCATTACCAAGTCATGGTGCACTGAAAACCATGACTGGGACATGACCATACCAGGTTATACTCTGTCCAGAATGGACAGCATGGGAAGAAAAGGAGGGGACGTGGTGCTTAAAGTGAGGGGAGGCATAAAAGCAACGGAGATTCTGGGAATCTGGGGGTGGGGCAGAAGTACTGTAGGTCACCCTGGAGACAGGAAACTGAGCCACTATTCACAGTGGTGTGATATACAGACCTCCAGCACAGGGGAGAGGATTTAGATAAGGTACTGGTAGAAGCCACAGGCAAGACGGCAGAAAAGAGGGAGGTGCTGCTGGTGGGGGGGGACTTCAATCTGCAGGATGTAGACTGGAGCCTCGCAGCTGCAGCTTCAGCTAGAAGCAGAGACATCCTGGACTCCCTGCAGGGCGTGTTTCTCAGGCAACTAGTCAGGGAGCTCACTCGTGATTGGGCAATACGGGATTCAGTATTCATTAACAGGACAGTACTGCAGATGTCAACGTGGGAGGCCACCTGGGGACCAGTGAGACCATACAGTGTGGTTCAACATAAAGATGGCAGTGGAGTCAAACCACACAAGGGCAATGGTCCTGGACTTCCGGGGGGCACATTTTAAAAAGATGGGTGAATGCCTCAGGAGTGATCTGGTGGTGAGGGATAACATGAGTGGGATGGAGAACAGTGGGCTAAGCTAAAGGAGGGCATAGTGAAGGCAACAAACATTTGCGCAAAGCAAGTAAACAAAAGCAGGAGGAAAAAGACCACTATGGTTCTTGAATGAAGTGTCTGAAAAGGTAAAGGCTAAAATAGTAGCATTCAGAAGGTATTAGCAGATGCAGAGAGGAGGATAGGGAGGTGCATAAGGGGAAACAAAGGGAGGCAGGGAAAGCAGTAAGAACACAAAGGTGCAAACTGAGGACAGAATAGTCTAGGGGGCATTAAAAGGGGACTTTTTTTTTTTTTTTTTTTAATTCTTTGGTAACCAGGTAAGGCTCACTAGGCACACATGCCCATTTTCAGGGGCGACCCAGGAGCAATGGGGAGGTTAAGTGACTTGCTTAGAGTCGCACTGTATGCAAGTGGAGGCTGTGGGAAATCACACCCAGGTCTGACGGACGTACCAAGCTCATTCACAGCTTGTTATTCTAATCTCTAGGCCATACCGCTAGTCCAAAGTTATTCATTTATATATGCGAGTCACAAAGGGAAGACCGGTGAGGGACTGTAAAGTTAAAAGGGAGGGGGGGTTGTGCAGATGGGGACCAGGATAAGGCAGATATCCTGAACAAATTCTTTTATTCAGTATTCACAGAAAAAGGAGAAGGTGAGGGGCCACAATGTAACGGGAGGGAGGGAGGTGGGCACATGTCCTGTTTCAGAGGTGAGAGTGCTGAAGGATGTCTGTAAATGGACAAGGTGATGGGACAAATGGTATTAAAGGGCTAATGGGATGCTGGGGTGAACAGGGAGGGGCATTACCAGCAGGAGGAGGGAGGTGTTGCCTCTATAGATTGCTGGTGAGACCCTACCTAGAGTACTGTGTCCAGTTCTGGAGATCACACACCTCCTGAATGGCAGAGTGGAGGATGCCCACAGGAGGGCAAGTAAAATGGTGCAGGGTCTGCATAAGAAGCCCTGCGAGAAGAGATTAAGTACCTCAACATGTACACCCTGGAAGACAGGAAGGGGTGGGGGATATGGTAGAGATCTTTAAATACCTGATGGGAGTAAATAAGGTACAGGAGGGAGTATTTTTTCAGCAAAAAGATGCTCAAGAACAAGGGGACATGCTATGAGGCTGGAGGGTGATGCATTCAGGAGAGATGGGAGGAAGTACTTCTTCACAGAAAGAGTGGTGGATGCCTGGAACAGTCTTCCAGCAGAGGTGGTAGGGGTGAAAACAGTGATGGGGTTCAAGAATGCATGGAATAGACAAATCTTTATTCATTTAAAAATTTAACCAGCAAATACATACTGAGCTTATAACAGTTCATTTCAAGATGTGTCCTGGGGGAGAGGGCAGAAGGAGACAGCTAAATAATATAATTACTAAAAACTCGAGCAGTCAAATATAAAGATATAGAAATACAAGCAGAATAATAAATATTAGGGCAAATTAGCAATGAATGCAATTAGAAAATATACCGATCACCTATATTTAAACAAAAAGCAGTATGCACAGGACAAAACTAGAGAAGGGGGTAAGACTACCAGTAACAAGTAATACGGGAGTGAAAGAGGAAAGGGTCAGAGACAGTTGTAGGAAGGATAACAAAGCATAGGGCTTTATATAGGGCCATATAGGACTTTGTAGGTGAAAAGACCCACCTTGAAGGTGATTCTCCACCTCGCTCTTTGGGGGGGGGGGGGCCAGAGATCAAGCAGGGTCTGTGGTGAGACACTGTAGGTAGGGAGGAATTGGGAGACTGAGTGGGCCAAATGGTCCTTATGTGCAGTGAGAGTCTATGTTTCTGTTATTCTTCCTGTCCCTCTTGCCTACTCCATGAAAGATACCATTACATACAATGGCACTACAAGGCTTTACAACTTTTCTGTTCCCCTGTCACTTACTCTCTCCTGCCCGCTGCTATAAGAGCCACTGAGTTTAAACAGTCACTAAGCCCAGCTTCAGTGCTCCCTCAGGGGTTTTGCTTGCCCACCCTGATGGTACTCATGCTATTCCTTATCCATCCAGGATGGCTGCCTTAGTTGTTGGTTAGCTACATCTGCCCTCTTTGTATTACTTTTGTTATGAATTGCTCCTGCCTGGATTAACTTTGCCATATTTATCCTTATTATCTGGGAAAACTTTCAGTACAGAATGTCTGCTTCTTCTGTAAAATCAATTTGAAATTGGCTTTGGAATATGTCTTGGCACACCATTATTCATCACACTGGTCTGCAGAAAAGGACAGTAACGCAAGAATTTACTGTAACAGTAGATCTTCGAGGGAATCGCAGTCATCAGGTAACACCATGGGAACCTTTGCCACTTGTGAAGGGGAATCCACACAGAAGATTTTCAGTAGTACAACTGGGGTCGTCGACATCAACTTATGTCACCAACTCTATATATAGACTAAGGGAGCTAGGCCCTCTCCTTGGGGGACCGAGGAAAGAAAGAGGTACCCAGACCTAAATAAAAAGTTGGATATACCAGATAGCCAGTACCTGGACATGAGCCCCAAGAAGGAGAATGGCGGGAGGGAAATACACATGATGACTGAGATCCCCTTGAAGATCTACTGTAAATTCTTATGTAACTGTTCTACCTTCTTTGGGGGTATCTCAGTCATCAGGTAACACTGTGGGAATGAGTACCAATCAGTGATAAGTGTACACAGTCTGGGAGGAGGGCTCTCCATAAACTTACGACAGGAGTCCCTGTAACACAGCCCTGCCAAATCCTGTATGGGTTCTTGAAGCAATGTCCAGACTGTAATGCTTGGTGAAGTATAGACTGTACTACAGGTGGCAGCCACACAAATGTCAGTGGCTGAGACACCTTTGAAACAAGCCACCGAGGTAGCCATGCCTCTGGTGGAATGAGCTTTGACAGCACCAGACAATTCTTTGCCATACTTGTAGCAGAACACAGTGCAATTTGCCAACTATCTGGATAAACATTGCTTAGAAACTGAAACACCCTCTCTACCCAGGATGAAGGAAACTAACAACTGCTTTGACTTTCTGTACTCTTTAGTCCTAAGCAGGTAGTACTTCAAAGTTCTGCGCACATCTAACGTATGGAACAGTGCTTCCCTGGGATTGGCATGCTTGGGGAAATAAACAGGAAGGTGGATAGACTGATTTAGTGTGAACTCAGAAACCACCTTAGGCAGAAACTTAGGATTTGTTCGCAAAAACACCCTGTCTTTGTGAAAAAATCAAATAAGGTTCCTTGCAGCAGAGGGCCTAAAGCTCTGAAATTCTTCGAGTAGAAGTACCTGCAACTTAAAATAGCACATTCTAAGACAGAAAGAGCAAATTGCAAGCCGCAGTCGGTTCAAAAAGAGACCAGGTCAACTTCTCCAAAATAAAATTCAAGTTCCAAGCCGGGACAGAGGAACGGATTGGAGGTTTCAGGTGCAGGATGACCCTAAGAAAGGTACTTGAGCCATCCAGCTGAGCAATCACGTGGTCACCCACAGGCTCATGAAAGGCAGAAATAGCTGTAAGGTGGACCTTGAGGGAGGAATACTGGAGGCCTGAGTCAGACAGCGAGATCAGGTAGTCCAGGATATGATTCACCGAACAAGTGAAAGGATCTGGTCATGTTTGGCAGCCCAGATGGTAAACCGTTTCCACTTCCATGGCATACGTAGTTCAAGTGGAAGGCTTCCAAGTGGCCACAAAGACATCCGCAACCCTGGTAGAGATCCCAAACCTGGTGATGGCTATGTTCTCAGAAGCCAGGCATGCAGCGAAGGGACCTGAGACTGGGATGGACCAGGGTCCCCTGATCCTAGGTCAGCAGATTCCTGCACAGAGGAAGAGGGACAGGGGGCTTCCTCTGCCAGCTGCTGAAATAGGGGGAACCATATCTGGCGAGGCCAGAATGGAGCCATCAGAATCATGTTGGCCCCCTCCATCTACAACTTGATTAGCACCCTCTGCAGCAGAGGAAATGGAGGGAATGCGTAAAGAAACCTCCCACTCCAAGAGAGGGACAACGTGTTTCGCCAGAAAATTCCAGGCCCTGGATCTTGCAAGCAGAAATCGGGCAGTTTTGCGCTGTGTGGGGATGCAAAAAGGTCCAGCTCTGGATGACCTCATGTGTCGAACAAGTCTTCTGCGATGGATGAGATAAGCTCCCATTCATGCATGCTGGACCGAATCCTGCTGAGGCTGTCCGCCAGAGTGTTTAGGACGCCTGACACGTGGACCACAGAGAGAGCCAGACTGTGATCCAGCACCCAGTACCACATGCTCATGGCCTCTCGGCAAAGGGGGTATGAGTTAGTACTGCCCTGCTGCTGATATAATACACTACACTCAAACTGTCTGACTGCATCAACAGCTGACTTGGAGCAAGATGCTTCCGAAAAGCCTGCATGGCGTAAAGCATCGCTTTCATCTCCAGCACACTGATATGCAGGGAGGCTTCCCACTGGGGCCAGAAGCCCTGGGTTTGGAAGGGACCCAGGTGTGCTCCCCAGCCCAGATCTGATGCATCCATGGTTAGGATCTGCTGTAGGGAAGATATCTGGAATGGAACGCCTTGAAGCAGGTTCAAGGGGGTCTATCCACCACTGTAGTACCTTGCAGATTGAGGAAGAGACAATGACTGGATGGTCCAACTTGTCCAAGCACTGGTCCCACTGTATCCAGACGGTCCACTATATGGTACGCATATGAAGCCTGGCTAGCGGAATGGTGGGTATGGCCGCAGCCATGAGGCCCAACAATCTAAGGTACACCGTAGCAGGAATGTACCAACTCTGAGCGACTTCTTGAGCTTGGGCGATGAGGCACACTGCCCTGTTCTGGGGCAGTAAGGCCTTCCCTTGCACAGTGTCCAGAACTGCCCCTATATATTGCAGGCTTTGGGACAGCATTAGCACCAACTTGGGCAGGACGACAGTAATGCCCAGGGAGTAGAAGAGCTGGAGAGTGCATTCCAGAGTCAGCAGAAGCTGTTTCCTGGACAGGGCCTTTAGAAGCCAATCATACAGGTAAGGGAAGACAAACAGTCCCTCCCTCCCTTCTGAGAGCTTCTGTGACTGCCACCAAGCACTTGGTAAAGACTTGTGGTGCAGAGGACAAGTCAAAGGGTAGCCTTTTGAACTGGTAATGCTAGCCCTGAAAGGCAAAATGAAGAAATGTCCTGTGCGGAGGAAAGACTGAGAAGTGCAGGTAGGCATTCTGCATGTCCAGGGAACAGAGCCAGTCCCCGGTCATGAGGAGGGGCATTAGGCCTGGCAAAGTTACCATCCAGAACTTTTGTACTGATCAAACAGATTGAGGTCCTTTAGATCTAAGATGGGCTTCAGATCTCTGGTCTTTTTGGGGACCCAGAAGAACCTGGAATAAACCCCTGGTTTCGCTGGCGCCTGGGCACTGGTTTGATGGCCTGCTTGTGCAGAAGAGACTGTACCTCCTCCCGAAGAACAGACAAGTGAGCCGACCGGGGCGGGTAACTGGAGGATGGGGGTGTGGTGTACAGAGGTTGCTCTATGAGCTCCAAGCTATGACCCTTTTCTATGATCTGTAGAATCCATGCATCCGAAGTTATGGTTCTCCATTGATTCAGATGGGGGGGGACCTCCGACCACCACCTCCTGGGTTTGGGCCAGAGGAGGGAATCTGGCAAGGAATCAAGCAGCGATGAAGCCAGCTGCAGAGTCTGCTCTGTCACTTCTGGGGTGCTTGGCTGCCACTCCAGCATCGAAGGGGGTGGGCAAGGGGGCCTGGGCTCTATGCTTTCCTTAGGTATGGGGAGCTGATCCAGGCCTACTGGTCTGTTTATGAAAAGTAAGCTGCCCTCTGCCCTTTGTCTGGTTGTGTTGGAGGGAATGGACTGATTTGATGGCTGTGCCTGAGGCCTGAAGATCATTTATGAGGCTCTGGACATCAGGGCAGAACAGCTTAGTGTCACTGAAAGGGGCATTAAGCACTTTGTGCTGCACATCAGCTGTAAATCCCCAGGAGTGCCTACAGAGGCATATGCCAGTGGCAGCTGCTCTGGAAACTGTATCATCCATGTCATACACTGCTCTGTGAAGGGATGTTTGCCAACATCCTCAGCAGCCTGGAAACAATGAAGCAAATCCTGCCTGAGCCGTAGCTCTGCCCTTATTCCAGTTGGTATTTTTGTATTTGCCCATGTGTGACAGATACTGTAATTTGCAATCCTCAATCCTGAAGTGGAGGAGGCATGAACCTTTCTCCCCCAGGTCGATCCTACTGGATTTCTTGCCTGGGGAAATGAATTGAGGTGTTAGGGCACCTTGGATCTGCTGTGAGCTGCCTTGAGAACAACTGAATCAGTTTTTGCCTGGGCAGCAAAATAGGGGAGACCCTGAGGGGCGTGATAAAGTTTGTCCGCCCTGCGTGGCATAGCGGATACCATGTCTGGTCTGTGCCAGGCTGTCATGGCTGCATTCTTCAATGCTGGAAGCACTGGAGGAATGATCTTTGAGGGAGATGGAATCTCCAGGAAAGCCAGCAGATCTTTCTGGTGGCATCCTCCTGCTCAGTGTGGAAGCCCATGGTGGATGACAACTGCTTCATCACAGCAAAAAAAATGTGGGGTCCTCAGGAGGGGACCTGGGAGTATGCTTCACAGAGTCCTCACTGACAGAAGATGTGAACTTGTCAGAAGGCAGGATCTCTTCCTCTTTCTCCTCCATATCATCAGGAAGAATGAGGTCAGGGTGGTATTCCTCCTCAACCTTTGGGTCTGGTGTTGAGTTCACTGGCGGTGGCCCGCAGGGAGTCTCCTGGGGTTGATGAACAGGCATCAATGACAAAGCTACCATCAGTATCGTCGAAGGGGGCCTATTCAAAGTGACCAGCTGCTGAACTAGTACATTGGTGAATCTGATCAGTACTTCATTCAGGTCCATAGTGGACGTCAACAGAAGGGGGGTTCGATGGCACAGGTGTCAACCCTCCAGCTATGTCCTACAATTCTGATGTGCCTGTAGCCCTGGAGGGAGAAGGGGCAAGCCTCAACGGGCTAGTCGTCGAAGAGCATGCCATCGACAATGGAGGGGCTGACAACTTTGAGGATGACGGCTGGGCGCCCTGGGAATCAGGCAGAGGTGCTGTCGCTATAGGTCTGGTAGGCAGAGGGACCTGGACAGCAGTTCTCTTCGTCAGAGCAGCCATAGCCGACGAAGATCCCCCAGAAGAAGGAGAGGCTGATGGGGAGCGAAACTGACGCTGGGGGGAGAGGTCGCGATCTCAGTCTTTTTTTGTGACCCCCCCCAAGGACTTGTCTCAGGCCTTGGAGGCCTGAGAGCTCAAAGATCAGATCAGCAACTGGGAGGCCAGGCCCCCGAAGGACCCCTGCCCGGAGCTGGCTACCTGTTGCTCCTTCAGGAATTTTTTTAAAAGCCTTCTTGTGACGCTGAAGGGTTGTTTGGTTAAACTTTTGGCAGAGCTCACGGTCAGAATCTTCGTGGTCAGGCCCAAGACAGCAGACACAAACTGAATGTTCATCTGTAGAGGCAATCTTTCCGCAGCAGCAGCAATGGAAAAGAGAAGAGGAAGGATGAATTCTCAACATAAACAAAGGAAGAAATCCCGAGATTTTAATAAAACAAGTGAAAAAAGTCATAGGCTAAAAAAAAGGCGTGAACACTGTGACGAAGATTCCGCGGAGACCCATGCAAGCGAGAAGACAGCGGGAAAGAACTGAGGAGGGAGCGGGGCTGCTCACACCTATATAGGGTTGGTGATGGCTGACGTAGATGGCGTGGGCGGCCCCAATTGTACCGTTAAAAATCTTCTGTATGGATTCTCCTTCACTGACGACAAAGGTTCCTACGGTGTTACCTGATGACTGAAATACTCCCAAAGAAGATTTTCAGCTATAGCAAGAACCATTAAAGAACAGTTAAGTAAGAAGTTACTGTAGCAGTAGATCTTTGAGGGAATCTCTGTCATCGGGTCACACCTATGGAACTTAGCTGTCAGGCATCAGGATCACACGTAAACTGTTTCTGCAGCAGTCTATCAGGGTCCGCCAACATCAGGCTCAGACATCATATGCCCTATATAGGCATGGGTGGCTCCACTCCCTCCTCAGTTCTTTCCCTGGCCAGAGGCCATAGGAGATAGGACTCCTGCTATGGAACCAAGGAGAGAGAGAGAAGGTACCCAGCTAGCAGAAAAGCTGGAGCAACAGGATAGCCGAGCTGGAGTGAGAAAGAAAAAGAGGGATGGAGGGAGGGATAGCATGACATGATGACAGAGATTCCCTTGAAGATCTACTGTTAAGGTAAGTTCTTTCACAACTGTTCTATCTTCTTTAGGGATACATCTCATCAGGTCACACCTACGGAATGAGTCCCAAGCAGTGCTGAAAGCAACACCGGTCTGTGTGGCAGGAGTCCAGGGGCCTAAGAAAGAAGGCCCTGAAGCATAGCTAGGCCTCAACGTACCCTTCTTCTGGAGGCAATGTCCAGACTGTAGTGCTTGGTGAGTGTGGACAGTACTCCAAATGGCAGAAGTACAACTCTCGGCTGCAGGCATGCCCTGGAAACAAACAACTGAAGTGGTCATACCCCTGGTGGAATGGCCCTTAACAACCCCAGGAAGTTCCTTACCGTACTTCCTGTAACAAAAAAAAATAATACAATTGGCCAACCATTTGGACAAGCACCGTTCTGAAACTGGAAACACAGAATTTGATGGCAGATAAGGACCGCTTGGCCCACCTAGTCTGCCCATTTTCCTACCTAACAGATAAGCTGCAGATCCTAGTTAACCAACAGCTTACTTCCTCCTACCCCCCCACTAGGACTGCCTTATGCCTGTCCCATGCATTCTTGAATTCCCCCACTGTTCTTGACTCCACGACCTCCTCAGGGAGGCTGTTCCATACATCCACAACTCTCTCTGTGAAAAAATACTTCCTCACATTACCTCTGAGCTGTCCCCTCTATCTTCAAATTGTGCCCCTTGTTCTTGCACATCTCTTTTCTGGAAGATGCTACCCTCTTGGACTTTGCTGATTCCCTTGAGGTACTTGAAAGTTTCTATCATGTCCCTCTCTCCCTTCTTTCCTCAAGGGTATACATATTAAGCTCCTTTAGTCTTTCTTGATATGTCTTCTAATGCAGACCCTGCACCATTTTGGTTGCCCTTCTCTGGACAGCCTCCACTCTGTCTATGTCTTCATGAGGTGGGGTCTCAGAATTGCACACAGTACTCCAGATGGGGTCTCACCAACTGTCTGTACAGAGGGATAACAACTTCCTGTTTTCTACTATTGATGCCTCTTCCTATGCATCCCAGTATCCCCAGCCTTCCTTACTGCCTTCTCACATTGCTTGCCCACCTTTAGGTCATCTGATATAATTACCCCAGGTCCCTTTCTACTTTTACTGTTGTCAGTATCTCACCCCCACTATTGTTACTTCCCCTGGTTTTGTTTCCCATGTGCATTACCTTGCACTTCTTTGCATTGAATCTGAGCTGCCATACATTTGACTATTCCTCCAACCTTGCCAAGTCCCTTCTCATCCTTTCCACTCCATCTTGTGCATCAACCCTGTTGCAGATCTTTGTCATCTGCAAAGAGACATACCTTTCCTTCCAGTTCCTCTGCAATGTCACTTATAAAGACATTAAAAAGGACGGTCCCAGTACTGAACCTGCACGGTGCCCTGCTAGTAACCCTCCTTTCTTCACTGTGTACTCCATTTACTACTACCCTTTGCGTCCTGTTGTCTAGCCAATTTTAATCCAGGCTACCACCTTGGGACCCACTCCAAGGCTGGCTATCTTGTGTATTAATCTTTGTGTGGGACTGTATCAAATGCCTTGCTAAAATCTAGGTAGGCCATGTCCACAGCCCCTCCCTGGTCTACTACTTTGGTCACCCAGTCAAAAAAATCTATTAGATTAGTCTGACACGACCTTCCCATCGTGAATCCATGCTGCCTTGGGTCCTGTGCCCCACTGGCCTCTAGGTACTCAACAATTCTTTCCTTCAGAAGTGATTCCATCATTTTCCCTACCACTGAGGTCAAACTAACTGGTCTGTAGTTTCCTGCCTCTGTCCTGCTCCTACTTTTGTGAAGAGGAATCACATCTGCCCTCCTCCAGTCCTCGGGTACCACCCCATCCTCCCATGATTTGTTAAAGAGAGTAGTCAGCGGTGTCACTAGTTCTACCCTTAGTTCTTTTAGAATTCTTGGGTGAATCCCATCAGGACCCATTGCTTTGTCCACCTTCAATTTTATTAGTTCTTTCAGAACCCTTTCTTCTGTAAATGGACTGGTATCGACCCATGTCTTCAGAGTGTTTCTCTTGTTTGGTTTAGGTAACTCCCCCTCCTCTTCCTTTGTGAATACTGAGCAGAAATATTCGTTCAGTATCCCTGCTTTTTCACTGTCACCCTCTACCCACATTCCCTCCCCTTTATTAAGCTTCAGTATCCCTCCTTTGGTCTTTCTTTGCTCCCTAATGTACCTATAAAAGGTCTTATCCCCCTTCTTAACAGAATTGGCTATCCTTTCCTCGGTTTGGACCTTTGCTATTCTGACTGCCTTCCCAGCCTCTTTCTGCTTTAACTGATAAAGTTCTCTGTCCTGCTCCTTCTGTGTTTCCTTATATTTCCTGAATGCTGTCCTTTTCTCCTTAACCTTCCCTGCCTCTTTTGAGAACCATAGCGGTTTTTTCCTTCGTTGTGTTTTATCGATTTGCTTTACACAAAGGCTTGTTGCCTCTGTGATGGCTGTTTTGATCACTCTCCATTGTTCCTCCACCCCTCCTTCTTGCCTGTTTGCTAGTGCTTTTCTGAGGCACTCTCTCATTTTCCCAAAGTCAGCCCTCCTAAAGTCCAGTACTCTTGCTTTTGTATGGCTTTGTTTATCATGACCCACACTGTTTGGTGGTCGCTTGTTCCCAGATGGCTACCCACTTCTAAATCTGAGATTCTTTCTCCGTCCCCATTTGAGAGTACCAGGTCTAAGATTGCTCCCTCCCGAGTGGGTTCCAATACTAGCTGTCTGAGGCATGCCCCCTGTAGGGCATCAAGAATGACCCTGCTCTTGGATGTGTCTGCAGCAAAGGTGCTCCAGTTAACATCTGGCATATTCAGGTCCCCATCAACAATATCTCCTTTTCTGCCATTCTAAAAGCCTTCTATCATTTCCTTGTCCATTCCTTCCCCCTGAGATGGGGGTCTGTATACAACCCCCATGCGGATTGTGGTGCCATTTCCTGTCTCCAGGGTGACTCAAAGTGCCTCATCTGCTCCCTGTTTACTCTTTAGTTCTGTTGCTTTGATCCCTTCCTTTACAGAGAGAGCTACTCCTCCTCTTTTACCCTCCCTGTCCCTCCTGTAGATTGTGTATCCTGGTATGCTGACATCCCAGTCATGGTTCTCTGTGTACCATGTTTCTGTGACTGCCACAATATCCAGGCAACCCTCTTCCATCAAGGCCACTAGTTCAGGGAGCTTGTTACACAGACTACGGGCATTGGTACTCATCACCCTCCACTTTTTGATAGCCTTACCCCTTTTAGCCCCATTTCTGTCCTTACTGCCTTTGCCTTTTTTTACATTTAAATCTGTTCTGCTCCCTAATAACTTCTGTACCTTGGTGTTTACCTCACTAATCACCAGGTTTTGTGGGGGGAGGCTGGGATTTCCCTGCTCCTTTTCAGTGCCTCCCCCCTTGGCTAGTTTAAATGCTTGCCAATGAAGCATTTAAACCTCTCACCTAGGATCCTGGTTCCCCTGGACAGATGCAGACCATCGCACCAGTATAGGTCTGCATCCCTCCAGGTGGCTCCCAAGTCCCCAATGAAGCCAAAACCCTGAGCTCCACACCAGTTTTTCAACCACTCATTGAATTCCCTGGTGAGGATTGCCCTAGCATCTCCCTTGCCATAGACAGGCAGTACCTCCGAGAAGGTTACCGTATGCGCTACTTGTCTAAGGCCCCTTCCCAACTCTACAAACTCCTCTTGCACTGCTCTGATCCCATTCCTAGCCAGGTCATTTGTCCCTAGGTGGACAATGACATCCAGCTCCCTCCCTCGTGCAGCTCCTCCCACGATCCTGAGGATTCGCTTCCTGTCCCTCCAAGCCGTGGCACCAGGAAGGCACCTTACCTCCCTCTCCCCTTCCTCCCCCATTTCTACCCCCTAATGATTGAGTCCCCCACCAGGAGTTGTTTTCTTCCCCTGTGGGGTCCCATGCCACCCTCCTGTGGGTCTCCCTTTGTCTCCACTGCAGGTGCCTCCATAGAGGAACCACCATCCACCAGAAGAGCGAATGAATTGTGGAGAGGTACAGCTGGAGGGATGCAACTCTGTTCCTCCACCCTCTCCCCTCCCTGAGCTCACCCTGGTCCAGCCTCTCCTCTTTCTTGGCAACCTCTGAGGTAGTGGCATTGGCCCTGGTGGTCCCTGGGTGGGGGAGGAGGTTTCACGAATCCTCGCCAGGTCAGCCTGGAGACAGGCAACCTCCTCTCTCAGACCAGAGAGGTGCCTGCAAATAGGGCAGCATCGCAGCCTCCAGAATGTCTCCCGGAACACTGCTGCCCCACAGCCATTGCACTGCACCACTCCTATCATGTCTTATTTTGTGTCCCCTCTACTGTTTCTCAGGATGATTACTCTCTCCTCTCCTTACAACTCTCACCCTTCCTGTTCTGGGACAGCAACTTCCTATCTTCTTCAGTAGCCTCCTTCCTTGCTCAATATCAGACCACCAGCAGCTAAGGGGGGAGAGTGAGCGACTTTTTTTTTTCCTTTAGGGTTGACAAAACCAATGTTTCTCTATGATCCTTCCCTTCCTACTGCCAAACAGGAAGTTCCTGTTGACAGTCAAATCCAGTGGCTATAAAAGTAGAACTGGCTTTGGGTGGGATGGAGGGCAATTAGTAAGAAAAAAGGCTAGCAACAGGAAGTTGTAATTTGACTCACCTGCTTTTATAATGTCTAAGCCACACCCCCAATTGAGCTCTCTTTCCTCCTACTGGTTTAGCAAAGTCAGCTGCTACAGTACCCTTCCCAGCACAAAACACACACTGACTTTCTTTCTTTTTTTTTTTTAACCCTAAATAAGACCCCTTCTACTTCTGATAGTTATCTGTCTACTTAATCTTAACAGACATGGACTCCTGCTGAGATATAAGTTTTAAATTAACAAGAAAATGTAGCTTCTTTTAGTTAGCTGCTTTCTGCTCTACAAGCAAGGCTAGCAACAGCCCTCTCTGCCAGGGGTGAAAGAAACAAACAACTGAGAGGACTTCCTGCAGTCCTTCATACGGTGTGCATAGTAACGCAGATTTCTACGCACATTCAAAGTATGGAGCAATGCCTCCCCTGGATTGGCATGTTCTGGAAAATAAACAGGCAGGTGGATGGATTGATTTAAAGTAAATTCAGACACTACCTTAGGAAGAAACTTGGGGTTAGTATGCACAGAGACCCTGTCTCTGTGAAAAATCAAATAAGACTGCTCACACTTGAGAGTCTGTAGTTCTGGAATTCTTCTAGCAGAAGTAACTGCAACTAAAAATAATGTTTTCCACAACAGAAAGCATAGCTCGTAAGACACGGTAGGCTCAAAAGGTGACACGGTCAGCTTCTCTAAACAAAATTCAGGTCCCAAGCTGGAACAGGGTTACAGACAGGAGGCTTCAAGTGGAGAATGTCTCGCAGAAAAGTACAGGCCACATCCAGCTGTGCCACAGTACGGCCATCAATGGGCACATGAAAGGCTGATATAGCTGACAGGTGCACTTAAAAGAGCTAGTGTAATGAGGCTTTTTAGCCCCAATATGCTGGTTGGAGTAATGAGTTAGTGCTTATTCCCACTGTCAAGTGTTTATGTTCCTAATCTTTCATAATCAAACAGTTCAACAAGCATCCACGAGGTATCTCTGGACTGAAACTGTTTGGATCTGGTCAGCACATGCACAGTGTCACTGTAAAAGACAGTGACACTGTGGGAGGAAAGCTGCACTGTTTACTGTTTGCTCTCCTAGGCCAGTGAAAGCCCACAACAATCAAACAATGTACTCAGGAGATGAGGCAGGTAACAGGAAATGTAACAATAAATTCTGTATCTTGATTTGCAAAGTAAAAAAAGAAAAATGCAAATGTGGCCAAACAGGTCGAAGCCCCAGGGTTACTGCCACGACTCATCTGCTTTCATTAAAACTGTTGTCACGTTGAACACTTTCATACTTTGCAAATCAGTTTACAGAAAGTATTGTTTCACCTGCTGCTACCAGTCTCATCTCCTGAGTGAATTTATAAAGTGCAGTTGTTTAATGTAAAAGCCACTTACTTGGGACACTCTGGTGCTGAGCTTTTTGTCCGGATTAAGCAGCGGCCCCATTTATTAGAAGTCACTTATTTTTTCACTGTACCACTACTGTCTGAACATGATCTACTGTTCCTTTCATTCAGTACTCAACCCTCCCTTTATCACAAAACACAGCCCAAAGCTGCCAGTAGTGTACTGTCTATACAGTAAAAAAAAAAAAAAAAAAGAATTTGGTGCAGCAGGGAGTTTGGAGTGGCAGGATACTTTGGTAATTGTGCTCTCACTGGTTTGTACAGGTCCTCTACAGATGCCCTCCATGATGTATCCACATTGATGTCTCTCCCTGTGCATGTGTGGTCCGTGATTGTGAGGCAAAACAACCAAACAAACCGCAAACTTGCTCTTGCTGTTTTACGCTCTCTGCCCTCTCACAGCATGGCATGGTGTGGTTTGGGCAGTATAAGGTACCTGAGTACAGAGAGCGAGAGAAAGAGAATTTATGTGACTTTTTCCTTTTTTTAAGACACTTCTGCAGATAGAAAAGTATAAGCAGCAAGGAATCAAAGAGGTGACATCTGAATAGTAAGGTAACAGTTTAACTTCTCACCAATGCAGGCAAGAGACAATCATTACCTGAGCACTGCATGAGGGTGAGAGGAGTTCATGCCAAGTTCATTCAAAGCGATTTCACATTGTTTAGAGTCAAAGAAGGGTGTGTATTTATTTGATCCTCCTGCATACTCATCGCCGATACGGTGGGTGAGAAGGCCGAAGGGAGACAAACAGAGAGCTACATTTTGGCACAGTGAGCAAGACAGGACAGAGAAAGGCTGCATGCTGCAAAATTACAATCATCCCTCCCCTCCAAGCTGGTAAACCTGCCACTCAAAACAGTAGACGTGGGGAGCAGCTTCTTAATTTAAAGCCACCCCAGTTTACGATACATCAGTTAGTCCCACAAAGTCGATAGATTTTCATATTGGTACTAAAGTAATGTTTCACAACTTCAGGCAGTGAGGGTTTTCTTCTCATGGTGGGCTGGCAGAATTAAGGCTTAAATCAGAGTGTTTCTAAATTACTACAAAATGAAAACGACACCCTAATTTTCAAAATATTATTTTACACAAGCCTAATTAATAAAAAGAGCAGAAGTTTGTGCATTGACAAACCAGCCTCACTGCTCAGTCCAAGGGACAACTGACTAAAGTTCCCTCCACAACGTCACTTCTCAGTCTCTCGGTAGAGAATGGCATCTGACACAGCAACCACTGCCGGACAATAACAAAATGTCAAAGACTAATCTCAGGGGCTAGCAAACAAACAAAAAGATTAAACAGCAGCTTTTATATAGTCACCATGAAGCTGGTGAGGGTGGAATGATGTTGAAAAAACTATTTCAGTACACTAGCTCTTTAAGAGAGGAGTATGAGTCCTGCATCAGACAAGGGCAGGAGATACTCCAAAACCTGGCTCACCAGACAGATGAAAGGTTCCAGGTGATGAGAAGCAGCCCAGATAGCAAACCAATTCCATTTCGTAGAGTACGTGGCCCTGGTGGAAGGTTTTCTGGTGGCCACCAGTACATCAGCCACTTTCTAAGACACACCATACCGAGCAATGGCTATGTTGTCAGGAGCCATACGTGCAGGTGAAGGGACTTGAGGTCTAGATCGATCAGGGTCCCCTGAACCTGGGTCAGCAGGTCCTGGCAGAGGGGCAGGGGAACTGAAGGTTCCACAGCCAATTACCGCAGGACTGGAAACCTTATCTGCAGAGGCCAGAATGCAGCCACCAGAATTAGGGTGCCATCCTCCATCTGTAGCTTGATGAGCACCCTCTGAATCAGAGGAAAGGGAGGGAAGGTGTAAAGAAACCTCCCTTTCCAGGAGAGGGACAATGTGCCTCACCAGAAAACTCCAGACTCTGGATCTAGCAAGCAGAAATGTGACATTTTGCATTGAGTGGGGACACAAAAAGGTCCAACTCTGGATGACCCCACCTGTCGAACAGGTCTTCTATGACTGAGGTCAGCATTTCCCATTCATGCACTCTGGACTGTGACCAGCTGAGGCTGTCCGCCAAAGTATTTTGGATGCCTGGCACATGGATGGCTGACAGTTCTAAACCGTGATCTAGAGCCCAGTACCAGACCCTCATCACTCCCGGCACAGGAGGTAGGAATGGGTTCCCCTTGGTTGAAGTAACAGATCACACTGAGGTTGTGCAACTGCACCAGCAGAGGGCCTGGAGAGAGAGAGAGATGGTTCTGGAAGACCTGTAAGGCGTACAGAACTGCCCTCATTTCTAGAACATTTATGTGGACGAGCTTCTCATTGGGACCAGATGCCTGGGTCTGGTAAGGATCTAGGACCTCGGCTGGCTCCCCAACACAAGTCCGAAGCATCAGTGGTGAGGGCTTGAGGAGTGGGTATAAATAAGGGGACCCCTTTTAAGAGATTGTCCAGATCCATCCATGAGGAAAGCACTATGCGTATAGGCAAGGAGACCAGCTGATCTAGATCATCTGAGCGCTGATCCCACTGAACCCTGAAGGTTCACTGCGGGATCTTCATGTGCAACCTAGCCAGAGGGACCATAGCAATGGCCATGGCCATGAGGCCTAGCAGCCTAAGGAATGTCCTGGCTGGGACATGCTGGCTCTGAGCCACCTCCTGGGCCTGGGCAATGAGGTGGTCCACCCTCTTTTGAGGGAGGAAGACCTTGCCCCAAGTAGAGTCCAGGACCAATCCTATGTACTGCAACCACTGAGACGGGGTCAGCATAGACTTGGGTGGATTGACAGTGATGCACAAGAACTAAAATAACTGCAGGGTGCTTTCTAGAGTCAACAACAGGAGCACCTAGCACTGGGCTTTCAGTAACCAGTAGTCCAAATATGGAAAACAAGGGCTTTCGTGCCAGAGGACTGCTGCTAAGCACTTGGTAAATACCCGTGGTGCAGAGGATGAGCCAAAGAGCAATACCCTGAACTGGTAATGCACCCCTTGGAACAGGAAAGTACAGTTACATTAGAACTTATCGTAACAGATCTTCGAGAAGATCTCTTGCAGCAGGTAACACCATTGGGACTATGTCACCAGGCACTAGGACCCCATGGAAAAACTATAACTATGGACAGCCTCCTGACGTCGGACCCATGGTATAAAAGGGGCAGTCCCCCGGCACCACCTCAGTTCACCCGCAGAAGACCCAGCTGGCATAAACGATGGGGAACTAAGGTGGTACCCACATCCCCCAGAGATAAGAAAGTTACATAACCCTGGGGGAAGGTGGGAGGAAAAGCATACCTGCTGCAAGAGCTCTTCTCAAAGATCTACTGTTACGGCTAGTTCTTACACAACTGTACTATCTCACTTCGAGATAGAGCTCTTGCAGCAGGTAACACCATTAGGACGGAGTTCCAAGCAGTACAAGGATAGAAACCAGGTCAGAAGGCTGGTGGTTTTGGTCAGAAGTAAACCACCAATTCTCTTAAGAGAGTAGTCCCTGGAGGACGGCAAGGCCAAAACCTGCCCTCCTCCTTGAAGCAATGTCCAGGCTGTAGTGCTTTACGAAGGTGTGGACTGAACTCCAAGTAGCAGATGCACAAAGATCCGCTGCTGAAACATTTCTTAAGGATTCAAATAAAGTGGCAACACCCCTAGTAGAGTGACCTTTAACTGGTCCCGGTAAAGGTTTGTCGTATTTTTGATAGCTGAAAACTATACAACTGACCAACAATTTGGCCAATGTCTGCTGAGTCACTGGTGCCCCTACCATTCTCTGGGCAAAGGAGAAAAACACCTGGTCTGTCTTTCTAGAAGATCAAGTATGATCAATGTAGAAATGAAGAATTCTGTGAACATCCAGAGTATGCAACAGGGCCTCCCCTTTACTGGAGTACTCTGGGTAATAAACTGGAAGTTGAATGTCCTGGTTAGGTGTGAACTTGGACACAACCTTCGGGAGAAACTTAGGATTGGTACACATGGATACCCTATCCCTGTGAAAAATCGAATAAGGCTCTTTACACATCAGAGCCTGAAACTTGGAAATCCTCCGAGCAAAAAGTAATGGCAACCAAAAAAACAGGTTACTCACCTGTAGCAGTAGTCCTAGGAGTGGTATATGTTGTTCATTCACACTTCTTGGCATGTCCCTTTCCCCTTTAATTCTTGCCAGAAGGTCTTCAAGCTGGGTCTTCCCACCCACCTGGGTGGTATAACTCTTGGCACTGCCCCATGACACCAGATCTTAGCCCACTGGAAGCCAGGTTTGTGCGCCGCAGCCGGGAAGGTCTGGTGGGTCAGTATGGATGAACAACATATACCACTCCTAGACTACTGTTACAGGTGAGTAAAAACAGGTTACTCACCTGTACCAGTAGTTCTAGGACTGGTATATGTTGTTCATCCACACTCTTTGGCATGTCCCCTTCCACTTTAAGATGAACCAGAAGTCTTAAAGCTGGCTCCCCCAACCCACCCGGGTGGTATATACCTCGGCTCTGCCCCATGATGCCAGATCTTAGCCCACTGGAAGCCAGGTGTTGTGCATCTGCAACCAGGGAGGTCGGGTGGGTCCGTGTGGATGAACAACATATACCACTCCTAGAACTACTGTTACAGGTGAGTAACCTGTTTTTATAGGAGCATGGATATGTTGTTCATCCACACCCTTTGGCAGACTCCTAGCAGTTCTCTGGGAGGACGGAGGCAAGGCGCACACCCCCTACTTAGGGAACAGAGATGGGAGAACTGAGGCCCCAAAACCAGCATCCCGGCGTGACTCAAGGTCGATGTGGTAGTGGGTGATGAAAGTGTTTGCCGACTTCCAGGTAGCAGGACAGTTTTCCTGGATAGGGATGTCCCTGGAAGCAGACACCGATGCAGCAGTATGGCGGGAAGAATAAGCTCTTATCCCTCTGGGAGGCTCCAGGCCCGCCAACTCGTAGCACAGACCTATGCATGATGTGATCCACCTTGCAATAGTCCATTCTGCTGTAGGTCTGCCAGAAGCAGCTTCAGTTTAGGTGACAAACAGCTGGCGGACCTCTCCCCGAATTTCCGCCATCCTCTCCTTATAACAGGAGAGGGCTCATCTCAGGTCCAGAGTACGGAGCCTGTACTCGGCCTCCTAGGTGTAATTAGGGTAGTATATTGGCAGGGTTAACACCCAGTTAAGGTGAAACTCTGACACCACCTTTGGAAGGAATTTTGGGTGGGGGCGTAGGACAACCTTGTCCTTGCGGAAGACCAGATAAGGGGAGTCCACCGAGAGAGCTTGGCTTGGAGCTCCGCTGTCCTTCCGGCAGACGTGACAGCCACCAGGAAGGCAGTCTTCCACAAGTGTGACAACTCACACTTGTGCATTGGTTCGAATGGCTTTTCTATAAGCTTTTCCAGTACCAGCAGATGATTCCACAGAGGTACAGGTTCACGCACAGGAGGAGATATGAGATCCAGGCCTTTGAAAAAACGCCCGACCACTGTCTCCTGTGCCAATGTCAGCTGACCAGCCCGCACCTGGTAAGCAGAGATGGCTGCCAGATGCACCCTAAGGGTCGATGACCGCAGACCCCCTTTGGAGAAAGACCAAATGTATTCAAGAATGTTAGCCACCAGACAGGATAAAGGGTCCAGGCCCTTGCCCTGACACCAAATGGAAAACCTTTTCCATTTGAAGGCATAACATATTCTGGTTGATTCCTTTCTGGATGCCTCCACCATGGTGTAGACATCTTTGGAAAGACCCAAAGCCTGAAACTCTAGCTGCTCATGTACCAGGCTGTGAGGTGCAGGGATTGACGGTCAGGATGGAATACCTTCCCTTGACTGAGTGATATCAAGTCCAAGCGTTCTGGAAGCCGCTCCGGGGGCCTGCAGCTGAGGCTGAGGAGAGCTGGATACCAGAACTGGCGTGGCCAGTCTGGGGCTACCAGGATCACCTTCGCCTTGTCCCTCCTCACCTTGAGGAGCACCTTGTGGATCAAGAGAAATGGAGGGAAGGTGTAGTGGGAGGCCTGGAGTCCACGGCCTCCAGAAGGCATCCCCCTGCAGTGAGCCCTGCTGCAGGGGGCAGGCATGAAACAGCCTCAGCTTGGTGTTTTCCTTGGAGGCAAACAGGTCCACCATTGATTTGCCCCAGTGGGAGAACAGGCTGTAAGCTACCTCTGGATGGAGAGGCCACTCGTGGGATGTCTGGCCTAAGTGGCTGAGAGCATCCACTAGATGGTTTGAGGCTCCTGCCACATGGATGACTAGGAGATCTGCCTCCAATTGGCTGACGAGGGTCCAGATGCGGAGCGCCTCCCTACACAGCAGACGGGAGAGTGTGTCGCTCTGTTTGTTGAGGTAGTACACGGTCGTGTTATTGTCTGTCTGGACTTGAACCACTTGACCCCGGAGCTGAGGTGCGAAAGCTGACAGTGCCAGTCTGACTGCTCTGAGCTCCAACAGGCTGATGTGGCATTGGGACTCCTCGGGGGTCCAGAGCCCATGGGCCCTGTTGTTCCCATGTGGGCTCCCGAGCCCATGAGAGGGGCACTGGCCGTGAGGACGACCGTCTGCTCGGAGCGGACAAATGTGATCCCTTCCTGCAACTGGTCTGGGGTGGTCCACCAAAGAAGAGTGTCCCACATCTTCTGGATTACAGTGATCAGCTGGTCGAAATGACCATGGCGCTGAGTCCACTGGGTCGGCCAGCTCCCACTAGAGGGGGCGCAAGTGCAACCGGGCCCAACGGACCACTGAGGTGCACGCTGCCATGTAACCCAGAAGGTGCAGAAAGTCCCTGGCAAGGCACAAGTGCCCAACCAGAAATGATTGGGCAAAAAAGGAAAGAACCTCCGCCTTGTCCACCGGGAGCCGAGCTCTGGCTTGACAAGAGTCGAGCTCTGCCCCGATGAAGCCCATCACCTGAGAAGGCACGAGCTCTGACTTGGCCTTGTTGATCACGAGGCCGAATTGGAAACAGGTGTGGAGGGCCTCTCCACCTCCTGTTGGGTGGAACCTGCTAGGAGCCAATCATCGAGGTAAGGATAAAGCTTAACCCCGAGATGTACGCCACCACTGCAATACACTTGAGAAGACCCGTGGGGCCAACAACCGGCCGAACGGCATGGCTCGGAACTCGTACAGGGTCCTTGACCCTGAAGTGGGGGAACCGCTGATGGGAATGGATGGACTGGTACATGAAAGAATGCCTCCTGCAGATCCAGTGAACAAAACCCATGTTTCGCTCAAGGATAGTATGATCTGGGTCAGAGTGACCATCTGAAGGTGCGTGACCGAGATATTGATTCAGGTGTGCAGATCTAGAATGGAGCTAGCCCCCATCTGCTTGGGCACCAGGAAGTACCTGGAGACAAAGCCTGGGTCTGCTGGAGGATCCGACACAAAGCCTGGGTCTGCTGGAGGATCCGACACTGGAGCTACAGCCTCCTTGAGGAGGAGCTGAACAATGTCATCTCCGAAAGCCAACTGAGTCTGAGCGGATACTCTTTCCTCCCGAGGTGCACGGGCTCGGCTTGGAGGGTACTGCTTGAATTCCAGAGGCAGTCCCTGACCGATCACTTCAGCAACCCACCTGTCCGAAGTGACGGTGGAAAGGAAGTGGTGGAGCCAGCCCCCCATGGGAGGACCTAGAGCTGAGGTGAGGGAGAGGGTTGACAGCCTGCCCCGTCACTGAGCAGTCCTTTAAGGCCGGGGGCACCAAGTCTGAGCCTGCTGCTGTTGCTGCTGTCCACCTTGAAAAAGCACTGCTGAGCCGCAGGGGAAGAATGCCGAAAAGGCTTCTTTTTCTTCTGCTGTTTCTTGCCCGAAGAACCCTTGGCAGAAGTAGCGTCCAAGGTGGCACTGGACTGCTCAATGTGCTGAAGGTGACCAGCCACTCCTGGGCCAAACAGATCGGTTCCTAGGAAGGGTACGTCAGCTAGTTTGTGCTGGGTATCTGCCGGGAAGGAGAAGAGCCTCAGCCAAGTCCTGCAATGAGAGGCAACTGTGGCAGCCATCGAACGGGCACAAGCATCCCCAATGTCCAGGGCCGTCTGAAGCTGCTGTTTCGCAACAGCTCGGCCCTGATCCAGGACCTGCTAGACCGTTGTCTGCATGTCCGCAGGTAGATGTGGGAGGACTTCATTCAGAGACCCTAGAAGGGCATGAGAGAAGTGTGCCATGATGACGGCCGAACTTGTCTGACGAAGGCCCAAGGATGAAGCTGCATAGACCTTCCTGGCTGAATGGTCCAAAAGCTTCGACTCTATTAGAAGGGCGGTCAGTATCAGCAGAACTGCCAGTATGCCTGAATACAGAGGCGGGCACCAGGCTCTTGGCCAAAGGGTGCTCTGTGAACCCCACAAGGGACCCCATGGGCACCGCATACTTGCAGGCCATACGGGCAGATGGAGCTGGACAAGAGACAGGGCACTGCTGGAGTTCTAAGGCCAGGTCAACAATAGCCTCAGCCACAGGAAAGGCCTCCGTCGGGGTATCCCCTCTCTTAAGGTTGTCGGTAAGAGAGTACTCCGCCTTTTTCTGGATTGACTCCAGGGGCATCCCTGTGGAGATGAGGCAAAGAATGCCTTGAAAAGACGAGGGACCTTCCTCTGTCTCTAAGCCAATGGCTGATTCGTCATCCCCAGGATCAGAATGCAGGCCGGTGACGTCCGAATCCAAGGAATCCGGATATAACGGCCGACCACCCAAGTCAACTTCGACTTGCTGAGGGCGGTCTGGAGTGATCGTGACTGACAAACGCTGGGGAAGCCCGGTGTCTGGCCTGTCTTCCTTGGAAGGAGCCCCTCCCACAGGCTGCTTGGGCAGTGGTTCCACTACTATTGGTGGAGAGACAGTTTTAGGCCGAACTGGAGGTTTTACTGGTTCCGTGGGCTGGGGAACCGGTTTAATCGGCTCCGATGGAGTCGGCTTCGGCCTAGGAGGCAAAATCCAAGTAACGGCTGGGATGGAAGCCGGAGTCAGCTTGTGCCCGGTCAAAATCAGCTGCCGCCACATGAGGTCCCTGTAGCGCCAACAGAGATTCCGCCGGTGCCTCTCCTCATCCGAGGAGGACAAAGACGACTGATGGCGTCACCTCTTTTTAAAGCGTTTATGGCTCTTCCTCGGCCTGTTGGTCCAGGGGTTCCGAGATCTCGACCAAGATCAGACAGGCCGACTCGATCGCTCAGGAGACACTGGCGGGACCGGTAATTTCCCAGGATTAGGGACCTCTTCTTCGATGGAGTCCCAGCAGGCTGAGTCTCGTCATCTGGGAAGACCAAATTAGGAGTTCGATCGAGAGAATCGTCGACCAGAGTTGGCGATAAAGGATCGATTGGATCGATGACGATCTCAACATCGTCGATCGACAGTTCGGACCAGATAAGGAGACTCGATGGAAAGCGCCTGGAGCTCTCCCATCCTTCTGGCTGATGTGATAGCCACCAAGAAGGCGGTCTTCCACGACAGGTGAGAGATGTCACACCTGTGCATCGGTTCGAATGGCTTGCCCATGAGCTTAGCCAGTACCAGCAGTAGATCCCACGGAGGTGGAGGTTCTCGCACTGGGGGGGTATGTGATCAAGGCCTTTAAAAAAGCGCCTGACTACCTTCTCCTGTGCCACCGACTGCTTCCTGGTCCGCGCCCGGTAAGCAGAGATGGCTGCCAGGTGCACCTTAAGGGTCGTCAACCGAAGCCCTTGCTGAAAAAGGGACCACAGGTAGTCCAGAATGCTTGCCAAAGAACAGGAGGAAGGGTCCAGCCCCATGCCCTGACACCAAATGGAGAATCTCTTCCATTTAAAGGCATAGCATTTCCTGGTCGACTCCTTACGGGATGCCTCAACAACGTTGAGGACCTCGTCGGAAAGGCCCAAGTCCTGGAACTCTAGCCGCTCAGGAACCAGGCCATCAGGTGCAGGGATTGAAGGTCTGGATGGAATACCTTCCCCTGGTTGACTGAGATCAGGTCCAAGCGGGCTGGAAGCCACCTCAGGAGCCTGGAGTCGAGGCTGAGGAGATCTGGGTACCAGAACTGGCGGGACCAGTCTGGGGCTACCAGAATCACCTGCGCCTTGTCCCTCCTCACCTTGAGAAGCACCTTGTGGATCAAGGGAAATGGGGAAAGGCGTAGAAGAGGCCTGGGGTCCATGGCCTTGAGAAGGCATCCCCCTGCAGCGAGCCCTGCTGAGGGGGCGGGCATGAAACAGCCTCAGCTTTGCATTCTCCCTGGAGGCAAACAGGTCCACCTGAGGTGTGCCCCAGTGGGAGAACAGATCTTGTACTACCTCCGGCAGGAGAGACCACTCGTGGGACGCAGCTCCTATCCAGCTTAGGGCATCGGCCAGAATGTTGGAGGCTCCTGCCACATGGATGGCAAGGAAATCTGCCTCCAGGCTGCATATGAGGGACCATGTGCAGAGAGCTTCCCTGCACAGAGGCAGGGAGCGCGTCCCACCCTGGCAGTTTAGATAGTACATGGTCGTTGGTATTGTCCGTCTGGACCTGGACCACTTGACCCAGTACAAACGGAGCGAAGGTGGTGAGGGCTAGACGAACCACTCAAAGCTCCAGCAGGTTGATGTGGCATCGGGACTCCCGAGGGGACCAGAGGCCGTGCGTTCTGTGCTCCCCCAGATGGGCACCCCAACCCATCAGAGAGGCGTCGGATCGATAGAGAGACCGTTGGCTCGGGGCAGACAAACAGGATGCCCTCCTGCAGATGAGCTGGAACGATCCACCACTGGAGAGCGTTCCACATCTCCTGGGTCACTGCCACTGGCTGGTCCAAGGGACCGAAGCGCTGTGACCATTGGCAGGCCAGTCCCCATTGTAGGGGATGCATGTGCCAACGGGCCTATCAGACCACGCTGGTGCAGGCTGCCATGAGGCCCAGGAAGTCCCAGGCAGGGCGCAATTGCCCAACCTGAAATGATTGGGCAAAGGAGGAAAGAACCTCGGCCCTGTCTGCCGGGAGCCGTGCTCTGGCTTGCAAAGAGCCGAGCTCTGCCCCGATTAATTGGATCACCTGCTTTGACACGAGTTCCGATTTGGCCTCGTTGATGAGGAGGCCAACCTGAGAGCAAACCTGGAGGGCCAGATCCCTGGACCGGTCCACCTCCGGTCTCGAGGAGGCCGCAATCAGCCAGTCATCCAGGTAAGGGTACACCCGGACCCTTCAGCGCGGCAGGAATGCTGTCACCACTGCCATGCATTTATTGAAGACCCTGGGAGCTACAGAAAGGCCGAAGGGCATGGCCCGGAACTCGTAAAGGGACCCCTCTGCTCTGAAGTGGAGGAATCGCTGGTGGAACGGATGGATTGGGACGTGAAAGAACGCGTCCTGGAGGTCCAGAGAACAGCACCACATGCCTCGTTCCAAGGATGGAATGATCTGAGCCAGAGTGACCATCCTGAAGGTTTGAGACCTTAGGAACCTGTTCAGGTCGTGCAGGTCTAGAATGGGGCGGCACCCCCTGTTCGGGACCAGGAAATACCTGGACACAAACCCTGGGTCTGGTGGAGGATCCACCACCTTCCTGATCACCTCCTTCTGGAGGAGCTGGGCAATATCGGCTCGACGGGCCGACAGAGAGGCTGCGGACCCCATAGCCCCTCGTGGGGCGACGGCTTGGAAGGGCGGGGCCTGCTTGAACTCCAGAGGCAGACCCTTTCCTACCACTTCCAACACCCAGCGGTCCACGGTGATAGCGGACCAGGCAGAAAGAAAGTGGCGGAGCTGTCCCCCCACGGGGGGGAACCCAGGGGGAAGTGACGCAGCTGGGGGCGACACCCCTCAACCCGTCACTGGGCAGGCTTGGAGGAAGGATCGGCCGAGGGACTTCCTGGGCCTTTTCCTCCCAGCTCCCTGCTGGAGGAAGCTGCAGGCTTGGCTTTGGGGTGCCAAGTGTGAGCCTGCTGGCCCTGATGCTGGTGTTGCTGGGCCGGCCGTGCTGCAGGGGCAGAAGGGCAAAAGGGCTTATGCTGCTGCTGGCGGCTTTTGTCCTTCTGGGCAGACATGACCGAGTCCAAGGTGGCATTGGACTTCTCAATTCTCTGGAGATGGCCTTCCACCCCAGGCCTGAACAAGTCGGTACCTAGGAAGGGGACGTCTCCCAACTTGTTCTGGGTATCCGCCGTGAAGGTGGAGATCCGCAGCCAAGCTCTGCGGCGCATGGCCACTGAGGCCGCTACTGACCGGGCACAGGAGTCTCCAATATCGAGCATCATTTGGAGCTGCTGTTTTGCCACTGCCCTTCCCTGATCCCGCACCTGCTTGACCGTAGTCTGGAGGTCAGCCAGGAGATGAGGGATCACCTCATCCAGGGAACCCATGAGTGTGTGGGAGAAGTGTGCCATCAGCATGGCCGAACTGGCCTGACGGAGGCTGAGGGAGGATGCAGTGTACACTTTACGCCCGGCATAGTCCAGCTTTTTGGACTCTTTGTCAGGGGCTTGTCCACGTCCCTGGTGTTCCCGGAACGCCGGAAAACACTATCAGTAACCAACCCCTCTGCAGAGGTGTGTTCCGAGAAACCGGACAGTGACCTGGTGGGGACCGCATACTTCCTTGCCATCCTGGCCAAAGGAGCAGGACAAGAAGCCGGCCACTGCCATAACTCCAAGGCTGGGCCAACAATGGCTTCATCCACCGGACAGGCTTCCGTGGGAGAATCCGGACAGTCCAGTATCTCCGTGAGGGGATACTTGGCCCGCTTGGACACAGGCTCGAGCTGCATCCCAGTAGACTCTGAGATGAGCCGAAGCAAACCCATGAACGAGGATGGGCTCTCGTCCATCGACTGTCCCCCAGAGGACTCCAGGTCAAGGGGCCTGGAGAACAGGGAAGAGTCGTCATCAGACTCCGAGGAATCTATGAATAGCTGCCTATGGCCTGAGCCACCCTCCACCTGCCAAGGACAGTCAGGAGTGAGGGTGACTGACATCCGGTGGAGCAGTCTCTGACCCGACTGAGAATCCTTGGTCGGAGACCCAGATTTAGGTTGTGGAGGCAGGGGTTCCACCACAATCTGTGGGGCAGCTGGTTTCGACCGAACAACCGGTGCCGGTTTGAGCTCCTAGTTCACCGCGAGGGGTTGTTTCGGCCTTTCAGGTGAGAGCCACTTAATGGCCGGGGAAGGTGACGGTGTTGGCTTGTTCCCGGTCAGAAGGAGCTGCAGCCACATTAAGTCCTTGTAGCATCGACACAATTTGCACCGAAGCCTTTCCTCCAAGGAGGAAGAAGATGAGGACGAGTGGCGCCCGCTGCTTCCATCGGTGCCGAGACCTCTGTGTCGGCGCGGATCGGCTGGACAGAGAGAAGGTCCGAGACCGAGACCGCTGGTGTTTCAAGGGTGGGTCTGGGAGGGAACGGGAAACCCATTCCTCCTCGGCTCGGGTGCCTTAACGGGACTCCGGCACAGGAGGCCAGGCAAGTCCTCGGTTTCCACCGGGGGAACCGGTGAAGAAGGGTTGTCGGCTTCTCCAGTCGACAGCCCATCCGACGGGTCAAGAAACATCTCGACCGCGTTGACGGGTGTCTCGGCCAGCTGACCTGACAGGAACACCGTGAAGCCAGCAGCCTTAGCCGCAACCTCGACCGAAGTCGAAAGCCGACTGTCCGGGGAAGGGGACCTCCCCCACTCCCACGAACGCCGACAGTGGGACTTACCCTTCGAGTCCTTCTTCTTGGACCGAGAGGAGTGTCCCTATGGACCCTCACCTTTCATGGAAAGGGACTGACAAAGCTCCTTAAAAGAAGCCGTATAGGAGGAGCAAGGAGAGCAGGATAAATGCCGCGACCAAGGAAGATGAAGATGCGGCCTGGGCAGCCTCCTCCTCGAGGGCGATCATCTATTCAAGTTGCTCAGCCGAGCCTGCTGCCGCGGAAACCGCCCAATGGGCCTCCTTTGACTTCACCGGCGGTATACGTCTCTCGGGGCACCCAAGTTGGAGCCTGGCAGCACGGGCTTCGAGGACATTAGCCGAGAAGGACTTGCACAAATCACAGCCTGCGGATCATGGTCAAGCCCGAGGCAGTAGACGCACGTGGAGTGCGGCTCGGTCCGAGACATCTTCTGCCCGCATGGGCACCGCTGAAAACCGGGAGTCGATTTGTCCATCGCAGCCGCGAAGGAAGAAACAGACTGAAGTCTAGTAAACTTTAAAATTAGTTTCAGGTTAACCGAAGAGTTTGGATCCAGTCTAAACGCAGAGCGCTAAGGAGGGAACCTGAGCTTCCAAGCGGTAAGGAAGAGCTGGCGTCATGGGGCGGAGCCGAGAGTTTTACCACCCAGGTGGGTGGGAGGAGCCAGCTTGAAGACCTTCTGGCAAGATTTAAAGTGGCAAGGAACCTGCCAGACAGTGTGGATGAACAACATATCCATGTCCCTAGAAAGATGGGTTGTCTGGTGGAATCTGGTTGAACTCCAGTGCGTAACCCCTCTCTATGATATGGAGTACCCACTGATCCACGGTGATACTGGAACAGCCACTGAGGTAAAGGGATAATCTCCCACTTACTGCTTCCCCTGCAACTCTGCCTGAGGGGGGGGGGCAGGCAGGAAGTCATGCCGAATTTGCTGGAGTGGGCAAGGGAGCTCTGGCGTTCTTAGCATTCTTAGGTCCCTGTGCTCCTGAGGGCAGGAGTGTTCCTTTTCTTTTATAACTCTCTCTTTGCTGTGGTCGCCTTCCTTGGTGACCCTTCTGCCTTCGAAAGGAGCAATGCCAGAACATAGCTAGTTCAGATTTGTACATTTTATGGACTTAAGAAACTGTCTTACCAGAGTCCTGTAATCCAGTTATCAGCGTTTCGGCCTCTTGACCAAAAAGGACTGGCTCTTGGAAAGGGGCATCCAGGATGGCGTCCTGCAGGTCCTGGCAGAATCCTGAGACCCTCAGGTAGAAGTGGTGCCTTAAGCATACTCTGGTAGCTGCAGCCCTGGTGGCACTGTCTGCTGAGTCATATGAGCACCTAAGGATGTGCTTTCCTACATCAGCATCAGACTGAAGGATTGCTATCAGTTGAGACTTGTTGGCAGAGTCAGGTTGTAACCGGGCTAGGTACATGGTCTTATTCCATAGTGATTTTTGATACATCACCATGTGTGCCAAAAAATTAAGTGACTTGACAGCACAGGTGGCTAAGGAATACATCTTGCGGCTCAGATGGTCCAATTTCTTGGACTCCTTGTCCGGTGGCAGGGGAGCTCAGATTCTTCAGTTGCTGGGTTCTCCCATGAGCAGCCGTGAGGATCACAGAGTCCACCTTGGGCTGTTCGCTGCAACTGTACTGTCTTTGCTGTATAGGTCATTGAGCTGAGTTGTGACTGATCACTAGCCTATTTTTGTACAGATTCTCGCTCTCTTGATTTTTCCCTGTATGTACAGTTGTCTAAATGCCTTCTGTTGTAACCTCCTGGGTCACACCTGAAAATAGGCATCCCTGCTGTCTAGTGTGCCGACCTGGTCAACAAAAACTAAATAAACAAACAAGTGTGGTTCTTCCCTTGGTGTCCTATACATGTGGTCAGCCTTTTTTGGGACCCCCGAGGTTTTGAAGGGGGTGCTTCCAGGCTACTTCTGTATCATCCTGGAAGGGTTCCACCAAGGGTGGGATGACCGAGGGTTTGGGGTCAGTGGTCCCCAAGAATTTTGCCAAACGGCATCTTTCAGGGTCCAACTCTTCAGTCTCCCACTGATTTAGGAACTGGATACGTCTTATTATATCCAGGAAGGAAGGGTCGTCCAGAGGAGACCTCGGAGAGTCTCTCCGGGTGTCTGGAGATAGAAGAGACAGTTCACCCTCTGAGGAATTGTAAGAGGAGGAGAAGCCTCCCGGAGGGACCTTCCGATGATGTATACAGGCATCCCCTGGAGGAGGTTCTGGACGACGGGTGGCGACCATGCCGCCGTTGCACTGGTGATCCATGTCCCTCGTCCCCGGACGCCAGATGGGCCGGCATCGAGCGTGGCAAGAGGCTGTCTAGGCAGGACCCCCGCGGGGGTGGGGGCCGACTCTGGTGGCCTAGACAAAAGATCCCCTTTAATGGTATTCCACCAACTATTAAACAGGGCTCGGACCTCAACCAAAGGGATGACAGGGCCTGGCTGTGGTGCTGGCGCTAGAGTGGGGGCGTTAGGAGACCCTGGCATTACGATCTTCTCTAGAGTCAGGTCTGACAGCACTTTGTCAGACGTTGGCTCTGGTGGAACTGTGCACTCTGGTATCGCGTACCCTGACGCCTAGTCAGGCTCCCAAGGAGGAGGCGAAGGCGGAGAGGGTGGTACCCGGTCTTGGGTATCCTCGGAGGTGAGCGTCAGGTTCCCTGATGTCTGATCTGTAGTTGGGTCAACATTCGGGCCCTACAGAGCAGAGGGTGGCATCTGGTCCAGCTCCGTAGTGGAGTCAGAGGGGCGTTGAGGCCTGACATTGGTCCAAAGCCTCGGCTGACAACCGTGTGGAAGGCGAGTGATGCTTATTCTGGCACTCGTGTTACTGGTGTCTCCTGGTGTCATCCAACTCTGTCACCCTGTCAGATGATCCAGAGACTACAGCCTTGCTGATGGCAGTCTCTGACCTGCCGCCTGACGAAGAGTGCACCTATCCTGCTGACTGAGACCCTAACACATGCATGTGGGGTCGGATAGCCAAGGACACAGGGGCTTCAGAAAGCCCAAGCCCGGAAGACTCCCTGCCATGCACCTGAGAAGAAGCGGGGAGCTTCCTCAACAATGACCCCGGTAGAGCCAGGGAGACCAGGGGGGCCGAGTCTCACCTCGCTCTGGAGGCAGAGGACTTGAAGTCTTGTGTAGGGACCTAGGATGGAATTCTGACCTGGATCTGTCCATGTCCCGATGATGGTGCCTCCCACCAGATTTCTTCTCTCTGGGGGAAGAGTCCTTATCAGAGGAGGAAAACGAGCTGTGCCCCGACTGGGCCTTCTGCATGGAGGCCACTTGCTGTTCCAGGAGGTATGCTTTCAAGGTGTTCAGGCAGTGGATTCGGGTTCTCCTGTTGAAGCCTTGGCAGTGCAGGCAGTCATCTGGCCTGTGGTCGGGGCCTAGGCAAAGCAGGCAGGCTGAATGGCTGTCTTGTGCCAGGATCTGCTTGCAGCGTGTGCACTTCGATTTCTGCCACTCTGATGAGGAAGGCTGCTGAAAAGACATACACAAACTGGCAATCTAACTAAATAACGGTAACTGTGTGAAAATGGTGGTCGTCTGGAAGCAGGAGGAGTCCGTGGAACTGATATGCACGGGTCGATGGTGGGCAAAAAAAAAAAACTGAGGTGGTGCCGGGGGACCCCGCCTTAGATTGCTAACTAGAATTTTTCCATGGGGTCCTAGTGCCTGGCGGCATAGTCCTAATTGTGGTACCTGCTGCAAGAGCTCTATCTTGAAGTGAGATCCACAGGTATCGTCGGGGAGCAAACCATGATATGCAGATAGGCATTCTGCATATCAAGGGACTGTAGCCAATTGCCTTGCTTGAGCAGAGGTACAAGGCCATGCAGAGTAACCATCTGGAACTTCTTGTACTGGATACAAAGGTTCAGTTTCTTGTGGTCTAGAATGGGCCTCAAGTCCCCTGTTCCTTTGGGAACCAAGAAGAACCTGGAGTAGAACACCTTGTTCCTCTGATGCCTGGGCACTGGTTCTATGGCCTGTTTGGGCAGCAAGGTAAGCACCTCCTCCCTGAGCACCTCTGTGTTGTTGGGAGGATAAAAGGTGGGGACTGGAGGAACATCTGGAGGCTGTTCTAGAACGTGACCCTTTCCTAATTATCTGCAGGATCCAAGCATCTGTTGTAATGGTTCTCCACTGAGACAGACAGAGGGAGAACCAACCTCTGAACACCACCTCCTGGCTTGGAACAAGAGATGGGGTCTATCAAGGAGTCAGCCAGAGGCTGAACCAGTGGCCGGGGCCACATCACCTGCTGTGGACTGCTTAGCAGAGGAAAGTTCAGTTATGTAAGAACTTACCTTAACAGTAGATCTTCGAGAAACGCTCTTGCAGCAGGCCAGCACTGGTAGGACTAACCTTCCAGGCGCCAGGACCACAAGGAAAACTTTCTAGCTAGCAGTCTACCATGCCCACTGCCGACATCAGTGGTTCATATCAGCGTATCCTATAAAGGCAGGTGGTCCTCCACACCCTCTTTTTGTTCTCCCGCTGGAGACTCAAAGCAGACAGTGAATGATGCCCCCCCCCCGCCGAGAGCCAGAAAAGAAAAAACAGAAGCAGTGCAACAGGATGAAGGGACAACAGGGGGTAGGAGGGAGAGAATCCGGGCCTGCTACAAGAGCTTCTCTTGAAGATCTACTGTTATGGTACGTTCTTACGTAACTGTACTATCTTACTTCGAGGAAGGCTCCTGCAGCAGGCCAACACTGGTAGGACTGAGTCTGAAGCAGTACCGAGCACAAGCATGAGAACAGCACTGGGAGGAGGACAGATCAGCTGCCAAGAGCTCAAGAAAGAAGGCCCTGAATAACTGCTAGGCCGAAACTGGCCCTGCCCAGATAGTAATGCTTGGTAAAGGTGTGGACAGAGCTCTAGGTGGCAGCTGCACATATGTCCACAGCAGATACATTTCTGAATCAAGCTGTGGAGGAAGCCACACCCCAGGTGGAATGGCCCTTAGCCACTCCCGGAACGTCCTTGTTGTACTTAAGGTAACAACAATCAATGCAATTAGCTAACCACTTAGACAAACACAGTTTGGAAACAGGAGCGCCCTCCCTCTTGGGGGCAAATTAAATTGACAGTTGGCCAGACTTCCTCAAAGTCTTGGTCTGGTATTTAGTATCTCAAGATTCTATGTACATCCAAAGTATGGAACAAAGCCTCCCCGATTACAGTATTCAGGAAAATAAACCAGAAGGTTGATGGATTGGGTTAGCGTAAACTCTGACACCACCTTGACAAGGAATTTAGGATTACTATGCAAACACACCCTGTCTTTGTGAAAAATTAAATAAGGCTCCTTGCACATAAAGAGTTTGAAGCTCTGAAATCCTTTGAGCAGCAGCAGCAGCATAATCTTTACTGGAAAGCAAATTGAAGAAAATCTCTCATTTACAATTGCATCCATACATTAAATACGAAACATACAATCAATAAACACATACATAACAGACATTACATACATTAAGTTCCAATGTAACTTATTAATCAGGTGTACCTTATATAATAAAATTCAACCATAACAATCGCAAGAGCCAGGAAACATTCTAGCAATGGAAGCCTTAAAACGGGTACAAGAAATGAGGGAATTTAAATTGCATCTTTTCTTTATCAAATCCCAAGTACGAGGGACAGAGGAAGCTAGCTTAATGGAGCCAAATTTGGATCGCTGTTTGGGTTTTAAAAACTTACTGTATTAAGTGATCTAAGGTTGTAAGATGAATGTCTTCTATAACATAAGGAATTAATGAGGAATTTGGGCAAAGTCCTAACAACAAATCTATAAACATATAAATACCAGTGCCTTTCCCTTCGTACTGATAACGAAGTCAAGCCTGTAGCTACATATAAGTGACATTGATGGGTGGTAAATGAAAGTCCAGAAATAAACCTTAATGCACTGTGATATAAAGTATCCACATGATTCAGGGTTTTAACAGTTACTGTTGTATAAATATAGTCTCCATAATCAAGTACAGAGATAAATAAGGAATTTACCAATAGTTTCCTAATAGAATAACTGAAATATCTTTTGTTTCTATATAAAAAAAAAAATATATATATATATATATAATTTTTTTTTTATTATTTTAAAATTTATCTATATAGGAATTAAAACTTGGATGCCCATCCAATATATACCTAAATAATTATATGCAGCCACTCTAGCTATAGCAACTCCCCTACCTGATTTCAAGGCCAAATTATCATATGTAATTGGCTTTTTAGTAAACAACATCCACTGTGTTTTACGTTCATTCAGCAGCAATCTAGGATCCACCAAGGTATTTGGCAAAAGTCATTTTGCAATACTCTAACACTGTTCTGCTCTGAGCAGAAGTAATAGAAACTAAAAAGAGCACTTTCCATGACAGAAAGCATAGCTCGCAACTCACGACTGGTTCAAAGAGCAGTAAAGTGAGTTTCTTCAACATAAAACTGAGGTCCCAAGGAGGGGTAGGGTCCCGAATGGGAGGTTTCAGGTGCAAGATGCCTCGCAGAAAGGTGCAGGACACTTCTAGCTGAGCCACAGCCCTGCCATCGATAGATGCATGGTACACAGAGATGGCAGAAAGATGCACCTTGAAGGAGAAGTACTCCAGACCTGAATCCGAAAGGGAAAGAAGTTACTCCAGCACCTGACTCACCAAGCAGGTGAAGGGATCCAGTTGACGGGAAGCAGCCCAAAGGGTCAAATGCTTCCATTTCATGGTTTAAGTGGCTCTGGTAGAGGGTTTCCGAGCAGCCACCAGGACAACTGTGATCCTGCAGGGGACTGAGGAGATGTGTCTGGAAGGCCTGCAGAGTGTACAGGGCCGCTCACATCTCCAGGATATTGATATGGACACCCTGCTCCACTTCCGACCAGCTGCCCTGGGTCTGGTGATCAGCCAGATGAGCACCCCATCCCAGGCCAGAAGCGTCCGTCATGAGAATTTGATGGGGAGTTGAAAAGAGACCCCCCCAAAGGAGGTTGGCAGGCTCCAGCCACCATGACAGCACTCTCCAGACCTGGTCGAAGACCATGACCAGCTGGTCCAGGTTGTCCGTGCGTTGGTCCCATTGTGAAGAACCTGCATGTGTAGGTGGACGAGGGGGACTATGGCAATGGCTGCTGCCATGTGTTCCCAGAGTCGCAGGAACACCCTGGCAGGGACCTGGCGACTGAAGGAAACCAGACAGGCCTGCTTCATTAAACATTCCACCTTTCCGGGGCAAACAGGCCATGTCCTGGGTAGTGTCTAGAACCGCCCCATGTACTGAAGGTACTGGCCAGAGAGAGGCAGGACTTCGGCACAGTGATGGTGATCCCCAAAGTCTGGAAGAGACGAGGGTGTATTCCAGGGTTTGAACCAGACAACCACACCACAGGAGTCCGAAGAACAGCTTCACCATTACCCAGAATTTCGTTGTTTTGGTTTGAACCAGACAATCCCTTGAGGGGGCTGCTAGCAGCCAATCGTCCAGATAGGGGAACATGTAGAAGCCCTGCCTCCTCAGAGCAGCCACCACCACTGCCAGGCACTTGGTAAAGACCTTGTGGGCCAAAGACAGGACAAAAGGGAGGGCTCAGAACTAAAAATGGATCCCCTGAAAGTGGAGGAAATGGCGATGGACAGGAAAAATCTGAATATGCAGGTAGACAGAGAGTAGAGCCAATCCCCTGCAGGGAGGGGTAAGAACTCCTGAAGAGTCACCACCCAGAAGCGTTTGTACTCGACCTACAGGTTCAGGTGGCTCAGGCTGAGGATGAGCCGAAGATCTTTTTGGGGACAAGGAAGAAGTGGGAGTAAAACCCCTTTCCCCTTTGAGCCTGAGGGATTGGATCTATGGCTCCTTTTTGAAGAAGATCCTGAATTTCATCCCAGATCAGAGGCAGGTGGGCTGAGGGGTAGGAAGAGATTACTAAAGGATTTTCTGGAGAACACTCCAGGAATTCTAGAGTGTGACAGTGTATGACCTGTAGCAACCAATTGCCTGTGGTCATCTCCTGCCACCTGTTTAGGTGGAGGGAGAACCGACCCCCGAAGGCCTCCCCCAGAACTTCTGCTGGCCGGTGGGGGAGGTCGGCTAAGGAGTCAGGACTGGGCGCCAGGTGGTACCACCACCCGGAGGACATCCTGCTGCCTGAGATAAAATGGCCAGCCAATGCCTCTCTGGGTCCTGCTCCTCTGTCTCCCAGCCCATCATGGACTGGATGTGGCACATGAAGGATGGGTCATCAGGAGGACACCTGGGAATCACCCTGGAGGGCTCTTCACCTTCTTTAAGACTCTCTAAGCAAGGAGGAATACCGCAAAGAGCCCAAGTCTTCCCTGCTTGACTCATCTGAGTCAGACAGATGGCAGGCACTCATCCTGGTGAGAGCCAGAGCCGACGTCGGGTCGAGACCCAGAAGACCGCAATGTTCAGGGTTCGCCGGCACCAGACGTGTCTGGCTCCTGCGGTGGCAGGTCCCTGAGAAGTGGGGAGCTGCCTCTAGAGGGGGGTCCACCACATCGAGAACAGGGCACCATAGTCCACAGGAGGTGGGAAGTTGTAATCCAGTGGGTACGGATAGGACGGCGCTGGATAAAGGTAAGAGGGCAGGGCCGCCCAGGGTAGCCTGGCAAAGGATCACCCGCGCCATCGGGGAGGGGGTCTGCAACGGTCTAGGAGTAGACAGTGGCACAGGTTATGAAAAGACAACACCGGCATTGGGCCCGCAGGCCCAGTGAAGGCTCAGTGGGTGTCAGCAGGGTGTGCCCAGGAGAGGGATCTGACAGCACCAGGTGGGCCAGAGAGGCTGGCACCTGGGGAGAACAACACCTCCCAGGTGAAGGCAGAAGCGATGCCGGACTGTAAGAAATGGCGGCAGCCTGCTGTTGGCGCTGCCCAGAAGGACTGGCGTCAGGTCCTGCAAAGAGGACTGACATAAGCAGCACCTTGGCCGAGGGGGCAACGGTAGAAGAAACACTGCCCAAGACACCAACACCGGTCGAGCCTCCTGTCTGAGAGCCTGCGGAAGAAATGGGCCTGAGCGTTAGAGGCTGGGAGGCAGGAGACAAAGTCCCCTGCCCCGAGGAGCTACCACCCGGAATGGCAATGAGGGCGGGCGGCTGTGCCACTGGCAGCCCGGTAGAAGAGAGGGCTGGCAGAGCTAAGGGAGCCAACCTCCCACAGGAGGATGACCCCAACGTGGTTGAGGGTTTATGAGGCAACCGTAAGCGGGAGGCAGACCGATCCTGGTCCCAGTGGTTATGCTTCCCACTGGATTTTTGAGAAGAGAAAGAAGCCTCAGAGGACTGTGCTGGTGAAGTCGAAGCGCTCCTGGCCTGCAGTTCCCTTTCCATTGCAACCAGCTTCTGCTTAATGAGGGGGCTCGCCAGAATTGCAAGATGATGTCTCAGAGTGGCCTGGTTGAATTTCTGGCAAATCTGGCAGGCTTCAGTGTCATGGCTAGGGCCTAGGCAAAGGATGCAAGCAGAGTGGCAGTCTTTTTCTGGAATGTGTTTGCCACAGGCACATTTCGTGGAGCAATCGGAAAACAAGGCTGGTGAAGAAGACAAACTCGATGGCTGAACACTGAAAAATTCGATGTTTAACTACTTAAAAGAAAATAAAAAAAGCGCAGCAAGCACGAGTAATGGTGGTCAGCTGTAGCTGTTGCATCTGCTAAGGTCCGACGAGCGAGGGTCGACGGCAGGAAAAGAACTGAGCAGGGTATGGGGGACTGCCCGCCTTTATAGGATAGGCAGGCGTCAGTTTCTGACATCGGCAGTGGGCGGTCCCCCATGGTAGACTGCTAGCTAGAAAGGTTTCCGTGTGGTCCTAGCATTTGGCAGCTAGTCCTACTAGTGTTGGCCTGCTCCAAGAGCCTTCCCTGAAGTAAGATCCAGAGGTGGAGGAGGGGACAGGCAAGGCAGAGCTGGCCCTGTGCTTACCTTGGAGTTTGCTTCTGGAACCAGACTTGACAGACCTTTCGAAATGAGGGCCTCAGTCTACTTCTGGGCTGGGTATGATAAAGGGAGTAGACAGACCGAATGGCCCTGCAGGTCACTGAAAATATCCTGCACATCAGGACCAAAAAGCTTGTGATCCACAAAAGGGGCATTCAACACCTTTTGTTGGACATCAGCTGCAAAGCCAGAGACTAAGCCAGGACTGCCTTCTAAAGCAAATGCCGGAGGCAGTTGCACTGGCAGTAATATCACCAATCTCAGAGGTGGCTCGGAGAAGATGCTTACTGACATTTTCCAAGGCTTGCAGAAACTTGAGAAGCTCTTGCTTTTGGGAGCCCTCATGGAGGGCCTGAGCATCAGCTTTGCCCTTTCTCCAGAGGGTATTCTAGTACCTGATCAAATGAGCCACGTGACTGGCAGTTCTAAGGCCTAGGGTAGCAGAGATAAAAGTCCTCTTGCCCCAGAGGTCTAGTCTCCTAGATTCCCGGTTAGGGGGTAGGGAAAAGTACAGTTATGTAAGAACTTACCGTAACAGTAGATCTTCGAGAGGAGCTCTTGCAGCAGGCTATTACCATAAGGACTATGCCACCAGGTGCCAGGACCCCACAGAAAACTTCTAGCTAGCAGTCTCCAGCGGGGACTGCCCCCAGACGCTGGCCCACTCCCAACGTCAGCCAATGGTATAAAAGGGGCAGTCCCCAGCCCCACCTCAGTTCTCCCGCCAGAAACCTGGTCTTTATGGTGAAAGGAGAACTGAGGAGGTTTGAGCTTAAAGAAGGGTAAAGCAGAAGGAATACCTCGGGGAAGGAGGTAAGGAAAGCAGCGCCTGCAGCAAGAGCTTCTCTCGAAGATCTAATGTTACGGTAAGTTCTTACGTAACTGTACAATCTTAGACTTGGAGCTCTTGCAGCAGCCTATAACCATAAGAACGGAGTTCCAAGCAGTCAAGGAGAAGAGACTGACAGGTCCTGAATGAGGCTAAAGGCAGTCAAAAACTTCAGGACAGCAGGCCTTGAAGAACAGCAAGGCCAAAACCAGTCCTACACCTGGAAGCGACATGCAATTTGTAGTGTTTCACAAAAGTGTAAATAGAACTCCACGTAGCAGCCATGCAAATATCTGCTGCGGACATGTTCTTCAAAGAGGCGAATGAGGTTGCAACACCCCTGGTAAAGTGACCTTTTACCGGGCACAGTAAAGGCCTGCTGAACTTACAATAACAGCAGACAATGCAGTTAACTAACCACTTAGACAACATCTGGTTAGTAACTGGTGCCCCTTCCGATCTGGGGGCGAAGGAAACAAACAACTAATCAGTCTTTCTGAAAGGACCAGTTCATTTAATGTAGTAACAGAGTGTCGTGTTGACATCCAGAGTATTAAGTAAAGCCTCCTCAGTTGGAATACTCTGGATAATAGACAGGTAGGGGGATGTCCCGATTCAAAGTGAACTTGGACACCACCTTAGGCAAAAACTTAAGATGTGTCCTCAAGGACACCCTGTCCTTGTGAAAAACTAAATAAGGCTATTTGCACATCAGAGCCTGGAGCTGGGAAATTCTCCGTGCGGAAATAATGGCAACTAAAAATAACGCTATCCACAACAGAAAGCATAGCTCACATTATGCAGCCCATTCAAAGGGAGGAAAAGTAAGTTTTTCTAAAACAAGAGATCCCATGGAGGGACCAAATCCCAAATGGAAAGTTTCAGGTGTAGGATGCCCCGCAAAAAGGTGCAGGACAAATCCAATTGTGCCAGAGTCTTGCCCTCTATAGGTGCATGGCTTGCAGAGATGGCAGAAAGGTGCACCTTGATAAAGGAATGACTCAGGACAGGAATCAGATAGAGAGGAGATACTCTAAAACAGAGTTCGCTGGACAGGTGAAAGGATCGCTTCCACTTCATAGCATAGGTGGAACTAGTGGAAGGTTTTCTAGCAGCCACTAGGACATCAGTTACTCTAGGGTAATCCCAAATCTGGCAACCGCTAAGTCTGCAGGAGCCATGCATGCAGGTGCAGAGACTTGAGGTCCAGGTTGACTAGAGTGCCCTGGTCCTGGGAGAGCAAGTGCGAGCTCAGGGGCAGAGGAACTGGAGGCTCCGCTGCTAACTGCTGGAGCAGAGGGAACCAAATCTGACGCAACCAGTAGGGAGCTATGAGGATCAGCTCTGCTTCCTCTGACTGCAGCTTGAAAAGGACTCTGGAGTAGAGGGAAGGCATACAGAAGTTTCTCTGTCCAACAGAGGGACAACGTGTCTCAGCAAAAAACACCAGGCCCTAGATCTAGCACACAGAAACTGGGCAGTCTGGCATTGAGTGGGGACGAAAAGAGGTCCAACTCTGTCCATCGCCATCTGTCGAACAATTGCTCTGAGACTGATTGGAGTAGTTCCCATTAGTAGGTTTTGGAAGGAGACCTGCTTAGGCTGTCAGCCAAGACGTTTTGGGTGCCTGGAACATGCACGGCAGTGAGCTCCAGGTCGTGCTCCAGTGCCCAATACCAGACCCTCATGGACTCCTTGCAGAGGGGGTACAAATGAGTTACCCATGCTTGCTGATGTAGATGATCACTGACATATTGTCCATTTGGACTAAGAGACGGCCTGGGAGAAGGTCCGTCTGAAATGCTTGTAGGGCGTAGAGGACTGCTCGCATCTCAAGAACATTGATGTGCAGAGTCTGCTCCAGAGGGGACCAGGTCCCCTGGGTCTTTCGGTTTGCTAAGTGGGCGCCCCAACCCTGTCCCAAAGCATCCATAGTTAGGACCTGCCATGGGGACTCCTGTCTGAAGGGGACCCCTTTGGAAAGGTTGACTGGTTCCATCCCACCAGGTCAGGGTCCGACAAACTGGGTCGAAGACAGTCATTCCAGGTCATCTGAACGCTGGTCCCACTGCACCTTGAGTGTCCATTGGGGGACCCTCATATGCAAATAAGCCAGCGGGACAGTCGGAATGGCAGCCGCCATGTGACCTAGCATACGTAGGAATGCCCTGGCTGAGGTTTGACAGATCAAGGATACCATTCAAGCCTGGGACCAGAGGTGATCTGCTCTGTCTGGTGGCAGAAAGGCCTTGCCCTTTACTGTGTCCAGTATTGTTCTGATGTATTAGGAGTCTTTGGTTGGGCCATGGGGACGACTTTGGCAGGTTCAAGGTGATCCCCAGTTCTCTGAAGAGAGTAAAGGTGTCTTCTGGAGTTCTTAACAGCTGATCCCTTGTGGGTGCTGTCAGAAGCAAGTCGTCTAGTAAGGAAAGACGTAGTGACCTTGTCTGCTGAGGACCACAGCAATCACCACTAGGCACTTGTTGAAGACTCTGGGGATCAAGGACAGGCCGAATGGTAGAGCTCGGAACTGACCTGAGTTGAAATTTTGTTGACCCGGTAAGCCCACTGGGCCTAGAAGTCCCTTTTTCAAGGGCGACCGGAGGGGGCGAGGGGGGATATAGATGGTAAGCAACTGAAATTGAACCAGATTAAGCTGTTGGTGGTATTTTTAGTGAATGGGAGAAATTTGGACAGGACCCCGGGGAAATTCCCCTACACTTTTTCTATAAGTGCCATGAGATCTTTACCATCCACCTGAACAACCAACAATCCAGGCAGATGGGACCTCGGTTTAACATCTTATCCAAAAGACAGCACCTCAGAAGTGTAGCACCCCCTCCTCATGCTGCACTACAGTGTCAGTATTGGGATATTAACCCAAGTGCCAGATGTGGAAACTGAACCCACAGCCCTCTGATCTCCCGGCCTCAGAGATGAGTGTGCTACCTACTGAGCCACTGACACTGATTGGAAGTGATGCCCTTGGAAGAGGAAGCACCAATATCTTCTGTGGGGCTGGAATACTAGGATGTTAAGATATGCATCCTGCATGTCCAGAGAGCAGAAACAGTCCCCTTGGTAAAAAAGGAGAAAGGGAAGGCCTGGTAGAGAGACCATTCTGAACCTTTTGTATTCAATATACTTGTTCAGATGGCTGAGGTTCAAAATGGGGCAAGGTTCCCGGTCTTTTTGGGTACTAGGCAAAAATGGGAGTAACATTCCTGTCCCCTCTGACTTGGAGGAACTGGCTCTATGGCCTGCTTCTGAAGAAGAGCCTGAATTTCCTCTTCGATAAAGGTAATGTGAGACTGAGGATAGTGGGAGGACACTGGTGGATTTTCTGGTGGCCTCTCCAAGAACTCCAATGTATGTCCTCTCTCTAGGATTTGAAGGACCCATTGGTTGGCAGTTATTTTGCTCCACCCCTCCAGATAAAGGGAGAAGCGACCCTCCACCATCTCCCCCAAGGCCTCTGTTGCGGGAGGGGGGGTCTGGCGAGTAGTCAAGCTGAAACTCTGAGGGTTGGCAGAGTGGCCTGGGAGGATTTGGCAGCTCTTCACGAGGAACTCCCAGGGGTCTGGAAGGTGGCCTTGCATTTAAAACCACCTCACTGCTGCTGGTTTCTAGCCTGCTGTCCCGAGGACTTACGAAGGGACTGCTTTCTAAAGGGCTTCTGGATGGCTTTGCACATTTTTGGGACCAACTAGATCACCTTGCCAGAAACTTAGTTGAGTAATAAGCTTCTCGGCCTCGTCCTCAAGGAGGACTGAACCCTTAAAAGGGAGGTCCATGATTCCGGACTGAAGGTCCTGGGTAAACCCAGAGACCCGAGGCCATGAGTGGCACCAAATACAGATGCCAGTGGCAATGCAAGAGCATCTGCACAGGAGAGGGAGCTGGACGTCACTGTCCACTTCGGGACAAATGACTCAGCTGGGCATGGGATCAGAGCAGTGCAGGAAGAGTTTGTGGAGTTGGGGAGGGGCCTTAGCCAAGTAGCACACATGGTAAACTTCTCGGAGGTACTGCCTGTCTATGGCATGGGTGAGGCTAGGGTACTATGCACCATGCAATTCAATGAATGGGAGAAAAACTGGTGCGGAGCACAGGGTTTTGGCCTCACTGGGGTCTGGGGATCCACCTGGAGGAATGCCCGCCTATACTGGCAAGATGGTCTGCATCTGTGCAGGAGGGGAAGCAGGTTCCTAGGTATTAGGTTTAAATGCTTCACTGGAAAGCTTTTAAACTAGCCAAGGGGGAGGCACTGATGAGAAGCAGTGAATTCCCAGTCTCACCCAACAAAACAGGGTCATCAGCGAGGTAAACACCAAGGTAGAGATGTCGATAGGGAGCAGGATGGGGGTACATGGAGAAAAAGCCAAAGACAGTAAGGGCAGGGATGGGGATGGGGCTAAAAGAGGTAAGACTACAAAAAAATTGAGGGTGATGAGTACCAATGCCCATAGTCTGGGTAACAAGTTTCCTGATTTAATGGCTGTGATGGAAGAGGGACACTTGGTTATTGTGGCATTCACAGAAACATGATACACAGAGAACCACGACTGGGATACAAACATACCAGGGCATGCAATCTACAGAAGGGACAGGGAAGGTAAAAGAGGAGTAGCAGCAGCTCTCTACGTAAGAGAAGTGATCAAAGCAACAGAACTAAAGAATAAACGGGGAAGAAAGGAGGCACCCATCTCAGGTGGAGGAAATGGACATAAATGTTAGAAGGCATCCTTAGAATGGCAGAAAAAGGTGAGAATAGGTTAATGGGGGACCTGAATATGCCAGATGTTAACTGCAGCACATGTGCTGCAGCCACATCCAAGAGCAGGGTCATTCTCGATTCCCTGCAAGGGGCATGCCTCAGACAGCTAGTGTTAGAACCCACCTGGGAGGGAGCAATCTTAGACCTGGTACTCTCAAATGGAGATGGTGAGAGGATCACAGATTTAGAAGTGGGTAGCCATCTGGGAACTAGTGACCACCGAACAGTGTGGTTCACGATAAACACATCTGTGGAGTCAAGCCATACAAAGACAAAAGTACTGGACTTTAGGAGGGCTGATTTTAGCAAAATGGGCAAGTGCCTAAGGAATGCACTAGCAAATGCGCAGGAAGGAGGGGTAGAAGAACATAGAAACATGGAATATGACGACAGATAAGGACCGCTTGGCCCACCTAGTCTGCCCATTTTCCTACCTAACAGATAAGCTGCAGATCCTAGTTAACCAACAGCTTACTTCCTCCTACCCCCCCACTAGGACTGCCTTATGTCTGTCCCATGCATTCTTGAATTTCCCACTGTTCTTGACTCCGACCTCCTCAGGGAGACTGTTCCATGCATCCACACCTCTCAGTGAAAAAATACTTCCTCACATTACCTCTGAGCCATCCCCCCCTCTATCTTCAAATTGTGCCCCCTTGTTCTTGCACATCTCTTTTTCTGAAAGATGCTACCCTCTTGGACTTTGCTGATTCCCTTAAGGTACTTGAAAGTTTCTATCATGTCCCCTCTCTCCCTTCTTTCCTCAAGGGTATACATATTAAGCTCCTCTAGTCTTTCAATGGGAGAAAATCAAAACTGCCATCACAGAGGCAACAAGCCTTTGTGTGAAGCAAATAAACAGAACAAAACGAAGTAAAAAAACACTATGGTTCTCAAAAGAGGTGGCGGGGAAGGTTAGGGAGAAAAGGATAATATTCAAGAAGTATAAGGAATCACAGAATGAGGAGGAGAGAACTGTACCAGTTAAAGCAGAAGGAAGTGGGAAAGGCAGTCAGAATAGCAAAGGCCAAAATCGAGGAAAAGATAGCCAACTCTGTTAAGAAGGGGGAGACAGCCTTTTATAGGTACATCAGGGAGCGAAGAAAGACCACAGAAGGGACAGTAAGACTTAATAAAGGAGAGGGGAGGTGGGCAGAGGATGACAGTGGAAATGCAGAGATACTGAACGTATACTTTTGCTCAGTATTCACAAAAGAAGAGGAGAGGTACCTAAGCCAAGCAATAGAAGCACTCTGGACAAGGGGGTCGATAACAGTCCATTCACAGAAGAAAGGGTCCTGAGAGAACTCCTAAAACTCAGGGTGGACAAAGCAATGGGGCCTGACGGGATTCACCCCAGAATTCTAAAAGAACTAAGGAGAGACCTAGTGACGTCACTGACTACCCTTTTTAACAAAACATGGGAGAATGGTGTGGTACCTGAGGATTGGAGGAGGGAAGATGTGATTCCTCTTCACAAAAGTGGGAGCAACGCAGAGGCAGGAAACTACAGACATGTTAGTTTAACCCCAGTGGTAGGGAAAACGATGGAATCACTTCTGAAAGAAAGAACTGTTGAGCACCTAGAGGCCAGTGGAACACAGGACCCAAGGCAGCATGGATTTACAGCGGGAAGGTCATGTCAGACGAATCTAATAGATTTCTTTGACTAGGTGACCAAAGTAGTAGACCAGGGAGGGGCTGTAGATATGGCCTACCTAGACTTTAGCAAGGCATTTGACACAATTCAACACAAAAGATTAATAAACAAGTTAGCCACCCTGTGAGTGGGAGTGGAAGAGTGCCTATGTCTCCGGCCTCTGAGCTTGGACCGGGCCCCATGCCAGTCATCAAGGCAGGGGGATGGGCTCTGGGGTTGTGGATTAGGCTCCCTGGGTTCCGGCTCAGGCTCCACTATGAGTGGCTCAGAAAGCTTAGCAGGGATAAGACCACATCTAATTTCATTCCACCAAAAGTGGAAGAGGTCCTTCACCTCACTAAGAGGAATCTGAGGACCCGCTGGAACAGCATGCGCCTGGGGCTGGGGGTCGGCAGGTGTCGGGGGAGCTGGCGTTGGACATCTGGGCATCAGATCCCTGGGAGCGGAGACCCGGATGTCAGACCCTCCGTCCGAGTAGAAGACAGGCATGTCTACTGGGCGATGCAGGAGGGATCGCAAATGCTGGCAGGCTACTAGGACGGACACCAGGGTACCTGGTGTCAAAGAACAGGCGCCTGCTGGTGACAGTCCGGTGATGTGGCCGAAGCTGGCTGAGCAGGAGCCAAACAGGGTAATGCATCACAGAAGACGCAGAGGTGGACGCATGCTCCGAGTGTCAAGGGGCCTTGTCCGAAGACTTAGAGGCTGTAGCCGACACTGGGGCTGGGCGAACAACTAGCACCGACCATGCCACCTGAGGAGGAGGCTGAAGACTTAGGAATGGCCTTCACCTTTGGGGGCTGTAGAGCAGAGACTGGAGTCCTGGACCCTGATGAACCTCTGTCTGCTGTCAGCACCAAGCCGGGAGAGTTATCCTCTGGCTGCTCAGAGGAGGTGAGGGCAGACCAGGGAGAGCGGTCTGACCCCCCGTGGGAGGAGGAGGAACCAGAAGCTGTCTTCTTGTGAGGAGACAGAGCGGGAGTGTGTCTGGGTCTTCTCCTTGTCTTCATCCCAGGACTTATGCTTCTCTGAAGACTTCTTCTCCAGGTGCGTCGTTGACGGCGTGAAGGCCCCAGAGATGGAGGAGGATGGAGGAGGGCTCCCCCAGAGGATTGCTTCTGCATGGCGACAAGCTGTTTTTCTAGATGGTGGCTTTTGAGGGCCTTCTGGTGGCAAATCCTAGTCCTTTGGTTAAAGCTTTGGCAGTGCTGGCAGCCCTCCATATCATGGTCTGGGCCTAACCAAAAGAGGCAGGCCGCGTGGCCATCTTTCAATGGTAGCTGCTTGCCGCACGCACACTTGGACTTTCGCCGTTCAACTAAGGAGGTCGGTGAAGAAGACATGCAGAGTTAAGGAAAAAGAAATCACTATTTTTTAACAAAGGGAACTTAAATGCAGTAAATGCACAATGGCGGTCAACTGTAGCAGGAGGCGTACACAAAGCTGATGTGAATGGGTTGATGGCGGGAAAAAGAACTGAGGTGGGGCTTGGGACCGCCCCTTTTATACCACTGGCTGACGCTGGGGACGGGCCGATGTCAGGGGCGGTCCCCACTGGAGACCGCTAGCTAGAAGTTTTCCGTGGGGTCCTGGTGCCTGGTGGCTTAGTTCTTATGGTTATAGCCTGCTGCAAGAGCTCCAACTCGAAGTAAGTTGAACAGTTACGCAAGAACTTTCCGTAACAGTAGCTCTTCAAGGGGATCTCAGTCAACAGGTCACACATATGGAACTTCACCGTCGGTGAAGCAGGATCCTCACGAAGATATTCAGTAGTACAACTGGGGCTACCCATGCCAACGTCATCTGCTGACGTCACCAACCCTATAAAGGCATGAGCTGCTCCGCTCCCTCCATGGTTCTCTCCCCCCCCCCAGAGACTAAGGGAGCAAAGCTCGTGCCATGAGGGACCAAGGGGAGAGAGAGAGGTGCCCAGACCTAAATAAAAGGCTGGATACACCAGATAACCAGTTCTGAGAAAGAGACACATAAAGGGGGATGGTGGGAGGGAAGGCAGACCTGATGATTGAGATCCCCTCAAAGACCTACTGTTCTGGTAAATTCTTATGTAACTGTTTTATCTTCATTGAGAGTATCTCAGTCATCAGGTCACACATATGGATCAAACCCCAAGCAGTTACAGATGCACACGAACAGTCTGGGAGAAAGGCCATCCCCAAACTTAAGAAAGGAGGCCTTGCAGTACAGCCCTGCCAAAACCTGCACGGGCTCTAGAGGCCATGTCCAGACTGTAGTGCTTGGTGAATGTATGGACGGTACTCCAAGTGGCAGCAAAGCAAATGTCAATGGCTAAGACCACTTTGAAACAGGCCACAGAGGTAGCCATGCCCATTGTCGAATGGGCTTTCACTGCCCCTGGCAACTCTTCGCATGCTTGTTATAGCAGAACACAATAGAATGTGCCAACCATTTAGACAAACATTGTTTAGAAAACTGAATGCTCTCTCTACCCAGGGCGAAAGAAACAAAAAGCTGCTTTGACTTTCTGCACTCCTTAGTTCGGAGCAGATAATACTTCAAAATTCTGTGCACGTCTAATGTATGGAGCCGTGCATCCCCCTGGATTGGCACACTCAGAGAAATAAACAGGTAGGTGGAAAGACTGGTTCACGGTAAACTCGGACACCACCTTTGGAAGAAACTTAGGATTCGTGCGCAAAGACAACCTGTCTGTGAAAAATCAAATAAGGCTCCTCGTACCAGAGGGCCTGAAGCTCAGAAATCCTTCAAACAGAAATAATAGCAACCAATAATGCTTTCCAGGAAAGAAAGCGTAGCTCGCAAGTCATGGCTGACACAAAAGGAGACAGGGTCAACTTCTCCAAAAAATTCAAATCGTAGCCGGGACAGGGGGACGGATTGGAGTTTTCAGATGCAGGAGTAATCCAACTGAGCCACAGTGTGGCGGCCCCCAGCCTGTACTGTAGTGAAAGGCAGAGATAGCTGAAAGGTGCACCTTTAAGGAGGAGTACTGGAGACAGGAGTCTAACAGAAATATCAGGTAATCCAGGATCTGGCTCACTGGACAAGTGAAAGGGTCCAGATGGCAATTGTCAGCCCATATGGCAAACCTCTTCCACTTCATGGCATATGAGGCTTGAGTGGAGGGCTTCTGAGTGGCCACGAGGACACCTGCCACCCTCTAGGATACTCCAAACCAGGTGATAGCTATGTCTTCAGGAGCCAGGCATGCCGACAAAGGAACATGAGGTTGGGATGGACCGGGGTACCCATGAGCATGCATCAACAGATACCTACAGCAGGGCTAGAGGTTCCTCTGCTCATTTTTGCAGTAATGGAAATCAAATCTGCCTTGGCCAGAATGGAGCTACCAGGATCATGCTGACCTTCTCCATCTGAAGCACATGGAGGAAGGCATAAAGGAACTTCCCGCTTCAGGAGAGGGACAATGCGTCTCGCCAGAAAACTCCAGGCCCTGTATCTAGCAAGCAAAAACTGGGCAGTTCTGCGTTGAGTGGGGGCGCAAAAAGGTCCAACTCTGGATGACCCCATCTGTCGAACAGATCTTCTGTGACAGAAGAGAGAAAGTCCCATTTGTGCATGCTGGATCGAGTCCGACTTGGGCTGTCCGCCAAGGTGTTTAGCACGCCTGGGACACTGACTGCCTATAGAAGCAGACTGTGGTCTAGCTCTCTCATGGCCTCCCTGCATAGGGGATATGAGTGTGTCGTTCCCCCCTCCCCCCGATCTAGTAGACAACACTGAGGTTGCTGGACTGGATCAACAACTGACCCAGGAGGAGATGGTTTTGAAAGGCCTACATGGCATAAAGGACCGCCGCATCTCCAGGATGTTGATATGCAGAGAGGTTTCGATCTAGGACCAAGAGCCCAGAGAACGTGAAAAGGGTCCAGATGCCCCCCCAAGCCTGAATTGGGGGCATCCGTAGTGAGGATCTGCTGGGGGAAGGAGACCTGGAATGGAAAAACTCACAACAGGTTCAGAGAGTCCCATCCACCATTCAAGCCCCTTGCAGACTGGGGAGAGACCAGCACTAACTGTTCTAACTTGTGTGTGCATTGCACCTTCAGTGTCCACTGGAGGACTCACATGTGCTGCCTGGCCAGTGGAACCGTGGGAATGGCCACAGCCATCAACCCCAACAGCTTCAAGTATACCCTTGCAGGAATGTAACGGCTCTGGGTGACCTCCTCAGCCTAGGTGATAAGGCACACCGCTCTGTTCTAAGGCAGGAAGGCCTTTCCCTGCACCTAGTCCAGAACCACTCCTATATACTGCAACCTTTGGGATTGGGGTTAGGACCGACTTGGGCAAGCTGACAGTGATGCCCAGGGAAAGAAACAGCTGAAGGGTTCTCTCCAGAGTCCGAAGAAGCTGTTCCCTGAAGGGGACCTTTAAGAGAGAATTGTCCAGATAGGTGAAAACACACTGTCCCTCCCTTCTGAGAGCTGTAGCTACTGCTGCTAAGCATTTGGTAAATACCCAGGGTGCAGAGGATAAGCCACAGGGCAATACTTTAAATTGGTAGTGCTCACCTTGAAAAAGAAACCAGAGGAATCTCCCATGTGGTGGGAACACTGAGCTATGCAGGTAAGCATCCTGCATGTCCAGGGAGCACAGCCAGTCGCTCTGCTTGAGAAGAAGCATCAGGTCTGGCAGGGTTACCCTGCAGAATGGTTTATTCTGGACATGCAGACTGAGGTCCTTAAGATCTAATATGGGCCGCAGATCTCCGGTTTTCTTGGGGACCAGGAAGAACCTGGATTAAAATCCCATTTCTTTGCTGCCTGGGCACTGGCTCAATGGCCTTTTTGTGCAGAGGGGACTCTACCTCCTACCGGAGAACAGACAGATGAGCCAGGAAGTAGGTGGAGGGTACTGGAGGAGTCTCTGGGGGCATCTCGGTGAGTTCCAGAGTGTGTCCCATTTCTATGATCTGAAGAATCCAGGCATCTGAAGTAATGGTTCTCGATTGACTGAAATGGAAGAAGAACCAATCTCAGACCACCACCTCTTGGTTGGGGACTGGAAGAGGGGTGTCTGGCAAGGAGTCCAGCAGAGGTGAATCCAGCCAAGCTGCGGCACCGGAAGAGGAGGGGATTGGCAAGGCAGAGAAGGCTCTTCTCTTGCCTTGGGGCTGGGAAGCTGCTCTGGATTTGTGGGACACCCTGCAAAAAGGAGGGCACGATCTGCTGTTAGGCAGAGTATGACAGAGTGAGTGGACAGACTTAATAGCCCTACTAGATGCCTGTAGCTCACTTATGATGTCCTACGCATCTGGTCCAAGCAGCCTGTAACCATTAAAAGGGGCACTGAGCTTCTTCTGCTAGACATCAGCTGGGAAACCCAAGACCCTCAGCCAGGAATGCCTACGAAGGCAAATGCCTGTAGCAGCAGCCCTGGCACCTGTATTCGAGATATCATAGAGGGCCCTCAGGAGGTGCTTGCTAATATCCTCAGCATTCTGCAAGCATCTGAGAACCTCCTGTTTTTGGGAACAATCAGGAAGGGCCTGTGCCACAGCCTTGCCCTTCTTCCAGATAATATTCTGGTACTTGATCATGTGGGAGAGGTAACTAGCAATCCTCAGCCCAAGGGTGGAGGAGGCATATGCCCCCTTGCCCCAGATATCAATCCTATGGGGTTCTCTGTCGGGGGGGAGGGAACAGAGGTGCTTGGGCACCTCTGACCTATCAAAAGCTGCCTTAATAACCACAGAATCGGTTTCCGACTGGGCAGCATAATGCAGCAGACCCTGGGGGCCATGATACAACTTATCCGCTCTGTGAGACATGGCTTGCACCATGTCAGGTCTGTGCCAGGCCACGGTAGTGGCATTCCGTAGGGCTGGAAGGATAGGAGGAATGACCCTGGGAGGAGACTCCAGGATTTCCAAGAAGTCCACCTGATCTCCTCTGTTGGCATCCTCCTCCTCTGTATGGCAGCCCATGGCTGAGGACAGCTGCTTCATGGCACTGAAGAAGGTAGGGTCCTCTTGAAGGGACTTAGGAATATGTTTGACAGAGTCCTCACACATGGAGTGGCAGTGGACCTGTCAAACAAAGGAGACTCTTTCTCTTCTTCCTCAGGTAAGATGAGGTCAGGATGGTACTCCTCCTCTGCGTCAACCTGTTCCAGCTCAAGGTCCGATGAATGAGGGACCGAGGACAGCCCTCAGGGGCTGAAGTGGTGTTAACGACAGTGCCGCTGAAGGCACAGGCGATGCAGACCTATATGCGCCCAATTGATAGACAAATACTGTAGTGAACTTGGTCAGAATGTCATTGAGGCCGACGACAGTGGATTGCTGCATCGATTGGGGGGTCACTGGCACAGGGTGCGATGACCCATCCAGTGGGCCCTGAGAGCCCAAGGACCTGAAGCAGCATCAGGCCTTGATGGGAGGACAGTCTATGATGAGCCCGTCATCGACAGAGCGGGGACCGATGGCCCAGAGGTCGATGACTGGCCACCCTGCACAGCGGGCAGCGGCGCTGTCAGTGGGGATCTGGTGTGAAAACAGACCTGGACAGCAGCAGGCATCGCTGCAGCTGACGGAGTACTCCTGGATGAAGAAAAGGCGGCCACTAGGGAGCGGGAACACCACTGGGGGGAGTGATCCCAATCATGGTCTTTGATATGACTTTTCCCCGAGGACTCGTCTCAGGCCTTAGAGGACTGGGAGCTCGACCAACCCACCGGCAACTGGGAAGGAGGGACCCCAGAGGTCCCCTGCCCAGAACTGGCTACCTGCTGCTCCATTAGGACGTTTTTGAGAGCCTTTCTGCAGCACCTGAGGGTGGCCTGGTTAAACTTCTGGCAGAACTCACAGTCCGAGACATCGTGGTCAGGCCCAAGACAGCAGAAAAAGAGTGTTCATCTATAGAGGCAATCTTCTTTCTGTAGTGGCATCAGCGGAAGAGAGAAGTTGAAGGATTAACTCTCAACAAAGAAAAGGAATCTCTTTAGAAAAACAGAATATAAAGAGTTAAGTATGAAAAAGCCTTAGGCAAAAATGGCACAAAACTGCATCGGAGTTTCCATGGAGACCCATGCAAACAGAGTCGACGGCGGGAAAAAACTGAGAAGGGAGTGGGGTCACTCACACCTTTATAGGGCTGGGGATGTCAGCAGACTACGTCAGCGTGGGAGGCCCCAGTTGTACTGCTGAAAATATTCTGTGTGGATCATGCTTCACTGATGGTAAAGTTCCAAATATGTGACCCGAAGAAGATCTAAAGTGCTTGGGCGCCCGTGTCCTGTCATGAGCGGCCTTAATTACCACCGAGTCGGCTTCTGGCTGGGCTGAATAAAAGGGCAGCCCCTGAGGTGCCTGGTAAAGCTTATCAGCCTTTCTGGGCATGGCTGGTACCACGTGGGCCTGTGCCAGGCAGCTGTGGCAGCATCATTCAGCACTGGCAGCAGAGGAGGACTAACTCTGGATGGAGATTCCGGGATCTCCAAGAAATCCACCAGATTCCTCCTGGTGGTGACATCCTCTTCCTCAATCTGGGACCCCATGGTGGAGGACAGCTGCTTCATAATGTTGAAGAAAGGAGGGTTCTTCGAGGGGGGGGAGAGACCCAGGACCTTACATTTTTGTGACTTTTTTATCACTGGGCTAAGCAAAATTACTGTTTGACACTGTGTTTTATTTTACTCGTTTTTTTTTTGTTTGTTTGTTGAAAAGGTTTGTTGTCTCAGAGGTGTTTCAGTCTCCTTCTCACATTGAAGGAGCTAATTGCTTTCCTCCCACAGCTCTTCCAAAGAATTAGGTGTGTATGTGGGGGTGGAGCTGGCAAACTGTCAGTAATTTCCAACAGAAAGAAGGGTTAAAAAGTCAGGTTAGTTGATATCTTGGAGGTAGAAGACTTGGTTTGCTGGCCAAGGCACCTAGCTTCACCTGAGCTCTTTCCTTCTAAGACTGCTTGAAAGGCAGAGTAGAGAAACTTAACAGAGCAAGGGAAAAGGATTAAGACTTATTTTGGCTAAGCAGATTTACTGTGTGGTGTTGTTTTTATTTTTTACTCACAGGGATTGCTACTGTTTGTTGCTAACATTTCATTGTTTTATTTTTCTCTGTAGCAAAGTGTTTCTTACAGCGTATATCTTCTCTGAAATTATTACAGGTGGTGTTTTACAGTTTTATCTAACATTAGGATAAGCTTTCAGGGTTACTGCATTTTGTTGTTGACTGATTGCTTCTGCTCTTACCTCCTTGTTCTTTCGTCCGTGGTTCTTCTTTTTCGGCAGGGGAAGGGCCCAGCCACCCCACAATACACTCCTTTTATAGGGTACCACAGTTGTGACATTTCCTGTGGCAGAGCAGGAAGGGGTGGATCAGTGGGGCCTCCACAAGGTGAGCTCATTTACAGGGGCACTAGTAATTTAACTTGTTATAACAAGTTAAACAAAACACAATCAAACCATTACTTGCATTTTTCTTTTTTTTCCTTCTAATTACTCTGACTAGGTTATAAACCCAGCAACTTATCTGGAATGGATATCATTAACTGCAGGTACTGTGGAACAATTTTCAGAAGGACAGTCTTACAGGATTTAGGACACTGTCCTACATGCTGGGCCTTTGGAGATCTTAGGGCTCAGCTCCAGGCAGCATGGGCAGAGATTGCATGCCTCAAATTTCATATTCAAGAGGAAATACATTATAAGAACCACCTGCCATTTCCCCAGCATCCAACAGAAAAACCTCGACCGCAGAGGATAGTTGGTCCAGGAGGTTGGCAGGTGGTTAGGAGGGGCAAATCGGGTGCCCCATCACTCTGCTCTCCAACATATTACTCCAAAAACCATAAACACTACAAACAGGTATCTGCCTCTATCTCTGAAATCAAACAAAGAGGCAGAAGACACTGCAGCACAGGAGCTAGCACAACAAAACTCACCCAAATCAGGAACCAAAACAAAGAAAGCAAAAAGGAAATCCAAAAATGTCTGATCATAGGAGACTCCATGATTCGGGGAGTTGATACCCATCTCCAGCCAGGGGTAATGGTCAGATGTCTCACAGGTACATCAGCATGGAGAGACACTGACGCATTGCTAAAACTGTTCACAAAGCAGGAGAAAACATTGATGTCCTAGTACACATAGGGACTAATGATCTCACCAGCTGGTCAGTTGTGGAGACCAAGGAACACCTGACCAGGCTGGGTGACAAACTATCATCTATTTTGTCGGCATCTCCTTCTCTGAGATCCTGCCAGTCTGGGAGAGGGGAGCAGATGGACGGAAGGTCAGAGAAGGGAGATAGGGGAGCTAGGGAGCTAAACATGGGCTCAAGGGCTGGTGCCAGGAAAAAGGACACAGATTTGTAGGAACTGGCAACAGTTCTGGGAGCGAAAGTTCTTTAAATTTGATGGACTGCATCTGACTAAGGAGGGAGTCAGTGCATTGGGGCAGAAGTTTGACGTCTTTGCAGAATATTTAAACTAGCAAATGGGGAGAGGGGTGCAGCACCCCATACGTCGAATGGGAAGAACACCCTTCCCCCCTCAGCTAGTGGTCAAACAGGGATTCAGCATGTTTGCAGTTCATTTGCATCACCAGGTAAGAAAAAAGGTTTGTCTCCCCATACGACGCACAGGGGTAATGCCAAACCTCACCCAACTACTAACACACCAAAATCTGGCCAATGGAAAATCATGTACACAAATGCTCACAGCCTGGGAAATAAGATCCCAGACCTGCAGGCAATAATGTCAGAGGCTAAACTGGACATAGTAGCAATTAGTGAGACATGGTTTATCAGTAACCACACTTGGGAGACTTCAGTACCTGGTTATGTATTGTTCAGAAGAGACCGAGGTGCAAAAAGGGGGGGAGGAGTGGCCCTGTATGTCAATGAAAATATCAAAGCTACAGAAATTCAGAATACACATAAGGAGCCAGAAGAACTGTGGGTCACCCTGGAAACAGGAAATGGGACAGCCATAAGAACTGGGGTTGTCTACAGCCCCCAGACCAGGGGAGGACATAGACACATTACTGTTAGAAGATATACAAAACATGACAGCTAAAGGGAGGTTCTGATAATGGAGACTTCAACATGCCGGATACAGATTGGTCAATACCAGCAGGAACATCTGCCAGAACTAGACACATAGTGGATTCCCTGCAGGAGGGTCTCAAACAACTGGTACAGCAACCCACAAGAGACGGGCTATCCTAGATCTAGTACTGACTAACAAGGAATGGATCACAGATCTCCAGGTAGAAGGCCACCAGCGGCAGTGACCATCACATGGTATGGTTCAATTTGGCTACTACATCTAAATCATCCCATTCAAGGCAAAATATGGGACTTCAGAGGAGCTGACTTTGATAAGATGGCCAACAGAGTTAAGCTAGCCCTGGCAAAAAGAAACACAGGTGAGGAGTACAGGCAAAGTGGGCAAGCATTAAGGATGCAATACTTGAAACAACATCCCATTGTGTTAGACAGAAAGGAAGTGCAAAAGAAGGAAACCACTTTGGTTCTCAAATACAGTAGCAGAAAGGTCAGAGCCAAAGGCTGGCCTTCAGAAATATAAGGGAACACAGCGGGATGAAGATAGGGAGGCATACCAAACTGCCCTAAGGGAAGCAGGGAAGGCAGTAAGGCAGGCAAAGTCCCAAACTGAGGAAACACTATACGAACAGTAAAAGAAGGTGACAAGACTTTCTATAGATACATTAGTGAAAGGAGAAAGTCCAGAGGGGGTATTGCTAAGCTTAATGGAGAAAAGGGAGCATGTGAGGAGGAGGACCCTGTAAAGGCATCTATCCTAAACAGATACTTTTGCTCAGTATTTACTGAAGAGAAGGTAGGGCAGGGCCCACAGCTCAGCATCATGGACACAGGGGGGAGGGAGGTGAGCACTACTCCCTTCACAAGAGAAAGGGTCCTACAAGAGCTTGCTAAGCTCAGGGTGGATAAGGCAATGGGACCTGATGGCATACATCCCAGGGTACTTAAGGAGCTAAAGGTGGAACTAGCAGAGCCATTAGCAGAACTGTTTAGTGAGTCTCTGAGCACAGGAGAGGTCCCAGAAGACTGGAGAAGGGCTCATGTGATCCCGCTCCACAAGAGTGGTAGCAGGAGGAGGCAGGAAACTACAGACCAGTCAGTCTTACCTCAGTAGTGGGCAAGATTATGGAGGCACTCCTTAAGGAAAGGATAGTGCAACACCTGGAATCCATAGGGGCACAGGATCCAAGACAGCATGGGTTTACAAAAGGAAGGTCCTGTTGAACTAATCTCATAGATTTCTTTGACTGGGTAACCAGAGTGGTGGACCAAGGGGGAGCAGTTGATGTCGCCTACCTTGACTTCAGCAAAGCTTTTGACACTGTTCCACATAGACGATTGATAAATAAGCTGGGTAGGCTTGGGGTGGGTCAGAAGTTGGTCAACTGGGTGGCAAACTGGTTGACGGGCAGAAAACAGAGAGTGGTGGTAAATGGCATACAGTCAGAAGAGATGCAAGTCACAAGTGGGGTACCTCAGGGATCAGTCCTCTTCAACAACTTCATTAGTGACCTTGCAGATGGACTAGAGGGTAAGGTTTGTCTGTTTGCAAATGACACCAAGATCTGCAACAGAGTAGATGATCCAGATGGGGTGGGCAGAATGAAAAGAGATCTGGATAAAGTAGCAAAATGGTCAGAAGAGTGGCAACTGGGATTTAATGCAAAGAAGTGCAAAATCATGCACATAGGGAAGAGAAACCCTGAAGCCACCTATAGGCTGGGAGGAGTTGCTAGCAGTCACAAAGGAAGAAAGAGACTTGGGCATCATCATCACTGATGACCTGAAATCATCCAAGCAGACCTCTAAAGCAGTAGGTAAGGCTAGGGGGGTGTTAGGGTGTATTAGTAGGAGTATCACAAGTCGTAAGAGGGAGGTAATAATCCTCTTACAAGACACTGGTTAGGCCCCATCCGGAGTACTGCGTGCAGTATTGGAGGCCACACCTTCACAAGGACATTAACCAAACTGAGGCAGTCCAGAGAAGGGCAACCAAAATGGTGCAGGGACTGCATCAGAAGACATATGAGGACAGATTAACAGAGCTCAATATGTATACCCTTGAGCAAAGGAGGGAGAGAGGTGATATGATCGAGGCATTCAAACACCTTAAGGGCATTAACAAGGTGAAAGAGTCTAACATGTTTAAATATAAGAAAAATAGCAGGACAAGAGGACACAGCATGAGTAGAGGGGGCCCCATTAAGGGGGAATGTGAGGAAATTCTTTTTCACAGAAAGGGTGGTGGATGCATGGAATGGCTTACCACAAGAAGTGGTGGCTATGAATACAGTGCAGGGCTTCAAACAGGCATGGGATAGGCATAAGGGAGCAATACAAATGACTATGAATAGATAGGCCACTGACAGAGCAAAGGCCGATGGCACATTTATAAGGTAGAAAATCAAATGGGCAGACTGGATGGGCCTTGCGGTCCTTATCTGCCGTCAACTTCTATGTTTCTATGGATGTATGCTTGACTGAGTCGTCACTCCTCGAGGAGACAGTGGACCTATCAGAGGATTCCACATCAATGTCTTCCTCATCATCCTCTTCCTCAGGAAGGACGAGTGCAGGGTAGTATTTCTCTTCGACATCAGCCTGCTCTGAAGCAGGGACCAATGGATGGGGTACCAACAGCTCTCTAGAAGGTGCAGGGCGGACAGGTCAAACTGGCATCAACACCAAGTTAGCACCTAATGGTGGGGGTGATGACAGCCCAGGCAAATAAACTGCTGTATGAGAGATGTAGCATTGGAGGAAAGAACAGCATTAAGGTTGACAATGGGAAAAGGAATTGTCGTTGACACAGGTATCAATGGAAGGGACAGGGAACCCAGCTCCAAAGAAACACTGCTAGGAATAGTAGAAGCGGTTGGGCCCAGCGCTTGAGGACCTCGACATTCACGAGGTCTTGAAGGAGACGGGGCTGGGACCAATGGCCCCTCCGAAGCCCTATGATGGCTGGGAGAAGACTCTTTCATGCAGGGCCTAACAGGAGCACAGGCCTGCAGGAAGTGAGGTGCCAAAGCAGTTGGAGTGATCCCGGGAGAAAAGGAAAAAGAATCCAAAGAGGACCAGGATTACTGTCAAGTGTGTGGGGGTGGGGTGGGGTGGGAGGAGATTGTCTTTAGGCTGGTCCTTATCCTGACAAGAGTGTTTCCCCAAGGACTTGTTCTGGGCTTTGGTGCCTGGGAGACCGAAGGAGATGCTGGCGATTGGGCAGGCGGGTTGGGGGGCGTGGAACATTCCTGCTCTCTGCTGGCTGCCTGTTGTTCCATGAGGAACCTCTGCAGGGCTTTCTTATGTCGGCGCCAGGTGGTGAGATTGAACTTCATGCAGAACTCACAGGTGAGAAAGTTGTAGCAGGCCAAAGGCATTAGATACAGAGTTCGTGGTCATCAGTTAAAGAAATCTTTCCACAGCGGCAGTGACAGAAGACAGCCAATGAGGGATTAGTTCTCGACATACAGAGGCCAAGAGAATCGCTTTAAACTAAAGTGATTCGAAGGCATGTACCAAGGAAAAAGAGTAAGTAGTTTTAGTAGACAAAGAACCTCTGTGCTCAAACACTGAGGCAAGTGTTACCCCAAAGGGCATTTGGCTGGGAAGCCAAGTTTCAAGAAAATACAAAATCACACATGCCCACACAATGCAGAGCATCATGGGCTACATATGCAAATCACCACAGAATGTTATGCTGGTTAGTTTTAGTAGTTGAACTGAGAGACACAGCTTCCGTGAAGTCCGTGAGTGAATGGTCGATGGTGGGAATAAACTGAGGAGGGAGCAGTGTTGCCTGCACTTATATAGGACATATGACGTTAGAGCCCGACATTGACGTGGGCGGCCCCTAATAGACTGCTGCAAAAAAAGCTTCTGTGTTATCCTGATGCCTGATTGCTAAGTTCCATAGGTGTGACCTGATGACAGAGATATCTCCAAAGAAGATCACTGAATATACAAATGTGCCTGCTGCTGGCAGCTTCAAAAAACTTTGAACAAATGTCAGGATACTCCTGTCCCAGGGCAGCAATTACAAGTACCTCCCTGCCACTCAAAAGGGCTTCCAGTTGCTTAGTAATCCATCTGCTGCTCCTCCTGGTTTTCTAAGGAGTTCCTTTCCTTGGACATTTTTACAAACCAGTTTCCTTTTGGACTATTTGGAAGACAGAACTGCATCTAATATTCTAAATTATTTCTGTCTGGTACTCCTGGTTAATTTGTCTTGGTACCTCTGTTGACAGCACTGGTTCCAATATTCACCAGCCTCACCACATTGCACTTGGGGGTCTTAATTGGGGTTACCTTGGACTGTAGTGGGAGGAAAAGAGTGCTTCTCCCTTCTCTTAACTGAGCTGGAGTAGCAGGGTACCCCCGCACACCCAGTAACTCACTGAATGAGACACCCTGGGCCTGCTTGGTACTGGTCTGTTCTTCTCTGTCTCTTCTCAGGACAGCACTCACACTTAGCTTTTCATAGTGCACTGTTTCTGTTGGACTGCACTTTCCATCCTAGACTTCCTGCAGTAGAGTCCTGAGGGGTGCAGGCATTGAAGAGGGCCAACCCAGCCACTGTCAAACTTCACACTGTTTAGTGCCCCAAACAGTCAAGTGGTCTACCTACATTCTCCAAGCATTTCATATTGAGACACTCAGAAATGTAGATACAGAAATACAGAATTTGTCAGCAGAAAAGGAACGCCTGTTCCACCCAGTCTGCCCGGATGGTCCCTGCCTAGTCCATCTCCACAGACCCCAAAACTGGTCTCCTGCAACCCTCCCTCCTTCCTGCTTATTTACTAATATTCCCTTAGGTCCATCCCATGCATACTTGAAGCCCCCTACTGCTTTCGCTTTCTCCACCTCCACTGGTAAACTGTTCCAGGTGTCCACCACTTCAGTGAAGTAATACTTCCTCACACCCTTCATAGGTTCATAGGCAATTTCAAGCTAGTTAGACTTGCATCCATAGTGCGTGCCACTAAGTTATATGTTAAACACTACTCTTTGTTATCTTTTATTTACCAAAAAGATACTTGTCCAGTCCATATTTAAAGGTGTCCATATTTGTACTGGCTAGCACTTCTGCTGGTAATGAGTTCTAGCCAGAAACCACTCTCTGGCTAAACAAATGCTTTCTTGGAAGAGGTTGCCATTTTTGCATTGTTAATTGGAAAGAATGTCCCCTGGGTTCATACTTTGATTTTTTGGGGATTAACCCTAGATCTGCTAATAATGCATCATCATGCATACATTTAAATAACATGCAATAGTCTCCCCTAGTTCTTCTATACTGCAGGGTATACAAATTTAGCTCTTGCAACCTTTCAGGATAGGATATATCTCCTAGCCCTTTGATAGATTTGGTAGCCCTTTTCTGGATCCGCTCCAAGCTGTGGACATCCCATTTTTTATATGGGGCCCATATCTGAGCACAATACTCCAGGTTGGGTGTCACCAGGGCATTATAGAGGGGCATAACCACTTGCCTATCTCTGCTGGTAATATGCCTCAATATGCAATTAAATATCTGATTAATCTTCTTTACTGTTTTATTGCAATGAGAGCTAAATTTTAGATCTGAAGTAATTATAACCCCCCAGGTCCCTTTCCTCAGTAGTTTTTCTAAGTTCAGTGGTATCTATTCTATAAGATGAGTTGTTATTTCTCTTACCAAAGTGCATACAGTACATTTATTTCTATTTAATTCTAATTTATTTTCTTTTGTCCATTTTTGTACAGTACGAGTGCATCTTGCAGATCATTTGTGTTCTTTTAATTGTTACAGTTCCAATTCTGTAATCATCTGCAAATTTCGTCACCCATATATCTTTATTTTGTATATTTAATGATGTTATGTAAAATATTAAAAAGACAAGGGCCTAAAACCGAGCTCTGAGGATCTCCGCTAGTCACTGCCGCCCAGTTAGACGTATGCCCCCCTTGAATCACCACTCTCTGTCTTCTGTCCTTCAGCCACGCATCTATCCAATTTACTATATTATTATCAAAATTATATTCCTTAAGGGTGTTTATTAATTCCTGGTGTGGGAGTTTATCAAAAGCCTTGGAAAAGTCTAGAAAGACAACGTCCACGCTATTGCCCTCATCCAGTGTTTTTCCCACTTTCTCATAAAACACTAATAAGTTTGTCTGACAAGATAAATTTTTCCTAAAACCATGTTGTACTGGGTCCTGCAAATTACTAGTACCCAAATGTTCCATTATATAATCCTTTAATATTGACTCCATGATTTTCCCCATAACCGACGTGAGGCTCACTGGTCTATACTTCTGTAAGTCAGTTCTTGATCCATTTTTGAATATGGGTATCACTAATGCCTCCCTCCAACCCTGTGGGACAAGTCCCATATCTATAGAGGTTTGAAAAATATGAGTCAGTGGTGTAGCTGATTGTCCTGCCAATTCATACAGTACCCTAGGATGGATTTCATCAGGGCCTTGTGATTTATTTATATTTATTGTTTTTAATTTATCAAGTACACTTTGCAGTTTAATCTGTATGCACCCAGGTATAGAACTGGAATTGTCTTCTGCCTTATATGAAGTAGCTGGATTAAAAACTGAACAAAAATATTTGTTTTGAATTTCTGCAGTTTCTTTATTATTTACTATATCCCTTTGTTCATTTTTAAAAAGTCTGATAGTGTTACTACTTTTTTATTATTTATATATGAATAAAATGCCTTATAGTTGTCTTTAACTTGTGTTGCAAGTTTATATTCATATTCCTTTTTAGCCCTTTTAATTTCCTATTTAACGTTAACTAAATTTTTATATTTTTTTAAGGCTTGTATATTGTTGTGTTTTTTTATATTTTTATACAATTTATTCTTTTTATTAATTTTTTATTTGGGGTGATAACCATTTAGGAATACTTTTTGTATGAGCATACTTTATGTATTTAGGTATACCTATTTCTATTGTTGATTTTAATTTTTTTTACCAGTGACTCCCACATATCGTTTACAGTATATTTTTCTAATTCCTTTTCCCAATTCTATGTTGCCATAATTTTCCTCATAGTGGTAAAATCCGCCTTGTTAAAATTTAGGACTGTAGTCTTCCCTTCCCTTCTTACTTTTCCTTTTTCTTTAACTTGAAAAAAAGACTATCTGATGGTCGCTGTTGCCTAATGGAGTAATAATTTGTACATCATTTACTATTGACCCCAGATTTGTAAAAATCAGGTCCAGGGTATTTTGTGCCCTGTTTTTTTCTGTTACCAATTGCTCAAGTCCTATCTCATTTACTGCATCTAGGAACTGTATACTTGTCTTACCTTCTTGTTTAATCCAGTCAATATCTGGTAAATTAAAATCCCCAGTTAAAATAATTATTTCTGCTGGATCTAAATTCCTGATAATATTTAGTATTTCCAAATCATTCTCAGGAGTAATTGAAGGTGGTCTGTACAATAATCCCACTTTAATTTTTGGTGCTCCTTTTGTTATGAATTTTAGCCATAACATCTCCAGATCATCCTTTTCCCTCTTTATTTCTTCACATTGTATTGTCTCATCGATATAAAATCACAATACCCCCACCTCTTCTTGTTTCTCTTGATAGAATAAATTATAGCCATCTATATTTTTATCCCACTTGTCCTCATTTGTTCACCAGGTCTCAGTAATGAGTGCAATTTGTATATTTTTGTTATGCAGTAAATATTATAGTTCCTCAAACTTATTAACCAAACTTCATGCATTAATTAATGCTCCTTTCCAGCCTTCCTGTAGATCTTCAATTTTAGATTCTAGGTTATGAATTGTACTTCCCCCTTCTTCCAGTTAAATGGAAGGATATGATGTCATTCATTTTCTTGCTTAATATAAGAGTACCAGCTTTAAGCGTAAGCAGTCACTTTTAAACAGTATATGTTTCCTAAAGGTTACTGAATTGTCCATGAATCCTATGTCATTGTATTTACAAAAAGCACGCAACCATGTATTAATCTTCTCTATTACTGGGTTTTTTAAATCATATTTCCCATGAGTTGGGAGCAAACCTGATATAATAATATCCCCTTCCTTTTCTTTAATATAATTTTGTATATGTTGATACTCTTGTATACTGGCTTCTATACTGCAATTTCCCACATCGTTTGTACCTTCATGGAGTATAACTAGTGGTGTCTGGAGTCCCTCCATTAATCCATTTAATAGATAGCCTATATCCACTGTTTTTACCCCGGTAATGAACTCACAGTAGTGTGCATTTTCCTACCCTGGCACACCAGTGTGTCAATGCCTTTAGTAATGGAGTCGGTACAATCAAAATATCTTTGTTCCCTTCAGTTTTTATGTCGCTGATTACCACTATAGGGTCTGAGTTCAAATGTTCAGTTTTTTTGCTATTCCCAGAATCCCTTCCTTGTTTGTTTGTTTGTTCTGACTTTATCTAGTTTCCTACCCGTCATGCACTTTGTATCCAGCTTTATATCAGCCTGACCTTCAATATCTTTATGAACACTGTGTAAATGCCCTTGGGGAACCTCAGTATCAGGATCTAGTAAGGTATATCTATTCTCTGTTTCTGGATAGCTCTTAGATGTCTGTGTTACATCATTGTACCTAGTAGTTAAATTCTGCATATGTACCCAGTTTGCATCTGTATTTTCATTTTCTGTCTCATGTGAGGTTTGCTGTAAGCCATTCTCCTTGGTTGAAATTATATCATCAACTATGAATGAGTCTACAAATGCTTCCAGTTCACCTGTCTCTTTCTGAACCTCAGTTTTTCCCATTTGTTTATTTCCTTCTACTTTCTGCATTAGTTGCTCAATTTCAGCCTGTAAGGTATGAATCAGTAGGCATTTTTCACATGTAAATTCGTCTAGTATTACCTCCTCAGTATACATTTCACAGCATGAACATGGTTTATGGTTCTTTTTCTTTGCTTTAGTCTTAGCCATTTTTCTTCAGTATTAATACGAGACTTACTATTTCTTTATTGGTACTTACTATTGTAGGTAATTACTAAATTTATCTAGTTTATCCCACAGTCCCAGTGGACACAGCAGACACGCGTAGATGCGCGAGGCAGTGAGTGCCCTGCTCGCAGGAGGGCCGAGTTATAAAGGTCTAGTGACCCAGAAGTGCCTGTGAGGGGTCACGGGAGTTCGCGCAACAAAAGCTGTGCTTTAAAAAATTTTATTTCGCTTCTTGGAGCCCAGAAACTGTTTCAGGGGCTGTGCAAGTAATATCAAGTTTTAAAATCAAATAAAAGCACTACAAAGCGCTCGCAGCAGTTCAGTCTCACAGAAGTTAGTCTCCCCCACTCTCTTCCTGCTTCCTGTTCAAGGGTACAGGGCTCAAATAATAAAAGCAATTCACAGTGATTTTAATGGCATATTTTGTAGCTCCCATACACTCTCCCACAGAACCAGCACACTCAATATTTTTACCAGGTTATAACTCTACCCTTCTTAAACTTCTCTCCTCCAGCTTCAGCCCTCTGGTCCTGGTGCTCTTGTCTCATTTGAAAAAGACTCCCCTCCTACACCCTTGGAAGTACATGCAAGTCTCTATCATGCCCCCACTCGCTCTCCTCAGTTCCAGGGTGTACAAGCAGAGCTCCCTACATCTCTCCTTGTAGGACTTTTGATGCAACCCCTGCACCATTTTAGTTGCCTTCCTCTGCACCACCTCCACCCTGTCTATATCTTTTTTTGAGGTGTGGCCTTCAGAACTAGACACAATACTCCAAGTGGGGTCTTACTCCTCCTGCTCCTTTTGCACCTCAGCATTCAAGTGTCTCTACCCACTGCCCTGCCACTCTGACACCATCAGATGGGATAACCCCAAGGTCCCTTTCCTGCTTAGTGACTGTCAGTACCTCCCCCATCCCATGCTCAATTCCTGGGTTTCTGTACCCTAGGTGCATGATTTTGCACTTTTTGGCATTGAATCCCAACTGCCATACTCTTAACCACTACTTGAGTTTCCCCAAGGTCCTTACAGATTCTCTCCACCTCCTCCTGTGTGCTCACTGTATTACAGATTTTGGTGTTAGCTGCAAAAAATCATACTGACCATTTCTGGTTCTTCTGCAATGTCACTTATGAAGACACTGAAGAGGACCAGTCCCAGTACTGAGCCCTGCGGCACCCTTGCTGTTATCGACCACCCTCGGTCACCTATCCATTAACCAGTTCCTTACCCAGTTCTCCACTTTGTATCCCACCCCCAGGCTGCTCAACTTCTTATCAGTCTCAGTTTGTACGATGGAATGTTGACCTCATAGTCCAGAGTATTTGGTCTTAACCACGTTTCAGTAATTACAAGAATATCAGAAGTACAGTGGGAGGACCAGGTTTTAATAGCATCAAGCTTTTTTAGGAGGCTGCAAGCGTTTATGTGCAGGAAGAATAGCCCCTTTAAATTAGGAAGGTCAGTAGGGGCGGTAATGGGGAAAGGGGGTCCACGGTTTAACTCGACGTTGCCAGCGCAAATAAGAAGCAGCAGGAGCAGCTTTTTTATGGCAAGTAGGAGCAGTAAAAAGGGCCATGTTTTGCCCTTGAAACGTACATAGTTGCGCATTTCAGGCGCAGAAGCCATGTAGCAAGGCGAGGGGCAGAAGAAGGCAAGCACAAGGCTGTTTGTAGAAAGAACATATGAATGGGAGAGCAGCAATGGGAACATAAAATGTGAGCTGGATTGTATAGCTATGAAGCAGCCCAATTGAGTATAAGTCGTAGGAAAAGACACATTTTCAAGTTTGAAGATGCTATTTGCGCTGTCTGGGAATGTCCCTGGATAATGTGGATAAGCAGCATTAGAAGAGCCACGAGATGTGTCAGAGACATTGTGGAGAAGAAAGCCTACAGCGAGTGACAGGAGAAACATTTTAGAGGTAACTGTGCCAAGCATACACCTCCTGGGGGAGGTGGTACAGTGAATACAGAGAGAATCCTACAGGTCAGTCACAAAAGAGGGGGCATGAGATCTGGAGAGGGTGGGGAGATGGTGTATTTAATAAGCTGCGGGGGTGGGCAGATATATTCCCCCAGTGCACCGAGACTCCTTGGCAATCCCCAGTGCTGCTAGGTGATGTACAACAGCTGTGGAGTCCCTTGTTTTTAAGAAGCAGGGCAAAGCCAATCAGAGCAAAAGCCGCATGAGCTCCTGCCAATGGGGAACGGCTTTGTCCAGCTTTCGGCCAATCACAGCCCGCGAAGTGTCCCCAGAGGTTTGCGCAGGCTTACCCCGTGAGAGAGAGCTTTGGAGCGGCTGAGGAAAAGGCGTAGGGCCGGCGGCCTATTCAGCTGCGGCCGCCGGTCGATGAGGGATTCTTGCCTGGTTGGGGGCCGATGGCTCCTAGGGAACAGAGCAGAGGGACACAGTTAATATGCAGCCAACACACAAAAGAGGCAGCAGTGTAAATTGGGGGGCATGAAGCAGAGACAAGGGAGAGACAGACTACTATAGATTACAGGGGAAGGGGGGCAGCAGCCAGACTAGATGATTAAGTTAAATGAAGGTGCCAGTAGGAGACAATTTTAGAGTATAAAAGAAGAGTTTTAAAAGGTGAGAAGGGGGTAGGGAGTAGTGTGGCAGCAGATAGAAGGAAAGCACTCGCTAGTAACTGTTTTTCCTCTTGAGCACATCCCAGCATTACACAAGCAATCACTTACTAGGTAAAACAATCACATTATTTTTTTATACAAAATCATTAAACTCCCCAGCAAATATATCCCCCCCCAGTGCACTGACACCCCTTGGCAATCCCAAGTCCTGGTACCAGACGACCTCCTGGCGTCTGGAGGAGTCGTCAGACCCCTTGTGCTTGTTGGATGACCCTGAAGACTTTCGGGTGACTGCACCCGATTTTTTGCTCGAGACACCTGTCCCTCTGACGTCGACCTATGCAAATGCTTGTGGGACCTATGCGCCAAGGGAACTCAGGCAGATGAACACCCTTGAGAAGAAAACTCCTTACCCTTTGGAGTGGGAGGAGGCAGTAGTCTTCTTTGAGGAAGCCTCAGAAACAGCCATTGTACCTGGGGGAACTGATTCTGACCTCCTGCCGGAGGTGGAAGAAGCAGAAGGCCTGTGAAAGGACTTGGGGCAGGATTCAGACCTGGCTCTCTCTTTATCCCTGTGGTGATGCTTCCCGCACAATCTTTTCTCCAGGAGGGGGGGTCCCTAGCTGAGGAGGAAGAACTCTGTCCCGAATGGGTCCTCTGCATTGCAGCCACTTGTTGCTCTAACAGGTAGGCCTTGAGTGCCTTGAGGCGGAGGATGTGGGTCTTGCTGTTAGATTTCTGGCAGTGCAGGCAGTCTGGCCAGTGGTCGGGGCCTAGACAGATAAGGCAGGTGTGGAGTGGCCATCCCTTGCCAGGATCTGCTTACCACACACGCACTTAGACTTCTGCCATTGGGATGACAATGAAGACATGCACTTGATGAAGAAAATCTACTGAAAGAAGATAACGAACGGTAAACTGTGCGAGGCACAAAATGACGGTCAACTGCGAAGATGGTGTCCGTGGAGCCGATGTTAACGGGTTGATGGCAGGAAAAGAACTGAGGTGGTGCCACCATAGACTGCTAGCTAGAAGTTTTCTGTGGGGTCCTAATGCCTGGCAGCTTAGTCCTATCGGTATGACCTGCTGCAAGAGCGCCCCAAAGTAAGATCCTCTACTTCTGCCCCCTCTGCCCTGGGGTTTGTGGGAAGTAGAGGCTTTCTTTAGCTGCATTGCTCTTGTAGGTGGAATTGTATTCTACCACCTTTTTCATGCAAGCTTCTGTTTTGTCCCCAAAAGAGAGTTGTTCTCACAGGAGAAATCCATAGCTTTGGTTTGGGTATCTTGAGAGAGAGTGGTGGTTCTCAGCCAGGCAAAACTTCTGCGAGAGACAGCCCGAGTCATAGCTCTGGAGGCAATATCACTGGCATCCACAGTCCTGTGAAACTGATATTTTGTGACTTCCAAGGCAGTTTTAACAGTTTTCACCAGGTCTTGAGCCACTTGTACTGGGGCTTGCTAGTTAATAGCCTGGACAGAGTTCCAGAGAGCTTTCCGACACTGAGCTATGTACGCCACATAAGTAGAGAGGTGCAACATCAGAGAGGCTGTGGTGTAAGATTTCTTACCCATAGTGTCCAGGTTTTATTTATTTATTTATTTAATTCTTTTTCTGGAGGCTGGGAAGGGGTACTTTAACTTTATCACAGGCTGCAGCCTGCACCACTCCTTCATGGTCCAGGGTGCATGTAAAGGTACTCAGCATCAGATTTATCTAACTGGTACGTTTCTCTATTTTCTTACCTACCCCTGGGTTGGAGGTAGGATTCTGAAGTATTCTGAAAGTAGCACTTCTAAGGAACTTGTGAATTGGAAGGAGAAGCTTTTTGGGAGGAGGGAGCCCCATCATGTCTAAGAAATCCGCCTCCTACACCTCCTCAGTGGACTCTTGAGTAGAAAGGCCAACAGTATCCACCATGTGCTGAAAAAAGGTGTAGTGAGAGGAAAAAAGAACAGGTTACTCACCTGTAACAGTAGTTCTAGGACTGGTATATGTTGTTCATCCACACTCTCTGGCATGTCCCTTTCCCCCTTTAAATTTACCTGAAAGTCGTCAAGCTGGCTCCTCCCACCCACCCGGGTGATAAATACCTCAGCTCCGCCCCATGACGCCAGATCTTAGCCCACTGGAAGCAAGGTGATGCGCCTAAAGCCGGGGAGGTCGGGTGGGTGCGTGTGGATGAAGAAAATATACCACTCCTAGAACTATTGTTACAGGTGAGTAACCTGTTCTTCTAGGAGCGTGGATATGTTGTTCATCCACACTCTCTGGCAGACTCCAAGCAGTTCTCTGGGAGGAGGGAAGCAAGGCGCACACCCCCTATTTAGGAAACAGAGATTGGAGAACCGAGGCCCAAAATCAACATCCCGGCGTGACTCAAGGTCGATGTGGTAGTGGGTAATGAAGGTGTTTGCTGACTTCCAGGTAGCAGCCCGGCAGATTTCCTGGATAGGGATGTCCCTGGAAGCAGCCACCGATGCAGCAGTATGGCGGGTAGAATGAGCTCTTATCCTTCTGGGAGGCTCCTTGCCCGCCAACTCATAGCACAGACCTATGCATGATGTAATCCATCTCGCAATGGTCCGTTTAGCTGCAGGCCTGCCAGAAGCGGTTTCTGTGTAGTTGACAAACAGCTGGTGAACCTCTCCACAAATTTCTGCCGTACTTTCCTTACAATAGGAAAGAACATGTCTCAGGTCCAGAGTATGGAGCCTGTACTCGGCATCCGAGGTGTAGTTAGGGTAGTATACCGGCAGAGTCAACACCTAGTTAAGGTGAAACTCTGACACCACCTTCGGAAGGAATTTCGGGTGTGGACGCAGGACAACTATGTCCCTGTGAAAGACCACATAAGGGGGGTCCACCGACAGCGCCTGGAGTTCCCGTCTTTCTGGCTGACGTGATAGCCACCAGGAAGGCCATCTTTCACGACAAGTGTGAGAGCTCACACTTGTGCATGGGTTCGAATGGCCTTCCCATGAGCTTTGCCAAAACCAGCAAGAGATCCCACGGAGGCGAAGGTTCACGCACCGGAGGGGATATGTGATGGCAAGGAGATCCGCCTCCAACTGGATGACGAGGGTCCAGATTTGGAGCGCCTCCCTGCATAGCAGACGGGAGTGTATGCTGCCCTGTTTGTTGAGGTAATACATGGTCATGATATTGTCCATCTGGACTTGAACCACTTGACCCCGGAGCTGAAGAGCAAAAGCTGACAGGGCCAGTCTGACTACTCTGAGCTCCAACAAGTTGATGTGGCATTGGGATTCCTCGGGGTCCAGAACCTGTGGGCCCTGTTGTCCCCCATGTGGGCTCCCCAGCCCATGACAGAGGCATCGGTCGTCAGGACGACCGTCGGCTAAGGGCAGACAAATGGGATCCCTTCCTGCAATTGGTCTGGGACGGTCCACCACTGGAGAGCATCCCATATCTTCTGGGTTACAGTGATCAGCTGGTCGAAGTGACCATATCGCTGAGTCCACTGGGCGGCCAGCTCCCACTGAAGGGGGCGCATGTGCCACCTGGCCCAATGGACAACCGAGGTACATGGCGCCATGTAGCCCAGAAGGTGCAGAAAGTCCCAGGCAGGGTGCAAGTGCCCAATCAGAAATGACTGGGCAAAGGAGGAGAGAACCTCCGCCCTGTCCGCCAGTAGCCAAACTCTGGCTTGGCGAGAGTTGAGCTCTGCCCCGATAGAGCCCATCACTGGAGAGGGCACGAGTTCTGACTTGGCCTTGTTGATCAGGAAGCCTAGTTGGGAGCAGGTTTGGAGAGCCAGATCCCTGGACCTCTCCACCTCCTGAAGGGAGGAATCCGCCAGGAGCCAGTCATCGAGATAGGGGTATATCCGAACTCCTCGATGCCGAAGATGGGCTGCCACCACTGCAATGCACTTGGTGAAGGCCCGAGGGGCCGATGACAGGCTGAACGGCATGGCTCAGAGCTCATATAGGGTCCCCTCGACCCTGAAGCAGAGGAACCACTGGTGGGACGGACGGATTGGGACGTGAAAGAACGTGTCCTGTAGATCCAGTGAACAGAACCACATGTTTCGCTCCAGAGATGGCATGATCTGGTTCAGAGTTACCAACCGGAAGGTGCAAGACCTGAGATATTGATTCAGGTCATGGAGATCTAGGATGGGGCGCCAACCCCCCGTCCGCTTGGGCACCAGGAAGTACCTGGACACGAAGCCTGGGTCTGTAGAAGGATCTGGCACTGGAGCTATCGCCTCCTTGCAGAGGAGCTGAACAATGTCGTCCTGAAGGGCCGACTGAATGCGAGCTGAGATCCTTTCCTCCTGAGGGGCATGGGCTCGGCTGGGAGGGTGCTGCTCGAATTCTAGAGGCAGTCCCTGGCCGACCGCTTCCAGAACCCACCTGTCCAAAGTAATACTGGACCAAGCGTAAAGAAAGTGGCGGAGATGGCCCCACACGGGATGACCCAAAGCTGGCATGATGGGTGTAGGGGTGGCAACCCCTGACCCGTCACTGAGCAGGCTTAGAGGAGAAGGAGGCTCCTGGACCGGCACCTCTGCCTCCTTTATGGGGCTGTTGAGGACCCTGCTTGGGCCTGGGGTGCCAAGCTTGAGCCTGCTGCTGCTGTTGCTGCTGAACTCCTTGATAGGAGGGCTGTCTAATCGCAGGGGAAGAGTGCCGAAAGGGCTTCTTCTTGTGCTTCTGCTGGTTCTTGCCCTAAGAACCCTTTGCAGAGGTAGCATCCAAGGTGGCACTGGACTGCTCTATACGCTGGAGGTGACCTGCCACTCCTGGACCGAAGAGGTCGGTGCCGAGAAAGGGCATGTCAGCTAACGTGTGCTGTGTATCTGCTGGGAAGGAGGATAACCTCAGCCAGGCCCTGCGGCGAGTGGCCACCACGGCTGCTAAGGAGCGGGCACAGGAATCTCCAATATCCAGGGCCGTCTTCAGTTGCTGTTTGGCAACAGCACGGCCCTGGTCACGGACCTGCTTAACCATGGTCTGCATGTCCACTGGGAGATGAGGGAAGACTTCATCTAGTGACCCCAGAAAGGCATGAGAGAAGTGTGCCATGATCACAGCCGAGCTGGCCTGACGAAGGCCTAAGGATGAGGCTGCATAAACCTTCTGGGCAGAATGGTCCATATACTTGGACTCCTTGTCCGGAGAGAAGTCAGTGTCAGCTGAGCTACCCGTGCGTCTAAACACAGAAGCAGTCACAAGGCTCTCGGCTGAGGGATGCTCTGTGAAACCAGCTAGGGACCCCATGGGTACCGTATACTTGCGGGCCATGCAGGCAGATGGAGCTGGGCAAGAGGCAGGGCGTTGCCATAGCTCAAGGGCAAGGCCAACAATGGCTTCGGCCACTGGAAAGGCCTCCGTCGGGGTATCCCCCTCTTGAGGATATCTGTGAGGGGGTACTCCACCTTCTTTTGGATGGGCTCCAAGGGCATTCCGGTTGATTCTGAAATGAGGTGGAGGATGCCCAGAAAGGAGGAAGGACCTTCCTCCAAGCCCGCCACTGATGACTCGTCATGCCCCGGATGCGAGTGCAGACCAGTGGCACCCGAGTCCGAAGAATCGGGATATAAGGGTCTCCCACCTATGTCTCCCTTGATACGCTGAGGGCGATCGGGGACCACAGTAATGGACAGACAACGGGGAAAGCCGGTGTCTGTCCTATCCTCTTTCGAGGGAGCTCCTCCCTGAGGTTGCTTAGGCGGTGGTTCCACCAAAATCGGTAGGGAGACTGAAACAGGCCAAGCTGGAATGCGTACCGGCTCTATGGGTGGAGGAACCGGATTCTTCGGTTCCGGAGGGGTCAGCGTCGGCCTAACAGACTGAGGTCAAGTAATGGCCAGTGGTGCCGGCGGAGCCGGCTTCTGACCAGTCAGAATCAGCTGTTGACACATGAGATCCTCATAACATCGACGGAGTTTCCAATGAAGTCTCTCCTTGTCCGAGGTGGATGAGGATCGGTGGCGCTGCCTCTTTCTAGAGTGCTTGTGACCTTTCTTCGGTTTTTCGACCTAAGGGGTCCTGGTCCTTGATCAAGACCGACGGGGTTGGCTGGTTCGATCGGGAGAGGACGGAGTCGGAGAGAACTGAGCTTCTGGCACCTTTCCCTCGATCAGGATACCCGAGGGCTGGGTCTCCTCGTTGGGGAGGGAAAGGATAGGTGTCCTTTCCAAGGAGTCATCAACAGGAGTCGGTGACAACGGCTCGTTCGGGTCGCAAGAAATCTCGTCCGGTTCAGCCATGTCCTCGGCCTCAGTGCCTTGGCCTGACGGAAGGTCCGAGAAGCTGGCGGCTGAGGAAGCGATCTCAACTGAGGTTGAGACCGCAAGATCCTGGTAATCAGACTGCTCTCGGTCCCAGGAACATCTTCTTCAGGCAGAAGAAGATTTAGGGTCCTTGTCCCTTTTCTTAGGGCGGGAGGAGTGCGAGCCCGAGGGTGCCTCACCCCTAGTGGGGAGAGACTGGCACAGCTCCCGAAAGGACCCAGAGAAGGTCGAACCCAAGTTAAGCGACAATAAAAAACTTTGGCTGGCCGAAGCTTGAGCAGCTTCCTCTTCAAAAACCACCATCTGGTCGAGCTGCTCGGCGGATCCAGCGGCCGTGGAAACAGCCCACCTGGCCTCCTTCGATTTCACCGGTGGGTTGTGAAGCTCCGGTCTCCCTAGTTCTAAGCACGCCTTGCGGTCGTCCAGGACTTTGGGATGGAAGGCCAGACGAATGGTGCAAGAAGTGATGTCATGCATGACACCCAAGCAACAGGCCGCACAAGGTGGGGATCGGTCTTGTGACATTTTCTGTCCATGAGGGACGCAGAAATCCGGGGCGACTTGTCCACCATGTCCAATTCGCTTGGATCGGAACTGTAAACTCTGATGAGTTTTAAAGAAAGCGATTGCAGTGAAAACTGTTGTTGAGAATCCAGGGCCTACGAACTGCAGAAGTAGCATGAGAGAACCTGAATCTTCCAGCGGAAAGGAAGATCTGGCATCATGGGGCGGAGCCGAGGTATTTATCACTTGGGTGGGTGGGAGGAGCCAGTCTGAAGACTTTTCATTGAATTTAAAGGGGAAAGGGACATGCCAGAGAGTGTGGATGAACAACATATCCATGCTCCTAGAACTTCTGTTATTAGACGAAAAACCAAACTCCTGAAGGTCAGGATAAAGGAGTTCACCCTCCTCTTCATCATCACGTCCTTCAAAGAAGATGCCCTGGCCAAGGCCAGGGTCAGAGGGAATAGGTGTAATAGGATCAGCTGGGGCAACCATAAGAGTGCCCACAGCCTGAAAAGTCTGTTATAGTTGCCAAGTCTTTGCCATTTCCTCCGTAGAGGGTATATATCTTGTTCTGACACTGGCGTCTCCCTTTGCTTTTCAGCTGGAGGGGCAGTGGTATGTATTTCTTTTAGTTTCTTTTTAGCAGGTCTTGAATCAGAATCCTGCTATTGATGTTTCATTTGTGGCTTGGTCATTATTATTAGACTTATTTTCTAGGGGGTCCTTAGAGGACCTGTCTTTAGACTTCTGTTGAGAGGCGGACCCCTCTTCTGAATTTTTTTTTTTATAGAAGAGAAGCAGACTGAGAAGCCATAATTTAAAGGCTTGTTTTTAAACTGTATGAGTAAAATTAGTGAACGCTCACGGAGAAGCAAGTGACTGGTTCTAATATAAACTAGGTTGTTAGTCTGCCTTGTCCACAACCAAAAAGCAAACAACAATTTAAAACAGTAAATACCAATCTTGTTCAAGGTCTGTCTGACCCACCAATTTATCAGAAGACCTACAAAAATATTGCTCCCAAATGGAAAAAAAAGAGAAAGTAAGGCTCCCAGCCCTAACTAAGGAGAAAACAAGAAAAAAAAAAACTGGTAAAAATTGCACGTCCTTGATAAAAGAATCCTTGGAAAAAGGTGTTAAAAAATAAACTGTGGAAATGTTATCTCAGGTGCGTTATTTTTTATTCAGAATAAGCAGATAAAAACTGCGGTTCCTGGGAACTAAGGAACCGCAGAAAACTCAAAAAAAACCCCACAAATAACAGGAAACCTCACCAAACAGAGCACAATTATAAGGAAATGTTTCCAAAAGTATGATACAAGAATTTCAGAATGAAGATATGAAGAGACAACTCTGGGGCAGACTTGTCTAGTCAGCAGAGAAATGAATCTGACTGACTTTCAGCAGCACTAGCACATAACACTCTCCTTCTTCAATCTGACTGGCTAATTCCCTTAGCATAATTAGCATAATCTCCACCTCTGGGGCAGCTGAACCCAGCTGGCATACCGCATTAGTCAAACATACGAAGGGATTCCTGGGGTGAGAAATATAATTTATTTAAAGCAGCAGTTGTTAATTTATTTTATTTAAAAAACACACAGTTTTTAACTCCTCCTGTTCAACCCCTAATGTTGACCCTGCTGTTCATTTCTGTTTTCAAATCCATTTATATGGAGTCACTTTTCATTTTATGTTTACCCTGTTTAAGCTTACTTTTTTTTTTTTTTTTAAACTGCGTTTTTCCTCTAAAGTATTCCTGGCCCTGGTGGCCAACCTATCCAGCCCAGTGGCTCACTCTCCAGTCCCAACAACCAGTCATCGCCCAGGGCTTACCTTCCTGCCTGTGCTTACTGCAGTTTGCACCCCACAGCAGGACCTTCAGGGTTGTCCGAAACTACTTCAGAACACTTCAGGATCTGGTATCTACAGACTGTTCAAGTCAATGGGTGTTTAATCTGCAGGAGTAGCGCAGATCATCATCTCATTTGGAAGGAGGACTTACCTCTTTTCTTCTTCATTCCCCCCCCCCCCAAGGAAATCAGGATGACGTTATCAGATGCACTTTGTGAACTACTGCATGTTGTGCATCAGCATTGGTGTGTCCTCCCCAAAAGGTATCACTGGCTGTAGTCCCCCCCCCTCCTGGTCATGCTGTGGGCAATGTTAACAGCCAGGACTGGCATCCTCCCTCCCTGAAAGGAAGAAGCATCCACTGAGACACTACTTCACCCCGTCCTGCTATCTGATGATCTGAGCTCGCTCCTGAATTCAGGTCACTGGCATTATGAGCGGTAGCCCTAATGCTGTCCTTTTTTTTTTTTGCTCTTTACTCCCCGAGCTGCCTGCCGCCCCATTTCAGCCCGGTCACGGGCCGCCGGCCTCTGCTCCCCAATCAGCCTCAGCCCGATGCCCGTGGCTTTCCCCCACGGTGAGGCCCAGCGGCATACCCGCTATATGCGCGCAGGCACTGGGACTGAGTTCGGGGGCTCGGCCTAGGGCCGCTCGAACGCCCGGCGAGCTTCATTCTCGGCGGCAGGCAGCTCCTCCATTTTCCGCTTTTGGGGAGGCGGGGTCATGCCATGATGTCACCATCCGCCCGCCTCCAATGGGTTGTCGGCGTCGGTTTTGCGTGAGAACTCCCGGCCTCCGCCAGGGTCCCAATCGCTGACTGCTACCCACCCTCCCGGAGAAGGAGAGCTGTCCAGACGACTCGATCCTACTCCCCGGCCGGCCCTCCGGCGGCCGGGTCCGTTCCGAACCCGGGTTGCCGGCATCGTAAGCGGAAATCCCACCGCTGCGCCAGCTCCCCTAATGCTGTGCTGACGGGCCGGCTTGTTTGAGCCTAAAACATACGGCCTGGAGTTAGCCCTGATGTCGCTAGTGTCCCACAGGATCAAGAAGCAATTTCTGTTTCATGATAGGTCATCTTACTCACAGGAAAACTGATACAAACATATGAAAATTGCCAGCAGAAACGGACCATAGTGGTCCATCAAGTCTGCACAAGTGTGCAGCTCAGTCTATTTTACTGGAGCTGCCCCTCTCCCCCTTGCCCCCTGGAGTTATCCTCCCCTTCCCCCATCCTCTTCCTCCCTCCCATTGCCACTCTCCTTTTTACCATCCACCCCCTCAAAACTTCTCACTGCTTTCAATGATATCATCTCCGCGGTTCATTCCACTTTGACACCACCCTTTCCGTGAAAAAGTGCCTCCTCGTTTCCTTTTTAAATCTACCCCCTACAAGTTTCAGACTGTGCCCCCTTGTGGTCCCCTCACTTTTTAAACTGAAAATGCCCTCCACTGCAACCTTGTTTATACCCTTTAGGTACTTGACGGTTTCCATTATATCCCCCTTTTCCCGTCTGTCTTCCAGGGAATATATATTGAGTTCCCTTAACCTCTCACCATATGGTTTGTCCCCCATGCTCAGGATCATCTTGGTCGCCCTTTGCTGGACCCTCTCCAGTAGTCTGATATCCTTCTTCAAATAAAAGCACCACAACTGCACACAGTACTCAAAGTGTGGTCTCACCAATGACCTGTACAAGGGAAGAATGACCTCCTCCCTCCTGGAGGTGATGCATGTGGCGATGCATCCCAGCATTTTACTTGCTTTGGATGCCGCTTTATAGCACTGCTCAGAGTGTTTCAATGATGTTTCAGTGTTGAGACAATACGTGTTCAAACAGACCTGAGAATACTGATGAAAACCTTGTGGGCAACCATATTTACTGGAGTCCTTTGGCATTTGTTCCCCATTTTAAATAAAGCAGGCTCAAAATGTGGAAAACAGACATCTTACAAGACAAGATAAAAGGGCTATCTAAAATGGAATGAAAAAGGTGTTGTTTAAAATGCTTGCTGCAACACAAACTGCTTCTTTAAAGTAAGCTCAGAGATAAGCCACATACTTGGAAAAAAAGGGTGCTTTCCTAATACCACATGCTTTGCTAAGTGAGCCAAAGAAGCAGCTTCACTTGATCAACTAGTAGGAGACTGTTCTGCATACTTCAGTGAGAACGCCACTACAGTGGAAAGAGAACTTGGAGGATGACCTCCCTCGCTCTGACAAGCCTTGTACTGTATCAGAAGTAAATAAGGCACCAACAATTCCCTTGGAGCTTTTTTGTTAATGTGTCTGCTGCACCAAGTTAGGAAAGGGCAGAGATGCTTGGTATGGTGGACTGTATTCTACCTTGCACACCTGACTGCAAATGAATATTCATTTCAGCAAATTTGCTGGGGCCTGCTGACATAACATGAGCAAAACTGATTGATGGACAGGACATTTCTGGGCTGTTTATGACTAGTTGGGAGTGATTACAGAGGCCCAGTGCAAGAATGATCATTCTGACGATACGAAGAGTCAGCAGTAACTCCTCCACATTGCTCTAAGTTGGAGTTGCACCAGGGAAAGCTCTACATTAAGATCAACAGAAGTTGAATGGAGCCATGAGAAGCAGCAGCTATTGGCTTTTCCAGCAAACAGATGGGCGAGGTACTTCAGGACATACGGAGCCCTGCTGTCTAATTAGCTTCCTAGAACAATGCTCACATTGAGGAAAACATTATCTTGAATCAACACTTGACCACAGACAACCTGACTAGTGCAGACACAATGTACGATGTTCTATACAGACACTACCCATTCAGTACTTAGGGCATATAAATATATACCATATGTCCAGCTGATTTCTATCCTAAAAACATGTTTGGATGGCTTCAAGACATTACAAAGGACATCTACAAGGGATACTACTAGGTGGTATATATCCTGTTTGAGTTGACAAAGTAGCAAATGTCTCCCTGCGGTGCCCTACACTGCCTAGGAAGTTCTTGCCATTGTGTATCCCTTCTCATGCATGACTTACAACTGCATATTCTGTTAAGTTCTCCATCTGGACTATTCTGACAGCAATGTCATGCTTGTATCACATTCCCAAATCTCCCACACATTTGCATAGATCCACACTATCGTAAAAAGATCCTCAACAAACTACTCCAAAAGATAGTGTTCACCAACAAATGACCTTACTACAGACTATAGCCTAACACACTAACTGAAAACCCATATTGCCTGTACAGTGAAATCTGCATAATCTGTTGCCACTCTTGTTTCTGAAGCCCCTACTATTCTACGTACTAATGATGTGCACATGGTACAGGAGTTCTTAAGATGTTCTTAAACTAGGTTTGCTAATTGAAATGTCAAACTTATTCATAAAGCCTGGGGGAAGGGACATACCGCTTGAGTTGTCTGGTTCATACACTTCATAGCAGGAGTTCTACGATCATCCAGGAAAAAGGGATCCTTCCAGTGGTCGTAGTTTGTCTCTAGAACATACCATCGGCCTTGCTTAAGATCGAACCTTAAGAAATGACATTAAAATGTTTTATTCTATTTGCCAAAATACTTTTTTGTTAAATAACTAAACTACGGAAATGAGAAACTTGGAACCTGTTAATGTACTTACTCCCAGATGTCCAGGCTGGCCTCTCTGGAACGTGTGATCACACAGCCTTCCCCAGATTGGTTGCCCCCCAGTATAAAGTAAGCAGGTGCCAACAGTTTGGTTTTAGATAGCTGGGTCTTGGCCTCCTCATAACTGTAACACAAAAAATATATCCAGTCACAAGTATCCTGAAATGACACACAGTATAACTTGACACAGTGTTCTTGTAAAAAAGCAGCTAGTCATTAGAAGATGATGCATCTACTTGCCAGCTGCTTATGGTTAAGACAGCATTTAGCTCAGGTTCCTATTTTAGCATTACATAAAAATTCATTCTTGGAGAAAAGGCACCTAAATTGTTGGGACACAACAGTAATTTAATAGAAACTGCCATCTATGGAATAAATGGATAGCATGATATCCTGGAAATCATGGGGAAATAAAAATATAATCCAAATAAAAATCTATGCAACTCAGATGATCTATGAACTTAGGAAAGAATACAAGATGATCTGAATTTTTATTAGAAAACGGTTCAGGGAAATCCCTGAAGCCGACTGGCTAAGGCCATCAACCAACCAATCCGGTAACAGGCAACAGAGACCATGAAATAATGAGTCCCAGTCTTTGTTGCCTGATTATGTTCAGAGATCCTTGTGCCAATAGAATTTTCATTCTGAAGTGCCCGCCATGTTTTTTCCACCCGGTTAACAAGAAACAGACCCCCCCACCGTAAAACGATCGGTTCGTATAGAGTGCCACTGTCAATTTAACAACAGCAGCGAAGTGCTGCACAATATGAATGTTTTATTAACGCCTTTAAAAAAAAACAGCTTTCATAATTCAAGTGGTAGTGCCAGCACCTGGCGTGTTCAACACTATTCCGAGATACCCCGCCTGATTTGGCTGCACCACTTGCCAAAAAACAAAAGAAAGAATCTTTTTTTTCCCTCGAAACAGACACAGGCACAAAGCACACAATTTAAATTAAAACACAGGTTGAATATTACCCCAGTAGTAAAGATTAGACAGAAACTTCAAAAAGATTGTTACTGTGGTAGCGGGTGCAATGCAAAGGGGCAAAGACGTCCCTCTGGACAAACCAACCATACATGTAATAGATCTTCTTGCTTGCATTTTCTCATTCCACATGGAACACCCTCCACTAAAGCCCAACGTTTCACCCTTGTTGGACTTCTTCCGGGGACAGAGTCTAGTTAAAAACAAATAATTTAATCATATTTTTTATAAATCAATTAATCAAACCCTTCAGTGCTTCACATTTTCTATTTAATATCACATACCAAGCTATACAATATCAATCTAAATGTACAGTAATTGTCATGTTAACAACACATCTTCCATATGAAATGTTTTATTTCTTAAACACTGGTGGCACTGATCGCAGGCATCGTTATAATAAACCCCTCCGTCCAATATCCTGGTGGTCCAGTGGACGCTATATTGTGATCGCGAACATCGTTATAATAAACCTCCTCCGTCCAATATCCCTGGTGGTCCAATGGACCGAATGCTGCCCGATCACGGGCATCTGTTTCAATGAAAAAAAAACCCCAGCCCAGTATCTCTGGTGGTCCAGTGGACCGAATGCTGTCTGATCGCGGGCATCTGTTCCAATGAAAAACAAACCCCGGTCCAATATCCCTGGTGGTCCAGTGCACCGAATGCTGCCCGATTGCGGGCATCCGTTTAACAGAAATCTTCCTATTTCCCTGGTGGTCTGGTGCCTCCTCCCCACCCGCCACTGAGTCCCACCCGCTCCCCTCCCCGTCAGCGGCGGGCAGCAGCACCACCACCTGCCCCACACCTCGGTGAGGGCTGCATGCCCATTAGTTCTAGCGTGAGCCAATGGGCGTCTGACTCCTACCGTACATTCAGATATGTGAATGGTTCATTCCATATCTGGAATGTAGTATGTGCAGGCTGCACACCCATTGGCTCATGCTGTGAGCCAGCCAAGGGCTGCAGCCTGAGCAAGTCGGGCGGCGGCAGGAGTGGGTGGTGCATCCGCCCGCCGACTGACCCGAGGGAGCGGCGGTGGTGGGACTCCAGTGGGCGGAGTAGGAAGGGTACCTGAGACCACCAGAAATAGGAAGATTTCTGTTAAACGGATGCCCACGATCAAGGCAGTATTCGTCACTGACCACCAGGGATATTGGACCGGGTTTGTTTTTTTTGATAGGAACAGATGCCCGCGATCGGCAGCATTCGTCCACTGGACCACCAGGGATATTGGACCGGAAGGGGGGTTTATTATAATGATGCCTGCGATCGGGCACATAGCGGTCCACTGGACCACCAGGGATATTGGACGGGGAGTTTATTTTTCAACATATGACTGCGATCAGGCATGGGGGAGGCGCCACCAAGTGCAGCCGGAACTCGGGTGGCCACCCACAGGTGGCAGCTGCCATGTTGCGCCCTGTAATGCGGCAGCTCATCTGTGGGTGGCCATCAGTTGTTCCTTTTTTTGGGGGGCTTAACTTTGAGCAGGCGCAAGTAGGGGTTGCGCATGCATGGCTCTGCACATCCTGGGCTGAATATCGGGCTGTGCAGGTTATGCATGGGAACGCCCCTTCCCCACCTAAGCCTGCATACATTACTGATGCGCTCTGGCACATCGGGATTTGTGTGGCGCACTTTTCTCTTTTGAATATCGCGCCGGGGTGCATCAGAGGGTTGTGCATGGCGCAACACTGTTGTGCCATGCGCAACCCTTTTGAATGGGGCCCATATGTTTATCCACAGAAACATTCAAGTGTTCATTTCGTAAGCATTAACAGTTGCTACATATGGTCATGTAATACACATTTAATTCACTATGAATTTCAATTATCATTGCCATTTTTGTATTAACTGCACAAATTTTAATTTGCATATTTATAAGCCAGTTTATAAATGACTCATTACCTTCTAATTGGAAGGGGGCAGATTAAGAGGTAAAGTGAGGAAGTTTTTCTACACAGAAAGGGTAGTCGACACTTGGAATAGTCTGCCACAGGAGTTAGTAGGGGCAAGCACAGTGGAGGGGTTTAAGCATGCTTGGGACAGGCACAAGGGAAGCCTGAGAGGGAAGGGAGTGTTGAAAAGCCATTGATCACATAGGGTCAGTGGCCACATACAATGTATAGGGCCTATGGGCAGACTGGATGGGCCTAGTGGTCCTTCTCTGCCGACAAGTTCTACGTTTCTATGTTCTAGTCAGTTTGTAATGATTAGTTTTATTATTTTCTTCAATTCATGTGACTGTCTCATACATCTATCAGGGAAAGATGCAAATAAGTTTTTTTAAGAACTGATCATGGCAAAACGTGGGGATTTTAGAGCCCATCGTTCACATATATTTTGGTTCTGTCTGGAACTGCTACAGTTCTGGCAACTGATGACCACTGCTCTAAAAGATAGGTTTTCCATTACTGTTGACCTCACACTGGAATACACTATTTAGGTCTACCCCCTCCAGGAGTGGACGGTGTAGACCAGTCCTACCTGTGGAATATTCTACTAGCTACAACGCATACAACTATCACCTGAAAATGGCTGCAGGCACTCCCACCCATTTTCCAACAGTGGACTGACATAGTCCATGAAACTGCAGGCATGGAGGAAATCACCTGCAAGGCAAACCTTCAAACATTTGTCTTCTCCAGAAGATGGGCTAGATGGTTTTTATAACACGATTCTGCCACATCCACATGATTCTGCCACATCTATTCTTCCACAATCATGAATATCCATTACAATCTATTACTTGGATTTTGAATTCGCTGGGCTGTTCAACCACCATTATTTGTTCCCACACATTCTTTAATTAATCCTTCATCAAACTGTAATAACTTAGCTGTCCTATTGTGAATATTATTGGTTAATATGTAATGTACCCATTTTTTTTTTAATAAAGATGTACTGAAAAAAATCATAAAATATTTATCCAAGTGCATGTCTGCATTTTTTTGTGTGCTTCCACCGTGCCTCCTGGCACCCCTCTCCTTTGGGCACTCACATCATCTCTGTCAGCCACCAGATTCACCCCTTGTCTAGCACCCCTCTGGGTCACGGTGTCAGTCTAGACCTCTGTAGGCCTTCAAGGGCTAACTTGTCCCTGCCTGGGTCCTCCCCTAGCCATCGTCGTGGGAAAGAGCCTTAGAGCTTCTGTTTCTTCCCTCTCTGTTGGCTGGCTTGTCCCTGCTGGGGGCCACACTGCTGCTTAGTGGAGGAACATACATACGGTATCCAGTGGGGCATGACCGTTGGGTATGTTGACAACAGGGGTCCTGGCATGAGCAGGGGCAGAGAGGCCATTATCCGGCGTGCCAGAGAAGCATTTTCCCTTTTCTGTGTCCCGCCTACCCCCTACCCCAATTGCCTGAATGCATGGCTGACCTGGGAGGGAGTGCCAGACAGCACATGGTCACCCACACTGTCAGCAGCACCTCCACAAGCCACCACCAAGAGCTGCTACAGAGCAGCTTTCTGGCACCCGAGAGCAGTGTTTCCAAGGATGCTCTTACATCCTCCCTGCTGGCCTCCACTCCTGATGTCTCAGGTGCGGGGCGTGAACCCGGGTCACCACCATGCCAGAGCAATCCCCCATGGTTCGGCGCCATGGAGCCGGCCATATGTCTGTATTTTCAATTTTTTGGGGTTATATTTTTAAATTGCCTTTTTCATACTGGTATTAATGTGCCTTAATGATACTTTATGTATCACCAGGTCTTAGACCTATCAAAATTGAAAAATCCTTTTTAAGTCACAAGACAGACAGTAATTTCCTTTATCTTTTATTATTTAAAATGTGCAGTTAATTACCCTGTCTGTTTCATACCTCTACTCTACTCAATTTTCCTTTTAATTTCCAGGCATCTATTTGCTTTTCAGGGTGTAGTAAATCCTGGAAATGAACATTGAACATTTCAATATTGTAAAAGGCTTTCTTTCTAAGACTCAAGTACCAGATATATTTTTGTTTTGCTGTTCCTTAGCCTCTGTATACCGTATTAATAGGAGCACTGGCAGCCATCTCTTGTATACTGTGCCAAGTGCTGCTCAGCTGAAGCTTTTTAAAGCCCTTGACTGAGGGAAGACAGTGGTTGCCCAGTCTGCGCCTAGGAATGCCTGACATCACACTTCAATGATGTCACTATGTTCCCATGTTCACTGCCACTGGTGCAGTCGGCCGTTACAGTGCAACGACCCTGCGTCATCCACAGACTGCGACAGAAGGAGCAAGTCCACTCCACAACTCTGCGCTGACATGCTACTTACCTCCAGTGGCAAGTGAATTTAATCCAAAGAAAAGCAACCCAATGTTAAAGTAATTGTTCTTACTGTTTTCCCTGACTGTCGGCTTCTCCGACAATAAACATTCCTTTTTAACGTTGAAAATACAATTACACGTTTGAGACTTCAAGAGAGCAGAGGTGGCTGCTGGGTACACAATTCTCTTTATATGATACCAGTGTGGCTATATAAGCATAATAGACTAGTCATATGTGTTCTAGATCACACTTGTTTGTTTTAACATTTTATTTATGCTTTTGTGAATTAACGTTTGCCTCTTTTTTGTGCACTTCCTCTCAACTTTTACGTGTTAATTAAATTCAGCTGTGTACCTCACAACCAGCACGTTCCTTTCCATTCTTTTCACTTCCATTAATTCAGTTACATTTTATGTAGCAGATTAGGGTAATAACCAAGTGTGCTCTAGAACATGTATAATTAGACTATTATGCCTACATAACCACACTGGTATCACACAAAGGAGAACTGTGTTCCCAACAGCCACCTCTCGGTCTCAAACTTGTATTTGTATTATCTATTAAGAGTAACAAAAAAAAAAATGTTCAGGTGTTTTGTTAGAGAGGCTGATAGCCAGGAGAACAGTAAGAACAACAGCTCATTTTACATTCGACTTTTCTCTGTATCAAATTTCTTTGTACCGGAGTAGCATGTCCACTCAGGGCTGTGGGTGGACTTGCTCTTCATGCCGCAGTCTGTAGATGATGCAGGGTCATGGCCAGCTGGACCAGTGGAGGCGAGTGCGGGAATGCGGTGATGTCACTGAGCTGTGGCATCTGGCGTTCATAGACACTGACTGGTGCAACCATGGTCTCCCTCAGTTCAGGGCTTTAAAAGGCCTTAGATGAGTAGCACTCAGCACAGTATACAGAGAGACTGCCGGTGCTCACAATGTCCATGTTTATTTCTAGAACTTACCACACCCTAAAAAGCAAACAGACATCTGGAAACTACAAGGAAAATAAAACAAAGGCATGAAATAGAATGGGGAATTAACTGCACATATTAAATAATAACATTTGAAGGAAATTATCATCTTGTGACTTAAAAATGTTTTTTCAGTTTTGATAGGTCTGAGGCCTGGTGATACATAAACTGTCATTAAGGTACATGAATACCAGTATGACAAAAGTAATAAAAAATAGAAAAACAGAAAAAATGAATTTGTAAATGCAGACATGCGTATGGATAAATATTTTATAATGATCAGAGTTCTTTAAAAAATTATTTGTATCTTTCCCAGGTAGATATATGAGACACAGTCATGTAAATTTAAGAAGAAAATAATAAAAGCAATCATAAAAATTAACTAGAAGGTAATGAACCATTTATAAAAAGTTGTACAGTTAATACAGAACTGGCAATCATAACAATTGAAATTCATAGTGGATCAAATACGTATTACACGAACATAACTGTTCTAGGTCCTTAATAGCACTAAGCAGCGTGTTGAAAATAATCAGAATAAGGGAACAATGAAATGTTTCACTTGATAAACATATAGTATTTGAGAACAAACATTTCATACGAGTGAGGTTATGTTGTTAATATGACACTTACTTTACATTTAGACTGACCTTGTATAACCTGGTACAGGATATTCAGCAGGAAGTATGATGCACTGAAGGGTGTGATTAATAAATTATTATGTGAATTATATGTTTTTAACTAGAGATCCTCTCCCATGAAGAAGCCCAACAAGGGCAAAACGTTGGGCTTTAGTAGAGAGTGGTTTACATGGAATGAGAAAATAAAAAGCAAGAAGATGTATTGAATCTTACACAACGTGTGCAGCTTGCTTGTCCAGTGGGACTTGTCTGCTGCTCTGAAGTTTGCCCACCAGTTCCAAGACTAATTATTTTGATTTACTTGAAACGATGGGTACCCATTTGGGAGTTGTCCTTGGCTGCAATGCAAAGGGCACACTATTACACATGGTTCACAACTGCCCATACAGCAAAACACTTTTGGGATAATAAAAAAAAAGTCAACAATAAATGAAAATTGCGTACCTACCGTAATTCTTGATCTCTTATATTTTCACCATTCATTACTGTTGGGTGTAAGCCGGATGCGTGCACCTGCTATGGGAGCTTTTTTTTTTGGGTAGGAGTTGGCACTGATGGCGCCGCCCACGAGTGTGACGCACTGCATGGTACGTGAGGGGCGGCCGGTAGGCACTGCAGATTCCTCCTCCATCCCAGTTCTGTAAAGCCGGAGAGGTGAAAATAGGTTAGAAAAGAAGAGCGAGGCAAGGAAGCTGAAGAACAGACAAAGGAAAGGAAATAAACTGAAAAAGGAATAAGCCAGAGAGAGGACAAAAAAGAAGAACCCTACCCTACGGGACTGCAAGGCCTCACTCCTCGGGCTGCTCTGAGAGGAGAAAAAGATTAGGGTAGAAGAGAAGAAGAAGAAGAAAATGATAGTAGGAAGGAAGGGGGTGAATCTGCCATGACCATTGGAGAAACTGGCCTTACCAGTCCTGAAAAGACTGAGGACAAGAGAGCAAGGGTCCCTCTTGCTAATGGCTGCTTTTAAGTGGTGCAATGAACCATCTGAACAGCTCATTTTCAAAAAGGCAGATTTCCCTTCCCCCTAGCTATCTACTTAACCAAGACCTAAGCCAAGAGCTCACAGACCGTCCCCAAGGGGAAAAGCACTATCTGTTCCGAAGATGAGAGAGCCCAGACTAGGTGTAAGAAAAATGAGTGCACAGTCACGTGACCGAGCATTAGTATAGGAGTCCCTGCAAGAAGGGCGTGACATATTTGTGTGGAAAAACAGAGAGAGACAGGGAAGGAAACTCTTCTGACTCCCAGGCCTGAATGGGGAAGCCCCAATTCTGGGGACACCACGGCTAAAGAGAACCAGAAAGAGTTCCTCAGAATATAAGGCGAGCCCTACTCTCTCTCCTCCTGGGATGAACTCTCTGTGACTTCAGAAGGAACAGAAAGGTCTTGGCCTCGGGGGCACACGGTGGGGGCGCCCAAGAAATGAGGCCCATGAGGGGAAGGTGGGAGGGATTCAGTAATGAATGGTGAAGATACAAGAGAAGATCAAGAATTACTGTAGGTACGTAATTTTCATAACTTCCCTTGTCAATCTTCACCATTCATTACTGTTGTGTGAGTACCAAGCCCCCCAAAGGGAGCCTAGCACAGCCCTCAGGGAACGTGACCCTCAGCTTCCTATTGGTGGAAAACAGGAGGAGGAGACCCTAGCAGTACTAGACTGACAAGTCTAAGGCCGAGGAGAGATAGGGGGTGTCCCCTGAAGAAGCCTCCCAGCCCTGCTGGAAAAGAGATGGGTCCCCGGAAGGTGGAGCAGATTACTCTATGACAGGCCAGGGGTGACAGTCTTGAGAGAGACGAAGCCATGCCATCCGTCTAATACAGACTGCTGTCCCCACAAGCCTGGAATCCACCTCACTGGCATCATAAGATGCCCTTGCTTGGTGCCTTGCCAGTTCCAGACGTTTGGCAGAGAGGGCAATGGCCTGTCGAGATTGCTCCGAATCCGGCAGTAATGCTAGCGCCAGAGCTAGCATTGCCCACAAGTGCCTGCTGTAGGCAGCATGGTGTGCCTGATGTGACGCAATGCACATCAATGCGTGAGCAGAAGAGAAAACCCTTCGCCCCACCGGTCGAACAGTAGGGAATCCGGATCCAGTGGACAGTAGTGTGCCAGGTGCCGAAGCCCAGAGGGAGTGTCCAGGGACCTCAGACCCGAAGGAGGATGAGGGAGCGTGCCAGGCGCCGAAGCCCAGAGGGAGTGTCCAGGGACCTCAGACCCGAAGGAGGGTGAGAGAGAGAACCTAGAGACTCCCGGGGAGCACAATACCTTCTCCTGCAGTCTGCCGGGGCTGGAAAAGGGTCGGCTGGAGACTGCCAGGTGCGGACAGATGCTTCCTAGAAGGGAATAGGCCAGGATGGCACTACCAGGTGGTAGGCACTGAACTCGCTGAGGAATTCATGCGTCTGCCGCTCAGCATTGTCCCTGTGAATGTAGGAGACATGGAGATCTCAAACCATCCTCGAAAGGAAAGACTAATATTCAGTAAAATCAGCATCGGAAGATAGATGAATGTTGGGTTCCTCTCCCTCAGAAGAGGGAGTCGTGGAGGACGAGGAACTCGACTGGTCAGAAGACTCCTGCAGCGGAGGGGACAGGCGAAAGACCCACTCATCCATGGCCCCGACATATGACGGGAAGGCTGCCGCAGTCGATCTGAACGTCTCCCAGGTTAAAGGCCCCATAGGACCCACATGGCCGGGGGGGTGGCTGCAGAGGTATGGAAGATGAGCACCTGCAGGGACGTACCTGACCTCTGCCAGGGCTCTGGAATCCAGGGAATGGAGCCCAAACTGGAGGGATCCCTAAGATCATACCAGGTTGCAAAGAGGAAATCTGAAGATGAGAACTCCGGAAGAGCTCAGATGGGGAATCCCCCCTGTGACATGCCTGGGGTTGCATGTGTCCAGAAAGGCAACCCTCAGCGCTGCCACCAGAGAGCACTCTGGAACCTGAGGAGGAAAGACAAAGCTCAGCGCTGTGGCTCCTCCCTGCACCTGGTAGGGTGGAAGTGGAGCGCCGCCACCTCTCGAGCCAACCCCTCAACCCCTCAGACTCCGAGGACACCCTCCTCCTTGACCCCAGCAAGGTAGTCCACTGATCCATAGACCCCCAAGGGAGGTCACAGAAGCAAGAGTCCCCAGTCCCCCACAGGGAGGGCGCAGCAGCACCAACACTGGCAGCTGTCGCAGCCCCTCCAGAAAAGCCCCCTCCCCACTCGAGCCATCACCCCCAAGAGACCCCTGGCTACCCTCAGCCGAGGCAGCCTCGGAAGCAGACTGCTCCGGAGACTCAGGAATGGGGGTGCTGGGTCATCTGACTCCACGCCCCAGAGAGACTTCCGATCCCGAAAAAAAATCGGGCAGCCAGTCCAGATCCAAATCTGGTGTGGCCCCCGAAGAGGTCTACCAGAAGGACCTTAATACTGGCCACCCCCAGAGTTTCTCTAGAGACGGCACCACGAACAGCACCGTCCTGGGACGTGGCACCGCTGGTGGCACCAGAGGGGCCCACCGCGCTGCCCACAGCCTCGGAACCCAGTGCCAAACCAGCCACAGCCCCGGTTGAGTCCCTGGCACCACGCATGGCACCAGAACCCAAAATGGCACTGCTAGCGAAGTCGCACAAGGCACCAGCGCCGCAAACGGCACAGAGGCCTGAACTGGTGCAATGAACGGCACCAGGATCAGAGGCGGCATCGAGGGTCTGCCAGTGCTGGATCCAGTAACCGTGGGCCGCAACACTGGGGGAGCCTGCACCTCGGATGAGGTGACTGCCGAGGCGGTGTCGATGACACAACCCCAGGAGGAGTTGCGCCAGTCCTCCAACACCGTGAAAGAGGCCTCTTCCTCGGCAAGGCTAGAAGATGAGGACTCCTCCTCCTCCTCACTGGACAATATAGGCCCGGGAGGGGACCCGGAGGAAGGGTCTAAAGATCTGGCCTGGGAAGCCAGAGAGCGACGTCATCCTTTGAAAGTCGGCAGGGCCCTGCTGACTTTGAATGCACGGATTTCCAGAATGCGACGGTCCATGGAGAAACAGGCATTGCATCTATCCATGTCATGGTTAGGTCCCAGGTACCGCAGACAAACATCATGCCGTTCCGAAATGGAAAAATGCCAGCCACAGGAGCACCAACACATGGGGGCCCGGCCCACTTTCCATTTGTGCTTAGCTCCCGAACTGGACATGATGCAAAAATAACTGAAACACAATAAAAGATCCCGGCACCGTTAGAAAAGACAAGGAACGGACTTACCGGCTTTCAATGGCATCGGGACAGAGAACCAGGACGAAGGAGAAAATAGAGGCGTTGAAAACTCAAATGTTGAACGATGACGCAGATAAAATGAAATGCAGCTCATAGCAGGTGCAGCCTCAATGGCGGGAGAAACAGAACTGGGATGGAAGAGGAGTCTGTGGTGCCTAACGGCCGCCCCTCATGCATTACGCTCGTGGGTGGCCCCATCTCCTCCTCCAAAAAAAAAAGCTCCCATAGTGGGTGTGCACATCCGGCTTACACCCAACAGTAATAAATGGTGAAGACTGACAAGGGAAGATTAATAGATACTAATATGCTAAACAACCCAATATTAGGAAATAGCAGTACTCAAGGAAAATACGTCTAGGGATTTGATAGTGTGGTTTGTTTTGTTTTTTCTCTTCTAGCTGTTAAACAAGCAAATAAAGAATTACTCAACATCTGAAACGTGCTGCCGGCAGAGGCGGTATCCAGTAGAACAGTGGGGGCTTCAAGAGGGGATGGGACAGATTAAGAGAAAGGGTCAAGGGAAGGGGGCAAGGGAGGGAGAGAAGTTGCAAAATAAGGGCTGCTATCTGCACAACTGAGCAGACTTGGCAGACCGCAAGGCCTTTTTCTGCTGGCGAATTTTGTAAGTTCGTATGTTGATGTTCATATGAAAGGTATGCAATGTCTTAAGTTTATTTCATTAGATAATTTATCTAGTTTGGAGAAAGTTATAGCTGAAAGGAAATATGATGACTGCCAACCAGTTTAGAATAAACATATCAGCTATAGAAATTTACTTCTTGAAGCACTGTGTAAAGTAATGGAGGAGAGAGAAGAAAAAAGGTGTATAATTGTTGGGCTATATGCATACTGAAATGATGCAAGGAATATATATTTATACTGCACTAACACGTCTGCTACTGAAATAAATATATTTTTTTTAAATCAATCATACACAGAATTAAGAGTTTACATAGAGGAGGCTGGGGGAAGGAAGGGGAGGGCAAAGGGAAAGAAGTAAAAAAAATATATATATATATACACACACACACGTATATATATATATATATATATATATATACATATATACATATATATTTATACAATGTGTGTTTTGGGATAAATGCAAGAATAAAAAGTGATATCTGCATTAGCCAGTGAAGATATCATTGATATCTTCATGCTCCTATACATCATGCTGTTATCTCCACACTCCTATACGTCATACTGAAACTGCCATTCTCACAGTCACAACTTTCACTTTTGTTATAGCAACACACGCTCACTCTTCCTTCTGCTGCTCTGAAGCTCCTGACTCACTCTCTCTATTCTCAGTACAGTCTGCAGCTTTTTGTGGAGAAATTCAGTTAAAATGACCAGAAGTCCACATTTTTTTCTTACTTAGCTCATGGATACTGCTTTACTACGAAGGTCTGGGAGCGAGTTATGGGAGTCTCTTACTAGTGCTCGGTCACGCTACATTTCTGGGGGAAAGTGAAAGTCTTATTATGCTTGCCGAAGTGCAATGTAGCAGGATCAACCAGATAAGTGTTTTAAATCAATATTTAGCTAAACAAATACGGCAGGATCAACTTACATTTTTTAATGAAACATGTCATCAGTTCTGTTGATGGGGAGTAATTCAGGAAAACAGTGAAATTACCAATATGGGTACTAGTGGGCTAACAAAACGCAGAGGGACAGGAGCAACCAGTCACATTTTAAATCCTTATTTAAATGATTATTTATATAAAATAATGGCAGGATCAACCAGATAAATTTCTTTAAAATTACAAAAATCCACCAAATAATTTTTTTCCAAAACACATACTGTAGCTCATCTTTTGTGTTGGGGCCTCTTGGAGGGGGTATTGAGAACTGTGTTTGAAGAGATTCAATCACATGTGGCCCAAAACACATATTGTATAAACAAAACATGACATGGCCCTACTGAAGATATCATATTTATCTTCACTCGAGGCCAATGACATCAAGATATCTCACTCGTGGCTTCGCCACTCGTGAGATATCATGATATCATTGGCCTCTCGTGAAGATAAATATGATATCTTCAGTCGGGCCATGTCATATCCCACATATATATATATAGGAAGTTATAAGGCAATAATTGATGGGTTTAGTTTTTTCACATACAAAACCCGTAGCTCAATTTGCCATAATAAAGGAGTGTTTATTACAGCAAGCACACGCTGGGTTTCCCTGTCTGCTGCGCATGCGCCAGACGCTGCTCTTCCGCAATGCCAGGAGCCACCCTAACCCACAGAAGGCCAGACTGCCACTGCTCAGTGGTAAGTACAGTTTTTTAAAACAGAAATAAATGGCAGTCACTAAAATGATTTGAACTGCCTCTTTACCACTAAAAAGAAAAAAAACAAACATTTCTTTCAGCAGCCGCGTCTGACCGTTGACCCTGTTGAAATCCGGTTGGACGGCGGCTGCACAGAGACATCGTCTATTTATTTTATATAACTGCTGTGGTGGAAAAAACGAAACCTAACAATTATATAAAATAAAATATGGGGTGGTGCGTAAAGTTGAATTTTACACACACTCTCGGTGTTGGATGCCGAGATAAACCCCTCGAGCTTCTCTCTCAGGGTTTATGTGGCATCCAACACCTCAGGTGTGTGTGTGTGTGTGTGTGTGTGTGTGTGTGTGTGTGTGTGTATAAAATTCTGATTACACACACCACCCCATACGTTATTCTAATTATAATGGATAGTCCCTCCCGAGAGTGACCACTGAGAGCTTTTCCAATATTAGGGAAAATATTGTACATATTGAGTATGATCTTTAAAAAGGTGATATCTTAATAAGATCCTCTTACCTCTGACAAAGAGAAAAAAATCATTCTGCTTTAGTAACAATGTTGGAATTCTGTTTTTATTTTATTTTAAACTACGCTTGCAACTTAAAGGAAAACTGTCCAAACAGTGAGGGCATTCACCAGGGCTGCAAAAAATGCCCGATTTAAACAACCAATATAGTTTAAAATGAATGGAGCTAACCTTTTTATGAGTTATTAATTGTTGTACTGTTGCTCCTGGATGCACTATTTTGAGAGCGTACTTACGGAGAGACAGAGTGTGACCCAGACATCGGTTCTGTGCGGAATGCTAAATATAAAAAGGCAAGCGAGGCACATTACACTGGATAAAAGAAACACCGTGCCATGTAGAGGTCTATTAACTGAACCTCTGAAGCAATTCCCAGTTAAAACAGAGCAGTGTAAGGTATTAAAATCGTTCTTAAAGTTGGAACTCCAAGCTCAGTCATGCGCCAGTAGCGCCTAGTGCTCAAGTTAAGGAATCGCATTAGCGCTAAGTTTCTACTGCGCATGGCCGAAGCTTGGAGCTCCAACTAAGAGCGATTTTAGAAGTACGCACGCCGCTCTGTTTATAGCTGCTAGAGAGTGCAGTGAATAGACCTCTACATAACGCAGGTATTTCTTTTTATCCAGTGTAAATATGCTTGCACAAATCATTTCTGAGCATTCCGGCACAGGCGCAGGATGTCCAGGTCACACTCTGTCTTCAAGTGCGGTGACACTTTCAAAATAGTGCATCCAAAGAAGCAACAGTTTCTTCAGCAATTAATAACTCATAAAAAGAATTAGCTCCATTCATTAAACCAATGGTATTCATCGAGCATTTCTGGCCTAATGAACTCTTCACTATTAGGAACAGATTTTCGCTGAATATGTACTATTGCTCCTGGATGCACCATTTTGAAAGTGCGCGTACCGGAAGACAGAGTGTGACCCAGACATCCGGTTCTGTGCCGGAATGCTCGTAAAAATGACGAGCAAGGCACATTTACACTGGATAAAAAGAAACACCGTGCCATGTAGAGGTCTATTAACTGAACCTCTAGAAGCAATTCCCAGTTAAAACGGAGCAGTGTAAGGTATTTAAAATCGTTCTTAAAGTTGGAGCTCCAAGCTCAGTCATGCGCAGTAGAACCTAGCGCTAATCGCCATGCCGAACTGAGGAGCACTGAGGGCGCTACTGCGCGTGACTGAGCTTGAACCCAACTTAAGAACAATTTTAAATACCTTACACTACTCGTTCAACTGGAGCTCTAGAGGTTCCAGTTAATAATTCCTACATACGCGATGTTTCTTTTTATCCAGTGTAAATGTGCCTCGCTCGTCATTTTTACGAGCATTCTGGCACAGGACCGGATGTCTGGGTCACACTCTGTCTTCCGGTGCGGTGGCACTTTCAAAATGGTGCATCCAGCAGCAACAGTACAACAAGTAATAACTCATAAAAGGTTATCTCCATTCATTTTAAACGACATTGGTTGTTTAAATCGGGCATTTTTTGCAGCCCTGGTGAATGCCCTCACTGTCTGGACAGTTTTCCTTTAAGATGCCAACTGTTACAAAAACAGCTGTACAGAGTTTATATGCTCTTCTGATCAGATTACCTTGTAGCATTTTCCAGGACTGATCTGGTAAGAAAACTCATCCACATACCATCCCTCTTGCCCAACAGCCATTCAAGGACACCTAAAAAGAAATTAACAGTTTGCAGAATCTGCATATACTTTTATTCATCTACAGTATGTATCCATCCACAGTATCTCTCCATCCACCTATAGTATCTACCTACAAGTATCAGTCTCAGTATCCGTCTACAGTATCTATCGAGGTACACTGTCTACACTATGTACACTACCTACACCATCTATGTACAGTATCTACAGTATGTATCTACATATTACATCTATGTACAGTGCCAGTACACACTCAATGTACAATATCTATCTACACCCTATGCACAGTATGCGTCTGTATCCAAGTATCTATCTGACCGTCTGTGTCTATCTCGCTATCTACCTACCTAATCTATGCCAAACATGGAAGGATAAAATGCAATTTTCATTTCAAAAGACAAAAACATTTTCCATGAGAAATATAGTTCCAGGATGGTACATTCCCATCAAGTAAAACTTATTTCTTTTTGTTAGGTCCAACCTTGTCCGTGGTATTTACATAAGGAATAATACACAGTCGGGTGTGTGGCAATACTGTAATAACCGAACAACCTGGGCGGCTTGTGAGGCCAGAGGTGAAGTCAAGGGCCTTCAACTACACAGGAAGTGAGGTTATTACAATACTGACAAACACCTGGAGTGGATTATTACACTTATAACATTTGTAAAATGGTCAAAAGTGTTACAGACACAGGTAATGTGCACCCTCACCACGGGCATTCTGGTACAGCTGTAGGTTTAAGAGCTGAACCTGGCAGGATGGAATCTAGTGTCGTGAGTATTCCCATGTCGCGTATCAAATAGTCCACAAAATTGTCACTCCTTAACATATAGACGCCAAGAGCATCCCCCAACTATCAACACAACTGAGTTATATCCATATAGTAAACACCAAAGACATAACAAATAAGGGATAAAAGCTTTCACAGTACCTTTGATGCAGAACTCAGCACTTGCTCCTGAAATTTTATTTAATTAAACATTTGGTATCCGGGAAAGGCACACCAAGTCAAGGCTCGTCTCCAGGTGCGACCCAGGGAACAGGGAGCATAGGATAAAAGTATATATGATGCAAATAAGGAAACAAAATATACAGGATACAGTAATACAGTATACAGGCTACAATACAACTAAAGTAAAGGGTACAAAAGATAACAGCCTAAAACAATGTAGACAATACAAACAATGCAAGTACTATGTGTTGTTATGGGAACAAGTGGGGGGTAGCAGGAGGTGCTGCTGAGATCTGACAGAGATGTGTGTGTGTGTGTGTGTGTGTGTGTGTGTGTGTGTGTGTGTGTGTGTGTGTGTGTGAGAGAGAGAGAGAGAGAGAGAGTTACGTAAGAGAGGAGTTTGAGAGTTCCAGATAGAGGGGAGCTGATAAGTGTAGGCAGGCTGATTTGCCCAAATTGGAGGATGGAGTGGGAAGGTAGAAGGAGTGAGGAGGAGGGAGAAATATGGAGATGCTGGCTAAAATCCTCATCCATTTAGATCAGATGGTGGCATGATGCATTAGGGTCAACAGAGGAAAGTGATGTAGAGAAGACAGGATGACTCCAAAACTTTTCAACTGGAAATAGAAAACTGTGTGCTTCTATACAGTAATAAAAAATGATTAGTCAAGTACCTGCTATAAGGCGATGTATAAAATCAAGACCGAGTGTCAAATTAGTATAAAATACATACCAGACAAGATTCACCATGAGAGTAACAAGCAACAGCTCTCAGGTGAGGCACCACTGGCAACACTGAAGCTAACAGAAAAATAAATTACAATAAGTATGACAGAAATTCTTCTTTCGGTAATGTGCCATGTTGTCAATGGGAATTACTTACAACATGGGTACTAAGACACTAAGCTAGAAGGGGGTGCGGGGGGAGCTGCAGCCTAACAGACGGCGTGCTGCACACTCAAGCAGATTAGATAAACCGAATGGCATGTATCTGCCGGAAGTTTTCTTATGTTCGTAAGAAGCACTACCCACAAAGGATCAGGCAGGGGAGCATACTAACCCATATATTGTGTCCAAGAACAACAAAACTCTTTTCAGGCTTTTACAGTACCAAGTCTATATCGGTGCCAGTGGTGCAGATCTGGCAGTGTAAAGAGCTGCCAGAGTTTTGCAAGCCACTCCACTGCGTTTCGGCAAAATGTGTTCCCTGGTTTGTTGGGAACACGGAGCGGAGTGCACCGGTGCAGGCGTTTTTTGCAAGTGTGTAAAAACGCTGCTTTGCCTGTACCAATGCCACACCCATTCATAGCCCCCCTGTGCCGGATATGCCCCCAAAACACGGGGAAGGCCACTGGGAATGCTGCATAGCTGCAGCATGTAAAAAGAAGAGGGTGGAGGTGCGAAGAAAGTGAGGAAGCCGATTCAGATGGGAACGCTCCAGGTAAGTTTGCATGTAAAAGCACCACTTTTATTACCATGATAGCTGCCTGCAACACTAAGCCCAGAGTATGTGTCAGCCAAACAGTGTGCCTATGATGCTTGGAGAAGTTCTAGATAGAGGACCATGTGGCTGCTCTGCCAGTTCTAATACAGATGCTTTTGCCCTCTCTACCCCAGAGACTGCCATAGCCCTGGTCGAATGTGCTCTGTCAGTGCTGATGGCTACACCTTGCCGCTTCATAAACCCATGCTATACAGTATTTTTTCTACCTTGTCAAGGTGGCCTTGGAAGTTACTTGAACCTTTTTTTCCACTGTCCAGAGAGACACTAAAGGATTGTCTGGCTAACAAAAAATCTGCAGACCTCAAAGTGATCACCAAGCATAAATCAAGCTTAAGCCAATTCCTTTCCTTTTTGAGTAGCCCACTGTTGAGAAAAGGAAGAAAGATGCACCTCTTAGGTCATACATACAGGGGGCAAAGGAAACCCTTGGAAGAAAACAGCTGGTTGAAATATTACCTTGTCATTATGCATAACAAGAACTGATTTCTTTTTTAACAAGGAAGAGGGAGAAAAAATGCAGCCATCGATCTGCAGAACAGATAGCTTATGAAAGAGACCAACTTTGTAGGTGAGAATATCCTCAAGAGAATAGAGAGGAAGGCACAAAAAAGGACACCATCAAGGACCTGGCATGGCTCCAGAAGAGAAGGATGACCTCTCAGGGAGCAGAAAACAAAATCCTTATCCAGTCAAAATTGCAAGGAAAAAAAAAAAAAACTGTGAGGTGGTAGCCTAGTAGGCTTCAACTCCTGCTCTCTGGCCCAGGAGTAAGAAATACTCCAAACTCCACAGAAAACTGCAACAGAGCAAACTTTCTGGCTAGCCAGAGTGCATCTGTGACTGCAGCAGAAAACAACCGTACCTTGTTAAAATATTTCTTCTCACAAATCAGACTTCCCATTGCAGGGGCCCGGAGACTGGATACTGGATACTGGACTTGTTCCTGATCTTGTAACTCAAGACGCAGGGGAGTCGTGACAGTTTCTGAACTGTGAGACTGTTCTGTTCCTTCCCCCCTCCCCAAAGACACATCTGGGGAAAAAAAAATGTAGATACCAGTTTAGTATGTGTGTCCTGGTAAAATTTTTGAAATAAATAAAGGCACAACTAATTTTCCAGATTTAAAATTATGGACTTCTGGATAGTCTGAAGCTGTCAAAAGAAAAACATGGTCTAATTCGAGAATTTTCGAAGGATCTCTGACATCAGAGAGAAAACAGAAAACGGGACATTCCTTGAGGACACACTGAAGATACAGACTGCACATTGCCTCTGCTGGAGGACACAGTAACCAAATGAAGAAAGTAAGAACTTGAGAGTTCTCTCGGACAGCAGAGACCTATCTGGAGGGTTCTGAACTGGACAAATCAAGGGCACGCACTTTTGGAGTTAAGAGTTCACTGTCCCAGACGAATTATATGGCAGCTTTAGTAATCCATGGAACCTACAGGCAGGGATTGATTTTCACACTGTTTTACTAGCCCAGGACTAGTGCTGATTTCCCATGGTTGTCAATGAAGTAAAAAAAAAAAAAAAGTCTCTACTACAGTAGGCTCTAGTCCTCATACTAATCTTCCTTAGCATTCCAGATGGCCTGGTGTGAGTAACAGCTCATTGAGAGTTGCAAATATCTAGCAGTACAAGAGGGGATCCCACAAAAGTCTCAATGTGAGTCATCATCACTCCATTATTAGTAATTTCAGCTAGTGTCCAGGCTGTGATCAAGGGTAAAGTGCTGTTAAATCACTAGCTTCTGGTTTTCTGAACTTGTCTTTGATGATCTGTCCCACATTATTAAGACCAGTGCCCCTTCATTTCCCTACATTTTGAGTGTCTGTATCAGATATTTCAGTGACAAAATGTTAACAGGTATATAGGGCCTGCACTGCAGGTGGTAGGTTTTATTCCAACCTCACCATAGCTACTCCTTCTCAATCTCCCAACTCTGTACTTTCCCTGGACATCACTGCAGACCAGATTCAGAAATGACCATCCATAGACCCATAGCTGACTTTACTGGCAGGTGTAGGGGTCACCAGCTTTTTATAATGGACCACGCTAGTCAATGCCATATATGTAATCTCACCCAACATGCCCTTTCATCCTAAAAACAATGCTTTGGAACATGTATGGTACAAAAATAAACCTTGATAAAATACATAATTTGAATGGTTAAAACAGGCATTCCTGGGGTGCATAGATTCTCCTAAACTGAAATAAAGGTGGTATGGCTTTATGCCTGGATACTGTTTCAACGGGGCTGATGAAAGGACAAGGTTAAAAAATCTGTTACTGTTGGGGTCAGAGCGTGTTAAAATCAATACTTCTGTGCCTGGTACCAGTATAAATAAAAATGTCATAAGGTTTTCTATTTCCCCAAGTCCCCTAGGTTTATGTGTCCCCCTCCTGTGTAGCCTCTCCCCCAAAAAAATCCTAGATGTGCTCCTGCTCACCTGTGACACTGTACAACAACTTGCAGAAGTGCAGGTCTCCAGCTGATTACAGGGTGGGGGCTGAGAGTGACTTTCTCTGCCAGACTGTTCGCTGCCCTGTGGGTTGGGGTGAGTGTGATGAGGTGCATGATGATCTTGGCTATTGTGTGTGTAGAGCTTGGACTGCGTGACAGAACATCTGTTGTTGTGGCGGGGGAGAGAAAGGACCATAGTACATAATGATGGGAGACACACTGTATGTAAATACATTGCAATCTTTTTTTGCTGGGGCAGGAAGCAATGTGGGAACTGGATAAATGTGATTTTTTTCCTCTGTAACTGATCAAAATGTACTATTACAGTTGTGGGCTACTGTAACAATCTGTGGGCTAGTGCAATTTTGAATCAAATAGTCCTGCTGGTTAGTGCAAAAAAAAAAATGTTAAGTTGACCCCTGCCTATAGGTACCCTGTGAAATAATGGCTGACACTCTAGGCAGTCCGCCAAGCAGTTGTTCAGAGTTTCAGGGGAAAATTTTACTTTGAACCTCCTGGAGTGTTTATGTAAGCAACTGCCACTGCATTGTCCAAGTGGGCAATGACCACCTTGAACCGTGACGGTTCTTGAAAATGGAGGAGTACCAGAAACACTGCCACTACATCCCCCAAAACACTGTATCTTAAGGTTTTGATCGTGCCAACTTCAGATGCCCCTGACTGGAATCTGAACCAGAACAGCGCTAAAGCTAGGAGGCAACTGGTGTTAGAATTTGTTATGGATGCTGATCTTTTCACAAGTTCCTCAGATCTTCCTACCAGAGGAGGAAAAGACCGGTTGAAGAGGGAATCCAAATGGATGACACAAATTCTTCCATTGCCAGGAGAAAAAAAAAAAGGCGACAGAAGGAAAAAAAAGCAAAAACAAACAAGAAAAAGTGTGCTCCGCGTCCTGCACTGGCTGCCAGTCTATTGGCAGATCACCTTTAATGTTGGATTACTGACCCCTACAAGGCCCTACATGTCCAGGGACCGAGCTATCTGCAAGATCTCCTCCATCCTTAACGCCCTCCCCGATCCCTTCGCTCCGACAAGGGATAGCTAGAGGTTCCCAGGTTTAGGCTTAAGATTTCTGGTTCATTTGTGTTTGCGGCCCCTACACTGTGGAACTCTCTACCTCGTCAGGTAAGGGAGTACCTAACTGTCGAGAGTTTTAAATCAGCCTTGAAAGCCCAACTATTTAGCTTGGCCTTTCCAGACTACAGTCAGAATTATATTCAACTTTACTGGATCAAATCATTTGATAGCTTTAGATAATTTCTATTTACTACTTTACATTTTATTGTTCTCTGTTTTATTGTACAAAGCGCTTTGGTCTTAACTGGGATTTCACTTTTTATAATTAAATAACCGATTGATTGAAAGTCTATGGTACCTCCATAGATGTGTTCATCAGACCTAGGGTCTGAAAAAACAGGGAGCCAAAATTCACCTTTTAGGTTCTCAGAAAACAGATATCCCATAGTAGAGGTTCTCCTTGGGGAAGGAGGGGAACCCTATAAGGTCACAGGAGAACCAGTCTCTGAGGCTGAGATAAAGGACTGTTCTCTGTGTTAATTATCCAGCCTTAGAAAATGGGTAGGGACATTTCTCAGCCTCTGATTGGCTAAGACCCCTGGCAAGGGGTACATATATGTGTCAGAGACCAGGAAATAACTAGTCCCGGTAGCAGCCTGTCCTTCTAGTAAAAATGTCAATGGGCACATGCCAATTTTAAACATCAGAGTCACCATTTTTTTCTTTGCTTAGTGAGCAAGTGACAGCCCTCCTACTTGGTTCAGTAGTCATGACTGACTTTGAACAAAACTCCTTTCTCTCTGTAGACAAATGGAAATCTGGGCTTTAAAATGCACACTGAGCCTGAAAAGAAAAGTACCCCCCACTTTTTTTTTTTAGCTAAGACCAGACTCCAGTGCTATGTCCAACTGCGCTCAACTGCAAACGAACACCGCACCACTACTGTCACGGTGCTCAGCCAGTCATGCTTCTCTACAGTGGTCTGACTGTGAATTTGAGGCACTGCAAAAAAATAAAAACTTTGTTAAATGTAAACCAGAAGAACAGGTTACTCACCTGTAACAGTAGTTCTAGGAGTGGTATATGTTGTTCATCCACACTCTCTGGCATGTCCCTTTCCCCTTTAAATCTTGCCGGAAGTCTTCAAGCTGGCACCTCCAACCCACCCCGGTGGTAAATACCTCAGCTCCGCCCCATGACGCCAGATCTTAGCCTGCTGGAAGCAAGGTTGTACGCCTAAAGCCAGGGAGGTCGGGTGGGTGCGTGTGGATGAACAACATATACCACTCCTAGAAAGGAAAATTACGTACCTACCGTAATTCTTGATCTTCTTGGACGAGTCTCCACCACTCATTCACACTAGTGGGATTGGCGCCGGAGGCACTAAGACCCATCGGGAGCAAACTTTTGCTGAGGGTCGAAGCCGAGAGTAGCGCGAGACACGGGTGCCGCAGCAGCGGCTCTCACGGTAATGACCATCTCGGGCGACAGACCCCTCCAACCGCCCAGTACCTTTTACCAAGGAGGTGCAGCGCAACTAACGTGAAGAGTAAACTCAACATTAAAAAACGGACATAAGATAGTCCGTATGACCCGTGTAAGAAGGGTCAGCAAAGAAGTCCTCCACGGCCTAAAGATTTGAGGAGTGAAGACCAATACAGCGGTGAGCTCAAGGGGATGGAGGTAGGCGTGTGAATGAGTGGTGGAGACTCGTCCAAGAAGATCAAGAATTACGGTAGGTACGTAATTTTCCTATCTTCCTGGACATAAGTCTCCATCACTCATTCACACTAGTGGGAGAGTACCAAGCTGATAATCCCCCAAAAGGGTGGCAGGAGAGCCAGAGCTCACGCGTCTAAGATAGAAGCCCATTAAGGATAGTTCTGCCGTGCTTAACAAAGGTATGCACTGAGCTCCAGGTGGTGGCGTTGCATATATCTGCAATTGGAACATTGCGAATTTCCGCTAGGGATGCCGCGACCGCCCTAGTAGAGTGAGCGTACACTCTACCTTCTAATTTAACTTGAGCCATGGAATAGCAATGACGAAGGCATGCCACTAACCATGAAGAGATGCATCTAATAGCGACAGGTTGACCCAGCCGGGTGTCGCTGAAAGAAACAAACAGTTGCTGAGTCTTGCGAACATCCTTGGTTCTATCTAAATAGAACCGCAAGGCTCTCTTAACATCCAAGGAATGAAGAGCCTGCTCCCTTCATTTTGAAATTAGCGAAGTAAGCGGAAGTACCAGAGGTTGGTTTAGATGGAATTCTGACACAACCTTGGGAAGAAATTTAGGATGAGCACGGAGAACCACGTTGTCTTTATGGAATACAGTATACGGAGGGTCCGTGAATCAGGCATGTATCTCAGAGACCCTCAGGCTGAGGTAATGGCCACCAGGAAGCAGTCTTCCAGGTAAGAAATTTTAGCTCACAGGTAGCTAAGGGTTCGAAAGGCTTCCAGTGAGCATGTCCAGCACCAGGTTAATGTCCCAGGCTGCAACTGGACGCTTAACAGGGTTTGGTATGGAGAATCCTTAAGAAATCTCTTCACCATAGGTAACTGAGCCAGAGTTAAGGAAGAAACCGGCTCATGGAGCGCTGAGATGGCACTAAGGTGAACTTTAACTGTGGAGTACTGAAGACCTAAGTTTGATAGGTCCAAAGATACTCCAGAACCTTGCCAGGAGGACAGGAAAAGGATTCCAAGAGGATTTTGCACACCAGAGAAAACGTTTCCATTTGGAAGCGTCGCTTTTGGGTGGCTGGCTTCCGAGCAGCCAGAAGGATGTCTGAGACTCTACGAGACGTTGAACCGATTCACTTCTATCTCTTCAGGAGCCAAGCATGAAGGTGAAGTGATTTCAGGTTGGGATGGACCAACGAACCCTGAGTCAAAAGACTGATTTGCAAAGGAAGTGGTCTTGAGAGGCTGCCAACATACTGTTGAGTAGAGGAAACCATAGTTGCCGAGGCCAGGAAGGAGCAATGAGAATCATCTTGGTCCCCTGAGACTCGAACTTGAGGAGTACTCTCTGGATTAGAGGAAGCGGTGGAAAGGCGTAAAGAAAGCGTTTTGTCCACCGCAGCCTGAACGCATCCTGACAGAAAATGCCAGGCCCTGGATTTCTGGAGCAGAAGAGAGGCAGTTTTGCGTTGAGTGGGGATGCAAAAAGGTCCAGGTCTGGAGTCCCCCACTCTTTGAACAGGGACCGAGCTATGGCTGGATCGAGAGACCACTCGTGAGGGTCTGCCTCCGTTCTGCTGAGGTGATCTGCTAGGTCGTTTTGTATACCTGGCAGATAAACCGCTTGAATCAGAGACTTGTGCTCCAAGCACCACTCCCACACCCTCATTGCTTCCCTGCAAAGGGGGTAAGAATGAGCACCGCCTTGCTTGTTGATGTAATACATCACTGCTTTGTTGTCCGTTTGAAGGAGAATGTTCTTGTGACAAAGGACATCCTTCAGAGCTCGGATTGCATAGAGACCGCGTCTCATCTCCAGGACATTTATGTGGAGATGAGTTTGAACTGAGTCCATACACCTTGAGTGTGGAGGGAGAGACAGTGAGCTCCCCATCCCATTAGCGATGCGTCTGTGGTGATGGAGATCTGATGATCGGGGAGCAAAGGGAATCCTTCAGGAGATTGCTCTCTTGAGACCACCAGGTGAGAGACACTCGAAGGGGCTCCGTCACCTTGATGGGATAAGACTGGGGGTGAGAGGTCGGGGACCACTGAGTGGAGAGCATCCATTGGGTGGTTCTCATGTGCAGTCGGGCCAGGGGACAGTGAAGACCGAGGACGCCATGAGACCCAACATGCGTTGCATCGAGAGAGCTGTAACCGATTGGTTCTCCCTGATGTAACGGGCCATTCGAAGGATGTCGAGTCTTCTGTCCTCTGGAAGGAAAGCCTTCGCTGAAGAGGTGTCTAGAAGCGTCCCTATGAACAGGAGCCTCTGGGAGGGTTGCAGTTGAGATTTTTTCAAATTCAGCAGAACTCCCATGGACGTGAGAAGACGAGAAGTCGTTTACCGCGGCTTCAAAGTCCCTTAGACGGAAGGGCCTGCTAGAAGCCAATCGTCCAGGTAGGGAAACACTCGAGTCCGACTTTCCTGAGATGCGCCCATGAGAACTGCACAACACTTTGTAAAACTTCAGGCGCCGAGGGATCCTAAAGGGCAGGACTCTGAACTGATAATGCTGACCCAAAGCTACAAACCTGAGGAACTTGCAGTGGGTCGGGTGGGCGAGATATGCTGGTAAGCATCCTGCATATCCAGAGAGGCCAGCCAGTCGTGCTGATGCAGCAAGGGTAACAGGGTACCTAGGAAATCATCTTGAATTTCTCCTGGGGAGGAATCTGTTTAACTTTCTGAGGTCTAGAATGAGCATCCCCAGATTTCTTTGGAACCAGAAGTAATGGAGTAGAACCCTGTGTTTCTTGAGATGCGGGGGCACCAGTTCTATTGCCCTGTTGTTCAGAGGCCCTGGATCTCCACGGTGAGGAGGTCTGACTGAAGACCGACAACCTGGGTTGTCGTCTGGGAGGACAATTCGAGGTTTCAAGAAATTGAGAGGAATAACCCTCGCGAATTATCCGAAGGACCCATTTGTCCGAAGTTATGGACTTCCACTGGTTGTAGAAGTACATCAGACGACCTCCCACCGGAGGAGAAAGTTCCACCTCAGGCAGAGTGGATGGAACTTGGGCCAACGACTCATAAGGTAGCGCTGGGAGCTTTAGGCCCTGCGCTTTCTGCTGCGTCTTCTTTTGAGGTTGGGCAGGTTGGCTTTTATGGAAGCTTCCCCTGCCTCTGCCTCGAAAGGACTGGCGACTATGAAACTGGCGCTCGTGCTATCATGCCCCCAGAGGGGCAGGCGGAGGTCTGGCCAACTTAATGGCTGATCTAGTCTTCTGAGTGGCCTCTAAGGCTTGCTCCACCTGAGGGCCAAAGAAAGGAGCCATCAAAGGCAGCGCCATCACCTGCTGCTGAGCATCATTGTTGAAGCCAAAATGCAGCCAGAGATGGCGCCGAGAAATTGCAAATCGGCTGTGAGCGAGAAGCGGTGTCGAGAAAGCGCCCATGGTGGCTTTGACCTGTTGAAGGTTGACTCAATACCTCTAATAACTGGTCAGAAGAAGCTCTGACTTGGAATCAATCTGGAAGAGCTTCAACCATTCTTTTCATAGAGTGCCACAGGATATACTCATACTGAGAAAAATAGCCTTGATAACTGCAAGTCGATACAGATGTGAGGCAGCAAAGACTCTCTTACCTAATGTATCAATCTTACGAGACTCTTTGTTAATAGGTCGAGCTGTGTAGTTTGAGGAAGAATCGACTTGTCATTCTCTGCAGGACTACAATAGGATCATCGAAGGCTTGGGATGCCAAAATGGGGCGATCCTTGGGAGCTGAATACTTCTTATCAATGGATTTAGCCACTGAGGAATAAGAGCAGGATTATTCCATACCATTTGAGACAGCGTCTCGAAGGAAGGCTGGATCGGAGGAGTCAAATCCGTAGGGATCTCGAAGCATGAAGATACTGGTCTTAATATCTTCCCAGGATCGATGTCTGTAGTCTGGAGAAAAAGTGGATCCCAGGTTCTTCAACAGAGACTTAAAGGACAGGTCCTCGACCACAGGCTCTGTAGCAAAGAAAGATCCTGTTCCTCCACTTCATCACCCAACGAAGGTCTGGGTCAGGCTCAACATCATCTCTTGATGGTCCAGAAAGGACTGTTTGGACAGGAAAGGAGTGAAATTAGGAGAGGAGGAAATAGCAGAAAAACAAGGAGAGTCCCCAAGGGCTGCAGGCGCGAGGGCAGATAAGCAGGCTGAAGAGCGGCACGAGGCGCCTGGCGCGCGAAGAGCCTGTGACCCCATAGCGCCCAGCCAGCGCCCATGAGGCGACAGCTCCAGCCTTCAGCAGCGCGGCCCGGCAACGCCGTGCAGCGCCGCCATGGCGCCCGGGCAACCGCCCGCGATAAGCGCCCATGACAGCGCGCCCTATCCAACGGCACCACTGAAGCGCCGCGAGACCCAGCGAGCGCCCGCGGGCAACGCCCCGCCAAAGACCCAGCGGCACAGCCGAGCGCCCGACAAGCCAACAGACCGTGCCGAGCGCTGGAAAAACCCCAGGAACCTGGAAAGCTAGAAGGAAAAAAAGCAGGAGATAAGGGCATGGTGAGGCCCCTCGCGCAACAGCATGTGAGGGGAAACACCTAAGCACGGAGTCGCTGGCACCGAAGAAGGCGCCACGCGACTAGGAAGGTCCAACCGCCCTACCTGATTGCCGGAGGGGCCCGAGGGCTCCGAGGCAACCGAGCCAGGCAGAAGAACCAACCTCCGAGCCCATTGCTCCATAAGAGCGGCCCACTGATGAAACTGCTCATCTGGAGTCCTACCTATAGGCGGGGAGGGACTCCGATGTCGAGGACGACGATTACCGGAAGTTGGCGACTCCGAAGGAGGAGACCGCAACCAGCAACGATAACCGAGCGCCGGCCGCAGACATACCAGAGGGCGCAATCTCAAGTGATGCCTTCTTTTGACCTGTGGGTCGAAGAAGAGCTCGAGGCCTAACGTACGTAGAATGCGATCATTTATTTTATGCCGGGCGGGGACCGCCTATCCCCCGGCATCGGACTGACCGCTGTCGGAACCCGCTGAGGAGAAGGAGGCTGACAGGATCCAGCCGGCTGACTGAACAGCTTTCATACAGAAGTCTCCCTACCGTCACCTGACCTGCTCATGGTCGACTCCGGTCCAGTAGGCGAGACTTCTTCAAGTAAAATTTAATATTAGAAAATTTAACGAAAATAGAATAAAATTAAGCAATACTACTTATCGAGATAAAGTTACAAAAAACTGAAAACTATGCGCTAGTTTGAAGTTTGACCACTGAGACGAGCGATCGTCACTGAAGCGCACTCGCAAGGGAAAAAAGGAACTGAGAGTGTTGGAGGGTCGTCACCAGGATGGCTGGTTATCACCGAGCTGCTGCTCGCGGCACCGTGTCTCGCGGCGCCGTCTCTCGCGCCGACCCTCCAGCAAAAAGTTTGCTCCCGATGGGTCTTAGTGCCTCCGGCGCCAATCCCACTAGTGTGAATGAGTGGTGGAGACTTATGTCCAGGAAGATCTACTGTTACAGGTGAGTAACCTGTTCTTCTAGGAGTGTGGATATGTTGTTCATCCACACTCTCTGGCAGACTCCAAGCAGTTCTCCGGGAGGAGGGAGGCAAGGCGCACACCCCCTACTTGGGAAATAGAGATTGGAGAACAGAGGCCCCAAAAGCAGCATCCCGGTGTGACTCAAGGTTGATGTGGTAATGGGTAATAAAGGTGTTTGCTGACTTCCAGGTAGCAGCCCGACAGATTTCCTGGATAGGGATGTCCCTGGAAGCAGCCACAGATGCAGCAGTATGGCGGATAAAATGAGCTCTTATCCCTCTGGGAGGCTCCTTGCCCGCCAACTCATAGAACAGACCTATGCATGATGGAATCCACCTTGCAATGGTCCGTTTGGCTGCAGGTCTGCCAGAAGCAGCTTCAGCGTAGGTGACAAACAGCTGGCGAACCTCTCCACGAATTTCCGCCATCCTCTCCTTATAACAGGAGAGCGCACGTCTCAGGTCAAAGGTATGGAGCCTGTACTCAGCATCCGAGGTGTAATTAGGGTAGTACACCGGCAGAGTCAACACCTGGTTAAGGTGAAACTCTGACATCACCTTCGGAAGGAATTTCAAGTGGGGGCGTAGGACAACTTTGTCTCTGTGGAAGATCAGATAAGGGGAGTCCACCGAAAGCGACTGGAGCGCTCCTGTCCTTCTGGCTGACGTGACAGCCACCAGGAAGGCAGTCTTCCACAAGTGTGAAAACTCACACTTGCGCATGGGTTCGCATGGCTTGCCCATGAGCTTTGCCAAAACCAGCAAGAGATCCCACGGAGGTGGAGGTTCACGCACTGGAGGGGATATGTGATCCAGGCCTTTGCTGCACCAATGTCGGCTGAGTGGCCCACGCCCGGTAAGCAGAAATGGCTGCCAGGTGCACCCTAAGGGTCGATGACCATAGAATCCTTTGGAAAGAGACCAAAGGTAGTCGAGGATGTTAGCCACAGAGCAGGATAAGGGGTACAGACTCTTACCCCGACACCAAATGGAAAATCTCTTCCATTTGAAGGCATAACATTTCCTGGTCGATTCCATCCAGGATGCCTCCACTACAGTGTAGACATCCTCGGAATGACCCAAAGCCTGGAACTCTAGCCGCGCAGGTACCAGGCTGTCAGGTGCAGGGATTGAAGGTCTGGATGGAAAATCTTCCCCTGGTTCAGAGATATCAGGTCCGGGCGTGTACAAAGCCACTCCGGGGGCCTGCAGCTGAGGCTGAGGTGATCTGGGTACCAGAAATGGCACGGCCAGTCTGGGGCTACCAGGATCACCTTCGCCTTGTCCCTTCTCACCTTGAGTAACACCACCTTGTGGATCAAGGGAAACAGATGGACGGCGTAGAGAAGGCCTGGGGTCCACGGCCTCGAGAAGGCATCCCCCTGCAGCGAGCCCTGCTGAGGGGGGCGGGCATGAAACAGCCTCAGCTTGGTGTTCTCCCTGGAGGCAAACAGGTCCACCATCAGTTTGCCCCAACGGGAGAACAAGTTGTAAGCTACCTCTGGATGGAGTGACCACTCGTGGGATGTCTGGCCTATATGGCTGAGAGCATCTGCCAGCTGGTTCGAGACTCCTGCCACAAGAATGGCTAGGAGCTCCACCTCCAACCAGCTGACGAAGGTCCAGATGCGGAACGCCTCCTTGTAAAGCGGACCGGAGTGCGTGCTGCCCTGCTTGTTGAGGTAGTACATGGTCATGGTATTGTCCGTCTGGACTTGAACCACCTGACCCCAGAGCTGAGGAGCGAAAGCTGACAATGCCAGTCTGACTGTTCTGAGCTACAACAGGTTGATGTGGCATCGGGACTCCTCGGGGGTCCAGAACCCGTGGGCTCTGCTGTCCCCCATGTGGGCTCCCTAGCCCATGAGAGAGGCATCGGTCATAAGGACGACCGTCGGCACGGGGCAGACAAACGGGATCCCTTCCTGCAACCGTTCTGGGGTGGTCCACCATTGGACAGCGTCCCACATCTCCTGGGTCACAGTGATCAGCGGGTCGAAATGACCGTGGCACTGAGTCCACTGAGCAGCCAGCTCCCATTGGAGGGGGCGCATGTGCCATCTGGCCCAACAGACCACTGAGGTGCACACCGCCATGTAATCCAGAAGGCGCAGGAAGTCCCAGGCAGGACGCAAGTGCCCAACTAGGAATGATTGGGCAAAGGAGGAAAGAACCTCCGCCCTGTCTGCCGGGAGCCAAGCTCTGGCTTGACGAGAGTCGAGCTCTGCCCCAATGAAGCCCATCACCTATAAGGGCATGAGTTCCAACTTGGCTTCGTTGATCAGGAGGCCTAGTTGGGAGCAGGTTCGAAGAGCCAGATCCCTGGATCTCTCCACCTCCTGAAGGGAGGAACCTGCCAAGAGCCAGTCATCGAGATAAGGGTAAATTTGAACTCCTCGAGGCCGGAGAGGGGCTGCCACCACTGCGATGCATTTGGTGAAGACCCTTGGGGCCGATGACAGGCCGAATGGCGTAGCTTAGAACTCATGCAGGATCCCCTCGACCCTGAAGTGGAGGAACCACTGATGGGGCGGACAGATTGGAATGTGGAAGAATGCGTCCTGCAGATCCAGTGAACAGAACCACATGTTTCGCTCCAGGGATGGTATGATCTAGTTCAGAGTTACCATCCAGAAGGTGCGAGACCTGAGATACTGATTCAGGTCGTGGAGATCTACGATGGGGCGCTAACCCCCCATCCGCTTGGACACCAGGAAGTACCTGGACACAAAGCCTAAGTCTGTAGGAGGATCCAGCACTGGAGCTACCGCCTCCTTGCGGAGGAGCTGAGCAATGTCATCTCGAAGAGCCGACTGAGTGCAAGCTGAGATCCTTTCCTCCCGAGGGGTGCGGACTCGGCTGGGAGGGTACTGCTCGAATTCCAGAGGCAGTCCCTGGCCGACCACATCTAGAACCCACCTGTCCGGGGTGATATCGGACCAGGCAGAAAGAAAGTGGCGGAGCCAGCCCCTATGGGAGGACCCAGAGCTGGCGTGATGAGTGTAAGGGTGGCAACCCGTCACTGAGCAGGCTTAGAGGAGGAGAAGGCTCCTGGACTAGCACCTCGGCCTCCTTTACAGGGCTGTTGAGGACCCTGCTTGGGCCTGGGTGCCAAGCTTGAGCCTGCTGTTGCTGCTGTCCTCCTTGATAGGAGGGCTGCCTAACCACAGGGGAAGAGTGCCAAAAAGGCTTCTTCTTGCGCTTCTGCTGGTTCTTTCCCAAAGAACCCTTCGCAGAGGTAGCATCCAAGGTGGCACTGGACTGCTCTATGCGTTGGCGGTGACCAGCCACTCCTGGACCGAAAAGGTCGGTGCCTAGGAAGGGCACGTCAGCAAACTTGTGCTGAGTATCCGCTGGGAAGGAGAATAGCCTCAGCCAAGCCCTGCAGCGAGTGGCCATTGCGACTGCTAAAGAGCGGGCACAGGAATCTCCAATGTCCAGCGCCACCTGGAGCTGCTGTTTTGCAACAGCACGGCCCTGATCACAGACCTGCTTTACTGTGGTCTGTATGTCCGCCGGGAGATGAGGGAGGACTTCATCTAATGACCCTAGGAGGGCATGACAGACATGTGCCATGATAACAACCGAGCTGGCCTGACGAAGGCCTAAGGAGGAGGCCACACAGACCTTACGGGCAGAATGGTCCATATTCTTGGACTCCTTGTCCGGGGGTCGGTCAGTGTCGGCAGAGCTACCAGTACGTCTGAACACAGAAGCAGTTACTAGGCTTTCAGCCGAAGGATGTTCTGTGAACCCCGCCAGGGACCCCATGGGCACCGTATACTTGCAGGCCATATGGGGAGATGGAGCTGGGCAGGAAGCAGGACGCTGCCAAAGCTCAAGGGCCGGGCCAGTGATGGCTTCGGCCACTGGAAAGGCCTCCGTCGGTGTATCCCCCCTTTTTAGGATATCCATAAGGGGGTACTCCGCCTTTTTTCTGGATGGGCCCCAGGGGCATTCCAGTGGATTCGGAGATCAGGCGGAGGATGCCCTGAAAGGAGGAAGGGCCTTCCTCCAATTCCACCATGGATGACTCATCATTCCCAGGATGAGAGTATAATCCAGTGTCGTCAGAGTCCGAAGAGTCTGGATACAACAGTCTCCCGCCTAGGTCTCCCTCGATACGCCGAGGGTGACCAGGGATGACCGTGATCGACAGACGTCAGGAAAGGCCGGTGTCTGGATGGTCCTCTTTTGAGGGAGCCCCTCCCTGAGGCTCCTTAGGTGGTGGCTCCACCAAAATCGGTGGAGAGACCGGAATAGGCTGAGCCAGGATACGGGCTGGCCCCATGGGCGATGGAACCGAGGCCTTCGGTTCCGGAGGGGTCGGCTTCGGCCTTGGAGGAGGGAGCCAAGTGATGCTGGGGCAGCTGGCGGCGTCGGCTTCTGCCTGGTCAAAATCAGCTGTTGCCACATAAGATCCTCATAACGTCGACGAAGCTTCCGTCGAAGCCTCTCCTCATCCGAGGAGGATGAGGATCTGTGGCGGCGCCTCTTCTTAGAGTGTCTGTGGCCCTTTTTCAGCCGTTCAACCGAAGGGGTCCTTGTCCTCGATTGAGACAGACAAGGTCAGTTTGGTCGATCAGGACTCACCGGAGTCGGTGAAAACCGAGGTTCTGGCACAGTTTCCTCGATCGTGACACCCGAGGGCAGTGTCTCCTCATCGGGAAAGGAAAGGACCAGAGTCCTTTCTAAAGATCCGTCGACTGGAGTCAGTGATAAAGGCTCGATCGGGTCGAGAGTGATCTCGGCCGGTTCAGCCGTTTTCTCGGTCTCGGTCCCGTGGCCAGATGGAAGGTCCATAAAGCCAGCGGCCGAGTGATCTCGACCGAAGTCGAGACCGCGTGTTCCTGGGACTCGGACCTCTCTCGGTCCCAGGAGTGTCTCTGTTTAGTCGAAGACTTAGGGTCCTTATCCCTCTTCCGAGGGCAGGAGGAGTGCGAGCCCGAGAGCACCTCACCCCTGGTGAGGAGAGACTGGCACAACTCCCTGAAGGAGCCCGTAAAAGTAGAGCCAAGGTTGGGTGGATCAAAAAAGCTTTGACTAGCTGAAGCTTGAGCCGCTTCCTCCTCGAATGCCTTCATCTGCTCCAGCTGCTTGGTGGATCCCGCAGCCGCGGAAACCGCCCACCTCGCCTCTTTCAATTTCACTGGCGGGTTCCTTTTCTCTGGTTTCTGCAATTTTAGGTGCGTCTTGCGGTCGTCCAGAACGTTGGGATGGAAGGCAGGCAAAAAGTACAAGACGTGGTGTCATGTCTGACACCTAGGCAATAGACACACGTGAGGTGGGGATCGGTGCGCAACATCTTCTGGCTGAAGGTACACCGGCAACATCCGGGGGACGATTTGTCCTCCATGTCCGATGCGCTGTAATCGGAGTCGTGAACTCTGACAAGTTTTAGAGAAATTTGTGGTAAAAACCGCCGTTGCGAATCCAGGGCCTACGAATTGCTAAAGTAGCACAAGGGAACCTGAATCTTCCAGCGGAAAGGAAGATCAGGCGTCATGGGGCGGAGCTGAGGTATTTACCACGCGGGTGGGTGGAAGGACCCAGCTTGAAGACTTCCGGCAAGATTTAAAAGGGAAAGGGACATGCCAGAGAGTGTGGATGAACAACATATCCATGCTCCTAGAATTCTCCTTGGGGACAAGCAGACAATTTGTGCAGTTGGGGGGGGGGCACACTACTTACAAGCTCTAAATGAGTAACATACACAACAGTGCCCTCTACTGCCAGATCCAGCAGTGGAGAGACTACTTTACACTACATAAATTTTCACTTTAATACATTCTTTTTTACATTTTTAAACATTTACTAAAAATACATTTTATAAGCACAGTAATACTCTCAAAGGTGGGCGGTATGGGCTATACCGGACCTTCCAGGGGCTATGAGGCTCTCTGCCTGTGGTGCCAGGCTTCATTACGCCCATGGGCAGTCAGGCACAGCCCAACACTGCCTACCCTGTTGGGAATTATTGCTTGCATGATGAACCAGGACATGTAAACTAGCTGCAGGGGTGTCTTCCTGACTGTTCTGAATGGGCTCTGATCAGGAAGTCGACTGGACTAAGGAAAACTAAATGGCTCCCCCGCCCAAGAAGGCAACAAACACAGTCTTGACCATCATAACCCCCAAAAAATAAAAATAAAACCTGAAGCCAGGCAAGAAAATAACCTGGAACTGAAAATGCTGATAATGAAATGCAAATCACAGAGGTTTCTTTTAAGAAAAAGAGAAAAATAAAGGCAAGTATCTGGCAGGTCAGTGGAAGTCCAAATAGTTCCCCACATAAACTGCTCTGTTACTGGTCTGGAGGGACTGTATTTTGAATCTGGTTTGATTACAAACCTGACCAGGCTCTACAGAACTTAAAATTGAAGGGGAAGGGGGGAAGAAAGACTTTTTAGTGGTTACAAAGTTAGTTGTGTTGAACCCCTGCTCAGGGTGGGGGTGGGGGGTTACTATCATTTTGAACTTAATCTGCTGACCTGAAGTCTGGTCTGTCACTCTTACTCTCGCTATGTTCCAGAGGGATAGAGAAAGATCGAATAGCTCCTAGAGGGCCTGCTACAGAATTCTATTACAGTTGACAGAGCTAATCTTCAGGGCTCACGCGACTGCAAAGCCTTGGCCAATATTTCAACAAACTCCAGACTTCTCCCAAAGGCTCTAGAGAGAGTACAGTTACGTAAGAACTTACTATAACAGTTGATCTTCAAGAAAGGCTCTTGCAGTAGGTATTCAAATATAGGACTAAGCCGCCAGGCATCAGGACCCCATGGAAAAATCTCTAGCTAGCAGTCTCTGGTGGAATACCTACTGCAAGAGCCTCTCTCTCTCTCTCTCTCTCTCTCTCGAAGATCTACGGTTTATTTATTGAAATCTTGGATTAATACCTTTGAGGACAAGCTCATTAAACAGGTTCCATGTCAGAACAAACAAGAAATAAGAACATTATACAAAATAAAAAGTTATCAACACAATAGTACAGGGAATGGTAATAAGTAATAAAGTCACAGTCTTGGTGCAAGAACATAGGCTATGTGCAAGTAGCCTGAGTCAGTTCCAGTTACTTAGGCAATTATACAAAGGCTATGTAGAATGGCCAGTCAGGTACAATGACTTGGGCATTGTTACAAGTATATGGGAATGATTTGGGGGTGAGATATACAGTAACTAGGGATAGGAGAATGACTGAAGATAATACAGAGGAAAATAGTCCTCAAGCTGAAATAGAGGGGAAAGGAGCTGAGCAGAATCAGCTGGGGAGGCAGAGAGCAGAGTACAGGTTGCCAGGCCAGCTGGAGGACAGGTTGCCGGGCCAGCTGGAAGACAGGTTGCCGAGCCAGCTGGAGTACAGGTTGCCGGGCCAGCTGGAGGGAGGTGGGAGGAGTTAGAATTGGAAGGGTGGGATGCAATTGTGGTTGGGTAGGTGGAAGGCAGGTGAGGAAAGACTGCTAATGGGAACTAGGAGCAGAAGTGAGTAGATACCAGCTGTTTGGCACCAGAGATGGATATTGGTAGGATCAATGGAGGGCAATGTAGGAGTGGACTGACGCAAGGTCTGGGTGTAGCTCATAAGTGATTATTGGAAGTAGTCACAGCTGGCATTCGAATTAGATGCTGTCTCAGTTTTCTTTTAAAGGGGCTGAGCGAGGTTTGCAAAGAAATATCTGCATGTAGAGAGTCTATCCAAACAGGAGCATGGAAGGTGAAGGACCTTTGCCCCAGGGAGGAAAGACAGTGGAGTATTTAAAAAATCCGGTTATCCAAACTTCGAGTGAAGCGATGATTATTGTTAGGGGCGAGAAGATTCTGAACCCCAGTGGGTACCAGGCCTAAGGTCACTTTTTTCGTCAGTAAACAGGACTGGTAGAGGAGTCTGCCAGAGAACTGGAGCTAGCTAGTCTGGGCATACAGGTCACACATGTGCGCCGATCAAGTGGCGCCTGTAACAAGTCGGCAGGCTTTGTTTAATGCTACTTTTACATGGTGAAGGGCAGTATCACTAGCAGAACCATAGATTACCAGCCCGTAGTCAATGAGGGTCACTAGGGAACTTTGCACAGCTAGTTTAAGGGCCTCGGGGGCTAGACTGTACTTATGCCTGTACAGTAATCCAATGTGTGTATTAACGGCTTTGGTGACTTTGTCGATGTGGCGGTGGAAAAACATTGTGCTATCCAACGTAACCCCCAGATATTTGAAGTTTAGAACAAGCTCAAGGGAATAGCCAACCTCATTAGTGATTAGAAGAGGGTAAGTTTTGTTCCGATTTTGGCAGTGGAGAACATCATAATTTTAGTCTTAGTATAATTCATCACTAGTTTCTGGTCTTTAAACCATCTTTCTACAGCAGAAAAGTTGGTCTGGAGTTTGCATTTGAGGGTGCAGGGGTTTGAGTCACTGAAGAACAGGACAGCGTCATCTGCATATAACAATATTTACCCCTGGCAGGCGGATGGTAGTTGGTTTAGAAAAATGATGAATAAAAGTGGGCCTAGGATGGACCCTTGTGGTGCATCTGAGCGGACTTGTCGACTATCAGATAGGGTATTGTCAATCAACCTGTTGGGACCTGTTCAGAAGGTAGCTGGAGAACTACTGCCACAGTGTCAGGTGAAGAGACATGTTATCAAGCTGTTTGATCAGCAGGGCATGGTTGACAGTGTCAAACGCCTTCGATAGGTCAATGTAGGCTGCACCTAGTAGGAGACCACGGTCAAGGGAGTCGTTTACAAAGCCTGTAAATTCAAGCAGCACTGTTGTGGTGCTGTGGCCCTTATTAAATCCATGTTGCTCTGGACATTGCAGCGGATACTTTTCTAGGTACTCTCCCAAGCTGGTCTGCAACTATTCTCTCAAGGGCTTTTGAGAGTGGTGGAAGAATAGATATTGGGCGATGGTTCCCAGCAAATGCCCGATCACCACTCTTGAAGACTGGGGTCACTATCACAGACTTCCACCTTTTGGGGAAGTGCGAGTACCTGAGAGAAGTGTTTAGAATATGAGTAAGAGGAGACAGTATTTCATCCAAGGTCATTTCAATGAATTTCAGGTCCAAAGTGTCACTGCTGTACCTGGATTTACCCAGAACCTTTAAGAGGTATTTTCGGGCTTCACTGTTAGTGAGGGTTTTGAAATAGAAAGGGGGGGGGTGAGAGGGGGTTGTGGTACTTTCTCCTCTAGTGGCAGCAGGGCTGGGCAGGCAGAAGTCAGGGGGGTGTACCCCACTCAAGTCCGTTAAGGCGTTACTGAACGAGTTTGCAATTAGTCTGGAATCAAGGGTGGGAGAGCCATTAATATTGAGCATTGTGGGGACAGATCTGCAGTTTTTCCCAGTTAATTCCTTTAAGTTGTTCCAGAATTGTCTGCCATCACTCCAGGTTTTGAAGAGGGTTTCCTTATAGGAGTGATTTTTGGCAGCGCATATTTCCCGAGTACACCTATTACATGCTTCCTTATAGCTTTGCAAGTCTGCCTTTTTGCCAGAGGCACATGCCTTCTGCCAGAGGCTGTCCCTTGCCTTCAGCAGGTTGAGAAGGGCAGGGGGAGAACCAAGAGCTACAATGGCCATTGACTTTCCTTGTTTTCAAGGGAGCATGCCAATCACAGATTTCATTAAAGTGGCAAATGAAGAGGTCAAGGGCAGAGTCAGCATTGCAGGAATTATAAACTAGGGACCAATCGTGAAGACGCAGATCAGCCTTTAATAAATCTTGGTGGCCCCGTGCAAGTACCCTGTTAGTAATAATTCTCACTGGGGGCTCGATGTAATTACTGGACCACTTGAACAGAATAGGCGAGTGGTTGCTGAGTGCATCAGGGAGGACAGTGATCTCCGATAAATAACTGGGGCAGCTGGACAATACCCAGTCCAAAAGGGTGCTGGTGCTAGTAGTATAGTTAGTCCTAGTAGGTGCATTGACCAGTTGAGTGAGGTGAATTGCTGCGAGTGCATCTTTGAAGACCTTGGCCTCAGGGGAGAGCCAGAAAATATTAAAGTCTCAGAGGAGAACAGTTTCAGAATTGAGGCTCATAAAAATCTAGGCACTCCATTAGTCCATCAAAGCCAATTGACTCATGTTTTGGAGGAATATACACTGACATGGTTAAGGTTTTATTTTGGGTGCCAAGGAGCACTTCTAGTGCTAGAGCTTGTATGTGGTCGTCCAATGAGGGCACTGGCAAGAGTAAACCCTGCAGACTGTCCATGAGGTAGATTGCACAACCTCTGCAACGCTTTGATAAACGGTCTTTTCTGAAGACCATGTAGCCTGGGAGTGAGACAGAGATGTCTGCTATATTGGGGGAAAAGCCATGTTTCAACCACTGAGAGTATGTCTGGATTGTGATACTGGGTCCAAGCATTCAGAATGTCGAGCTTATGGAGAATGCTGCAAATATTAATTGAAGCGATCATAAGTGACCCAAGCCCTGCTAGGAGCAGAAGCACCTAGTTGGGTGCCGGGGTTGGGATGTATGTTACCAGAAAGCAGCAGGAGCAGCAATACAAGCCTATAGAGGCACTCTCTTAGTTGCTTAAGGCTGTGTTTTGATTGCCTTCTCTGAGGTTGGCGCAAGGAGATATTTTTTATTATACTGAAGTGAGGAAAGAGAGCCAGCGGAGGCAACCAATCAAGGTCATTCCTAAATGAGGTACACTCAGGATAGGGCAGTAGGGGCCAGTGGGAGTAAAGAAATATTTTATATAGGGCATGTGGTAGGTCCATAACTGTGCAGGCAGCAGCATTCCAAGGAGGCAGGTCCGGAGAGGACCCACGGGAAAAGGGGGGTTGGAGAGAGGAAGGAGCGTAAGCAAAACCAGCAAGATAGTGAGTGTCACTTCATCAGTGGCCATTCTGGAGTTAGAACTATTGACAGCTGGGAAGAGGGGGAGGAGGAGGAGGAGGACAGAGCAGGATATATTCTAACCAGAGGATAGGTTAGAAGTTGATCATATGTATATATTTATTATTTTGTATTATTTGTTTTTGTTATAATTGATAGAGTGGTGGGGAATATGGAAACAATTATGCAGGGGCAGAGGGAGTCAAGACTGAAGGCAGCTGCGATCTCTAAGAGAAAGAAAATATGGGAAAAGGAGACTAGCCACTTTAAGAGAGAAGTAGGAGGTTGGGCCTGTTGGGGGGAGGGGTTTGGGTGTGCTTAGTGGGGAAGGAGGCATATACAATAGAGGTCGTAGCTGGGCTGGGCAGGCGGGACAAATTATAGGTCTAGATTGTGCAGAGAGAGCGAGCTGTGCAGAGTAGGACTAGTTTAAAACCCGTGCGCCAAGCAGGTAAGTCCGTTTGGGCAAAGAAGTACAGGCAGCCACCGATAATTACTGTGTCTCAGAGGAGGCTGATAGTGCAATAAATAAGTCCAAAATAAAGTCAATCTGAAAATACTCTGACTGAGGTAAAATTAAGTAATTCCAGTAGATCAAAATTAAATGTGGCTCAGCAAACAGCCAGCCTACTCCACAGAATTTAGCTGGTCTGGGACTCTGGGGAGCATGGTTACTTAGAGAGCTCCAGGGGAGTTTTAAATATTAAAAATTTAAGAGCCCAGTACTAGTTAATTGTGGGCACTAGTTAATCCTGGGCACTGTTATGGTAAGTTCTTACATAACTGTACTATCTTACTACGAGAGGGCTCTTGCAGTAGGTATTCACATATAGGACAGAGTCCCAAGCAGTCTGGAACAAACAGAAAAGCAGGAGGAGGAGTCCTCATCCACAAATGACTGAAAAAAGCCTGAGTAGAGTTCAAGAAAGAAGTCCCTGCAGAACAGCCAACCGGAAGCCTACTCTGTGGTATGAGGCAATGTCCAAACTGTAATGTTTCGTAAAGGTATGGACGAAGTCTAAGATGCAGCAGCACAGATTTCTGCCACTGACACATTTTTGAAACAAGCAGCTGAGGCAGCTACCCCTCTACTGGAATGACCTCTGACCTGACCCGGCAGGGTTTTGTGATACCTGTCATACCAAAGTGATACAAATCGCTAACCACTTAGAGAGGCATTGTTTGGAAACAGCATTGCCTTCTCTTTTGTGAGCAAAAGAAACGAAGAGCTGATCCATTTTTCTGAGATCCTTAGTCCTGTTAGTGTGGTATCTCAGAATTCTTTGTACATCCCGCGTATGCAGAAGGTACTCTCCATGACTGGAGTGCTCCGTGAAAAAGGCCGGGAGTTCAATGGACTGATTCAGCCACCACCTTTGGAAGAAACTTAGGGTTAGTGCACATGGACACCCGATCCTTGTGGAAAATCAAAAGTACGGGATGTTACACATCAGGGCTTGAAGCTCGGAAATCCTCCGAGCAGAGGTGACGGCCACGAGAAAGAGTGTCTTCCAAGAAAAACTTCAATTCCGCATCTGCTGCGGTTGTGAGGTAGCATGAGCTTTTCTAAAATAAAGCTCAAGACAAAGGAGGAGCAGGATTGCGGATAGGGGGTCTCAAGTATAGTGGAGAACCCCTTTTAGGAAGATCTTGGAGACTTCCAGTTCAGCTAAAGTCCTGTCCCCAAAAGGAATGTGGTAGGCCGAAATGGCTGCCATATGTACCTTCAAAGAGGAGTAGCTAAGGCCCAGATCATAGATATACCTCAGGTAGTCCAGGACTTTATTAGCCGGGCAGGAGAAAGGGTCTAACTCCTTAGAACCAGCCCAAATGGTGACTCGCTTCCACTTCATAGCGTATGTGGACCTGATGGAAGGCTTTCTGGCCTCCACCAAAATATCCGCTACTAAAGGTGATACACCGCAGCACGCCTTGGCTACGTCTGTAGGAGCCACGCATGAAGGTGAAGTGATCAGAGTCCTGGATGGACCAGGGTCCCCCGATCCTGGGTCAGCAAATGCTGCAACAGAAGCAGAGGAAGAGGAGGTTCCTCGGAAAACTGTTGCAGAAGAGAGCCAGACTTGCCTCAGCCAGAAGGGAGCGATGAGGATCATTTGCGCCCACTCTGCCCGAAGCTTGTTCAGCACCCTCGGAATCAAAGGAATGGGAGGGAAGACATAAACTAATTTGCCCTTCCAAAAGAGAGACAGCACGTCCCGTCAGAAAACTTCTCGCTCTGAAGCGAGCGAGCAAAAGGCAGGAAGCCTGGCGTTGTCGGGGAAGGTGAAGAGGTACACTTGAGGACTTCACCACTGCTAGAAGATGTAGTTTACGACATTTTGATCTAATTTCCACTCGTGAGACCTTACCAATGAGTGGCTGAGAGAATCAGCCAGGGTGTTCTCCACTCCTGGAACATGGACTGCTGTCAGATGCAGGTTGTGCTGAGACACCCAGTATTAGACTCTCATTGCTTCCCGGCACAGGGGGCAGGAGCGAGTCCCTCCCTGTTTGTTGAGGTACCAGACTACACACGTCTGATTGAATCAAAAGATGACTGTGAAGAATGAAGGGAAGGAGAGCCTGAAGGGCATAAAGAATTGCCCTCTGCTTGAGAACACTGATGTGCAATTGCTGCTCGAGGTGAGACCAGCTGCCCCGAGTCCTGTGAGACCCTAGGTGGGCACCTGATGCATCCGTCGTCAGGGTCTGGGTGGGAGGATTGGTGCAGAACGGGATCCCCCCAGTGAGGTTCTCCTGAACCGTCCACCACTGCAAGTCCCTAATCATCGGGTCCAATACTAGGACCTCATCGTCCAGGTCTTCCTGAGATTGGTCCCACTGAGACCAGAGAGTCCACTGGGAGACTCAAGCAGAGCCTCGCTAGAGGAACAGTTGGAATGGCAGTTGCCATGAGCCCAAGAAGTGAAAGGACCTTCCTGGCCCCGACCCGTTTGAGGATGGACAAGAGGAGAGTCTGGTTTAAGAGAGTCTCGACTCTGCCCGGGGCCAAAAAAGCTATGCCTAGGGTCGTATCCAACACTGCCCCTATAAACTGTGGTCATTGGTAAGGGACCAGATGGGACTTGGCTTGGCTGGCAGCGATACCCAGGCTGGAAAAGATCTGTAGGGTAACAGAAAGTGACTGTAAGAGTTCCTCCCTGGATGGAGCTGCCAGAAGCCAGTCGTCCAGGTAGGGGAAGACTTGCATTCCCTGGGTATGCAGGAAGGCCACCACTACCGCAAGGCATTTGGTAAATACTCAGGGAGCCAAGGAAAGAACAAATGGGAGGGCCCTGAACTGGCAGTGCACCCCCTGGAAACAAAAACTGAGATATCTGCGGTGGGAGGGGCATCTGGGGATATGGAGGTATGCATCCTGCATATCCAAAGCACACAGCCACTGTTCCGGCCGAAGCATGGGAAGAAGGCTCTGTAGAGAGAGCATTCTGAACCGCTTGTACTCCATGTACTGATTCAGAGTGCTGAGATCTAACATGGGTCTCAAGTTTCCAGTCTTCTTTGGTATTAGGAAGAAGTGAGAATAATAACCCATCCCACAAAAGGGGGAAGGGACGGGTTTTATTGCTGCCTTCTGAAGAAGACAGTGAATCTCCCCTAGTACCAAGGGAAGATGAATAGGGGAGTACAAGGATGGAGGGGGAGGTCTGCGAGGAGGCCTTTTGGTGAACGCCATTGAGTGCCCCACTGAGACCGGCTGAAGCACCCAAGCATCTGCCGTTATCCTCTCCCAACCCGGCAGAAGGGAGGAGAATCTCTCCCCTACCAGTTCCTCTGGAACAGCCAGAGGAAGAGGGAGAGGCAGGGAATCAGGAGGCAGAGCAGCGTCCAGAGCCCCGGAGGCTTTCTTGCTGGGGGGAGCTTTGGCTGCTGACGCGGCTCTACGTTTATTTGGACGTTGGGCCTGCGTTTCTTTTTGGCGATTTTGGTGCCAAAAGGGATGTTTCTGCCCTTGAGAGGATTTGTACATAGTCTGAACAGACTTAAGTGCAAAACCCTTCTCCTGCAATTCGGTTATGATGTCCTTGACATCACCTCCGAATAGTACGGAGCCCCCGAAGGGAGCATCCTGGATAGCAGTCTGCACTTCGTGGACCAAACTTGACACATGGAGCCAGGCATCATGCCACAAGCCTACGGCGAGAGCTGAACTCCTACCTGCAGTGTCCACCACATTGTATGTGGCACGCAACATGTGCCTACACTTCAGGCCGAACGCTCGGAACAGACCAGGTCTCCCAATTCCTGTTTGGTCTGGGAATCAGGGAGACAGCCCAGTTTGGCTTCAACTTAAGAATAGACTTCTAGTAGTCCCCCTTGTGTCCAACATAGTTTACGGCCTTCATACCCAGGGTAGAAGATGCGTAGATCTTCTTTCCGTACTGGTCCAGAAGTCGAGATTCCTTGATAGGAGGGGACGAGCTGAGATGCTCTGGGTTGGAGGATCAGTCGTGAGCGGCACTAATCACCACCGTATCTGCCTTGGGGTGAAGACTGAGAAAGTCTTTACCCTCTGGAGCCTGATATAGTCTATCTGCCTTTCTAGGATACTGTAGCGTCGGGTATCCAGGCACAGGGTCTCTGACAGAATAGAAGGTCCTGGCATCGGCCCAGTAGGCGGACCGGACGGTTCAGGCGATGGCCCGGAGGGCAGAGGGCCTGAAGTAGGCGGACCCATGGGAGGGTGCGTGAGCCCTGCCGGCCCCAGCAGCAGAATGGGTCTGTTGTCAGGTAACAGTATACCAGAGGGTGATGTAGGCACCCATGATGGCAGCATCCCTCTGTCTTCGACCCCAGCCAGGGAAGAGGAAGCAGAATCCTCGGGGAATCTGACAGGATGGAGGGGCCTCAGAGGGCAACGCAGCAGGAGTACGTTGCGGTGACTCCCGGATGTCAGGCGTGGTTTCAGAGTCTGACGTGGGGTCACGGGTTGGGCGGTTGTCAGAGGGGCCGATGACCAGCTTATCAGCCTTGTCTAGGTGGACGTCGGTGGAGCCAGTGCCTGACTTACCAGACCCACTCTTACCGGTAGGCCGAGAGGGTTGAGCGGCCATTGTGGGAGTTGAGGCCTCCTTTGCCCCAGAGGCTCCCAGCGGGCCCGAGTGCAAGCCCGTTGGGGGCAATGCCGGCTTGGTAACCACCAAGGCGGATGTCGAGGATTGGTCCCTCGGAAGGGAAGATACCTTAAGGGCCACGACTCCAGCCAAAGTCACAGCAGCTGTGGACGACGAGTCTCGGTCCTTCTCCTTGTCCCTCTTTTTCTTGGGGCCTTCAGGGGAAGTGGACGCCTGCCTCAATTTCTTCAGTTCCTTTTCCATGAATGCCATTTTCTTTTTCAGCAAGTGAGCTTCCAGGGACTGCTGCCTCTGTTTGTGGGTAGTGGAATTGAATTTTAGGCAGTGCTGGCACTCCTCCATGCAGTGGTCCGGGCATAAGCAGAAAAGGCACAGAGAGTGGCCATCCTTGTGAGGGAGCTGGGAACTGCACGAGCTGCACTTATGCTTCTGCGATTTGGGGGATGACAAACACAGTGAGATATTCAAAAACTGTATTGGAGAGGAAAATCAAAAATTTAAAGTTGAAAAGAGTAATACTCATCCAAAATAGTGAGACTAAGGAGCACTGTTCTTCTGCGAGGTACTTTTGCAAGCCGATGGCAGGAAAGAACTGGAAGGCAGGCATGGAGAACCGCCCCTCTATACTGACATCGGATGATGCCGGTCACCTGATGTGGGGGCAGTCCCCTGCCAGAGACTGCTAGCTAGAGATTTTTCCATGGGGTCCAGACGCCTGATGGCTTAGTCCTATATGTGAATACCTACTGCAAGAGCCCTCTTGAAATAAGATAGGAAGTTCTCACAAATTCTTAAGGAGAAAATCTGCCCTGCGTGTCGGATGCTATGGTACATCTGCAAGAAAAAGAACCTCTAGTTAGAGAATTTTAAACTAGTGAAGTAGCCTCCATTTTGCTGACTGCTAAAATTAACCCTTAGGGTGCCAGAAGATTAAGAACATGTAGGTTTTTTTTAGGACATATATACATGCCAGCAGCACAACAAGGGTTAAATCAAATCAAGTGTGTCCAAAGGACCTCCCCTACCTTACATGGATTACTGGATCTCTGCTACCCTCTGAAAATTGCAAATGATCTTCTTGATCATTAATGACTTTTAAAATCTTGCTTTCTGATAAGGGACTATTGCCTTGGAGGCTTTGTCCTTAGCCAGATTCTTCTCACAGTCTAAACTCTGAAGGAGAAACACCTGGTGCAAGTGGAAGGCTGATAACAAATGCAGCTCAGAAAAGGAGGATGCTATGGACAATGAGAGAGAGAGAGAAAAGAGAGAGAGAGAGAGAGAGAGAGAGAGAGAACAGAAATACTGGGAAAGCCTCCGGTAAACCAAACAGAAGGGCTGGTATTCAGTCCCTGGAAAAAAACTTGCTTCTAGGCATTAACGTATGACGTCTGGAAGAGATGGTGTCTCTTTGATAGGGAACATATTATTCTGAACCATACTAACAAGTGAAGAATCAGTAAATCGGTGGGACATTCCATTTCCTTAGTGTTGTCTCCTACGAACATATGACGGTGTCAGCAGAATAAGGCCTTTCGTTCTATCGAGTTTGCTCATGTTGCAAAGTCCCTGCCAGCTAGGGGCTCTGCTCCCCTCCCAAACCAATACCCTGTCTCTTCTAGTTATAACCCTTTTTGACCATAAATTTCCCCTTTACAACCCTATTTTGAAGCCATCCACTGTTTCAAGAAATACCTCTTCCTCAGGAAGCCCATTTTAACCCATTACCACCCTCTCTGTGAAGAAATACCTCTTGGTCTCCTCCTAAACCTTCCTCCAACTTAAGATAATGCCCCCTCATGTTTTTATTCCTACTGAACCTGAAGAGGTTCTCCTTGTCCACCCTGTTAACACCAAATACTTGAAGCTCTCAATTATCCCTCCCCCCATTCAGGGTTTCCAGCCTCTCCTCGTATGTTCTACCCTGCCAACCCTTAACCATCTTTTCTGCCCTTCCTTTGGAATGTCTCCAGCAAGTTGCTGCTGATCCCTCTATCTAGATAGCATAAAGTTCAGTTACATAAGAACTTACCGTAACAGTATATCTTCAAGAGGAGCTCTTCCAGCAGGCCAACACCAGTAGGACTTAGATGTCTGGTGCTAGGACCACACGGAAAACTTTCTAGCTAGCAGTCTACCACAGGGGACCACCTAATGCTGATGTCACCTTCTGACGTTGGCCTATCCTATAAAGGCAGGTGGTCCCCCACACCCTCCTTAGTTCTCCCACTGGAGACCCAAGAAGGGCAGCAGAAGAAACCAAGGAGGTTCCCAAGAGCCGAAAAAGGGAAGCAGACAACCCATGTGAATGGAAGAGGATAACAGTCGAGAGAAGAAGGGAAAGGGGGGAGGGAAAATCATTGCCTGCTGCAAGAGCTTCTCTCAAAGATCTACTGTTATGGTAAGTTCTTATGCAACTGAACTATATTACTTCGAGGAAGCTCTTGCAGCAGGCCAATACTGGTAGGACTGAGTCCCAAGCAGTTCCGGAAGTATAAAGGAAACAAAACCAGAGGAGGTTAGATAGCAGCCAACGGCCTGAGAGAAGGCCCTGCAGAACGGCGAGGCCAAAACTGGCCCTGCGCCTAGAAGCTACGTACAGACTGTAATGCTTGGTGAAGGTGTGGACAGAACTCCAGGTGGTGGCTGCACAAATGTCAGTAGAGGACACATTTCTGAAACAAGCTGTGGAAGTGGCCATACCCCTGGTGGAATGGCCCTTAATGACTCCCGGCAGGTCCTTGTACTTATGGTGGCAATAAATAATGCAACTGGCTAACCACTTAGACAAACACTGTTTGGAAACGTGAACGCCCTTTCTCTTGGGGGCAAACGAGACAAACAACTGATCATACTTCCTAGAAATCTTGCCTTGGTGTGTATAGTACTGCAAGATTCTATGTATATCCAAACTATGGAAGAAGCCTCCCCCTTTGATTAGTGTACTCAGATAATAAACTGGAAGATGGATGGATTGGTTCAAAGTAAACTCCGACACCACCTTGGGAAGAAACTTTGGCAGTCGACTGTTGCTGTGGTGTCCACTAAGGTCTGATGTACGGGGGTCGACAACAGGAAAGAACTGAGGAGGGTGTGGGGGACCACCACCTTAATAGAACAGGCCGATGTCACAGGGTGACGTCGGCAGTCCCCCGTGGCAGACTGCTAGCTAGAAAGTTTTCCGTATGGTCCTGGTGGCGAAGTACTACCAGTGTTGGCCTGCTGCAAAAGCTTCCTTGAAGTAAGATCATTCTATTCGCCTTGGTTGCTGCCTTCCTGCATTGTGAAGCGCTTCAGGTCGCTAGCGATCAACACCCTGAGGTCCTTTTCCTTTTTGAATTTGGTCACCAGGACCCCTCCTCCTAAGCAGTACTAAGTCTTCCAGTTCTTTGCTCCAATGTGCATAACCTTGCATTTTTTAGCACTGGAGACAAGTTGCCAAATTCCGACCACTTCTCGAACTTAGCCAGGTCTTTCTTCAGGTCCCATATCCTCTGCACTGTATCCACCCTCCCACAGAGCTTGGTGTCATCTACAAATACCATTAAACATATTCTGCCCTTTGTGCCTTCCCTGATGTCACTTATTGAGACATAAAAGAGCACCGGACCAAGTCTCGAGCCATGTGAGACCCCAGCTCCGGTGACATCCCTAGCACCCGAGAGCTCCCCCCTTCTGAAAGGATAGCATTGTGCTCGAGAGCTTGCAAGCTGCTTTTTATTCCTCATCAATACAAAATCACACCTGGTTGACAATGCAGAAAAACCTATGAAACACTTGGATGTGTAGTCAAGAAAGGATATTAATGGTTTCATTAGTGGTGGTGCCACCTACTGGACCGCTGTCAGATTTAACTTTATGGATTCAGTCATCAAAAATGAAATAAACCGACTCCAACAAAAGTGTAAATTAGGATTGCAGAGAGCCTTCAAACCCATGACATTCCTCTTCCACAAAAAAAGAACTCATCAGTGTCCAGCAGCTCAGTAAGAACTGCAGAGATGGAACTGGTTTTCTCTCAATATCTGTAATACAATACATTTCCTCAATATTTACATTTTCTCATGATCTGGTTGCGTACTGAAAGAGAACTTTGAAACAAGGGAATACCTGCAAATTGGTCAGAGTATAGTTTACATGCTCTGCTACACCTGCATATGTCTGCTGTGAACCCTCTTGGCCGGAGGGATTCACCTCAAGTGTGTCTGCAGGAGTGGCCTGTGGTTCTTCATTATAGAAAACAACACTTATGTTAACAGGGACTTGTGTAACTTAGTTCTGCCACTGCCATTAGAACTGCCAGATGTACTCTTCCCTATGACAAGAGTTCTAGTTGTAGGGAACCATAACTTCTACTGTATCATGTTTGACTATCACAGGAAAGACAAAAAGAGCCCTATGGAAGATGTCTCAGTGTCCTGTAACAGTTCTTGCACTGTTAAAAAGAAAAAGGAAAACTGGTCTGCAGAATGTCATGGTGTCAAGAAGAAAATGTCCCCAAATCAGCCAGTGACAATGCAGTATATTGTCAACAGTCTAGTAAAAGACGGAGCAAAAGCTTCTCTAAAAGATGAAATAAAGGGGAGGTGCTACACAGAAGCACTAGATTGAGTGGAACTCTCTCTAGTCCCAGGAAAAATGACTGAAAATAAAAGTAATCAAAGTACCAGTAGTACCAAAAAGGAGTAAAGTTGTGCTAAGCAGAAGCAGGACCCCACTGGAAATAAGATGTGGCATCTCAGCTTTGCTATCCTGTGCAAATAAACCGTTTGCATAACACAGGGATTTATTTAACTCTAAAAATTGATTAGCGTTTTGCTCATAAAAGTGCTAAATCTTTGTGAAAATGCATAGCTCTTGCCTCACTGTGTTTAACAAACACAACACTTCTAGAAAATCTATATAAATACTTTCTGTACAGTTAATACAGTCCCAAGGAAAAAACTGCTAATCAATTATTTAAAACCCTGTAACATGACCAGCATTACGTAAATCTAAATTGTACATTTTCAGTTCTGGCACTACCAGTAGTTAGTCAACGTACCAATGATACGGCAGTGCACCAAAGACCACGTTACTATGCGGACGGCATTATAGCCAGGCACTGCACACAAGAATTGACATCTTCAGGTTCAAAATAGGGGTAGAATCCGGCAATAGTATAACCAAGCCCTCAACTACAGCCAACATCTGGGAATTGAGGGGGAGGATCAAAATTTAATAAGTACTCTCTGTGACAGGCTGACCTGTCATAGTGGACACTCCTGGGATAAACTGAAACCCCTTCCCCAGGCAGTTTATATGTTTTGTATAATGTCCAACATGCTGGTTGGCTGGTTATAAATTAAGTGCTGAAGTGTTTATACAGCTTTCTGTGCATATTAACCTAAAACAAAACTAAGAGTACCATTATAAAATGAGAGGACTGTCTTAATACAAGAATAACAAAAGTTTGTGTCTGCTTTTTCTAGATATTAGCAGCCCCCTTCTAAGATATATTTTACAGCAGACAGCATGAGGTAATAGGACCCTGCGGGACAGTTTAGGAGAGCACAAAATGTTCTGACCTCGGGTCTGACCTTTAATAATGTTGTAAACAAGTTATGTAATGTGTGCCACGTGGCTGCCAAATAACTGTTCTCCATGGAGCAACTGCGGCCCCAGAGTCTAGTTTTATATTACGTCTTCTATTAATCAAAAGGCATGGGAAATTTTTTTCCAACTTCTAGTGAGTTTATAAAAAGCCCTACCTCAGTGCTGAGAGAGGATAGATAGGGAGGGTCAGTTGAATACTGACTGAGGAAGGTGAAAGACATCCTTGTACTGTGGGCTTTCACACTGTTTGATTTATGGTAGGTTAAAGAAAAGCCTTAGAAACTGTTGAAGCTAAGCAGTTCTCTGACTTACCATTTTGCTTTCTGTATATTTTACTTGATGAAAATAAAATGATAAATGCAACCATGCGTTTTTTTATGCACCTGACTTATGGTCTGTCTGAAATTGTGTTATCCTAAACCCATGCCCGGTGACACTCCCATACTGCTCACTATTCCCTTTCCCTACAAGAGGAGTCCCATAAGAAAGGGGATATATGGTTTCTTCAGCAGGCTGACAGCAGATGCATTTGAACTCCTCTCTTTTTATTGCTGTAGTGAGTAAAAAGGGTCAAAATAATTTGAAAGCTAATAAGAATGTGCAGAATGCATAAATGATACAAGGAGGTAAATGCTTGGCCACCCTGATGGGCCAGTGGTAGTGTGCTGTGGTACTGTGCCAACAACCCAGGTTCGGAAATAAGCCCGGGAAGCCATGCTGGGGGCCAGGCCATAGCAGAGCAGCTGCTGCTTGGCAGCGTATCTCAGTCAGGGAGGGCTGGTGGTGTGTTCCACTGCTGCAGTGGCTCCTGTGACTGGTGAGGCCACCAGAGGCATCGACCCCGCCAGTGAAGCAGCGAGGCACATAAAAAAATCAATATAATAAAAAGGCAGATGGTTTCCAATTTGTGTGGTTTCTGTAAACATATGTAGAGTCAAATGCTTCAATCCCAGCACCAGGTATTATAGGCATGCAAATCTAGGTGTGTTTAGGTGGGGTAAGCGGACTAAAAAATAATTAAACTGCTGCTACAGTCTGTTTGTCACGTCACTTCTCAAAATGTCACCATAGATGATTTTCTCAAACACACTCACTCACCCCCCCCGTAACAATAATCTTTAAAACCCATACAAGAGTATGCATGAGGACGATAGATCGAGCTGTAGCTTGCCACCTAAATAAACTGGAGAACAAATGCTGAAAATCTCAGAATAGAAGAGCCACAGGGTCCAACACAACAGACTCATTTGCGCAAGCATGGTTGCATGCGTGTCACACAAATGACACATCACAGAGGTGTGGGAGCAAGCATGTGCCCACGAACCAGGAAACAGAACTGAGCACACATGGGAAGCCTGCATTATGCCATTGGAGGAGCGCAAAATTTGCACTCACGCTGCCAACAGCCAAAGAAAGCAGCTGACAAAATGAAAACTGGAAGAAAAAACAGCAACTCTAAACCCCGAAATAAAGCAAAGCAGCTGAAAACTGAGCAACAGTGGTAGATTACTATCCTGAAAAGAGAGAAACAAAACCCAACTTACCTGAGGTACTATACCAGGTAGGGAACAGACAGAACAAGTACAGCAAATCTCACTAAACAAGGAAGGTGCCAGTTAGCCAATTCAAATTCCTGTAAACAAGCATGATGGAATTTAAAGAGACTGCCTATAAAGAGACAGCAACTACCTGCTGGAGCTACTCAAATATGGAGAAAAAATATAAATGTTGCAAGATTGACAAGTCAGATAAGGAGCTCCTACGATGTGCTACAGCCCCTAGCACACTGGCTTAAATGACTGCCTAAAATGAGGCACTGGATCACTCAGGACACCAGCATTTCATGCTGCCAGATTCAGCTCTCAAATCTCAAGTTGCACCAAGAGACCCTGGTCAAAGTACAGATCATCCATGTGCTAGGCAACTCCCAATTACAAAATGGAGCACTACAGAAACAAGATACTTACCAATATATCCCCCATCAATGCTGAAACGCTCATTCATTGTAAGTGTAAACATCCCCTGCAATGAACAAAAATTCAGCTTCATCTTACTGTAGAAACACAGCATAGTGGTCTAAGCATCTGTATTACATCTACCCTACAACTGTGACACTGATACTACAGCCTGCTTGTTACAATCTTTTATCCACAGCCTCCGAAACCCTACACAAACAGACTAACAGATATAATAAAATGCCAGTGATGGGCCGGCCTGCTGGCGCAGCAGTAGCACTACCGTTTGTGGCACCAGCGCCCCAAGTTCGGGAGCAAGATCAGGCAGCTGGAGGGTCGGGAAGGGGAAGAGATGGCTCGAGTGGCAGTTGCACGCTCTCCATCTCCAGGCAGAAAGCGGGGATTCTGCCTCAATGTGCCTCCTGGTAGTGTCCACGGGTTACCAGGGAGTAGCAGCCAAGGCTAGGAGGCATGCGGATGCTTGGCGTGTACACACCGTGGCGCCACTGCATGTCACACCTCCCCATTGGACAAAAATAAAAAAACTAAGCTCAGCCCTGGTGCCAGTCTCCGTGTGCCACCTCCATTAGTCCACCCGATGACTGGCCCGATGGGGGACTAAGTCGGCCATCCCTTGGCCCTGCCCAGAGAGTAAACTGAGACTCCTTGGGGGCGGGCTGCGGTGAACGAGCCAGTAGTACCAGCCCAGAGATGCAGGGGGCATAAAAAAGCATAAATAGATAAAAAAAAAATACAAGTGGAAGAATGTTGGTGAAAAACGGAAGAATGCGACTGTCCAAGCAACATCCTATGACTGTGCAGTAAGATAGGTCTTTGGCTGCCAAACAAATTAACAGTTGTCTTTTAAACATATAAAATCTCTGACATTTTTATGCCTAAATGAACTGATTTATAAGCACAATAAACCACTCCAGGGTGTGCAATTATTTATTTTCTTTAAAAAAAGATATTTTACTATGTAAGCACACAGAGCCCAGGGCTTGTTCCCAGTTCCGACAGGGGTGGGGGGCATGGGATGGGAAGAGGGGTACAGATAAATAGTACAAGTACACAAGACAATCATTCAGCAATACAAAATATACAATATAAACAGGTTATTCACCCGTAACAGTAGTTCTAGGAGTGGTATATGATGTTCATCCACACTAACTGGCAGTTACTTTCCCTTTAACAGGATGCCAGAAAGTCTTTAAGCTGGCTCCTCCCATCCACCTTGATGGTAACTCTCTCGGCTCCGCCCCATGATGCCGATCTTGCCCGCTGGAAGCAGCTGTGTACGCCAAAGTCAGGGGAGTTCAGTTGGGTCCATGTGGATGAACATCATACATCACTCCTAGTACTGTTACAGGTGAGTAACCTGTTTTTCTAGGGATGTGGATATGATGTTCCATCCAAACTTCTGGCAGACTCCTAGCAGTTCTTCAGGAGGAGGGAGGCAAGGCGGACACCCCCTATTTAGGAAACAGAGATTGGAGAACGAGGCCCTAAAACCAGCATCCTGGCATGACGAGGTCAATGTGGTAATGGGAAATGAAGGTGTGTGTGTGAACTTCTAGGTAGCAGCCCTGCAGATTTCCTGGATAGGGATGTACCTAGAAGCAGCCATCAACGCAGCGGTATGGCAGGTGGAATGAGCCCTTAGCCTTCCGAGAGGCTCCCTACCCGCCAATCTAAAGCAAAGATTAACACAGAATGTGATCCACCTGTCAACTGTCTGCTTGGCTGCAAGTCTGCCATGTGCAGCTTCAGCGTAGGTGACAAACAGCTGTTGAACCTCTCCCCAAACTCCAGCCATGCGCTCTTCATAATAAGCGAGCGCTCGCCTCAGGTCCAGAGTATGGCACCTGTGCTTGACCTCCGAGGTGCGACTGGTGAAGTACACTAGGAGATTATTCAACCGGTTAGGGTGAAACTCAGACAACCTTAGGGAGGAGCATCTGGTTGGGGTACAGTACAACCTAGTCCTTGTGGAAGACAAGGTAAGGAGACTCCACCGAAACCACCTGGAGCTCACTGATCCTTCTGGCTGATGTGACAGCCACCAAGAAGGTGGTCCTCCACGACAGACGAGAGATATCACACCTGTGCATCAGTTCGAATGGCTTGCCCATGAGCTTGGCCAAAACCAGTAACAAGTCCCACAGTGTTGGTGGTTCACGCACCGGAGTGGAAATGTGGTCAAGGCTCTTGAAGAAACATCAGACCACTATTTTCTGTGCCACAGAATGCTGACTGGCCTGTGCCCGGTAAGCAGAGATGGCTGCCAGGTGCACCTTAAGGGTCGTCTATGAAGACCAGACTGAAAGAGGGACCAAAGATAATCAAGAATGCTAGCCACTGGACAGGACAAAGGGCCCAACCTGTTGCCCTGACACCAAATGGAGAATCTCTTCCATTTGAAGGTGTAGCACTTCCTAACCGACTCCTTTCGAGATAACTCCTAAATGGTGAAAACAGCTTCAAAGAGACCCAAAGCCTGGAACTCTAGCCACTCAGGGACCAGGCTGTCAGGTGCAGGGATTGAAGGTCCGGTTGGAGTACCTTCCCCATATTGATGGAAGGCAAGCCCTAGCACAGGGGAACATGCCTTGGGAGCCTGCTGCTGAGGCTGAGAAGATCAGGGTACCAGAACTGGCGTGGCCAGTCCGGAGCCACCACTATCACCTGTGCCTTGTCCCTCCTGGCCTTGAGGAGCACCTTGTGGATCAAGAGAAGTGGAGGGAAGGTACAGAAGAGGCCTGGAGTCCAGGGCCTCAAGAAGGCATCCCCCTGCCGCGTTCCCTGCTGAGGGGGGGCGGGCACAAAACAGCCTCAGCTTTGTGTTCTCCCCGGACGTGAACAGGTCCACCTGAGGGGTGCCCCACTGGGAGAAAAGACTGTAAACTACCTCTATGTGGAGAGACCACCCACAAAACGCCAAGTCCACCTGGCCGAGGGCATCCGCCAGCTGATTGGAGGCTCCTGCCATATGGATGGCTAGGGGATCCGCTTCTAGGCTGTGCATCAGGATCCAGACATGGAGAGCTTCCCTGCACAAGGGAAGGGAGTGAGTCCCACCTTGGTTATTGAGGCACTACATGGCCATGGTGTTGTCCGTCTGGACTTGGACCACCTGACCCCAAATGTGTAGAGCGAATGCAGTCAGCGCTAGCCGAACTGCCTCGAACTCCAGCTGGTTGATGTGGCATCGGGACACCTCAGGGGAGGTGCACCAATCATAAGGATGACCATTGGCTCTGGGTGGACAAATGGGATCCCTTCCTGCAGATGTGCTGTGATCAACCACCACTGGATGGCTTCCCACATCCGCTGGGTCAGTGACCAGCTGGTTGAAGTGACCCTTGTGCTGAGACCACTGGCTGGCCAGCTCCCCACTGCAGGGAGTGCATTCTCCAGTGGGCCCAAAGAACCACCATGGTGCAGGCCACCATGTAGCCCAGCAAGTCCCGGACACAACTGCCCAACTCGAAATGATCGGGCACAGGAGGAGAGTGCCTCTGCCCTGTCCACCAGGAGCAGAGTACTAGCTCTGCAAGAGTCAAGCTCCACACCGATGACGTGGATCACCTGCGAGAGCACGAGTTCCGACTTGGCCTCGTTGACCAGGAGGCCAAGGGAGATGCAGTTCTGGAGGGCCAGGTCCCTGGACCGTTCCACCGTCTTCCTGGAGGGACCTGCGATCAGCCAGTCGTCCAGACAGGGGTAAACCTGGACCCTCAGCACTTCAGGTAAGCTGCCATCACTGCAATGCACTTGTTGAAGACCCTGGGGGGCCGAGGAGAGACAGAATGGCATGGCCTGGAACTCGTAGAGGGCTCCCTCTGCTTCAAAGCAGAGGAACCTTCAATGAGATGGACCAATTGTGACGTGAAAGAATGCGTCCTGAAGATCCAGGGAGCAAAACCACATGTCACTCTAGAGATAGTATGATCCGAGACAGTTACCATCCTGAAGATGCGCGACCTGAGGAACTTGTTCAGATTGTGCAGATCTAGAATGGGGCGCCAGACTACCATCTGCTTTGGCACCAGGAAGTAGCTGGAGACAAACTCTGGGTGTTCTGGAGGATCTGCGACAGGAACCATGACCTCCTTGTGGAAGAGCTGGACTATGTTGTCTCCGAGAGCCAACAGCATGTCTGCGGAAACCAAGTCCTCCTGTGGGGGTGCGGGCTCGGCTAGGAGGGTACTGCTTAAACTCCAGCGGCAGACCCTGACCCACCACTTCTTGAACCCATCATTCTGTGACTGGGCAGGCTTAGAAGAGGGGGGGGGGTCTGGCTGAGTTGCCACCGGAGTCTCTTCCTCCAGGCTTACGGACAACCAAGGCCACCGTCTAGGGCAGAGATCGCTAGGCCTGAGCCTGCTGTCCAGCCTGTTGTTGGGCTGACTTGGCCGCAGGAGTGGAGGCGAACCAAAAGGGCTTCCTTTTCTGCTGCTGCTTGAAACCCTTGGGGTCCTTCTGGGAAGATGTCAGAGAGTCCAAGGTGGCACTGGACTTCTCTGAGTTAGATGACTCTTGACCCAGGGCCTGAACAGGTCGGTGCCCAGGAAAGGAACATCTGCCAGCTTGTGCCGAGTGTCCGCTATGAAGGTCAAGATCCTCAGCCAGGCCCTGTGGCACATGACCACTGAGGCCGCCACAGAGCAGGCACAGGAGTCCCCAGTGTCCATGGCTGTCTGGAGCCATTTGGCTACAGCCCGGCCCTGGTCCCAGACCTGTCTAACCGTATTCTCAAGGTCCGCAGGCAGATGAGGAAGCACCTCATCGAGAGAGCCCAGCAGAGCATGACAGAAGTGGCCATGAGGAGGGCCGAGCTCGCCTGGTGGAGACCAAGGGGGAAAGCAGCGTAGATGTTCTTAGTCACATGGTCCAACTTCTTGGACCCCTTGTCAGGCGGCTTGTCAACAACCCCAGTGTTGCTGGAGTGACTAAACACAGAGTCTTCCACTAATCCTTTGGCTGAGGCGTGCTCTGTGAATCCTGAGAGGGAACTGGTGGGCACAACGTATTAGCGGGCCATGCAGGCAGATGGCACAGGGCAGGAAGTGGAGAGTTGCCAGAGCTCCAGAGCAGGGCCAAGAATGGCTTCTGCCACTGGGAAAGCCTCCGTCAGAGTGTCCCCCAGTTGAGGATCTCTGTCAACGGGTAACGAGCCCACTTTTGGACAGGCTCCATTTTCATACCAGTTGACCCAGAGAAGCCCCATGAAAGAAGATGGGCCTTCATCTGTCGAGAGGTCCCCACAGATTCTACATCGACTAGACGGGAGTGCAAGGACGACTCTGAGGAGTTGTTAAAGAGTGGTCAACCGCCAGAGTCCTCACTGACCCTCCGCAGACGGTCAGGGGTGACAGTGACTGACAGCCGATGGGGAAGCCCCTTGACCATCTGAGACTCCTTAGTCGGGAGTGCCGTCTGGCGGCTGTTGAAGAGGCGGTTCCACCAAGGTTGGTGGAGACGCCGGAGTCAGCCAAACTGGGATTGTTTTGGTCAGCTCCATCAATGGAGATGGCACTGGCCTTTAGGGCAGCAGCCAGGTAACGACCGGTGTAGAAACCAGAGTCGATTTAGCGCCAGTAAGCAATAACTGTTGCCACATCAAGTCCTCGTAGCATAGACGCAATCTGTGCCAAAGCTTCTCCTCACCTGAGGAAGACGAGGATGATGAATAGTGGTGGTGCCACTTCTCATGGAGCTGGGAGAGCCGATGTTGACTGTACTGGCTCGACCCACGGGAAGTCCGAGACCTTTACCGCCGGCGAGGCTCGGAGGGAGTCTGAGAGCACTGAGGCTCCTCTTGGTCAGGGTCTGGGACCAGAGGTGGTGGGTCAGTGGACTTATCCGTCCCAATGGTCTGTATCAGGACTGGAGTTTTGGACAAGGAAGTGTATACCTCTTCGGTTGGCTCGAGAAAAATCTCGGCCGGGACCTGAACCAGCATCTTGGCCGGCAGGCCCGATGGGGTTACCATGGGAGCCGGTGGCCATGGCCGAGGATTTGACCAAAGTCAAATACAGAGAAGAGCGGGAATTGGAGGCCCTCGACTGAGAGCATTCCCGATCCCAAGACTGACGACTAGTCCTCTCTTTCTCCTTTATGGACTCTTTTTAGATTTGGATTTGTGCCGAGGGTCCCTGACCAAAGGTCATCAGAGACTGGCACAATTCTTTGAAGGAGCACACGAATGTCAAGCCCAGCTGAAGCGGCACAAAGGCAGTGGCCTAAAAGGAGTGGGTCGCGGCCTGGGTTACCTCCTCTACAAAGGCCGCAAGCTGCTCGGAAGACCCCGTGGCTGTGGAGACCACCCAACAGGCATCCTTAGATTTGACCGGCAGGTTCCAATGCACCAGTCAATACACTTTAATGTGGGCGAGATGGTCCTAAAGAATGTTCGGGTGAAAAGAATGACAGAAGTCGCGAGCCTGGGGGTTGTGATCATGCCCCAGGCAGTAGACACTCGTGGCATGTGGTTCAGTCCTGGACATATTCGGCCCACAAGAGCACTGGCGGAACCCAGGAACGGACTTACATCCATGACAGTCACGATCACAATCAAGCTGAAGATGAACTCGCAAGAGTTTTATTAAGATTTTGGAAGTAAATCTGAAGATTTAAGCGCTAGGGCCTACTCAACATGGGAGCAGTAAGGAGGGACCCTGCTTCTTCCAGCAGAAAGGAAGATCTGGCATCATGGGGTGAAGCCAAGGAGTTACCTTCCGGGTGGGTGGAAGGAGCCAGCTTGAAGACTTTCTGGCATCATCTTAAAGGGAAAGAACACTGCCAGTTAGTGTAGATAGAACATCACATCCATGTCTCTAGAAATACAATTTCCATTACAGAGCAGATGATACCATTCTAGGTACAGAGCAGACAACGAAATATGCAAAAATATGTTCACCCAGTTTCAAGGTAATATAGTGCCATGGTGGTAACGAGTTTGTCTTCGGACACCATAAGGAGTGGCCCTGCAGGAGCATCAGGAAGGGGAGTTTATAGGCATGGGAGGAGGGCGAGCCAGACAATGAGAACAGGATGAAGTGGATTTTAAGTGGTGATTGGTTTGGCGTGTGGGGGTACAATATGATTAATCCTACCACACTTCCCAGGTGGTTAAAAATACTGGGCTGCAGCTCATGCTTCAAAACCCACCTGGGGCATGCCATAAGATAGGTTTGTTCATTACTTACCAGTAACAGTATATCTTCAAAGAATCTCAATCTATACAGCCAATCTTTAGAACAGCAAGCTGTTGGTGTCAGGACCACTCAGAAAATGTTGCCTAGCCAGCAGGTTAGGAAAACTCCTATTGCCCAACAGCCCGGGACAATGGGAACCCCCATCAGGACAACCTAAATCAGTGTTCGTCCTGCCCACGGGGCAACAAAATCAAAGACTGACTTTCAGTAGTCTGTACATGCATTAGAGTGGCAGGACAGTTAAAGACGACTGCTGAAAGACACATTTTCTTCAGCACTGTTGGACTTGCCTTGAATTGACTGAGTCCTGGGCTATGTTGGCCCATCCTCCACTGCAGTCAGCTGCGTTCTTCTTCGGGGGGAGGTGGGGAGAGACTGAGATGCACAGCTGTGCTGGGAACTGTAGGTCAGCTGATCAAGTAGTGAGACAGAAGGGGAGCTGTGTGATCTTCACGAGTGGCACAAGCACAATGTGCAACAGTACAGTGCCCTTCCTCCTGTACATGCACTGTTGGAGAGACAGCCTGTGAGAAAGGAGGAGGGGGAGGAGTTGGGTGACTTGAAGCAATGACGCAGCACCAATGAAGAGTCATTTAGTGTGCCATCCTCCCGCCTCCCAAGCACTGTAATGTGTGCTCTCCGTGTAGCCCACCATAGTCGTCTATGTATTGGAGAGATGTAAGGCTGTGGTGGCACACGGAGAGAGCAATCAGTGACTGAACAGCAACTTGTGCAGAGGCAAAAATTAATTAAGAAAATACATAGCTCTTGTAAAGGATAAATTAAAGAAATCCTGACTGACTGTGTTGTGATTCCAAGTGGAAGTTGTCTTGGCGCTTAGACAGACAGGATTGGGGAGAACTGTCGGTCAGACTCTTATCTTGAGGGAGCAGGCTGGGACTCTGAGGGACCGGTGAGCAAGAGTGCGTCTTTGCAGACATGGTTTGGAATAAACATACAGACAGCTCAGTACAAAAAAATCTTTCCTTTTTGAACACTGTCAAGAACTCTGTGCTGTCTGACTGAGATTTCAGAGGAGCGAAGAGGGAAGGGGAGCAATCGAGACAGACCACAAAGAGAGTAGAGAGACCAGCTGCTCATTGATTGGATGCCAAAAAAAATTACTCAGGAGGATGATTTGTTTAGTGTTAGTCAGAAGCTTGACAAAGTGAAACAGACACACGAGTCAGAGAGAGAGAGACGGAGGAGAAAGGCACTCCTGGTTCTTCTCGGGAGAGAGGGAAAATGAGATCAAGAACAGTTGCAGAGTGACTGGGGTAAAAAAGTAACTCACTCAGCTGGAAAGTATTCTTTTCAGAGCTTAATTTGAAATTGAAAATAAATTATTCATAATAAGCGTGTGTGAGACAGACACAGATAAGAAGTGCTTGCTTCCTTCCTGACCCTGCAGCATGCAGCACTCCACATTTGCGTCGAAATTCCAGAACAACTGAAAACTTGCACTGGACAACCAAAGTTGAGGTCAAGGTTGTCCATGGGCAACTAAATAAAAAAAAAAATTCCAAGCCTGCTAGCCAGGGCTACCCATGATGACATACATCAAAAGCACTACCAATATACTGTAGGTAGCCCCATAACTCTTTCAATTTCTTTCCAGAAACAAACTCAGAACTGTACCATATGGACAGCAAACGAAACCAGAGCCACGACCAAGCCAAAAGGAAAGGCATCGGCTCTGGGATGCAGCAAAGTAACTAGAAGGGCACAGGAAAGGAGAAGATAAAGAACATAGCAACAGACACGTCTTCCAGAAAATACCACCTGAAAATACAGAAGGCGGCAGGTTGGAAGGTGGGCTGTGGCTCTATTGAGGAGAGTGCCTTGAAGATCTACTGTAACTGGTAAGCCAAATCCTATCTTCTTCAAGGACATCTCCCTCCATAGAGCCAAACCTTTGGAACAAGGTTTGGGGCTGGCAGTATAGCCTAGAGGTTAGAGTAATGAGCTGTCAGTGAGCTTGGTACATCAAGCAGACCTGGGTATTATTCCCACAACCTCCACTTGCATACTGTGCGACTCCGAGCAAGTCACTTAACCACCCCAGTGCTCACGGGTTGCCTATGAAAATAGGCACTTGTGCCTAGTGGGCCTTACTCAATTACCAAACAAAAAGAAAGAAAAAAAAAAAAAAAAAGGAAAAGATTTCCCAAGTCGTACAAGACTGTAAAGGAGGAGGAAGCCCAGACAGTAGTGACACAGAGGACCTCCATGATAGCAGGCCTCAAAGGACAGCAAGCCTATGACAGCAGGCAAGAAACATGGCAAGGCCAAAGCCAGTCCGGCTACACGACGCCAGATTCAAATCACAGTATTCGGTGACAGGATGGATCTAAGTCCATGTGATGGCACAGCAGATAGTAACTGCTGAAATGGAAAGTAAACAAGCCATAGAAGAGGCCATGGCACTCCCACAGACAAGACCAGAAATCACCTTGCCAGACTTGCGGAAACAAAATGAAAATTAATGATGTCAACCATTCTGGCAGGACACCGAGAACGAGGCATCCAACAACCGGGTGTTGAATAAAATGATGGCAGGACAGCATGCTGTCCAACATGGGAGACAAACAGCAGTGCAAGACACCAGGCGTATCCAGAATACACAAGATAAACATGCCAGACAATGAGGTGGGCAGCCAAGGAAACACACATCGTAAGTGTCAGCCGGACCTAAAAGAGTCTGTATAAGGACATCCACAATCATAGGAACCAGCGAGACATACCATCGAAGCCACACATGTGCCCATGGCGAGGGCAGGAAAGGCAGAATAGGATGCAGAGCCAAGCTGCACAAAACAGCAGTGGTGTGCAGAGTCCAACAGGGCAAAGGAGACCAAGGCACACCTGACTGAACAGTGGAAGAGTCCAAGGAGTGAGGCATACCGAACAAAATGTGGACAAAAAAAAGAGAACACTGGTGCTAAAGAGACAAACATAGAAACACAGACAGCAGAACAAGATTGATGGTCCATCCTGTATGTCTATTTTACCCTGTTATACCCCAGAATCTACTGTCTCTGTGGGGGTCTACGCTTACACTATTCCCCTTTTTGTTATCAGTGTTTCTGCTTCCACTTCCTGTGGAGTATCTAATACCCTCTTGACTCTATCCTTGCCATGTCTGAAGCTATTAATGGTTTTGGCAGCCACCACCTCTGCCAGCAGTCCATTCATGGTTCAACCACTCATTCTGTAAAGTAATGCTTTTCACATCCCCCACCCCCCACCCACCAAGTAACCTCCACTGTGATCCCTTATCCTATCTTCTTTGTTGCCTGAATCCTCTTGGTCATCCAACATTGTACCTTCTGTAGATTGTCCCTGTTCTTTTTTTACATGGAGACTCCAGAACTGGGCACAGTACTCAAGGTGAGGCATCACAAGTGCTCTATACAGTGGTAACAGTACCTCCTGCCTTCTACTGTGAACCCTCTCTCAATGCACCCCAGCATCCAGTTAGCATTACTGGGGTCTTGTTACATTGGCTGGTTTAAGGGAGCCACTAGGACTCCAAGGTCCCTTTCCTCAGATGTTGCGTCCAGCTTAACTACCTCCACCATTCAATACTCTATTTTGGGTTTTCTGTTCCCCAAGTGCATAATCTTGTACTTTCTGGTATTGAGTTTCAGCTGCCAGACTTTGGAACAATTTTACAGCCTTTCCAAATCTCTCAGCAACTGACTTATTTCTTCCACATTGTCAACCCTATCAAAGAGTTTTGGGATATCTGAAAATAGAAACAACTTATGCAGCAAGGGGGAGACTGGCAACTACAGGTTGGTCAGCCTGACAGCAGCGGTAGGGAAGTTACGGAGACGCTTTTAAAGGAAATGTTAGTACAATATCTTGTACCCAGTGCATTACAAGACCCAAGGCAGGATGGATTCTCAGTGGGGTGGGTGGAAGTCATGTCAGACAAACCTGATAGATTTCTTTAACTGGGTGACAAGGGAAATAGATCAGGGTGGGGCGGTGGGCATGGCCTACTTAGGATTCAGCAAGGCTTTCAACACCATACCACATAGGAGGCTCATGAGGGAACTGGGCACTTTGGGGGCAGATCCAAAGGTAATAAACTGGGTACAAAACTGGTTGATGGACAGGCAACAGAGGGAGCTGATAAACGGCACTGATTCTGGGGAGGGCAGAGTGTCCAGAGGGGTACCTCAGGGCTGGGACCAGTAGTCTAATTTCTAAGTGACACTGCAGATGAGCTGGAAGGGAAGGCGTGCCTCTCTGTAGATGACAACAATATCTGCAAGAGGGAAGACACGCTGGAGGGGTGGAGAGAATGTGTAGAGACCCGAGAAAACTTGGAATGGTCAAAGGTATGGCAGCTGGGTTTCAAAGTGAAAAAGTGCAAAATCATGCACCTGGGGCACTGAAACCCAGAGGTGGAGTATAAAATGGGGGAGAGGTATTGATGGTCACTAAATGGGAAAGGGACCAGAGGTAATTATATCAGATGACCTCAAGGTGGTGAGACGATGCAAAAAAGGCAATAGGTAGGGCCAGCAAGATGGTGGTGAGCAGAGGGAGGGGTATCACCAGAGAAAGAAGAGAGGTGGTGTCACCACTGTATAGATCGTTTGTGAGACCCCACCAGAGTACTGTGTCCAGTTCTGGAGACATCTCAGGAAGGACATATATAGGATAGTGGATGTCCACAGAAGGGCAACTAAAATTGTGCAGGGGCTGCATTAAAAAAAAAAAAACCCTTTGAGAAGAGACTCAGGGATTTCAATATCTATACCCTGGAAGGAGAAGGGAGAGGAGGACACGAAACAGACCTATAAATATCTCATGGGTGTGAATAAGGTACAGATAAGCAGTATTTTCAGAGAAGGTACACAACAACAAGGTGGCATGCAATGAAGCAGGAATGTGGAAATGTAGGAGGATGTGAGGAAGTACTTCACTGAAAGAGTGGTGTACACCTGTGAAATTCTTCTAGCGAAGGTGGTGGGGGCAAAAACAGTGGCGGCTTCAAGTATGCATTAGGTAGGCACAAAAGAATCTTGGTAGGAAAGCAGGGGTGGGAGGAGGTAGCTAGAGATCAGGTAGGGTCTGTGGTAACAGTATAGGCAGGGAAAAATGTAGCCAGTGTCCTTATCTGCCGATAAATTCTGTTTCTAACCTGCCCTGGATTCCCTTCTCCCAGATCGCTAATGAACATACTGAACAGGAATAGGTCAAGAACAGATCCCTGTGGTACTCCACTAGTGACCTCTCTTTCCTCAATCTGACCCAATTCTTTGCAACTCTCTCCAACCAACTCCCTACCCTCCTTAGCTGTTCCAAGATCTCCATGTTCTTTAGCAGCCTTCCACGTGGCACTAAGATGAATGCCTTGCCAAAGCTGAAGAACAGTAAATCTACAGCATGGCCCTTATCAACTACCTTGATTACCAAGTCAAACAGTATAATCAGGCTGGTCTGATGAGACTTCCTTGACATGAATCCGTGCTGCTTACTTTCTTGAAATCAGTTTTTCTCCAGGTATTCCACTAGATCTTCTTTGATTAGTGTCTCCATCAGTTGTCCTACCATGGTGGTAAGGCTGACGGGCCTATAGTTTCCCGGATGATCTTTGTTCCTTCCCTTGTGCAACAGAACCACATACATCTTCCTCCAGTACCTGGGAACCACCCCTTACTGCATATAGAGCTATCAAATAGCCCCTACAGGGGTTCATCTAACACAAATGCCAGATCCCTTAGCACCCTCGGATGCATCCCATCTGGCCCCAAGGCCCTGATTACCTTTAGGGCTACTAGCTCCTTTGACTTTCTCCAGCCAGCTTCTTCAGTTTCATTTTCGAGACATTTCTATCTGCTGCCTTAATGTTGCTCTCCAGCAAGGGCCCACTATTCCCCCTAGTGAGTACTGAACAGAAGTAGTCATTTAGCACAATGCATTTCTGTCAGTCCTCCTCCAGTATCCTGCCCCCCCATTAGCCTGCCAATTCCCCCTCCCATCTTTCTTTTTTCTCTTATATATCTAAAGAACTGTTTTTTTCCCTCCCTTGATCCCCTCTGCAGTATGTAGCTCTGCGTCTACTTTGCGATCCTGACTGCCCTCTTGGTCTGACCAGGACAATTTCCCTCATATGTCTGAAATCCATACTCCTGAAGTCTAGCACATCAGCCTTAGACAAGGGTTTACAGGTACCCAGGGCCAACTCCTACTATAAAGTATTGTGGTTGCTGGACCCCAGTGGTTGCATGACCCATACTCTGCCTATTCTTTCCGAGTTAGTAAGTACCCTATCTGGAATGGCTAATTGTCTAGTGGGATCCCTGACCTGTTGTACCAACATGCAATCCCGCAGGACATCAAGCAGGGCCTGTCTTCTGGTGCTCCGGGTCACTGGGATGTCCCAGTCAATGTCTGGCAGGTTGAGATCTCCCACTATTACAACTTCCCTCTTTGCCGCCCCCTTCCTTACTTTAGCACCCAGTTCCTTCCTTATCTCCCTCTCTTCTCCCTTCCTGGTGGACTGTAAACCACCCTATGCGAGTCTTCCTCACAACTCTGAACCCACAGCGATTCCTCTTCCCCTTTCCACCCTAACAGTAGCATCCTCTACTGCTTCGATTACTTCTCTGATGTAGAAGGCCACCCCTCCACCTATCCCTCTATCACACCTATGTAAGGTGTTGCCTGGGATCACTATGTCCCAATCATTGTTCACGCTGACCCAAGTTTCTGTAATGGCCACTAGATCCAGCCTATAGTCTGCCACCAAAGCCTGGAGCTTACTGACCTTATTACCCAGACTCCTGGCATTGAGGCATACTGCCTTCCCACATGTACCACACCTCTGTTGGTTCTTACTTGCCCTCCCCATCACCCTTCTCCAATAATCTTGGTGTCTTGTGTTCCCCTTCCTTTCATGTCTACTGCGTCTACCCTGCCCTGTCCCCTGCATTTGTTCCTACCATCTATTATTCCCTGAATACCGTACCCCCATCTTAAGGGAGTCCTGTCTAGGTTCTCCACTGTTCCTCCAACCACAGTGGAACCCCAGCCCCTACCTCTCCCACAGCTAGAGTAATCTGCCAATGCAGACGTCCAAGTTCCGTCCAAATTCACAGATGTACATAGAATGTGATGGAAGATAAGGGCTGCTGAGTCCACCCAGTCTGTCCAATTGGGTTCTTTTTTTTCCCCCTCCAGACTCTTCTTAATCTACATTACAATCACTTCTCCTCTCTACCCTACCCCCACAAGTCCCTCATGCCTATCCCAGGTATTTTTGAACCCAGTTACTGTTTTCACTTCCACTACCTCCTCTGAAAGGCTATTCCAAGTATCCACCATCCTTTCTGTGAAAAGTACTTCCTCACATCCATCCTGAATTTACCCCGGCTTCAAATTATGACCCTTGCTATAAAGCACCATTTTCTCTGAAAAACACTCTCTCTTCCCGTACCCTATTAACGCCTGTAAGGTATTTGAAAGTTTCTATCATATCGCACCCCTACCTCCAGAGTGTACTATTTAGCTCCTTTAGCTTTTCCTCATAGGGTTTTTGTTATAGACCCTGCACCATTTTAATAAGCCCTCCTCTGGACCGCCTCCACTCGGTCCATGTCCTTTCTGAGATGTGGTTTCCAGAACTGTATGCAGTACTCAAGCCGAGGTCTCACCAGTGATACATAGAAACATAGAATTTGATGGCAGATAAGGACTGCTTGGCCCACCTAGTCTGCCCATTTTCCTACCTAACAGATAAGCTGCAGATCCTAGTTAACCAACAGCTTACTTCCTCCTCCCCCCCACTAGGACTGCCTTATGTCTGTCCCATGCACTCTTGAATTCCCCCACTGTTCTTGACTCCACGACCTCCTCAGGGAGGCTGTTCCATGCATCCACAACCCTCTCTGTGAAAAAATACTTCCTCACATTACCTCTGAGCCGTCCCCCTTCTATCTTCAAATTGTGCCCCCTTGTTCTTGCACATCTCTTTTTCTGAAAGATGCTACCCTCTTGGACTTTGTTGATTCCCTTGAGGTACTTGAAAGTTTCTATCATGTCCCCTGTCTCCCTTCTTTCCTCAACGGTACACATATTAAGCTCCTTTAGTCTTTCTTTGTATGTCTTCTGGTGCAGACCCTACACCATTTTGGTTGCCCTCCTCTGGACAGCCTCCACTCTGTCTATGTCTTTGCGGAGATGGGGTCTCCAGAACTGCACACAGTACTCCAGATGGGGTCTCACCAACTGTCTGTAGAGAGGGATAACAACTTCCTGTTTTCTACTATTGATGCCTCTTCCTATGCATCCCAGTATCTCCCCAGCCTTCCTTACTGCCTTCTCACATTGCTTGCCCACCTATAGGTCATCTGATATAATTAACCCCAGGTTCCTTTCCATTTTTACTGTTGTTAGTATCTCACACCCCTTGTGTACTCTTCCCCTGGGTTTTTGTTTCCCATGTGCATTACCTTGCACTTCTTTGCATTGAATCTGAGCTGCCATACATTTGACCATTCCTCCAACCTTGCCAAGTCCCTTCTCATCCTTTCCACTCCATCTTGTGTATTAACCCTGTTGCAGATCTTTGTGTCGTCTGCAAAGAGACATACTTTTCCTTCCAGTTCCTCTGCAATGTCACTTATAAAGACATTAAAAAGGACCGGTCCCAGTACTGAACCCTGCGGTACCCCGCTAGTAACCCTCCTTTCTTCACTGTGTACTCCATTTACTACTACCCTTTGCGGCCTGTTGTCTAGCCAATTTTTTATCCAGGCTACCACCTTGGGACCCACTCCAAGGCTGGCTAACTTGTGTATTAATCTTTTGTGTGGGACTGTATCAAATGCCTTGCTAAAATCTAAGTAGGCCATGTCCACAGCCTCTCCCTGGTCTACTACTTTGGTCACCCAGTCAAAGAAATCTATTAGATTCGTCTGACACGACCTTTCCATCGTGAATCCATGCTGCCTTGCGTCCTGTGCCCCACTGGCCTCTAGGTACTCAACAATTCATACAGGGGCGGAATCACCTCTCTCTACTGGAGGTACCCTTACCTATGCATCCCAACATCCTACTAGCTTTTCCGACTACCTTATCGCACAGCCTGGCCATGTTTAGGTCATCCGATATGATTACCCCTAGGTCTCTATCCTGTTTGTTCTTTGTCAGTATCACTCCACCCATTTTGTACTCTGCTCTTGAGATCCTTAAATGCATTATTCTGTGTTTTTTTCAATAAAACCCAGTTACCGTACTCTAGATCACTCTTCTAGTCTCTTCAGATCCCTGCACATTCTATCTCCCACACCCCCATGTTTGCTCACATCCGCAAAGAGGCAGACCTTCCCTCCCAGTTCTTCCACTATGTCACTTATAAAGACATTGAAAAGGACCAGTCCCAACACTGATCCCGGAGGTATCCCACTGGTCACCCTCCCTTCCTCGGAGCACACTCCGTTCACTAATACCCCGCATCCCCTCCTGCTAACCAATTTCTAATCCAGGTTACCACCTTTTTATCTAACCCCAAGTTACCCAACTTGCTTACTAGTCTCCTGTGCGGAACAGTATCGAACACCTTACTGAAACGGAGGTAAGCCATGTCCACTGCACCTCCCTGATCTAGCTCCTTGGTCACCCAGTCAAAGACGTCTATCAGATTTGTTTTGCATGACCTACACTATGCAAAACCATGCTGCCTTGGGTCCTGAAATCCATTATATAAAAGATATTCCACAATCCTTTCCTTTAACAGTGTTTCTATTATCTTATCCACCACTGATGTCAGGTTAACCGACCTATAATTGCTCGCCTCTTCCTTGCTACCAACTTTTATGTAGTGGGACTACATCTGCCCTTCTCCAGTCCTCTGGGGCCACACCAGTCTCAAGTGATCTGTTAAAAAGGTCTGTCAGAGGTACAGCTAGTACCTCTCCAGGTTCCCTCAGTACCCTTGGATGTACCCCATCTGTCCCCATTGCTTTGTCTACTTTCAGACTGTCAAGTGCTTTCCGGACTCTCCCCACTGAAAACGGTCTACTGTCTATTTCCCTCCTCTCAAAGCTTCTGATGCCTTTTCGTGGTCCTTCCCATTCCACTTCTACAGCGAAAACCGAACAGAAGTATTCATTCAAGATGTTTGCCTTTTATTGGTCTTCCTCTGTACAGTTCCCTTCCCCCCCTTAACCATACAATTCCTCCCTTTGTCTTCTTTCTTTCCTTCAACACACCTAAAAAAATGTTTGTCCCCTTTAGATACTCCCTGAGTTATTCTTACTTCAGTTTGCGATTTTGCTCTCCTTACCACTTTGCTTGCTTCCATTTTCCCTGATACACTTAGAAACATAGAAATTGACAACAGATAAGGGCTGCATGGCCCATTCAGTCTGCCCTTTTTTTGTTGCAATGCTTACACTGAAGACCCCTCCAGGTCTATGGCACTTTCTCTGCCACACCCTTACCTATCCCTTATAACTCCCTTGTGCTTATTCTAGGCTTTTTTTGAATCTTACCACTGTTTTCTAATACACAACCTCTGCTGGAAGACCGTTCCAAGCATCCACCACCCATTCTGTGACCAAGATTTTCCTCACAGCTCTCCTAACCAACCCTCCTTCAGCTTCATATTGTGGCCCCTTGTTCTAGAGCACCCTTTCCTCTGAAAAATACCTCCCTCTTGTACCTTATTCACCCCATGAGGTATTTAAAGGTCTCGATCATATCCCCCCTCTCCCTCCTTCAGGGTGTACATACATGTTTAATTCCTTTAGCCTCTCCTCATAGGACATTTGATGTTGACCCTGTACCACCTTGGTAGCCCTCCTTTGGACGGCCTCCATCCTATGTCCTTCCTGAGATGTGGCCTCCAAAACTGGACACAGTACTCCAAGTGGAGTCTTACTAAATACCTATATAGTGGCAACACAATTTCCCTCTTCCTGCTAGTAATACACCTACCTATACTTCCCAGCATCCCACTAGCTCTCCTGATTGTTTTTTCGCATTGTCTGGCCACCTTCAGGTCATCCGATATGATTACCCCAGGTCCCTTTCCTGCTTTGTCTTTGCTAGCATCTCTCTCCCCAATTTGTACTTTAGCCCTGGGTTTCTGTGACCCAAGTACATTATTTTGCACTTTTTTGCATTAAATCTTAGCTGCCAAACTTTTGACCACTCCTTCAGTCGTTTAAAGTCTCTTTCCATCCTTTGCAACCCCTCTGGCGTGTCCACCCTGTTGCAGATCTTGGTGTCATCTACAAAGAAGCAGATCTTTCTTTCCAGTTCCTCTGCTATGTCACTAATGAAGAAATTAAAGAGGACTGACCCCTGTGGTACCCTGCTGGTCACTCTCCCCTTCTCCACACGAACTCCATATACCACCACGGCCGGCCTCCTAGCCCTTTACCAGTTTCTTACCCAGGTTACCACATTTATTGCCCACCCCCATGCTACCCAACTTGTTTACCAGCCTCCTATGTGGAACTGTGTCAAAGGCCTTGCTTAAGTTCAAGTAGGCCATGTCCACCCCCCCCCCGATCCAACACCCTAGTTACCCAGTCCAAAAAAATCTGATTTGTTTGACATGAGCTCCCCTCCGTAAAGCCATGCTGCCTCAGGTCCTGCAGTACATCGGATTCCAGGTGTTCCACGATTCTTTCCTTTAACAGTATTTCCATCAATTTCCCTACTACAGATGTGAAGCTGACAGGCCTGTAATATCCAGTCTCCTCCTTGCTACCACTTTTGTGAAGTGGGACTACGTCTGCCCATCACCAGTCCTCCGGGACCACACCAGTCTTCAGTGAAATGTTAAACAAATCTGTCAGGGGTGCAGCTAGCACCTCCCAGAGTTCCTTTAACACTCTTAGATGCACCCTGTTTGGCCCCATGGCTTTGTCCACCCTCAGATTAGCAAATGCTTTCTGACCCTCTTCTCAGAAAAAGGACTGGTGTCCATTCTCCGCCCCAATCTCTTGGTGCTTATTTGTAGTCCCTTCCCCCTCAACTATGAACATTGAGCAGAAATATTTGTTTACGATATTTGCCTTTTCTTGGTCATCCTCTGTATAGCCCTCTGCCTCCTTTATTAACCATGCAAGCCCTCCCTCGGTCTTCCTTTTCTTGCTGATATACCTGAAAAATGTCTCGTCTCCCACCCCTTTGATACAGTCTGGGCTTTTCTTTCCTCAGCTTGTGCTTTTGTGCTCCTTACTGCCTTGCCTCCCTCCATTTCCCCAGAAACACTTTTCTGTCCTCCTCTCTCTGGGTCTCCTTTGCCCTTACCATTTCTGCCACTTCCCTCGAGAACCATAATGGTGGTCTCCTCCTTCTGCTTTTGCTTATTTGCCTGACATACAAGTTTGTAGCCTTTACCATGCTCTCTTTCATTCTGGCTCATTTTCTCTTCAATCCCCCCTCGACATCTTCCCCTACCAGGTCTTCTCGAATGCATTCCTCATCTTTGTAAAGTCAGCCCTTGAAATCCAGGACCCTCGCCCTTGTGTGGCTGGATTCCACTGTTGTTCTTATAGTAAATCATACTATGCGATGGTCACTGGTCCCCAGATGACTTCCCACTCTGATGTCCATCAAACTGTCCCTGTTCGTAAGCACCAGGTCCAGTACTGCATCGCTCCAAGCGGGTTCACTGACCAGCTGCCTGAGGACTGCCTCCTGCAGGGAGTCCAAGAAGTCTGTGCTTCTAGCTGATGCTGCAGCAAGTAGGCTCCACTCTACATCTGGTAGACTAAAGTCCCCCACCAGCACCATCCCCCCCTTCTTAGCCATTTTGCAATGCCTTCCAACATCTCTTTATCTATGTCCTCTCCCTATGCCTGAGGCCTGTATACCACTCCCATGTGAATGGTGGCTCTGTTTCCAGACTCAAGGTTGACCCATAACACCTCGACCCCCCCCACCCCGTCCTCCTTGTATCTCCATCCCTTTGATGTTTTCCTTAACATACAGCATCACTTCCCTACCTTTCATTCCTACCCTGTCCCTTCTAAGCATTGTGTAGCCAGGTATGACCATTTACCAGTAATGGTTGTTTGTGCACCATGTTTCGGTGATGGCCACAGTAGCCAGGTATGCCTGAGCTATGGTGGCCCCCAGGTCTGGTATCTTGTTTCCCAGACTTCTAGCAGTGACCCAGCTGGTGTGGTCTTCACCTTAAGGGGCATTAGGGTAGGGTCCGCTGACCCCTACTTATCCCCGCCTGATGCCAGGATGGTGGCGGGAGGTTTGGTTTTCGACTGCCCAGAGGAGCTGTTGGCAGGCCAGGAAGAGTGATCCAAGCCCTCATGGGACGAGGGGCTGGATGGAGACTTTCTGTGCAGCACAGACCTGGAACAGGAGTGACCCCGGGATTCTCCTGGTCCTTGTCCTGGTGTTTGTGCTTCCCTGACTCCTTCTTCTTCTCCTTGTGTGGCTTAGAAGTGGAGGTGGTGGAAACTGACAAGGATGAAGAAGGACTCTTCCCTGCTGGCTGTCTCTGCATCTCGGCAAGCTGCTTTTCCAGGAGGTGTGCCTTAAGGGCCTTCTGGCAGTGGATCCGTGTCTGGAAGTTTAACATCCTGCAGTGCTCACAAGCAACAGTGTCATGGTTCGGGCCTAGGCAGGAAAGGCAGGCCTCGTGGCTGTCCTTCGACGGAAGCTGCTTGCCACAGGCGCACTATGAATTTCTACGATCCATGGATGAAACAGATGCCGCCAGAGAAGAAGACATGTAGAAGGGAAATAAATTCGGAGGTTTGCCAAAAAAAAGAAAGCAAAGAAACACTAAAGGCTCAAAAGCAGTCTAACTGTTGCGAGATGACGTCCAAGGATCCAATGCTAATGGGCTGACAGCGGGAAAGGAACTGAGGTAGGATTGGGGACTGTCCCTTTTATACCAATGGTTGACGTCAGGCGGAGCCGATGTCTGGGGCAGTCCCCCGCTGAAGACCTGTTAGCTAGAAGGTTTCCGTGGGGTCCTAGCGCCTGGCGACTTAGTCCTAATGGTTATTGCTTGCTGCAAGAGCTCCACCTCAAAGTAAGATCAAGCCTCTAGGCAATTCAAGGAGTCACAGAGGGAAGGGGATAGGGAGCACTACAAGGAGAAGCTCAAGGAGACTGGAAAGGCTATCAGGTTTGCAAAAGCCCAAACGGTGGAAAAAACTGTGCTGGTAAGCAAGAAGGGTGATAAAACCTTTTTTAAATACATCAGCAAAAAAAGGAAGAACAAAGGGGGGATAGTCAGAATGTCAACAAGCAACAGTCAAACAGTGGAAAAAGACGAAGACAAAGCTGAAGCACTCAATGCATTCTTTTGCTCAGTCTTCACAAATGAGCAGAACGGCAGCAGTCCGGGACTAAACAGAACAGAGCACCCTGCATGGGAGGCAGACAAGCACCTTCACAAGGGAAAGGGTGCTGAAAGAACTAGAAAAATTGAGGACAGACAAAGTCATGGGACCGGACGGGATTCACCCAAGAATACTGAGAGTGCTTTGAGAAGAAATAGCTGCACCATTAGCTGAGCTATACAATGAATCGCTGGAAAGTGGCAAGGTGTCACTTGACTGGAAAAGGGCTACTGTGGTACAGCTGCATAAAAAGTGGCAGTATGGAGGAGGCAGGAAATTACCGCCCAGTCAGCTTGATCTCGGTGGTGGGTAAAATCATGGAGATGCTACTTGAAGAAAGGATAGCAGACTTCCTAAAAGAGGCAAGAAAACTTGACCCCAAACAGCACAGGTTTACCACAGGTTGATCATGTCAGACTAACCTGACTGAATTCTTCGATTGGGTGATGAAAGCAGAGGACCGGGTTGGGAGAGTGGACGTGGTGTACCTGGACTTTGACTGGCAAGGCCTTTGACACCGTCCCACATAGGAGGCTGATCAAAAAACTCAAACACACAGGTGTTGGTCATAAGATAGTAAGCTGGGTAAGCACACTGGCTGCAGGATAGAACTCAGAGAGTCACAGTAAATGGCGCCATATACAAATAGGGTTTTGTGACCAGCGTAGTCCCTCAGGGATCAGTGCAGGGTCCAGTCCTCCAACATATTTATCAGCGACATTGCTGATGATCTTGAGGGTAAAGACTGCATGTTTGCAGATGATACAAAACTGTATATGAAGGAGGATCTCAAGAAATTAGTACAGTGGCCCAACAACTGGCAACTTAGATTTAATGCTAAAAAATGCAAAGTGATGCACCTGGGAAAACAGAACAAAAGAACTCAATACTTCCTAGATGGGCATCAACTTGAAGAGACAAGGACTTGAGGTGTAATCATATCGGATGACCTTAAAATAGGGAATCAATGCAAAAAAGGGGCAAGAAATGCAAGCAGTATCCTCAGATGCACAGGCAGGGGAATAACTAGCAGAAAACAAGAAGTGATCGTTCCACTCTATAGATCCATGGCGAGGCCACACCTGGAGTACAGTGACAAGTTCTGGAGACCCCACCTGAAGGAGGACATAGAGTGTTTGGAATCAGTTCAGAGGAGGGCCACAAAGATGGTGCAGGGCCTCCATTACAAGCCATACGAGTCTAGGCTCCAAGACCTAAACTTGTACTCCTTGGAACAGAGAAGGGACAGAGGGGATGTTATAGAAACATTCAAATTCATCAAAGGTATAAACACCGTTCAGGTAGACAATCTGTTCCATGCAAACGGAGAAGCACGTACAAGAGGGCACAACCTACGCCTGAGAGGGGGAAGGCTCTGAGGCAATATCAGGAAGTACTTTTTTATGAGAGGGTAATAGACACATGGAACAGCCTGCACCCAGAGGTGGTTGCCGCAAAGATGGTGAATGCATTTAAACGTGCATGGGACCGGCACTATGGTGTAAACAAAAACAGCAAAATATAGGGAAGGGGGTAGGTTCATGGGTAGACTAGATGGGCCACTCGGTCCGCATCTGCCATCAAATCCTTATGTTCTTAGATCTCTAAACTGATAAATGTTTCATCCACCCTGGTCATTCTATCTCTGGGTGCAACCCCCTTCGAAAATGTTCCCTTTTTCAAATACCTGGGTGTCACCTTCAATCCCACCTTAACCTTTGCTGTACACATCAGTAACATCATGCATCATATCAACCAGAAAATGGTGGTAGGTTTCAGACTAAAACACTATCTGACCCCTGCCGCCCGGCATGCCACAGCACAGGGCAATCTCCTTCCTCTTATGGACTACTGTTCTACATCTAGACACAAACCTCCTCCCAACTACTCACAAGTCTTCCCATCACTGAGCCAGCCTGGTGGCGCTGAGGGCTGAGGCGCTGGATGCCACACCTCTTGCCATGCCAGTAACCCGGGTTCGGGAACAGACTCGGGCCGGCAGGGATCAGCAGGGGAGGGAAGGGAAGAGACTGAGCGTCCGGAGAGGTGGCGGGTCAGCGGACTGATCAGTCTCTCCCTGGGTCTGAGTCTGGACCAGAGTCCTGGACAAAGAAGTATCGGCCTCCACGGTCGACAACTGGTTGACTGGCTTTAGAAAGAGCTTGGCTGGAATCTCAGCCAACTGGCCTGATGGGGTTACCGTGGAGCCAGCAGCCTTGGCCAAAGATTTGACCGAAGTTGGATCTGATGAAGCATGGGAATCGGAAGCCTGACAGTGAGAGCATTCCCCAATTCCATGATAGACGGCGAGACTGTTTATTTGGCCTCTTTTTTAGGCTTGGACTGGAGGGCTGAAAAGGGGCCCTGGTCATAAGTCAGGAGAGCCTGCACAAGTCCTAAAACACCCCCGTGAAGGAGGAGCCAAGAGAGAGCGGCAAAAAGGCCAAAACCAAGGAGGTCTGAGCTGCAGCCTGCAGCCTCCTCGAAAGCTGCTAGCTGTTTGGTGACCCCGCAGCCACGGAGACCACCGAGCGGGTGTCCTTTGACTTGACCGGCAAGTGCTGTTCGCTCAGACGGCCCAAAGTCTAGCGGGCGCAGTGGTCCTTAAGAATGAAAGGACAGAAGGTACGACAGATTTCACAGGCCTGGGGATCGTGCTTGTGGCCAGGCAGTACACACATGCAGTGTGTGAATCCATTTGGCCCGCAGATGCATCTCTGGAACCCTGGAGGGGACTGTCGTCCATCATGGTCAGGAAGAACAAGCCTGAAGACAGTTTTTTTTTTAATTAACTTGGAAGGAAATCCGAAAATTTTACAGCAAAGGGCCTACTCAGCATGAGAGCTGTAAGGAGGGAACCTGCTTCTTCCAGCAGAAAGGAACATCTGGTGTCACAGGGTGGAGCTGAGAGAGTTACCACTTGGGTGGGTGGGAGGAGCCAGCTTGAAGACACTCCAGTGAAGTCTTAAGGGGAAAGGCACTGCTGACAAGTGTGGATAGAACTACAACTTCCTTGGCTGCACCATAGATAACATCAGAGGCGGGGGACCTGTCCCACTTTTTTATGTCTGTCTGTCTGTCTTTGCTAACCAGGTAAGTGCAATGATCCAAAGGAAAATTTTCAGGCATGACCCGGGCCACAGGATGGCACAGAAAGCTTACAATACAAAAATGTGTAAGGAACAGCAATACATGCAATATACAGGGGTAAGCACATATGAAATCCAAACACAGTTACAAGTGAAAATTGCGAGCATCCGGGGTTAAATGTTTTGGCCTATGTTATGTCTCATGATTGTTGTACATAACCAGATGCTTGTGTAAGTGGGCAGCAATGCTTACATGCCTTTCCAGTACAACCAATAAAAATAAAAATGATTGAAATGGGTACAGGTACAATGACAATACAGCGCAAAATGTATAGAAACATTATGCAAGTACAAGTAATATGCCAAGTCACCACAGTAGCAAGAGAAGAAATGCAGGCCACAAAGTGGTACAGATAGCCCCTGAGGTGAGCAGAGTGGGGGATGCACACCCTGAGGGCTAGTAAACTGGAGGGGCAGGGCAAAGAGACAGAGAGATGGGGAAGGGGGCAAGGGGCTACCCTGGCAAACAGGAGCAACTGGATTCTGCCAGAAGCCAGGCTTTGAGGTGGAATTTAACAACTGAGTGCAAGTCAGATGACTGAAGGGGTGCGGGGATTCCATTGCACACAGAGGGGGTTGCAACAGATAGAGCTTTACCTCCCATGTTGGTGAAGACTCTAGGGATCTCAAGGGAGGGACAGAGGATTCACAGAGGCTCCTGGGCATGGCTCTAACCTTGAGGAGGGCTGAGTATGGGGATACATTTTCTCCCCTTAAGGCATTATCAATAATACAACCAAGGGAATAATACCACTAACCTGGTTCTGTCTGCTCCTAAACTTCTTATTTCTCCCTCTCTTCCTTCTCAAGCTCTCCAATCCTTATTCCATGCCCTTGACACTGCCTCTGAGTTCCTTTTTCTTTTCTGTACATAAATGTTACTGTTTAAGTTGTGGCCTTGTTAAACAGCTTACTGATTGTTTGTAACACTGTCTACTATGTTTTTGTACTTAATGACGTGGAACCTTTGTAAAAGAGCCTTGGCTCAAAGGTATTAATTCCTAGAACAATAAACTTCAAAGCAGCCTTGGAGAGGAAGCCAACCAGGTGACTTGTAAAGGTCGTAGTGATGGATGGAGAAAGGAGCCGGGAGAGCAAAACAACAGACACTATTGTAGACTAAAGCTAGGTGGGCCTCGGGTGTCAAGTAAAGTTTTTGACGAGAAGCAGCCTCAAGTTTTTGATTAACCCTACGGACGATGAGGTTGATATGTTTGTTATAGGAGAGGGAAGGGTCGAGTGTAACACCCAGGTATTTAAAGGTGGCAACATTCTCCAGGGCAGGACCAATGGGGGAAGAGCATGGAGAGGGAGGAATTGGATTTCAGAGTATTAGCAAGGTATGGTTTAGACCCAAACTGAATGTCTTTGGTATTCTTTTCATTTCCCAGAATTAAATTAGACAAGAACCAGTGGTTGGCTGAGCCATAGTTCTGGGTGAAAACAGAGGATATGTTAGATAGGGACTTGTCACTGTGAAAGAGGACAAGATCATCCGGATACAAGACAGCACTACAGTTAAGGCTGTCACAGTAGGGTGGGAGTTGATAGAGTTGGCAAAAAGTAGGAGCCCAGGATGGAGCCCTGGGGCACTCCTGTGGAGATGAGCTGGGCAGGGGAAATGGCAGGACCTATGCACACAGATTGGAGTGACCAGAGAGGTAGCTCCGAAACCATGTGGAGGCTTCATTAGAGCAGACGATCAGGTGGAGTTTGGTGTGCAGGAGGGAGTGCTTGACCAGGTCCACAAATACAGCACCAGCGGCTCGCCCCCAGTCCATATTTCTAAGGACATGGTCAGTGAAGTGTGCCAGAGCAGTTGTGATACTTTGTTTTTTGCTGAAACCGTGCTGGTGACTGCACAAAAGGTTGTGCTTCTCGATAAGATCGGATAGTTGGTGGTGTACTATTTTCTTTAAGAGCTTGCTTAGATGGGGGAGGATGGAAAGCAGTCTATAATTGTTGGAGGAGTTGGAGTCCCCTGCTTTGAATATGGGTAGCACCCTGGCAGTTTTCCAGGAGTCAGGCATGGAGAACGTGGACAGTGCCAGATTAAAAATAAATGTGACGGGTTTGGAGATGGCAGGAGAAATGAGCTTGAGCAGGAAGGGTGAGAGGCCATCTGAGCTGGGGCTGCCCCGGTTAGGGAGACTCTCGAGCTTGATGGTGTCCTTTTGGGAGATAGCCTAAAGTAGAAAGGTGTGGGTGGGGAGGGGGTAGCAGTGAGAGTTGAGAAGGGTGGGCCACCCGAACTGGGTTTTGGGCTTGTTTGTCTAATGATAGGTAGCTTACAGAGGTGAGCAGTGAGGTCCATGAATTTTAGGTTGAAGGCCTGGGCAAATTCGGACGGTTCAGTCAGAGGGCCGCTGGGGAAGCGCAGTTGTAAGACAGGAATGTTAGTACGGGGACTGAGGAGGAAGCTAATGGAGCCCCAGAAACGGCAGGGGTTACCAAGGTCTTCCTTCTGAAGGTTATGGTAGAAATTCCGTTTCAGGGACTTGGCCATTTGTTTGCATTGATTATGCAAATGCCTATAATCATTCCAGAGGGCAGGGAAGGGGGTTGTTTTGTAGGCAGCCCACTCTCTCTCTTAACTTTCATGAGGGCCAGGAGTTCCATCGAGATCCATCGGGTACAGCCACCTCTCACTCTCTTAGCAGTGAGTTGGAAGTGGAGATCCTGAATTTGCAGGACGGCATCTGTGAAAAAAGGCATGGCCGATGACGCATCTGTTAGGGAGTATAGTCTTGTCCAGTTCACAGACTGTATGTCCTCCAGGAGGCTAGAGGTGTCCGAACAGCTGAAGTTACAGAATTATAAGTATTTAGGGGGAAGGGGGCGTCTGGTTTTGGAGGACTAGAAGATATAAGTGGGTGAGTGATCACTGATAGAGTCGGACAAGGTCCCTGCCTGGAGTACCCTGCCCTCCCCATCAGTGACCACCCAATCTAGCAGGGAGTGGTTTAATGTACGTGGATTATGCCTGATAGGGATTGAGATGGTTTGCACCAGGTTGTGTAGTTTTAACAGGCTGGCATAGCCAAATTCCTGGGCACTTAACCAATTTAGGTTAAAGTCACCCAGGAGGATGGTGTCCCTGGATGGAGTAAGTGTACCCAGACTGAACAGAAAGTTCTGTAGGCCAGCTTTGCCCCTGCCACCTGCTCAAACAAAAAAACTGCACCTGCAACCTTCAAAACTCCAGCATCATACCATTGGAAGTTCCTCAAATATTCTTCACCTGCTTGGGTAGTAAAGCCTTCAGCTCAGTCGCACCTAAACTGTGGAACAGTCTACCTTCCCCTCCCTTCACTCTCTAGACTCTCACCTCACATATAAAATTACACTATAAAGATGCCTTAATGGCTGCTGCCTCGTGTACCTGCCCCCCTGGGTGAAGTGAGCCATTTCAGATATTCTGCTGTGGTTCTAAACTTTACTGTATGTATGCTTGTCTTAACTATTTATGTCCCGTACTGAACAATTTATTGTGGTTTACACTTTATGTATTTATAACTGAATGGTTTTCCAGTACTGTATTTTTTTTTTTGCACTTGTACTTTGTAGTTCTTTTGTACTGTATTTTTGAACCATTTTACCTGTGCTCTTGTATTTCTGAACTGTATTTAGCAATGTGCCATCTTCATGGCCCGGGTCACGCCAGAAGATTATCCATTGGATCAGTGTGCCCACCCGGTAAACAAATAAATAAATGAAAATAAATGACATCATTAACCACAAGAGTAAAGTGCAGGTGGTTTGAAGATGCCATCTGAATCTGAAGATGGGATCACATTCTTTGATACTATTTACAGGTTGTATGGACTCCGATGTATACTCCACACCCCTCACCTCATACAACATTCCCCTTTTTCCATCTAAAACAATTCAGATTTTTTTTTAAATGTTTAAAAACACACCTTGCACCCAGCTGTGCCATTATTCACCTGCACAATAGGAAAAATAATCATATTTAAACTGCCCCCCCCAATCAATTATTTATGCAAATCTGCTCCCCCTGCTGGCACCCAAAGAGATGCGACCCACAGCCCCATCACTAACCTTCTCCCAGACTTAACCCACTAACTGCCCAGAACCACCATCTGGCAGGTGGGAGCCCTGGGTGGTAGTATGGGGCCCTTGAGGTTGTGCTGTTATCCTGATGATCAGGGGAATTTTCTTTCCTCCCGAGATTTTCTGTCCCCTTGTTTCCCCAAGGGCCAATCACATGCAATTACTCTCGTGCTCACAGATGCACACATTACAGGCATCCACATCAGTGCCACTCTACTGAGCACTTGCAGCTATACCACCTAGCCTCCACTAGGTGGCAGTGGTTCCTCCTCCCTGATGTGATGCTGAATCCTCCTTCCCCCAGCTGGCCTCCGAGCATCCAGAGTCTGTTCCCCGACCCGGGCGGATGCTGTGGCAGGGAGTAGTGCCACTGCCATACCGCCAGGCTGGCCAAAGAATGTCCTTTGATTTGCAAACCTATGCTTTCAGTAGAAGCTGTGTTTCAGGCAAGGGTTCACATTCTGTTTCTGTTCCATCTATACTGCGCATATGCAAACTTAACGGGAGTTAGATGAAACAACAACAGAATGTGAACCAGTATTTAAACCAACAGCTTTAACAGGAAAAACAAACACGTTTATTGGTTCAACACAGTTGGCTTAATGCAAACGTAAACCAGCAGTGCTCAGTTGGGCCTGAGCTGTGAGAAGGATGGGAGTCATCACATTGCGTTGGACTAAACTCCAAGAGTTAAAAACTAAACATTCATGCAAAGAGGGGTCATTTCTCACAGTGGATGTCTGTGTATTTATATAGCTGCATGCATGATGCTTTTAAAAAACAAAATGCTGAAACAGTTTTGATGGGAGGAGTGTGTAATGTGAGATGACCATTCACTTCTGGTCATAATACCATTAATGTGACAGAGAATGGTACAACAACATGCTGATTTCACCTTGTTGCTTCAACACTTAGAGAGTGCTCATTATTCTTGTAAAACAATGTTCATCCTTACACTATAAACTATTTAAATCTATAGATGTTACCGCTATCAAAACATCATACTTTGTAAAACAGACCTAACACTTTCACTACAAAACCAGTCTATATTTGTGCTATGTATTCTGCCCTCTTAAAATGTGGACCAGGCTCTCCTTTAGCCCATTCACAAGCCTTCAGATTCCACACCTACTGGAGCGGTCACCCTACGCCACTGCCTGTCTGTCCCCCAACCCCATATTGGGAGAATGTTACCTTTCAGAATGTGAATGTATTATTAAGGTTAGTCTGGAAGGTAGAGGTATAGTATTTGGCTTTGACCACACTGGTAGCTTTCATGCAGGTATTACTACATTGCATGTACCCTGATACATCCTATGGAGTGGCAGAAAATTCAAGAAGGCACCAAGCAGTGTTGTGAGCTTGGAGACAAGCAATAGGTTTGGTCGAAACCCATAAGCTTGGTGAAAACCCATGGGAGATGAAGCCTTCAACACACAGCCTCCAACAGGGGCATACGAATCCCAGATGGCAGTGTCTTTGGAGGGGAAATACCAAAAGGCATCGGCAGCATGAGAGGATGTAGAGACCAGGGACTAGTCAGCATGTCAAGAGACAAACAAACGATGGTGATGCACTCAGTTGCTGGCTGGCGCTCCATAAACCAGGACGGACACAAATTTAGCTAAATGAACAAAGCACTCAAGGAGACCAGATTATTTTGGGGAGGGGTAAGTTGATTTCCATGACAGCCACTGGACAGTTTACTACCACGGCACTATGTGCCTCTATGGCATTTCACCTATGGCCCCTTGACAACGTACCAGAGACAGGAAGTACTGGGGTGTTTTTATTGCAATTATCTAGTCTCCTTGAGTGCTTTGTTCCTTTAGCCAAGGACAGGTCAAGAGATCGGAATGTCAGAAGCAAGATGACCTTCAGTGGGACTTTGGAATGGTGAATTTTGTGCTCACAGTTGACCATGCAGTGATAATTGAACACATCTGTGAGGGTACAACTTCTATAATGTGGTGGTGACAGAAGGAGAAACCACAGTCAATAAGGGAGTTATCAGACAGAGAGCTGTCAACTCTGAGATGTACCACGTGAAATAAAGGGCCTGGACATTCTGTACTAGTTTTTTTTTTTTTTTTTCAGTTGGTATGAAAATTACCAAAAATGAGATGCTTACCAGGAAAGGCAATGGGAAAGAGGATATGTAGAAGTAGACCGAGTTTGGTGCTAGGATAGTACTAGGTGCCTGAAATGGAAATGGGGAGAGAAAGGGATGGAGAGCTTGCTTGTCAAATGTACTCAAGGGAGGATTGGATGGAGCATAAGAACATAAGAAAATAGCCAGCAGGAGGAGACCTCTCGGTCAATCATGTCTGCTCGAAATAATATGGTTTTGTTCCGGCCTTAAGTTTACCTCTGTGACCCCGACCCCCCCCAAAATGTTCTCGTCTTTTCTCTGACAAGACCACCCAACATTCCTTTACGCTTGTCTTTTGAAGGCTTCTACTCACTTTGTCTCCACCACCTCCTGTGGCAGCTCATTCTATGCCGTCACCACTCTTTCTGTAAAGAAGTTATGCATATACACACATAGGGACTCTGCCGCCATCCCCTTTGCCACAGTCTTGTCTACGGACAGCAGTGGGCAGGCTCTCACTGATCGGTGGAGAGCCAGAAGGAATTAAGTCATGATAACCACGCTGAGTTTGAGATTCAAAGCCCATGCCAAGTTGGTCATTTTGGTAATGGGCTGTGGGCATTTAGAGGAGTAATTCTCAGGTCCTCTGTGGGGGGGGGGGAGTAGAAGGCAGAAGCAAAGGGTATGGGCTGAGCTTAATGAGGCTTTTCAGTTTTCAGCAAATAATTTAGTTGCTAGCAGAATAATTCAATTACACAAAATGGCACTAGAGTTTGAATTTCTGGGCCTTCCAGTTGTTATTACTGAGGACATAAAAATAACAGAATTTTTTGTTTTTGTTTTATATATTTATCTGTTCACGTTGTTTAAACCTATACTGAAGTTATAATCCTCTCAGTCTTCTGCTTGTAACATCACAATCCATTCCATGGACATCATTTTGATGTCACAAACAAAGAATTATGACTTCAATGCAGGACAAGCAGCAGGAACAGATCAAGTCTAAGGGGCAAAGAGTCTGTTTTCATGAATATGTCTAACAGTAAGATTCTAATTTCCTGAAATGTAAATTTTTTAAATGTTATCCCGCCAATGACAACTATGTATATTTTTTTTGTTTGCAGAAAACAGGAAAATCCCTTTATCATCTCAGACTGCAAAAACAGCAACGTGATGGTTCTGAGAGCTTCTTTTTTTGTCATTTGTTTTATTTGTTTGTGGGGACTGGAGGAATGTCTCTTAAGGCGGAGCGACTGGTATGAAGAAGGTGAGGTGAGATGGGTTAAGGAGAGGTAAGGTAGAAAGTGGTACAGGGAGGGAGGAAGGAAGGCAGGCAAAAAAGCTGCAACATATTGAGGGCCAAAGGGGTAATCATATTTAGAGGTCAGATTTACTAGTGTTCGGGAATCATTAAGCTGGACATGTGAATCTGAATGGCAGGAACACACACTTCAGTAATGAGTGCTATAGTAATTTCATGTCAGGAAAACCTAACAAACTAACATTACTCACGGGTCGCATTCCAGTCAGCATTCCAACATATCCAGCAAAGTTTGTAGACTTGAAAACAGTCACGTTGTTCCTCTGGAAATCAAGATTCACCACCAGTGGTCGAAGCTGTTCAGTCACTTTCCAAGAATTATTGGTTGTGTCCCATCTGCAAAGCATAACATTTGAAAGAAGCAAATGTTTACTGGCCTGCAGGCCACAAAAAAATGCTTGCAACTAAAAGAAAATTAAAAATTAACATCAAGATTCTGGAATTAATGAAAAAGTAGTCTATCTGTAAGATTTAAACAGGGGGTGGATAACAGTAACTGGAAAAGGTAGGCAGGAAGGGAAGGAGGTCAAGGGAGAACATCTCCAGGAATGCTGGTGTGGAACAGATTCCTCCCAAAGGACTGGGGGAAGGAGAGGGAAAGTGGGGAGGTAAGGAAATGCTAGCGAGACTGGGATGACTGGAGGTAGTACAGGGCTATATCAGGGTAGGCAGGGAGAAGGTGCAGGAAGAAGTGAATACAGATAACAGGGGAGTGCAGATGGAGCGAGGAAGGGGTTGGTGAGCAAGGGACAACAACAAGGGGATAGGTTGGGGGAGGGGGAACAGAAGGGAGAGATACAGATCATGCCACAGGTGAGAAAGGTTCAGGAGGAGGGGACAGAGACAGTGGTTGTAGAGGGTTGTGGGATGATTACAAAAGGGACAGGAGGGCCAGCCCGGTGGTGCTGAGGGCTGAGGTGCTGGCACGGGATGGGGGAGAGTGGGTTTGAGCAAGTCAGCAGGCTGCTCTCCTCTCCCAGGGGTGGCGGGATGGGTTGTCGCCCCTCTCGTAGTTCCTTCCCCACCTGGCTGGAGGTCCAGTGGGGTAGAGCTGGTGAGGAGGGGGCAACAGTACGGGTGGGCGGATGGGGCTGAGCTGGCTTACGGTGTGCATGCATGCCTCCATACGCACGTACGGCCATGTGCTGGGGCCTTGGACAGGAGAAAGGCAGGAGAAAACCTACAGAAAAATACTACAAAAATACATATATATATAAAAGCACAGACAGGAGGGAAAGGAGGAGGCAAGCAGGAATGGGCAGCAGTATGGACAGACACGAGGGAGGGCCCACGATGGAGGTGGTGATCTTGGGGCATTTGATAGAAAGGCGAGATGGGGGAGGGTCCGAGGCAAACTGCAAGATGGTAGAATGCATGCCTGGGATAACAGCAGGGAGAGTGGGATCCCTAGTAGCATAGTGCATATGTCAGGGGAGAGGGGAACCTCACATTGTAGTGCACCTGGTAGTGTTGTTCAGCTAGTGCTTTTGTGGATCCTACTACGTTAGATAGTGCTGGTATCCTACCTAGGATCCTACCACAAATCCTACAAAAGACAGATGTAGGATACAAGGTCAGATAGCGATGGATCCTAGGCCAGATAGTTAGGATCCAGGGTCAGACAGCAATGGATTCTAGGTCAGATAGTTAGGATCTGAGCTGGATCTGTTGCTAGGATCCTCAGGATCCACGACGTTTGATCTAGAGGGTAGGATCCAGGGTCAGATAGCACTGCTATCCTACCACAGCAACTATCTGGCCAAATGAGAGGTATCTGTTGGTATCTTAGTTTATAGGATACTATCTGAGCAACACTAGCACCTGGGTACAAACTACCTTGCAGGATGTGAAGTGGGGGTGATGCAAGAGAGGTTCAAGGATGTGGGGAGAATTTGCAGGGAGGCAGGGAAATCGGTAGCCTTCTCAGAGGTGCGTGCAGTCCTGAGGGCTAGTACGGCATGGAAGAATAAGTTACTCACCTGTAACCACAGTTCTATGAGTGGTATATGGTTCACAACCACACTCTGGCAGTTCCACTGGAGCAATGTTATTGGTCAAAACATTTTTAAGCTAAGCTCCTCCAACCACCCAGGAGGTATAGCCCCCAGCTCCGCCTCTTTACGTCCGATCTCGCACACTGGAAACAAGATCAGATGTCACTTGCCTGGGGAGGCCAGGTAGGTTGTGTGGGTGTGAACCATATATCACTCCTAGAAAGTACAGTTACATAAGACCTTATCGTAACAGTAGATCTCTGAGGAATGTCTCTTGCAGCAGGTAATACACTTGGGTTGTCGTCAGAGATTGCTGTGGCACACGGCAGCTCTTTTAGCAGTCTTTTCCAGGGACCGCCCACACATGACATCAGCTTCCTGTTTCCTATATAAGTGTGGGCGATCCCTGGTATCCTCAGTTTCCCCCACCGGATTCAGCTCACTAAGTGAGGACCGAGGGGAAGCCAAGGTACCATAGGCATCCCAATCCAAAAGTCACTGGACCAGAATTTTCTCTCCTAGAGAAGGAGGGGGACGGAGGGTGGGATCGTACCTGCTGCAAGAGACACGCCTCAAAGACAGTGCAGTTACGTAAGAACTTATCGTAACAGTAGATCTTCGAGAGAGGCCCTTGCAGTAGGTAATTACATATAGGACTGACGTCAGCAGGCGGCAGGACCCCACGGAAAAATTTTTAGATAGCAGTCCCTGGCGAGGGACCGCCCCCACGTCAGGTGACTGGCATCAGGAGATGTCGGTACAAAGGGGCGGTCCCTGACGCCCGCATTCCAGTTCTTTCCTGTCACAGGCCAGAGAAGGCCGGACGAGAGAGGAGTGGATATTTCCCTCACTGGAAAAGACGCTGAAAAAGCCTAGGGGGATGGAGGGCGGGAAGGTATTACCTACTGCAAGAGCCTCTCTCGAAGATCTACTATTACGGTAAGTTCTTACATAACTGTACTATCTTACTTTGAGAGGGCTCTTGCAGTAGGTAATTACATAAAGGACTGAATCACAAGCAGTCTGGAACAAAGAGAGGCACCGGGAGGAGGAAAACTACTCCAAAAAACAATTCTAGCCGTGCAAGCCTCACGATAAGAGGCCTTGCAAGACAGCCAGCCCGAAGCCTGCTCTACGGCAAGAGGCAACATCCAAACCGTAGTGTTTAGTAAAGGTATGGACGGAAGTCCAGGTGGCGGCAGCACAGATGTCTGCCGCAGACACATTTTTGAAACAAGCCGCTGAGGCAGCTACTCCTCTGGTGGAGTGGCCTCTTACTTGACCCGGGAGGGTCTTGTTGTATTTGTCATAACAGAAAGTGATGCAATGAGCCAACCACTTAGATAGGCATTGCCTTCCCTTTCATGAGCAAAAGAAACGAACAGTTGATCAGTCTTTCTGAGATCCTTCGTCCTGTTGGTGTAGTATCTCAGAATCCTGTGAACATCCATAGTATGGAGTAAATACTCACCATGATTACAGTACTACATGAAAAAGGCAGGTAACTCTATGGACTGATTTAGAGTAGACTCCGCTACTACCTTAGGGAGAAACTTAGGGTTCATCCGAAGAGCAACACATTCCTTGTGAAAAATCAAGTATGAAACTGTACACATCAGGGCCTGGAGCTCGGAAATTCTCCGAGCGGAAGTAATGGCCACCAGGAAGAGAGTCTTCCACGAAAGGAACTTCAATTCTGCAGAAGCTGCCGGTTCAAAGGGAGGCAAATTAAGTTTCTCGAGAACAAAGTTCAAATCCCAAGGGGGAGCAGGAGTACATATCGGGGGTCTCAGATGGAGAACCCCTTTGAGAAAGGTTTTAGAGACCTCCAACTGAGCAAAAATCTTGTCTGCAAAGGGGACATGATAGGCTGAGATGGCCGATATGCGTACCTTCAGAGAAAAATGACTGAGACCCAGGTCAAACAGATGACGTAGATGCTCCAGCAGAAGCCCTGCTGAACAGGAGAAAGGTTCCACGTTCTTGGAAGTAGCCCAGATAGTGAATCTTTTCCACTTCATGGTGTAAGTGGATCTAGTGGAGGGTTTTCTAGCCTCCACCAAAATCTCTGCCACTTGGGGAGACACCCCAAAACAGGACTGAGCTAAGTCTGCAGGAGCCATGCGTGCAGCTGAAGAGATTTGAGGCCTGGATGGACCAGGGTCCCCTGATCCTGGGTCAATAAACCCTAAGATAGAGGAAGAGGAAGAGGATGATCCTCTGAATATTGTTGTAGAAGAGAGAACCAAACTTGCCTGGGCCAGAAAGGAGCAATCAGAATCATTCGTGCCCCTTCTGAAGTTAGTTTCTGCAAGACTCGTGGGATAACTGGAATTGGGGGAAAGCCATAGACGAATCTGTCCTTCCAGTCTAGAGAGAGAGCATCTCTCCAGAAAGCGCCTCGCTCTGGAGCAGAAGCAGCAGAAGACAGAAGCTTATGCTAGAGGGATGCCAACAGGTCGACCTGTGGTGTTCCCCAAAGTCGAAAGATATTGTCTAGGTCCCCTTGGTTCAGTTCCCACTCGTGAGTCAGAGCAGAAGAGTGACTTAGCTCTACCAGGGTGTTGTCGACTCCCGGAACATGAATTGCCGTGAGGTGAAGGTCGTGTTGTGTTGCCCAATCCCAAACCCTCATTGCTTCCCTGCAAAGAGGGTAGGACCGAGTCCCCCCTTGTTTGTTGATGTACCAAACCACGCACATGTTGTCCATCTGGACAGCTAGGTGGACGGGAAGGATGTATTGGTGAAGGGCTTGGAGAGCGTACAACACTGCCTGAAGCTCAAGCACACTGATGTGGAGATTTTGTTCGACCTTGGACCAGGAGCCCTGGGTCCGATGAGGGCCTAGATGGGCTCCCCAACCTTCGCCCGAGGCGTCTGTGGTTACAGTCTGGGAGGGGGGAGGATGAAAGAAAGGAACTCCCCGAAACAGGTTCTCTTGAACCATCAACCATTGCAAGTCTTGAAGCATCGGCGAGGAGACTAGAACTGGGTGATCCAAGTCATGCACTAAAGGAAAATTACGTACCTACCGTAATTCTTGATCTTCTCTTGTATCTTCACCATTCATTACTTACTGGGTGTAAGCCGGAGGCGCGCACCCGTCACGGGAGCTTTTTTTTTTTTTTTAAAGTTGCCTAAACGGCCCTCGAGAGCGACGTCATGCGTCATGCGCGAGGGGCGGCCGTTAGTAGCGACCGACTCCTCCTCCAACTCAGTTCTGTGAGCCGGAGAGGCAAAAGTGAAAGCAGAAAATATAGATAGCGAGGCAAGATAGCCGAGGGATAGCAAAGCAAGGAAGAATGAACTGAAAAAGGAATAAGCCGATGGAGGAAGGACAGAGGAGATAAGAACATCCCTAGCCTAGGGAGTGCAGGGCCTCCTTACCTGGGCGACTCTAGGAGGAGAGATGAGTAAGGAAATGAGAAAATAGAAGAAGAAGAAGAAGAGAGAGAAAGATGGGATGTTGAAGGGACCAGAATGCCCACGAGCATAGTTAGCTTGTAGCTGAAGGCTCGACTAAAGGGGAAGCAAGAATCCCGGAGATAGAGCTGAAGAGAAGGTTCACCAACCCGCTAGACAGACTCAGGAGGGCATAGTCCTCATCTTCAACATCCCACCTCGGCTCCTGGCCGCGGAAGGCCTTTAACTGGAGGGCAGCCGAGGAGGGAAGAATAAAACCCCAGCAGCATGAGAGCGCTGCTCAGGGGTTTAGAAATGGAAAATGTAAGCCTTTCAGAAGTTCCAAGATAAGCAGGGACTCAGACTGACTGGCTAAGGCCGGCCAAGGCTTAGGCTGGCTAAGATTGAATATGGTCAGCAGAGCTCTACTGTAAAATTGTCCAGGAGGACATTAAAGGGAGAAACCACTTAGCAAACCAGCGAGAAGGATAGCCTACCTTCTCATTTGCCTTCTTGTTTGATTTCTCCTATTCTCTTTTTTTTTTTTTTACAGATAACTAACTAGATGCATGACCAGATACCAAGATCCCTATAGCAGTCGGAGAGAGTTCCCTCAGCATTTTTTTTTTTTTTTTTAGAAGAAAAGGAACAGACGTACTAGTTCTCTGCTCTGCAAGGCAAGAATAGAGGGGGATTATTTCAGGGCAACTACTGAACACGGGATTGCAGGATCAAAACTGAATAGCCTGAGCCAGGCCAAACAACCCCAGAGGTATCTTGCCATAAGAATAAAGAGATAGTTGTGCAGTCTGATCGCCAATGCAATCCGCGAGATGGCCCATGAATCTTAGAGTAAATAATTTTTTGTGGATTTTAAACCCCAAGAAGATTTTTTTTTTTTTTTTGGAAAATGAAGCAATTTTCCTATATTTTATATAATGCAGAGAGAGGAAGGAGGCGGGAGGTGGAGAAGCCACAGGAAGAGGCCACTGAGGGGATGGTGGGCGGGGTAAGTAATGAATGGTGAAGATACAAGAGAAGATCAAGAATTACGGTGGTGCGTAATTTTCCTATCTTCCCTTGTCAATCTTCACCATTCATTACTCCTGAGTGAGTACTAGCTCTCTCCCCAGGAGGAGAGGCCATACCCTGAGGAACAAGACCCCAGCCTTCTGCTGGTGAGAAACAGAAGGAAGACCCTGGCTTATTCAGAAAGCCTAAGTGGGAGAAGAGCTGGGAGGTGCCTCCAGGGACGAGGACGGAGGGCCCCTGTAAAAGTCTCCTAGCTCTGGATGAGAAAAGACGGGTCCCCGGAGGCGGAGCGCATCACCCTCGCCGGGCCAGGGGTGACAACCTGGAGGCAGAGCCACATGCCGTCCGCCTGATGCAGATCGCTGTCCTCAAGCCTGGAAGCCACCTCATTGGCGCCATAAGATGCCCTTGCTTGGTGTCTTGCCAGCTCCAGGCCTACCAGCGGAGAGGGCAACGCTTGTCTGGTTTGCTCCGTGTCGAGCATAGATGCCAGCAGCTGGGACATCATCGACCACAGATGCGGTTGTAGGCAGCGTGGTGAGCCTGACGTGATGCAATACATGCACTGCACGCGAAGAAGAGAACACTCTTCGCTCGCAGTCGAACTGGAGAGAGTCCGAATCCGGTGGGCGGTCGCTGCCAGGCACGCGGCCCCAGAAGGAGTATCCAGGTATACCAAACCTGAGGCCGGGTTGGGAAGGAACCTAGAGACTCAGAGGGGCACAATACCTCGCTGGCAGTCCGCGGGCTGGGAAGAAAGCGGCGAGGAACTGCCAGGACCGATAGGCGCCTCCTGGAAGGGATAGGCCAGGAAGGTACCACTAGATGCTGGGCACTGAATTCACCAAGGAATTCACGCGTCACCCGCTCGGTATTGTCTCCTCGAACGTAGGAAATCGAAGATCCCTCACCATCCTCGAGGAGAAGCGCTGATATTCTGTGAAATCAGCATCGGAGAATGACAGAGGGTTCCTCTCCTCAGAGGGAGGGAGCCGAGATGATGGGGAACTGGAATGTCCAGAGGTTCCTGCGGCGGTGGGGAGAGTCCAGAAAGACCGCTCATGCATGTAACTAACATATGAGGGAAGGCCGCCAGAACCCTGAACTGCTCCCAGGATAACGGACCCGTGGGACCGACATGGCCTGGGGGCGGGGGTGGTGAAGCAGAGATGGGAGAGGGCACCTCCGAGGGGCAACTGTCTCTCTGCGAGGGCTCTGGAATCCGGGGAAGGGAGCTCTAGTGGGAGGGATCCCGGATATCAAACCAGGCCGCAGAAGCGGAACTCTGGAGAAGCGGAACCTGGAAGAGCCCTGGGAGAAACTCCCTGTGAGCAGCCTGGGACTGCATGGATCCAGAAGGGCAGTCCACCAACGCCGCCAGGAGACACCCTAGAACCCTGGGGAGGCGGGGCTCTGCTTCTGGTTCCTGGCCACCCCCTGAGGTGGCCAAAGAAGACCGAGCAGCAGGACGCCTGCCCTCAACCCCTCAGTTCCGAGGCCCTCCTCCCGACTGCAACGTTCCCCTAACCCCAGAGGTAACAGCACCCGGGGTAGCTGTCACGGACCTCAGAGAGGAGCCTCCCCTCCGTCACCCCACGTCTGCCCCGGGACTCTCGGCCACCCCAGCGAGGAACCCTCAGGAGGCAGCGGCAAGGGGACAGAGGAGGGGCCCGCTAAGTAGCCTGGTACCCCTAGCCACCGAGGACCCAGATTCGAAGAATGGGGATGCCAGGATGGGTCCACATCTGAGTCATCATCCTCCGAGGGCACGAGACCAGCAGGACCTCGATGCTGGCCACCCCAGGGTCCCGAGCCACGCAGGGGCCTGACGGCCAGTGCAGAAATCGCGACACCGCTCGCCCCAACGCGGGCAGCATGAAGGCCCAACCCCACCCCAGCGGCTCCGGCGGTCCAGCACCGCCCGGAGGAGGAAAACGCGCCGCCCAGCGGCGTCGGCGGCACCGCGGCACCTCGCGGCGCCGCCAGGCTCACCGGCACCTCACAGGCGCCAAGCGCCAACGGCACCGCCAGCAGCGCCGCCCCTGATCACGGCGCGCGAGCGGCGCGCCGGGATCCGCGGCGCGCGAGCAGCGCCACTCGATCCAGACACGCGGCGCCGGGATCTAACAGCGCGAGGCAGCGCCGCCCGATCACCGGCACAGCGAGGCAGCGCCCGGGATCCAAAACAGCGCGGCGGCGTCGATCCACCGAGCGGGCCCAGCAAGGAGCCTCGACAGGGAGCCTGCACCTCGAAGTGACTGCCGGCGGTGTCAGCGCTCGGCCCGGAGGGGACTCGGCGCTCCCCAGCACATGGAAGGGCCTCCCCTCGGCAAGAAGGAAGGAGACCCCCTCCTCCTCCGGACCGTATAGGCCGGAGGACCGAGGAAAGGCCTAAGGATCTCTTGAGATTCCTGCGCCCGTCCCAATCGGCGGGGCCTTGCCGAGACTGCAGCAGCGGACTTCGAGGCCTTGACGGTCCATCGAGAAACAGCGTCTGCAGAATCCATATTATGGTTGGGTCCCAGGCAGACGGAGCGTCGCCGGTCGAGGCGGAGAAATGCCGGCCCATGGGAGCACCCGGCGCATAGGGGGCAGGCCAGTCTTAGAAGAACGTTGCTCAGGCAGCCGGACATAACGTAAATAAACAAGATTAAACATGTCGGGAAATACACCGGCGGTACAAGGAAGAAAAGGAACAGTCTTACGTGAGGCGTCAGTAGAAAAAAGGTGGGATCGCACTGGGTTAGCTACCGCGAACAGGTGCTGCCTCGACGGCGGGAGAAACAGAGACTGAGTTGGAGGAGGTCGGTCGCATGCCTGGCCACCCGCGCATAGCCTCGTGAGCGTCACTCGGCCGGGGCCGTTAGACAACTAAAAAAAAAAAAAAAAAGCTCCCGCGTGACGGGTGCGCGCCTCCAGCTTACACCCAGGAAGTAATGAATGGTGAAGATTGACAAGGGAAGATCTGATCCCATTGGGAGCAGACAGTCCACTAAGAAACTCTCATGTAGAGTCGAGCGCGAGGAACTGTCGGGATAGCAGCCGCCATGAGCCCGAGAAGGCGAAGAACTGACCTTGCACAGACCCACCTGCGGCCGGACAGCAGACCTATCTGAGTCTGGAGGGTGGACGCCCTGTCCGGTGGCAGGAAGGCCCTGCCCGTGGTCGTGTCTAGAATTGCCCCAATAAACTGTAGTCTCTGGGATGGGATCAGGTGAGACTTGGAATGGCTGATGGTATGTACCCAGGCAGGCAAAACCTGCTGGTAAGGGTGAGGCAGCGCAGGAGTTCCTCCCTGGACGAGGCTGCCAGGAGCCAATCGTCCAGGTACGGGAAAACCTGCACCCCCTTGGTATGCAAGTAGGCCGCCACCACTGCCAGTCATTTGGCAAACACTCGGGGCGCTGAAGATAGGCCAAACGGGAGTGCCTTGAATTGGTAATGGACTCCCTGGAACGCAAAACAAAGGTATCTGCGGTGAGACGGGCGAATGGAAATGTGCAGGTAAGCATCCTGCATATCCAGGGCACACAGCCATTGACCCGACTGGAGGAGGGGCAGAAGGCTCTGCAGCAAGAGCATCCTGAACCTTTTGTATTCCACAAAGAGATTCAGAGAACTGAGATCCAGAATTGGCCTGAGATCTCCTGTCTTCTTTGGGACCAGGAAGAGACGGGAATAGTAACCCGTCCCTTGCAGATGAAGGGGGACGAATTCTACTGCTTGTTTCAGAAGGAGAGCTGAAATTTCCTCCTGGACCCAGAGGAGGTGTTCCCTTGAATACGACGACTTTAGAGGGGAGTGGCGAGGTGGTTTCTGATGAAACTCTATCGAGTGTCCTTCGATGAGCTGAAGCACCAAGAATCTGATGTTATCCTCTCCCAGCCCGGAAGGTGGAGGAAAACCTCCCCACCCGGTTCCTCCGGAAGTCGGAGGCTGTGGAGAGGAAGGAGTCAGGTGGTGTGGGGCAGCACTGCAGCTGAAGCACCCGCTGCTTTTATGGGCGGGGGAGGCTTAGCAGCTCTGGGGGCCCGGCGTTTTGTAGCCGAGGGACGGCACTGCTGCTGGTGGTGGCAGTACATGGAGTCGACAGACTTCAGTGCCATCCCCTTCTCCTGCAAATCAGTGATGATGTCCTTGACATCACCGCCGAAAAGCACCGACCCCCGGAAGGGCGCTTCCTGGATAGCGGATTGCACTTCCGAGACCAACCCTGACACGCGAAGCCAAGCATGACGACGTAAGCCTACGGCGAAAGCCGAGCTCCGTCCAGCAGTGTCCACTGCATTGTAGGTCGCACAAAGCATGTGTTGACTGGCCGAACGTGCAGAGCGGACAAGATCTGCCAACTCCTGCTTGACTTGGGAGTCTGGCTAGGAGTCCAGTTTGGCTTCTACCCGAGTCAGAATGGCCTACTAGTAGTCCCCCATATGGCTGACATAATTCAGGGCCCTAATCCCCAGCGTGGAGGAAGCAAAGATCTTCTTTCCATATTGGTCCAGAAGGCTGTATTCTTTGTCAGGTGGAGACGAGCTGAGGTGTTTTGGGTTGGCCGACCGGCCGTGAGCGGCGCTAATCACGACCAAGTCGGCACGAGGGTGAAAGTCTAGAAAATCAATGCCCTCGGGAGCCTGGTATAGCCTATTCGACTTCCACGGAAGTGGGGCTAGAGCGGACGGCTGTTTCCATATGGTGGTGACGAGGTCAGCATGAGGCTCTATCCAGGGTGGCACCAAGGTAGGAGCTGTCACGGGCAGATCCAGATGCTCAGCGAGTTTCAGACGTTGAGGATCTGGTTCCAAAGTGCCACTGATGAACCTCCTGGATTTTCCTTAGCAACTCCGTAAAGAAGGATCTTCGGAGGCGACTTGGAGGAGTCAGCAGCCTGAAGCCCGACGGGAGAAGTGGCGCAAGTGGCCCGTTTCAGAGTAACCATCGGAGGATCCGAGGAGTCCGAGGGTGAAGAGGAGGAGGAAGAGGAAAAGACTCCCTTTCCCGACCAGGGGGAGGAACGGACACCTTGGGAAGCCCCCGGGGAAGCGTGTCCTGCCCCTCTGACCCAGACAGGAGAGCCCTGAGACCGAAGTGGTGAGGAGTGTGCCACCTTGGACGCACGGAACCTGAGACGGGCACCATTGTCAGTAGGTGGCTCTCGACCTCCCTGGTGAGCTGAGCCTTGGCCTCAGCCCACCAGGAGGCCAGAGTCTCCTGCAAGTCCACCGGCGGCTGTGGGGACGGTGGAGGAGGAGGAGGGGGATAAGGATACGGGTTGTACTCATATGGAGAGCATCCAAAACCCAGCTGCGGATAGCCCGGCATCGGGTATTGTGGCATCGGAAAGACCGGCATCGGGTACTACGGCGCCGGATACTGTGGTCCCTGGTACATCGGCGTCGGATAGGATGGAGGATACCCGGGATCCAGAGGAGCTGCCGGAGCAAACGGCCTGGCTGGCGGCCTCTCGGGTGGATCCAAGTTGGACGGCCCAGAGGGCCTGGAGGTGGGGCGACATCTGGAAGCAGGATGTCAGCCGGAGTTGGTAGAACTGGTGTCGGGGCCGGCGTTGGAGGTACTGGCATCGGGACCAGCGTCCGGGGAGCTGACGTCAGATCCAGTGCACCCACAGGAGGACGGTCCAATGGAGGAAGGTCCCCAGCATCGTCCGGGGATGGAGGGGAAAAATCCACGGGGTCGGGCTGGGGGGACTCTGGGTCCCCGGATGGCAGCGAAGGCTGCGGAGAATCAGAAAGACGGACATAGGGATGTCCGTCGTTGTTTCAGTCACCGACCAGGCGTCGGGTGAACTGAAGTGCGGCTTTACGGCGAGCGCCCGGCAGGCGCCGGAGGAGCTGGCGTCCGGCTTATGGGAGCCTTCACCAGAGGCAGACCGAGGAGAAGGATTGGCCTGGTCTGATGGGAAAGGGGACACGTGCCACCCCAAAGGGTCATGCATCTTACCGGCCTTCTCTGCGTGGACGGAGGAGCCGACGCCCGGCTTACGGATTCGCCCACGCCAGTGAGCAGCGAGCCTGCAGCGAGCAGGGTGGAGGCCTCAATTGCCGGAGCCGAAGGCCTGGCGCAACAGATGGTGGGCGGCGCCCCTCGGAAACCTCCGAGGCGCATCAGGCGGTCCCCTGGAGGGACGTTACCTGTGACCCGGCGGCTCCTGAGGGAGATGCGGTAGAGGAGCCCTTGTCCCGGTGCCTCTCCTTATCCTTCTTCTTCTTCCGATGGCCTGTGGGGGAAGTGGACGCCTGCCTCAGTTTTTTGAGCTCCTTCTCCACTGAACTCATCTTTTTCTTCAAAATATGGGCTTCCAGAGATTGCTGCCGCCTTTTCCGGGTAGCCGCGTTGAAGATGAGGCAGTGCTGGCACTTTTCAACCGGGTGATCGGGGCCTAGGCAGAACAGGCACAGGGAATGGCCGTCCTTGTGTGGTAGTTAGGCGCCACACAAGTCACACTTATTTTTGTGCTCGGAGGGTGTAGGGGACGACATACACCGATGATGACCTGACGTTAATCGAAAAAAATCAAAATATTTCGTTAAAAACTGACGAAGGGTAGGTGGACGAAGCAACAAACTTTTCCATGAGGCGCTGCACAAGCCAACGGTGGGAAAGAACTGGAAGGCAGGCACAGGGACCACCCCTTTATACTGACATCTCCCAACGCCAGTCAGCTGACGTGGGGGCGGTCCCTCACCAGGGACTGCTAGCTAGAAATTTTTCCGTGGGGTCCTGCCGCCTGCCGACGTCAGTCCTATATGAAATTAGCTACTGCAAGAGCCCTCTCGAAGTAAGATCTACTATTACAGTAAGGTCTTACGTAACTGTACTATCTTCCACAGAATGGTCTCTTGCAGCATGTAATACACTTGGGATGAATCCCAAGCAGTAAACCCAAGAAGGGTGGAATTATGACAGGTGGCCTTGTAGGACTGCTCGGCCAAAGGCCGTCCTACGGCATGAAGCAACATCTAAGTTGTAATGCTTTGTAAAAGTATGAATCATGGACCAGGTAGCTGTGTTGTAGATATCCATAAAAGAGGCCCCTTTAAAGCAGGCCACAGTGGCGGCCGTAGCTCTGGTAGAACGGGCTTGGACAAGTCCTGGTCATGGGTTGCTGTATTTTGTGTAATAAAATGTTATACAGTGTGCTAGCCAATTGGAGAGGGTCTGTTTAGTGACCGGGAGACCTTCCCTGCTTGAGGCGAATGTAACAAAAAGTTGAGAGGTCTTCCTAATCGACTTAGTTCGATTAGTATAGTATAATATACAGTGGACATCTACAGTATGTAGAATGTGTTCACCTCAACTGGAGTGTTAAGAATAATATACTGGTAACTCCAGGGACCTATTTAAGGTGTGTTCAGATACTACCTTAGGCAGAAAGGAAGGGTTGGTACAAAGTGCCACTCTGTCTTTGTGAAAAATCAAGTAAGGTTTTCTACACATGAGGGCATGAAGCTCGGAAATACGCCAAGCTGAAGTGGACAGCCAGTAAGAATAGCATTTTCCAAGGAAGAAAATGGAGGTCACAAGAGGCTGCCGCTTCAAAGGGCTCAAGAGTTAATTTCTCTATCAGAAAATTGAGATCCCACGGAGGAGTGGGTCTTCTGATAGGTGGCTTAATATGTAACATTTCTCTTAGACACATTCTGGCTAGATGATGTTGATACAGTAATCTGCCATCAAGAGGTTTGTGGCAGGCCGAAATAGAGGAATAACTTAATCCTGTTTCGGCAGTCGATGCCAGGTAATCCAAGACTTTCGTCAGTGGACACAAATAGGGATCCAATGACCGGGAAGCAGCCCATATGGAAAAGTGTTTCCATTTGGAATTATATGTTTCCTTGGTCGCTGGTTTAAATGAGACCAGTAGTATATTAGCAACATCGGAGGACACTTGTAAACTTGCTATGAAAGCATCCTCAGGAGCCAAGCATGAAAGTGTAGTGCCTTCAGGTTGGGGAGCAGAAGGGTATCTTGATTCTGAGTCAAGAGATCTTGTCTGATTGGCAATGGAACGGGATCCTCCGCTGAGAACTGCTGAAGTAGGGGGAACCACACCTGCCGAGGCCACAGAGGGGCAATGAGAATCATGGTGGCAGGTTCGAGTTATAATTTCAGTAGTCTGTTGCTGGAGTGGGACGGGGGAAGCATAAAAGAAGAGTCCTGTCCAAGCTTGGGACAGGGCACCTATAGACCATCCCTTTTTCCTCAGGGATAATGGAATTGTATCTGGGGAGATGGTGGTTGACTGGGGAGACAAACAGATCTAGTTGTGGGGACCCCACAGAGAAAAGATTTTTTGAAGTACTTTGTGATGAAGTGTTCATTCGTGTGCGGACAACTGGCGACTGAGAAGGTCGACCAGGAGGTAGTCATGTCATGGTAGATGGATGGCTGTCAGTACAAGGTGTTGCTGAATGGCTGCCTTCCAGACTGCAAGCATCTCTTTGCATAGAGTATGAGATTTCGTAGGTCCTTGTTTGTTGAGGCAGAATACTACTGCGGTGTTGTCTGACTGAATCAGCAACGGTCCCGGAGATAAGTGACGTTGAAAGGCCTGGAGGGCTAAGCGAACCGCCCTCATTTCCAGGAGATTGATGTGGGGATGAGGGATGGAATTGGTCCACTTGCTTTGTGTCCTATAAGGACCCAGGTGTGCACCCCACCCTTCCAGGGATGCATCGGTAGGCAACGTCTGCGGGGTAGGGGAGATTGGAAGGGCATGTCTTGACATAGGTTGGCTCGGAGGGTCCACCATACTAGGGCGGATCGCAACATGGGAGTGACTCCAATTTTGTCTTCAAAATTTCCTGTTCTTTGAGACCACTGGTTCTGGAGAACCCACTGGACTGGTCTCATACGAAGACAGGCAAAAGCTACCGTAGGGATGGTAGCGGCCATATGACCTAGGAGACATAGCACGTGACTGGCTGTGACAACTTTCTGGGTTTGCATCTGCAACGCCAGAATAGAAGCTGGTCTTGTCTGTCGGCCGGGAGGTAGGCATGGAGGAGACAGTTTCTAGGACCACTCCTATATACACTGGAGCGACTGTGTAGGGGTTAGATTGGACTTCGGCCAACTGACCGTAATCTCTAGAGCCTGAAACAGAGTTAGGGTTGTTTCTAGGGAGAAAAGCAGAGAGGCTCTCAGAGTGGAGGGCAAAACAACTGCCCACAGCTTCTGAGGCCTGGTAAAGGAAGTGTGGATAGAGCCACAGTTGGTCACTGGGAGGCGGTCTGACCAGCCCCACCAGGAGGGTGGAAGCAGGAGCTCTTGGTGGCAGAGGTGTTGGTTCTGGTAGACTAGGAACGAACTCTGAATCCGCCCTTATGTGTGAGCCTCTGTATTTTCCACCTCTTTTGGAATAAAAAGAGGATTGAGGATGGCATGATGGCTGGAGGTATGGTGCATGCCATGCACTGTGCATAGAGTTCTTCCTGAAGATTGGAGATCATCCATCAGTGTTTGGGTATCTGGACTGAACAGTTTGGACCCATTAAAGGGGGCACTGACCACTCTATGTTGTACAGCAAGTGTAAAACATGAGACATGAAGGGAAGCATGGCGACGCAAGGTAATGCCAGTTGCTGACATGCGGGCTGAAGTATCGACCACGTCATATCCCGAACAAAGTAGGAGTCGGGAAATGGAGTTGCCAGTAGATATTGTAGCAAGTAATTGTTCCCTTTCTTGTGAAGGAGGGAGTTTGACTACTTCAATGGCAGAGGACCAGAGTGTACGCTGGTATTTGACCGTATGTCCCATATAATTTAGGATTCTGAGATTCATGGTACTTGCTTGTAATACCTTCCCCCCCCAACCCCACAGTGTCTATCCTTCGGGAATCTTTATTAGGAGGTAAGGAGCTCATGTGTTTTGGTCGTTTAGTACAATCATGAGCGGCAGCAATCACTACTGAATCCGCTTCATAAGTAGTGGATAGAAAAGGATGATCCAGAGGAGCCTGGTAGAGGCAATCGGCCTTGCAGGGAATAGCCATAACAGTAGAAGGCTGGTTTCAGGCTGCAAGCATAGCATTTTGGTAGGTATGGATTAGTGGGAGTACCACCAAGACCAGATCCTCTGGTAATTCTAGACAGTCTGCCATAGCAGTGTCAGTGGCTCAGTAGGTAGCACTCTCACCTCTGAGGCCGGGAGATCAGAGGGCTGTGGGTTCAGTTCCCACATCTGGCACTTGGATTAATATCCCAGTACCTACACTGTAATGCAGCATGAGAGGGGTGCTGCACTTCTGAGGTGCCATCTTTCGGATGAGACGTTAAACCGAGGTTCCCATCTGCCTGGATTGGTGGTAGTTCAGGTGGATGTTAAAGATCCCATGGCACTTATCGAAAAGAGTAATTTCCCTGGTGTCCTGGCCAAATTTCCCTCATTCACTAAAAATACCACCAACAGCTTAATCTGGTTCAAGGTCAGTTGGCATTCATCTGTATCCCCCTCCCCCGGGTCGTGCCTGAAAATAAGCAGGATTTGTCTAGTGCACTTACCTGGTCAATAAAAAATAAATAAATCCTTACGTTGTTTGTCATGTTTGGTTGTGGAGAATCCCATGATTTTCTGGATTTGTACCATCATCTCATGGAAGGATGGGCCATCCGGAAGAGAGGCAGATTCCCACTTGGATAAATCCTTGCATAGGGAGGAAATATCCAAGAGGGGAGACTGGGGCTGGAAATTCATGTCCTGGAATTCTTCATCCTCCAGATCTCCGGCAAAATCTACTGGAAATTCAGACTCATCTGATAGGTAGTCATCCACGTACGAGGGAGATTACCAGGGTGGTAAAGGTTTCCTATCGCCCAGAAAGTGTTTAGGCGGAGGAGTTGAGAAATGGGATGGGTGGCTCGGCACTTCTGGATCAGAGGGCTGAGTATGCCACATGGCATGCAAGACCAGCTGTACTACTGAAGTGACGTCCAGTTGGGAATGGGGCGGCGGTATCTGGGAAACCAAGGGGATTGTGGAGGGGAATGGATGCGTAGCCTGTGCAGGTCTTGCCCCGGGTGGTAAAATCCAGGGTCCCAATTCCTGTCCGCCTGGCCCCTGCGAGTATACACCTATGAGGGATGAGGGGCAGAATGCATGGCAAATGCAGTCAGTTTCTCCAGTGGAATACGGCTCATCGACGGAGCCGCCTGGGAAATGATATTATGAAGTGAAAAGGATGTCCCCGTCAATGGGAGAGAAGCCCTCGTCAATGGGACATCAAAGGAACCCATCATAGGTTCCTCGTAGATTGTCGTCAATGTGCTGGAAGGCACGGTCGACGAGAGGGTATAACCTCCTGTCGATGAGGAGGCAGTCTGAGAACACATTATCGACGGTGGGGCACTTGTAATGGTGGCCATCGATGAGCACTTAGGCATGGAGGTTGAGGAGGGCTTCTTCTCGTGCCGTTTATGAGAATCAGTGAAGGGGGAGCTCCTGGGACCAGCCCCATGAGTCTCCATGACAGACAATTTCTGCTCCATTAAATGATTTTTGATTCCTGCAGCCATCATCAACTGGTTGCCTGGTTGAAATCTTGGCAATGTACACAGAAAGTGGTGTCATGTGTGGGTCCCAGACACCTTACACAAGTGGTGTGATTGTCGAAGCGGTAGATCTTTCTACCATGACGACAGGAAGGAAATAACGCTATCTTGCTTGAAGATTCTTTGTCCATTCATCGTTTGCTCAAATTCTTGTCGATGACTGCTGCAGACGTTGCTCTAGCTTGCTGTGTGCAAGCTGAAGACAGCGGGAAAATGAACTGAGGCTACCAGGAACCGCCCACACTCATATGGGAAACAGAAAGCTGATGTCATGTGTAGGCAACCCTTGGAAGAGACTGCTAGAAGCGCTGCCATGCACCACAGCAACCTCTGGCAATGACCCAAGTGTATTACCTCCTGCAAGAGACCACTCCGTGGAAGATCGGTTACACATGAGTAACCTATTCTTTTAAGGACCTGGATATGACTACCTTATCCACACTCTGGCAGACTCCTAGCAGTTCTCCGGGAGGACTGGGCAAGGTGAGCACCACTACTTGGTGAACAGAGACTGGAAAACAAAGGTCCCAAAATCAACATCCCCACATGACTCAGCATTGACGCGGTAGTGGGAAATGAAGGTGTGTGCAGACTTCCAGGTATCAGCCCTACAGACCTCATGTATGGAGATGTCCCTGGAAGCAGCCACTGAAGCAGCAGTATGTCTGGCGGAATGAGCCTAATCTCAATGGAAGGCTCCTGACCAGCCAACCTATAGCAAAGATTGATGCAAGATGTGATCCACCTTGCTGTCGCTGAGACATACGTCAGGAAGCATAGGCAGAACAGGAGAAGTTCTCAAATTTGAAAGTAGCGTTTTATTATTAACAAAAATAAGAAATAAGTTATACAGGATAGCATTTCACAAAGGCAGTACAAACAAAAAGTCATTCATCAGAGAGTCTCTTTTCAATTTAAATCAATCTCTCTCTCTCCTTCCCTCACCAAACAAAGCATTGCTCTCTTTTTATAATAAATTTTTTCCTGGCAATTAAATTCTGCGTCATGTCCTGGTTAGGCTGTATCTCCTGTTTTCCACAATGCATCAACACTTTGTGTATCTCTCCCCCTCAGTACAAGATGCCCTTAAGTGCTCGTGCTGTCACCACATTCCCCTGTGCAGGTCATCATTCGTTCCTTGGGCGGCTCTGTGCACAGTAATCCCCACCCAACCCCCCGACCACCACAATGATCTCAGGTCAGAGCAGAGCACAATGCCCAGGAGAGACACAGTGACATCCCCCCCAAGCACCTCCTCCCCTTCCCAATGATCTCCACTGCCCCTCCGCTGGTTACCGACTGCGGCAATCAGAAGCTCACACCGGATTTAGAGAGAGATGCACACAAGGTTTCATGCAGAGTGAGAGAGCGAGACAATAGTTAATTGAAACTTGCTACAGCTTCCTTTGTCTGCCTCTCTCTCTTGTTCCTGTATATTGCGATCAGTCGACAGACAGCGGGGTTTTGCAGCACCTTGGGTGGAGAGAGAAAAAAGCAGTGTGCAATCTGACAGTGGGCATCCCGTGGCAGTGAAAGTCATCTTAACTTGCCAGAAAGAAAAAGAGAGAGAGAGGTTGGGGGTGAGTGAGCTGCAGCGATGATCGCAGGGAGAGACAGACTTCTTAATACGGTCTGAACACAATGTAGACTTGATGGCCCAAAAAGTCTCATCACACTCCGAGAACCATTTCACATTATTTGGGTACCATTTTTTCATGAGTTCAGTGAAGGGAGTAGCTAATTCAGCAAAGTTGGGGAAAAAATCTCCGGTGGTAACCTGCCAGACCTAAAAATGACCGGACGTTTGTTTTAGGAACAGTACTGTATGCTACAGCTTCTATCTTGGAAATCTCTGGTTTTACTTCTCAGTCTCCCAAAATAAAACCAAAATATCTGACTTGTTGCATGCCTAATGCACACCAGGTGGGATAAATGGTCAAACCTGCATTTCTGATAGACTGGATAACTGCTAGTAGGTAGTGGCTTTTCTAGTCTGGACTATATTCCACAGCATCATCCTGGTAAGCAGCACAATAGTAAGTGTGAGGGACTAGAATTCCACCCATGTACCGCTGGAATGCAGTGGGTGCGCAATGTAAACTAAATGGCATAGTGGTGAACTGACAGACTCCAACTGAAATGGCAAGTGCAGTTTTGTCTCTGGATTCTTTAGTTAGGGAAATTTGCCAGTAAACCTTGATGACATCAAAGTACTACTGTACTTGGCACTCCCCAATCTGTCCACTAAATATCTATCCTGAGCACAGGACAGCTGTCAAATTCAGACAATTAAGTTTCCTAAAAAAAAAAAAAAAGACAATAATATAATCCATTCTTTTTTATTTATAATCACCATTGGTTACGACCAAGCACTTCTCAATTCTTCAGTGATATGATGTTTTATTTCCTTAACCACGTCTGCTCTTAACTACTCTGGTAATCTGTACGACGTCTCGTAATCCTCGTTAATACAGTGGAGAGCATACCCACCTGTTACACAGGAGACCAGAGTTTGATTCCCTGATGAGAAGTTGTGCTTTTTAAGCAGCCCTTATCTGCCAAAAGTTTCTATGTACACCTAGAAGGGTCTGCAGTGAAAGCAGCACAACCAAAAAAGGCAGACTGGATGGGCTAAGCAGTCCTTACCTACCATCAGTTTCTACGTCTTGCCTGACGGGGCAAGCATTCCGTCACTATTATGTGCTCAACCTCTTGCTCGGCCTGGCACTGATGTAAAAGTACTTTTAAATGTCTTTATAACATGGGCAGGGAGCTATCTGTAATGTGATTGGCAGATGGCTACCACCTGACCATTCACTAATCTCAGTTACCTGCACAGCAAGTGGTGAAACTTCCCAGCCAAAAGATCAAGAAGCGGCTAGATCTTGTTATTCTGGCCCAAACACAGTTTGCAAGGCAGCCATGAATGTCCCCTCAAAGCGAGAGAAATGTTGTTAGCTGCACACTGAACGTGAGTGTATCTCTCGGGGGCAACTACATAGTACACAAATCTGTGCAGCTGCAAAAGTACACTTCCCCTCACTGCTGTCTGTCTCCCCACCCACGCAGCGGACCTTGGAGGACCCGGAAGAACTAGCCACAGTGTAATGTTTGAGTTGGCAGGCACAGAGAGTGAAATGTTTGCTGTTACACTTACTACACCTGCACTATCCTGTCTAACTGTAGCCATATCATTAAGTGGTGACACCCGCACCAATGTCCCACCCTCTCCTCGGAGTCCAGCAGTCTGTGTTTTGCACCGCCACCCCGATCTCTGCCCAAAGAAGATAAGCAGCCCCCCGCCCCTTGTCCTCCACTGAGTAAAGTTGCGGCGATGTGCCACCGATCTGTGTCTCTCTCAGTAAAAGGCACATTTGAAAATCAAGAGACACGGACCAGGAGGAAGCTGTGTGGGAGAAGTGCAGCACCCGACACTTTGTGCCCACAGAACAGAAGCTGTGGCCCGCTCTCCGTCCTCCGCTGAGTGGCTGATGTTTCAAAAGTTGCAGCTATGCGCTGCCGGTCTGTGTGACCCCAGACAGTCACTCAGAGTGAGCGAAAGACAGACAGAAAAGTGGACACTGCGGGCAGTGCACTGCGCTACAGTTCTAACAGTCAGTCTAAGAATGCTTGCTCCCTGTGATGGAGAGCCAGACACAGAGACAGGGAGAAGTGGCTGTGACCGCAGTCTTGTCTTGCACATCCCCCAGATGTGCCGGCAGGTGGGTGGGAAAAGACAGGTGGATTAGGAATGTAAAGTTTACGTCTAGCACCGAATAGTTGCTGCTGCAGTACTGTGTATATTACGCTACATATTACTGTGTCATCTGATTCCACGAGACACACACTACAGTACTTTGTCTCACCTGCACTCATTGTGTCTCAGTTGCCGGGAGAATTAATGGCTGCCTTTCACTCCGATTTTCAGGGTGGATTAACAAGTTCGGGCTGCTGCTTGATTTTGTTCTCAGAGACCCCTTCACCACACACACACACACTGTTCAGGTAAGAGATTAATGAATGGTCTTCTTTCACTTAATATGTCACTTGTGTTTGCAGAACTATTTCTTGTGTGGCAGGACAAACAACACGGTGTGGTACTGCAACCATAAGTAGTTGAAGGACACAAAATAAAGTTCCCACGTTTTGTAGCTGTTGAACCACTTTCCTTTGTCCATTTGTGTCCACACCTAGCCCAAGTTATAAGTGCAATAACCCACTCTAGGGTGTATGGTTACTGGGGATTAATCAACACCCCGTGTGTACAATAACCGCACACCCTGTTGTGGGTTGTAGCTTACTTAACAAGTTATGAATGTCTGTGGTATGTCCTGTGGATAAGGAAATATTCACCATTACAGCATCAGAAGTTACAGTTTGTTACAAGTTGTATCAATTTTTTATTTATTTATTTTTATTTCTTTTAGCCTTACCTCCTCGGCTGGGGTGTTCCTATGGTGCCCCATATCAGGTCTTCAGCTGGCGGCTCCTACATCGGACGCCATACCCAAGCTATCACATCCTCGCCTTCACCCTCTCTCTAGGCCACATCGCGATCCCCAGTCATGGAAGGTCAAGGGGTCAGAGCCAGAGGATGCTCCTTAGGTATGCCCACCCTGCTGAAAGTTTTTGCAAGCTCTGCTTTTGGGGCTGAGACAGTATGAACTGGAATTGATGCTGGGTATTGGTTAGCATAATCACATGCTACCAAAATGAACCATTTACCCTTTTTACTTTTGTCTAAAGGGCAAACCATCTCCATTGCAATTCTCTGAAAAGGCACGTCTATCGAGGGCAGGGGCACCTTGTCTTTTTTTAGTCACTGGGGCTCTTTCTGACATTCAGCACAAAAACTGCAATAAGTACAGTCGTGGCCAAAAATATTGGCGCCCTTGCAGTTTTTTCTAATAATGCACCATTCCTTCCAGAAAATTGTTGAAATTAAAAAATATTTTGGTATCCACATATGTATTTCTTTGGTTTGCAGTGGAATAAAACACAAAAAGCAGAAAAATGTACTAAGTCTTAGCTTATTCCACACAGAAATCCTTAAATGGCCCGGACAAAATTACTGGCACCTTTTAGAAGTAGTTAGAAATAATTAGATTTCAAGCAGGTGATTCTCCGTCACTTTGGAACTGAAATCACCTGTGGTGAGTTGCAGATGCCTGCAATATAAAAATCACTCATTCAACCAGTTTGAATAGAGAAAAGGACTCATTCTCCTGTTTTGTGTCACTGTGTGTACCGCAATGAACATGGAGAAAAGAAAGAAAGCCAGAGAATTGTCTGGGAGGTCAGACAGAAGATTGTAAGCAAGCATGGACAATCTCAAGGCTACAAATCAATCTCCAGAGACCTTGAGCGTTCCTGTTTCCACCGTGCAGTAATGTTATCAGGAAGTTTAAGGCCCATGGCACTGTAGCCAACCTCCCTGGACGTGGCCGCAAGAGAAAACTTGATCGAAGATTGCAGCGCAGGATTGTTCAAATGGTGGAGAAAGCACCTCGATCAACTGCCAAACAGATTCAAGCGGACCTTCAGACACAAGGTGTGACAGTTTCAACTCACACCATCCATCGCCAACTCAATGAAAGGGGATTTTATGGTAGGAGGCCCAGGAGGACCCCACTGCTAAGAGAGAGACATAAGAAAGCCCTACTGGAGTTTGCCAAAACACACCTGAACAAGCCAAAATCCTTCTGGGAGAATGTCCTGTGGATAGATGAGACCAAATTAGAGCTTTTTGGTAAAGCACATGATCTCTATGTTTACAGAAAACAAAATGAAGCCTTCAAAGACAAGAACACCTTCCCTACAGTTAAACATAGAGGAGGTTCAGTGATGTTTTGGGGTTGTTATGCTGCCTCTGGCACTGGGTGCCTTGAATGTGTGCATGGCATCATGAAATCTGGAGATTACCAGGCCATTTTGGAGCACAATGTTGAACCCAGTGTCAGAAAGCTGGGTCTCCGTTGAAGGTCATGGGTCTTCCAGCAGGACAATGACCCCAAACACACTTCAAAAAGCACCCAGGAATGGTTCAAGACAAGACGCTGGACTATTCTGAAGTGGCCAGCAATGAGTCCAGATCTAAATCCCATTGAAAATCTGTGGAGAGATCTGAAAACAGCAGTTGGGAGAAGGCATCCTTCAAATATGGGAGAACTGGAGCAGTTTGCACAAGAAGAGTGGGTCAAACTGCCAGTAGAGAGGTGCAAGAAGCTCATCCATGGCTATAGGAAGCGGTTGATTGCAGTTATTTTGACCAAAGGCTGTGCTACCAAATATTAACTGATTTAAAAGGATATATTAAATTCTGAATCAAAAACAAAGGTTCTGTAATATTAACAGAGAAATAAAGAATTGTGGAGACCAAATACTGTTGTTAATTTCAACTTATGTTTAGAGGAAATTGTGAGTTATTTGAAAAAAGTGCAAGGACGCCAATATGTTTGGCCACGACTGTAAGCAATAACCCACGACAGGGTGTATGGTTATTGAATCTATACTAGGAAAATTAGACGGATAGAAGGCTAGAGCCCATTTGTGTCTGCCTCCCCAAGAGGGGTGGATTATTCCCTGGTACCATCTAGAAGGTACTTATCAAGCCTAACCTTGAATGTGTGAATTGTTGGAGCTTCTACAATTTCATTTGGTAATGCATTCCACAAGGGAATGATTCTTTGTGTGAAGTAGTGTCGTCTTGGTTGTTTCTTTGGGAAGGTCAGTTTGAGTTGTCTGTTGTGACTTCTCAAAGTAAAGTCCATAATTACTGGTGTAAGGGAGAGTCTCTCCATCAGATTTATATCTCTACTAATCCTGTACATCTGCAGTAGATCCCTCCCCCCACTCTTATCCACTCCAAAGAATGAAGATGTAGTATAGCTAGCCTAGATTCATAGGAATCCTTTTCCAAACCATGGACCATCTTTGTGGCCCTCCTCTGCACTCTCTCCAGGTTACTAATATCCCTTTTAAGGTATGGACTCCATAATGGACTGCGATAACCTAAGTGTACTTTATGAGGGTTCTATAAAGGGGTAATATACAGTCCTTGTGCCTGAATGTAAATGTTCTTCCAATAGCTCCTATTAGTTTGTTAGCCTTTTTAACAACTTTCGGAACAATGTAATCCAAAGGTGAGCTCATAATCTATTAGAATACCTAGATCTCTCGTGGTTTGTAGCCCTGATATGGATGCCATTCAGCATGTAATCTTTGCATGTATTATTTTTTCCAAAGTGTAGAACAACATTTCGGAGTGTTGAATTCCATACCACTGAGTTCAGCCCAACATTCTAATTTAGTTAAGTCTTGTCGTAAAGCCTTCTGACTGATTATCGCCAATCTCAGAGCTAATCTTGGTGTCATCAGCAAATTTAATACATTGGTTGGTGATATCTGAGTACGCCGCCTGATATAGAGAAAATAGGGCCGGACCCAAAATTGAGCCTAGAGGGACTCCACTAGCAAATGCTCCTGTATCAGAAACATAACCCCTTATTCTGACCTACTGCGTTCTTTGGCTAAGCCAGTTATTACTCACTAGATGGTACTATCTATCCCTAAGGACTTCATTTCATTGACAAGAGTATTATGGAGTACCCTGTCAAAAGCTTTTTTGTAATCTAAATAGATCATGTCAACTGGTTTGTTATTATCTAAAAGTTCACTTATTTTATTATAAAAGTAAAGGATATTCATTCAACATGATCCATTCTTTTTAAACCCATGTTGTGTATTTTATCCAGCATTTTTAATTAACATATCAGCTTCCAATTGGTCTGATTATAGCTTCCATGATTTTACCAACTATTCAAGTCAAGCTAATTGGTCTGTAATTTCCCATATCAGACTCATCACCCTTTCTGTAAATGGGAATAATCACTGCGAATCTCCAATCTCCGGGAATCTCCTGTTTGCAGTGACATATTAAATAGCTTGTAATGTGGGTTTACCAACCAAGCACTGACTTCTTTAAGTAATCTAGGATGGAGATTATCAGGAGCAGAAGACTTAGAGGTATCTTTTATTTAACTTAGCTTCGATTTTGGCTCTGGAAATGAGTTGGGCATGTTCTTGGTTATCAGCAGTTACAGCTGTAACACTTGCCCCATTATAGATTGAACAGAAATATTGGTTAAACGCATTTGCCATCAAGTTTGGGTCAGAGATTTTGACAGTCTACTGTAATGGGTCCCACGGTTCTATCCTCCTAATTATTATTGACATAGACGAAAAATGATTTGTTATTATCACTGGCGTGCACAAATCTAAATTCTATATTCTTTTTTGCTTGCCTGATTAGGTTTTTGCTTTTCTTTAACTCTTTCTTATAGATGTAGATGTTATAACTACTATTATTTCTTTTCACAGCGTTATAAGCTTGCTTCTTTCTGTTTAGCTGTCTTTTTACTTTGGATGTGTACCACATCAGAACTTTACCCCTCCTATTGTAGGTTGCTTTAGTAGGTACATGCTTATTTTCTAGGTCTATCCATTTGTTTCTGATTTTATCCCAGAGTTCATCTACGGTATCAGAACCTGTGTCCCCAGACCAGTTTGAAAGGTAATTCCTGATGGCATCGAAATTAGTCCTATTATTTCTTATAACAGTTTTACCCAAGAGGATCTTTGGCTTCACATCATAACTAAAAAAGACAACACTATGATCACTCCCTAATAATGGTTCAGAAATTAATAACTGTTGGGGATTAATGAACACCCCAGGTGCACTGTGAGGCACGAGGCCACAGGCAGAGTGTCCTCACAGCACCCAGGGTGTTGATTAATCCCAAATAACTGCACACCCTGGAGTGGATTACTCTGCTTATAACATGGGGTTACTACAGTGTCAAAAAACGAAAGCAAAGTGATGGAAAACAAAGAAATGAGTTTTTGCAATGTAGCCCCCGAGAGAAAACAGTCCAACTGCTGCAATAACGCTGGTATACACAGCACACTGTGCCTGTCTAGACAGAAGACTCAGGAGATGTCTAAAGCAAGAAATCAGTAACATTTACTGTAACACTGTCACACTGAAGGCAAACATACATGTCTGTACAGTGCAGCTCTGTAGACACACAACACATTGCGATGATAGTGTATGCTCAGGATATGCAGTGACTGCAAGTGACTTGGAAACGCTGTCATTGCAACAAAGGAACATGCTGGCTACTACGCTCTGTATGTCAAAATGGGAAGGAAGTTAACATTTGGGAAACCAGCTCCCTCCGTCTGTCTGTCTCTTTCTCTCTCTCTCACACACACACATTGTATTGCGCTGGGTGTCTGTCTCTGCCTGTGATCATCACTGCAGCTCACTCGCCCACCCTTTCTCTCTCTCTCTCTCTCTCTCTCTCTCTCTGTTAAGTTAAGGTGACTTTCACTGCTATGGGACTATCACTGTGTCTCTCCTGGGCATCGTGCTCTGCTCTCTGACCTCAGATCATGGTGATGGTGGTTGGGCAGGAATTCCTGTGCACACAGCCGCCCAAGGAATGAATGATGACCTGCACTGGACACAGGGGAATGTGGTGACAGCAGGAGTACTTAAGGGCATCTTGCACTGAAGGGGGAGAGCGACACAGAGAGAGACAGAGAGACACAGCAGGACACTTGCTGAACTGTGGTACCAACTGATCCCAATGTAGAAGAACTCAAGAGAGAGAGGGACACAGACACAAACACAGACGAGACTGCAGCAACTGTCAATTACATCATGTGTCACTGACTCTCCCTCTCTTTGCATGAATTACCGAGTTTCTATCTTGGTCCGTCTCTGGTGCGCACTCTGTTCTGTGACTGCAGGACCCGCAGGACGACACTGGAGCACTTTTCATTCATGTGCTGGTGCCACTGTCCACCTCTCATTGACAGGCTGCAACAGATTGTCTCTCAGCCTGCTTATGGGTAAACACTGTGGCTACATTTTGCAAGCCCTTCTGGGAGCGAAAGTTCTTTAAATTTGATGGACTGCATCTGACTAAAGAGGGAGTCAGTGCATTGGGGCAGAAGTTTGACGTCTTTGCAGAATATTTAAACTAGCAAATGGGGAGAGGGGTGCAGCACCCCATACGTCAAATGGGAAGAACACCCCTCCCCCCTCAGCTAGTGGTCAAACAGGAATTCAGCGTGTTTGCCGTTCATTTGCATCACCAGGTAAGAAAAAAGGTTTGTCTCCCCATACGATGCACAGGGGTAATGCCAAACTTCACCCAACAACTAACACACCAAAATCTGGCCAATGGAAAATCATGTACACAAATGCTCACTGCCTGGGAAATAAGATCCCAGACCTGCAGGCAATTATGTCAGAGGCTAAACTGGACATAGTAGCAATTAGTGAGACGTGGTTTACCAGTAACCACACTTGGGAGACTTCAGTACCTGGCTATGTATTGTTCAGAAGAGACCGAGGTGCAAAAGGGGGGGGGTGTCCTGTATGTTAATGAAAATATCAAAGCTACAGAAATTCAGAATACACATAAGGAGCCAGAAGAACTGTGGGTCACCCTGGAAACAGGAAATGGGACAGCCATAAGAACTGGGGTTGTCTACAGGCCCCAGACCAGAGGGAGGACATAGACACATTACTGTTAGAAGATATACAAAACATGACAGCTAAAGGGAGGTTCTGATAATGGGAGACTTCAACATGCCAGATACAGATTGGTCAATACCAGCAGGAACATCTGCCAGAACTAGACTCATAGTGGATTCCCTGCAGGGGAGGGCCTCAAACAACTGGTACAGCAACCCACAAGAGACAGGGCTATCCTAGATCTAGTACTGACTAACAAAGAAGGGATCACAGATCTCCAGGTAGAAGGTCACCTAGGGCCAGTGACCATCACATGGTATGGTTCAATTTGGCTACTACATCTAAATCATCCCATTCCAAAGCAAAAATATGGGACTTCAGAGGAGCTGACTTTGATAAGATGGCCAACAGAGTTAAGCTAGCCCTGGCAAAAAGAAACACAGGTGAGGAGGTACAGGCAAAGTGGGCAAGCATTAAGGATACAATACTTGAAGCAACATCCCATTGTGTTAGACAGAAAAGGAAGTGCAAAAGAAGAAGGAAACCACTTTGGTTCTCAAATACAGTAGCAGAGAAGGTCAGAGCCAAAAGGCTGGCCTTCAGAAAATATAAGGGAACACAGCGGATGAAGATAGGGAGGCATACCAAACTGCCCTAAGGGAAGCAGGTAAGGCAGTAAGGCAGGCAAAGTCCCAAACTGAGGAAACACTAGCACTGAACAGTAAAGAAGGTGACAAGACTTTCTATAGATACATTAGTGAAAGGAGAAAGTCCAGAGGAGTATTGCTAAGCTAATGGAGAAAAGGGAGCATGTGAGGAGGAGGACCCTGTAAAGGCATCTATCCTAAATAGATACTTTTGCTCAGTATTTACTGAAGAGAAGGTAGGGCAGGGCCCACAGCTCAGCATCATGGACACAGGGGGAGGGAGGTGAGCACTACCCCTTCACAAAAGAAAGGTCCTACAAGAGCTTGCTAAGCTCAGGGTGGATAAGGCAATGGGACCTGATGGCATACATCCCAGGGTACTTAAGGAGCTAAAGGAGGAACTAGCAGAGCCATTAGCAGAATTGTTTAGTGAGTCTCTGAGCACAGGAGAGGTCCCAGAAGACTGGAGAAGGGCTCATGTGATCCCACTCCACAAGAGTGGTAGCAGGGAGGGCGGGAACTACAGACCGGTCAGTCTTACCTCAGTAGTGGGCAAGATTATGGAGGCACTCCTTAAGGAAAGGATAGCGCAACACCTGGAATCCATAGGGGCACAGGATCCAAGACAGCATGGGTTTACAAAGGAAGGTCCTGTCAAACTAATCTCATAGATTTCTTTGACTGGGTAACCAGAGTGGTGGACCAAGGGGGGCAGTTGATGTCGCCTACCTTGACTTCAGCAAAGCTTTTGACACTGTTCCACATAGAAGATTGATAAATAAGCTAGGTAGGCTCGGTGGGTCAGAAGTTGGTCAACTGGGTGGCAAACTGGTTGACTGGCAGAAAACAGAGAGTGGTGGTAAATGGTATACAGTCAGAAGAGATGCAAGTCACAAGTGGGGTACCTCAGGGATCAGTCCTGGGGCCAGTCCTATTCAACATCTTCATTAGTGACCTCGCAGATGGACTAGAGGGTAAGGCTTGTCTGTTTGCAGATGACACCAAGATCTGCAACAGAGTAGATGATCCAGATGGGGTGGGCAGAATGAGAAGAGATCTGGATAAACTAGCAGAATGGTCAGAAGAGTGGCAACTGGGATTTAATGCAAAGAAGTGCAAAATCATGCACATAGGGAAGAGAAACCCTGAAGCCACTTATAGGCTGGGAGGAGTTGCTAGCAGTCACAAAGGAAAAAGAGACTTGGGCATCATCATCACTGATGACCTAAAATCATCCAAGCAGACCTCTAAAGCAGTAGGTAAGGCTAGGGGTGTTAGGGTGTATTAGTAGGGTATCACAAGTCGTAAGAGGAGGTAATAATCCTCTGTACAAGACATTGGTTAGGCCCCATCTGGAGTACTGCGTGCAGTATTGGAGGCCACACCTTCACAAGGACATTAACCAAATTGAGGCAGTCCAGAGAAGGGCAACCAAAATGGTGCAGGGACTGCATCAGAAGACATATGAGGACAGATTAATGGAGCTCAATATGTATACCCTTGAGCAAAGGAGGGAGAGAGGTGATATGATCGAGACATTTAAACACCTTAAGGGCATAAACAAGGTGAAAGAGTCTAACATGTTTAAATATAAGAAAAATAGCAGGACAAGAGGACACAGCATGAGATTAGAGGAGATTATTAAGGGGAATGTGAGGAAATTCTTTTTCACAGAAAGGGTGGTAGATGCATGGAATGGCTTACCACAAGAAGTGGTGGCTATGAATACAGTGCAGGGCTTCAAACAGGCATGGGATAGGCATAAGGGAGCAATACAAATGACTATGAATAGATAGGTCACTGACAGAGCAAAGGCCGATGGCACATTTATAAGGTAGAAAAGGAAATGGGCAGACTGGATGGGCCTTGCGGTCCTTATCTGCCGTCAACTTCTATGTTTCTATGTTTCTATGTTTCTATGTTCCCCTCCCTCCCCCCATCGTGGGACAGGTGCATGGCTCTCCGTGGTCCGGACTCTTGCCTGACCTTCGTTCCCTTCACCACTCACTAATGCAGTGGGAACACACACAGAAACTGCCAACAGAACATACAGAAATGGACAGAGAGACAATATGATGTACGGCCGGGGGGGGGGGGGACTGAAAAGGAGGTTCACCTGCCTCTCTTGCTCAGTCACGTCTCTCACTCTCTCTCTCTCTCCGCTATTGCTGAGGGGAGAACCTATCACAGCGTCCCTGCAACTGGCTGCAGCTGCCTGGAATACAAGGTAGCATGGGGAGCAGAGATAGTCAGGTGGGGGGGGGCAGGTGATTGGGGTTACACTGCCAACTCCTGTTGGGAAACTACTGTATAACAGCATGGGAATTCAACAGTAACAGAGAGAGAGAGAGAGAGACAACCAGACACGGGATAGTGCAGCAATTCAAAGTTAGAAGCCCATGTCATTGTTAGTCTCTCTCTCTCCCTCACAGTGCACAGCTCACTTTTCCCAGGCGTTGATAGTTTCTTTTTTTTTTTTTTAATATGGGGTACCACTGCCAACTTCTGTATGTTTCAAGCACAATGGGGAAGACATCATTTGGGATTGGCAAAATACAGACTGCATCTCTCTGTTGCTTGGGAATACCATCGCTTGCTTTGTGATGTTTGTAACAGATTTCCCCACACAAAATGAGTGCAGGTCTGCCCAGGGATCTGTGTTCACTGCCCCTTCACTACTCGGTGTGCGCATACTGGAGATTAATAAATGGTCACCTGATGGCTCTGTACCAATCAGGTACCGGTCTTCCCCACCCCATATTATAAAGTAGAAACATCCTCATGAATCTCAGTCCAGAATAATCAGTGCAGCAATCTGACAAGGGTGTGGTCCCTCCCTGAGAAACCAGCCACAGGACCATCTGTAACAACTCAGTTCTATACTTCTCCGGTTTAATCCTCAGATGCAGAACAATTGATCATACCAAACTCTGTACAGTAACCCATTACATTTTTTAAACATTGGCACTCCTTATGTTTGTTTCACCCTCAGCTACTTAAAATAACCTTGGAGAGAAACACTATTAGTTTGTTCAGAAACAAAATCACAATCTATTATCAGTTTAGTTTCGGCATTTTCACATATCAACCCCTTATGTCCATCAATCTTTTCTTGCCCCTGTTTTTTCTGGTGTCTTCTTCCTTTCCTGGACTTTCAAATCTTGAAGCTGGGCTCAAACAAGTCTGAATCAAAGTTACCAAAAGGAAGAGCCACCAACATTGGAGATTTTCTTTGCCTGAGCAGCGAGCTCTTATCACAGCTGCTGAAACAGCAGGATTTACTCCCTCTGTGACTAACTTAAATCCTGGAAAGTCATTTTCCAATAATCACAGATGCAGGTAACTTTGGTACTACCCCCACTTTCATTTGCTGTGACACCCCATTGATGTTCAGAGTCACTTGGGTGGCAGGATAGCATCAAGTATCCCCGTGGATGCAGATGACCCCAGTACCTGGTCCTTTTGCAGTTATCTCCCAACACTTTAACATACACCAAGGTCAGTCTGTTTCCCGAATCTATAAGTCCCTTCACTGTCTTACTTCCAAATTTGCCAAGGCCAAATCTGCTCCCACGTTACCCTCCTTATTTTTATGGCAGTTTCTTGCAATATGGTCTGGTTATTACAGTTAAAGCAAATAAAGTCTTAGGGTGCAGATTTGTTACCCCCATCAGAGTTCTTATCTGATCTGGAGTTAAATCCGGAAAAAGAACATCTTACTACTCCTTGGCTAATACTTAGCTGCTGCGATGTCCGTCTGGCCATCTGAAAGTCCTCAGCCAAAGAAACTGCCTGTCCCCCACTTTCTGGTCAGTGTTCACTTACCCAAAGCTGCACATCTGTAGGAGAGAGGGTGATGAATTGCTACATTGCAAATATGTAGCTCTATGAGACTGTTTTGCCCTCTAGTTGGAGCCATTTAATGAGAAGTTCTCTGAGTCAGCTGAAGGCTTCTCGAGGACTGTCAACTGAGTGGTACTTCAGGGACCAGTATCTCAGCCTAAAGGTCTCTCCTGAGATGTCATATCTTTTAAGGATTTCTCTTTTCACACTGTTAGTTTTCTGACTGTGCAGCGTCCATATTGCTGTAGGCAAGTAGGGTTTTACCTGTCAAATAACATACCAGTCTGATTGCCCATTGCTGCTTTGGCCTCTGGGAGGCTCCAGCAACCCTTTCAAAAGTTGTCTGTGGTACACAACTTTACAAGTTTAATGTATTTTAAGTGGTTTGTGTTTTGTTGATCCGTTGGACCTGTGCCAGGTCCTCCAGCTTTGACAGCTTACAAGGTATCCAACCATCACTGCTACTGTCGCTGCATCTCCTCTTTTCTCTGCTGCATCTTCTATCTGTTTCTCAGCCTCTGTTGTATAGCCCACTATCTGAAGAAGTAAACATGCATTCAGGTTCTGTCCCTTCCTCCTGTTCTTTCACCACTGGTGCCAGTTCTACAGTCTCAGTTTGGACTTTTGTTTCTGCTTCTAGTTAGGCTGCCATTCTTCTGGTAATCATTCCTGGGCTTGCTGTTGCAGGATTCATACCTTTTTACCATGCTTCCCTGGTACCAGGTCTAGTACCCACATACAAAAACTCCTGGCTTAAAATATGCACAGTGTAAATACCACTTTATTAGACACCAACTGTCATAGAAGCATAGGCAAAACACGAAAAGTTGTAAAATTCATAAGAGGCATATCATTATTAACAATAAAATAAAGTTGTACAGTATATCACCTCACAAAGGCAGTACAAACACACATACTCCTTCATCTGAGAGTTTCTTTTCAATTTAAATCTGAATCTCTAAGTATCCAAATAAAACAGTGCTGTTTCATAAGATGTTTTTCCCTTAAATTATGCATGCTGTTCTCATTAAGTTATAGCTCCGATTTTCACACATTGTAACAAAACTCTGTCATGGCCCTTCTGTGAGTACATCTAGACTTCTTAACAGGTGCCACCAATTGATACATTCTGTCCAGAGCTGGTTTCCTGCTGACAACTCTGACAACAAGCTTGTGAAGGTCACACAGTTTCTCAATGTTAACCCCTTGTGTTCTAAATTGCTATCTTTTCTGACAACCCCAGTAGCTGTCTTTATTCATTTCAACAATATATCAAATATTAGGGGATCCCAGTTTCACATATACAGATTTATAGAAGCAAGGGGAGAAATAAAGAATAGAAACAGCAAGTGAAGGAAAGGAGATAACAGGGAGAAATGCATTCTAGAATTCCCCCACTGTTTTTTACCTCACAATCTCCTCAGGAAGGCTGTTCCATGCATCCACCACCCTCTCCATGAAAAAATACTTCCTCACATTGCCTCAGAGCCGCCCCACCTCGATCTTCAAATTGTACCCCCCTTGCTCTTGCATATCTCTCTTTCTGAAAGATGCTACCCTCTTGGACTTTGCTGATTCTCGAGGTACTTAAATATTTCTAGCATGTCCCTCCTTTCCTCGAGGGTATACATATTAAGCTCTTTTAGTCTCTTCGTATGGCTTCTGGTGCAAACCATGCACCATTTTAGCTGCCCTTCTCTGGACTGCCTCCATCCTGTCTGTGTCCTTGCGGAGATGGGGTCTCCAGAACTGCACACAGTATTCCAGATGGGGTCTCACCAACTGTCTGTACAGAGGGATAACAACTTTCTGTTTTCTACTGGTGATGCCTCTCCCTATGCATCCCAGTATCCCCCAGCCCTCCTTACTGCCTTTTCAGACTGCTTGCCTACCTTTAAGTCATCTGATATGACTACCCCCAGGTCCCTTTCCATTTTTGTTGTTGTCAGTACCTCCCCCACATTGTGTTTTCTTCCCCTGGGTTTTTGTTTCCCAGGTACATTACTTTGCACTTCTTTGCACGGAATCTAAGCTGCCATACTTCTGACCATTCCTCCAATCTTGCCAAGTCCCTTCTCATCCTTTCCACTCCCCCTTGTGTATCAACCCTGTTGCAGATCTTTGTGTCATCTGCAAAGTGACATACTTTCCCTTCCAGTCCCTCTGCAATGTCACCTATAAAGACATTAAAGAGGACCGGTCCCAGTACCGGACCCTGCAGTACCACACTAGTAATCCCCCTTGCTTCGGAGTGGACTCCATTTATCATTACCCTCTGCATCCTGTTGTCCAGCCAATGTTCTATCCAGGCTACAACCCTGGGACCCACTCCCAGGATAGCTAATTAGATATAGATATAGATATAGATAGACATTCTTTTACTTCCTTCCTCTGTGGACTGACAGGTCTTCTGGCCACCGGCAAACACCCCCCCGGACCTGGGTCTGGTCAGCGACATGCACTCCTCCACGCAGGCTGGAGAACACAGTATTCCCCCCACGGGGACCCAGATCCAATATCGGGGGGGGGGCGCACCTCTCTAGGTCCAGGGGCATGCACGGCCATCAGCCACCACAACCACCCTGCAATTTTCCACCTGGATTTTCTCCCCCGGAGCCAGATGTACAATGGCGCCGATACACAACATGCAGACGCCTGCCGCGCTCCAACCCCCAGCTGTACATTGCTCCTTGCAGTGCCCCCTACTTCCACCAGTTGCCGCTGCAGAGCGACCAGTTCCTTACCCACCCCCAGAGGGAGGAGAGTCATCATGGGACGCTCGATCCTCCCCTTCCCCTGCCGACCCCCGATGGCCCGAGTCTGTTCCCAAACGCGGGTCGCTGGCGTAGCATGAGATGTGGCGTCCAGTGCCTCAACCCTCGGTGCCAACAAGCCGGCCCAGGCTGGCTAACTTGTTTATTAATCTTTTATCATCATCATCATCCCTCATCAAATTTATTGGTAATCAAATTGAGAGAAACTCTCTTTTACAATTGCGACCAAAAAAAATTATTGAACAACAATACAATGACAGAAATAGCTAGTGGGACCAGAGGCTTTTCCACATCCCCCTGGTATCCAGATTTATGAAACGCCATATCTGTGACCAGCTGCTCTGACGAAGGATGGTTCAAAAACCCTGAAAGGGAGCCAGAGGGGACCACATACTTGTGGACCATACGGACCGAGTGAGCCATGCAGGATGCTGTATACTACCAAAGCTCCAGGGCCGACCCCAAAATGGCCTCAGCCACAGAGATAGCAACTCCTGGGGATTCATCCTAGTCCAAAATGTTAATGAGAGGGTACTTAGCCCTCTTCTGGACTGGCCTCAAGTGGGATCGATGTGGATTCAGAGACAATCCCTGTCAGTGGCTCAGTAGGTAGCACACTCGCCTCTGAGCCTGGAAGATCAGAGGGCTGTGGGTTCAGTTCTCACATCTGGTACTTGGGTTAATATCCCAGTACTGACACTGTAATGCAGCATGAGAGGGGCGCTGCACTTCTGAGGTGCCGTCTTTCGGATGAGACGTTAAACCGAGGTCCCATCTGCCTGGACTGGTGGTAGTTCAGGTGGATGTTAAAGATCCCATGGCACTTATCGAAAAGAGTAGGGGAATTTCCCCGCTGTCCTGGCCAAATTTCCCTCATTCACTAAAAATAAATAAATATACCACCGACAGCTTAATCTGGTTCAAGGTCAGTTGGCATTCATCTGTATCCCCCTCCCCCGGGTCATGCCTGAAAATAGGCAGGATTTGTCTAGTGCACTTACTCGGTCAACAAAAACTAAATAAAATAAGTAAAAAAAAAAAGTCAGAGCAGCCCACCGAAGAACAACAGGCCATGCTCAGTGAAGGGCTCCATGACTGACCTACTGCCGAAGAGCTGAATCTCAAAGGAGGCCAAGCCATCTTGATCCAAGTCATTCGAGGACTCCTCAAAAATGGCCCTTGGCTGATGCTTACCACGGACCTCCCAGGACTCTTCCCTCAGGGTGATCCTCAACAACCGGCCTGACAAGCTGGTGGCACAATGAATGGCCTCTTTGGTCGAATTGGGGGAGAAGCAGGTGTGGGTAGCACCTGCAGAATGTGGACCAGTGGGGTAACCACTGTCATTTGCCAGGTGAACAGAGGTCCATGGGGTAGTGCCCGACCCTGCCCACTGCTGCCAGAGGAATTGCACATAGCACTGGCACATCTTGCGTCTGTGCTTCTCCTCACCAGATGATGAAGAGGTTGAGGAATGCCAACAAGGTTGCCATCCAGTCTAGCAGAATCAAGAGTGTGAGCACCTCGACCATGACAGTCAACGAGAAGGGTCTTTCTGCGGTTGGCCATAAATTACGCACCTACCAACACTAAGTAACACATGCGAAGACCAACCCTGGGCAGAGGCTGATCCCTCAGTAGATCAACCGGGGCCACAGACTGGTCCACATCCTCCTGAGTGAGGACTCTGAGCACTGAGGCCTGTGAGACCAACTCCTCCACCTTGTCTGACTAATGGTCGACAGGCTCAAGAAAGATTTTGACAGCCTTCTCAACCAGAGTCAAAGTTGACCAGCTTGATGGCAGAGCTGAGAAGCCCTCAACCTGCCCTTGAGCCAAGGGGCACTTGACAGCCGTTGAGTGGTCAGGCGAGTCAAGGAACCAAGAGGATCTCAATCGCTGTCGTTCCCACGATCGGCACCAGCAGCACTTAGATTCTGAATCATGGAGGGCAGAGTTATCCCAAAAGGTCTGGAAGGACAGAGATATCACAGAACTGGCCCATGAAAGACCCTCCAATGATGGCCTCAGTAAACAGTGCCAAGACCGTGGAGGTGCCCACTGTCGCAGTCGCCACTTCCACCTCACAGGCCGCCAGCTGCTCAGCAGCCCCGGCTGCAGCCAAAGCCTTCTTGTGGCCCTTAGGGTGATCCTTCAGAACCCTCTCCAAAGGCCAACCCAGAGAAACCCAGAGCTTCCTGTTCAAGGGACTCGGGAAGCACAGGCCACACCCGTCCACGTCATGTTGCCCAATCAGACAGTACATGCACACGTTGTGCAGATTGGTGCCCAACATCTTCTGCTGGCACCAGACAATGAATTTGAATCCTGGCTTCCTGTGTTCCATCACTGGTCCAGAGAGTGAATAGAAAGAATGATGAAACTGTCAAAGAAATCAAAACCTTTTTTTGAAAACAAGAGGTTCACCAATGGTTTAAAGAATTCTAAGTAGGAGCCTGAAGGAGGTAACCTGTTCTTCCAGCAGAAAGATCTTACCTCATGGGTCAGAGTCAGGGGATATACCACCTGTGTGGTGGGAGGAGCTTAGCTTAGACATTCAGGCTAATAACATTCCAGTGGGACTGTCACAGTATGGATAAGTAAACCATATCCACACCCCTCGAAGGCAAGCACTGAGGAATTTAACAGATAGCTTAGAGCAGTGGTGAATCAATACGTGGATAGCGATCCACTGGTGGATCTCGAGACTTTTGGTGGATCCTGGGACAAAGCTAAACAAGCATCAAGCAGGGCTGACTGCACGGTAAAGGAAAATCTCTGACTAAGAATGCAGTTACATTACTTTCGAACAGTAGATTTGTTCATTTTATTGCTGGTAAATCTTGGAGCATCTTGAAATCCATCAAAATGGATCTCAATACAAGTTGTATTGGCCACCACTAGCTTAGAAGGTGGTGTGAGGTGGAAGGGTACATGTGCATTAGTGGTTGGAGGGGACATGGGATAATAAAGAATGGTATGCACTGGACAGGTTACACCCAAGTAAAAAGGGCACAAGGGTCCTGAAGGGTAAGCCAGAAGACTTCATGATTAAAAATCTTAATTTAAACTAGTGGGGGGGCAGCAGGGATGACAGCACCCTTGGTCACCTGGTGGAGGAGGCCGATATGCCTCCCCCCAATCAGAACAGCATGAGGAGCATTTAAGATGGGAGGGTGGGGAAGAAAGGGCGAACCTGTGGGGGAGGTGGTGGAAGGGGATGGTCAGGAGTAAGGGGGTGGTCCTAAGCTGCAGTGAAGGGTGTGTGTCTAAACTTCAGAAATCTGGGGAACATGATAGTGGAACTACAGTCACTGCTGGCAGAGGGAGAGGTGGACATAGTGGCCACCACAGAGACTTCGGCCACACAAAACCACAACTGGACCCTAGCAGTTCCCAAGTATTAAATGTACAGAAAGGATATAGGGACCGGGGGGGGGGGGGTGGCTCTGTAAGAGAAAAAGGGGACAACCTGTACCAAAGAGGAAGAGCCGGACGATAAGACTGAAGCACTGTGGGTACAGGTACGATACACTAAGGGAAGGAAACTAAGAATAGAGGTGGTCTACAGACCACCTTCCTAGGATGAGAAATTGGGACAGGGTACTGGGGTCCCAAATCACATAGGCCCAGCAATGGGGAAGTAGTACTAATGGGGATTTCAATCTGCCTGGGATGGACTGGAAAATCCCTGCTACCTACTGCACTAGGGAACAAGTACTGCTGGATGCATTCCAGAGCGGTTTCTTGGTGCAAAGTTGTCATGGTGCCCACTAGGGAGAGGGCTGTCCTGGACCTGGTCCTGTCCAACTGTGCACATACAGCGAGATATTTAGGAGCCTGCCTGCTGCCACCCACCCACCAATCTAAAGCACAGGCTTCCTGCTCAGACGTGGCTTCAAAACCGCCTCCCACAACAACTTCCTGTCCCTGCCCGGCCAATCCCTTCGCAAGATTTTCAGGAGCCCGCCTGCTGCCACCCACCCACCACTCTAAAGAACAGGTAAAGACCAGAGACTTCCTGAAGCCCTGCACTCCTGCTACACTCGAGATTTTCAGCCAGCCCACCCACTCCCTCCCCTCCACTGATTAAATACACTCAAACCACTCCCACCTCCAGTTCCTCCTCCCACTGGCCGCCTAGCCCCACACATAATTCAATAGACAGCATCACATTTTACATTCACTACCCTCACAGAAACATGTCACTGGCATTGCATATTTTATGGGCAGCTTCCCTAACTGCTGCATTGATACTGACTGATTTCAGCGCAACGGTGCTGGCCCGTGACCGACAATGCCTCTCCTTCCTCTCCTCTCCCCCCCTCTCTCAACCCTCCTCACTAGTTACTGATGATCTGTCCTCACTGGGGTATGTCTCTTTTGTGTTCCTCACCACAAAAGAACACCGCCTCTTGGGAAACTACCTGGCTAACCTCTCCTGGTCTCCCGCTTTTTCCTCCTGCCCATATATTCTCCTAATATCACTACTCTCCCTTGCTGGGGACATCGAGTGTAACCCTGGCCCAACTAACTCCCACATCACCCCATCCTCCACTATCTGGACTAATGCCCCTGGTCTCAAAACTGCTCATATTAATATCTGCAGCCTTCCATCTAAATTCACTGACCTCGAGGCTTGGACTATGCCCCACAAGCCCCATATTCTGGGTCTCTTGGAAACATGGCTAAAACCACATCAAGCTGATAACACCTTCCAACTACCTGGATACTCTTACCTACGCCTAGACAGGCCAGGCAGGAAAAAAGGCGGTGGTGTGGCCCTACTCCTTAAGGAACCCCTCTCAGCCAGTATCGTCATGCACTCTGTCCCGTCCTCGCCGAGTGAATGGCTACTCTCTGAACAGACCCTGGGATCCTGTAAAAAAAACTATATTGGCTGCTGCTACAATCCCCCTTCGACTGGAACTGCTGGACTCTCCAGTTTCCTCCAGGGCCTGTGCGCTCTAACTCCCCATAGAGAAACTATCCTTCTTGGCGACTTTAAACTGAATTGGCTGAGCTGCCACCAGCCTGACTATGCGTCCCTGTTAAAGCAGCACAACCTGATGCAGGTGATTACTCTCTCCACCAGACTTAATCCCCGGATGGCCACCCAGACTCTACTGGACTGGATCCTCAAACAGAAGACCGAGCATTACACGCCGGCACCATGGCGGACTATTAGCGACCACTCACCGACCTATCTTCTCTGGTCCTCCAAACTAAAGCACCCATTGCCCAAATACCCATCCTTCAGAAATTTTAGCTGCCCAGACACCACAAATCTCCTCGAGGAGACCTGGTCCATAGACTGGTCTGCACTTCTCTCTACATCCGACACAACCTCAGCGGTTTCCACATTTACCCGGACACTGCTATCCCACCAAAACTGCTTTTTCCCCTGTCACCACCAGATGTGTCAGGGGTGGGAGTACACGCTGGGTCTCCAGTGACCTACTAACCCTTATGAAGGACAGAGATCGCGCCTGGTCAACATTCAAATCAACCCCCTCTCCTGCCCTCTGGGAGGCATACAGGTGTCTGAGGAACAAATGTAAACAACAGGCAAAATCAGTGAAACTGACCCACTTCCACAACCTAGAAAGTGGCCAACCTTCGGGGCCCCAAAAAATTCTGGGATTCAATAAGATCCCTTCTAAACCCCCATTCCAGCTATGCTGCGCCACAACTCGGCTCCCAGGCTGAGCTGCTCACTTGACCCTCTCAAAGTGGCCAGTGTCTTCAATAGTAAGTTCACCAACCTATCTATGTACTTGAACAAACTCTCTTCTGACAAGCAACGCCCATCCACCTTACCTGATCCACTGCAATGCACCTCCAGTTCCGACAGTTACCAGCAAACACCCCCTTTCTACTTCAAAGCCCACTCCTCGCATGACACAGTTAGGCTACTCAAAAGTCTGCCTAATCACGGCTCCCCAGGTGCGGACGGCCTATCCCCAGCATTCCTCAAACTGGTCTCTCTGGCCATAGCCAAACCACTAACACACATCTTTAACCTTGCCCTTTCCACCTCCTCCATACCTGACCCTTGGAAAATAGCCAAGGTAATCCCCACTCTTAAATCTGGGGATCCCAAATCCACCAATAACTATCGCCCGATATCCATCCTCCCTCATCTTAGTAAATTACTCGGGACAGCAGTACACAACCAATTCACTGAATACATAGGCAGGCACAGCCTCCTATGCAACCAACAGCATGGTTTTCGCAAAAACCATTCCACTGCCACTGCCCTTCTGACAGACCACATCCTCTCCAACATGGATAATGGTAAAGCCACTGAAGCCGTCTTCGTTGACCTCTCAAAGGCTTTCGACATTGTTAACCATGCCCTCCTCACCACCAAGCTTAGTCTCCTAGGCTATCCACAGGAAGTCACTAACTGGTTCACCAACTACCTGACTGACCGCTCACAATTCGTGTGTATAGGCCAAACCTGCTCCTCCACACTGCCTGTCTCTGTGGGGTTCCCGCAAGCTTCAATCCTGGGTCCCCTCCTCTTCTCCGTATTTGTAAACTTGCTTCCCTCTGATTGCCTTAACTGCCACTCTCTCCTGTATGCGGATGACCTGGTTCTCTTCAACAGCGACAAATCCACGGCCGCTATCTCCTCAGTATTCTCTCACAACTATGCCTCAGCCCACAACTGGTTTTCTAATAACCTCCTCTTAGTTAACGCCAAGAAAACGCAATCATGCTGTTCGGATCTAAGCATTTCCTTGCTAAATCCAAAACACATGCCTCTCTATGCATTCTCTCCCACGACGGCCCAGCCCTTGAAGACGTTGATACTTATAAATACTTAGGAGTATTGCTCGACTCTGCTCTCACCTTCACCGAGCATGTACACTCCATTATCAGAAGGTTCCATCAGAAATTGGGTGCCGCATATCGATTCAAGCAATACCTAACCCCTGAAGCCAGACTAGCCATTGTCCAGGGAAATCTCCTCCCTATTCTGGACTACTGCGCTCCCATATACTCCAGAACCACCGATGCCACCATGGCCAAACTCTCCACTGCCTACAACAGCACCTATCGCTTTGCTTTACTGGCCCCATTCTCCACCCACCATTGCACACTCTACAATATCCTGGGATGGCTACCGTTGCAGGGACGCTTTGACTTTACCCTTTTCGGCATGGTGGACGTCATCTGCATGGGTTCTGAATCTCCCCTTACCTCCCTCCTGAAAAACCTGCATTTACACCGTAGCTCTCCACTCAACTGGTATCCACCCTCTAGCTGTTCCCAGGGTATCTACCAACATGGGCAGCAGGACCTAGTCTGCAGCTGCCCCCTTGCAGTGGAACAGCCTGCCGGCAGAACTCCGTGCCATCAACATTCACTCCAGCTTCAAATCCTGCCTCAAAATATTGCTCCTGGTGAACTCCTCCTGCCGCTGCTCCCAGGGGTTACCCACGTGGCCACACAAGTCAACCAACTCCCAGGGGTTACCCACCTAGCCACACTAGTCCCCTGACTACAACTGTGCCCTCCTGCTTGTTTTTATTCTATCTGTTACTGATGTGTGACCTCACAGCCTTGTACATACTGTATATTCATTTTCTATGTATGACACACTGTATATTTATTACCCACTGTACGTGCTATGTTACAACATGCCCACTTGACTTATGTATCTACCTTGCTTGGGCTACAACTGCTGTTTGTGTACCATGCGTCATATTGTAAATAGCATTCGCTGTCACTCACTGGACTTGTACCATACCAACGTATTATGCTTCAATTGCTATATCTGAATTTAATCTCTTACATGTCTATAGTTGTTCACCTTGTATTCTCTGCCATCCTGTGCCATGTGACATGGCCCGGGTCGTGCCTGAAAACGGTCCCTGGGATCAGTTTACTTACCCAGTTACCAAAGTCATAAATAAATAAAAATAAATAAATATGAAGGTGAAGGCACTGCTTGCAGACAGTGATCACCACATGGTGTGGTTCCACTTGGACATGCGCAGAGGGAAGGGCAGAACCAAGAAGAGGGTCTTAGACTTTCGGAGGACTGACTTTGGTGGGATGGGAGAAGTTCTGAAAGGACACCTTGCAGGGATCAGAATGCAGATGGATGCAAAACAGAAATAGGCCATAAAAAAGAAGGGACTGAAGGGGGCCACTAGTGAGTGTACCAAATCCAAAAGTAAGAAAGCCAAGGCCCAAAAACCCAGCTGGTTTGGCAAGGAGGCGGCAAGAGGGTAGCCTTTAGAACATACTAACATATTTAGAAGGAGGAGGATAGGGAGGACTACTCTACCAAATCAAGGGAGGTGAGCAGAGCGCAAGACAGGCAAAGGTTACAAGAGAAGTACTGCTAGCACAGTGGGGTAAAAACAGGTGCGAAGGCCTTTTTTCCAGGATATAAGGAAGAAAAGGAACATAAAGGATGAGACTGTCAGGTTAAAAGGGAGAGGGGCGTGTTGGGCAGAGCGTAGTGAAGAAAAAGTAGAGGTGCTTAACAAGTACTTCTGTTCACTATTCACCAGGGAGAAGGATGGACCAGTACTACAAGAAAATGGGGGTGGGGACCAGGAAGGGGGAAAGGAATCACAGATGGTATGATACAAGCTGACAGGGTACTCCAGGGCCTAAGGGCCCCAAAGGCAGACAAATCTCCAGGACCAGATGGCATGCACCCAATTCCTAAGAGAACTGGAGAAGGTTCTGGCGGGTCCCTTCGACATGAGGCAGCATGGGTTTGTGTTGGGGACGTCATACCAAACTAACCTAATGGACTTCTTTGATTGAGTCACTACAACACTGGACAAGGGCCAGACAGCTGATGTCCTGTATCTGGACAGCAAGGCCTTTGACTCCATGCCTCACAGGTGACTGGTCAGGAAGCTGGAAGACCTGAGGGTGGGGGCTAAGCTCGTAGGATGGGTCAGAAGTCGGTTGCACGTCAGAAGCCAAAAGGAAGTAGTCCGGGGGGGGGTTAATTCTCAGAAGCTATGTCTGTGGCCAGTGGGGTCCTCACAGGGCTCGGTTCTCAGTCCAGTGTTAACATCTTCATAAGTGATATCGCAGGTGGGATCAAGGTAAAATCTGCCTGTTCATGGATGACACCAAGCTCTGAGGGAGGGTGGCCAAGGAGGAGGGAAAACAGGAACCCAGGGAAGACCTGGCTAGGCTAGAAAAGTGGTCTGGCATTTGGAAGCTGGGGTTCAATGCTAAAAACTGTAAAGTTTATGCACTTGGGGGCAAAGAATCCAGAGACAAAATACTGGCTGGGTCACGTGCAAGTAACCTGGTCAGCAGAAGAAAAGGACCTGGGTAGTAATCATCACAAGTGACCTGAAATACTCTACACACTGCAGGAGAGCAGAAGATGAAGCAAACTGGATGCAGGGCTGCATCATTGGCCAGAACAGACACCCTCTACAATGCCTTCTGCTGTTTTGCCACTAACTTGCCTTCTTGCATCCACCATTGCTTTCTTTACTCCTCCCCATCCATCCTTCCACTCACCATGCATTGCCAGATCCAATCTCTAAATATTGGTTTGGGTCCCTTCCTGCTTATCCCATCTACTCTCCACCATCCCTCCTCCTACTTCTTGTGCTCCAGGGACCCACACCCTTTCTCCCCCGCCTCACTCATCAGCTGGTAAATCTTCTTTCTCTTGCTGTCTTCCCTTTCTCTGAATCAGCTTCCTCCTCCATTTGTCTCCTCCTTCAGACACCAACTGAAAACTTCTCCCTCCTCCCCCCTTGTTCCTGCTAGCCCTGTTACTGAACCCTTCCTTACTTCTCCTGGCCCCACCTCTCAGTACTGCTTTCACCATCCCATTATCAAGGACCAATCCCTTTTTAAAATTTACTGAATCTGTACTATTGCTTTTGATTTTGTATGCTATTTATCTGGAACCCAGCTGCAATGTTTGGCATTACTGTCTGTACTGCACTCTACTTATACAGGTATGTTATTGTTCTTATAATAACTGGTGTGTGCCTTTTCCCATAGAGAAACTCGGTTGTAATTTTCCATTATAACCAGCTGGTTATAATGGCAAACACACTCCGGGTTTCCCTTGGACAATGTATGTGCCAGTCGTAGTCTTCCTTTATTCTCCGATGTTCCTGCAGCAATTTCATACGTCAAGAGACTTAACCGCCTCGCAGTCGGCAATAAGTTGATTTTTTATTAACAAAAAAAAAAAAGAAAAGAAGAACCGCTCTTTTCCTCTGACCTCTACTGAAGCACTAACTTTGGCACACCATGTACTGTACAGAATTCCGATTGGTCCGCAGCTGCCTGAACACCAACCTGTTTGCTCATTTTAATTTTGTATATATTTGCAAAGGCGAAAAAGAACATCCCAGCAATTATATAAAATAAAATATGGAGTGGATGTGTAAAACTGGATTTTACACACACACACACACACACACACACACACACACACACACACACCGTTGTGGGATGCATTTTGCTTACGTTATATCTCACAACTCAGGTGTGTGTGTAAAATCTCGTTATACACACCACCACATACTTTATTTTCTATGTAATTCCATTATCAGCCTGGTCTGTATTTCTTTGTACTGTTTTCTCCCCTCCCCTTTCTCCAGAGTCATACCTGGAAATGAGCCTCTCCTGGTCACCAATTTTTAAATAAATAATAAATAAAATAAACGGCATGGGAAATTACACCTGGAAGGCAGAAGTCATTCCCCTTCCCCCCCCAATTTCCTTTACCTCCTCAGCTGTGGGGTGGTCCTATAGTTCCTCTCTTCAGGCATCCTTTTCCTTGGCTGCTGCCCCGGACCTAGTCAGAGCTCGAACCCTTTTCGCCCTGCCATCCCAGGTCGCTTCACAGTGGGGATCAATCCCGTACACTGTGGAGACCTGGAAGCCAGGGGCTGAAGAGGAGCTAACTTAAATGGGTCTGCCACAGCGCCGATGTTTGCTATCACTCGCGACGGAGGATTAGTATTCGTCCCTTAGTCCCCCCACGGCGCAAGTGTGCAATGGCATCAAGGACGTTCCTGCGCACGGATCACAGTACACATGATGCCTGCTAATGCCAGCCCACACATTGATCCCCGAGCCTGCATTAGCCTCCAGCTGCCACCAGGAGCCAGTGGCTCAGCGATCCTCCCCATTCTCCCTCCCAGAGAGCCGTCCATGGGACGCTCGATCCTCCTCCCCTCAGCTGACCCTCCAAGACCTGAGGTCGCTCCTGACTCCAGGTCATCGGCATGGGAAGAGGTAAGGTGCCAGTGCCTTGGCCCTCTACACCACCGGGCCGGCTGAGGCAGAGGTTATTCTGCCACTGTACAGGTCACTAGTAAGACTGCATCTAGAGTACAGTGTGCAATACTGGTGCCCATATTTTAAGGATAGCAACTTGCTGGAGACTGTCCAGAGAAAAGCAACCAATATGATCAAGGGCCAGAAGGGCAACACCTATGAGGAGAAGCACAGCGGGCTTAACATGTACTCTCTTGGCAGGGGGGGACATTATCAAGACCTTCAAGTACCTTAAGGGTATAAAAACGGCGAGCACTGGGGGACTCTTCACCCTGAGTGGGAACAAGACCACTAGGAGGCACAGCCTAAAGCTGGTGGGAGGAAGGTTCAGAAGGGAGATGACAAGGCACCTTTTCATAGAAAGGGTGGTGGCCAAGTAGAATGAGTTGCCAGAGGAGGTGGTATCCCTAAAAAAGGTGGATAGCTTTAAGAGGGGATAGGACATGGTGAAGGGGAAGTTGCAGACAGAAGGGGGAGGACAGTAGGGAGGACAGGGAGTAGCTGAGAGAGGTCAAGAGGAAACTGGGAGGGGGCAGTTCCCTCTATCAACACACTGGGAACTGCACACTCAAGCAGAATAGACAGACCCCAAGGCCCTTATCTGCTGGCATGCTGGTATGTTTGTATGGTTCACCAAACTAAAAATAATCAAACCAAGGCAGATTCCTATCTCGGAGTACACAAGCAAGCGGTGCGACCTTGTGGTTAGCTGTGAAACCAGTTATCTACAGTGGGCTTGAAATCCCACTGCTGCTACTTATTGTGTGACCTTGAGCAAGTCACTTAACTTGCATATTTAACCTCTTTTCATCTGTACTGATCCTCCTTAAGCTACCCCTCAACCTTTCTCAAGTTCACCTCACTGTTAAAACATACGGACTGCAGCAACTGTTCAACGCTTGTAAAACTTTATGTTTCTGAACAGAGTTTATTCATCAGATTTTAAACGGGAGGGCAAATTACTCTTGCTTTCAAAAGTTATCTGGAGCAAAGAAATTTATGCCGTGGACCAATCTATCTCGTTCTACAAACCAGGAAAAGGCCACAGAGATTTACAGGGGTGAAAAGAATGTTTTCAATCATGCGCTGTTACTTAAAATTCAAACCTCACCTTACTTCAGCTTCACAAACCCACTTTAAATTCTGGTTTAATAACAAAAGTTGCAGCTTTCCTAGTTTGTGTACTGATCCTGGGCAGTCACACAACAGACAGTCAAAGCGATGTGGAGTGTCCGTTTCAGAGGCCTCCAAACCTCTCAACCTTTTGTCACCAAAACGAAGGAAATGGGCACTCAAAATGAAGGAAAATGAGGGACAAACCTTCAAACATGGAGAAAGTCACTCCAGAACACACTGGAAACCATTGCTTGTATGTGTGGTTATTTTTGATTTAGCATCTTAGAATATTATGAATGTAATCCCCAGGGGCGCTATCCCAAGGGCTACTACCCCTGCCTGCCTTAACTGTAACAGGGTGAGGGGCCCAGATCCGTTGGTGGGTGCCTCCACCCAGAGGTCGGGGTTAGAACAGTCGAGGTTGACTTGGTAACAGCCCTCTGGGTTGCTGCAACCCCCCTTTCTTTCCACTAGTGGCCCACACAGTTCAGTTGCAGTGTCCTTACCACAAAAAAAAAAAAACTCCCCGGCTCAAACCACTCAGCTCACTCCGGGACCCCTGAAAAGTAAGGTACAGTTACAAATATTCACTGTGCAGTATTTCACCATCAATACACAAACCAGCCAGTGTACTTTTGCAGAACAAGCAATCGGATTTATTTAAGGGGAGTAACAAAGACCGTGGAAATCAGAGTGATTGGCTTACCACTACAATATATGAGTATCTACCTAGGCTCTCAAGCACAGGCCTAACCTATAAATTGCTGTCTATGGGTACCTAAGCCCTAAAGGCTAGTTCCCGATGCAGCTGGTTGAGCCCTGACACAAATGAGCATTTAATTCCTATGAAGAGTAGATGGAGCCAGCAGGCTCAGTTGGTGCAGTCAGCAAAGCAACATGAAGATCTTGCCCTGGCTAGAAATATGTAACAGGAGCTACCCTGCTTTAGTACTCACAACTCAGAGAAACCCACCTCACACCACTGCAGGGCTGAGCCTGATCTTCAAATACTTCTCCACACATTTATATGGAAAACAACAGAGGGTACCATACCAGGCAGCTGCTCCCAGGGCCCGACCGAACTCACAGCTATCGGGAATTTCACTGCAGCTTCACTCTCCTGACAGACCGAGCGTGATTCAGCAGATTCTCCAGTCCTCCACAGGTTGAGCCTGGTAGGTAGCTGTGCTTTTACACAGCCTCCTCTGATCGCTGCCTCACGGATTAAGTCCGAAGCTCGCTGGCTATTCAAACGACCGACTCAGGCCTTTCACGCGCTTCCCGCGTGAACACTCAACCGCGCAGGAGCCCAGAGCTCCTTCCTCATCTACAGCCACAACACCTCTGCCCCTTGGCAGTATGGGGCAATCCTCTCAGCTCGGGCGCCACCCGATCCCATTGGTTGGCTACAGATGCCAGTCACTTACTCTTGCTCTCAGTGGTGCGAAAAAGGCGCCATGGTCCAGACTCCACTTCCCACAATTACTAGCTGTATCTTCATTGGTCAATCGACTCCTTAAAGAGACCTACTTCTGGTTGGTCGCCAGTTACTCCATTTGAGGTACCCACTGCCCCTACTGGACCCGTCAGAACGTCCTGATCCAAAATGGAGTGGCACAGCACACACAGTCTCAGCTTGCAATAAAACAGGTTAAACAAACTGTAATCCCATCAACAAGCTAGCTAGTCATTGCCAAACAGCTACATCATCCAAAAGAGCTCCCTCTGCACGTACAGCGACTGCCAACAAAGGAGCAATTTAGCCCCACAGCTCAGACGGATTCGAGCAGGAAACCCCAATCCCCTTGTACAAGCCGCTGGAGCCTCGCGGCGGGCAGCTCTTAAAGAGACACATTGGAGGCTTTGGAAGCACTCACAACACCCACATTTAAGGCACTGAGCCGAACACCAGTTAGCTAGGGAGCATTTAGGCAAGCTCTGGGAAGGCTTTCAGGAACCCCCCATTTGTACGGGGGTTACATGAATCTCTGCTTTAAAGGTGGCATTCATAGCACCTTCTCTGTGTGGGCACCATAAGGGACGGATGAGGGATAGAGGAATTTTGAGGGGTAAAATCAGGGGATGTCCCTCATAACCAAGGACACTTGAGGTATGGAGGTACCTACTACAGGAAAGAAGGGGCTCCTGCTGTTACAAGACTTAAGTAATAAGAACTGGGGGTGAGGTCCTTCTCCGGGAAATAATCAGGGCTATTAATTTTGTTTTAGCTGCCTGTCGGAGATAGGTGGATGAAACTCTTGCCTGTCTCACGAAACGTTTGCCTGTCCACACTCTTTTTACATGCATTTTGAAGCATCTTTCAAAAAAATGACTGTAAAGTGGAAAGAAAAAAACTGTTGGTTGGGGGGTTAGTTTGCAAGTCTGACAGTTTCTAGTTTATTTCTGACTCAGAACTTGAATCTCTATTGCCATATGGTTTCATATGAGGTCTTCTCTTTTGCTTTTCAGATTTCAACCATAATGTTATGGCATCCTCCAGGTCAAAAGTAGGACTGTCAGCATCTGATAATTTAACACACATTAGTTTAGCTGTAGTTGAAGGAGAAAAACAAGATCTCCAGTCATAGCACCTTCTCTGTGTGGGGAGGAGGAGTAGCTCTTTACATAAGGGAAGGAATCAAAGCAACAGAACAAAAGGGTAAACAGGGAGGAGAAGAAGCACTGTGGGTAAATTTGGAGACCGGCAATGGCACCACAATCCGCACAGGGGTTGTATACAGACCCCCTTCTCAGGGGAGGAAATGGACAAGGAAATGATAGAAAGTATACTTAGAATGGCAGAAAAGGGGAGATATTGCTGATGGGTGATCTGAATATACCAGATGTTAACTGGAGTGCAGCTGCAGCAGCCACTCAAGAGTGGGTTATTCTAGATGCCCTACAGGGGCATGCCTTAGACAACTAGTATTGAGCCCACTGAGAGGGAGCAATTTAGACCTGGTTCTCTCAAATGAAGATGAAGAGAGGATCACAGATGTAGAAGTGGGTAGCCATCTAGGAACTAGCGACCATCGAACAGTATGGTTCACAATAAACACAGCAATAGATTCAAGCCATACAAAGCGAAAAGTACTGGACTTTCAGGGCTGACTTTGCCAAAATGGGTGAGTGCCTAAGGAATGCACTAGCAAGTGGGCAGGAAGGAGGGTGGAAGAACAATGGGAATAATAAAACTGCCATCACAGAGGTAACAAGCCTTTGTGTGAAGCAAATAAACAAAACGAAACGATGTAAGAAACCACTATGGTTCTCAAAGGAAGTGGCAGTGAAGGTTCAAGAGAAAAAGAAAGCATTCAGGAAGTACAAGGAATCACAGAAAGAGCAGGACAGAGAACTGTATCAGTTAAAGCAAAAGGAAGCTGGGAAGGCAGTCAGAACAGCAAAGGCCCAAACCGAGGAAAAGATAGCCAACTCAGTTAAGAAGGGGGATAAAACCTTTATAGGTACATCAGGGAGCGAAGGAAGACCAAGGGAGGGATAGTGACCTTAATAAAGGGAGGAGGGTGCAGAGGGTGACTGTGAAAAGGCAGAGATACTAAACAAATATTTTTGCTCAGTATTTACAAAAGAAGAGGGAGGTACCTAAAACAAACAGTAGAAACACTCTGGATACGAAGTTGGTACCAGCCCATTTACAGAAGAAAGGGTTCTGAAAGAACTCTTAAAACCGAAGGTGGACAAAGCAATGGGGCCTGATGGGATTCATCCCAGAATTCTAAAAGAACTAAGGGTAGAACTAGTGACACCACTGACTACCCTCTTAACAAATCATGGGAGGATGGGGTGGTACCGAGGACTGCAGGAGGGCAGATGTGATTCCCCTTCACAAAAGTGGGAGCAAGGCAGAAGCAGGAAACTACAGACCTGTTAGTTTAACCTCAGTGGTAGGGAAAATGATGGAATCACTTCTGAAGGAAAGAACTGTCGAGTGTCTACAGGCCAGAGGGGCACATGACCCAAGGCAGCATGGATTCACAGCGGGAATGTCAGACGAATCTGATAGATTTCTTTGACTGGGTGATCAAAGTAGTAGATCAGGGAGGGGCTGTGGACATGGCCTACCTAGACTTTAGCAAGGCATTTGACTCAGTCCCACACAAAAGATTAATATACAAGTTAGCCAGCCTGGGAGTGGGTCCCAAGATGACAGCCTGGGTAAAGAATTGGCTGGAGAACAGGACACAGAGAGTAATAGTAAATGGAGTCCACTCTGAAGAAAGGGGGGTTACTAGTGGGGTACCGCAGGGTTCAGTATTAGGACCGGTCCTCTTCAATGTCTTTATAAGCGACATTGCAGAGGGACTGGAAGGAAAAGTATGTCTCTTTGCAGATGACACAAGGATCTGCAACAGAGTTGATGCACAAGGTGGGGTGGAAAGGATGAGAAGGGACTTGGCAAGGTTAGAGGAATGGTCAAATGTATGGCAGCTTAGATTCAATGCTAAGAAGTGCAAGGTAATGCACCTGGGAAACAAAAACCCAGGGGAAGAGTACACAATGGGGTGTGAGATACTAACAACAACAAAAATGGAAAGGGACCTGGGGGTAGTCATATCAGATGACCTGAAGGTGGGCAAGCAATGTGAGAGGGCAGCAAGGAGGGCTGGGGGGATATCGGGATGCATAGGGAGAGGCATCACCAGCAGAAAACAGGAAGTTATTATCCTCTGTACAGACAGCTGGTGAGACCCCATCTGAGTACTCGTGCAGTTCTGGAGACCCAATCTCCGAAAGACATAGACAGGATGGAAGCTGTCTAGAGGAGGGCACTAAAATGGTGCAGGGTCTGCACCGGAAGACTTATGAAGAGAGCTTAAGGAGCTTATATGTATAGCCTCGAGGAAAGGAGGAGGGGACTTGATAGAAACTTTCAAGTACCTCAAGGAATCAACAAAGTCCAAGAGGGTAGCATCTTTCAAAAAAGAGGTGTGCAAGAACAAGGTGGCACAATTTGAAGATAGAGGCGGCTCAGAGGTAATTTAAGAAGTATTTTTCACAGAGAGGTTGTGGATGCATGGAACGGCCTTCTGGAGGAGATTGTGGAGTCAAAACAGTGGTGGAATTCAAGCATGCATGGGACAGTCATAAGGCAATTCTAGGGGGTGGGGGTAAGAAGAAGTAGGCTGCTGGTTAACTAGGATCTGCAGCTTATCCAGTAGGTAGGGAAATGGGCAGACTGGGTGGGCCAAGCGGTCCTTATCTGCCGTCAAATTCTATGTTTCTATGTTTCTATGTTCAGTCAAGATTAACCCTGCCCATCAAACCAAATCCTCTATACCACTCCAGTTTATGTGGGAATCAACAGATACTCAGGAACTTAACCATAACAGTAGATCTTCGAGAGGAGTTCTTGCAGCAGGCAATGACCGTTAGGACTAAGCCACCAGGTGCCAGGGTCCCACGGAAACCTTCTAGCTAGCAGTCTTCGGGGGGACCACCCCCAATGTCAGCTCCGCCCAAACGTTGGGCAATGGTATAAAAGGGGCGGTCCCCAGCCCCACCTCAGTTCTCCAACCGGAGACCTGGAGTCCAGAATGGAAGGAGAACTGGGCAGATTCTCTGCCAGATGTAAACAGCAGAGAGAAAACCGGGAGAGGGAGGGACAGCACGCCTGCTGCAAAGCCCTCCTCAAGATCTACTGTTGCGTAAGTTCTTATGTAACTACTACGGTAAGTTCTTATGTAACTACTATCTTACTTCTAGTTGTAGCTCTTGCAGCAAGCAATAACCCTTAGGACAGAGTCCCAGGCAATAAAGGATAAGGGCTAGGAAAGTCTGGGAGGAGGCTGAAAAACTGCCAACTAAGGACTTAGGAGAGAAGGGCCTGGAGAACTGCCAGGCCAAACCCAGTCCTTCATCTGGAAGCCATATCCAAGCTGTAAAGCTTGACGAAGGTGTGGCCAGAACTCCAGGTGGCCACTGCACAGATGTCTTCTGCGGAAACATTCTGAAGAGAGGCAAAGGAGGTAGCTATCCCCCTGGTAGAATGGCCTTTTACCACAGCTGGTAAGGGCTTCTTGTACTTGTTATAACAAAAAACGATGCAGTTAACCATTTAGACAAAGTCTGTTTAGAAATTGCTGCCCCCTGAGATATAGGAGCAAACAAAACAAATAACTGATCAGTTTTTAGAAAAGGAGCCGTATGGTTCAGACAGCAGCAAAGCATTCTGTGAACGTCGAGAGTATGCAGTAACGCTTCCCCCCATTAGAGTGCTCGGGATAGTAAACTGGCAGGTTGATGTCTTGATTTAAATTAAACTCTGACACCACCTTTGGTGAAAACTTAGGATTTGTACGTAAAGACACCCTGTCCTTATGAAAAACAAAATAGGGCTCTTTACACATCAGAGCTTGAAGCTCCAAAGTTCTTCAGGCGGAAGTAACTAAACATAGCACTTTCCATGATGGAAAGCGTAGCAATCCATGTCTGGTTCAAATGGGGGGGAACGTTAGCTTTTCTAACATAAAAAGGAGATCCCGGGGAGGAATGGGATCTCGGGTGGGTGGCTTTAAGTGTAAGATGCCCCGCAAAAAAGGACACATCCAGCTGAATAAGGGTTTTCCCCTCCACTGGTGCATGATATGCAGAGACGGCGGACAGATGCACCTTAATGTAGAAGTAGCTCAAACCCTGCTCAAAAAGGCATACGAGATACTCAAGGAAGGAGCCTGGAGGACAAGAAAAGGGGTTGAGCTGGCATGCAGTAGCCCATAGGCAAAATCTTTTCCACTTCATAGCATATGTGGATCTAGTGGAGGGTGCAGGGACCTGAGATCTGGATAGATCAAATTGCCCCGGTCCTGGGAGAGCAAGTGCGAGCTCAAAGGCATGGAGGCTCCACTGCCAGTTGTTGAAGTAATGGGAACCAAATCTGCTGAGGCCAAAAGCATGCTATGAGAATCCTCTCTGCCCGAAGCTTCAGAAGTACCCTCTGTAGAAGGGGAAAGGCGCAGAGGAACTTCCCTGTCCAGGAGAGGGACAATCCGTCTCGCCATAAAACTCCAGGCTGAGATCTAGTGAGCAGAAATTGGGCAGTTTGGCATTAAGCAGAGACGCAAAAAGGTCCAACTCTGGTCGGCCCCATCTGTTGACTAGCTCATTGGCTACTGACTGGAGGAGCTCCCACTCACAAGCTTTGGACCGAGACCTGCTTAGGCTGTCGGCTGAGACGTTTTGGATGCCTGGATGGCACTGAGTTGTAGGTGAGGTTCCAGCACCCAATACCAGATCCTCATTGCCTCCCTGCAGAGGGGGTAGGACTGAGTCCCCCCTCTTTATGTAAAACACTACAGGCATGTTGTCCATCTGAATGAGAAGAGGGCGTTCAGGACTGCTCTCATCTCCAGGACGTTGATGTGGAACGACTGCTCTTCTGTTGCTCGGGTCTCCTGGGTCTGCCTGTTCTCCAGATGAGTGCCCCAACCAAGTCCCAAGGCATCCGTGGTGAGAATGCGCCTCCGTGGCTCCTGCTGGAAGAGTACCCCTATCGAGAGAGATTGAGTGGATCTATCCACCATGTGAGTGTCCTGCGAACTGGGTCGGAGACCAGAACAGCTTGCTCCAGGTCGTCTGACCTTTGGTCCCACTGCACCCCGAGCATCAATTCGGAGACCCGCATATGGAAGCGAGCCATGGGAACCGTTGGGATGGCTGCCGCCATGTGGCCGAGAAGCCTTAGATAGGCTGTGGCCTGGACATGAGGAGCCAAAGCTACCATTTGAGCCTGATCCCAAAGGCGATTCCCCCGTCCGAGGAGAGGAAGGCCTTTTCCTGAACAGTGTCCAGGACCACCCAATGAACTGGAGTTTCTGACTGGGCCATGGGGACGACTTGTGAATGTTCAGGGTGATCCCCATCTCTCGGAAGAGTGCAAAGGTGTCTCCGACAGTGCGGCCCAGTTGTTCCCTGCATGGGAGCTGCCAGAAGCCAGTCGTCTGGTAGGGAAAGACGTAATGGCCCCAGCACTGCAGGACCGCAACCACCACCACTAGGTACTTGGTGAAGACTCTGGGAGCGGAGAAGAGGCTGAATGACAAAGCTCGAAACTGTTAGTGTCGGCCCTGGAAAAGGAACCTCAGGAACCTCCTGTGAGGTGGAAAAATCAGAATGTGCTGGTAAGCATCCTGCATATCTAGAGAGCAGAGCCAGTCCTCCCTGGTGAAGGAGGGAAAATGAGACCTGGCAGCGTGACCATCTTGAACCTTTTTTATTTGATGAACTTGTTCAGGGAACTGAGATCCAGGATGGGCCAAGGGTCCTGGTCTTTTTGAGAACTACGAAAAAGTTTGAATAATATCCTCTTCCTCGTTGAGCCAGGGGAACTGGCTCTATAGCCCGCTTTTGCAGGAGAGCCTGAATTTCCCCTTCAATCAGGGAGACATGAGAAGGAGGATAGTGGGACGACACTGGTGGAGATCCGGAGGCATCTGCTCAAACTCCAGAATGTGATCTTTCTCTATGAGCTGTAAGACCCAGAAGTCTGATGTTATTGTGCTCCAACCCTCGAGAAGAAGGGAAAGCGACCCCCTACCACTTCTCCCACCGATTCCGCTAGAGGAGGGGGGTCTGGCAAGGAGTCATTGGGAAGCTGCAGGAGTGAGCAGAGAGGCAGAGCTCCCAGGGGTCCGGGAGGCAGCCTTTCTTTTGAACTCGCCCTTCTGCTGAGATTGATTTTTGGGTGTTGTCCTGAGGGCTTCCAAAAGGGTTTTTGGTTCCCTTTATACATTTTTTGGATGAACCAAACTGACTTTCCAGATTCTTGGGAGACGAGTAATCAGTTTTTCTGTTTCGTCTCCAAAAAGGACCGAGCCATTAAAGGGGAGGTCCAGGATGCCAGACTGCAGATACAGGGAGAATCTGGAGACTCTAAGACAGGCATGGCGCCTTGAGACACACGCCAGATACTGCTGCTCTGGCTTTCGTATCTGCAGTGTCCTATGAGGCCCGTAAGACATGCGTGCCTACATCCAACCCTGATTTGAGGAGGTCCAGGAGCTCAGTTTTCTGGGCAGAGTCTGGAAGGGCCTGAGCTATCTCCAGACCTTTCTCTCACTGGGCGTACTTGTACTGTACCATGTGAGTGAGAAAGTTAAGGGACGGATGGAGCAGGCAGATGATGAGTAGACCTTTTTGTCCATCTGGTCAGTAATTCTGGACTCCTGGTCGGGAAGCTGGGTGCCAAGGTGTTTTGGCTTCTTTGAACAATCATGAGCAGCCGTGATCACCATCGAGTCCTCTGTAGGGTGTTCTGCCAGAAAAGGCTCCTACCTAGGGGCTCTGTACAGCCTATCCAACTTTTTGGAGATGGCACAAGAGGTGGAAGGGTGCTTCCAGGTTAGCCTCGTCTGGTCCTGGAAGGTGTCTACTAATGTTTAGGCTCCTTTTGCCTCAGGTACCTAGCTAGCCTCCACTGCTCCAGATCAAGGTCTTCCGTCTCCCATCCGTTGGAAGCCTGGATGTACCTCATACATCCATGAATGTGACATTGTCAGGAGGTGAACTGGGGGTGTCCTTTTTGTCTGGTGAAGAAGGGTGATCCTTAGACTCTGAAAGGGCCGAGTCAGAAGAATTAGAGCTGTGGCTAGAGTTCACCAATGAGGAGGACAAACAGGTAGAGTGTCAACGGCTAAGGGACAGTTTGACGGCTATTAGAGGACCAGCGTCGGTGACTACTTGAGGAGCAAGAGGACGTGCTGTGACGCCGTTCTTTGTGCCAGGATCTACTGCGGTGATCTTCAGAGCTTGGAGTGTCACTCTTAGTGGAAGCAGACTGCTGTATCAGCTCCTGACCTGTGCTGAGGTCCAGCTTTGGCTCCAGTTCCATGGTGACTGGCTCCTTAGGGGGGAGCAGGTCCCCTTTGACCCTACTTCACCAGAAGGAAAAAAGCTCCTGGATCTAGTCCTTAGTGAACTGAGGCACTGATGGGATAGCAGGCGACTGCACAGCCAGCGTCAGTTTAACTAGCAATGGAACACCCGATGTGCTGGGGTCCGGCGTCGCAGGACTAGGACCCAGAGGGTAGAACAGGGATATCGTCCAGCCCGAGATCCTTGACTAGTGAGGAATGACCCAAGGAGGAGGAGGAGGAGAGTGAAAGCCGACTCAACGTCTGAGGATTTGCGCCCTTAGCGGACGGCTGCTTAGCAGAGCCTAGTGAGGAGGCAGCCGTCAGCTTGGCCAGAGCCTGGGGTGACAGCAGAGTCTCCATTGCCTCCCCCAGACAATGGGGTGTCCTATCCAAAACTTTGGACGAGACTGTCATCGGGACTGTTTTGGTAGGCATCAAAGCATCACTGCCCTTCTTGCTGGTCCCAGCCCCTAAGGCGGAGGGTGACCCTGCCGGTGTGGCCTTCGCCTTGAGAGGAGTCAGGGTAGGGCCTGAAGACCCCAACCCCAGTTTTCCTCCGCTAGACACCAGGATGACGGCAGGAGGTTTAGAAGCGACTGCCCAGTACAACCGTGGGCAAGGGAGATGGAGAGTGGTCCAAGCCCCGTGCGGCGAGCCGGACGAGGACTTCTTGTGCAGCGGAGTCCTGAACGGGAACAACCGGACCTTTCCCGGTGGTTTTGCTTCCCTGAATCCTTCTTCTTCTCCTTGTGTGATTTAGAAGTGGAGGAGGTGGACACAGACAAGGATGAAGAAGGACTCTTCCCCGCGGGCTGCTTCTGCATCTGGATAAGCTGCTGTTCCAGGAGTTGTGCCTGGAGGGCCTTCTGATGGCAGATCCAAGTCCGGGAGTTGAAGGCCTTGCAGTGCTCACAGGCCGCGGTGTCGTGGTTCAGGCCTAAGCAGAAGAGGCAGACCTTGTGGCTGTCCTCAGACGGTAGCTGCTTGCCATCTGTGGCCGATACGGACGAAGCCAAAGATGATATGCAGAATGGAAAATTTAAGGATTTTGATCGAAAAAGCAAAGAAAAATGCTGAAGGCGCGAAAAGGGTCAAACTGTTTGCAAGAAGGCATCCGACAAGTCGATGCTAACAGGTTGATGGCAGGAAAAGAACCGAGGTGGGGCTGGGGAATGCCCCTTTTATACCATTGGCCGACGTTGGGTGGAGCAGACTTCAAGGGCAGTCCCCCGCTGAAGACTGCTAGCCAGAAGGTTTCCGTGGGGTCCTGGCACCTGGCGACTTAGTCCTAACGGTTACTGCCTGTGCAAGAGCTCCAACTCTAAGTAAGATCAATAGTGACGAAGACCAAAATGTCCGAGAAACTCTGCTCAAAGGAATAATTTTTTTTTTTTGTCAGAAATCAGATAGTAAAAATTTGAGAAACTCAAAGTGACTTCTTCAAATGAAACTTAAGCTCGAACTATTGCGCTTTAATACATGCTGTATTATGGTTTTGTCTCTGTAGTACATTACTGTAGTGCTCAGTGAGGGTACGGACCACCTCGCTACAATAAAGGTCTAGCTGGTCACTGTTATCTGGGAGTTGTAACGGATTAAATATTCTGAAGAACCTGACAAATTTACTTTAAAATTGGGAAATATTGTGTTAATATTTTCAGTTGTTGCTGTGAAGAGGGTCTTTATATCCTTCAGTAATGCCTGTTTGGGTCCATCCAGAAAATAGCCTCTCTCAAAATGAAAGAGCTAGTGTACTGCCTAAAACTAATATTAGTTCTTTAAAGCACTCAACCATTACCTTTGATATCTAAGGTACTTTTTCTTTTCCTTTGTTTAATTAGAATATTGTTTACCTGATTAGGGTGTGATATGTGGGAGGCAGCTGACATATCTGTTACTATTGCCCCCACCCCCACTACATCATCAGCACTGTGACCTCACTGACCGACATCACTTCTGCTTAGGAACAGGCACTCAGTGGCTGCCAGGTCAGTCACCTGTGATGTCACAATCAGTGAGATCATAGTGCTGATTATGTCGTGGGGGGGGGGGGTAGAGGCAGATAATGTCAGCTGCCAGGCTAACAGCTGTTTAACACATCCAGCACAATATTATCACATAGAAAACGTTCTAATGAGTAAGAGGAAAAAGAAAACTACTTCAGAAATAAAAAGTTACAACTGACTACTTCTTAAAATTTGTATTATTTTTCTGTCTGCCTGTTTTGGCTCCACTAGCTCTTTAAGCAAGATGTCATGGGATACACAGTATTGAACCTGTGTTGTGCTTGTCAGAGTTCTAGCAGTAGAAGTGCTAGCATCACTGTCTGCATCGAGAAGCAACAGCAATTCACTACAGAATTTGTCAAGTTTATCCTCAACAGTACAAGTCTCTAGCCAGAGTTTAGCTTTTCAGCTTTACTGATTCCACTGCTGAGTTATCCCTCTGTAAAACCTAGCCAAGCTCTGTAATATAGAGGATAATGCATACCGGTATGTACGTGTGAAATATGCATTTTCCTTTTTTTTTTTTAACACACCCAAGGTGTGTGATGATATATAAACCTCGAGAGCAAAGCTCAAGAGGTTTATACATTGTCACACACCGAGGGTGTGTAAAAAAAACTGCAGATCATACACCTGCATATGTGTTATTTTTCATAACAACTGGTGCTAAGTAAACAAAGCTGAGTCTTAGCATTACGTGCTTCCTGCGTTGCTGATTCAACCTCTGTATGGGCTCCATGGCATGCTGGTTGTTATGACAAGGTGAAGGTTCAATGGTTTCTTCATTATTTAATATTTGGAAAAAAAAAAACAAATTCTGAATGGTTCAGCTTTCCGAGTCAATTAGTACCTTAGCGTGGTACACACAACCTGGCACGAGAGAGTAAAAACCATATCAACTCGCAGGTTGATATGACTTTTTACAAGTCTCACAAACAGGTTGATATCGGGGGTCACCAGTTATTATCAGCAGTATTTCAGTACAATACCATGGGGTTATTAATACTGTAACCTAGTACTCAACTAGGTAACTAAGTTACTTAACTAGATAACTAGGTGTAATGGAATACATAGGAGAACATGATTGATTCAAAGGATATCAAAATACAGAAGACCATTACTGTTATATGTAAGTTGATATGGCTTTACTCTCAAGGTTTATATATCATCACACACCTTGGGTGTGTAAAAAAAAAAATTGCAAATCTCACACCTATATACCGGTATGCATTATTCTCTATATTTTACACTATTGTGTATTTTTTTTTGTACACTTCATTTAGTCCAGCAGTACATAAAATATTACATTTCATATTTTACAGTGGCTTGATATTCAGGACATACCTTCTGAGTTTTTAAACATTTTGTGACGTCCGACATTCAAAATGAATTCACACAATATTTTGTTGTGGAACATTTGAGCTTCAATGGTGGTACATATCATTTCACAATCTGCACTCCCCTAATCTCTTTTATCTTTGGAGTTGCATAACATTTCCTTACCTCAGGCTTGCAGAATGTGAGTCTTTAATAGATTGGAAACCAAGGTTGGGTTAGTGCCACTTCCACTGGGGCCTATATGGCCAAAAATTTATCCATCTGGCCCCTTACCGTGTACTGAATGTTCTCATATTTCATACAATCTAGGAAGTTATTAATCCAGTCAGAAATTGTGGAGATGGATGTTTGTCTCCAATGAGTGGCCAGCACTTTCAATCCCATAACATTACCTTATCTCCATAGTGTCAAGCGTGTTTTTTTTTTTTTTTTTTATCCTTCCCAGTTCAACTATGGGGAGACCCGACAGTATTTCCACTGGGTCCAGCCTAGGGGGTATCCCCGCTACTTTAGAGAGTATTTCTTGTACTCCTGTCCAGAAATTCTGAACTCATTTACATTGCCAAACCAAATGCCAAACCAAATGGAAGAATGTGCTATTGTGTACAATTTGGGGCAGAGTGGAGATTCACTTGGGTTTATAACATGTGCCAACCAGGGGGTATGGTATGTTCTGTGAAGAATTTTATATTGAATAGCGTTCGCCCTATTATTCACCGAACATTTGAGACTGTTCCTCACAATGGTTAACCAGTCCCCTCCGGTCAGTCCATCTGGTAGTATGTCAGTTTCCCATTTATCTGTTGTAGTTTCCATGTGATCTGGCATGGCTCCTATCAGCATGTTATACGTTCTCCTCAGAGGTTTGAAAAAGGAGTCCCCAGTTTGTCCCCAAAATATATCCTCCACAGGGGAACGTGACACCACCTCCCCCACACCCCCTCTGGCCCTTAATCCCTCAAATATTTTTTTTTTTTATTTAGTATACAAGGGTAAGTGAGAGTTGCTTAAGTTTTTATTTGCCACCAACTCTGCAAATGGATGAAGATTCCCTTCCCTCCATATGTGCTGTATCCAAGAGACCCCCTTAAGGGACCAGCGCTTTAGTATGGGCCTATTCCATAGGGTGGGTCCACCCCTTAGGTGTAGTAATCTACCAATGGAGCTTTCAGGTGATAAACCCCCCACTGATCCCAATAATCTCATGTGCTAACTTCCATGCTTTCACCATAGCCCCTGTACACGGGTTGGGGGGACCCTCATTAAATTCACTTTCCCACTTAGTGTCAAAATGTCATGATACAACGAGAAGCCCCTGGATTTCTTCATTTTTACCCAAACTGGCTGTCCTGCTGGGACTTTCATTATATCCTGAATGTGGGCCACATGAGCTGCCACCCAATAGTGTTGCACACTCGGGAGACCCAGACCACCCCCTTCCCTGAGGCAACCACAAAAGAGATTTTTTAATCCTTGGTCTCTTATTGTTCCAAAGTAGCTGGGTGATAGCACCTTCAATACTTTTAAAATATCTGAGAGGAATTTTCAGAGGCACTGCCTGAAAGAAGTACAAAAATTTTGGCAACACTGACATTTTGATCAAATTCACTCTCCCCATCAGAGTCGGTGGCAAAGCCTGCCAAGCTATACAATCCTCTTTTATATTAGATACTGAGCCCTTCATATTCATATCAACCAGAGAAGACAGTCTAGATGGGATTTGGATGGCCAAGTATTTTAAAGATTTGTGAGGTTGAACCACCGTACTAGCAACTGTGATTGGGCCCCCCTCATCCCCCAGTGGCATCCACTCACACTTGCTCCAATTAATCTTATGACCCGAGATCGGGCCACATCTTTCAAAGAGTAGGGTCAAGAGGGTCAACTCTGCAATCGATTCCCGGGGAGAGGTTATAAAAAGTAGTACATCATCTGCGAAAAGTGAAATCACATGTTCCCTTCCTTCCCACTGAAACCCCTCGATTCGTGGGTTGGATCTGATACTTTGTGCCAATGCTTCAATTGTGAGTACATATATTAAAGGGGAGAGAGGGCAGCCTTGCCTTGTACCTCTTGTTAATGCGAAGGAGGAAGAGATAGTATTATTTGTAAGAATTTGAGCCCTTGGAGACTTGTACAACACCCCCAGCCATTTCATCATGAGTGGACTGAGGCCGAATTTCCACAAAACTGCCATCATAAAGGGCCATTCGACCCTGTCAAAGGTGTTTTCCGCGTCTAATGTTAAAAGGCCTCCTGCCCCCCCCCCGGCCACTTATGTATAATGTTTAAAACCCGCCTAATGTTGTGTTTGACCTGCCTGCCCTTCACAAAATCACCCTGATCTGGGTGGACAAGCCTGGGGAGATTTTCCAACCTATTTGCTAATAGTTTGGCCAATATTTTGTAATCTGCACTGAGTAAGGATATTGGCCGATAGGATGAACACAGAAGAGGATTCTTCCCCACCTTAGGCAGAACAGTGATAGTGGCAAGACACTGCGAGAGGGGGAGTGCACCCACCTCCAAGGTTTCTTCTATCATTTCCAGCATCAATTGCCCCAACTGCTCCCAGTGCCTTTAATTCATTCCCAATAATGGGGGAATTCAGTGTTCCCAAATCCTGCTCACCCACCTCAGGTAAATTGACTTCCTTTAAGAAATCTTCTGGGTTGGCCCCCTGTGGAAACTCAGTGGAACATAGATGGGAATAATAAGACTGAAAAGCATCATTAATTTTTTGTTGGTCAAATGTGACCTCGCCCCCCTCCGCCTCTATACCTAATATTGTCCTCTCACCTCTTTGTCTTTTCATCATGCTTGCCAACCACTTCCCCTCTTTGCGCCCTTCAAAATATGAGAAGGACTTGGTTAAGATAAGGGCCCTTTCTATTTTCTGGTTGGAGATCTGATTCAACTCACTTTTCAGCGTTTTTAATTCCTGTAGTTGGGTCTTATCCTGCAACATCATAAGCCCCCTTTCTATGTGTTGTATTTGATTCCCTAGTTCTTGTTCTTTCTTAAGGGTTAACTTTTTCCTATATGCCGATTATGAAATGGTTTCTCCCCAGATGAAAGCCTTAAGTGCTTCCCATACAGTCCTAACAGCCGTGCTCCCAGACTTATTTACTTTAATAAAATCTGCAACATGTTGTTTCAGTTGTTGCAGAAATTTTGGGTCCACTAAGAGGTTGGGATCCATACGCCAAAGTGGGTTCAACTTAGGCTTCCCTTTCCCCTCCAGTACCACTTGTAGAGGGGCATGATCTGAAATGAGGATCGGCCCATATATGGCCTTTTTTATGTCCCCCAATCTCGATTTAGTTAAAAAGAGGTAGTCCAACCTGGTGTATAGGTTATGGGCGTGAAAATAAAACGAGCACTCCCTGGTGGAAGGGTGACAAAATCTCCAGGCTTCCTGCAAAGATCATCATCTACCCTCTGCCAAATGGCAGAGCGTCTTAACACACTTATGGGGCGGGCCTCTCCTTACCCCTGAATGATCTAATTGGGGGTCCCAGTACATATTCACATCTCCTCCAATAATTATGTCATCAGGGAAGGGTGCCAGCGTGGTCTCCCAATGTGTGAAAAATTCTAGTGAGTCGATATTCGGCCCATAAATTGAAACTAATGTTGTAGGGGAGCCACCCATAACAATCACCATTATGATGTACCACCCCTGAGGGTCCGACACTGAGGAGAGAACTTTGTGGAGGAATCCTGGCCTGATCCAAACTGAAACACCACGGGCTTTAGAGGTGAAGGAAAATGCCACTAAAGTACCCCCCCCAAGGATTGACACAGCCCCTCTAGTTCTTCCCAGGTTGAATGAAGTTCCTGCAAGAAAACTACGTCTCCTTTCTTTTTGTTTTTTATTTGGGTCCACACCCGCTTTCTTTTAACTACAGTTCGAAGCCCATTTACATTCCATGTAACCAGTGTAATCTTAGCCATAGCTGTCGAACTTTACATTCATAGTGGTATATCCTTCCCACACTTGTACCCATAGTTCAGTATTTTCTGGACTGCTGACAATTTTTTTAGTTTTTTTACAACACTTTAAAACATAACTGTCTACTTTAATCCCCTTTACTTGAAGCAAACATCTAATTGACTCTGTCATTACGAAACATTCCCAACTCCCCCAACTTTCTATACTAACAACAAACTTCTCCCCAATCCCTCTACTGGGAAAAACTTCCCTCTACTTTAGTGGATCGAGCATCCAGCCTTGCAATAATTCTGTAACCAATATTACGTAAGACAAGATTTATTTCCCCCTTTGGCTTAAAAAACTTAGAGGACAGGAAATTATTTCTAACTGGTAGCTGTTTATAATGTTCCCATGTACAAACATGATATCCATAAGCCTAAATTATCCATATTTGACTGTACCTGAATAAAAAGTGATGTGAAAAGTTGCATTTTGCATTGTTTTGCTTTTATGGACAGCATTCTATTACAGTTCTCTTCATAGAACCTGTGATCTGGAGTTTTAACTATGTCATGGTTTGAGCAAAGAACTGGTAAGTATGGTTCTGATAGGACAATAGCTTATGTTTAGCATTCTGTACACAAACTGTGATAGTAAAAACTCCAAATTACTGGTTCCATGAAAAGAACTGTAACAGAATGTTGCCCATAAAAAGAAAGCAATCGAAAACACCATTTTTCACATCAATGTTATTAAGGTACAGTTAAATATGGCTCATTTGGAGGAAAGTTTATCATTTCTCTTACTAGGAACATTATTAACTGCTGCCAATTAGCAGACATTTCCTGTCCCCTTTAATGCAGGAGCGAGCAGGAGTTGTTACCTCACCTCCCCGACTTCCATAGGGCTGTTCTGGTAAATACTGATATCCTTTAACTTTGGAGTAATATAAAAAATTAATGCCAGATACAAAAAAAAAAAAAGGTTGAAGAAATCAATTTCTTTTAGAGGTTTCTTGAGAGTTCCAACCCCCTACTGCAACTTATTTAGGAGCAGGGCGTCCCAATGCAATGGATTTTACAGCATTACCACAATTGCTCATCCTATATTGGTAAAGTAAAAACCTCCACGATAAACCCCCTGACATAAGAGTACAATAAAATGATTTAGAAATAAACAGGTATTGCTTCACAGCCCATTGTTCCCCTGCTTCTTATTAATACCCTGGTCCCTTCTTTAAACCACCAACTGGTATTTTCCACTCCTCAGTACGGTACCTGTAGCATTATGTTTTGAACAGTAACATGAAAAAGTGAAAAAAAGAATCAGTATAGACAATGAACATTTTTGCTTTTCAAAGTCCTGAATCTGATCTCCAATGTCACTGCCTCAAACAGATACCTCTGGAAACTGGCAGAGAGTAGGGAAGGCAGACCCCGAATCCAGCCCTTATAGGCCTCTATTGGAGTTATGGATCGGAAAATCAGCGCCTGCTCCATGATGATGCCTTTCTTCCTTGTGCTGCCTAAGACCTATTCTATACCCTGTCCTGGTATCGGAGGAACTTTATTATTACAGATCTGGGTTTCTGGTCTGGTGATGTTTTCGGCCCGGGGGATCTTTGGATCTCCAAAGCAGTGTCCTGAGGGAGCTGTAAGGTAACTCTGAACCAGTTTTGTAGAAACTTAATGCAATCTTTCCCCTCCAGGCCCTCTGGGAGACCAATAATTCTAATATTACAGTGGCGATCCCGGTTTTCATAGTCATCAATGGCCTGCTTTAAATATTCTATTTCTTTAAGTGCTTTAGAAGATTGGCAGACTGTGAGGAATTTCTGTCTTCTTGGTCGCTTAAGCGCTGCTCCATTTCCCCCAAGTGCCTCTCATGCAATTTGACCTGCTCTGATGTGGAGTTCATGGCCTGTTGTAAATGCTGAATTTGGGCCGTGACATTGTCGAATCCTGCTTCCATCCAGGTGCCCAAGTCATACTTTAAGTCCTTAATCAGCCTTTCTAATTGTAGATAGTCTTCTGCCATTGTATGATTTGATGCAGATTCCCAATTAGTGTTTCCGTAGGCAGATTCAGCGGAGTGGTGATCTCTTTCTTGCAAAGCTCTTTGCGTGGCTTTTGGAGGGTGTGCATGCCTAGCCAGGCCTTTTGCGGATGTCTCTCGCTGCGTCGTTTTACAAGTTATTTTCGCTTGTTTTTTCCCCGATCTTTGAGCGGACGACATCAGCACTGAGAAGTGGATCCAATTTTGTTGTTAAATTAGGCATTAGAGCAAATTATCCAGGGGATTGCAAGGGACAGTAACAGAGCTCTCAATTCAAGCTGCCATCTTGCTCTGATGCTAGACCACGCCCCCACTACTGTGTATTTTTATATACACACTAACTCACCACGTTGTTTTTTCTAAAGTACTTTGTTCCATTCCTGATGCAACTGAATCACTGCTGTGCTATTTATACTGTGGAAGGATTGTGGTTTTGAAACATGTATTACTTCACTGTATTTTTATCCCTATTCTGTTCTATGCACCTTGTATTTTGTTTCACCTCTATGCCTGTCCTACCCAGGACCTCCTTGTGAATGAGCTTGCTCAATGGAACCTTTTCCTGGTAAAATAAAAAAAAAAAAAAACAGAATAAAGGCCATCATCAGGGAAAGGTATTCAGCAAGAAACTTTGTAAAAAAGGACACATATCAAGTGCTCATTTCTTAACAGCACAGTGGCCCAATCTTTAGTTCATCCTTTTGTGGAAATGATGAGTTGTAAATGTAGAACTTAAGCAGGGTAACTGGAGAGAACAACAAACAGTGCTGTCTCTCTGTGCACTACCCATCGGGTGCCTGACAAGTGATTTGTGAATGGTGTGATTCAGATTCTTGGCAGTCTCTTTATTTACAAGTTTTACCAGGAGGAGAGACAGAGAAGAGTACTGCTCGATTCCAGGTGCATCCAAGGGAGGGGGCCAGAGAGAAACAGACATGCAATCTATACAGAATATAGTAGTGCAACAATGATCGTACCGAGGTAGGTGTTAAAAGAACATAGTAAATTAAGTACATATTGACACATGAGGTACAGCAGTATTGCGAGACGAGCAAAACATCAAAAACCAAGGTCAAGGATAATGGACTAGGCCATTTGCTCGTTGACAGACACATCTTAGCCATATGCATAGGTTGAGGAGTAATGCGCAATTATGAGGGAGCTGAGGAGACGAGATGGGGGCGTGTGCCAGATGTCTGCAGGGAGGGAGTTCCATAATTTAGGCATGCGATGCCTGCTTAAATGTCCTACGATGTCTAAGACCAGCCCAGTTTTTCAGGTAGATTTACAGACATTCATTAAGAGTTTCATCTGTTGTTTTCATGTACTAAACTGCTGTTGCTGATTGCTTTATTGCAAGCTCCAACTTGAGAGCACTGCATTGAATCCCTAATAAAAAAGGGGGCTCGATTTTTAAAGCCCCAAGTGTGCTGCAAGCCCCTGATGTGCCGATCGTTTGGTGCGCGGGAATTGCAGCATTCTCCCTGCCAGTGATCGGGATTTTCAATTCTGGGCGCCAAATGACACCAAGTTACACCACCTTTTCCCTGGTCTAATTTGCACCATTTAGGTGACCCTTTTTACTTGGCTCGTGCCAAATCTTTTGTGCAAGCTGCCGCAAACTGAGGAAACTGTCGCAACTGCATCCGATATGCTAAAATCAGGTATGGTTGCGTCAAAGAAGTTTGGCGCATCTGCAGCAAGAACGGATGTGACACAGGGCTTGACAAGCCCTGCATCACCCTTTGAAAATCAAGCTCAGGATATATATCTATATCTATCTCTCGCACCATCTTGCCAAGTACCCCATTCACTTTCCCTAACATGATGGGTACCAGATCAGCCCCAAAACTAAAAAAGTTTTCTTTTCAATTGTTACAGTCCAGGGTGACTTCAGAAACACAAGTTATTGATGTGTACGTTTTCACCATTTGGAATAGAGACTGGCTAAAGGGAAATAAATCTGTTAACTAGACAGAAATTTTCCATTGTTCTTATATGGCCGCCTCCTCCTCCTCTATTGCTGATGATGAATCAGTGCAGAATTGCGTAAGACAGAGGAAAAGTTTTTACTGTTAACCAGTTTTGAATCCTTTAGCCTCACTGATTCAGAAATAAAATGCATGAATGTTGTCCGTTTGTCACTTCTGCAACAGATTCCCACATTTGTGTTATTTGTATGTTGCAATTCTAACAAACCTGGAAAAAAAAGGGCATTCTGAATTTACCAAAGAGTTGTTCTAAATAAATGTTTTACTTGTATCACTTCATTTTTTCCCATTTGAATGGCACCTTGTTCTACTGCTAGGTTGCAAGGACTAGTGTTAAAGGAAAATACTACAAAAGACACAGCTTTCCCAAGACACTACAAAAACTCTTCATTAGTGCTCTCACACAGCAACAACTTTTTTTAAATGATTTAAACAGCTACCCACAACTTCCCCTTTCTACTGCAGGGAGCCACCATCTCATGAGCAGCAGCAAGCTTCCCTAGCTCACAGTATGCTAATGTCTGGCCGAACTCTGCTACTGGTCGGCCAGACATATTAGCATAAAGTGTGCTAGGGAAGCTCACTGCTACTCATGAGATGGTGGCTGCCAGCAACAGAAAGTGGAAGTTGAAGGCCACTGTTTAAAATCTTTAAAAAGAAAAAAAAACTTTTAGAGGTAATTACAAAAAAAATGTTAGTCTGAGCACAAGTCAGGCATTTTTGTACTGACTGGAGAAAGTTGTGCCTTTTCCAGTGTTTTCCTTTAAGAAACAGTATTTTTTCTGTGGATAACCTATTAGGTTTGGGAGAGTTCATGCGTTCTCATGTTCTAGTCTCATTCTCTTACATCCACTCATAAAACTACAGGTTTCTTTTAGATATATCTTGCAATAAGAGCAAGTCATGCCTAAATCAGGCTCATATTCCAGCCACTCCCCATTTTTCTTCTAACTGCCCTGGAAACCCCTTTTTCTTTTTTTTTCCCCGCTACGACTGCCAAGAATAGCAGGTGCAGCAGCACTGCCACCTGGGACAAAGGTAGGCACAGCAGCAATTTAAACACAGGGGTTATTTTATACTTGTGGTGGTACAGCAGAATACCCTTCTTTTCAACAAGGACAGGGTAGACCAGGAGGTACTGCTGGGATTCGTGACCATGACCACAAAATAATTTTTCCTGCTTAATACACAATAGTCCCCTCCTTTTCAGGTGACAAGTCAGGACAGACTACGGCGCACTGCTGTGAAATATTTTTTGTGCTTAATCCAGAGTTTCCCCTCCTTTTAAAATAGCCAGAGCACCGTAGGGTGTGCAGCTGTTAAATATTTTCCCCTTTCAAAAGTAGGCAGTCATACTGCTGTGAAAAAAATTAATTCTCCTATGTAAGACCCCTACTTGCAAACCAGGTAAGGTGTACAGTACTGCTGCAAAATAATGTTTCCTGCTTAACAGAGTCCGGGTCCACCTCCTGCAAACTAGGTGGGGTGCTGCTGTGAATTATTTTTCCTGCTCAATCCAGTCCCCCTTTAAAATCTGTGGAAAAAAAGTCCAGAAAGGGTTGGGCTTTTAATTCTTTATCACCCTTGGCATAAGCTCCACCTCCTCTCTTTAGGTACACTAGGCTTATCGTAAGAGGCTGATGCAATGAGTACTTAGAGTAGCAGCAAAACCCAGGAATCTTTTTTTTTTGTTTTTTAAACAAGGCTTAAAACTCCACAACACCTCTGTCCAAGCCTTCTTTCTCTTTCCATTCCTCCCTTACAGCATTTTCAATATTTTTTTTCTGATCAATTCCACCCCTGAAAAGGACTCTAGGAATATCTCACAGCCTGCTGTCAGCTGCTTCTTTCCACTTTCACCCTAACAGCAGTTCTCACTTTCATTTTTTTTTTTTAATCCTTTATATTTTTCCCCACATGGTCACAGGCAGTCCTGAAAAGGGCTTCTATTTATATACAATTATCTTCCACTTCTCAAAAATGAACAGCACAGCAGCACTCCTTGGCCTGCCCGCCTCTTCCCTCCCCTTTGCTCCACTCCAGCCCTGCCTGTCTTTCCTTATTTTTCCCTCTTTAGCCTTTTCTAATGGTTTGAAACAATGGTAGAGCTCAGGTGGATTATGCTAATACACCTCTTCTCATTCCTAGAGAGGAAACTCAGGACAGTATATGATGGGAGAGGCACTGAGTGTCTGAGGGCCAGTGGAAACCGCTCCAGTAGGTGAGGGATTCAGGGCTTATAGATGGGCTGCAGAAGAGCCTGGCCCTGCTGGGTGAGGAGGGAAAAATTGAAAAAGGAAAAACAAAGTTCTGAAAACTGTGTTATACTCTTTAATCCTCTGTCAGCGCCAGGGCGACCACCCAGCCCCATCCTCCATTAACCTGTCACTATCTTACTCCACAGCCATCCCCCCCTTTCCCAGCAAACAGGTTCTGACAGGTGATGGTCTCCACAGCATAAGTCCGTAGTGTACCTCAGTCATTATTCAGAAACCTTCAGGAGTTCTCTCTCATGCTTTTTTCCTTGCTCTCCTCCCTCCATGCATTAGAATAGCAGAATACAGCCTAGTGGTAGTTTCAGAGGCTGTAACGATGCCTTGGGAAGCAAACTCAGACATGCCACAGTGGTCACTGTGGTAACAGACGTGGTACCATCCCCAGGCTGGGATGCACTGTCACTGACTAGATCTGGCACAGACTGCTAGATACAGTGAATGTCAACTTATGCCCTACCCCAGTTCTTCAACCCTGTCCATATCCAAAAGGTGAACATATCTTTGCGCAAACTGAGTACTGTCCTTGTAGGGTAGGAAGGCACCAAGTGATATGACAGGGTTTTTCCAATGCCCTACTGTGCTTGCGGTGTTGGTGACCCAAGTTCATACATCAAGCAGTGGGGCAGACTAGGATGTCCAGAGTCTGCCTCTGTCAGGGAGAAAGAGATGCTCCTACTGGTGCACAGTTGCCCCAGGCAGCTTGGGGATGGAAGCTGTGTGAAGAGAAATCCATGATGTCCTCATGATGTCGAGGCAGACATGCTCAGCCCAGGGCTTATGCCACTGCAGATGGGGAGGGTGAGGGGGCTTTGTCAGAGATAATCCTCGGCTAAAGAGGGCCTCATCACAGGGCATACCCCATACTTTAGGGTGGGAAACCATATCAGATTAGTCCTGGGGATGATATCCAGCCCTGCTCCCCCCCTCCCATCCAACAAAGCCAATCAGCAGCCAACTCAGACTGTCTACCCCAACTGGAAGCCAGAACTGTGTTCCCTTGGAGCCATGTCCCCCTGGGCCCAATCTTGCAGGGTAAGGCATGGATGTTAGGGAAGATGGGAAGCTGGAGCGGAGTGTTGGGCAAGGCTATGTGTGGGACCTCAATGGTTTGTGGCTGTAAGAAGCATAGCAGCAATGAAAGGAGGTAGCAGATTGTGTCCAAGTAGCCAAGGAAAGGAGGGTGCGCCACTGGAATGTGGACAGGCAGAGGTGTCATTCTGCCATACCAACTCTGTTATAACCCTTGTAAAGACCCATCTTACCTCTCTGTCACCATCACCTCTATGACTACCTTGACATGAGAGATGGGGAAGATGTAGCCTGTTGTCATGTTGTAACTCATAATGCTTATGCCCTCCTGCTGCCCACCTGAAAAAGGTGCTCCGTCCTCAACCCAGTGTCTGAGCAAACCACCTCCACAACATGCCTAAGACTCTTCGGACGTTGGGGAGTTGGCGTTGCAGCATAAACCTGGGTCACTACTTCTGATGCCACTGAGACAGGCTTATCAGTATTACCATATGATGGCCTATATTAAAAGAGCACTTCGTGTTACAGCTTTGTTTTGCTCTGCTGTTCATGAAGTAGGTTTTCAGCACTGTGGCGTTTTTTAGCTTAATTTTGCTTTTCTCTTGTCTAACTCCACCCCTAAAGGATGCTGCTGAATCAGGTTCAGAGCACAACAAGAAGTGACAAGAAAAGATAAAACTACAAAGTGCTTCTTGAATAATGAGGTAAAAAAAAAAAAAAAACTCTGAAGTCAGTAAATAAGTGCTTTATGAAAAGAGTCCAATGTGTACATTTATGGAGAATAAAATGAAGTAAGGAGTATGACAAGTAAACAGACCCACCAACTCCATTACAGGTGTAAGGAAAGCTACTAAACAGAACAATACATCGAATTTAAGTGTGGCCCATGATGTTCAGAGATCACAGAAAAACAGAAAGCATTATGGAAATGACCATTTCTGTAATTTTTCAGCTGAAACAGCAATTTGCCACAGCTGCAGTTAAAGAGCACCTTTCATGATGGTCCAAAAAGTTACAGCTTGTAGTCATTATACACAATACTAGACCTGAAAGGGTGTGTGCATGTTTTATTTTGTCCAAGGTTTACTCTGTCTTCCATAAATTGGATTTGTTTTGGAGCCCTGCTGCACTTGCCTTTGCTGTTCAGCTGCTAGGCTGCTGGCTCCTAATAACATCACTACAGAACAGAGGAATGACTCACACTGTGCAGTTGCAACACTGTTGCAAGGGAAAACTACCAGTACTCAGTGTACATACTGTTCCCCTTCCCCAAAACACCCTGTTAGCAATGCATTGTGCCAAAATCCAAATGCCTTGTCAGTATGTTTTTTTGGGGTGAAATTGACTCTGCCCTATAGTGATGTCAGCAGTACAACCCTGGGACCACAGCAACACCAGGCTTACTATAGAAGCTCTGGTACACCCTACAGTTTTAGCAGCTCAGAATGCAAACACTAACTGCAGTGGACAGTAATGAAATACAATTCCATAATTAATGCAAGAAGGGTAATTTATCCATGAAAGTCAAAAGGACTATGAAAGGTGCTCTTCAAAAAAAAAAAAAAATGCTGAACTGGTAAACATCTGCCACAATTTGGCACTTTGTAACCAAACTGTGGTAATCCCCAATAGCAGTTTCATGGGCGGCTCTACACCAGGGCCCACCAGGGCATGCACCCTGGTAAAAAAATGCTGTGCGTGCCCCATGTGGTAGAGCTTCCTCCATAGTAACAATATATCAGTGCCCTGGCTGCCATCTGTTGTGCCCCAGCTGTGCCCCGGTAACCATTTGTGGCTAGAGCCGCTACTGAGCAGTTTAGTATTTTTTTTTCTCTTCAGGTTTGCCTTATTTGTACATTTCAAGATGGAAAAAAATTGAAAGAGGAAAACTCTGTCTTTATAACTTACCCAAGAAACAACCCAAAATCCAGGTTTCTGGCATGGAACAACTTGCCTAATTAAAAAAAAAAAAATTTCAATCTTTAAGTCTGGTTTCCTAAATACACCATTTTATACGTTTATTAAACATCACAATTAATGTTCTCTTCTTACCTTCCCCTCTCAAGTTTGCCTCATCTGTCCCTATCTGCTCCTATTGTGTCTTGCAGCATTCCACCACACTGCAGCACCCACAGAAGGTAGCGGCCATCTGGCATCATGGTAGCTTCCACAAATAAAGCCCACTCTTGGTCACACCAACTGCACTACCACCCTTCTCCTGCAAGAAATCTAACTGCTCTGCAAGGAGAAATCCCTCTTAGCTGGGTACAAAACATTCAGAAATTTGGAGCTACTGCGATCTGACCATCAGGCACCAGAGTTAAGACTTGTAGCCTGGCTAGGAGTAGAGGATGGTCATTTCAAACCCGTTTTGGTAAACCACTGTTAAGCTCGATGATACATAGTTAGAAATGTAAAAAACAGGATTGATACAGGAAAAAATGTAACTATCCTGATACCTCACTGCAGGGGAATACCAGTCCTTTGGCCCCTTCATTCCCCCACACTCTCTCCCTTTAGGGAGCTTACCTCTGCCCTGGATACAACCTAGTGCTCAATACCCTACCACCAAATCCACAAGTTTTTTTCTCCTGCAGTGTTCCCACGCTGCTTTGGGGGTAATCATTTTCCCAATTCTGCAGAACTGATTTCAAATGTTACAACATAAACATGCTTCTAAAAGATGCAGAGTCATCATCCCCATCATGCTGCTGTGTAAAACTCATCAGAGAGATCTGGGAGCTTTCAATAACATGTTACTTTCTGAACGATGTTACCAGTCATGGGGCAGAAAGCTTTTTCTGCATCGGTGCCACAACTGTGAAAAGTCCTTCTACTGCAGTTCCTCACGCCAGGTTGATAGCTTTACTGTACGTCTCAAGAACAAATTAAAATATCTGAACAATCAATAACTGTGTAATTGTTTTAAGTGATGTCGATTGATACTTTTATGCTTACTGTATACATACTTGTGTAGTTTCTGATACTTTTATGCTTACTGTATACATACTTGTATAGTTGTTTACTATTGTACATACTTGTTCTGGCCTCATGGCTCAGGTCTTACCTGAATATGAGCTAATTTTAGTCCAGTGCATTTTCCTGGTTACCAAATAAATCAAAGTTCCTTCAGGGGACATCACCCACTGTCCAGACTGGTGATGAGAGAAGCAGGAGCTGGCTGGGCCCAAAATCTGTGAGCCAGCCAACATGGAAGTTGAATGCAGCATCAGCATTATCTGTTGCCCCCGCTCCTCAATTTACCCCCCAGCGACATGCCTGTTCCACCACATATGTATTTTCCCTTTCCTCAGTGCTCTTGCTGCTACATTTATTGATTTATTGACCTGGTAAGTATACTGGTCCTAGGGACATAATTTTATCCAGGAATGACTGGGGCTGAGGTACGTAAAGACAAGGGTGGAGATAAGAAATACATGGTTATAAACAAGCTGGGAAATACATTTTTCAGAGTAACAAAGTACAGATAAAGAAATGTGGATACAATTTTAATAAAGTGACATTAAATTTGTAAGACTGCAATACTAATGCTAATACAGCATTGTGTGTAAAGTGGAGCGAACGTAGCTCATGTAAACTGACAAGACAGTAGCTACCCGTAGGCTGCACAGACTGCAGTGGGATGCACTCACTACATGAACCAGAAACTGTGATTTAAAGAGTAGGTGGGAGAGAGCAGTTCTAATTTCAACTGGAAGGGTGTTCCAGAGGGACAGGCCAGCAGAGGAGAAAGCCATTTGGCTTATGTTACAATTCACTGTTGGTACTGCAAACAGAAGGTGCTCAGAGGGAGTGCAGGTCATGTGGATTTGTTTTGTGCCACAGGAACACTGACAAGGGAGACAAGGTAGGGAGGCATAATGACTTGTCTATCAGGCAGCAAAGTGTAGCCCCTGCATGGAATGGCCTACCTCAGGGAGTGGTGGATATGAATACAGTGCAGAGCTTCAAACAGGTATGGGATAGGCAAAAGGGAGCAATACAGATGAGTGTTAACAGAAAGGCCATTGACAGAGCAAAGGCCAATGGCACATTCATAAGGTAGAAAAAGAAATGGGCAGACTGGATGGGCCTTGTGGTCCTTATCTGCCGTCAACTTCTATGTTTCTGTGCCCAAGGTTACTATACAGGTCACAGTGATATGTTCTAAAAGGGGCCAAGAAGGCAGATCAGCACACAGTATGCTGCGGTAACTTGTGATAAGCTGGGAGACATCTTTTGCAGTGGCTTGTCAACAAAAGTCATAATCTAGTACCGGGTGCAGCACAGTACTCTTGCAATGATGAGGCACACTACAGGAGTCATGGAGTACTTCTGTAGGCTAAACCCACATTTTGGTGACTTTTTCCCTGCTACCTGCAGCGCTGGACCATAAGCTGTTTGTCACCTCGCTGGAGGAGCAGCTTGTCCTCTGGCATGCTCGGGTCTCTCCCTGCTGACCCACATCAGCACCCCAGGCTCAGACTGGTAAGGCAGGTCAACGATGTAGCAGAGAGCACCCACTGCTATTGGGCTGTCCCTAAAGCATGTTTTAAATAAAAAAATCCTCCACATAATTACATTAAATACTAATGTACATTCACAAAACCTAGAGCTGAGAATAACTAACGAAACTTTGGTATTGGTTACCTGTTTTATCTTCTGCTACAACTGATGTGCACACAGTAAACACCTCATAGAAAATATTGAACAGCATAACCTCCCCTACAAAGAGACAAAACAGCATTAATAAACCTGATCACAGGACAGTGTCTAACTGAGGTGGTTGCTGATACTATAATCAGGTGAAGCAGTAGCACATGATTTTCCTTTCAACACAAAGGCTCTTGAAATGCTCTTAAAGCAGTAATATGTTAGTAAAACCAAAAAAACACACAAAAAACATTTTAGCATAAATATATTTAACATAATTCGAATCAATCATGATTATTTTTCTCTCCGAAGTTTTTAAAAACAGATGTTATTACTAATTTCATAATTAATGACTCAAGTCATTAAAGATGGCTGCCACTATCAAGTTTTACCAATTCCTTCCCTTGAGGTGACTTTCTGACTTGATATACTGGAGCCATACTGTTGAATGTATTAGAAGTGCGTTAGCACACATTTTTGACAGTAATCAGCACAGCATCACACCAAACTCTTTAATTTATCCATAGTGGATGTGGCCAAAGAGCAGGGATTTTTTAACACTTCAAAACACCATCTCTCATTTCAGAAGGGAAAAACAATGAAAAGAAAAACTGATATATTGCTGCTTCTGCCAGAAAGTACAGTTAGGCAAGAACTTACTGTAACAGTAGCTCTTCGAGAGGCGCTCTTGCAGCAGGTTACACCATAAGGACTGAAGCTGCCTAGCTTTCAATCTATAGCGGGGGACCGCCTCTTGATGTTGGCCCACCCCCAACGTCCGCCTATGGTATAAAAGGGGCAGTCTCCAGCACCACCTCAGTTCTCCCACCGGAGACCCCAGCAAGCACAGTAAATGGAGAACAGAGGCGTTCCTTGGAAACTGAAAGGATGGAGAACAGTCACCAGGGGGATGGTGGGAAGGAAAGCAGCACTTGATGCAAGAGCTCCTCCCGAAGATCTACTGTGACGGTAAGTTCTTACGTAACTGTACTGTCCCACTACGAGGGGGGCTCTTGCAGCAGGTTACACCATAAGGACCGAGTCCCAAGCGGTGAGAGGACTGACCCCGGTCAGCTGGGAGGAGGCACAGGTCAGAGTAAAGCTCGTAACTAGAAGAGGGACAGGATAAGACCTACAGTACAGTAGCTTCTTGTTTTTTACATTTTTTTTTTTGTGGATTCTACTTGGTAGAAGGTTATTTCTTACTACTAAGGGGATAGCAGGGTATTGTTTGGGGCTGTTGGAATTTTGAAACCTGTTTTGGTAGCTATAAGTGGGCTCATTTGTTTGATTCACTGTGTGGCAGGCTGCATTTGTAGAGGCCTATTTCTTCTGTTTTAAAACATAATTGGTGTGATTTAACTGGGTCTGGTTCTTTGAATTGGAGACCTATATCTTTTAATTCCAAGCCTATTTTGATGTGTTGTTGGTGAAGCTGTTTGAATTGGAGTCCTGTTTCTTTGGGTAGCAAACCTATTTTGGGGGCTTTGAGTAGAATTGTGATTCATTGTTGCTGGCTTCACTAGCTGCAAAGTTTTAGTGCAGAGTGGGGGGAAGGGTGCTAATGGTCTGACCAGAGGTCTCAGCTACCTGACTGTTTCTGGAAGACTTGGGCTGGTCTCACCAACCCCTGGTCCATTATTTCCTTTATACCAGGGGTTCTGACATCACTTCCTCAAACGGGCAAAGGATATGCACCTGTCATAGCAGAAGCAGACATCCAGAAAAGGAACAGCAGCAAGTGAAGAGGTGACTGCTATCTAAGTGGAAGGGAAGTAAATGCAAATCTAGGAGCTTTCATTATTACTTCTTCACATTGATATTGCATTGGGGAAAGGAGGAGTAGGAGTTTAAAGAAGGTTGTGCAATGGCTACTTAAAGTCTCTTGAGTGTGGATAGGAAGGATAGGAATATAAAAGCAGTTGCTCAATATATGCTAAACGTGCAACAAAGGAGGTAAGGGAAATAAAGAAAATGTTTTGCACTGATAGAGGAGGAGAGAGGGAGACTTGGGGAGTGTTTGGTATCCTGCATCTGGAAAGGTGGGGGGTCGCTGGTGGGCAACGACAGCAATGGGTAGGGTGGTAGGTTACAACAACTGCGGTGCACCAATCTTTCTAAAAATTGCCTGGAGTGTGGGAGGATGTTTAGTGTGCAACCACATAGAAAAACTTAGAAAGGAGATTGGGGGTCTGCAGGAGGAACCAAGACAGGCAAGGCAGATTGAGGGTGGGTTTAGCCCAATACTGGAGGGAGGAAGAAGGGGAGATGAGGGAGGGCGATTTAAGCCAACAGTGGTGAGGAGAGGGTCAGAAGAAGGGAAGCAGAGACAAAGGGGCCCAGGCCAGGAAGAACGATTGCCGGGGAAACCAGGTCAGGAGACAAAAGACAAATGGAAGGAGGAGATAGGGACTTGTGAGGGAGGCGAAGAAGTGGCAAAGTCATGGAGTGGAAAGGAGAGAACAGGTTACTATGCAGCAGAGAGGAGGCGGGCATTTGTGAGCGGTCTTCAGAAAATAGTGTTGCACTACTAGAGAGGAAGAAGGTGGAGGAGGAAATGATCAAGTTAGAGGAGTAATTGATAAATGCCTGGACCAAACTGGAGCGGGGGGAAGTTCTGCTGGGAGAATTGCAACAGGGGTAAAAGGGGGAAATAATGTGCAGGAGGAAGAAGAGGATCTGGAAATGAGAGAGGAGATGAATGGAAGCAAGCAGGAGTAAGAGGTGGAATCTTAGTGCTGGGGACTCAATACTAAGAGGAGTCAGGTGGGTAGCAAGGGGAGGCCATGCCAGGAATGACAGCAGGAAAGGGTGGGACAATCTGTTCTGAAATATGCTAGAAGGGTAGGACAAGCTAATTTAATTATACATCTTGGGACAAACGACCTGGCTGACAAGACAGTAGATATAGTCCAGAGGAGGTTTGAGGAACTAGCACAATTATGTGAGGGCAGGAAGATCAGTAACTTTTTCAGAGATACTTCCGTGCCAAAGGAGCACAACAAGAAAGCTGAGAATAGAGGAATTTAATGGATGGCTAAGAACCTGGTGTTGTGCTAAAGGGTATGGGCTGTTGGGGGGTGAGGAGGGACCTGGGAGGACAGTAGTCTCTATGGCAAGGACAGACTACACTTGAGTGAAGAGGGAAAGAAAGTGTTGAAACAGAGGATGGAGGAGTACATAGAGGAAGTTGGGAATTTAAACTAGGAGTGGGGGGTGGCAGTTGGGGAAGAGATATGCAGAGACCACAGGTTGGGAAACCATATAAGCTTACCCCCGTAACAGTGACAAAGGACAAATAGCAAGTACTATTGGTGATGCTAGGAAAGGAGGCAGGATGGGAGGAGGGAAAAGGTGGAAGGTGGTTACCCTTAATGCTAGGAGCCTTGGGAGGAAAACTGCAGAGTTACAGGTTCTCATGGCAGAGGGACAGGTGGACATTGCAGCCATCACGGAACATGGGCCACCCAATACAATGACTGGGACCTGTCTGTACCAGGTTACAGGTTATTTCAGAGGGACAGGGTGATTGGGAAAGGAGGGGGTGGCACTATATGTGAAGGAAGGACTGAAGTGTGTAAGGAGGAGGGGAGGAGGGTAGTCACGGGGTCACTTTGGGTGCAATCCAGGATTCCAAGAATAGGATTCTTAGAATGGGAGTGGTGTACAGGCCACCATCTCAGATGGAGGAGTTAGACAGGGAACTAGCGGGACAGATCAGGAGGACCTGCAGAAGGGTAGTGTGGTGATTTGTGGGGACTTCAACATGCCAGGAGTTGACTGGAGCACCCCAACAACCAGGAACAGAAGGAAGCAGGTACTGGATGCCTTCCAGGACAGCTTCCTGCTGCAAATGGTCAGTGAACCAACCAGGTTAGGGAATACCTTGACCTTGTGCTGGCAAATGGGGACTTTGTGAGAGAACTTACAGTGGAGGAACCGCTGTCAGGAGTGACCACCACTCAGTATGGCTCACATTGGATATGGGCAAGGAAGGAGGGAATCTGGCACAAGAGTGCTGGACTTCAGGAGGGCTGACTTTGGGAGGATGGGGAAGTGGTAAAAGGTACCTGGCCAGCATTCAATCTAGTATGGACACTAACCAGAGGTGGGAGCTCATAAAGCTGGGGATAGTGGAGGCAACTAAACTGTTGCAAAGCCCAGAGCAAGAAGTTAGGGCTAAGAAACCGAGCTGGTTGAGCAAGGAGGTCATGGAAAAGGTAAAGAGGAAAAGAGCTGCCTTTAGGAAGTACAAAGAAAACAGGAGGGGGAGGACAGGGAGGATACTTGACAGAATCGAAGGAGGTGACAAGGGCAGCAAGGGAGCAAAGCATCTACGGAACTCAGGCTGGCACAAGGCATTAAGAAGGGGAGAAGGACTTCTTTAGTACATCAGGGAGAAAAGGAGCTGTAAGGACCACATAGTAAGGATTAGGAAGGAGGGGGGTTGGGTGGAAGCAGGGTGCTATAAGGCAGAAGCACTAAATGAGTACTTCTGCTCAGTATTTACTAAAGAGAAGAGGGGGTGACACCCAAGGTGGGAGAAATGGCAGAAGCGGGGAGTGGTGACAGGTGGGAAATCATGGAGGGCAGAGTTCGAGAGGGTTTGAAGGCACTGAGGGTGGACAAGGCCCAGGCCCAGATGGCATCCACCCAGGGTACTGAAGGAGCTGGCAGAGGTCCTTGCAGGACCTTGGCAGACCTATTTAATGCCTCACTACATTCGGGTGTGTACCTCAGGACTGGAGGATGGCTCATGTGTTCCTCCACAAGAGTGCCCCAAGGATGAACCGGGAAACTACAGACCAGTGAGCCTCACATCCATCGTGGGTAAGCTAATGGAGACTATCCTGAAGGAGAGGCTGGTGGCCCTCCTAGAGGACAAAGGACTACAGGATAGAAGACAGCATGGCTTCATACGTGGCAGATCCTGCCAAACCAACCTGGTGGAGTTCTATGACTGGGTAACTAGGCAACTGGACAGGGGCCATGCAGTGGATGTCCTATATCTGGACTTCAGTAAGACATTCGACTCAGTGCCGCATGGAAGGCTGGGAAGGAAGTTAGTAGGCACAGGGGCGGGTGCAAAGCTGGTGAGCTGGGTAGGAACTGGCTTCAGGAAGGCAACAGAGGGTGGTGGTAGGTGGGGAGCTCTCACCCAAGGGCAGTGACGACGGTGTTCCACAGGGCTCGGTGTTGGGACCAGTGTTGTTTGGGATATTCATTGCAGACATATCATGGAACATCAAGAGCAAGATCAGTCTGTTTGCTGATGATACCAAGGTAGGCTGGTGGTGGATGACCTAGGGGATGGCAGGGTTGCAGGATGATCTGGAAAAGCTTGAAACCTGGTCAGACACCTGGCAACTGGGGTTTAATGCCAAAAGTGCAAGGTGCTACATTTTGGGATGAAGAACCCAAGGAGGAGTTACCAGCTGGGGGGTGCAGCTAGCCCAGACAGAGGAGGAGGAGAAGGATCTGGGTGTGCTCATTACAGGGTCAATGAACAACTTGGCACAATGTAGGAAGGTAGCTGCAAAGGCCAACAAAATGCTGGGTTGTATTGCAAGGGGTATATCCTCGAGGAGGGAGGAGGTGATTCTGCCACTATATAGGTCATTAGTTAGACCACACCTGGAGTACTGCGTGCAGTACTGGCGCCTGTATCTGAAGAGGGACATTAAGTTACTGGAGGGGGTACAGCGCAGTGCGACAAAGATGATCAAGGGGCTGGGGGACTTATCATACGAGAGGAGGTTGAAGGAGTTGAACATGTACTCACTGGAGGAGAGGAGGGACGGGTGACATGATTGAAACCTTTAAATACATGAAAGGAATAAACAAGATGGGTACAGAGGGGCTGTTCAAAGTAAGGGAGGGGAGGGCCACCAGGGGCCATGATATGAGACTGGAGGGAGGAAGGTTCAGGAGGGAGATGAGGAGACACTTTTTTACAGAGAGGGTGGTGGCTGGGTGGAATGCGTTACCTGCAGAAGTGGTATGTAGTAGAACAGTGGACTGCTTCAAAAGGATGGGACAGGACAAGGGGCAGGGTTAATGAAGGGGAAGGGTGGAAGGAAGGGGCAGCTGCAGAATAAGGGGTGCTAGCTGCACATTCGAGCAGACTTGATAGACCTCTAGGCCTTTATCTGCTGGCAAATTTCGTATGTTCGTAAGAGAGCAGGCCCTGCAGGACAGCCATTCCAAAACCTGTCCTGCACCTAGATGCGATGTCCAGACTGTAATGCAGGATGAAAGTGTGGACAGAACTCCAAGTGGCTGCTGCACAAATGTCAGCAATGGACACATTTCTGAAGGATGCAAAGGAAGCTGCTACACCCCGGTAGAATGGACTTTAACCAGGACCAGTAAAGGCTTGTCATACCTGCGGTAGCAATAAACAATGCAATTAACTAACCATTTGGATAAACATTGTTTAGAAATTGAAGCCCCTTCTTTGCTCGGGGCAAAAGAAACAACTGATCAGTTTTTCTGATGACTCGGGTGTGGTTCAAATTATAGCAAAGCACCCAGTGGACATCCAGAGTATGTAGTAAGGTCTCCCTCAAGCTGGAATACTCTGGGTAATACACAGGAAGGTGGATGTCCTGATTCAGAGTAAACTTGGATACCACCTTAGGAAGGAACTTAGGACTGGTTCTCAAGAACACCCTGTCCTTGTGAACAAAATAAATAAGGCTCTTTACACATCAGAGCCTGAAGCTCAGAAATCCTTTGAGTAGAATTAATGGCAACTAAAAACGACGCCTTCCACAACAGAAAGTGAAGCTCGTAACTTATGGCAGGCTCAAAGGGAGGCAACGTAAGTTTCTCTAAGATTAACAACAGATCCCATGGAAGAACCGGGTGCCTTGTGGGAGGTTTCAGATACAAAATACCCCACAAGAATGTGTGGGATAGGTCGGCCTGGTGGTGCCGAGGGTTCAGGCGCTAGACGTCACACCTTGTGCCACGCCGGCGACCTGGGTTCGGGAACGAACTTGGGCCACCGGGGGCTGGCAGGGTAGAGGATGGGTCGAGCATACCACGACTGCTCTCCTTCCTTTGGGGTGGGCGTGGGGGTTGTGTTGCGCTTGAGCGGCCCCTGGTGGCACAGGTACGGTGCCAGAATGGGGAGGAGGTACAGCAAGACGCCCACTTATGCATTCTGCGTCACTGCGCTGCCAGATCCTAGGGCTCAACTGGTGGAAAAAGGCTGGGGGCAACCGTGAAGCTTGAAGGTCGTGCTCCCGCCAACCTTGAAGCCTGACGTGGAATTGCATTGAGGGGTCTGGTCCAGCCCGGGGACGGAGAGGTTAGGGGGACCCTCCAACAGGCTCAGACAGCCGTGCCAGACCTCCATGTATCGAGTGAGCCTGCTGTCCTCTGGGTCAGTAGGGGCCGGCGGCTGGATGCCCCAACCGGTGCACTGCAGAGGCGCATAAAAACAAAAGTAATAAAAAGAATGTGTGGGATAGGTCAAATTGGGCAAGGATCTTGCCCTCAATAAGTGCATGGCATACAAAGATGGCTGAAAGGTGCATCTTAATGGACGAGTAACTCAGGCCTGAGTTAGATAGGAAAGGAGATTACTCTAGAGCGAGATTCTCCAGACAAGTAAAGGGATCCAGTTGACAAGCAGTGGCCCATATGCAGAACCACTTCACTTCATAGCATAAGTGGATCTAGTGGAGGGCTTCTGTATACAAGAACCTCTACTACCTAGGGAGAACCCCAAGACGGGCAATGGCTAAGTCTGCAGGAGCGTGCATGAAGGTGCAGAGACCTTGGATCCAGGTGGACCAAGGTGCCCTGCTTCTGTGAGTGCAGGTTGGAACACAGAGGCAGGGGAACTGGGGGTTCCTCTGCAAGCTGCTGGAGAAGTGGAAACCAAATCTGACATGGCCAGAAGGGGGCTATCAGAATCATCTCTGCCCCGTCTGACTGCAACTTGAGCAGAACTCTCTGCAGCAATGGAAAGGGTGGGAAGGCATAAGAAACCTCCCTGTCCAAGAGAGGAACAATGCGTCTCACAGGAAAAACACCAGGCCCTGGATCTAGTGAGCAGAAACTGGGTAGTTTTGGATTGGATGGGGATGCAACTAGGTCCAGCTCTGGGCCCCACCTGTCGAAGAGATCTTCAACCACTGGGAAGTTGTTCTCACTCATGAACCTTGGACCAGGAATAGCTTAGACTGTCGGCCATGGTGTTTTGAAAGCCTGGAACATGCACAGCCATCAGGCTCAGGTGATGCTCTATGGCCAATACCACCTCTCATGGCCTCTCACGGGGGGTAAGAATGTGCCTTGCTTATTATATAAAAGACCACAGACATGTTGTCCATCAGGATCAAGAGAGGACCCGGGAGTAGATGCGCCCGAAAGGTCTGGAGAGCGTACAGAATCGCTCGCATCTCCAAAACATTGATGTGGAGATACTGTTCCAATGGGGACCAAGTCCCTGCAGCCTGACGGTCTGCCACATGGGCACTCCAGCCCCGGCGTGATGCGTCTGTGATCAGAATTTGCTGAGGTGACTCCAACCAGAAGGGAACCCCCTTGGAAAGGTTGGAGGGGTTCAGCCACCATATCATGGTCTGTCAGACCAAGTTGGATACCGTCACTGGGAGGGTCAAGTTGTCTGAATGCTAGTCCCATTGGACCCAGAGGTTCCACTGGGCCACCCTTGTTTGAAGGCGAACCAGGGGTGCTGTCACAATGGCTGCTGCCATATGTACTAGCAGTCTTAGAACCATTCTGGCTGAGACTTGTCAAGACGATGAGATCAGTTGAGGCAGAACCTGAAGGCGTATTGCCCTGTCTGGAGGAAGAAAGGCATTGCTTTGCTCGGGGTCTAAGATTGCCCCTACGTACTGAATTTTTGACTTGGCCAAGGGGATGATTCTGGAAGGCTGAGTGTTATCCCCAGATCCTGAAACAGGGAAAAGGTGGCCTCCATGATTCTGGGCAATTTCTCCTTGATAGGAGTATCGTCGAGGCACAGGTCAGGAAGCATAGGAAAATCAGAAGCAGTTTCAAAATTCGCAAATAGTGTTTTACTTTTCTCAAGAACAGCAAAATAAAAATTAAAAATTTTTTCAGTATAACTATTTACAAAGGCAGTTCAAACAGAGAAAACAAAGTCCTTCTAAGTGTTTCTTCTCAATATAAAATCTCAGTCTCTCACTAGCTAAAGATTGCTGCTCTTTTTATAACAAGTCTTTGCAGGGAACTAGTTAAGGAGACTTTTTTCACAGAATGTTTTTGTCAGTTTCCAATGTTCTTGCAGGTGCAGCAAAAAGAACATAATGATCCAGAACTGACCTCTTGACAGTGCTGTAAAGTTTGCACACCAGCATCTGTTTAACCCCTTAAGTTCCAAACTGCTTTCTGCAATCACTTCAACAGTATATCTATATACAGATTTAAACAAAGGGATCCCAGTTCCACACACAGTTTTGCACAGAGATGCACATATATTTTTATACCCACAGATACGAAAGGGGGAAGAAAAGACAGAACAGCAAGGAAGGGCAGAGAGATAGCGAGAGGTGAAGAATCGTAAAACCGTCGGAGTGATCAATTCCTAGGTCTCACAAGAACATTTGGTTGCGCAACCAGAAAGAGAAGAGACAGAAAAGGAGAGGATAGAACAGACCCTTGCGTTTAAACTCTTTCTGCATAACAAATAGGGCGGGGGCCTTATTCAACCCTGTCACAAGGAGCTATCAGAAGCCAGTCGTCTAGAGTAAGGGAAGACATAATGGCCTTTCCTCATAAGGCAGCCACTACTGCAAGGCATTTTGTGAAGACTTGTGAGGCCAAAGACAGGCGAAGGGCAGGGCCCAAACTGGAAGTGGAAGTGCAGGAACCTCCTGTGGGGTGGAAATACCAAGATGTGAAGGTAGCGTCCTGCATGTCTAGGGTGCTGAGCCAATCCACCAGATGAAGCAAGGGAAGGAGGCGGAAAAGTGAACATCCTGAACCTTTTGCACTCTCATAAATTTGTTCAGATGGCTGAGGTCCAGAATGGGACGCAGATCTGCAGTCTTCTTTGGAACAGAAGAAATGAGTGTAGAATCCTTCTCGCTGTGCTAGTGGAGCAGGTTTGATGGCCTGTCCTCACAGAGGTGCTTGTAGCTCATCCTGGATCAAGTTGAGTTGGGCCTGGGAGTAATCGGGAGGGAGCTGGAGGATTGTCCAGAAGAATCTCCAACAGTTCTAGAGTATGTCCTTGTTCCGCTAACTGTAGAACCCGCTGGTCAGGTTATTCTGTGCCAACCTTCTCAGTAAACAGAAAAGTGACCCCCACCACCTCCCTCGGGGATTCTACTGGAGAAGGGGGTTGGGTGAGGAGTCAGAGCAGAGGGCAGGGACAGGCAGCGAGTGTGAGGTTCTAGGAGCTCTGGGCACTGAATCTTCTGTGACTTAGGAAGCATCCTTTCTCTTAAAGGCACCCCTGGGCTGCTGGCCTCTGGGCTGCCGTTTGGAGTTATAAGCGAAAAGGCTGTCGCTGGGAAGACTTGGATCGTGACCTATATCGATTATGAACTGATCGGATAACCTTACCAGACTCTTGGGGTGAGTGATTATATTTTGAGAATCCTCACTAAACAAGATGGGGCATCCAGGATCTTAGACTGGACATCCAGGAGCAAACAGGAACCCTAAGTCCACGGTGGTGGCGTAGGCAAATTCCCATAGCCACGGCTGTGCAGTGGAGTCCATGAGGAATCATAAGGAGGCTCGGAGGACAGGGGTCTCCACATCCGAGCCAGATTTCAGAAGGTGCAACAGTTCAACCTTCCCAGGGAGATCTGGCTGAGCTTGTGCCACCTCAAAAGCCTTCTCACAGAGGACATTCTGATATTGAACCATGTGGGCAAGGAAGTTTAAGGAACGGATGGCACATGTGGCTGAGGAGTAAACCTTTTTAATAGTCCATCTGCCTAGAGTCCTTAGCAGAAGGCTGAGTGCTGAGGTGTCAGGGTCATTTTGAATGGTCATGGGCCACACTGATAAGGACCAAATCAGCCTCTGGGTGCTCCCCATAGAAGGGTTCATCCTATGGGGAGTTATACAAATGATCCGCCTTTTGGATAATGCAGGTGTTGAGGATGGGCCTTAAGCTGCCCTACTGACATCCTTGAAGGAGTCTAGGATAGGAGGACCACTAGAGACAAGGACTCCTTCTTGCGAAGGAGTGGCTAGCCGATGTCGCTCCGGGTCCACATCCTCAGTGTCCCAGCCCATGAGGGCCTGGATGTGCCGCATCACATCCATAAAAGTAAGGTCATCTGGGGGGAGACCGTGGCATATCCTTGGGCTCTTCCGGCTCTGATGGGATATCAATCTCCAGAGTCGTCATAAGGAGGAGAGTATCCCCTACTCACCTGAATCCGGTGAGGGAGAGGGTGAGCGCAGAAGCTTATGAGGCCTAGAACGACTGGTGTCAGGCCCTGCCAGCTGTTGTGCAGACTCCCTAGGAGGAGCCTGGTCCTTAGGAGGATTGGGAGATGGGTTCCTCGGGGTTGGAGTTGGGGGCTCCTTCGGGACCTCCTTGTCCTCGAAGTATGCCCACCAGGCTGCAAAAAGCATATTACGTTCTGTGGGTGGGAACTGGGGTGAGGTCGAGGGAACCGGCGTCTGTGGGATAGGTTTGGAAGGCCACAGTGTTAGTTCATCAGGTTGTGGTAACCCTGGCACTAGCTCCACTGGAGTAGGCTTAACCGGCATCTGATCCAGAGGTAAAGAATCCCCTGGCGTCGGTCTGACTGGGGTTGAAAGATCGGGCGTCGGTCCCCCTAGCATCTGCTGTGTGATGACGGGTCCAACCAGTGACTGTGGGGGATTTGGGGACGACTCCATCATTGTCGTCAGGGTCTGTCCCGGTGAGGCCAGCATCGACAGAACAGGAGTAGGCTGATGCCAGTCTGGGGAAGCAGCTGGCGTGAGCCTGGAGGGAGAAGCTCATGTAGGAGAGCAGACTCCTGAGTGGGACAGAGGTGTCGCTCTCGCGGGGGAGGTGACCACATGCCCCGAGCATCGCGAGCTGATGTCGGTCCCGGACTTCGGAACCAACTTTGCAGATGCTTTGACTGGGAGGGTGACAGGCAAAGACCCACTGCCCTGAGAGGACCCAGTAGAGCCACCTGGCTGAGCACTTGTGTTTTGAATGGGCCTAAGCTTCAGGGGTTGAGAGGCAGAGGTCGAAGACCCAAGCCCCAAAGAACCACTGCTCAACACTAAGAGAGCAGGTGGTTTGACAACTGGCAGTCCGGATGGAGAGAGGGCTGACGGAGTGTAGGGGGCTGACCTCCCGCAGGAGGAAGACCCATGATCAGTGCCCAACTTGCGTGGGGAGTGAGAAGCAGACCGGGATTTCTCTGTGTTTCTTCCGGTGTTTGTGCTTTCCTGAACACTTCTTTGAATCCTTCACTGAAGAAGTGGAGGCCCTGGAGGCCCTGGAGGCCAGGGAAGAGGAGGTACTCTGGTGGAGTGCCTTCGCAGTCATTAAAAGCTTTTGCTGCAGCAGGAAGGATTCCAAGGTCTTTAATCTTGGCAATGCTGACAGGCCTCAATGTTGTGATTTGGGCCTAGGCAGAGTAAGCATGCTGATTGGCCATCCTTGTGGGGCAGCTGCTTCCCACAAGCGCACTTCGTTCATCGCTGTTTGACAGACGAGGAAGGAGAAGACGACATGCACAGATTCCACTGAATTAGAAGAAAAATTGGTAAAATAATAAAGTGTGGGTAATGCAGTGAAAATTGTGGTCGACTTGAGCAGAAAGTATCCGTGGAGGTCCAACTTGCACAGGTAAACAGTGGGAAAAGAACTGAAGTGGTGCTGGGGACTGACCTTTATACCATGAGCAGACAAAGAAGTGGAAGACGCTGGGGGCTCCCCCGCCACTGACTGCCAGCTAAAAAGTTTTCCATGGGGTCCTGGCACCTGCCAGCTTCAGTCCTTATGGTGTAACCTGTTGCAAGAGCCCCTTCGAAATTAGATATGCATTACTACTAATGGATTACGATGAATCCCCCCCTCCACCGCTCACAAATACTGCTGCTTTATTTAAGACATGGAGAATACTGAGGAACATTATTTTTTTTTTTTGTAGATTCTATTTTTGCGCTCGTGGTCAGGGCATCTCTCGGAGATGCCTGTTCGACCATCATCTCTACTCTCTGCCTGAGACCTCTGTCCCTGGACCCCACCAGGACCTTGCCCCCGGATCACCCCCTGGAGGGCCTGCCCACCTACCAGGCGGTCTTGCTGCAATTAGAGGTCTATCCAAAGGGACAGCCAGGGACCGGCAGAGAGATGGTTCAGCACTGGGGATAAGGGTGAGGTCCCTGGAGCCCTTGTCGCCTCCCTGATCCAGCAAAAGATTTCTTTGTAATGGTTGCCCCCAGGTGCATGGACGTGCAATGACATCCGCCGCCACTCCTCCCCCTGACCGTGGCACTGCATATTCCTGATACTGCTCCCTGTTTCCACCAGGGGCCACTAAGGAGCAGTGCAAGGCCTGGATCCCTCCCCAGGAAAGGAGCGCAGTCCTCCGGATGCTCAATCCCTTCCTTCCCCTGTCAACCCCCGGCAGCCAGAGTCTGTTCCCGAATCTGGGTCACCAGCATGGCGCGAGGTGTGGCATCCAGCGCCTCAACCCTCAGTGCCACCGGGCCAGCCTACTGAGGGCCACTGGTTGAAGATTATGGTAGCATCCTTAAAAATGTCTAACTGATTCCTATACTTCATCCATTGAACAATGCTAAGAAAACTAACAAAAAAAATTTGGCTGGTCACATGTGATTACATGACCATGCACTTCATCCATTAAGCAATGTGCAAGAAAACTACAAAAGAAAAAAAGTAGCTGGTCATATGTGATTATATGACCATGCATGATTTAAAGAGAGTTTCCCCATTTTCCGCACAAAATTCACAGCTGGCATTGGCATGGCAGGCAAAATTAATTTTCAAGGCACCCTGCCCAAAAGGCTCTGGGCGCTGTACGGCGGGGGAAGGACACAAACAAAAAAACCCAGAAACAAAAATAATGTACACCAATTTAAAACTAAATGCACAGAATAAGTATAATAAACTCAAACAGTAGACATAATGAAATAAATGTGTTTTAAGGCACCCTTAAAGGGACATCGTCAACCACCACCACCACCCTCCCACCCCATCCTTAAAATACCTTTCCTGGTGCCGTTACAAAAACTGGACAGCAGCCTTACCTGCTCCGAAGTCCACTGGAGCAAAAAATTTAATTTTAATGTGGCCAGATTTCACAGTTGAAGAACTGTAATTTAGCTCCATGGAGCCCAGAGCCACATATCCCTCCTACTTCCTAGTCTTCAGCACAGACCCCACACTAGCACCTAGTATGACATTTGACTGGGAGAGCGTGAGGACACGCTCCATTGATGACTACAGGGGCTGATTTTTCCATCTATTTTTTAATATATCAGGGTTCCGATTGGTATAAAACAAGGCCACCATTCCACTAACATGGCTCTAGTTAATTGAGCAGTGGCCTTCGTGTATCCAAATCAGAACCGAGAAGTATTAAAAAAAAAAAAATCAGCCCCATAGTCATGGATGGACACGTCCCACTTACCATATTAATACATCAAAAGCAGAGTAGCATGAGGATGACACTGAAGACTGGGAAGTGGAAGAGATCTGCAGCTCTGTTCTCACGGAGCCAATTTGCGATCCTTCCACTGTGAAATCTAGCCACATTAAAATTTAACTTTTGGTATCAGTGAGGTTTGGAACTGCAAAGAAACAAATAGTGTTTCTGGGGGAATTTGTTAATAAGGTCAGTAAAGTGTTCTTTAAAGTGTTCCTGGATTACAAATCACATTTTACAATTCTTCACATTCTGTAGAATTTGCTGAAGAGCCGGTCAGTATGATTCCAATTCCTTTTTATTTTAGAAGTGAAAATCAGACTGCCCACCCACACTGCTGCTACTACACAAATCCATGTTTGTCTACAGTCCTTGATTAACTCCACTACACCTTTCCTAGACTTTAGGAACACTCCCAACACAGTCTAGCTAGTCATGATACAGTGGGAGAGAGACTATTGCATCGTGAGTGGCTGCACTGTTTGGAGGGTGTTCACAATGTTCAGGAATTGTGCAATAAGAGTAGATCAAGCATTTGAAACAAGACAAGGCTGGGTATAATTAAACCATTAGCATGCATTTCCATTTTACCAAGAAAGAAAGTAGATGAACAACCAGCAACATCAAAAAATGTTAGAGAAGGAAAACAATCATAAACTATGTGTTAACGAGCTACAGGGCTGGGTGGATCTCCATAAGCTTGATGTGCTAGCAGTTTCGGAGACCTGGCTAAAGCCATACATCTCACCTCATGAAGTTGATATACCAGGATATAATGCCTTTAGGAAAGATAGAGCGGATAAAGAAGGGGGAGGGGTACTTATATACGCCAGACTCCCTTGACAGGTCTCCTGCCTTGCTACCACCCACTGACTGCCCTGAAAGTGAATCTTTATCTGTTAAGGTTACCCTAGGGCATGCAAAGTCATTACTGATAGGCTGCCTATACAATCCCCCAAAAGTGGCCTCCCTAGCCCTCAAGACGCTCACCAAGGAACTGGCCGAGCTAGTCTCCACGGAGACAATAATTCTAGGAGACTTCAACCTAATCTGGGCCCCTGACACAGCACAGGCTCTAAAGGCTTCACTACTGGATGTCTGCCTGTCACAAATCATCACTATGCCCACAAGGCATAATGCTAAACCACAAATCACACTCCCTTCACTGGGCCTGGTATCCAATGCCATCAACATCCAGGGCTCAAGGTCATTGCAGCTGCCTGAGCGACCACTCCCCAATTTTTCTATGTATGGAAAAATTATCCATCCAAAGTCCCTCCAAGACTACTCACAGCTAGAGATTTCAAGTTTTTGGCAGCAGCCTTCCAAATGTACCTGTGTGGCATACACTGAAGCCCAACTAAATTCCTCCCCACTTTAGATGAAGCCCTGGACTTCTTCCAGAATACCTTCACCTCCGCTGCCAACCAACATGCCCCATTAGAAAGCTAAGGGGTACAGGGGCGATGTCATAAATGGATCACCCCTGACGTGAAATCACTGATGACCCAACGCGACAAGTCTTGGCACGAACACAAGACCTCAGGCCACCCCTCCGACTGGACTGGATACAGAACACTATGGAACCAATGTAAGAACATATGAACATCGAAGAAGCCAGCAGAAGAAGGACATTTGTTCTATCAAGTGCTCGTGTTGTAGGGTCCACAGCTTGAGCTAATGTCCCTGCCTCCTCTCTACTCCTCCCATCCTCCCTACCCATGATTCTTACCTTCCCCATGCCTATCCCAGCCTCTCTTAAAGCTGCCCACAGTCTTCAGCGAGATGACCTCTTCCGACAAGCGCATTCCAAGTGTCCACCACCCTCTCTGTGAAGAAGTGCTTCCTGACCTCCACCCACCAGCTTAAGACCAGGGCCTTGTGTTTACTGTGGTAAAGTGGACCTACATTCTGCGGCGGGACCTCATACTTTCTGCAGCAGAACAACTGCTGATTCTGCGACCATTCTGCGGCAGATAAATTGTGGTTAAAGAGCATGCCTTCAAGGGGACCAAGTCTTGGTAAACCCTTTAACTGCTTTTGTGCAACCACTCCGCTACACTGAAAGTGGACCTATAGACTATTTAGCAGTATGTAGTCTTCTTATCACAGATATTAAACTGCAATAACACAAATCTGATGCAGCCATGGGCAACAGTATTCTCTTTTAATGACTTTTCCCTCCCACCCTGAATTTGAAGGCTCATCTGTTCTTTTTCTGGAAATTGGTGGCCTTTGCCATTCTACTAGGTTAATTGGAGGAGAATATACACTCTAGGGTAAAACTGCACAGAAGGCAAAACCTGCTTGGATTTTTTCTGGTTTATATTTACAGTTAGCAGATTTAAAGATACTCCAACTTGAAAGCCATTTTTGTTCTGATTTTCATCAACATTCTTTTAGATTTTTTTTTTTTTTTTTAAACTAGGAATACCCCAACTGCTTTGCAACAACATGCCGAGCGCAGTGTGCAAACCTGTGTGTTTTTTTTTTTGGGAGTGGATTGTTTTCCTTTAACAGTGAAGGAGGGTGTAACTTGCAGTGTCTATAGGATTTGTTGACTCTTGATTTTTCTTTTGGGTGACACACTAAAAAAATGTAAGCAAGTCATTCTTATTAAGCTGGAGTAACCTTGTTTAGCATGTTCTCCTCTCCCAGCAACTCAGGAGTGGTGGTGTTCTTCAGTCAGTGACCTCATTTCACTTATGTATTCAGCAATCAAACCCTTCATTCTGATTTTTCCTTATTGCCTGCTCCAGCTCTAGTATGCCCTGGTCCACAACTCTGCTGCAGCTGGGCATCTTGACCCTCCTTAAGAATTGCACTTGATGCCACCAGTTGGCTGCAGGTTCAAATCTGCCAAGAAATTACTGTCACACTTGCAGGTACAGATTTGTGGCACACAAATCAGAACTGTGATGTACACCAGTGGAGAAAGAGTCCTTCGTTCAGACTGCTGCCAGCCACATTTCTGCAATCAGCTCCTCCTCCGATCCCTGCCACCACACGAGATCGATGCACCACCTCCGAGCGCCAATGAATCTTCTCACTTCTTGACTTCTACTCGCCTTCCAGTTCTTCCTTCCAAATTCATCTTCCAAGGATTCAGCATGCACCGTGAGCAGCCTCACAATGACAAATTAACATGGCTGAGCTAGCCCCACCGACAAAGCAGCAAATCATAACTGTGTGAACCTAATCAACCTCTGCCACTCTTACTGCAGTCACCCCAATACTTGCTGGATGGAGTTGCATAAGAAGAGCCAGTATGAGTCAAGATGGCATGCTCCCACTAGTTTTTGGCTTTGTAGTGGCAGCATCAGTTTGTTGCCCTTCTAATGAACTTGTGTGCCATGGCACACTTAAAATATCAGTAGCTATGCCATTGGCTTGTGTGACTGCAGAGCACAGCCAGCATTTCTGCAGCAATGTGGCTGGTTTTTCTGATTTCTGCGGTCAGCACCAATTTCTGCGGTCAGCCCTGATTTCTGCGGACACTGCAGCAACCGCAGAAAACATGGGGCCCTGCTTAAGACTGTGCCCTCTTGTGAAATGGTTGCCACTCAACGTAAAGAGACTCTCCTTATCAACCTTATTTATCCCTTTCAAGTATTTGAATGTCCCAATCATGTCCCCTCTCTCTCTCCCGTCTTCCAGGGAGTACATGTTCAGTGCCCTCAACCTTTCTTCGTATGCCTTGCCCTGCTGACCGGCCATCATGTTTGTAGCCCTCCTCTGTACCTTCTCCAGCAGGTTAATGTCTTTTTTGAGGTGTGGGCACCAGTACTGAACTGCATATTCTAGATGCAGCCTTACCAGTGACCTGCACAAAGGCAGTATAACCTCCTCTCTCTCCTACTACTAAATTGATCAAAGTAGCAAAAAGGGAGTATGTTAAAGCCCTACAACAGGCAAATTTAACAGACCCAAAGTCCTTCTGGTCCCAAATTAATGGTCTACTGAAAGGCAGTAGCAAACCTCCCCAGGGACCAGTCACTCACGGGGGACAATCCATCAGTGATTGCCAGGAGGCGGCGAATGCCTTTAATAGGTTCTTCGCTGACCTAGAAAAGTACAAAGCCAGCCTCCCCCCACCATCCTCTGGGCAGCAAGGACCTGACATAGTAGAACGTCATCACCCTGAATTTCACATAAAGCTAGTATGCCCTAAGGATGTGCTACCCCTACTGAAGGCTACAAAAGCCAAAGGCTCAGCTGGCCTTGATCCACGACTACTGAGAGCTGCTGCCCCACCCACAGCCCTCCCAGTAACCTGGCTCATTAACAGATTGCTACTTGAGGGAGTTGTCCCTGCCAAATGGAAGCAAGCCTACGTGGTACCCATCCACAAAGGAGGTCCTAAGGAGCCGGCAGGAAATTATAGGCCGATCTCCCTCCTGTGCACCCTAGCCAAAATCCAGGAGAGGATCATCTATGGTCAGCTCTGCGACTACTTGGAGGCAAACTACCTGCTTGCCAGCACACAACATGGGTTTAGACAAAAGCACGGCATGGATACTGCCCTTATCGAATTCTCTACGGACGTCCTTGAGGCCCTTGACAACAGCACCCACACTGGGGCTGTATTTATAGACCTGACCAAGGCTTTCGACCTAGTGGACCATGATCTGTGAGGCAGTATAGCGCAGTGGTTTAAGGCTTTGAGCTGCAAATCTGGTGACATCCAGCAGACCAGATCTGGGTTTGAATCCCACAGCTTCCACTTGCATACTGTGTGACCCTGAGCAAGTCACTTAACTTCCCCGTGCTCCCAGGTTGCTCCTGTAAAAAAGCTTTCAGCTTAGTGTGCTACTCCTGGTTAAACTAAAAAAAAAAAAAAAAAAAAAGAAAGATCAACACTCCCTAGACAGGTTACATGAAGTTACCTGTCCAACCCTCCAACAAGTAAAGTGGAGAGGGTCCATTTCAGAGCAACTCCCTATCAAGGCGGTGCCCCAGAGATCAATCCTGGGCCCCTCCTGTTCTCTCTATTGTGAATGACCTCAGTGATAACTGTAGTCCAATATGCAGATGATGTGATTTACAGATCTGCACCCAGCGTAATGGTCCTAGGTAGGCACCTCCAAGAAGACTTTTTTGTCTCTGAAAAGGTGGCTCCAAGCAAACAGGCTGCTCCTCAATACAGCAAAAACTAAAGCCATGCTCTTTGTCCCAAGATCACTAGGCCCCAACCGAAGCCTTCTAGTGCCCCTCGTCTCCTCATCGGGTTCAGGGATTGAAGTACTAAACCAATTCAAATACCTGGGCCTAATACTAGACCGGGGTTTTTCCTCAAAACCTCACACAGATATGATCACTAGGACAATCCATTAGAAACTGGAGCTTCTATATAGGCTGAGCCCACAAATCATCCCAGAAACCAGGATAAGTATAACTAATGGTATCTACTCCCCAACCTAACCGCTGCCCCAATCCTGAACTCACTCCCAAAACAGGAGCTCAGCAGGATGCAGGTACTATATAACAAAATAGCCCGCTCTGCCTCCAAGTCACACCTAGATGGCACCACTGCGAGGTGCATGCCTCCCTGAAATGTTCTTCCTTAGCCAACAGCTCCAGTACCCTTTACTGTGTCATGCTGTCAAGCTAATGCAAGACCCCCTGTTAAATGAGTCTTACCAGTATACTTAAACCCAAGAGGACTGGTAGATTGCTCCGGACCTCTAGTAGGAACCTACTGGAAGTGCCCAGGACAAAGACAGCTACAGTACTAGCTGCAAATCCTTTGCCCGCTCTGCATCCGTGCTCTGGAATAAGCTCCCCACTGCCCTGCACTCCTCCAGCTCCCTGGGTTTCTTCCGAATAGGACTCCAAGATCACCTGCTAAATGACAGCAAGTGCACCTGCACCTGAATAGTGGCCAGAACATGCAGGAAGAAGGCAGGTCCAACCGCGCCTACAAACCACAATGAACAACATGCTGGGGCTAAACCCAAGCTGAGGGACATTAACACTATGCATCTATTATTGTTGTATATTATCTGCCCTGTACTAAACTACCCACTGCTAGATGTCTAGACATGTGTACCTAGGTCTCGAATGTCTGAAGCTGTCCACCAATGAATGTATGTATGATTTTTCAGCACGATCGGCACTGTCAAATGACTAACTGTAACCAACTCCGGGTCACCCCTGAAAATGGGATCCTTTGGTCTCAGTGGGCTTACCCAGTTAGCAAAATTGAAATAAATAATTAACTAGAAACTTATGATGCAAAAAGGTTGAGTGTCCTTTGAAAAGCTCCACTGTGTAGGCAGAATGAATGCTGATTTGGGGGGCAAAGACTTCCACAGGTATGGTGCAGCAGCCCCAAGCGCCCTATCTCCCAACATCTTGAGACAAGATTCAGGCCCAGTTCAGTGGAGCAGAGAGGTATAAGGAGACAGGAGATCTTTTAGGTAATCAGAGTCCAAACCATGTAGGGCCTTGTAAGTCAATAAGCACATCCTGAAAGTGATGCACTACTAAACTGGCAGAGCATGGCAAGATGTGCTCCCTTCAAAAAGGTCCAGTCAGCTTGCGCTGCCGGTGCAGCACTACCGCTCACGACCCTGACAACTGGGGGTTCAGAAGCAAGCCCAGGCATTGGAGGGCTGGGTGGTGGTGGGAGGAGAAGGATCGAGCATCCCACAGACTGCTCTCCTCCTCGGCGGGGGGGGGGGGGTGGAGCTGCTGATGCCTGTATGACCCCTAGTGGAGGTTGCAGATCTAGCAAGCTGGAGCTCACTGTACTGAGAAGCATGACAGGCGCATGGCATTCATCATGCCAAGGCATCATTGCACATCACACCTCTCCCATTACCAGCATAAAAAAATGTTGGATGCGCACACTGCCACCCGCCTCACTCAGACTCCGCACCATCATACTGCAGCGCCTCCCTAGACACTGAGTAAGCCAGGGAAGAACACTGGGAAGGGTCAGCCTCAGAAAACTGACTGAGTAGGGGCGGGGGTAGGGCCCCACAAAACAAAACAAAAAAAAAAAAAAACACAAGTCCAGTCACCAACGGGCTGCAGCATTCTGGACCAGCTGCAGGTGGCACATTAAGTCCCCAGATAACCCAAAATAGAGAGTGTTGCAGTAAACCCATCTCAAAGTGACAAAGGCATGAAAAGTACAGTTGTGTAAGAACTTACTGTAACAGTAGATCTTGAGAGGGGCTCTTGCAGTGGTATTCACATAAGCCACCAGGGGTCAGGAACCCACAGAAAAATTTCTAGATAGTCTCTGGCGGGGACCGCCCCAATGTCAGGTGACGGTGTCATCGACATCTGGTATAAAAATGTAGATCCTCACCCGCCTTCAGCTCTTTCCACCAAAGGCCAAAAGAGGCAAGATGAGAGTAGAAGAAGAAATTTCCCCCCACCATGGAAATGAAGCAAAGAAAACTTAGGGGGACGGAGGGCGGGAAGGCAATACCTACTGCAAGAGCCTCTCTTGAAGATCTACTGTTACGGTAAGTTCTTACATAAAACTCTCCTATCTTACTTCGAGAGGGCTCTTGCAGTAGGTATTCACATACAGGACTGAGTCCCAAGCAGTCTGGAACAAGGAAAAGCACTCAGGAGGAGGACTGTTATCCATAGCATGGAACCTCAGGGCTGAACGGGTCTCAAGAAAGGAGACTTTGTAGGACAGCCAACCAGAAGCCTACTCTATGGCAAGAGGCGATGTCCAAACTGTAGTGTTTCGTGAAGGTATGGACAGAAGTCCAAGTTGCGGCTGCACATATGTCTGCTGCTGACACATTTTTGAAACAAGCCATAGTGGCAGCTACTCCTCTGGTGGAGTGACCTCTGACTTGACCCGGAAGGGTCTTGTTGTACTTGTCATAACAGAAAGGGATACAATGTTCCAACCATTTTGATAGGCATTGCTCAGAAACAGCATTGCCTTCTTTTTAGTGAGCAAAAGAGAAAAAACTGATCAGTCTTCCTTTGGTGTAGTATCTCAGGATTCTGTGAACATCCAAAGTATGCAAGAGGTACTCCCTTGATTGGAATGTTGGGTAAAGAAAGTGGGTAGCTCCATGGATTGATTCAGTGTAGATTCAGCCACCACCTTAAGGGAGAAACTTAAGGTTGGTGGGTACAGCCTACGTTCCTTGTGGAAAATCAAGTACAGGATTTTTACATCAGAACCTGAAGCTCAGAAATCGCCAAGCAGGCGTAATGGCCACTAGGAAATGTCTCTTCCAAGAAAGGAACTTCAAATCAGCTGATGCTTCTGGCTCGAAGGGAAGCTGGGTAAGCTTCTCCAGGATAAAATTCAAGTCCCAAGGAGGGGCAGGAATGCAGATTGAGGGGGTCTCAAATGGAGAACCCCTCTGAGGAAAGTCTTAGAGACTTCCAACTGAGCAAAAGTCCTGTCTCCAAAGGGAATATGGTAGGCTGAGATAGCTGCCATGTGGATTTTCAACGAGGAATGGCTAAGACCCAGATCGAAGAGGTGACGCATGCAGTCAAGGACTTTACTGACTGGGCACGAGAAAGGTTCAAAGTCTTTCGAGTCTGCCCAACTAGAAAATAGTTTCCACTTCATGGAGTAGGTGAACCTTGTGGAAGGCTTCCTGGCCTCCACCAAAATGTCTGCTACTAGAAGAGAGACTCCAAAGCGAGTTCAGCAACGTCTGCAGGAGCCACGCATGGAGATGAAGGGATTGGAGACCTGGATGAACAAGGGTCCCCTGATCCTGGGTCAACAATTGCTGCAACAGAGGAAGAGGAAGCAGAGGTTCCTCTGAAAACTGTTGCAGAAGAGAACCAAAGTTGCCTGACCCAGAAGGGAGCAATGAGAATCATTCTAGCTCCCTCCGATCTGAGTTTGTTCAGGACCCTCAGGATTAAAGGAATGGAAGGGAAGGCATAAACAAATCTGTCCCTCCAACTGAGAGACAGAGCGTCCCACCAAAAAATGTCTCGCCCTGGAGCAAGCGAGCAGAAGGCAGGAAGTTTTGCGTTTTGGGGAGAGGCGAAGAGATTTATCTGAGGTGTTCCCCATCGCTGAAAGATGTCGTTTACGACTTCTTGATCCAGCTCCCATTCGTGAGACCTGGCTGAGGACCGACTGAGTTGGTCTGCCAGTGTGTTTTCCACTCCCAGAACGTGAACTGCTGCCAAATGAAGGTGGTGTTGGGCTGCCCAATGCCAGACTCTCATCGCTTCCCAGCACAGATGGTATGAACATGTTCCTCCTGCTTGTTGAGGTACCAGACTACGCACATGTTGTCTGGTTGTATGAAAGATGACCAGGGAGGATTAAGGTGAGTAGAGCTGAAGGCGTGGAAACTGCTCTCAGTTAGAGCACATCTACGCAGAGGTTTTGTTTGAGCTTGAACCAGCTGCCCTGAGTCCTGTGGAGACCCCAGATGGGCACCCCAGCCTCTCCTGATGTGTCTGTCAATGTCTGGGAGGGCGGATCGATGCAGAAATGAACTCCCAGGCACAGGTTCTCCTGAACCATCCACCATTGCAAGTCCTTGATCATGGGATCTGATACTAGTACCTCTTGGTCTAGATTGTCCCAGGCTTGGTCCCACTGAGACCGAAGTGTCCATAGAGAGATCCTTATATGCAGCCGAGCAAATGGGACTGTCAGAATGGCAGCTACCACTAGCTCGAGGAGGCCAGGACTGACCTGGCTCCAACCCTCCTGCGGCCGGACAGAAGACGAGCCCCGATTCTGAAGGGTGTCTACCCTGTCCAGAGGCAAGAAGGCTTTGCTGGTGGTAGTGTCCAGACTTGAACCAATGAATTAGGCGAGGCATGGGACCAAGTGGGACTTGGCCTGGTTGATGGTGATACCTAGGCTGGTAAAAACCTGTAGGGTAAGGGAAAGGGAGTGCAGTAGTTCCTCCCTTGATGAGGCTGCCAGGAGCCAATCGTCCAGGTACGGGAATACCTGAACTTCCTGGGTACGCAGGTGGGCCTCTACCACCAACAGGCATGTGGTAAACACTCAGGGGGCCGAGAAAAGACCAAATGGGAGGGCCTTGAATTGATAGTGGTCCCCCTGAAAAAAAAACTGAAGGAATTTGCAGTGGAAAGGGCATATGGGGATATGCAGGTAAGCACCCCGCATGTCCAAAGCGCATAGCCACTGCCCCATGGCCGAAGTGGTGGCAGAAGGCTTTGCAAAGAGAGCATTCTGAAGTGTCTGTACTCCACAAACATGTTCGGGGAGCTGAGGTCTAGGATGGGCCTCAGATCTCCAGTCTTCTCTGGAACTAGGAAGAAATGGGTATAGTAGCCTGTTCCCCAGAGATGGATGGGAACTGGCTCTACTGCCACCTTCTAGAGAAGGGAGATGATTTCCTCTATGACCAGAGGAAGATGTTGCAGGGAGTAAGATGACTGGGGGGGAAGAGGTGGTCTTCGGGGTGGTTTCTGCAGAAACTCTATTGAGTGCCCTGCCAATATCAACTAGAGCACCCAAGCATCTGATGTTATCCTCTCTCAGAGGCAGTGGGAGAGGCAGGGAGTCAGGAGGTGTGGGGCAGTGCAGCAGCCATGGTTCCCGGGGTTTTTTTGCTGTGGGGGGAGTCTTGGTTGCTGGAGGGGCCAGAGGTTTTTTGGCACAGTTGCCTTGCGGCTTTTGTCTTTGTCGGTTTTGACGATGAAAAGGACGCCGCTGCCCTTGAAGGGGCCTGTACATAGTCTGGACAGACTTGAGTGCAACACCCTTCTCATGCAGTTCAGTAATGATGTCCTTGACATCACCCCTGAACAGCACCGAACTCCTGAAGGGAGCATCCTGTACAGTAGATTGTACTTCAGGGACCAAACCTGACACGCAGAGCCAGGCATGACACCGTAGGCCTACAGGCCGAGCTCCTTCCAGCTGTGTCCACCGCATCGTAAGTGGCATGTAGCATGTGCCAACAGACCGAATGAGCGGAACGGACAAGGTCCCCCACTTCCTGCTTAGTCTGCGACTCTGGAAGGGAATCCAATTTAGCTTCCACCTGGCTAAGGATGGTCTTCTGGAAATCCCCCACATGTGCCACATAATTAAGGGCCCTGATGCCTAGGGTAGAAGAGGAATAGATCTTCTTCCCATACTGGTCCAGAAGCCAGGATTCCTTATCAGGTGGAGACGAGCTGAGGTGTTTGGGACTGGCGGAGCGGCCATGAGCAGCGCCGATAACAACAGAATCCGCCTTGGGGTGAAGGCTAAGAACGTCTACACCCTCTGAAGACTGTTTAGCCTGTCCACCTTCCTGGGAAGAGGGGCTAACACAGAAGGTTGTTTTCAAATGGTGGACAAGATCTGCGCGAGGCTCTGTCCAGGGTGGGATCAGTGTAGGAGGCGGTCTCAGGCAGATCAAGATGAGCAGCAAGTTTTTTACACTGTGGGTCTGGCTCCACTAATTGCCACTGATGAACTTCCTGGATTTTCCCCAACAACTCCAGAAAGGAGTATCCTCGGAGGAGACTTTAGAGGATCCCTCAGCCTAGGGCATTCCAGAGTGTGGGGCTCATCTTCGGGATCAGACAGGCCGGACTGAGTCTGTGACTGAAGACGATGACGACTCCGCCCTAGGAGGGAGAGGGACGACCCCTCTAGGGAGTTCCCTGGGGCACGTATCCTCCCCGCCTCGTAAACCAGAGGGCTCTCCTCTGGTGTTGGGCAGGGGGGAGGGAGTCTCCCATCTCCGATGCAGGGGATCCAGTATTGGGTCCGGTGCTGAGAGATGACTCTAGACCTCCCTGGTGAGCTGAGCCTTGGCCTCAGACCACCAGGAGGTCAAGTCTCCCTTCAGATCCGCCCGGCAGCTAAGGTGGAGGCGGCAGAGGGGTGGCGGATACAGATATTGAGGGTATCCGTAAAGGGTATCCACAACCCGGAGGTAGCCTGGTGTCTGGTATTGCGGCACCTGATACTGTGGGCCGGGTACTGTGGCACCAGATACTGCAGTGTCGAGTAACCGGGCGGCGCTCTGACAGAGAAGAGGATCTAGCAGGCCCTGCTGGCGGACCAGGCGGTGGAAGCGTTGGCCTGCAGGCGTCAGGCCCAGCGTGGGTATACCGTCGAGTGGGTCCGATGGTCCTGACAGAGGAATGGGTCTTCCATCAGGTAAAGGGGCGGGTGGCATCGGGTCGTCCGGCGTCTGAACCGGCATCTGAGAATCCAGTGTCAGGGTCCGGCACAGGAGGAGGGAGCCTGATGGCAGCATCTCGGTGTCCTTGTGACAACTGGGGAAGGAGGTTATAATCCGGGGGTCAGCCTAGGGGACGCGGGGACCACAATGGGCAACATGGTGAGATGTTGCGGAGAGCCTGGAGCGTCAGACTGTTCGATGGGGTCTGGCGCAGGCTTCTGGCTGGGCTGCGTTGGTGGAACCAGCGTCCGACTTATCAGCAGAGCCCAGGCGGACATCAGAGGAGTCGGCGTCAGACTTATCGGACTCCCTACCCATGGAAGGTCGCGAAAGAGAGGCGGCCTTGTCGGAAGGTGTTTTGGCTGGGTGCTCACCTGAAGGGGTAAGTGGCTTAGCAGCCTTGTCTGGGCGTACGTTGGAGGGACTGACGTCCGACTTACCGGACCCGCTCTGACTGGAAGGCTGCGAGGGACAAGCGGCCTTAACGGGCGAGGAGGCCACCTTTGCCCCGGAGGCTCCTGAAGGGCCCGAACCAGACGGGAGGGGTGACACCTTCTTGGTAACCACCAAGACTGCAGTCGTGGAGTAATCCCCCGAGGGGATGTTACCTTGAGGGCCGCGACTCCAGCCGAAGTCACGGCTGCTGTGGTAACAGATTCCCACTCCCGGTGCTTCTCCTCGTCATGCTTTTTCTTGTGACCTTGAGAGGATGCCTGCCTAAGCTTCTTTAACTCTTTTTCCATGGAGACCATTTTCTTCTTAAGGATGTGGGCTTTCAGGGACTGCTGCCTTCTCTTGCGGGTAGCGGAGTTGAACTTCTGGCAGTGCTGGCACTTCTCCATGGGGTGGTCTGGGCCCAGACAGAAGAGGCACAAGGAATGGCCGTCCTTGTGTGGAAGTTGGGAACCACACAAGTCGCACTTGTTTTTATGCAATTCAGTGGGCATCAGGGACGACATACACAGCAATTAATTAGAAAAAAGTCAGAAAATAAAGAAATTAGGTCAAAAAGTTTGAAAACTTGAAGACCGACGAATGACTGATGTGCTGTTCTACTGTGAGGAACTTCCACAAGCCTCGGCAGGAAAAAACTGGAAGGTGGGAGTGGGGGACTGCCTTTATCCGTCGTGGACACCAGTCACCTGACATGGGATGGTCCCCACCAGAGACTGCTAGCTAGAAATTTTCCATGGGGTCCTGATGCCTGGCGGCTTAGTCCTATATGTGAATACCTGCAAGAGCCCTCTCAAAGTAAGATGTACAGTTCATAAGACCTTACCGTAACAGTACATCTTTGAGAAGTTTCTCTTGCAGCAGGTAATACACTTGTGTCATCGCCAGAGGTCGCTGTGGTGCACACAGCTCTTCTAGCAGTCTTTTCCAGGGGCAGCCCACACATGACATCAACTTCCTGTTTCCTATATAAAAGTGTGGGCGGTCCCTGGTATCTTCAGTTTCCCCGCCGGATTCAGCTCGCTAAACGAGGACCAAGAGGAAGCCGAGGTACCATGTGTGTCCCAGGACCAGAATTTGTTCTCAGAGGAGGAGAGTGATGAGGGTGGGGTCATACCTGCTGCAAGAGACACTCCTCAAAGATCTACTGTTACGGTAAGGTCTTACATAACTGTACTATCTTCTACAGAGTGGTCTCTTGCAGCAGGTAATACACTTGGGATGAATCCCAAGCAGTAAACTCAATAAGGGTGGTCATTATGACAGGAGGCCTTATAGGACAGCTCGGCCAAAGGTCGTCCCTACAGCGTGAAGCAATGTCCAAGTTGTAATGTTTCATGAAAGTATGAATCATGGACCAAGTAGCTGCATTGCAGATATCCGTGATAGAGGCACCTTTAAAGCAGGCCACAGTAGTGGCTATAGCTCTGGTACAATGGGCTAGGACAGGTCCTGGTAATGGCTTGTTGTATTTTGAATAACATGTTATACAGTGTGCCAGCCAATTGGAAGGGTCTGTTTAGTGACGGAGACCTTCCTGACTGAAGGGGACAAAAAGTTGATAAGTCTTCCTAATCGATTTGGTTCCATTAGTATTGTATCAATATCGATGGACATCTAGAGTATGTAAGAGGTATTCACCTCGACTGGAGTGTTCAGGATAATACACTGGTGACTCAAGGACTGATTTAAGGTGTGTTCAGACACCACTACCTTAGGTAGGAAGGAAGTGCTGGTATGAAGTGCCACTGTCTTTGTGAAAAATCCAGTAAGGTTCTCAACACATGAGAGCATGGAGCTCGGAACTACACCAAGCTGAAGTGACAGCCATTAAGAATAGTGTTTTCCAAGAAAGAAAACGGAGGTCACAAGTGGCCACCGGTTCAAAGGGCTCAAGAGTTAATTTCTCTATTGGAAAACTGAGATCCCACGGAGAAGTGGGTCTTGCGATAGGTGGCTTAATATATAACATTCCTCTTAGAAACATCTTGGCTAGATGATGCTGATACAGTAATCTGTTATCCAGAGGTTCATGGAAAGCCAAAACAGAGGCCAAATGAACTTTGATGGAGGAAGAGCTTAATCCTGTCTCGGCAATTAAGGTCAGGTAAATCCAGGACTTTAGTCAGTGGAGAAGAATAGGGATCCAGTGATCGAGAAGCAGCCCAGATGGAAAAGCATTTCCATCTGGCATTATACATTTCCCTGGTCACTGGTTTCCATGAGGCCAGTAATATATTGGCAACAGCAAAGGACACTTGTAAACATGCTATGAAAACGTCCTCAGGAGCCAAGCATGAAGGTGTAGTGCCTTCAGGTTGGTATGTAGAAAGGTCCCTTGATTCTGAGTCAAGAGATCTGGTCTGATTGGCGATGGAACGGGTTCCTCTATTGAGAACTGCTGAAGTACGGGGAACCACACCTGTCGAGGCCACAGAGGGGCTATGAAAATCATGGTGGCAGGTTTAAGTTGTAATTTTAGTAGAGTCCGTTGTAGGAGTGGAACAAGGGGGAAAAGCATACAAGAAGAGTCCTGTCCACGCTTGGGACAGGGCATCTATAGACCGTCCCTTTTTGCTCAGGATAATAGAATCTATCTGGGGAGGCAGTTGACTGGGGAGGCAAACAGATCCAGTTGACGTGTCCTCCACAGATGAAAGATTTTCGAAGCACTTTAAAATGAAGTGTCCATTAGGTATACGGATGACTGGCGACTGAGAAGGTAGGCCAGTAGGCTGTATCGTCCTGGTAGATGGATGGCTGTCAGTACAAGGTGTTGCCGAATGGCCTCCTGCCAGAATGCAAGCATCTCTTTGAATAAAGTATGGGACTTCGTATCTCCTTGTTTGTTGAGGTAGGATACTACTGCGGTGTTGTCTGACTGAATCAGCAACGGTCCCAGAGAAAGGAGAGGTTGAAAAGGCTGAGCGAACTGCCCTCAGCTCCAAGAGACTGATGTGGGGATGAGGGACAGAAGTGGTCCACTTGGTTGTGTCCTGTGGACCAGGTGTCACCACCCTTCAGGATGCATCCATGGTCGCCGTCTTCTGGGCGGGGGAGAGACTGGAAGGGCATGCCTTGACATAGGTTGGCTCAGAGCATCCACCACACCAGGGTGGACTGCAGCGATGGAAGTGACTGATTTTGTCTTGAAACTTCCTGTTCTTTGAGACCACTGGTTCTGGAGAACCCACTGGACTGCTCTCATATGAAGACAGGTGAAAGCTATCGTAGGGATGGTAGCGGCCACGTGACCTAGGAGACATGGCATATGTCTGGCTGGGACAACTTTCTGGGCTTGTATCTGCAATGCCAGAGATAGAAACTTGTCTTGTCTGTTGGCCGGAAGGTGGGCCCTGGTGGAGACCATGTCTAGGACCGGTCCCATATATTGGAGCGACTGTGTAGGGGTTGGATTGGATTTCGGACAACTGACAGTAATCCCCAGATCTTGGAACATAGTTAAGGTTGCTTCTAGGGAGTAAAGCAGAGAGATTTTGGACTCTGCTTTGATGAGCCAGTTGTTCAGGTATGGGAAGACAAAGTGCCTGTCCCATTGTAGGTCTGCTGCTATTACTGCTAGGCAGCTGGTGAACACTCTTGGGGCTGATGAGAGGCCAAATGGGAGTGCCTGAAACTGGTAGTGTTGACCCAACAACAGGTGAAAACGAAGGAACCTGTGGTGGGCAGGATGGGTAGGATATGCAGGTAGGCATCCTTCATATCTAGGGCACAAAGCCAATCCCCTTGTTTCAGTATTGGCATGATGCAGTTTAGGGTGATCATACGGAACCTTTTGTACTGGACGTATAGGTTCAATTGTCTGAGGTCCAGTACTGGTCTGAGATCCCCAGTTCATTTGGGTACCAGGAAAAAGCGGGAGTAAAACCCGTTTTGGTGTTCTGTAGGGGGTACTGGGTAAACAGTCTTCTTGGTTAGAAGAGCCTGCAATTCCTCCTGGAGAATAGGAATGTGGTCGGGTGGGTAATGGACAGAGCGGGGGGAGGGGTGATGAGGGAGAGGTCTGGAAAATAATTCCAGAGTGTGACCTCTCTGAATGATCTGGAGTACCCACTTGTTCGATGTGATAGTTTTCCAGGCTTCCAAATGGAGGGCAAAAAGACTGCCCACTGCTTCAGAGGCCTGGTCGAGGAAGCGTGGACAGAGCCCCAGTAGATCACTGGGTGGTGGGCTGACCAGCTCCACCAGGAGGGTGGGGCGAGGGGCCCTTAGTGGCAGAGTGTTGGTTCTGGTAGACTGGGAATGACTTCAGAATCCACCCCATTTGAGCCTCTGTATTTTCCACCTCTTTTGGTATAAAAGGACCGAGAGCAGTAGAATGGCTGACAAGTATGGTACATGCCATGCACCGTATACAAGGTTCTTCCTGAAGCCTGGAGATAATCTATCAATGTTTGGGTAGCTGGCCGAATAGTTTGGACCCATTAAAGGGAGCGTTAACCACTCTATGCTGTACATCAGGTGTGAAACTACAGAGGCATAAAGAAACCAAGCATGAGCGGCGCAAGGTAATGCTGACATATGGGACAAAGTATCAACTGCTTCATAACCTGAATGAAGTAGGTGTCAGGAAATGGTGTTGCCAGTAGATACTGTGCCAGTAATTGTTCCTTTCTTGTGAAGGAGGGAGCTTGTTGACTAATTCAATGGCAGAGGACCAGAGTCTATGCTGGTATTTGACCAAATGTCCCATATAATTTAGGATTCTGAGATTCATGGTACTTGATGGAATACCTTTTTCCCCAGATAGTCTATTCAGCTGGAGTCTTTATCCGGAGGCAAGGAGCTCATGTGTTTTGGTAGTTTGGTACGATCATGAGCGGCAGCAATCACCACTGAATCCGCTTCAGGAATCGTGGATAAAAAAGGGGTAATCCAGAGGAGCCTGGCAGAGGCGATCCGCCTCGCAGGGAACAGCTGTAACAGAGGAAGGCTGATTCCAGGCTGCAAGCATAGCATTTTGTATGTCTGGATTAGTGGGGATACCACTAAGACTGGCTTCTCTGGTAACTCCAAATAGTCTGCCATATCCTTACGTTGTTTGTCACGTTCGGTAGTAGAGAGTCCTATGACTTTCTGAATTTGGACCATCATCTCATGGAAAGATGGGTCATCTGGAGGTGAGGCAGCCACAAGCCTGGATAAGTCCTCATTCAATAAGGAGATATCCAAGACAGGAAACTGGGGCTAGAAATCCATATCCTGGAATTCTTCATCCTTAAAGTCGACTGGAAATTCAGGCTTGTCTGATAGAAGACTACCTATGTATGAGGGAGGTGACCAGGGTGGTAAAGGGTTCCTGTTATCCCGAAATCTTTTGGCGAGGTGTAGGATTGGAGGCTGAGTATGCCACATGGTATGCAAGACGTGCTGTACTACTGTAGTAAAGTCCAGTTGAGGAGAAGGGTGGGGTAAGGGTTTCTGGGAAACCAAGGGGATGGTGGAGGGAAGTGGACACGTAGCCCGAGCAGGTCTTGCCCCTGGGTGGTAAAGTCCACGGTCCCGATCCCTGTCCGCCTGGCCCCTATGGGTACCCACCTGTGATAGTGGAGGGGCAGTAGGTTTCCCCCGTGGAATGCAGTTCCTTGTCGATGGAACCGCTGTGGAAATAGTATTATTCAATGTAAATGACGGCCCAGTCGACAGGAGAGGAGCCCCCGAAGGAACCCATAAAAGGTTCATCACAGACTGCCATCAACGCGCTGGAAAGCCTCATTGACAAGAGGGTATAACCTCCATCGACAAAGAGGCAGTCTGAGATCACGCCATCGATGGTGGGGCACCTGTAATGGTGTCCGTCAATGAGCGCCTAGGCACGGAGTGTGAGGATGACTTTTCCTTCTCCTTTTTGTGCCATCTATGAGAATCAGTGGAGCGGGAACTCTTGGGACGAGCCCCCTGATTCTCTCCGAGAGACAATTTCTGCTCCATTAAATGGTTCTTAATTTCCAGTAACAGTCGTCAACGGGTTGTCTGGTTGAAATCCTGACAATATATGCAGGAACTGGTGTCGTGTGTGGGTCCCAGACACCTTACACAAGCACTAGCGGCTCTAGCCACAAATGGTTGCCAGGGCACAGCTGGGGCACAACTGATGGCAGCCAGGGCACTGATATAGTGTTACTATGGGGGAAGCTCTGCACCATATGGGGCATCAACTGGGGCACAGCATTTTTTTACCAGGGCACGTATGCCTTACGGGCCCTGGTGGTAGAGCCGCCACTGTACACAATTGCATGGTTGTCGGCCGTAGATTTTCCTACTGCAATGGCAATAACGTAAAGCGCTTTCTTGCTTGAAGATTCTTTGGACATTCATTTTGTTTGCTCAAATTCTTTCCGATGACTGCTGTCTGAAGCTGCTGTAGCTGATGTGTGCGAGCTGAAGATGACAGGAAAATAAACTAAGGATATCAGGGACTGCCCACACTTGTATAGGAAACAGGAAGCTGAAGTCATGTGAGAGCGGCCCCTGGAAAAGATTGCTAAACGAGCTACCGTGTGCCACAGCGACCTCTGGCGATGACTGAAGTGTATTACCTGCTGCAAGAGACCACTCTGTGGAAGATCCATCACTGCCAGGTCCTCAGGCATAAGATGCAGTTTGTTTTAGGCGATATTACGCTGGCAGAAAAAGTCACTGCAGAACTGAACTATACCAAATTGCCCCAAAATCTGAATTTGGCCCCCTTTCTTTTATTAAATTACTGAAGAAATATTAATTAAAACTGGAACTTTGTCCCTTAGTCATCATTTGTTCATATTGCTTTTACTGGTTACAAAGTCATAATCCTCACTTTAGGATGTCAAATTGTTGCCCCAGAAATTATTCTGATGTACAAACAGAGCATTCACATCAGGAATGGATGATGCACAAAAGGCAAACATCCAGTTTCCATGCAAATGTTGGTGGTAGTTTAAAAAAAAAAAAAAAAAAAGTGCCATCTTGAAATTCAGTGGTTTGAGAAGGTTATTACATTTGCATCTAGCCAATGCCAACTTATTTTGCAGGAAACTGGATAGTCACCTTAAGCACAATGGCACAGTTAAGAAATACTTCTTCCTGCGTATCAATTTAAATTTAAAATTCAGCTGCCCTATGACCCACCAGCAGTGCACTGTGCTGCCAGGATGGCAATCCAGGTTCAGGAACAGACCCAGGACACCAGCAACTGGGCACCTGCCGAGGGATGATGGTCTATGTAGTCACTGCTGCGACTTTCAAGAGTGGGCCAGGGAACTTGCATCTCTGATGAAGGCTATACTGCATGTGTGTGAGACCAGCTCCAGTCTCTGTACTCTGCCAGGGGGAGGAGGGAGGGAGGGTTACAAGGCAAAAAGGGAAGGCGGGACCACAATGTTGTTTTAAAGATGACAGAAGGTATTTGGTGAAATCTGTTGGACAGGGAGGTTATAGGTTGTCATTAGAACAACCCGAGGGCCGGGACAACAGTGCTGAATGACAGTAAGCTTGACTGACCAAAAAAACAAAAAAAAAAGTGCAAATATTTGTGAAGCCATTTCAAAAATCGCAAAGTAGCCCTCGATGTGTTATATCTGGGAGATGTCACTTCTTGGTCATAAGGCATGTGGTTATCCCACGGCACCATTCATTATTCCATGTCTCGTTTAATTATTGTTGATTTACACCATTCAGGACAAAGTTATACAAACTAAACCACAGCACAAGAAAGACTGCATACACTAGAATTCAACCGCACTCCATCCAATATGTTTACATCAATATTAAATGTATGAGCACTACACAGTATTTCAGAAAATAGAGAGCAAACCACTACAGCATGCATTTGGTGGCCTAGAATCTCGACAGGAAGAGGTGCTTGCTTAACTATGTATACATGTGCAGTGTATCAGGGAAATCAGAATAATGATTTTGCAATCAAATCTATACAAAAATTACGAGCAACCAGAAAACGTGTTTTACTATTTCAGTTTTCCCTCTGCAATGTAAACTTATTTGGGTCAGTGTCTCCTTGTGTAAAATTTCTGATGTGAAACACAGTGATGTTGATTTTTTAGCTGTTCCCAGCTATTCAGTGAATGCCATTTAGTTTCAAATTTCTCAATTATGATCAATGTCTACTCTTTCTGTTTCACAGTAAGTATAACAGAGCAGGTACAAGAAGGAAACAGATACCTAAAGGAACTCCTGAGAAATCTGCGATCCCTTTAATCTCATCACCGAATGGGAAGGGAAGTGTGTTCGCCAAGGGCCCTAGAAGAAAAGAGCACATTATCTCAAGTATTTTGTCTTATTCAGGAGATAAAAATGCAACAAATATTTATTTTTGTCCAAAAAGGAAGATGGATGTCAAGCAACCATCTCAGATTATGCATATCCCCCTAAACATATTCCATACTTTTTTCTAAGACATCAATGGTAATTAAAAATGTTGGTTATTTTATTTTTATTGCCAGCATAAACTATCAACAGAAACTGTGTTTAAAGAGCTAACAACGCCAAAAAATAGAAGGCAGAATATGTCAGTAATTTTTAAAAGTAGTCTCTCATTACTTCTTGTTTCTGAAGTGTTTTTCTATGTGCTCATTATATGGTTTTCTACTTAACAGTACTGAGTGTGATGTGAAAAGCAGTGCTTTACCTGCAAGCAGACATATTTATTTTCCCCACTGCATCATCAGCATGTAACCTTAGTCATTGTTACATCAGAAGCCCTGCTGCCTGCCTGGTAACACACATCACAAATTACCAATCAACCCCAAGTTACTCCTGACGCCACAGCGAGGTCACAATACTGATGATGTACAGGGAGGAACAGAACTATGTTGGCTTCCAGGTAGAGGGCTCTTCCACACGTCCCACCCAGTACTGTCAAGAAGGAAAATCTTCTAATCAGCAAAATGAAAACAAAAAATATTTCAGCTAAAAGAAGTGATAGATCATTTTTTGAAAGTTATTGATAATTCCAGTGTACACCAAGTAAAATAAAAGTCCTCTGAATTATCACAAATTGTGTGCCACCATTTTCTTTTCACTGCTGCTCCTTTCCTGGTCTCATACCCACAGTACTTTGACAAGGCCTGGAGAATCACTGGCATGTACTTATGTTATGGATAGTCGATGTAATTAGACACATACATTCTCTATTTTCTGCATCAATGTACCTGTATATATATACCTAATACAATGATTGCTCAATCAACTGTGCTATCACTGCTCTGTACAATTTTGACTGTTTATGTACTACCTTTGTATTGTCAATTGAGTGGAGCCTTGAAAATGAGTCTCTGAGTCAAAGGATTGTAATTCTGAATTCACTAATAAATAAATAAAGTCATGTCAATCTTGTCCCCAGTTACTTCTACCATGCCTTTTATAAATATAAATAAAAAATACAAAAAAAAACAATAATAATAAACTATAGGGACAGGATTCACTTGTATGTACAAAAGTATACAACATTCACGATTAATACAGGAGAAAGTACTGTGACTAAAATGACAATGCTGTAACCTCAGAATGCTGCGGCTCTGAGCACTCAGGGCCAAGGCAAAAAAAAAAGGCAAAACAAAAAAACAGTGGCATGTTTCAACTTTTTTTTTGTTAAATAAATGAGTTGTTCGTTATTAATCTAATTCATCTGTGAAAACTACAAAGCACATTTTATAGTTCCAATGTTCTTTAAAAGAAATTCAGGCAGTCATTTCTGAGAACTCCATTAGTCAGCGAGGACTCCAAGTTGGCCATCTTGGACCTGGTCTCACACCAAAACCTGATAAGCACACCCTCCTGTGATGGCTCAGTATTCTGTAAACTCTGAATCACTGGTAAGTCCAGTACACCATTTCGGTGGCATGGTGGTAAGAAGTGTTGCTGGACAAATAAGCAGCTGGTGACCATAGTGGGCACTTGAAATGAGTGCTACAAACACATTCTTTACTTGGAGGCACCTTTTTTCAGCCTGATACTGGGGTGGGGTGGGAACAGATGGTATCCAACTAAAAATGAACCAGATTAAGCTGTTGGTGGTATTTTTTGTGAATGGGGGAAATCTGGCCAGGACACTGGGGAAATTTCCCTACTCTTTCCGAGAAGTGCCATGGGATTTTTAATGTCTACCTGAATAACCACCAGAACAGGCAGATGGACCTCAGTTTAACATCTCATCTAAAGAACACATGTACGCCTGAACCTCCACCTGTGGCAGAAACCAGCAGACAACTCATTTGTCATCAGAGACTCCTGCAGGGAGACGAATTGAACCAACTTCCATTCATCAGTTTTGCCATTATGGACTGACTGTTACTTGTATGTGGGGGCTCGGGAGAGCCGACTGCCAGTGACATCATTGTGAAGGTAGGCCTTAGCTCCTTAAAAGCCCGTGTCGCTCGCTGAACGTGAGCAGCACCACTTGGAGACAAAATTTATAAAGTGATCTTAGAGAGTTTGATAATTTTTAACAATTTTAGTTCTAACAATAGCTTGATGCCCTGGTAAGTCAAGCAGAATTCATGTTCAATACTAGCAACATAAATAACTGCAGTGTTTGACTTGATCTACACTTGGAAGTTAACACAGTATCATGCAACTATATTTTAATGTAACAGGATAGCAGCAGAATTAACGGGACGGGTGCAGCTCTTGAAAATCCTGTCCGCTACTGTATATATAGTGTAGATATCTTTACTTTTAACATTTTATTATTTACTATAGTACTAGCAAAAGTAAAACTGTCACTGAAATATGATACCGATTTTTAGATTAGTATAATGTATGGTAAGTGCCTATTAACCATCATAATCAGCAGTCACACAGCTTTGTTATGCACTGTTTAGAATTTTAAAAGTTGTTAACCACACTTCAGAACTTCCAAACAGTGGCATAACAAAAAAGAATGCACCAGAGTTCCATAATTCTCACACATAGAATGCAAACAGTGTTTTTTTGACCATACACTATAAAAGATGATGGCTGGGGATCAGGTGACAACCACGCTGAAACCACCTCTCGTGGTTGCTAGGGCTACGGTAAACCTCGAGACCATGTTGCCCTAGCAACCACTCGAGGTGATTACAGCGTGGTTATCACCCGATCCCCAGCCATTATCCTCTGTGTGGAGTATAACAATATTAAGTTGAGGGGGTCACAACAGAATAAGCAACAGGTCATTTCAATAGTGTTCCTTCCAGATGTGTACTCAGACAGTACTAATGCATTTGAAACATGTGCCAATACGTTTATTGTTAAAGCAAGTGTTTCATACCGTACATCCGTCTGTACATCTTTGCTGCAAAACAACTATGCTGTACTGGGACATCTGGCAGGTTAGTAAAATTGGGTTCCATGTTATAATAGTGAAAATACTTTGGCAACTCGCACAAGAGTGAGTACATATCTTCAAATCCACACTAAGCAAGCTATCCACCTCGGCACCTACCAAAACGGCGCGGACAAGTAAATAAATGTTTAATGCGGGGGCTACACCTCCCACACCTCCCATTTAAACATAATAAACTACAAGGGTGGTGGACACTGAACAGGGGAGACCGTGGCTTGGGCAACAGACCGGGAAAAAAAAAAAGACCCACACAGTCTTAAAATACTACCGAGGTAGTCCCAAACCCAGGAACATTGGCACTGCAGGCAGCATCTGTAGCTGCCACGCCAGATGACCAGCTCGGCAGTACCAGTCTGCACTTGTCTATTTAATCCAAACCCCTACATAAAGCCCCATGATTCAATCTCGTCATTTGGTCCCTCATCCATCACTATCCCAACCCCCCTGCTACACTATCACTGTCGCTACCATTACAGGCGCCCAAACTGAGTCGCTCATCTTTGAGTTGCTCAATTTGGTTCGCTGACATAATGGTATACCGTAAAACTGTGTAAGGACCCTGTTACTCGAGCAGTCACGTTTGATTTCTTTAAATCGCAACTTTAAATAGTACTAAAATCTATTGAAAAATCACCCCCGTACATGTCAATGGAGCGTGCACATGCGGACTTCGTCTTCTGACTTCACAAAACGGGGCTGCGTGTGCTTGCGTGGGGGCGTGTCAGCAGGTTCAGGAAGCGGCTCTGTTTTTCCGGGGTGAAAATTATGAGTAATAACTTTTTTACAGGACTGAAACAAATGGAATTATTGCTACTACTCAACACTGGAGCAGGTGAGCTATCATATATGTTTGGGGAGGGGCTGGAAAAACGAAAGTGCGCACCTGCTCTTTAAAGAACTTTAATGGACTTCGAACTTTAGTCTTGCATTGCTGCCACCTTCTGGGAGTGATGTTTTGTGCAAGTATTTTGTACTTTAATAAATTAATTGCACTTTGTGGCATATATTGAAGCCTAAAAGTCCTGTTTTCTTTCAGAGCTGCGCAAGTTAAATTAACGTATCCTTTACTGCAGGTGCCAGTTCCTTGCTTACTTCTAAATCCACAACCTTCCAATCTTCCAGCCTTGGAGGCGAGTGTTCAACTTGCTCAGCCATGGACTGACAATTTATTTTGTTTTTGTTGACTGGGAAAGGAGGGCTACAAAATACTGTATTTTCAGCTCTGTCCTGCATGGGTGGGAGAAATACAGATGCAAACCAACTGAAAATTGAACCGGATTAAACTGTTGGTAGTATTTTAGTGAATGCAGTGATTGTCCTGAATAAAATAAACAGCATGAAAGATAAGCAAGATATTTAGTCGTTTGCAGTGCACATAGAAAAACTGATGCCTTAAAGCACCCTAAATGGCTGCCCCAATAGCCCAGCCCACTGCCATAAAGGCAACCTGGGGTGAAGTGCAAACATGGGATGCCAGGTCGGAGGCAGTTCAGGCTGAGGCAGCTACTGTGTGCCAGTGCACCTCAGGCGAGAGGGCTGGTGGTGGGTTTGGCACCACAGCGAGATCTGTGGCTGGGCCAGGGAGACTGCTCCTCTCACAGGCACTATTTATGCACAACACCAGTATAGGAAGCATCCATGCCAAGAGGAAGAGGGGGGAGGAGGGGAGAAAGTTGTGGGAAAAATATCTTCGGCCTGCGTCAGGTTGACACCTACCAGCACACACAGGCCCCTCCCAATGTGCTCCTGCCACCCACTACAGGATCCTTAGCTGGGCAGGAGGCAGCCCTCCCTGCCATCAAAGGGAAGCCATGCGGGGAATCGCAGACATGTCGAGGCAACCTACTGCTTGATGGGAAAAAAACAAACACAGAAACACAGAATTTGACAGCAGATAAGGGCATTTGGCCCACCCTATAGAAATAAAGAAGCTTTCAAACTCAGGCTTGTAGGACTCCAGACAAATTGCGCTAGAATATTTTTTTATTGCCAAAAAAGCGAAGAGCACCGGTGCTCCTGCTTATTTCATCCTGTTTGCTAAGCAAACACAGACTGGAGTCCCGGTCAAACAATCACAGATGCCCCGGTGCTTTACTCGTCTGAGCTTCATCAGGCCCCCTGAAAAGTACCGATATCCTCCTTTGACTGTCTAACTAGTGCAATTTGTCTGGAGTACTACAAGCTCGAGCTCTAGTGCTCATCTTTTTGTTTTGTGTATCCCTGAGAGCAGCATCTGGTTAAGCACCAAGTGTACCCTGTACAGGTATGAGCTGTCTTTTGTTGTTGGATTATTGATTGATGGAGCTGGGCAGTGAACAGCGACACCACCCCCAAAGGGAGGGAAAAAAACCTATTGGGGAAAACGCTCCCTAAACAAGGAAGGATAATACATAGAATGTGACGGCAGATAAGGACCGCTGGGCCCAGTCTGCCCAATTGTGTTTTCCTTTTTTTAATTTTAGTATAGAGAATAATGCCTAGGTTGTGGTTGTTAACCACTCTGCAATCACCTCAAGCAGTTGCCAGGACAACCACATAAACCTTCGAGCGCCATTTCCAGGTATCCATCACCCTTTCTGTGAAAAGTACTTCCTCATATCCCTCCTGAATTTACACCCCTTCAGCTTCATATTATGCCCTCTTATTTAAGAGCACATTTTCCTATGAAATATACTCTCCCCCTGTATCTTATTAACCTCTGTTAAGGTATTTAAAGGTTTCTATCATATTCCCCACTCCCTCCTTTCCTCTTGGGTGTACACATTTAGCTCCTTAAGTCTTTCCTTGTAGGACTTTTGATGCAGACCCTGCACATTTTGGAAACCCTCCTCTGGATCGACTGCACTCTGTCTCTGCCTTATAAAGCAAAATGCATTAAGCACAACCAACACCCACACATATCTAGGAATCAGTATGCATTTATTTAAAATGTTTTGACAGACAAATGCACTGGGGTTTAAAGAGCACCAATGTTGCCTCAGTCGTAAATAAGCATAGCTCGCCTTACCACTCAGTTTTTACAGGATGGCACTTTAAGAAAGGATGGTATTTGAATCTGTGGAACCAGCAACCTGGCTACTTTTATTAATTTATTTATTTGAATTTTGATGACTCGGTAGGCCCACTGAGACAAGACCGTCCCTTTTTCAGTGGCGACCTAGGGAATCCAAGCATTCCACAAATGACAGACATTAAACATAGTAGATGGACATTAAACATACTACTTACAGTGGTACAAACAGTAACAATAACAAGTAGAAATATTCAACAATTTGATGCACTAAGTACATAAGATAGAGAAACATCATACACTTTAGGGCATAAACAACTTTCAGACTCGTTATGTTACAGAGGGTTCTGAGAAACCTCGAGGCATGACAGAATTAACTCCTGCCTGCTAGGCAGGAGTTATATAGAGTTACATGTGTCAGTGGCAGGAAATACAGGTTACTCACCTGCAACAGGAGTTCTAGGAATGGTATATGTTGTTCATCCACAGTTATTGGCAGGTTCCTTGCTGCTTTAAATCTTGCCGAAGGTCTTCAAGCTGGCTCCTCCACCCACCGGGTGGTAAAACTCGGCTCCGCCCCATGGCGCCAGATCTAGCCCGCTGGAAGCCAGGTTGTCGCGTCGAAGCCGGAGGCGGGTGGGTCATGTGGATGAACAACATATACCATTCCATGCTACAGGTGAGTAACCTGTATTTCTAGGGACATGGATATGTTGTTCATCCACACTTATTGGCAGACTCTAGCAGTTCTCCGGGAGGAGAGGAGAGCAGGCAGCGCACACCTACTTAGGTATAAAGACTGGAGGCAGGCCCGACCAAGCATCCCGGCGTGACCCAAGGTCGATGTGGAAGGGGAATCGGTATGTGCCTGCTTCCAGGTAGGAGCCCTGCGGATATCCTGGACAGGGATATCCTCAGAAGCAGCCACCGATGCAGCGGAAGGGCGGGTAAAATGAGCACTTATCCCTCTGGGAGGCTCCATGCCCACCAACCTATAGCGGAGATCTATGCAGGAGGCGACCCACCCGCTCGTCGTCCGCTTGGCTGCAGGTCTGCCAGGTGCGGCTTCAGTGTAGATGACAAACAGCTGGCGAACCTCTCCCGAACTTCAGCCCTACGCTCCTGGGAAGGCTGGCGTTAAATAGGGTCCCAATGGATCCTATATCTGACCTCCGAGGTGTGAATAGGGTTGAACCCGGCAGAGACAATACCGGTTAGGAAAAGGACTCCATCACCACCCTCGGAAGGAACCGTGGTGGGGTGCAGGACAACCTTGTCCTTGTGGAAGACCAGACAGGGAGATTCAAAGGCGCCTGGAACTCTCCGTCCTTCTGGTTGGCATGGAAGCCCCAAGAAGGTGTTCTTCCACAACAGGTGGGGAACTCACACCTGTGCAAAGGTTCAACCGCTTGCCCGTGAGTTAAGCCCATACCAGCGCAAGATCCCACATAAATGTGGATACTCTCCGCAGAGGGAGGTGTGATCAAGGCCTTAGGCGCCAGACCACTTTCCTCGCCACCGACTACCTTCCGGCCCGCACCCGGAAGACAGGAGTGGCTAACAGAAGCACCTAGAGGGTCGTTGACCGAAGCCCTTGTTCAAGAAAAGAACGGACCGCACATAGTCCGGAATGCTCGCCGAGGAACAGGAGAGGGGACCAGGCCCTATCCCAACACCAAATGGAGAACCCTTCCATTTGAAGGCGAGCATATCTGGTCGACTCCTGGCAGGATGCCTCGAAAACGTCGAGGACCTTGCTGGAAGACCCAAGGCCTGGCCACTAGCCGCACAGGGACCAGGCCGGCAGGTGCAGGGATTGAAGGTCCGGATGGAGTACCTTCCCCTAACAACAGAGAACAGGACCGGGCGGGCTGGAAGCCGCCTTGGGAGCCTGGGGCTGAGACTGAGGAGAGCTGGCAAAACCAGTCTGGGGCTACCAGAATCACCTGTGCCTAGTCCCTCCTCGCCTTGCCTGAGGGTCAAGGGAAATGGGGGAGAGGCGTAGAAGAGGCCCGGGGTCCACGGCCTCAAAGGCATCCCCTACAGCGAGCCATGATGAGGGGACGGGCATGAGACAGTCTTGGCCTCGAGTTCTCCCTGGAGGGAAAAACAAAGGTCCACCCGAGATGTGACCTAGAGGGAGAAAGATCTTGTGCTACCTCCGGCAGGGAAACCACTCGTGAGGCACAGCCCTTATCCGGCTTAGGGCATCGGCCAGGGTGATGGAGGCTCCTGCCATTGAAATGGCTAGGAAACCGCCTCCCGGCTGCACGAAAGACCCAATGCGGAGAACCTCCTTACACAGAGGCAAGGGGCTCATCCGATCCTGGCGGGATAGGTAGCACATGGTCGTGGTGTTGTCCGCCTGGACCTAAACCACTAGACCCCACGCAGACGGAGCGAGCGGTGCAAGCTAAGCAGACCGCCTGGAGCTCCAGCAGGTAGGAAAGACATCAGGAATCCCGAGAGGACCAGAGGCGGTGCACTCTGTATTCCCTTGATGGGCACCTCACCCATCCGATATGCATCGTCGGAGGAAGACCGTCGACTCTGGGCGGACGACAGGATGTTCTCCCTGCAAATGAGCTGGAGCACGTCCGAAGGTGGCGTTCCTAACCCTGGGCTGTTGTCACGGACTGGTCCAAAGGAACACAGCGCTGTGACCGCTGGCTGGCCAGCCCCATTAGGGGATGCATGAACCGGCGGATCCAAACAGACCACGCTGGTGCAGGCCGCAGCAAGGCCCAGGAGGTTCAGGAAGTCCCGGGCAGGGCGCAATTTGCCCAGTCAGACCTGACTAGGTAAGGGAGGAAGAACCGCAGCCCTGTCCGCCAGGAGCCGAGCTCGGACTCAAGAGTCGAGCCTCGTCCCGAAGAAGGATCACCTGCTAAGGCACGAGTTCCAATGTGGCTCCAATAAAAAGGAGACCAGTCTGAGAGCAACCTAGAGGGCCAGAGCTCTGGACCGTCCCCCTCTGCCTGGAGGGGTTGCAGTTAGGCCGCCATCCAGGTGGGGTTACGCCCGGACCCATCAGTGCCGCAGGAATGCTGCTGAGCAGAGACCGAAGGGCCTGGCCTGGAACTCGTAAGGGGATCCCCCGCTTAAGAAACGGAGGAGTCTCCCAAGAAACAGACAGAACGAAGTGCAAGTATGTCCTGGAGGTCCAGGAAAGAGCCACACGCCTCATTCCGAGGATGGGATATCTGAGACAGAGAGACCATCCCGATGTGTGGATCAAGAATGGGGCGCAAGCCCCCCGTCCGTTAGGGACCAGGAATACCTGGACACGAACCCAGGGTCTGGAGGAGGATCCGCAACCTTCCTGATCACCTCTAGTTAGAGGGGCCAGGCAAGTCAGCTCGGCGGGCCGACAATGAGGTTGCGGACCCCAAGACCCCCGTGCGGCAACGGCTCGAAAGGGTGAGGCCTGCTCGCAATCCCGAGGCAGGACCTTTCCCTAGCACCTCCAACACCCAGAGATCCGGGAAAGCGGACCAGGTGGAGAAGGGGCGGAGCCGTCTCCCCACGGGGGAGCCCGGGTAGGGGTGACGGGGCCGGGGACAGCGCCCCTCAGCCCGTCACTGAGCAGGCTTGGAGGAGGGATTGGCAGAGGGCGCTCCTGGGCCTTTACCTCCCTGCTTCCCTTTAGAGGAAGCAGCTGGCTTGGAGTCAGGATGCTCAGTGCAAGCCTGCTGGCCCTCATGCTGGAGTTGATGGGCCGGTTGAGCCGCAGGGGCCGAGGGGCAAAGGGGCTTACGCAAAAGCTGCCGGTGGCCCTTGTCCCTCCGGGCGGAGGTGACCAAGTCCGGAGTGGTATCGGACTTCTCGGTTCCCTGGAGGTATCCCTCCACTCCAGGGCCGAAGAGGTCAGTCCCCAAGAAGGGGATGTCTGCCAACTTGTGCTGGGTTTCCGTTGAGAAAGAGGATAACCTCAGCCACGCCTTGCGGCGCATGGCCACTGTGGCCGCCACCGACCTGGCACAGGAATCACCTAAGTCCAGAGCAGTCTGAAGCTGCTGCTTGGCACCGCCTCTACCCTGTCCCCACCCTGCCGGACCGTGGTCCGTAGGTCGGCCAGGAGTGAGGAGCACCTCATCCAGGAGCCCAAAGGCGTGGGAGAAATGTGCCATCAGTGCAGCCGAGCTGGCCTGTCAGAGGCCTAGGGAGGACACAAGCGTAAACCTTAGCCCGACATAGTCCATCCTTTGGACTCTTTGTCGGGGGCCTAACCACATCGGCGTTCCCAGAACACTGGAAAACATTATGATGATTAACCCCTCAGCGAGGGTGCTCCAAGAAACCGACAAAGAACCGACAGGGACAGAGTACTTCCTGGCCATCCTGGCCGAGGCGCAGGACAGGAAGTAGGCCGCCGCCAGAGCTCCAAGGCCGGGCCGACAATGGCCTCAGCCACCGGGAAGGCCTCCGAGGGTGAACCCCCTCGGTCTAGAATATCCGTCAGGGGATAAGAGACCCGTTTGGACACAGGTTCAAGCTGCATCCCGGTGAACTCCGAGATGAGCTGAAGCAGACCCATAAAGGACAATGGGCTGTCGTCCACAGAGCGTTCCGGAGAGGACCCCGGGTCCTCCCGACTGGGGAACATGGAGGAGTTGACGTCGGACTCCGAAGGGTCTGCAAAGAGCTGCCTCAGGCCTGAGTCACTCTTCGCCCTCCAAGGGCGGGCGGGAGTGAGGGGAACAGACAACCTGCAGGATAGGTCGTGACCCGACCGAGGTTCCACTGAAGACGGTGGGGCAGCAAGGTTTGGACGAACAACCGGCCCTGGAGTGGGCACCTCGACTGCAGCGAGCGGTTGTGTTGGCCGATCAGGTGGCAGCTGCTTGCTGGATGGGGAATGAATCGGTGTCGATTGATTCCCGGGCAATAACAACTGCTGCCACATGAACTCCTCGTAACGTCGACGCCATCTGCATCGAAGCCACTCCTCATCCGAGGAGGGAGACGAGGAAGAACGGTAATGCCACTTAACTCGGTGTCCTGACCGAGATTGCCGAAGTCGGCGTGAGCGGCTTGACTGAGAAGAGGACAGAGACCCAAATCCTCGGGGGAACCGAGCGCCCGCTCTTCCCTCGGCTCGGACGAAAGGACCGAGGCCTGTCGCCCCGAAGGTACAGGCAGAACCTCGGCCTCCACCGGGGAAACTGGCGAAGGGATGGCGGCTCCAGCAGAAGACAGCCCAGATAACGGGTTGAGAGACTCGACAACGTCGACGGGAGTCCTGGCCGGCTGACCTGACGGGGACACCGTGAAGCCAGCGGCCTGAGCCGCAGCCTTGACCGAAATCGAAAGTCGGCCGGCAGGGGAAGGGGAGCTCTCCCACCAGCGCCGACGATGGGACTTAGCCTGCGACTCCTTTGACCTGGGCCGAGAGGCAGGTCCCGAAGATCCCTCTCCCTTCGAGGAAAGGGACTGGCGAAGCTCCTTGAATGAAGCTGAATGAGGAGAACTCAAGGAGAGTGGGATAAGCGCCGCGACCGGGGGGGGGGAACAGCCGCCCCCTCCATGGAGGAAAGAAGATCGAGCTGCTCAGCCGAGACAGCAGCCTGGACACTGCCTAGTGAGTCTCCAAGTATTTTTTTCCGCGCAAAAAATTTCAGGTCACCTGAGCCCCTAACGGGCCGCACAATCCTCCAGGGTGCTGGTCGAAAGGGCACAGCAAAAATCGCAAACTTGCAGATCATGATCCAAGTCGAGGCAGTAAACGCACGTGGAGTGTGGTACTTTCCTGGAGGTATTAACCGGGCGCCTCCGGGAGCCGGAAAACTAATTATCTATTGCAGCAGTGAGGGAAGAAGATCGAAGTTTTAGAAAACTTCCAACTAAATTCGGAGAGACCGAAAGAATCAGGAACCAGTCGGCACTGTGCGCTAAAGAGGGACCTGACCTTCCAAGCGTAAGGAAGATCTGGCGTCATGGGCGGGCGAGAGTTTTACCACCCGGTGGGTGGGAAGAGCCAAGCTGAAGACCTTCCGCAAGATTAAAAGCGGCAAGGAACCTGCCAATAAGTGTGGATGAACAACATATCCATGTCCCTAGAATAGGTCCTTGTACTGTTTTTAAACTGCAAGAGGATGTGCAGGATAAGTTCTACTGGAGATTGTTCCATTTTGTGCAGCTGCATACGAGAAAGATCTTTTCAAACTGCTAAACGAGTTTTAGGTATACTTAGTAATGGTTGGTGAGATGTTCTAAGGGACCCGGTGAATGGTTTCGGGTACTTCTTTAGTGGAACACCATACCCCAGTGTGTCAACCTTGTTGATGCAAAAGTCTGGAGAGGCTCACCACAGGAAGCATGACAGACATCTTTTTAAGTGCATTTTTTAATATTTCAAATGCTGTTTGTTTGATATCAAAGCTGCCATCTACTAACCAGGATCTTACATCACACAGATTCGATGCACGGGTGCAGAGCAATGGACCAAGGCAGTGGAAAGGACTGGGCTGCCAGCTGCACAGAGCCAAATATGATCACTTCCTTCCCGAAACAGCCATCCTGAAAAAAGTATTAGTTTCACCCATCTGATGTGCAAGGCTACTTCTGTCTCTGAAGACTTTTTTTTATGTTTAGCACTCCGCTTTCAAGCAAAAGTCAGTGTGTGTGTATGGGGGGGCTACAAGAGACAAGCATCATAACAGTTCCAAGGTACATTAATATACACAGGACAGCATTAAAGAAGAACAGATTCACTGAGCAAGATTTTCAAACATTTGCACATGTACAAATTCTTAAGCTACAGTTATCAATTTGGACTCTAACTGAGCAATGTTTGGAGTCACTTTCTACCAGCCAGTAGGAATTCCAATCTGAAGTTCGTTATATGAAGACGATCTGCAGTCAGATCATTCATTATTTTGGAACAATGAAGGCTGTGTCTTTGTTCCACCTCCTGTAATCTGTTGAGGACTGGGTACGGTTTAAAATTGGTACTCTGATACAGAGTCTGAGACACATTAATATAGTAAACTATACCAAGAAAAGGTGCATATCATAAGTACTCATACAATTTAGCTTCTTCAAATTTAATATGACTTACCAGGTATTTGTCCACTAGTTCAACAAGCTTGCCACTGGGAAAGAAAGCATTTGCCAATTCTTTAATCACCTGGATTAAACTGTTCAGCTGGAGAGAGAGAGAGAGAGAGAGGAGAGAGAGAGAAAGGGGGTGGGAGGGAGAATGAAAAAACTAAATTAGTAAAAGTTTTACTTGAATCCGTAACAAAGAAACAGTCAGCCAGTAATTACCAGCAAGCGATGGCTATAGTATTGAGTGGAAATGTCCCAGCCCCAGATATACCAGGTATGCTCTAAACAGAGTCCTCCACAGCTAAAGTAGAGCTCCCGAAAAAATAACGTGTTTTTTTTCTCTAGCTTGAAATCACAGGTTCCAACCTGAAACTAACAGATGGCACCAAACTCCAAAGCCTTGGAACTATAAGCCATCAGCGTCAGGACCTCTCAGAAACGTTTTGCTAGCTGAGGGCTGCCCGCAATGACATGCAACATCGACGTGTATATACTGTAATATGGGTGGCACCATCACTCATCAGTTCCCTGTTGGAGATTAGCCTCGGAGGGCCTCCAACTTTGAGGACTGAGGAGATAAGACCAGCACCAGGCATACAAGAAGAATCATGGATCTGGAAATAGGATACATGGAGTAAGGTCTGAGGCACAGCAACTTATACAGCCCTCACTGAAAGCAAACAGGGGAAGGAGTGAGGGTACAGCATGGCCTAATGGAGGAAACTCTCGAAGATCTACTGTTACAGTAAGTGAGGACAGCTCCTCCCTCAGGCCACACTTTTGGAGTGACTCCCCAGCAGTACAAAGCAGCAGGAAGGATGGTAAAGTTAGATATGTAATTAGGGCAAAAGGCCTTGCAGCATGAGAGACAATGTACATACTGTAATGTTTAGTGAAAGCGGGAACAGTGCTCCATGTGGCTGCAGAACATATGTTGGCAGAAAGGACATTTTTGAAATAAGAAACAGCATACCCTCTGTGGAGTGACTATGAACAAGGCATACAATTAAACAGGTTCATGCTGCAATTTGCTTACTTAAAAATGCAATTTGCTTGATCAAGTGCAGCCTTATCAGCAAAGTTGTTAATCATGATTTGCATCACTGTAATAAAAACTTAAGAACTGCAGTACTTTTTTCCTGCAACTGGGGTAAAAAGTACATAATTGTGGTCATTTAGCTTGTAATTTGCCCCCCAACAGTTGCACTCTGCTGGACTGTATACTATAATATACAAATTTTGTGAAACTGCACCTCAAACTTAGCTGGTTGAAGATCAAACATTTTTTGATTAAGAATTACTGCTAATCAAGTTTCCCAAATGAATTTATGCCTTGCATGAACACCAGGAAGTTTGCTACAGAACTTCCTATAACAGGACATAATACATGTGCTAGCCATTTGGACAGACACTGTTTAGACACAGGCGCACCCTCTTTCCCAGGAGTTAAACAAAAAGCCAAGAGGACTTTCTGCAGTCTTTTGAGTGATCAATACAGTATCTCAGTATCCCATGAACATCTAAAGCATCCGAGAACAAAACGGCCACTTCACAACCCAACTATGCCTGGTTACAAATACAGCAGCAGACAGAACAGCTGGCACCAGCCACAGAATTTATTTTTTTGTAAATGTATTAAACGCAGAGCAAAGTGCTAGTGCAAAATACAAAGTGCAAAACAACTCACATAATAATAACAATAATAATAATCATAATCATCTTTATTTGTAACGTGCCTTTCCAGGAGATCAAGGTGCTGAACATAAAATATTAAAAACACATTAAAAAAAATAACACCTTTAAAAGGAAAGCTGTGGTTTGGGGGCTCCCACCCCTGCAAACCTTACCTCTCATGGCTTAGTTGTAGGCTTTTTTTTCTACCACGGGAAAGTGGTTTTAGTTTTAGAAGTCCGCTACCGAGAGTGCTGCGGGCCAGCAGGAGCTCCATTTACTGTAAGGTGCAGCGCTGCGCCGCGCTTGCGGTGGGGCGCATGGTCTGGCGTCGCGCAACACGGTAAATGGGCACCATAGCATCCGCAGCACTTCGGGTAGCAGACTTTTTAAAACTAAAACACTACATAACGGCCACTTTCAACAAGCCTAAAGCGAGTAAGGTTTGCAGGTGAGAACCTAGCTACTACAGCTTTTCAATATTCCATAAAATCTACTTAAAATAAATTATTGCCATAATGTAATTTCCAACAGCAGAATAACATTAATAACTAAGAACTATCAGCTGGCACTATCAGGGAAAGCTAACCTAAATAAATAGGTCTTGAGGGCTAACTTAAAGCTTTGAATGGTCACAAACTCCCTTACGCAACAAGGTAGAGAATTCTATAGGGTAGGAGGCTATGTAAGCAAAGGAACAAGCCCCAGATGTCTTCAAATGCACTCTGGGAATCTTCAGCAATCCCTCATCGGTGGATCGAAGCGGTCAGGAGGGACAATAGGAGCACAGGAGAGCTTTCAGGTAGCGGGGTCCTTGTTCATGTAGGGATTTATAGGTCAGCAAACCGACCTTGAAGGTGATCTGGCACTGTACAGGCAGCCAGTGCAGTCCACGGAGCACAGGTGTAATGTGACTGGTCCTGAAAGTACCAGTCACAAGCCTGGCCAGCGCATTCTGTACCAGTTGCAACGACAGCAATCAACCCCGGTAGCTCTAGGTACAGGGCATTGCAGTAGTCAAGGAGGATGGTCACAAAGGCGTGGACCAAGGTAGAGAGATCATTGGGAGGAATCAGATGCTTCACCTGGGCGATATTCCTCAGATGAAAAAAATGAGGTCTTGACAACAGTTGACACCTGAGATTTCAGGGTCAGCTCACTGTCAAAAATAATGCCCAGCTTACGCACCTGATGTGAGGCAGCCAGCTGAGCATCCCCGAGCCAAAGCCCAGATGACTGTCCAGCCAACATACCTGCCACCCAACGATCTGAGTCCACCACCAACACCTCAGTCTTATCTGGATTAAGCCTCAGCCAGCTGATACTCATCCCGTCCTGAATCTCGGAGAGACTGTTGTTAAATACAGAGATCGCATCCTCCTGTCCGGGTACAAAGGACAGGTACAGCTGAGTATCATCTGCATAGCAGTGAAAACTCAAGCCATATCACCCAACAAGGTTTCCCAATGGCAGCAGACACACTGCAAACATGGGTGCCAAAATGGAGCCCTGCGGAACCCCACAGGATGGGGGAAGAGTGTCTGAGGACTAAATCCCAGTGACCACTCTCTGAGTCCTACCTTGCAGGAAAGATCTAAACAATCCGAGAACAGTGGCAGATAGTCCACAGATGAACCGCAGGTGCTTCAATAGCACACCATGGTCCACAGTGTCAAATGCCGCAGAGAGATCAAGGAGGACCATGATGGAACAAGTCCTCCAATCTCTTGCTATCAAGAGATCATTTAGCACCCAGACAAGAGCAGTTTCAGTACTATGTCTCTTCCTAAATCTGGATTGGAGAGAATCATAGACATCGTGGGTGGTAAGATGGTCATCCAGCTGCAGTGCAACCACCTTCTCAATAACCTTACCCACAAGGGGCAGGTTAGACACATGTCTGTAGTTAGCAGGACAATCCGGGTAAAGGGAGGGTTTTTTCAGGACCGGTCGCATGACCGCCTCCTTTAGGGGGTCGGGAAAGATCCCCCTCTCCAATGAATTCCAGACTACCTCTGCAAGGATCGGGCAGATCTCATCCACGCAACCCACTAGGAGTCGCGTGGGGCTCGGATCCAAACTACAGCTGGTTGGCCGCAAAGTCTGGATGACCCACACAATGTTGATGAGTTCTGGCTGGCTAAAGTCTGTCCAAACAAACCGGGCGCTTGCAACCTCCTGCCGACCACAACAACCCTTAGAGGTGGTCTGGTCGATCTCTGACCTGATGGCGGCAACCTTATCTGCAAAAAATTGAGCAAACTCATCACACTTCTCTTGTGAAAAAGCTCCAAAAGACTGGAGGCAGATTGGATTGCACAATCTGTCCACAGTCCGGAAGAGCGAGCTGGTCGATTTTGTGCAGCAGCAATCTCCTTGGACAGGAATTCTGCCGTCTTACAGGTGATTGTCGATTGATAGATTGTATAATGTTCCATCAATCTAAGCCTGTCGCCCTCCATTCCCAATTTCTGCCAGGCCCACTCCAACTTTTGCCCCACTCTCCTCAACTCCTTCAAGGTCCCATCAAACTACACAGACCTTGGACAGAGGGAGAGAGGGCGAACACGAACAAGGAGCATTAGAATCCAGGGCCTCCATTACCACCATATTAAAGGCAGGCACCAGGTCCCCTGGATCCATGCACTCCCTCAGCACGCTCGACAGATCCAGCACCACTATTAGGCCATCTGGGCTCACAACCCGCAAAGGGCAGTACTGGACCATCTCCATGAGGGCAGGCCTATTGGGGAACCATAAAACTGACCTCTATGGTTTTACGGTCAGACGATCTGACTAGTTCCACCACCAAGTCAGATATCTCCATCCCAGGAGGAATACCAAGTTCAATTAAGTGACCTCCAATGTGGGTTGCGGAGGTAACAACCTGCACGAGGCCCAACAAAGTCATTAGTTGAAGGAAGTCACAACCAAATTGCGAGAGTTCATCGTCGACCCAGGCACCGAAATCTCCCAGAATCAACCCTCTGGGGAATCCCAATACCATGCTGACAATGAAGTCCGTGACTTCCTGCAGGAACTCTTTCCCATCTCCGGGTGGACGGTAGATGAGCAGTATCCTGCACCACACACCCGCACCCACAATACACTCAAAGGACCTGGTGGACCCCACTGGCACCTCCATAAGGCCCAGTTCTGATCTAAAACATGGTTACACCCCAGCCCCTACGATCCATTCTCGGACACTGCATCACCGAGTACCCGGCCAGAATGTCTGAGCCCAATATTAGGCCAGCATTCTCATCCAGCCAGGTCTCGGTGCTGCATGCCAGGTAAGATGTCCCAACAAGATCTGCTATAATAGCAGTCTTGTTTCGAATGGACCTGGTGTTGTATAACACCATCCGAGCAGACCACGCCACCTGCCTGCATTCAACAGAACCCTTAGGTATGGGAATCAGACAGGGAGGGCCCCTATTCTGATCTCATTATGCCCCAGGGCATCTCCTTGTCCCCACTACCTCTATCCAACCGCTCCTCTCCGTTCCCCCAGGCCCAGCTCCTCCCCCTTATCCTACTATCCCCAGGGCACGACATCTACTGCTATGCCTCAGCTGACAAAGGGGACAGTCAAAGGCGAAGGTCCGTAGTCTGGAGGGGAAAGCGCCTGACCTTCTTACTACCCTCCCAAAATATTTCATATAGAGACAGTAACACAGTCAATTAAAATCACACACACAAACAATACTCCAACACTAAAACCACTCACCCACTCAATCCTTACACCATCAAAAACAACCATTATAAAATGGCAAGAAAAATCCATGGGCTCTGATTGATCAGTTTGGGACTGGACCCGTGATGTTATTCAGTACAACATCATGGGTCTAGTCTAACCTCAGATGACCTCATAAACTGTTACTGGAATCACTCCACTGCAGCCTGCTTAGTCATCATCATCGCTGCCAGTCCGCTTCAATCATTCTCGCTCTGAAGCTGCCTGTAGTGTAGTGTTCACTTCCTCCCACTATGTCCTCTTTACTCTCCGGCACAAACAGTAAAAAAAAAAAATTCTTGTCCCCTTTCTTCCATGAACTGCTTCAGTCACTGCAACTGCCAGTCGGCGGTTCAGCGGCTTCTGCTCTCCCGCCCATCCCAAACAGACTAAGCGGTCTCCCAAACAGAAACTAAGCGTGTGTTTCGTGGCATACTGCTTCAATTAAAAAAAAAAAAAAAGTATTTTATAAAGTCTTCCTCCTATCACCTTCAGTGCTTCGCTACCCCTGCTATAGGAATCTACTTTCCCTGGCCATCCTGAACAGACTGACTGGTCGGCCTCTGCTGTCCCTGCCTTCCCAGAACAGACTCAGTATGCCTCTTAAAAAGCACATTGCAGTTCTCACTTACCCTCAGTGGGGAGTTTTCTGATGATCTCCCTTGTTTCACTTTTCGGTATCAACATGACAACTGCATCAAGCGATGTCAAAATGATCACAGGGGTGGGGGGTTGGCTTTCAGCTTCACAGAGACAAAGGAAACAGCAGGGGGCTAAAATAAACATACACAGGAGAACATAAAGATGGGGTTGGAGACCACAAAACAACAAGTGTTTTGTACAGGATGGAAGCAAGGTTCAGTGTGCGAAGCCACTGATCCACACAATTACAACAGCTCCAACTACAGGCGAAAAAAATATTCAGGACAAAAATGCATGGACTACTTCTTGAAGCACAAGGTTTCATACCACTTTCTAGAAATAAAAGATTAAAAATTAAAAATAAAACATCTAGTTTTTTTTTTTTTTTTTTTACAACTGAGCCATTTGTAATAGTAATAATGCACTCCAGGGTGTGGGTTGTGCTGTGATAGCGTCACGCCTTGCCCGTTGGTGCTTTTCGACCTTGGCCTCGTGCTCAACCAACAAGGCATGACGTTATCAGCATCAACCTACTCAAGTAATACTGCTTAAATAACCTCTTATACTCACAATTCTCAAACACACTCAAATACTCTAACACCACAATTACACACCATACATAAAAAAATAATCAGTACTCAAAAAAAGACTACGAATCCCCACCACCAACAATTAACAACATAGCAGCAGGTTAGGGACCCGATGCAAACAGAACAGCCCAATCAGTTTTGCTCTAGGCTTTCTCAAGGGTTGCTGGGTGAAGCTACCAGGTGGGCTTACATTAGCCCAAATTTAAAGTGACAGTATGTGCAATGTTCTAACACAATATAAAGTAACAACAACAACAACCAGGTTCTATTAAGACATTAAAAACAAACACTGCAACACTCAGACTCTACACATGGTACAACTAGGCATATTAAAAATGGTTACATAGCTCAGTAAATATTATATTGACAATACAGCAGTAATACCAACAGCTGAATAAAAAGGGGAGAGATATCTCAATACAGGTGAGGAGAGCTTGAAGAGAAAGAAACAAACTAAAATTATTATGATAATAGTAACAGTAACACAAGATAAGCCATTTTAACCACAGGAAACCAAATGAAGGGGTGGGAGGAAGGGAAGGAGGAAGAGTGGGGCCAGTTACAGTGTTGGGTATGTTTAATGAAGGAAGCACACTCCAACATCTTATTCATCTCTGGTAGATGTAGTGTTTTGATACACTAGCTGTACCATGTATAGATTTTGATTGCTGCAGTATTGATGTTTTAGTATCTTAACAGAACCTGGTTGTTGTTGTTTTATATTGTGTTAGCATTTTGCCCGTACTGTCATTTTAAATTTGGGCTAATATAAACCACGCTATAGCTTCACCCAGCAACTATTCAAAAGCCTACAGTGAAACTAACTGGGCTTTCCTGCTTGCATCAGATCCTCACCTGCTGGTGCTGCCACTAAAGAGCCGTTTTGCACTGTGTCTTACATTAGCACTTTGCTCTGCATTTAATAACTTGACAAAAAAAAAAAAAAAAAATGAAAGTCTGTGATTGGTGTCGACTTTCCGTCAGCTGCATCTGAAGTATGGAGTAGTGCCTCACTGTGGTTGGCATGCTCTGGATAATAGACAGAGGGTGCATGTTTTGATTCAGTGTAAATTCAGATACCCCCTTCAGTAGAAACTTAGGATTCATATGCAAAACGACACTGTCTTTGTGAAAAAGACTCCAAGCAGAGGTCATCGCAACTAAAAAAGTTTACCATGAAAAGAAACTTAAGCCACAAACCATGACAGGTTCATAAGGAGCCAAAGTCAGTTTCTCAAGAACAACAATTAAAGTCCCAAGGTGGGACTGGATTAAGGATAGGAGGTTTCATATGAAGAACACCTCTCAGAAACATACGGACAACTCTAGTTCGGCAACCATCTATAGAGGGATGAAAAGCTGATATAGTGGACAAATGCACCTCAATAGAGGAATACTGCAGGCCAGAGTCAGACAGGGAAAGCAAATATTTCAGCACATCGTTCACAGAGTGACAGAGTGATCCACCATAGTGGACACCCCTGGGATAAATTGAAACCCCTTCCCCAAGCAGTTTATATGTTTTGTATAATGTCCAACATGCTGGCTATAAATTAAGTGCTGAAGTGCTTATAAAACTTTCTGTGCATATTAACCTAAAAACAAAACTAAGTACAGTTACAAAATGAGAGGGCTGTCTTAATATAAACACAACAACTTGTGTCTGCTTTTTTCTAGTTGTTAGCAGCCCCCTTCTTAAGATATATTTTGCAGCAAACAGCATGATGTAATTTGACCCTGCAGAAGAGTTTAGCAGATCACAGAATGTTCTGACCTCGACTCTGACCTTTCCAATGTTGTAAGCAAGTTCTTCTGTGCTCCAGGTGGCTGCCACATAACTTATCTATGGAGCAACAGTGACCCCTAGTGGCTAGTTTTATATTGTCTGATGTTAATCAAAAGGCAGGGGAAATTGTTTTTCCAACTTCTAGTGAGCTTATAAAAAGCCCTACTTCAGTGTTGAGATAGGAAGAGATAGCTAAAAAGATAAAAGACCTCCTTGCAGTGTGTGCTTTCACACTGTTTGATTCATGTTAGGCTGAAGAAATGCCTTAGAAACTGTTGAAGCTAAGCAGTTATCCGACTTACCATTTTGCTTTCTGTATATTTTATTGATGAAAATAAAATGATAAAAGCACAACCATGTGTTTTTATGCACCTGACTTGTGGTTTGCCTGAAATTGTGTTATCGAAACCCGTCCGGTGACACATAGGACATGTAAAAGGGTATATATTCCAGGAAGTAGACCACTAAGTGAAGTACTTCCTTTTCAGGGAATAAGTATGTCTGGTAGAAGACTTCCTAGGCACAAGCAGGACATCAGCAACCTTAGGGGATATCCCAAAATGTGCAATGGCTACGTTTTCAGGAGCTGTGCATGCAAGTGCAGGGACTTCAGGTTCAGATGGACAAAGGATCCCTTGACCTGTGACAACAGACTCCGACAAAGAAGTCAAGGGACAGGAGGCTCCAGCGCTAGATGCTGAAGGAAGGATGCCAGAATGGAGCAATGAGGATGACAGGAACACACTCCACCTGCATCTTGAGCTGAACCCTCTGTATTACAGGAATGGGGGAGGAAAGGGAAAACATGTCTTGCCAAAAACCTCCAGGCCCTGGAGTGAGCGAGCAGAAATGTGGTGGTTTTGCATTGTGTGGGGAGGCAAAGGTCCAGATCTGGATGATTCCATCTTGCGAAGAGGTCATTTACCATGGAGGGCAGCAGTTCCCATTCATGACCCATTGACTGATCTGCTTAACCTGTCTGTCAGGATGGTTTTGCACCTGGTAGAAACAGTCACTAGCTCAAAGCTGCGAGACAGAGCCCAGTTCCACACTCTCACTGCTTCCCTAAATAGGGGATAGGAGTGAGTGCCCCCCTATTTGTTGATGCAATGCATCACACAGACGTCCATCTGGATTAGCAGAGGACCAGGGCAGAGATGATTCTGAAAGGTCTGGAGGCTGTACAGGACATCCCACATAGTCAGGACATTTAAGTATAGCTTGGCCTCCACCTTGGTCCATAACCTCTGTGTCTGGCAAGGGCCACGATGAGCACCCCAGCCAGAGCCCAAGGCATCTGTGGTAAGGTTCTGTACAGGAACTGGTACAGGATGGAACACTCTTCAGTACGTTTCGTGATCATTTCATCATAAAAATGCTCTGTGATGAGGGACGTGACAAGAACCATCTGGTCCAGCTCATCAGTCAACTGACCCACTGGATACTGTGTCCCCACGAGGTATCTTCATACCAAGACAGCCAGTGGCAGTCATTATGGCCAGAGCCATGAGGCCCAGGAGGCATAACACCGCCATTTAGGCTGGGGTCCCATTCGGTGCACTCTCTCTCCTACTCTGCAGCCTCTGGTTCTAGCTCTAGCTGTTCTGTTAGCCATTTTGTACCTTTCTCCACCATCCAACCCTTCAAACTTTTCAGGCAAGCTAAGGATTCTTTTGTTGGATCTCCGACCCTGTTTTCTTGGTCATCAGCCTATTCATTTAATATTTGAATCTGTTCCGTGATAAATCTGTCACTATGTTTTCCAACTCTCCGATCAGAGTCTCCACTTCATCAAGCTGCTTAGTAAGCGTGGAGGTGGTTTTGGCAAGCCCGGTCATCACTGACTGAATGTGTGAGATCTGGGCTGTCAAAGTCTCAAAACTGGCTTTACCTTCTTGTTGCAAGCTTAAAACTAATGCTGTTATTTTGTTCTGTGGCTCCTTCTCTTTGTCTTTTCCCACCTCTTGTGCCATGCTACGTGATCTTGTCCTGGCCCCCCCAAACATCTGATTACCCTTCACAACTCAGCTCAAAGTCGATGGCAGCCTGTCTTTTAGTCAATTTACCAGTTGCCATCAGTTAACTCTGTAGATTTTGGGTTTTCCAAAAATCACAGACAATGAGAAAATGCTGTATTTGCTACTTTTTGTTCGGTGCAAGCTGGAGCCCATTTAGTGTCCCCCCCCACCACTGTTGGATCCCAAGCCAAGCCCCCTCAGGAGGCATAACACTGTCTGTGCAGAGGCATAGTTGCTCCTGTATACCAAGTGTGCCTCAGAAGTCAAAGTGTCTGCCCCATCCTGTGACAGGAAAGCACATCCCTCTTATGTACTGCAGTCTTTGGCAGAGAGTCAACACAGACTTTGGCACATGTACTGGCACTCCCAAATCAACAAGCGACATGTCCAAGACAGGGTATGTAGCCGCACTTCCCTGGAGCTGACCTCCAGGAGCCAGTCATCCAGATAAGGGAAAATATACAGGCCTTCCCTGTGAAGGGCTGCCACCACTATTGCCAAGCATTTGGTAAAGACCCACAGCGCTGATGACAAGCCAAAAGGCAATACCTCCTTAAACTGATACAGTTGCCCTCCGGCATAAAGTGGAGGTACTGTCTGTGGGATTTCCTGTTCTTTATGTGAAGGTATGCACCTTTATGTTCAGAGAACAGAACCAATCCCTGTTTGCAGTAGGGGAATCTGAGCCTGCAGGATACCATTCAAAACTTTCTGTATTCAATGTGTAGGTTGAAATACACAAGATCCAACATAGACTGCAGATCCCTGTCCATTTCGGGACAAGGAAGTATCTGCAATAGAACCCTTTAATTCTCCTGAGGAGGAACCCGTTCTATGGCAAATTTTGGAAAGGCATCAAAGAAGCCATGGCAAGAAAGGATCAGAGGGAGGGGTAGGAGCAGTGGTGCACCTAAAAGAAGCCATAATGGTGGCGACAAATCAGTTCATTAGGCTGAGTAACAAGGAACAAACCACTATGGTTCAAAAAGGAGATGGCAGAGAAAGTGAGAGACAAAAAGGTGGCTTTCAGAAAATACAAGGAGACAAGGATGAGGATAGGGCAGTGTACCTACAGAGAGAGAGAGAGAGATGGAGGCAGGGAAAGCTGTTGGGAGCGCAAAGGCGCAAACAGAGGAGAGATTAGCACAGATGGTAAAAGGAAGGGGAACAAGACATTTTATAGATACATTAGCGATAGAATGAAGGCCAGGGGAGGGATTGTAAGGCTCAAAAGGGGAAGATGGGGCATGTGTAGAGGGCGATCTAGAAAAAGCATCAGCACTGAATTAATACTTCTGTTCAGTATTCATGGTGGGGGGGGATAGGGATCACAACTAGGCAGCAGAAACAATGGAGAGAGAGGAGAGAGGGGGGTTAACACCAGTCCTTTCACAAAAGAGAGTCCTGGAGGACTCACAAAATTGAAGTGTGACAAAGCGATGGGACCAGATGATATACACCGAGGATATTAAAGTAATTATGGACTAGTGCTAGCAGCACCACTGGTGGCCCAGTTTAGTGAGCTGTTTGATACAGGGTAGTTCTGGAGGACGGAAGGGGGTAAATGTAGTCCCTCTCATAAAAGTGATAGCAGGGAGGAGGCAAAAAACTATAGGCCAGTCAGCCTCACCTCAGTAGTGGGTAACATTATGGAGGCGCTGCTTAAGGAAAGGATTGTGGAACACCTGGAAACCATGGGAGCACAGGATCCAAGGCAGCATGGATTCACAGCAGGAAAGTCACGTCAAACAAATTTGATTGACTTTTTTGACTGGGTGACAAAGGAGGTGATCAGGGAGGAGCAGTGGATATCGCCTACTTCTACTTCAGCATGGCCTTCAACACCATACTGCACAGAAGGCTAGTGAACAAGCTAGGCAGCCTGGGTGTGGGCCACAAAGTGCAAAACTGGGTTAGAAACTGGTTGAGGGCACAAACAACAAGCACTCCTGAGAACCCTGTGCCTAGTGGCCCTGAAAGAAATCACAGCAAACTGGCTGAGGGAGGACCCCTCCCTCATTTGAAGGCTGGGTGACAGGGGTAAATAATCTGGAAAGGATGGAGAGGTTGACAGCAAGCCTATGACTAGCCACTGATAAACACCAAGAGATCTGGACCAGCTGGGGGAGGGAGGACCCTGCTCGGTAGGACAGAGGGGAAAAGAAGAAGCAGAGCAAATCCTACCCTAGGAGCAGGGGTTGAGCACAGGGCTTCCCCTGCACACCGAGACAATGTAAAGTCAGTTCTACATAATACGAGTCTGCCACAGATGTTGGTTAGTGTCCTCATCACAAGCACCAGATGTTTTGAGGGTTTAGTTTCAAATTCTTCCTAGGCCTCACACCTGCTGTTATGTTTTGCAGGCCTAGACATCAGTAGGTAGGCAACACAAGGTCAACCATTTGAAAATACTAGAAGAACAACCTTGGAGGGCGGTGGGCCTTTAAGCTCAATTTTAGACTATACCTAAGATTCAATACTGTTATCCACCATCTGTAATGTATGACAATTATGAGTGCCTGGGCTCTCTGTCTGTGACAGACCCTGGAAATGTATGTTCTTCTCTCTACTGACTCGATGCTTACAATAAACGGAGTTTAAAAAAAAAAAAAACTGGTTGTGGGACAGGAAGCAGAGGGTGGTAGTAAACTAGATCAAATCTGAGGAAAGGAGGGTGACCAGTGGGTGCCTCAAGGATCAGTCCCGGGCCAGTCTTTTTAATGTCTTCATCAGTGACATTGCTGAAGGGCTGGAGGTGAAAGTTTGTCTATTTGCAGAGGATACCAAGATCTGCAACAGAGTAGACACTCCAAGGGGTGGGGGTAGACAAAGAATGAGGAGGGATCTGGGAAAGCTGGAAAAATGGTCTGAAGTGTGTCAATTAAAATGTAATGCAAAGAAGTGCAAAATCATGCACCTGGGGCAACGAAACATTGTGGAGAGCTACAGGATTTGGGGAGAAAGGTGCTGACCGTCACCAGGGAAGAAAGGAATTTAGTGATAATCATCTCAGATGACCTAAGGGTGGCCAAACAGTGTAACATGGCTATGGGGAGGGCAGTGGGACGTTGGGGTGCATAGGAAGGGGTATCACTAGCAGAAGAAGGGAGGTGGTGAGGCCATCGTACAAAACACTGGTGAGGCCTCATCTAGAATACAGTGTTCAGTTCTGGAGGCCGCATCTTCGCAAGGACATAGACAGGGTAGAGGCGGTCCAGAGAAGGACGACCAAGATGGTGCAAGGCTTGTATCAGAAAACATGGACAGATTAAAGGACCTCAATATGTATACACTGGAAGAGAGGAGGGAACGGGGGAATAGGATGGAGACCTTCAAGTATCTTAAAGGCTTGAGCAAAGTGCAGGTGGGTGACATATTTCAGCATGAGAGTTGTACAGGGACCGAGGGGCATGAGGGGATATTGGAGGGGGGCAGGATAAGGGGAAATGAGAGAATTTTTCTTCAAGAAAAGGGTAGAAGATGCCTGAAATAGCCTGTGGTAGATGCTAACATAGTGGGGGGGCGAAATCAAGCATGCATAGAAGAGACATAAAGAAACCATAGATGTGGGAAGAGAGGTGAAAGCCAATGACCAAGTATAATCAGTAGGTGCAGGCAGGGACTACAGGCAGACTACGTGGCCTAGCAGTCCTTATCTGCCGTCAACTACTATGTAACTTCTTCCTCAGAAGGACAAATGGCCCAGAGGATAAAAAGGAAAGAGGTGGATGATGATCTGAAGGGTCTGTAATAGATCCAGAGCATGTCCCTTCCAGTTATCTCCAGAACCCACTCATCTATAAGTGATCTCCTGCCACTGTCTTAGATCCCCACTCACCCTTGAGGTAAAAGCCGAGGGGGAGAGATGGAAGAGAGTCCTGTGGGAATCGGGGAGAGAGAAGGGCAGTAGGGCCATCAGAACGGATTCCTCTGAGTGCTTTTGCATGAGCAAGGGGGAGAGAGAGTTGTGCCCGGAAGAGGCATGACTACCTTACTCAGCAGACTGATGAGAGGAGCCCCAACCACAACCTCTGGCAGAAGTGGGATACAGGGACTTCAGACCTTCAGAGTTATTTTAGAAGCCTGAAGGCCAAGTAGGGCCTTTTCAACATCACAGCCAAATAATTCTGACCTTTTACAGGGAGCACTGAAAAACTACCTGTTACACAACTCTGAGCCAAGAACATCTTCTCATGCAAATGACAGAAGCTGCAGCCCTGGCAGAAGCATTAAAGATGTCATAAGCCAAGCACAGTAAATGTTTGCCAGCCTTAGCATCAGTAGATAATGTTTTAGGTCAATCAATCTTGGCAAAGCCATCAGGCAAAGCCTGGGCAGCAGTAAATGTGGCTTTCCACAAGCTGTTCTGACATTTGATCATGTGGGTCTGGGAGGAGGAGCATGGCACCTCCAAAAAATTCTATAAGATTCCATTTAGTGGAATCTTCCTGTTCCACATCAAAGCCCATGGTAGACTGTATTTGCTGCATCATGGCTTGGAAAGATATATCCTCAGCAGGAGATAGCTGTGTATAAACCACTGAGTCCTCACTACAGGAAGCGAGGGTAGAACTAGAGTGAGAGGGACCCTCCATAAATTGTTGTTCAGCCTCATATTTCTCCTCTAAATCTACCTCTAAGTCCATTTCATCATTGTCAGCACAAGTGACAATGTGTGCCTCAGAACAGACTGGCAACAGTTGAGGCGCAGGAATCTCTGGCATGCCAGTGGAATCAGTGCATGGGGGCGGAGCACCAAAAGGCCCTGTCGGCAGAGACACTGCCTTCAATTGCAACACTGGCAAAATGCATTGAATCATTTCAGAGAATGATGCCAGCACAGCCTGGGAGTCGATGGGCCCTGAAGAAGGCCTGGGACTAACTGCATCAACAGGCTTTGGCCCAATGACGATGGCTTCATACTGTCCAAAGTAGGTATGGCAGCACCCAAGCCAAGCTTGATCTTGGTGTCTCAACAACAGTAAGGGAGCTGTAGTCGATGTGGCTCAAGCAGGCACAACACGGACATATCTTTTCTCAGTGGCGACTAGGACTTGCGGCAAGGCAGACTTGTCTTTGTCTCTGTGTTTGCGTTTATGGATGGACAGCGAGGAGGCCAAAGACAATGATCATTCCGTGTCTTTAATCCTCAGATTCGGCAACTGCTTCTTGATCAATGGTGAGGGAGAAGCAGACTTGAGCCAGTTCCTTCTCCATGGCTTGCAATGCCTTTAATGAAAGAAAATTTTCTTGAGCTTTCTTACACTGTCACCTTGTAGCCTGGCTGAAGCTCTGGCAAATCTCTCAAGTTCTCACACTGTGATCCAGGAAATGGAGAGACTGACTTATTTAACTCAAGACAGAATAGGTAAGTTCCTGGAGCACTGCATCAGGTGGACAACTGCGAGGGAATGACAGGTTCCTTATGCAGGGAAATGGGGGGGGGGGGTTCACTGCACCTTGTAGAAAGGATGGATAGGTTATCAGTGTAGGAACAGACCATTATTTAACCATACTGTGTACCTTTAAGTAGGAAAGCACTATTCCCTCTAGACTGGCCGAGGATCCATGCAGAGCCATCCAACTCTTTTAGTAGTATTGAAGTATAGTCTATCATGCCCTAGTTTGTTTTTAAATTGTTATTTTAAGATTGCAGATGCCTTCTCGAACCCCAGGGTTTGAGAGAGCACCTACCAGGACCCTCAGAGAACTGTGGCTGCCACTTCAGTGCAAGCTTCTCCAGGATTTGAGAGGGCACCTACCAGGACCCTCAGCCCTCCTGTTTGGACAACCCTCAGGACTGGAGAGCCGTAACCACCACTTCAGTGCAAGCTTCTTCAGGTATGGGGCTTGGACATCAGAGCCAGCCATTCTTCAGGCTCCCTCCTACGCTCGGACTATGTTTTGGCACCTTTTTTTTTTTTTTAAATCTGTCGGCAGATTGCAACTGATGGTCTTTGCACCAGAGCTTTTTCTGCCATTTGTTGCTGAATCTTTACTTGTTTATTAATGCTGCCTTAATTTCATTTGGATGACTGGGACAATTTAGCAGATCTTAAGAGTTACCTTAACTGCATAGATTTTGTGAGCATGACATTAAGTGACTGCATTTATTTGCATTAGAAGCACCTTATTTTATTACAGTCACCTTAATTGCCTGCATTTTTATTTTCCAGCCCACTTTCCCCATCTGCAGTTTATCGGCACCATGCACTAGAGGGCATCCCATCTTCAACTTCTACTCTGCAGAGCTGCATCGACCCCCGATCCCCCACCTGTTCATCCGCCTAACGTTAGGTGGCACTACTTCACCCAACTGCCTCCAATTTAGGTCAGGCACCCACCCTGCATCCCACCACAGCCTTATCCTGCAACAACTCTCCATCACCTAACTTTCCAAGGGTGCAGTTAGTTATCATGCACACTCACATTGAGAAAACCCCACCTGCCTGGACCTTCCTAGTAGAGACACTCCTTGCTATACTGTCACCCCAAGTGACAGGGGTTAGGAGGCACTCTGATCTAACAATAACAAAATAACCCCCCAATTAAAAACTATCCCTTGGGAGACAGGGTGTGGAATTGCTATCGCAAGTGAGCTGCAGACAAGCCCCCTCCGCTACTCAGCTATAACTAGACCTTACAAGTCACTGACTGGGGACAGCACCCCTGCCATGACCACTATATGGCCTAAACCTACTAGGGGTCCTAGCACACAGCAGTGTACCATAAAACAACAAAGGCACTAGCAATGGCGGTACTTTCTCAGACTGGTGCTGCAGATCCTATTACTAAGATCGGGTAACATCCACCCCATCCTTGGTCCACCCCAGGTGGTGAACTCAGCCCCCAGGTTATCTTAAAAACTGCCTCCCTGAACACTGGCAGCCTCCTACCAAAGACGGTTCAGTTCAAAGCCTGGGTGAGACAAAACCAGCCAGATATCATCTCGCTCACTGCGACATAGCTATCCTCTAAAACCCCCGACACTTCTATCTCCCTACAAGGGTATAACCACTTCCAGTTAGACCGTATAAGTAAACGGGAAGTTAGATGCCTAATCTACCCACAAAACACCTTGCAAGGTTATAAAATCACCCCAGATGGGACCAGTGATAGCTGTGAGTGCCTAGCAGTACGCCGAATATTGAAGAATGGGAGGAAGAACCCAACCCATATGACCGTTTACATTCCCCCAGGAAGGCAACAAGTTGGACTACACAGTTTTGCCTTGCATTACAAGCAAGTAAGCCAGAATCGAGACACTGTAGTCGTGGGTGATTTTAATGTCAGTTGGAAGGTTATAAAGACCAAATACATAATCTTTACCTTACACAAGCTGTTACAGAACGTACCAGAACTAATTACAAAACAGGCACTTCAACCCTTATGGATTGGGTCCTCAATATCCACCCAGATAGGTTGAAGGAGGTTACTGCGATGCCTGATGTTCTGAGCAACCACTCACCAATTGTGTGTAGTTGGTCTGCCAAACTAACCGAGCCAGCTCCCAAAACAACCTACAACAGGGTACTCCGCAAAGGGGCACCAAGTGCATTTAAAGCCAACGTGGCCCAACTAAACTGGAGCCAGCTAGATTCCACCACCAACATTGATGCAGGCCTCGACCACTTCATAACTGTGTTTAATGCCATTGCAGATAAATCTGCCCCTTTCAAGAAGCAGGTCGTCTGAGGGGACACTGCCACATGGGTTACACCGTCAATGCTTGCTCAAATGCAGGACAGGGTCAACCTATGGCACAAAGCCAAGGAATCTGGCATGCAGGCACACTGGCAAGAATACAGGGCAGCTAAGAATAGGTGTACCAAGAATATCAGACAGGCTAAGACTAATGTTTATAAAGAGTAGCAAACTAGCTGGTGGGGAATGGGGAAGGTGTTCTGGGAATCACTAAAGGATCTCCTGGGTAGGGATGATAACGTCACCAACAATGCTCAACTCAAATGAAAGCATCATACTCTACCCTATTGAGATAGTCAATTCATTCAATAAAGCCTTCACTGACCTTAGCACAGTTTCCCCTCCAGAAGACAAACCCACTGCCACCACTGTATCCCATGACGACACCCAAAAAGACCAATGTAGGCCACAATTCCAGTTCAGATCTGTCTCAGTAAAGGACACGGTCCATTATGTTAAGTGAGTACTGGGGAAAAGAAAGATGGGAAGCGACTCACTTGACATGAAACTAGTTGCCCTGGTCCTGGATAAGCTCGTCATCTCCCCCCCCCCCCCGGACTAAACTTTTTAACCTATTCCTCAGATTCTCAAAAAGAATGGAAAAGTACCCTAGTCATCCCGTTCATAAAAGTGGAGACTGCACATCAGTTGCAAACTACAGGCCTATCTCCATTCTCTCACCACAGCACTTGAGAGAATTATATCTGACCAACTCGTCTCATACCTCAGTCAGTATAATGTCCAGTGTGAAAAACAACACCCTTTCCGTAAAATGTACAGCACCTCCACTGCACTGATCGAATACACAAGCATACTACACAAAGCTCTTGACAAAGGACACCTGGTGGGCTCTATCTACATAGATCTCACCAAGGCCTTTGATTTAGTAAACCATGCAATACTACTAACGAAGCTACCCACATTAGGTCTCTCTGTGGACACTGTGCTCTGGTTTAAAGTTACCTCTCAGGCAGATCATAACAGGTTAAGCTAAATAGGAGCACTCTGATGCCAGGCCTGTCACATAGGGTGTGCAGCAAGGCTCCATCCTGGGGCCCCTTTTGTTCAGCCTCATCAATAACCTTCCCAAAGCCTACCCTAGTTCCATCGTCTTACTTTACACAGATGATGCAGTCATCTCTGCAAGGAACCCCTGCCAGGACTTACCTACTTACTCAAGACCTCAAATGCAGCTTTGCATCCCTCGAGAATTGATTCCAGCAGAACAAGCTTGCGCTCAACTACAAGAAGACCAAAACAAAACAATGCACTTCTCAAGTGCACAGAAGAAAACTAAGGCACAAGCGCTCAACATCCTCAACTGTAAGTATTACTCTCTATAGAACAGGTAGAAACTTTCAAATACCTCAGGGTCACCATCGACCAGATTAACATTTGCACCATGTCGACCAAATCGTCTGCAACATTAACAGGAGACTAGGAGCACTATATAGACATAAGCACAACCTTACCCTGAAAGCCAAAAAAGTGTCAGTTGCAAGTTCCATCCTCCCCATAGTCGACTATGGCCTAACAGTCTATGGGAGTGCCACAGACACTGTGTTAAACAGGGTCCGTTAGTCCTGAACAAACCCTGGTGCTTTGTAACTGGGGCTGACAAAATCATGCACACCTGCACTCTTTATCTCTCTCTCACAAACTGGCTTCCCCTACAGAACAGAATAAAATTTCAAGCCTGCCTGCTAGGGATGAAAGCCCTCATGGGCCTGACCCCCCATCCCCGGCTGCAAGGTCTCCTACAACCTACTCAAAATCCTTACTCAATCAGAGGCATGACTATCAATACATTGGCTGTTCCATTCAACCAAACAGCTTCAGCCAAACACTCCTTTGCAACCAGGGCACCAAGCTGGCTTAATTAATTTTAGGAAATACAAAAGACACCAACTAAGCTGGGTCCTTTCAACGGGAACTTCTAAATTTATGCATTGGTATATTTATGTTTATAAATGTATTTTACAATTATTACCCCTTTTTGTTAGCAAAATTTAGCTAGGTCTTGCTCCAAATATGCTCTTAGATCCATGTCTGGTTATCTTTTCAGATTCCACGATGTGGATCTAAATATGGGGACAGACTGTTGGCTGTAGCTGTTCCGAGAACTTGGGGGAAAAAGTCAGAAAACAGTTGAACATTCAGATGTTGATATTAATAGGGCGATTTAGATAATCGCTCAAGCTTATTCTTTAAGCATTGCATTTGTTTGGGATGAATGTAATTAATGTATGCTTCATATGTACTCCATCAGCTGATAATTTTTTAATGTATTTTTGTACAACTAATTTTGTATGCATGTTTAATTATATGTTTTGTAAGTGAAATATGTTTGGACGCAACTGTAAAGGAGAAACTATTTTCTCAATTTTCTATCAATAAATTGAGTGATTGAAATAAATTTACTTGTACCTGGCTCCAAATGTAGCTGCTTCTCCCAATGAAACCCCATCTCATGCACTGTCACTTGCCAACTGCACCCCTACCCAACCCAACCCTTGCACCACCGGATCGTGGTGCTTCTGCCCCTAAAGTCCCCTCTTACACACGAGTATGATGCCAGCACCTTACCCACCACACGGTCTCCTCAAGCATGTGCCTCTCCTCCATTCCAATGTGCCGTAAAAGCACAGACTTAACCTCTGACAATGCCCAGATGGGCTGCTACCTTTGTACAGCTCCTAGTGCCTAAGTTATGCTTTGTATTATTTGACCTGTTGAATGTTAACTTTTGTTCACTCTGTACTGCCGACACGGTACTTATGTTACTCACTGTTTTGTAATGTCACTGAATCAATATTGTCCAGCCTTTGTTAATCAGTTTTTAATACGGTCTTTGACATGGTGTAAACAAATTGTTATTCTGATGAGGAACCTTTGTAAATGAGCATTTCTACTTAAAGGTGTATTTCCAAACTTTGAAATAAATAAAACAAATAGTTACTGCACTTTTGCAGGTTATACAAGTTTGATGCTTGTTATGATCAGGTGCTGAAAATTCAGCTTACTGGATCTTGTTGCACAGACCACTTATGCTATTGTAACAGTATAGAGCGTAAGCTGTCCCATACTGAAAATGAAAATATGTATTCATAAAGTATTTTAAAAAAAAATCTCACATTGTGAGACAGGCCCAGACAGCACACAAAACTGCACGTGTCTTCCTTGTAAACTTTATATCTGCAACTTGGTGACATTTAAAGACAATGACAGTAAACTAAATAAAATAAACTGCAATGCTAGGTTGGCAGCATTTTCTTCAGCAGGTCCGATGGGGGTGACTGACACGGAAAGAAAGAATCAAAGGCGTTATGAGGCCTCATGTTACATCGTGTCAATGCTACAAGTTATTGTGGGCAGCCTCAGACTAGCAAAAAGGTTCGAGTAGTCCTAATGCAGATGGCTTATAATTTCAAATGTGTGGCCTAATGGAGGAGATAGCCTCGATGAAGATGTTTTTATTGATACTGTAATAAAGTACCATAGCATAAGATACACAGTCATAAGTGGACATCACTATGTGTTTAGGCAGTGCTCTTCGGACTTTAAAGTGGGGCCACTGATTTGTCGTGGTTGTGAAAAAATGGAAACAGTCATGGAAATTACCATTTTTGAACACGAAGAAATGAGTGGCACTATTAGACAAATTTTTTTTTTTTTTTTTTTTTTTTAAGACAGAACAGTTTGAGACACATTTCAAGTTTTATTTCATGCATTTTGCTTTCCCTTTTTCTTTAAAAGCTATGCACATAAACATGAAATCAGGATTACTGTCCCCTAGACTTCACCTCTCTGGCTACTTGGCTATATCAAACATCAAAATTCAGTTTATGTAACTAACACACACACACACACACCCAGGATACAATGCACTGTGATAAGCATGTCACACTTTCCTGCATGACAAATTAGAGTAACTGCCACTGGATTACTTTGTGATCCCACAATATTCTGTAGGACGTCACTGGCAGTGACTGTGGTAAGACTGTTGCATCCTAGCCAACTCCGGTGTACAACTGTATTATATTCATGTACTATATTTTGTGTTTTACCATTTATTTACCCATGAGACCCCAGCAGAGATGCAACATCTAGTTTCTATCGGGATCCTGCTGTTACCCATTTCCACAGGTGAGTGGACTGGAGCACTGGGAGGTTAAGTGACTTACATAAAATCACACTGTGAATGCTGAAGTGGGGTTTGAACCTGTGGTCTCTTGGTTTCCAAGCCAGTTTAACCACTAGACCACACAGCCTCATCATCGTGTCCACAACAGTCTGCAAGGCCACAAGCAGAGAATTTTGATGCGGACAGGTGCAGACGAGCAGCCAAAGCAAATGAAGTCATAGGGGATAGTGAACATAGTTTTCTTGTTAATGTGCAGTTATACAGACAACACGAGAAATATGTGCAGGACTCTATATAGGTTTCCCTGTGATGTCTGGGGCTCTTCAAAATCTGAGCTATGAATTTAGTGTTTATGAAGAGAGAGTGAAGCCCTGGAAACTATAGTCCCTTGTTAATCTGTAGGTCAGTTACAAGCAGTCAGATGTAGTTTACACTTCCACAAACACTGTTCCACTGATGTACCACAGTGCTGGTCTGAAAGGGCTTTCACTCTGGCTTGAGGCGTAATTTACTCTCCAGTCCAGACCCTTTCAAGCAAAGTCAGCAGTTCTTGTCCTGTATGTGGACGTTTATGGATTCCACTCCAATACCTCTCTACCAATTTTTAATATCAATTTCACCAAGGAAAATGGGGTTTTAATTATCGCTTACTATACCTCTACTTTCTTATCACTTATCAACTGATGCCATCGTTGATATGGTGGGAGGTCAAGGTTTATTTTATACCAAGGAGCTTGGCCTTTGAACCTAAGAATGAGAACATAAAAAAGTCACAATGCAACACAGAAGAATCTTCATTAAAACAGTCTCAGTAAACAACGACCAGGGAATAGTAGAAAACCAATGTAAGTTATCAAGCAAACATTGCAGCTTACCTTTCTATAATTTGTTTGGTTAGTTTGATATTCCTATGGACCATCTTACACATGCTCTCTTTATTGGTTGTTCTTGAATAACTTTTCAGTAAAAACACTAATATCTAAATCCGAAAGGATATTTCTAAGCCACACCAGAACAGATTTTGTTAGGTTTGCTTGCGCGCCAGCGCAAGAAACATTATGCGACAGCTTAGGAGAGAAGCGGGGTTTTGGAGGTGCGGCACTGTGGCAGCCAATGCCCCCACTGCATACTGAGGCTTGGCCATGTTTCCCCAATGCGGTGGCACACTGCTGCGACACTGTTCAGTAAGCGTGCCACCAAGTTGAAACAAAATGGCGCTGCAATGAGGGGCGCCTGTCATTGCAGAGGATGCCTTGCCTGGTGTAACATTTTAATAAACATGGCAGGTGGTGGCTTGCTGCACAGTTTCTAGGAAGCCGATTTCAGGGTTCAATCCCCTGTCAGCATATGTGCCTCCTTTATTGCTGTGGTCTGCCAGAGGGTGCCCAATCCCCTCGGCATCATGCCCCAAACACAGACATGCTTGCCGACGGGGTGCCCAACTCTCTGTCGGCATGTTAACTTCCAATTTCCTGGTGCTGTCCCACACAACTGTGTGCCACACTGGGATTCCAGGTAAAAAAAAAAAAAAAAATTTAAATTCACTGCAGACCGTTTTTTTTTTTTTTTCTACTTGGCCACACTGGGGTGGACTCCCAGTGTAGCTAACATAACCAGCCCCAAACAAATGTGCCACAATGGGAGCCTACCCCAGTGTGACCAAAACCAGTGGTACACAGTGAATGTTTACATTTTTTTGTTTTTACCTGAAACAAAGGAAACAGTCCCTCGCCATTGTGTCCCCTCCCCCCAGCCCGCACTCACCCTCTGTGCACCTTGCATCCCCCCTCACCCCATACTTACCTCCAGAGCCCGACGAGACAATCTTTGGTGGACTGAACACGTCTGCACTCTTCAAAGCCGACCAAACTGATGAAATGCCGGTAAGCTGTATAATGGCATAATTTTTTTTTTTTTTTTTCCAACTTAGGTGGATATCTCGGTCATTTTTGAGAATGTTTGCTCCAAATTTTCAACATGGGGTTCTTGGGACTCCAACTCACGAATTCAGTCATTGTCATTTCATTATTTGGTCCTTAATGGTGATTTCGCAGCCACTGTGCAGAATCACCTTTTGGGACAGATTACCGAAATGACAGCATCAGTGTTCATGAGGTGGGCTCCCAAAAAGCCTATGTTGGAAATTTGGTGGAAAAATTCCAAAAAATGACTGTTACGAGCGTGCACTGCATGGTTTACATGCACGCTCGTAGTAACTTCACGAATTTGTAATATTTTCAACTCCAGATTTTCAACATTGGCATTTTTTGACACTGTCTTATGAACAGTACAGCTGTCATTTTTGACATCCTGGCCGAAATGCGTTTTCGTACTTCCGGTGCAGAATAGCGTGGTTGCTGTGGGAAATCAGTGTTCGGGACACAGTAAGAAAATCACAGTGACGCTGTTCATGAGCAGAGGTCCTAAAATGCCTATGTTGAAAATTTGGTGACAAAAGTCCATAAAATGACTGTTATGAGTGTCGTTGTGCAATTTCCATGCACCTAGTAACTTCACAAATTTGTAATATTTTACTACAGATTTTCAACATTGGCATTTTTCACACCTCCTTATAAACAGTACAGCTGTCATTTTTCATATCCTGCCCAAAATGGGTTTCGCACATCTGGCGCAGTCGCTGTGGGAAATCAATGTTTGGGACAGATTACGATAATCATAGTGACAGTGTTCATGAGCAGAGGTTACAAAATGCCTGTTAAAACATTAGTGAGAACATTTCACAAAATGACTGACTATTACGAGCATGCATTGTGCAGTTTCCACGCACGCTCGTAACTCCGATAATTTTTAATGTTTTCACTCCACATTTCAAGCACTGCCAGTTTTTCACACCTCCTTATGAATAGTTCAGCTGTCATTTTTCACATCCTGCCTGAAATGTGCTTTTGCACATGTAGCACACAATGGCGCGGTCGCTGTGGGATATCAGCATTCAGGGAAGATTAACAAAATCACAGTGACACTGTTCATGATGGGAAGGTCCCAAAAATGCCTATGTTAAAAAGTATTGCTGAACATTTCACAAACTGACTGTATTACGGCGTGCATTGCGCAGTTTCCACACACGATCGTAACTCGAGACTTTTAATATTTTCACCAGATTTTCAACAGTGTTATTTTTCACACCTCCTTATGAACAGCATAGCTGTCATTTTGGTCATCCTGCCCAACTGTGTTTTGCACATCTGGTGCAGAATAGGCGTTGCTGTAGCAAATCAACATTAGAGACAGATTAACAAAATTGCAGTGCCACTGTTCATGAGCAGTTGTACCAAATGCTTTCATGAGGTAGGGGTCACAAAAACCATGCTGAAAATCCCCAATGATAGCCTACACAAACGCCCAGGGCATTACGGTTTCTAACCATAACATCCCGCTGTACAGACTGACAGGTGTCAGGGTGTGCCTTTGGATTGCTGGCTGCAATGCTCATGCCATTCCACCCCATCCTGCAGCCAGTGACAGGCATCAAGGTGTGCCTTGGACTCTTCGACCCCAGAGTTCACCCCATTCTCCTATACTGCACCCATTTCAGTGTATATCCTTGTGGAATGGGGTGACTGTGGTGAACAGCCCAAAGGCACACCTCAACACTTGTCGATGTCTGCCGACTAGGGTGAGGGTGAATGGCGTGATCGCTATGTGCGACGCAGCCAAAGGCACACCCCAATGCCTGTCCGCCTTTGAAGGGGTGGAGGGGGGTTCACATGAAGTTCAATACTTCACTGCCATTCGTATTCTGCATCTGTCTAATTCATGCACTTCCAATGCGAATAGCAGCAAGCAAACATCTGGCATTGACAAATGCTTGTTTTTATACTGTAATAGTTACTAGTATGAGAATTATGTTGAGTTGACACCTGTCCTGATCAGACAAGGAGGGTGTGGGGGCACTACAGGGCTTTCAGGGATGTGGGTACCCGCGTCATTTCTGCACATTTTGCGCTTCAGGACATGCAACTCTCTACCCAGAAAGTCCCCAAGACACTCAGGATTGTAGGCCCTTTTGTTTTTTCCTCCTCCTCCACTTAGTCAGCCAGTGCAATTTCCACACCATTGATACCAGGGCTGACCACCAAAATGGGGGGAGACAAATGGAACACTAGGTTTTCATCCAGAAGAAGAGGGCTGAAGGAGCAGTTTGTACGTCTTTTTCTTCACACTTTTTTATGACAAAACATTCTGACCTGGTATAACTTCTCCTCACTCCCTCCTGCCCAGAACTTCTCCTATGGCCTTGACTTTTTTGTAGCTAGGTTGGCACATATCTGCTTGAGGGTCAGGAGCAGCAAGATAGAATTTTGATGTTAGAACAGGCAGAAATTATAGCAAAACTATATATTTTTTTATTTTATTTTATTATTGTACTATGAACCTACAACGCATGGTACAGGTGTAAAAATTATATTTGGCATTTTGTAATTGTGATCATATTATTATGGTTTATCCACAGCAGGTCTTAAGGCATCCTGTAAATGACACTTTGCAACCATGCAGAGAAAAAAATTAAATCACTGTAGGACCAAAAAATATAGTCGTATCTGCATTCTTGACTCAGGAACTACCTTAACAGTATAAAAAAAAAAAGATGGGGAAAATAAAAACAACTGGAAATTAACTTACCAAGACTCGTTCCATTCATTTCAATGGGGATCCCCAAACCTTTCACAGGGACTCCCAAATTTTAGCTCAGGACCCCCATTTTTCCCCCAGAAAGTCCAGGACTTGGGAGAACTGGTCAGGAGAACGGACAATCCAAATCAAATGGAATATAAAACACAGGACAGGGAAGGTTCTAGTTAGTCATAAAAGGAGCTTCTAGAGCACTGTACAAATTGTATTTCTGAAGGATCCATACTTTGGGAGAAAAGCAGTCTCCTCTGTGATCTACAAGCTTCTTTCGTATGCCCTCTGACAGCAAAAATGTCCTTTACAAGGGTATGAGATATGAAATTGTAAACATTTGGCATGGTTTCATAAAAGGAAAAAAATCTTCTCTCACTTGTCTTTCTCAGTTTGCTGGCCTACAGTTTGTTTGTGATACACCACTGATTTTATATCGACTGGGCCTCCAGACTAACAATTACAGCTGATACCCCATGGTAACAGCAAAGAGTTAGGATGTATCAGTGACTAGCATTGGAGAAAAACAAGTCCATGAAACGAGTCTTATTTTCCTGGATTTTGTCTTCTGAAAATGTTTAACCCTTTCCTTCCTTACCACAAAGGCATAATCAGCATAAATGTGCATTTTACACAGTGTTCTCCAGGGCCAATTTTATTTTATTTAAAATTTGGTGACTTGGATAGGCACACTGAGCAGGACCTCATTTCCAGGTGTGACTTGGGGGGGATACAGCAGGAAGCAAAACAGCAATAACAAAGTGATAACAGATGCATGAAGACGAGCAATATTTACAAAAAAAATCATCATAGTACAAGTAATGAATTTCAGAGAAAGTGAAAAATGTAAAATGTGTACATTGGTTATGGGGTAGCCAGGATGTAAGTACAAGTCCACATAACAGCCACTTTTGCTTATGAATCCCCACTTCAAAACATTTATATGTTTATACCTGTATTCCTTCATTTTAGTGTAACCCCTAGGTGGCGCTATGCCAAGGGCTACTACCACTGCCTGCTTGGCTAGTAGCAGGTTAAGGGGCCTGGGTAATGAAACGGGTGCCTCACCCGGAGGTCAGGTTTGTTAGCGATCAAGCTAACCTGGGCACAGCCCTCCGGGACACTGTAACCCCCTATCTTTCCCTTCTAGTAGCCTGAACAATATACAATAATTACTTTCACAATGACCTTTATTCACCATGCAATTACCCACACTGTTTGTATTTACCACCAGGGCTGGTTCCTCTAGCTTGACCCTGGGAACCCCCTGTAAAACAAGGTTAAGCACAGCAAATAGCAACAGTACAATACGTTTGGCACAAACTGGAACCACAGTCAGATTAAATGCAAACAAAGTTAAATCGGATTTATCTTGGGAATTGAACAAGGAGGGCGAATCAGGTTGATTTGCTTAAAGCTATATTAATCAGACAGTTATGCATGCAGTTCGGAGTCCCTACCACAGTCACACACTCTGGGTACCCAGGTAGGAAAACGGTGAGCTAGCCAGGAACCTTGCAGCTTGTTGGGGCCCTGTGATGGAAGAAAACAACATGCACAACACACACTATTAGTAATCCGAGCCGCAGGGCTCAGTCTCGTGAAAGAAAAGGCAACAAGACAAACAGATGACAACACTTTTAGATTTAGCTGTCGTTGCAGGGAGCTACCCTGATGTTTACTCACGTTACCCAATACTGGACACAGGCAGGACAGAATTGAGACTGCAGGCTGCTGAGCTGGAGTATCCAGGGAAGCAGGGTCCACACGAATCACTGAGGCGCCGTTCCTGTTCAAAGCATTAAGCAGGGGGCTGATCCCTAGGCCGGTCTCTCGTCAATGACTTTCTCTGCGCAGCAGGTATTCTGGCTGGTCCAGTGTAGCAGGGCCAAGGCAAACAGAAATGAATACGGATTCAGTCCATGGAGCTGGATACAGCCTCCAGCAAGCAAAACACAGTTCAGACACACAGTGGGGAACCAAATCACGACCCACTAAAAGCACACAGCACATTCATATGTAAGGAAATTCCACTGTACCAGGCAAATGGCTCTCCAGTCGCAATTACAAAGTCTCTGCACAGTCCAGGAGTTCAGAGGTAGCTGGAAGTCCTGACAGGCCGATAGCATTCAGCAAATCTTGGTCTTCAGGTTAAATAAAGCCTGGACACAATTCAGTGGCTTAACTTCGCACTCAAATTTGGATTTAGTCCGAAAAAGCACAAGTTCCCTCCTCTCAAGAACAGCAGGCAGGCATGCAGGCCAAACTGGGCCTTTCCACAGTTCTCCGCGTGAATTCACTATGGATTGCTGCTTGAACTATCACGAGCCATTACTTCTTCACTTCCCAACTCAGCTTTAACTGAAACTGCAAGCAGTGTGGACTTTCCCAAGATCCAAAAGGTGGGGTTGGCTGATCTGTCTGTCACAACAAGGGCTCCCCTCCAGGTTATTTTAGGCGCCAAAGCCCAAAACTACAATTCCTACAAGTTTGGCCCACCAAGCCCTTAGAGCAGGCTCCATTTTAGAGTCCCAAATGTACCTATTGTCCCATTCTGCAGTCCAGGACCAAGATGATGGAAACAAATGATCAGCAAACAAGTACATCTTCTACCAGAGCTCCGTCTCAGATTAATTATGACTGCAATCCAGGCAGCTCTTAAAGAGACAGTACACAGAGGCTATACAGGCACTCTCTAGCAACACATTTAAACTGCTAAAACGCAGAACACCAGCCTGGCAGTGAGAATTTAGGCAAGCTCAAGGAAGACTTTTTGGGAACCCCCATTTGTAGGGGGGTTACACCCTTCCCTGCCTGGAGAAAACTTGGCGTCCGTGTCAAGTCTGTACCATCATGCACCAGTTAACATAAAACTTATTACTACACATATTCACTACACTTCATGATACTATATCCATAAGGACAATGCTTATGCATGTTTCATACAGGTAATACTGATTCCACTATGATTAACATACTTGTGACATCACAATACTGATTCATGTTAAAACTTCCTGTACATTAAACAATATAGGAGGGAGCCCTTCCCTATCACCTAACTTGGGGCTGGATGGAGCAGGGGCACCATACTGAGAAGAAAGAACAATAAACTTGGAATTGGCTATTAAGCTCAGTTTGGGTAGTGAGCTCTGAGAAATAAACACCTTTGTGAACCACGATGAGAGGCAAATCCACTGGCCTCCTGGGAGAATCACAACTGAAGAGTAATACTTGCTCGACAGCTCAGCCAGTCTTTCGGGGCAGCCACAGTCTCTGTACTTTCAGCACTAACTTTGGAGCTTTCGTCATTCGTGAGGGGTGCCCCTGCACGGATGGGAATGTCCAAACTGGAAGCACCATCAGCCCCTTGCTCTGTAGACTCCGTTTCCACAACACTTGGCTCATTTAGAAAAGGTTCGGTCACAATTAGACTTTGTGGCACTGAAGCGGAGCTGTCAGCACTCTCATATTGTTGTTTAATTTCTGATGTGTCACCAGGGAGACTCAGACAGACACTCAGCCCCTTCTTGGGCAATACACAGTTCCACAAAACACAGAGTCCACAACCTCAGATGTGATGCTCTGCACCTCACTTTCAGGAAGCACTGGCTCCAAGGACGAAGCTGGGGGGGTTAGGCAGTCCAGAAGGCCCAGCTTCATCCCCACAATTAGCCATACGGTTACCTCGAAACAGCTGACACAACTCATAGGAGGTGTAATAGGCATTATCACACTCATTATCGTCAGAGGTGGGCTGACAGTCATTATCATTCTGGGCCTGCTGCAGGAAACCTTAACTCTGCAACTACTGGGGTAGGTTGACTTCTCTCTTTTGCAGCAGCATGAGTCACCGCCAGGGAGGCAATGTTTGCTGGCTCAACTTCAATAATAACTTGACGATAGGCAGCAAGTGGTTACGGTGTATGGTCTTGACAGCTGTGGCATTATTGTTCATGCACTTTGTATACTGGTAGATCATCCAACTTTCCAACTACTACATGAGGAAGATGAAAGACCTATCAGCAATTTTGTGCATACCATGTAGTCCCAAATTGCGTAACATGCAGTCTCCGGCCGAGCTCTTGAGCCTTTACTTTCATGTCATGCCTCTCTTTGTTGGCGAGATTTCTTTTAGCGGCCATTATCTGGGCCAGTTGATATGCATGGTTCAACTAAGCTTTCAGTATCTGTACATACTGCAGGCAGTTTTCAGCTCGGACCCCATCTGGAGGGACCCCAAAACAGACATCAACTGGCGGGCAGGCCTCCCTCCCAAACATGAGGTGGCAGGGAGAACCCACTGGCATCATTTTTGGCAATTGTAATGCTGTACTACAGTGCAATCTGCTGGCTCCACTTAGTCTTGTCTTTTGGGTGGAGAGTGCCCAGCATGTCTAGGGAAGGGTGCAGTTAAACGTCTGGTTCCGGGTCCCCTGCAGGTGATCGGGATGGTTCTTCACTTCCGTACCCCTCACAGAGAGAGCATTTCTTTGATTAGCCAACTTTCAAAGTCTCTGCCTTGGTCAGAGTGGATCCGCTGGGGGGCACCATAGTAGACAAAGAAATGTTCCACCAGCACCTTGGCCACGGTACAGGCCTTTTGATCTTTAGTTGGAAAAGCTTGTGCATACCATGTGAAATGATCCGTAACCACTAACACATTGCCAATATTCCGCTGATCAGGTTCTAAACACAAAAAGTCTATGCAGACCAGTTCTATAGGGTGCTGGTAGTAATATTGACAAGGGGGGCAGCCCTCTGAAGCAGGGCTTTCCTTTGCAGACAACAACTGCAGGTCTTTACATGGTGCTCAACATCGCCCCCATCTTGGGCCAGTAGAATCGAGATCGTACCAGGTCGAGAGTTCTCTCAATAGTGAGGTGCCCCGTGTGATTGTGGAGGGACCTCAGTACCAAAACTTTAAAGACCGTGGGCAGGACCAATTGCTGCTGGTCTACTCGACCAGTGCGATCCACTGTCTCTCTGTAAAACAACTGATTGTGTAACTTCAACCTGGGGCCTTCTTTAAACAATAGGGAGTTCGCAAGTCAGGGGAATGCAACTGGGTCATATCTTTCCCTGCACGCAGGGCATCAAGTGCTGGCTGAATCATAGGATCATGGGATTGAGCCTGCTGGATGCAGTCATTGTTAAACTGAGATAATACACAAATATCTAGAGCAGAGAAATGGCAATAGGCAGCCGGTATGCAAATATCAGGTGGGCCCAAGCAATATACTAAACAGTCCACTGTGTCCGTAGACATCTGTTCATCTCTATCAAACTTTTGGCACAATGCTCGGATGTCAGGTTCAGACAACCTGACCCAATCACTCTTGAAGACTGGCTTTCGTGACAGGGCGTCAGCATCAATATGGTTCAGTCCTGGCCTGTATTCGACAGCGAATCATAGGTTGATAAAGCAGACAGCCACCAGTGCCCAGTGCCGTCCAACTTAGCTGAAGTCTGTACATAGGTTAACGGGTTATTGTTGGTCTTCACCAATATCTTTGCCCCACAGAGGTACTCATGAAACTGGTCAACAATGGCCCATTTTAGGGCAAGGAACTCCAGCTTGTGCACAGGATAGTTTCGTTCCGACGGGGTCAAGCTCTGCTGGCAAAAGCCACTGGTCTCAAACCATCCTCATGGTCTTGATACAGCACAGTTCCTAGGCCCTGCAGACTAGCATCCGTATGCAGCACATAGGGCTTGGTAGGGTCAGCACTAGCGAGGATGGGGGCATGGGTGAGCTGGTATATGACTTCGTGGAAGGCCGCTTCACATTCAGGTGTCCACTGGGGCCCAAAAGGTTCACCTGTTCAGAAGTATACTTTCTTGGGTTCTTGGACAGCCTCTTTCTTGTATTCACGGTTGGCAGGGGGGTAACCCTGGGTGAAATTCAGAAGCAGTCGAATCACCTTGGAATAGACTTTTATGAACCTGCGGTAGTAGCCACAGAACCCCAGGAAACATTGTAGTTCTTTCAAGTTATGTGGCTGGGGCTAAGTAGTCACTGACTTGACCTTACTGGGATCGGTCCATCCTTTCTGCAGATACTATGTGCCCACATACTTCACGGAGGTTTGAAAAACTGGCACTTCTCAATGGACAGCTTGAGGCTGAAGTCTTCCAATCAGTCTAGGACTTTAAACAGTTGGGTCTCATGCTCCTCTAATGTGCATCTGAACACAATGACATCATCTAGGTACACTAGGCATTCCAGCAAGTTCCATCTCCCCGCACATTCATTAGTCACTGAAGGTGGCGGGGCACTGAAATCCCTGTGGCATTCACAGGAATTCGTAGCACCCAAAGGACAGATGAAGGCTGTTTTCTCATGGTCCACCATGGACATTGGAATCTGGTAATATCGGCTGCGAAGATCCAATACTGAGAACCATTTGCTCCCATTCAAGCAATCCAGGGCATCTTGTATACGGGGCATGGTGTATTGATCTGGGATGGTCCGCCGGTTCAGGGTTCGATAATCAACACACATTCTCACTGACCCATTCTTCTTACGCACAACCACAATGGAAGAGGTATATGGGCTCCTCGATTCTGTATCCACGCCAGCAGCGAGCATTTCCTGCAGGTGTCTCCTCCACATCATCTATGTCCGCTGGAAGGCGTCGGGATCTCTCTCGAAATGGCCGATCATGCAGGCGTACATGATGCTCTGCACCCTGGACACACCCCACATCCCATTCTTTTAACAAACACACTTGGTCTTTCTGGGCGAGTTTCTTGCTAATCATAGCCTTCCATTCAGCTGGCAGCGGGGAATCACCAAAGTCAAATAAGTCCGGGGTCACTCTCTCCTTTTGGCCAGAGTACTTGTTATTGGGTAATACTCCAGTGTCTGCGCAGCGTACTGTAGCTAAGTGCACCGCCCGGTCCCCCCCCCCTATCTGACACATTTCAAATCTGGACCATCACTGTCGTTGCATAAGCATGGGCATGGACAGGCAAGATGCTGGGTTTAACCAATAATCCTTCTGGCAACATTCCCTCACCTGGTGCATCCAACATTAATATTTTGTTCTTTACGTTTCTCTTTAGGCGGACTTTTCCATGGATTGTGCACTGGGCGTTGGGGGCCAATACCAAGGAGTCAGGTTCCTTTTTCCACACTATCCCCACTGGCTCATCTGGGTCCTCTTCATTGGGTTTCTGTTGTAATGTCACATGCCCTTTTTACTAAGGCTGGAATTCTTAGGGCCCATCCAGTCAGTTACCCTCGTCTCTCATGGCAGAATTGTGCTAGTCTCCCAAACATGTGGGCATTTGTTCCAGTTAACAGAGACCCAATTATACAGTCAATTGGGGGAATACACTAGGGCCAGTGTCTCTACTTGCTGTTCTACACCGTTAGTTGCAGGAAAGACAACCAAGCGGACATATCCTAGGTAGGGATACGACTTATCGCTCAATCCCCACACATGTAGGCCTTCCAGGGATTGTAATGGCACATCAGATAAGTGTTTGTCATACCAGTCCTGAAATACAATGGTCACTTGCGACCCACTGTCAAGCACAGCCCAAGTAGGAATACCATTCACAGCCATAGTAGTCTTCACTGAAGGGCCCACTATTTTGGACCAATCTGGAGGGACAACAGCAGGGGCCTGGACAGACTGTTTAGCCACAGAGGGGTTTGAGTTAGGATGGCTGAAGCCTTCATTGCAGTCATTTTGTGCACCCCTTGACCACTGACTCATTTTGCGAAGCTCTCCTTGCAGCCAGTTCACCACTTTCTCCAAGTCCTTCTGAGACCGGCATTCCCTCTTCATATGGCCATCCTTGCCGCAATTGAGACAAATGACAGGCTCTCGGAGCATCCTTGGGGAAAACATAGCAGGGGATGCTGGAGCCATCGACGGGAGATGGTGATCCGACTTCTGCTGGTAGTGTACCATGTCTCAAAAAGTTCCTTTAGGGTGGCAGTCAATTCCTTGAGCTTAGCCAAGAAGCCACCCTCAGCAGAGGATGCCTGAGGGTGCCCCTCCACCCCCATAACAGTCACGTCCTGACAGGGGCCATGGTCTCTGGCAGCAGGGGATACCTCAGCAAACGCACCCGGTTGTACTTTTCTGACCTTCTTCAGCAACTCCTCCCCCCACCATTTAGCCCATGGCAGGACACTTGTAGTGGTCTCCATTTCGGAAGGGCCTTCCAGTGCCATGATCACTTGGACTGCACTCACCCCATAATTACAATCTCCCTCTTCACCTTCTACCTCCCGGAGTTCTTTTATCAAGTTACAGTAGTCAGGTGGGTTACCTCTCCTATCCTGGAGCCTTAACTGGATGATCTGCAGTTTAGAATGCTTGGCATGTCGCAGTATGTGCCCCAATCTCACTCGGTTCAAATCACTGGCAGCTACCCCACCTTTCCGGTAAGCTTTCTGCAGAGCTCTTTCTAGGTGAGTAACATACACAGACAAAACTTTCCCTTCCATTTTTGGTACCATGGAATTTCCACATCAAGTCTCCCAACTCAATGCTCCCAAAATTGGCTTCAAGTACAGATAGGTACTTCCGAGCAGATGCATCAGGGTTCGTGGACCTCAAAATTTAATGGCTTCAAGGCGGCGGCCCTGCAAACTGTCTAGGATTCTTTCTGCTTCTCAGCCTCCGCATGCCGCCACTCGGGTACCAAAGGCGGCAACACAGTCGATCAGGTCTCCCAGTCATCCTCCCCTGGGGGTGGGGAGGTGCCAGAAGATTTTCAGCCTTGATAGGAGTCGTGACTAATGGCAGGTATAGATATAGGGGCCAGCATTGGCACGGGCACAGAAGGCAGAGCAGTAACAGGTGCTGGAGTGGAAGGGGGTGTTGGGGAAGGAACACCCCCAGGTGGCAGGAATAGTTTCTTAAAGTCCTCTAAGGTTTTCCCTTCCTCCAGCAACAACTTAGCAAATTTCTCCTAAAAAGTCTCAGATAATGGTGGGAGCTCATCCTCCCCAGGGTCTTTACTGTGTTTTGTCATCACTCTCCAGGCGGCTAGGACCCTTCTGAGGCAATAGTCTGTGGCACTTAGAGCTGTCCACAGGTCACTCACGCTACCAAGGCTATGAGAGTCTGGCCGATTAAATCAGCCTGCCGACCCACCACTACAGGGTTTTTAAACATTCAACTTTGGAGAGTGCTCCTCTATAGTGTCCTTACTGGTACCCAGGGGAATATCCAGTATAAGCAGAGCATTTTGGGGGGTGATCTCCTGCCCAGTACACCACCCCACCAACTGGTGTACAGCCATTTCTACTGAGGTAGCCATTAATCTTTAACAATAATTCAAAATTTTTGGCCACTAGAAGGCAGAAAATCCCAGTGGTGCCTCCAAGATGTAACCCCTAGGTGGCGCTATCCCAAGGGCTACTACCCCTGCCTGCTTGGCTAGTAGCAGGTTAAGGGGCCTGGGTAATGAAACGGGTGCCTCCACCCGGAGGTCAGGGTTGTTAGTGGTCAAGCTAACCTGAGCACAGCCCTCGGGACACTGTAACCCTCCTCTTTCCCTTCTAGTGGCCTGAACAAACCATGTCTTTTCCTCATGAAACATTTAGTCGCGGTCAATTACCGCATGTCAATTTACATCGCAATACTTTTCAAGCGCCTACTCTACATGACAGTTAAGCGCATATAGAGCCTGTGTTTAGTGTGCATCCACCTACTGCTTTGAATCGGTGAGTATCTTACTGTTTCCAGCTAATGCACGACCAGCATGCTTCCCCCCATCAAGCCTATGCTTGTTATTATTTTACTTTTTACTTATTATTTTACTTGCCTTTACTTTACTTTTACTCCTGGTCATCGGGAGCAGAGACCTCTAATGCGAGTCCGGAGTGAAGGTTGATGAGATGGCCGTTGCTAAAGTACCAGAGCTGAATGTCGGGGGTCTGGGCTCGAAAATCGGAAATCCATCATCAGACCCCGTGAGCAGAGCGCAGGGTTGAGTGTGCACCTTCAGAAAGAAAGGGCAGACGAGCTCAGTGATCGCATTCTCCCAGTCATTCAATGGTACCAACTTCCAGGATTGGGAATTGAGGAATGCAGACTTAGAAGCATTGGCAGGGGACGTGACGCTCTGGCTCAGCACAACTGAACAATCATTGAACCGCAGAGAGAGAGCCGTCAGTGTGTCTTGAACGCGCGAGAGAGAGAGAAAATAATTTCTATTTGTGCCCCTGATTCGTGGTAGTGACTAGTTCTCCATATCTGTGAGAGCAGTTTGCTAGCTCTCGCAGTGCCAATTAGTGTCATGGCTCAGAGGTCAGAGGTGAGAAGCCTGTGGGGGAATCACATTTATTTTCAATCGTGGGAATAAAGTGTATAGCTGCCATGACAGGGTTAGCAGAGGTGAGCCCTGGCTCCTTTCTTCACCTGTTGCGATTTTTGCGATTAAATGTCGCATGCGGTCAGATGTATCATGCACTGAAATTAATTACGATGTAGTGTTTACGATGATATTTTTTCGATGAAATGTTTGCGATGAGTTAACGTGATACCCCTGAACAATATACAATAATTACTTCCACAAGGACCCTTATTCACCAGGCAATTACCCACACTGTTTGCAATTACAACCAGGGCTGGTTCCTCTAGCTTGACCCTGGGGACCCCCTGTAAAACAAGGTTAAGCAGCGCAAATGGCAAAAGTACAATACTTTCGGCACAAACTGGAACCTCAGTCTGGTTAAATGCAAACAAAGTTAAATCTGATTTATTCAGGGGACTTGAACAAGGGAGGGGCATAATCAGGTTGATTTGCTTAAAAGCTATATTAATCAGACAGTTATGCATGCAGTTCAGAGTCCCTACACAGTCACACACTCTGGATACCCAGGTAGGAAAATGGTGGGCTAGCCAGGAACGTTGCAGCTGGTTGGGGCCCTGTGATGGAAGAAAGCAACACGCACAACACACACTATTAGTAATTCGGAGCCGGAGGGCTCGGTTCGTGAAAGAAAAGGCAACAAGACAATCAGATAACACTTTTAGATTTAGCTGTTGTTGCAGGGAGCTACCCTAATGTTTACTCACGATACCCAATACTGGACACAGGCAGGATGAAATCAAGACTGCAGACTGTTGAGCTGGAGTGCCTGGAGAAGCAGAGCCCACACGAATCACTGAGGCATCGTTCCTGTTCAAGGCGTTGAGCAGGGGGCTGATCCCTAGGCCGGTCTCTCGTCAATGACTTTCTCAGCGTAGCAGGGCCGAGGAAAAAGGAAATGAATACGGATCCAGTCCGTGGAGCTGGATACAGCCTCCAGCAAGCATAACACAGTTCAGACACACAGTGAGGAACCAAATCACGACCCACTATAAGCACAGGACATTCACATGTAAGGAAACTCCACTGTACCAGGCAAATGGCTCGGTCGCCAATTCTACAGAGTCTCTGCACAATCCGGGAGTTCAGAGGTAGCTGGAAGTCCCGACAGGCCGATCGCATTCAGCAAATCTTCGGTCTTCTTCAGGTTAAAGCCTGGTCACAACTCAGTGGCTTAATCTGCTCTCCAAATTCAGATTCAGTCCGAAAAAAAGCACAAATTCCCTCTCAGGGACAGCAGGCAGGCATGCAGACCAAACTCAGGCCTTTCCACAGTTCTCCCACGCGAATCCACTATGGATTGCTGCTCGAACTATCTCAAGCTGTTACTACTTCACTTCCCAACTCAGCTCTAACTGAAACTACAAGCAGTGTGGGAGGGACTTTCCCCAAGATCCAAAAGGTTCAGTTGGCTGATCTGTCACAACAAGGGCACCCCTTCCAGGTTATTTTAGGTGCCAAAACTACAATTCCTACAAGTTTTAGCCCCACCAAGCCCCTGTAGGTAGGCTCCATTTTAGTGTCCCAAATGTACTGATTGGCCCATTCTGAAGTCCAGGAACAAGATGATGGAAACAAACAGAACTGTCCATGCTGCAAAGAAGGCAGGTTAGAACAAACTGCAATATTATTATTACTCTACCAAATGATCAGCAAACAAGTACATCTTCTAACAGAGCTCCCTCTCACAGATTAATTATGACTGTAATCCAGGCAGCTCTTAAAAGAGACAGTACACAGAGGCTATACAGGCGCACTCTCTGGCAATACATTTAAACTGCTAAAACTCGGAACACCAGCCTGGCAGTGTTCATTTAGGCAAGCTCAAGGAAGACTTTTCGGGAACCCCCATTTGTAGGGGGTTACACCAGTACACTGTAATAAGGCATTATAATAAAATAATAAAACCCAGGGTGTAATCTCAAACTGATGTACACTATCCACTTTGTCAGTTTATTCCCCACAGGTCCATCAGTTTTTTTTGTTTTGTTTTTTAAAACCAGCCTTCTGTGTGGTACATTATCAAAGGCTTCGCCAAAACCTGGTACAGCATATCTACTGCCTGGCCTCTGTCTACTAACTTTGTAACTTACTCAATAAATTAGCCAGACATGATCTGCCTCCCAGGAACCCATGCCAAAGCACAAATTAGCGTTGGGAAGTTGATAAGCAGCATTGCTAATCAGAACAAAAACAAAAGTTGATCAGTAATCAGTTTTGAGGCAAGTTAAAAAAATGTTTAATATCTTATCAAAACTGATTGTTGTAGCTGTTCTGTAATAACCACCACACATCAGGCAGTGTTTTGAGTCAGTTTTCTATTTATTTTCCTACAGACTTTCATCTTAAGGGCAGACCAGTGATTAACAAGGCCCCTCCTCACAAATGGCACATACACAACCTCAGCTTTCTTTTCTCAATAAGGGCAGTTCAGTTACCAAAGGCATCCTTTCTTTTTGCAACAAATATCATATAGATTAAACAACTTTTCCACCCCAAAACAAAAGAAAGACAACAAATAGGATCGTACTGTAGGCTTGTACCTCAGGCATACTTCTCAACCTCCTGCCTCATAAATCAGGGACAAGGCTTAAAAAAATCAGGGACAAAGGACCAAAATCAGGGACACATCTTCAAAATTAGAGATATCCACCCAGAAAGCTGGTAGAATATGGGGCTTAGTACAAAATGCATTTTCTAAAGAAGAACAAGTCTGTAACTTTGATGCTTGACATTTGTTTTGCGCTTATGTCCCCACTGTTTAGCTACAAAAAGACAAATTTTAGGAGGGACAGAGTAAAATTTTGAGGCAAAATCAGGGACACTTGAGAGGTATGACCGCAGGGCACTTCACACAATTAATCAATCTACCCAGTTACTAGTAAAATACAGGGCATTTCACTTTCATTTCCATCGTTAAACACCCCCACCCACAAACAACCCTCAGTTCCTATCAATATGTGCCATAGTCCCTTACGAATTTGAATCCTTCCCCTGCACCATAACTGTAATCCCTTATTGAAGGTAAAAGATGTTAGCATCCTGCCTCCATCTCAAGTTTATACCACCTCAACTTACGATTTGGAACACTTTCTAAGCTTTCTTTTCTGGAATTTTTATTTATACCTTGCTTTTACAGATCATGTGCATGCATCCACTGTTGTCACTATATTCAGTATTGCTGTTTCATTGTCCACTGTATCCTAGCCATGGTTGCACCTGAAGAGAGCTCTGGCTCACTGTGCCTACAAAACTTTAAATAAATAAAAAACTTCAAAAGGGTCTCCAAGGATGCTTCCTCATTCAGGATTCTGCCCAACACACTAAAACTAGCTTTCACCTCCTTTATCATGGGTTGTTGAGAAGGTCTGTCTTGAGGACAATTACATTGGGTTTATCCCCTACCTTATGAACCAGCCTTCTTGCTCTAGGAATAACACTTCCAGCCATTGCCCAAGGGATGCACCTTATTCTCCCTTCCCCTCCTTCCCACTAACACATACCCCTGCACTACTAAGCCACCCACCACAACTGTTCGCCTTAGTTTGTCACAGACTGGTTCTCTCCCAGAACTCTGTCTATACTACTACCACTACCAGTTTTCACAACCCTTCAGATGCCTGAAAGGGTTACCTTGGTATGTTGCCACCACTCAGTCACAACTTCACTCGCTATGTCCCAGTCAGAATCCCACCAAAACTACCGCTCACTCAGTACAATGCTTCTTACCAAAGGGCTAACAGCCCACCCCTTCTGTCACAGCCGAGAACACTTTGCCTTAGAGATGGTAACTTTGTAGCCTGTCTCTTCGGAAACAGATAACCGACCTGCCAATTTACCCCCAGTATTTATACTAGAAGTGACTCAGTCACAAAAAGCATGAAGTATATAAAAACAACATTTAATACTCCGTGATATTTACGTGTTATAGAATAATGCATAATAATCACTATGTGGAATACAGTATTTCTACAGAAATAAAAATAAATGCATTTGCAAAGCTAGAGGACACACAGAAGAACCTAACTTAAAAACTATCTAGATTCAGAGTAGAGTGGAGGCTTACCCCAAACTGGAAACTTGGTGAGTTATGGGGGCTTGAACCAGAGCGTTGCTAGCTCAGAATCCTAAAACATCACTAAACTCTAAAACCAAACCACACACATACACACACACACACACACACACACACACACACACCCTTTGGCTGGTTGGCCCACTATGCCCGTATCATCATACATGCCTCTCCGACATCACAGCATGAACCATTTATTTGCTCTCTGGGACCACCTTTTTCCAGAACAGGTCCAAACTGGATTTATTATTTAGAGCTTGGTCTTTTGTTCTTCCTGCTGGCTAAATCCATTAGGGGTGCTATCTTGCTCGTCTTGGCCCTATTTACACTCAAAACATTTATTTTCATTATGAAAAGGAATTCAACCCTTTGATGTTTAACCAAAAGAAAAGGCCTTTCACAGGGCAGGAAAAAGTTGCTTCACAAGGCCCTCTGGCTGAGTGCCCCAGGCGTGGGACTACAATATGAGGCAATTTTCAATTCTCCCCTACATCCCCCAACTAACGTAGTTTACAGGCAACATAACTTGTATAAAAATAAATTCTGGGTGTTACATCTGCTACACTGGACTTCTTTGTGTGAGCCTCCTGTACCTGTAGGCGTTGCAGTCCCTGCAGCCTTTGGGCCTCTCTGCAACTGACTGGGCCTCTGAAACTGGAGCGCCTTCAGATACCCTCACTCAATTTCGTGAAATGGTTCTGTGTCTTAATAACTAGGTTTCCTCCTCCTGACAGAATTACCTTTCTGCTGGCTAAAACCATATAAAATATAGCAACCCCCACCCATCTGGGATTCACCACCCTCCCCACCCAACAACCAGTCCAAACACCCCTACTGTGACACCCAAAGTACATATAATTTTTTTTTTTTTTTTTTAAATCAAATGAAGTGAGACAATCCTCATCTTTCTGGTCTCACTGCTTGATCTGACTGCCAATATTACTAATGTTAGGAGGTCTAAACCTCACTTTCAGATTCTTGACGATATTGGGAATGCAAGTAATCACAGACATGTTGCATTAAAGTAATAAACAAGTTTATTACTATCAAAAGGATAAATCACAGTTGCCCTAAGCAGTTCTTTCCAATACAAACCGGGAGCCAGTGCTAAGCGTTCCCTATACCTTGAGGTTTCTCTGTGTCTTCTGAGGTCTCCCAGGTATAAGACTTGTACATTACATTATATACCTATGATAATTACTATGGTTACTGTAAGATAGAAACATTTCTAGTTACAGATATGAGCCCTATTGGCTAAATTAGAGCGACTCCACGGTCCAAGATAACATTATACAATTCTGTAAAGTCATCAGTTTGAGAACAAAAGAGTTCTTATACAGAGTCTTATATAACTCAGTGTAGTAATACAAATCACCAAAGGTGGCAATGCCTCTTACATGTTATAATTATTCAAGGACACAGGTGCCTTGGCATCTCACAAATAAGAAATACACAGAAAATACATAGCAGAATATATGTATTAGCAAGCAAAGTGTATATTACAACAATATGCATACATATCCTGACATCTACTCTTCATGCGGGTAGATGCTAGCCTACATGTTAGTATAACATATACTTAAGTGCTAGCTGTCTCGAGTGTCCTCTGGGGGTACCAATTAGGGTGCAGGGACCTTGTGTAACACTAACATACTAAAATGCCAGCAGAACAGGCCTAACGGTCTTTCGCAGCCTGCTGGTCAGCCCACCCTGGGAGCTGACCTTGCCCCCCGCCTCCTCTCTGGCTTCTCCCTTCCCAGTCCCGGATATTCTCGCTGCACTGGACTCTGCTTCCAGAACCTTTCCCCTGAACCTGTACCACCCCCTCTTGAACCCCTCCACCGTCTCTGCCTCTACCAGCCCCCTGGGCAGTGCATTCCATGGCTCCACCACCCTCTCAGTGAAGTAGCACCTCCTCCTTTCCCCCCTGAATCTCCTCTCCAGCTTCCACCCATGCCCTCTAGTTGCACCCCCCTTCCTTCAGAGCACCCTGACTGCTCCTCCCCTATTTACCACCTTCATGTACCTGGAGACCTCTATCATGTCCCCCCGGTCTCTTCTCTCTTCCAATATGCACATATTTAGCTCTTCGAGCCTCTCCCCATAGGTCCTGTCCCCCAAGCCCCAGATCATTTTGGTTGCCCTCCTCAGGACCCACTCCAAGAGTTCAATGTACCTCTTTAAGTGTGGCCTCCAAAACTGCACGCAGTACTCTAGGTGCGGCCTCACCAAGCAGTTATACAGAGGGAGTATCACTTCCCTCCTTCAGGAGGTGATCCCCCCAATGATGCATCCCAGCATCCTGTTGGCCTTGGCTGCTGCCCTCCTACAAATCTCTGAGTTTTTCATCTTGACATCCACCACCACCCCCAGGTCCCCCTCAGCCACTGAGACTTGCAGCATCCCCCCCCCCAGGGTGTACATTTGGCCCGGGTTTCTGGCTCCCAGGTGCAGTACCTTGCATTGAACCTCAGCTTCCACTTTCTAGACCACCTTTCCAGAGCCTCCAGGTCCCCCTGTAGGGCCGCCCTCCCCTCATCCACATCCACCACCGCCCCCACTTTTGAGTCATCCACAAAAAGACTCATCTCACTCCTGACACCCTTCCTTATGTCAGAGATGTAGGTGTTGAAAAGGAGGGGCCCCAAGGACCGATCCCGGAGGGACCCCACTAATGACCCTCCTTGGGGATGAGACTAACCCGCCAACCACGACCCTCTGGGTCTGGTTCTGGAGCCAATTGCCTATCCATCTGATCATCTGGTTCCCCACTCCCATTTCTCCCAGCTTATCCAACAGGCCTCCGTGGGAACAGAGTCAAAGCCTTGCTGAAGTCAAGAAAGAGGATGTCCACGTCTACCCAGGTCCAAGACACTCATCACCCAGTCACAGAACTCCACAAGGTTTGTCTGACATGATTTCCTGGGATGAATCCGTGCTGTCTATCATCCAGGCACCCCGACTTATCCAGGCCCCCCAGCCTCTTCTTGACAATGCCCTCCATCACCTTGCCCACCACCGTGTCAGGCTGACAGGCCTGTAGTTCCCTGCCACCTCCCTTGATCCCCCTTGTGGGATAGGCACTATATGTGCCACCTTCCAGTCCTGGGCGCCCACCCTGTCCTCCGAGAGATGCTGAAAAAGTCCACCAGGGTTTGTCCAGGACATCCGCCAGTTCCTTCAGCACTCTGGGATGCAATTTATCCGGCCCGGTGCTTTCTCCATCTTAAGGGACCTGAGGGCTTCTCTCTCTCTCTCCTGTGACTTCCACCTCCGCTACCTCTTCCCCTGCTTTGCCTTCCCCCTCCTGCCAATGATGCCCCCTCTCCTAGACCTGCCGATCGGTGAGCGTCCCCCCCTCCTCAGTTTCACCATCTCCTCCCCATGTATGATGCAGCCCCCCATTTTCCTTGGTGAAAACTGAGGCCAAGTACTCATTTAGTACCTCAGCCTGCTCCTCTGGGTCTTGTGCCCCTCTCTCCCATTTTAATCCTGCTAATCTGCCCCTTCACCCTTTGTTTTTCCCCCATGTATCTAAAGAACCCCTTGTTCCCTCTCCTAATTTCCCTGGCCAGGTTCTGCTCCTTCCTTGCCTTAGCCGCTCTCACCACCCTAGTGGCCCTTCCGGCCATCAGCTTGTACTCCCCTCGATCCCTTTCACTCCTTGAGCACTTGAAATGCCTATAGGCTGCCTTCTTTCCCCTCACCACCTCCTGAACCTCCCTGGTCTACCAGCAGGGTTTTCGGGTCCTACCGCATTTTCGTCTTACTCTTGCACAGGTGCTGGTAGCATCCTGCACCCCCCCCCGATGATTTCCTACCTACTGTCAGCGTCCATGTCTGGCCCAATCCCATCCAAATGCTCCTTAAGGATCCTTCCCATTACCTTGAAATCTGCCCCCCTGAAATCTGTTACCTCCGTTTTTGTGCAGCCTTCTACCCTCCTAGGCCAGGCAGAACCGGACCGTGGCATGGTCGCCTCCCCGCCAAGCAGTCCCTTACCTCCAGGCCTCAATCTGGTCACTGTCTGCCAGGACCACATCCAGTATCCGCACCTCCTGGTCAGTTCCCCCACCTGCTGAGTTAGGAACGCGTCCTGAAAGACATCCAACAACCTCTGTTCCCTGGCCACTGAGGATGTCAAGTCTCCCAATCTGTTTCTGGCATGTTTAGTCTCCCAACACCACCACCCTTCCCTGCCCAATCTGCAGTGTCTCCAAACATCTGCCACCAGACTCCCCTCAGCTCCTCCACCAGCACAGGGGTCTATACACCACTCCTATTTTACTCTCTGCCCCCGTTATCAAGGTGACCCAAATTGCCTCCACAGTTTCCTCTGCCTCCTCCACCTCCTTCTATGCCAATGCAGTTTTGACTATTATTGCTACCCCTCCTCCCCTTCCCCATGTCCTTCCTGAACATGGTGTAACCCTCCAGGTTCAGGTCCCAGTAGTGCCCTGCGGTGGCCCAGGTCTCAGTGACCGCTGCCACATCCACCTCTCCCTCAATTAGCATCGCCTGGAGCTCAGGCATTTTATTGCCCAAGCTCCTGGCATTCAGCAGGACTACCTTCCACCCTTTCCCTATACTTCCCATTATCTCTGTTCGCGTTCCCATGGGGATTCCGTCTTCCCCTGGTCTGCACCTTACCAGTCAGCCTTTTCCCACATTCCTCCAGCTACCCAAGGGGGTGGAGACAGAGTCCCTCCTTTATCGGACCCCCCACCCCAACAGCCTTTTCTCCCATCCTTCCCCCCTTTACAAGTTTAAACCCCACCTTTCACCAACAAACCCCTCTATTTTCAACTTAAGGATTTTCCTCCCTCCAAACTGAGATGTAGCCTATCTCTAGCATACAGCCCTTATCCTCCCAGGTCTCCCCAATCCTCCCCATCAACCCATACCTCTGGCCCCACACCACTCTCTGAGCTACCGGTTTATCTCCCTAATCTTCCTCTTGTGTTCCTCACTGCCCTTGGCACCGGCAGGATTTGAGAAGGAAATCGCGCATCCTATGTCATGACAGACCCTGGCAAGGTCCCTGAACCTTGACTGTATCTCTAACTCACTATTTCCTCAATGTCATTGGTACCCAGGTGGACCAGTATGTCTGGGGAACCTCCACAATCCTTTGCCAGCTGATATACCTCATGCTTGACCTATGCACCATCAGTCCAAGGACGATTTTGTTCTAACCGGCAGGTTTCCCGTCCCTATCCCATTGATACCCCTGATCATGGAATCACCCAACAGGAGCACTCTGACCACCCTGCCCTCCATTCCCCTTCCATGTCCCTCATCCTTTCTACTGGCCCTCCCCCAGCCGGGCTCCCTTGCTCCTCCCCATCTGGGTGCCACCTCGCCCCTCCTCATTTACCCTAGCCCACCCCCCTCCGATCCTATGCCTCTCCTCCCACCGAGTATCCTTCTGTACCGCTACCCCCATCACTGCTCGTTGACTGGTCCCCCATCTGCTAAACTAGCCTGGCTCATCTCCTCCTTCCTTCCCATCTCCATTCAGCCCCTCTTGCCGGGTCGTGCTCCCCTGGCCTAAACCCTCAGCTCCCTTTACTGTATCCTCCTTGTACTTCTGGTCTTTCTCCTTGCCCTTACCTCCCAACTGATCCTTCTCCTTGCGCTTTCCTCCCTCTACCCCCTCCTCCTCCTGCTCTGGTCCCCTGCTCCCCCCGTTTTCCCACATTCCAAGTTCCCCCCTGTTCTTCCTGCTATCTGGCCCCCGCCTCCTGCCCCCAACTCCCTTTCCATCTCTAACCGCCCTGTCCTGGCTACATCACCCCTCATCCCCAAGCAGAAGAGAAGAAAGAATTGAGCGGTTACCGAGCTTAAGGTCCGATCCACCTCCCCCCCTTGCTTCCTTCTGTCCAGCCCAAGTCATCTGCATACTTCCCTGAGAATGTCCTCCTTTTGGCCCCCCTCTGTCAGGGTCCCTATATGACCCCAGAGTACTCTCCTGCACTCCTTTCCCTATACCCCGGCCCCTAGTGCTTGGTGCAACCCCGTGGGAGAGCCCCTGCCCTATTTCTCAACCATACCTCCCCCCTCCCTCCAGCTGTCTCCTAATCTCCTCAACCTCTTCAACCTCCTCTCTAAGTTGTGTCAGCTGGTAGCACACTGGGCAACCACCGAATTTCCAAGCCCAGTCCAGCATCATGGCTGCCCCACATCCTGTGCACCCCACCACCCTCCCAAAGATGCCTGCCCTAATGATGTGTGGTCCCATCCCCCTCCAAGTAGGTTTCCTTGGGAGAACCACCAGGTTCCCCACTAGTCCAAGATACACCCCTACCCACTAATCAGGTCACCCACTAATCCTAGATACAGTCCCACAGTAAACAAGTACCCCCGTTACTAGATGCAGTACTACACAGTAAACTTATAGGGAAGTGTACAACTCCCTAAGCTTCCTGTCTCCCAGCCTTTAAACCCAACCCCAGTGGCTAGAACTGTATGAGCTGCATTAGTGTGTTGCTCAGTGCAAACATTACTGGGATGAGATAACAGCATTCAGCATTAAGGGTACACTGAACTTTGAAATAATTTTAAAAGGTACTTGTGAGTGCCACAGGAAGGGTTAAACTGGACTGGGTGGGGCTCAGATGGTGGGTAGTTTTACTGTATTTAATATCAGTATATGGTCAGGACTCAGGAGGCAGTGGGTGGTTGAGGTTTGTGGGGGGAACACACAGAATAAAAGTTACCATAACTCATAGTTTTCTCCAAAAAATGTAATAGTGCAACAGTCCATTATCACTTTATTTTTTCAAATAATCAGTTACTATGACTTTAAACTGTAGCAACATTAATGTGTCACTATCCAATGCTGTATAGTATGTAACTAGCTATAGTCAAGGTTACAAATGCTGTTCTGTGTTAAACCCCAATTTTTGACCCTTAATAGTACCATGTTTATCCCTGGATGGAATAACCTGAAATTTGGCATGCTGTTTGGTTCCAGGATCTCTGGATCCTGTAAATTTGGTCCTGGTCAGTTGGGTGGTTGAAAGTTCTAAAATGTTGAAAATTGTGTAAAATATGTTTAAGGCTTTTATTTTTGGCTCACAGCACAGAAACAACAGAGCTGATAACATAAACTTTCAGGTTAGAGTTTGGCCCAAGGATGATTCATAGCTATATTGCTTTACTGAGACATTTGTAAACTTTAAATTATTAACTTGAATAGAACCAGTGTGTACAGTTTATTTTTACAAACATTTCATAAGGTGTGTAACGGAATCTACACAACCTTCACCTGGGGCCCCTTTCACTAAGATACTAGTAGAACAGGGTGAATTGAAACCCAGTCCTGATGATTTCTGGCCTGGCCCTTTAAAAGACCATATGCACTGGCTGTATGCAAGCTTGGAAATCCTGTGTGGAAGGAAACCAAACACGGAGAAGGAGGAGGTTTGGGGCTTGTGAAAGAAAGAGCATGCAGGGCTGCTGTGAAGTGGAGAGCTGAATCAAGCTAAGAAGTTTGATCTAGATGTTCAGAAAATGAGGCAAGCGCAGTGCGAATAGTCAGACCTGTGCTTGCCCCTGCACTGAACCGCACCAGAGATATTTAGATGGATAGAGAGCAGTGCTATCCAGTTGAACATCGGTCCATGTCAGCACACTGCTAAGTGAATCTGGGCTACCACAATATGGACCAGGGCTGTATATGGTCCACAGGGAATAGCGCTGCCCAAAATGGGATGGTGCCAAGTCCCCTGTGGGTTATATTCAGCCGAGCATGCAAATCAGTCCGTTGGGCATGCAAGGGGCTAAGGGTCCATCTGCATGCTCACTAGGGGCTCATCCGCCTACACAAGGGCCTACAAACTCTAAATGAAAGCCCTAGTGGTCCAGGGCATCCCCCTACTCTGATCTACCATTACTAAAGTAAAGATATGCCCTGGTACTCAGTGGTTTCCCCCAACCCCCAACTCCCGATCTCCCATTACTATAATGAAAGTATGCCCAGATGTCCAGTGGTTCCTCCTACCATACGATCTCCCATTCAGTATTTCCTGGTGGTCCAGTCCCCCCCCACCTCTCCCGCTCACAATCCACCTTCCCAAACCACCATTTACGCAGGTGTCCAGTGTCCACACATCTACATAAGGCAGCCAGAACACCTTGCAACTCCACGGCCAGCCACCCACAGAGAAGACAGGAGCGTTGTGCTGGCTGCCATATGTAAATGTGTGGAGCACTGGAAACCCGGGAACAGGAGGGGTGCGGGGAGGTGGGATGTGACTGGGTCAGGTGGGGGACTCCATGGCCAATCACCCACAGAGAACAGAAGAGAGCTGTGCCAGTCACCATATGTAAATATGTGGAGCACTGGACACCTAGGTAAAGAAGAGATGTGGGGAGGTGGTATGTGAGTGGGCGGGTCAGGTGGGGACATTGGACCACCAGGAATACTGCATCTAGAGGAAACGGAAGATTGGGGTGGAGGGAACCAATGGACACCTGGGAATACTTCCACTACAGTAATGGGAAATTGGGGTCGGGGAACCACTAGACACCAGGGTACACTGTCAATATGGAAAAGGATGATCGGGGGTGGGCAGTTGCAGTCACACCCACCCTGCCTTCGAGAGTGGAGGCCAGGCTTAGCATCTAGTTAAAGGAGGTTTACAGCAGCAGTAAACAGCACCACCGGGGCTGTTTCACCTTTGCTACCGATCTTTCAATATCCGCTGCTGGAAAAGCATGAGGAGACCCCTCATCTGCTTAAGCACAGCAGTATTTTAGTGCCCTGGCACTGCCGGGTTTGGGAGGTGGCCCTGGGCCTTGAATGGAGCTACCAGGTGTGCTCGTGCAAACCCACATTCGTGTAGTGCTAACCATGTTAGCGTAGCGAACCTTAAATATCAGCTCCTTTGTTTTGTATTTGCTCTGCAAAGTAAGCTGCTTTGAACTCATTTGGTGCTGAAAGAAATCAACTTTTTGTTTCACTGAAGATTTTTTCCTGAGGGTTTCCTTAAAAGTCTTGGCTCACTACAACACCGTTACATGTGGTTGGCTTTAGCGGTGGGTTGACTTTCCCCATGTCTAAATAGGGGTCAGATGGACTTAGACAAAATGGCTCTCACAACAAGCGCACTAAGACCAGGCCCAGATGCTGGCACACCAGCAAGCACACAGACTGATTCAGAGAGACTGGATGGCCCACTAAGTGCAATAGCAGGCCCACAGAGACCAGCAGCAGGCACCAAGACCAGCAACAACAGGAGTTTATGAAGCAGGTTCTGCAAGCACAGAAATAATCTGTGCCCCAGCTACAGATTACGGGGAATCCAGTCACTGTATAACCTCACCCCATGCCAACAAATCTGTCTGGAGGACGACACCAAAGCCTACTTTATGACTTTTGAGAGAGAGTTGCTAGTACCAATGCCTGGCCATGAGAAATCTGGGCCACTTGCACAGCACCATATCTGACTTGAGATGCACAAGTTGCTTATCAGAGCCTAGACAATGCCACTGCCGGAGACTATGACCAGGTAAAGGTGGCCATCCTCGACCAGACTGAAATAACTGCAAAGAGCTATTGAAGGAACTTTCACACATTTTGTTTTAAAGCTAGAACACAACTCACAGTGGTGGCTCAAAAACTGAAAGAGTTAGCTACCCAGTGGTTAAAATCAGAGGTATGCTCTAAATAAAGAATAAACTTTGGATTTAACTGAGATGAAGCAGTACCTAACATTTTGCCAAACAGAGTATGTAACTGGGCGAGTCATCACAAGCAAACCACCCTGGCTGCTGCAATCAAGATCACAGAGCACTATTTGGAAGCAGAGAGACCAGAGGCCGCTAAGAAGAGCAGAACCCATGACAAATCCCAGGTGTTGACCCAACTGGAAGATCCCTGTAGAAGAGGTAAGAAAGGACAACCAGAGGGGGGGTGGATGGGAATAAATGTAATGGTATGGGTAGGTGGTCAAGGGGTGAAATAATGGTTACCCCTCCACGTCCAAAAGGTATAACCCTCTAGTGTAATTCTCCCAGTCCCCCAAATGGAGGGGGGAGCGGAATGACAGAGTTGAATAGGACCCTGTCACCGTTGTTATGGAGAGTTTGAATGCAGGGATCTGTTCTGTTCTTTCCTTTCCTGTCTCTTGTCCGTCTGGGTGCGCAACCAAATTTTTCTTGCGAGACCTAGGACTTGATCACCTGACAGTCTTGCAGTTCTTTGCTTCTCACTATCTCTCAGTCTTCACTTACCATTTCTGTCTTTTCCTCCCTTGCATACCTGCTGGTATAAAAATATATGCAAATCATTATGTGGAAATGTAACTGATATTGGGATCCCTTTGTTTAGAAATTATATAGTGTTACTGTTGAAATGTATGTAATTATAGTTAGAGAGGATTGCAAAAAGCTATTAGGAACTCAAAGGGTTAATCTGAGAGCAGTTCTTAAGCCCTTTTTCAGAAGCTGTGGAAAAGGGGCCTCAGTTCTGGGACATTGAGTTCTTGCTGCACCTGCCAGAAACATACAAGAACATTTAAAAAAAAACAAAAAACAAACAGGATGCTTGTTATGGAGGGGGGTTGCAAAGACTTATAAACAGAGAGAGCGAGAGCTGCAATGTTTTGGAAGACACAGAGACTGAAGAAAAACTCAGATGGATCTTCTCTATTTATTCTGCCTTTGCAAATAGTTATACTGAACAAGTTTTTTATTTATTTATTTTTAATGTTACTGCTAGTACTAAAACACTTTTTTCGAATTCTACAACTGCTCCTGGTTTTTCCTATGCTTCCTGACCCATGCCACGATGACAGGGGGGCACAAGTCAGTGACCTGGTAGTATCATTATATGTTTTCAATATGATAAAGGGGGATATATCTGTACATTTGCTGACAGTATGGGCTATGGAATGTGCAGCTACAGACCACAACAGTGGACCATATTCCAACCATCCATATACAGTCCCCGTGCAAGCTGTACCAAAAAGTTACGGCTGTGGTGGATTCAGGTTGTCGGCAGACAAGAATCTGTGGTAGGATCCAGTTCAGGCCACTGGTAAGAACCCATAAAAATTTCCTGTGTACATGGGGATACCCACACATATCCTGTATGGTTAAAAATGGGCAACGGAGTAGGAATAATAAAAGTGGGATTTTCAAAAACCCTACTTTGGCCAGTAGTCCTGGGCTGAGACTGGGAAGTTACCATGCCATTCTACAAAATAATTCTAAAAGAGTATGTTCACAGGAGGAGGAAAACCTAGTGGGATTAAAATAAAAAATTTCCTTTCACTGATGCTGAACTATTTGGGACAGAAGGGAAGCCCGAGAAATCCCAAGGACAGAAATGGAGGGAGGAAAAAAAAACAAAAACAAATGGAAGCCCTCAATTCAAGGTTGTAGTGGTTGGAGACTACAAGGACCTGGGTTCAAGGAAGGTCAGTAGTGACTCAGATGAGGAACTGGCTACTGGTATCCACATCAGCCGGCAGTCATGAGGCACTTCTGCAAGTCAGGCCAGACATGTTTCAAAATCTGGTCTATATCATTTCTGAACAATGAAATAATGAGGTTCTTGCCAGGTACAGTACATGGAAGAAAGTGGCAGATGTTTGTGCTTCCTGCCCAGAGTGTCAGTTGGTAGCACCCAGAAGTATAAAGTAGGCCCCACTGATCCCTATGCATTAACAGATATTCCATTGGAAAGAATAGGGGTTGATATGGTGAGACCCCCTGTAAAAAGCTCAGCAGGGTATCAGTACATTATGTAGCCAATGAATTGCTCAAGGAAGAGAGGGGACATAACAGAGCTATAAATACCTCACTGGGAAAAATTGGGGTATAGAATGGGAGTATTTTTCAGAAGAAAAGATACACGAGAACAAGGGACAAGCAATGAAGCTGGAAGGGGTACATTTAAGAGAGACACGAGTACTTCACTGACAAGTAGTGGATGCCTGGAACAGTCTTCCAGAAGAAGTTGGGGTGGGAAACAGTGGTGGGATCCAAGAATGCAAGGGATAGGTAGAAAGAAATGTTCTTGTGTTTAAGGAGGCGCACCCAGAGATCAAGTAGGGTATGCAGTAACAGTATATCATAGAATCATAGAGATCTGTTGGCAGAAAAGGACCTCACAGCCCATCTAGTCTGCCCAAAACTCTCCAGGAAGACCTCTGCCCTCCATTCTCAGCCTGCCCCTGTCAGTTAGGCCCATGTATGTATTCCGAACTCTTCGAATCTGTCCACTATATCTACCCCACCACCCATTCTGGCAATCTCTTCCATGGCCCCACCACCCTCTCAGTAAAGAATCTCTTCCTGATGTCACCTCTGAATCTTCACCCTCCAGTCTGAATGCATGCCCCTAGTGGATTTGTTCTCACTCATTCTGAAGATGTTGTCAACCTCACCCTGTTCATGCGCCCTTTTGTTTTTTTTTGTAGGCTCCCTCTCCCCTGGACCTGAACTCTCTCAGGCTATCCCAACTCACCGACTTGCTCCACCATCCACCGTGGTCCTGCTCCTCAGAATGTAGCTGTGTTCCATCGATCCTGAACCAACAGGCCCCCCAGCTCTGAGCCCCCTGAGGTAGGGCAGCCTCCACTTACTGGCACTCTATCTAGAATCTAAAGCGTCGGTCAGGACAGCAGAGAGGCAGAGGGGTTGGAGACAGAGGCTCGGTATTGGATGTGTGGCAGTGGGTACTGTGGGGAGCCATCTCCTATCAGGCATGAAGGGTTTTTTCTGCTTTTACGTCTCCTAGGAACTTGAATGTGCAATGACGTCTGGACAGAGGAGCAGTTGACGTCCGCCTCATTCCTTCCCTTCTATGGCTCCATTGCAGTATGTACCTCCAGTCGCTACCAGAGGCCACTGCTGCTCTAGTGAGTCCCAGATCCATCCCCCGGGAGAGAAGAGCTGTCAATCAGATACTCAGTCCTCCTCCCCTGCTGCCCCCGGCACCAGAGGCCTCGAACTTGGTCGCTGCACGGCGCAGGGTATGGCATCCCACACTCAACTCTCAGCCCACCGGCCGACTGTTTATGCCCTTCAAGTACTTGAATGTCTCCATCCTATCCCCTTCCTCCTCTCCTCCAGCGTGTACAGGACCAGCTCCCACAGTCTCTCCTCATATGACTTCTGCAGCCCTGAAAAATGGGCAGACTGGGTCCAAGCAGTCCTTATGTGCGTCAGATTCACATAAAGGTATTTTTTCTGAGTTAGGCTGCCAAAGGAGATCTTAACTGATCAGGGCACCAACTTTGTGTCAAAACTTATGAGGGAGGTGTGTGCTTTACTAAAGCTTAAGTCCATACAAGCATCAGTGTACCAACCTCAGACCAATGGCCTAGTCAAAAAATTTAACGAATCCTTAAAGGGTATGCTGTCTAAATTTGTTTAGGCAGAGGTAAAAAACTGGGAGAAATGTTTGCAGTTCGGGGGGGGGAGCTACAATCATCTGCAAGATTCTGGCCTTTTGAATTGTACAGACAACCACCTCAGGGGATGCTGGATCTTTAAAGAGGTATAGGAAGAACAGGCACATAAACCCCCTAATGTGCTCCCAATATGTAATGCAAATGAGAGAAAGACTGCACATGAATTATTTAAAGCACAGCAGCGAACCCAGGCAGGGCACTTTAACCAAAGAGCCAGACTGTGGGAGTTCAAACCTGGTGACAGAGTACTTCTGCGACCTAGCTTCAAGATCCGTTCTATGCTGGAACTGGGAGTCACAGAGGAATCTCAGAGTGAGCCCTACTGTATTAGTCCCAAACCCAGATGGGTCTGCTCAGTTTTGTATTGACTTCAGAAGAGTCAAAAGCAGTCTCCAAGTTTGACAAATATCCTATGCCTAGTGTGGCTGAACTTCTGGACCAACTGGGTAAGGCCCAGTACATTAGTACCCTAGACCCGACCATAGGATATTGGCAAATCCTGCTAACTCCTGAATCCTGGGAGAAAACTGCCCGAGTCACACCATTTGGTCTTTGCCAGTTTACCATGCTCCCATTTGAGTTGCATGGTGCCCCTGCCACATTTCAGAGAATGAAGATGATCAAATCCTCCGTCACCATGTGTTATATGCAGCAGCTTACCTAGATGTTATTGTCATATTTAGCTCGGACTGGGACACTCACCTGCAGGGCATAGCTGCCGTACTTTAGTCTCTCAGGGAGGCAGATCTCATGGCCAGTGCCGCAAAATGTGACCTAGGGTGACAGGAAACTAAATACCTGGGATACATGGTTGGGAATGGCCATGTACACCCAGTTGTTAAGGTAAAAGCCCTTGCTGACTGACCTGTACAGACTATGAAAAGGCAAGATAGCTCTTCCTTGGCTTAGTGGGGCTTAGCACAGGATTATCGACGGTTCATTCCAGAGTTTGACACTTCCTACCCCACTGACTGACCTGGTCCTCAAAGTGTCAGAAGGCCTTCCTGACTATCAAAGTGTGCTGTGTAAGGGATCAGTCATATAAGTCCTGATTCCAACTGTCCATTTTCTACACAGGCACCTCAGGAGTATAGTTGGGGGTCGTCTTATCATAAGAATATGACAGTGGGATTCACCCCACTTCTATTTGTCCAGACAACAGTTTCCCAACGAACAAAGGTATATCAGGCTAGAGAAAGAGTATCTGGCAGTGAAGAGGGCACTAGCAGCCCTGTGCTATTTGTTGGGAAGATGCTTCACCTTGGTCACTGAACACGCACCCCTCTAATGGCTGCATGCCATGTGGAACACTAATTCCCCCAAGTCACCCAGTGACACTCTGCAGCAGTTTTCATTCCAGGTGTGTCACACGGTGGATTCCCTGCATGATAATGTGACTTTCTCCAAGGAGGGCAGCTCGATGGAAACCACAACCAAGTGTGCTATGGGCACGGCTCTGAGGGGGATGGTATGTGAAGGAGCCTACACAACCTTCACCAGGGCCCCCACCCCCCTTCCACTAAGAGACTAGTAGGAGAACAGGGTGACCTGAGAACCAGACACAAGCCAGGTACAGCAGCACCTGAAGCAGAAAATAAAAACAAATCTCAGTAGAGAGGCACAGATTAATATCCGTTTTAGTCACCAAATAATAAGAAAAGTGCTGGTGTTCAGAAACAATGATTCTGTTGTAAACTGGGTGCTTTGCCACTCACCCCAGTGCTTCAAACTCATGTCGAGTTTTCCTCAGGGGGAGTGGCTTACAGAAAAACAGAAGCACTTTAAATATAGCTATTCATTAATACTCATTAGTAGTTCAGCGCATAAAAACCCACAAATTTATAAAAAAAAAAACTAACATAAAAAGAGCTTCAGATAAGAACAGTACTGGGAGAACCTAGGTTGTATTGCATTCTCCTATTTGAATTAATACATAGATACAAAGTGTCGGCAGATAAGGACCTATGGCCCACCCAGTCTGCCCATTGGAGCTTGTAAGTTCAGTTTATGTTTTCCAAGAAGTCTGTTGCCCCTTACCCCTGACCTCCAGAATTCCTTTATGTCTATCCCATGCATTCTTAAATCCCGTGATTGCTTCCAGCCCCACCACTTCCTCTGGCAGGGTGTTCCACTTGTCCACCACCCGCTCTGTGAAGAAATTCTTCCTCACGCTTCTCTGAATCGTCTCTCCTCCAACTTCATCCCATGCCCTAGTCCTGGAACATCTTTTTCGCTTAAAATAGTGTATTCCTGCACCCTGTTCCTCCTGTAAGATACTTGTATGTCTCTATCATATCCCCTCCTCCTCTCCTCCAGGGAGTACATGTTCAGTTCCTTCAGCCTGTCCTCACAGGACTTGTGATGCAATCCATGCACCATCTTTGTTGCCCTCCTCTGAACCTTCTCACCCTGTCTATGTCCTTACGAGGGTGAGGTCTCCAGAACTGTACAGTGTACTCCAGGTGGGCCTCACTAGTGTCTTGTATAGTGGAATTATGACCTCCTTTTCCTGCTGGTGATGCCCCTGCCTATGCATCCCAGCATCCTATTTGCTTTACCTGCTGCCTTGTCACACTGTTTCCTGCCTTGAGGTCATCAAAGATGATAACCCCAAGATCCCTTTCCTGCTTGGTGCATGCTATATCCTCACCCCCAACTGATATATTGTGCCAGGGTTTTTGTGCCCCATATGCATTACCTTGCACTTCCTTGCATTGAATTTCAACTGCCAAACCCCTGACCATTCTTCAAGTTTCTGCAGGTCCCTTCTCATTCTGTCTACACCCTCTGGTGTGTCTACTCTGTTACAGAGCTTTGTGTCATCAGCGAACAGTGAAATTCTGCCTTCTAGGTCCCATGCAATGTCACTGATGAAGATACTGAATAGGACCGTCCCAGCACTGATCCCTGTGGTACCACACTGGTCACTCCTCCTCTGTGGAGTGACAGCCATTTACCACCACCTCTGTGTCCTGCCGCCCAGCCAGTTACCTACCCACCACACTACTGTCCTGCCCACACCGTATTCCCCAGTTTGTGCAATAGTCTTCTATGTGGCACAGTGTCAAAGGCCTTGCTGAAGTCCAGATAGGCCATGTCCACTGCCCTCCCTGATCCACCTCCCTAGTCACCCAGTCAAAAATTCAATGAGGTTGGTCTGACATGACCTCCCCTGGTGAAACCATGCTGCCTTGGGTCCTGTAGTCCATTGACAACCAGATGTTCCACCAATCTCTCCTTCAGTAGTGCTTCCATGATCTTCCCACTACCGAGGTGAGGCTGACTGGTCTGTAGTTCCCCCTCCTCTTTGTTCCCACTTTGTATAAGGGGACTACATCTGCTGTCCTCCAATCTTTGGGTACCTCCGTTTCCAGTGATCGGCTAAACAGGATAGCCAGGGTTCCAGCCACTACCTCTCTTAGTTCTTTAAATACCCTGGGTGCACCCCATCTGGCCCATTGCTTTATCAACTCTTATTATTCCCAGTTCCTTCAGGACCCTTTCTCGTGTAAAGGGACTTGTGTCCATTTCTGCACCATTCTCACCCCTTGTACTCCGTTCAGACCCAGTACCCTCCTCTTACTCCGTAAAGACTGAGCAGAAATACCTGTTCAATATGTCAGCTTTACCACTGTCATCCTCCACACAGCCCCCATCCTCCCCCTTCAGTCTCACTATCCCTCCCTTTGCCTTTCTTTTTTAACTTATGTACCTGTAAAAGGTTTTGTCCCCTCTACCCACTGATTTTGCAATGTGTTCTTCCGCCTAAGCTGGCTTCCTTACTGACCCCTCCTGCCTCCCTTTGCTTCTCTGGTATTTCTCCCTCCCTTCTGCCTGTGTCTTTTTGTATTGCCTGAATGCAATCTTTTTGGCTTTCACTTTCTTTGCTACCTCTTTGAAAACCATAATGGTCTCCTCTTCCTTTCCTCTTGCTAACCTGCTTAATACATAATTCTGTTGCTCTTGTAATCCCCATTTTAAATACTGCCCACTGTTCCTCAACCCCTGATTCCTGCCCATTCCCTTAATGCCTCTTTCAAGTATCTCCCCATTTTCCCAAAGTCTGGCCCCCTAAAATCCAGGATACGTGTTTTTGTGTGGTTTGGTTCTGCTCTTTCTGTGATTTCAAACCACAGTGACTGGTGGTCACTGTTCCCCAGGTGCTCCCCCACTGTTACCCCATCACACTGTCCTTGTTTGTGAGCACAAGGTCCAGTACTGCCTTCTGCCGAGTTGGTTCCATGACCAGTTGCTTGAGGAAGGCACCCTGAAGGGATTACAAGATAAATATGTTCCTAGTTGATGCTGCTGCTGGGATGCTCCAGTCCACGTCTGGAATATTGAAGTCTCCAACCAGTACTATCACCTTGTCTGCCATCCTTTGGATGGCTAGCATCAACTCCCATCTGTTTCTTCCTCTGGGCTGGTGGTCTATAGACCACACCTGTGCGGATGGCTGGCCCCATTTTCCTTTCCAGCTTAACACACAGTATCTCTCCCCATTTTGTTCCTCCTGGATCTCTGTGGCCCTTATGTCATTTTTTCACATACAGTGCCACTCCTCCTCCCTTCCTGCCTGCCCTGTCTCTTTCTGAATATGTTGTAGCCAGGTATGGCTAACTCCTCAGTCGTGGTTATCATTACACCAGGTTTCAGTGATGGCCACAGTGTCCAGGTCTGACTGCACCATGACAGCCTCCAGATCTTTCATCTTGTTGCCAAGGCTCCTGGCATTTGCACACATGGCTTTCCATGATTTGACCTCCCTAGACTGTTTTGCTGTTCTACTCCAGCCCCTTCCTTGGTTGTCCTTTATCCCTGGTTCTCCTTGCTGTTTGCCCTTCTGCTGAATTTTGCCCCTTTTCTGCCTATCCACCCCTTGGGCGCTAATCTCCATCTTTTGCACACTGCTTTGTAGAGACAGCAACTCCTCTGGTTCACTGGTTCCACTGCTAGCTGTCGGGGGTAAGCAAGTAGGTTACCCTCCTTGCTGGCCTGCCAGCCCACTTTGCTAGTTTAAATGCTTGTCAATGTAGCATTTAAACTTATTATTGAGTGCTTGGATTCCCCTCCAGGATGGATGCAGGCCGTCAGGCTTGAACAAACCTCCATCCTTTCAGGTGGGTCCCCAGTCACCAATGAATCCAAACCCTTCCTCACAGCACCAGTTCTTCAACCATGAGTTAAAGTTCCTGGTGCCTGCACCCCTATGCTCTCCCTTGCCTCTCACGGGTAGTACTTCTGAGAAGGTGACAGAAGTAGCTACTTGCTTGAGACCCCTCCCAATTCCCTGAACTTCCTTGGCTCCCCATTTGCCAGGTCATTAGTACCTGTGGATAATGACATCCAGCTCACCTTCCCGTCTTGCCTTCCCAGTGATCCCGGGATCTTCCTTCCATCCCTCCATGCCGTGGCACCTGGTAGGCACCCCACCTCCCTGTCCTCCCCTCCTGTGTTCCTAGCTGGATCTCTCTTATGATGGAGTCCCCCACCAGGATTCGCGTCCTCCTCCTCTGGGGTCCACTGCTTTCCCTGCTGAGGTCACCTCCTTGGCTAACCTCCACATCCTTTCCTTTCACTTCTCTGGGTACCTCTATTTGGTTGTCCCAGTTTGCCAGTGTGGCATATGAGTTCTTGAGTGGAATAGGATCTGGGATGTGCCTCTGCCTGACCGCTCTAACCCTCCCTGAGCCCACTGTCCTCCAAGTGCTCCTCGTTCATATTCACTCTCATCCCAAAATCTAGGCGCTAGTAAATATCATTAATCTAACAATCATGGTCTTCATTTCCATTTGTCATAAAACAGTCTAAATGTGGCTCAGTGATTCAAAACATACTCTGTACTACAAGTTCATCTAAAATAAGCAGAAGACAGAAAAAGAAAAGCCTGGCTTATGTCGTAATCACCTAAGCCATTCATAAGGAGTCCCCCAGAGGGTTTCCCTAAAAGTCTTGGCTCGCTACAACACTATTACAGGTGTTTTTGTAAAGAGGAGATGTGTGGCAAACACACAAGTCCTTTTCATGATGACACCTGTTTTGGGACCTTAATGGTCATGAAAACATAGGAATCATCCATTACATTTTAACATGGTGCTCAATCCCACTACTGGACCCCGCCTTCTCTCCAATACTCCAGTAATCCACTTCGCCACCTCAGGAGAGGACAGCTGCCCATCGGCATGCTTGATCCTGCTCACGCCCCCACTGGCACCCCAACAACCCGAGTTTATTGGCGACCGTAAGCAGGGCATCCAGTGCCTCAACTGTCTGCACCACCGGCCAGCAGCCAGATTCAGTGATTTTCTCTTTCCAAAAAATGGGCAATTCCATTTGGCAAAATCTTAAAATCCCCCCCCCCCGCTGAGGGCACATCAACATGCTTTGTAGAAAACACTGACTCAAAATGGTGGGGTTTGCACAAAAAGTTGAAGCAAAGTGGGATCTGTCTGCATGATAATGTGAAGCATAGGTGGGAAAGGGGAAAATTGTTTAACTAGGAACAGCACACTAAGCCGAAGCTTGTTTCCAGGTGCGACCTGAGAGCACAAGGAAGTTAAGTGACTTGCTCAGGGTCACACAGTATGCAAGTGAGGGCTGTGGGATTCAAACCCAGGTCTCCAGGTTTGCAGCTCAGAACCCTAAACCTCTGCGCTATACTGCCTCCTTCAATAGTTTTCTCATGAAACATGATACCCAAGTTCTGCTTTACAAAAATGGCAAATTCTGCCCCCCCCAGTATTTTCCTTTGAGAATCGAAAATTATTGGCCCTCCACATTACCCAACCTCTGTCACCAATGCGCCCCTCCCCACAACCATCCAAACATGTATTTGATAGGAGTCCAAGGGTGGCTGACCAGCACAGCCCTCCCTCAGACTCAAGACTGTTGCCATGCTCTTTCTCCATGAATGTGTAGGAGGAGGAAAACAATTGGGGAACACACCAATTCAAAATGCAAACTGCAATGCCAAGCTGCATAATGATGTGACACATGAGGTCATAATGTCCCAAACAAACAAGCATAGTTCAAGCTATGGGAGACTGGACTAGACTTGACAGATCTTCAAACGCATCAGAAAAGAAATTATACGGCTGACAGTTTGCTGGACCATTATTGTGCCTTTTTTTTTTGCCTAAATCTTTTTGCCTGATAGACTGCAAGCGAGATTTATATAAAAGTTATTTACTTAGGGACCATTAGGGGATATGCATGCCCCTGCAGTCTTCGTATACTGCAACCAAAAATACAACAACAGCTTAAGAAACAATAAGACAGCAATAACAATTTGTGAAAGCAACATAAGATACAAGAATAATATGGTAATACTCATCCCAAATAAAATATTCTAAGATTCATATTCAGAAAGACAGCACCCCCTCACCCCCACAAATTTTTCTGCCTTCTGTGGTCCACCACGACTGCTGTGCACGAAAAAAAAAAAAACACTGTTCGGGTGCACCAGCTGCCCCTGCTTTTTCAATTCACCGTTTCCATCTCAGACTTACTTCCTCTCATCAGGGACCAATGGATGCTGCCTGCACTCCCCCCTCAGCTCTTCACAGCAATCGCTTGTCTGAGGACTTACCATTTCAGTCCTGGAAGGGACCTGGTATGTTCCACCCAGTCCAGGGAGGGACCTGATGTGTTCCACCCAATCCTACTCTGCACAACTGAGGCAAGTCCCTTGTTACTAGGCAGTGTGGTGGCAGCAGAATAGCCCCATATAGCACTGGAGTGGGAGACCACATCTACCCAACCCTGCTGTCATAAGAATGGAACTTTCAAACATAATATTAAATTTTTGTTGAAAGAACTTCACTAAAGTAACATAAAAGTTCTATTAGTAGTAGCATTCTTTATTGTTCAGCATAATAGCCATTACGTAATATTACAAAAATACATAGGAAAATCAGAATAGGACAATTTTACAATACATAAATAAGGAAAACAATATACAAGTTGATCGCTGACAAGCTATGGTCAGCAATCAAGAAGTGATTATATCAAGTACAACCTTGGGGAGGACCATCACTAATACCGCACCCTTAAACATTAAGGATACTATAAATCTAACACAATCAAGTTTATATAGGTGAGATGTATTAGATGCTGCAACTAGCATATAATCCAGAATCCCTTTTTTATGACAAAGTCAGTAAAGGCATAAAATGCTATTTCATCAGATAAAACCCAGCATACAAGACTGCAGTACAGTAGACTGCATCAGACTAATTTTGCTGACATGTAAGCTGACATTTTCTGTCACTACTAATACCAGAATCCCCTGCAGCTGACATTAGGAGGGCTGCAGGACTGGGAAGATTCAATAACCTGCAGTGCATGCTAGAATTTTTTATAAGCTAGGGCCCTATACTCAACAAGTTTTCCTGGCGGAAATCCCAGTTTGTGTACGAAACCTGTTTTTCGCAGAAGTCTATATTTAATAGCCCAGTTTATGCCTTCAGGCAACAGTGGAGGGGTATGCAAGGCAAAATTATGCAAATTGGGAGGCGGGATCTGAATAGCGGCACAGTCTGATATTCAGAGTATTTGCTCCACGCAAGGGCGCCTGTGCAGTCCCTTGCACAGAATAAATGCAACCAATGTAATCCTCATCTTAATCTACTCAGTTAAAACCTGATGGTACTCAAATTCCCTATTTTATCTTCAAGTAGTAAAACCAAAACAAGTGCTGAACTTACTTAAACAAATGTCGCCCAATAAAAGTTCAGGGGGAAGATGGTCTCTAGCCAAGATTTTTAAAGCTAATAGCTGCTCACGTTTATTTGCTGTCAACTAATGTGTTTAATCTTTCTCTTGTAACTGGACAGTTTCTTAGCCAATGAAAACCGACAATAATTAGGCCAATATTTAAAGGTGGTACATTGGGATATTTAGAAGGCTATCTACCAATATTTTTATTGCCATCTTTGGGCAAACTCCTGGAACAAAATTGTTAATGGACAATGTTCTCAGTTCCGTGGTGCTTCGGTCTCCAGAGCAGCATGGCTTCTAAGCATCATGGCACGAGGACGGTGCTGCAGGTTCACAGACCACATCTGTAGAGCCATGGAGAAGGGTGAGCTCACTGGTGCTGTGTTAGGGACCTGTCCAAGGCCTTCAACCTGGCTGATCATGGCCTGCTGCTCGGAGGCTGAGGTGCCTTGGACTGGTAAACATGCCCTGTAATTGGTCCGAGAGCCATCTGACAGATCATCCATTAAGGGTGAGCTGCCAGAGTATATTGTCTGGTTGCAGAACTATGGAATTAGGAGTGCCCCAGAGATCCATCATGGGGCCGCTTTATCCTTTATTTGTGGATGAGTTGCTCCACTTTTGGAGAGGACAGGTATTATAATGTATGCCGACAATGTAATCATGTATAGCAGCTCTCCCACTGTGGAAACTATAAATCTGAATTTTGATTTTAAGGCACTGGATTTCTGGCAAAGAAAACATAATTTTCTCCTGAACAGCAAAAATACAAATCAAAACAAAGCATGTTGGTTTGATCCAAACAAAGATTAGTCCCGAGTATCCCACTTGTAGTTCAGGATACCCTTGGGGTTCCTCTTGAACAGGTCACCCAGTTCAAATATCTAGGGATCCTAATGGACCCATGCCTTACTTATTCCCGCCACATAAAACTGATTAGTAGGCAAATTAATCAGAGACTGGGTGTCCTGTTTAAGTTAGAACCTACTGACTACCCAAACTAGGATTGCAGTTGCAAATAATGTTTTCTCTCTGATTATTTAGAATTCGATTTTGTTTTCTGGATTAAATATTTCGATATGTCATCACTTATCACTTCCTTTTATGCTGTCTGTAGGGTTGCTTTAAAATTACCTTATCGAGCCCATCGTTGCACTTTGTGTCAATTGATAGGCTGGTTACTCCCAAATCTAAATTGTTCATATAATTTCTAAACTGTTTATATAACCAACATTGTTTGACAGATAATGTCTTAAGATTAAGGGTTGTTTCTTCTCTATTTTCACTATATGATTGAAAAAAAAAAAAGCAGCTAGGACCTTAAGATTTAACTTGCTGTCCCAAAAGTAACTACAAAGATGGGTATGCATGCTTACTCAGTAAATGTAGCTATAAATTGGAATAAATTACCAGCATCTTTACAACAACAAGGTTTAGGACATCAAATTTTTAAGAAGCATCTAAAGAATCATTATCTCAGCTCTTTAACATGTAAATGTTATTGTTGAATAGGTTAACTATATTTATTCTATTGTATCATGTTTGAATTCTAAGCTTATTTGTTCTAGGTAACATCTTGACTTTCTTTATGGTCCCGGGTCGTGTATGAAAAAGGGCCTTGGCTCATTACACTTAACTGGTTAACAAAAGTTTAAATAACTAACTAAACTAAATAAATCCAGCGCAACACTAGGAGTTGCCAGAGGTAGTGTGTCAGCACCCTTCCATCCCAACACAGTAGTCCTTGGTGTGCAGTGGCTTCCCCACTCCCTCTGATACCAGTCCCAGTAAAAACATACATTTTCCCTGGCATCCAGTAATACCCCCCTACCTCCAATCCCAGTCCCGGTAGAAATATACATGTTCTCTGACATCCAGTGGTGCCCTCCTCCCTCGGATCCTAGTCCCAGCATTACTGACACATATCCCTGGTGTCCAGTGGTCCCTCCCCACCCGATCCCCAAAGTACCCCGGTTTGCCAATGTTGTCCCTGTCTGTCGGTGCTGCAGGTAAACGACGGCAAGCGGCACAGCCCACCACACACCACCTCAGCCACTCAACGTCTATCATTATACCTGGCAGTATAGTCTAGCGGTTAGGGGAACAAGGTGTGAACAAGCTTGGTACATCCAGCAGACCAGACCAGAGTTTGATTCTCACAAAATCCACTTGCATACTGTGCGACTCTGAGCAAGTCACTTAACTGCCCAGTGCTCCCAGGTCGCCCTTGAAAACAGGCACTTGTGCCTAGTGGGCCTTACCCGGTTACCAAAGACTAAAAATAAATAAATAAATAAATAATTAGCAGGGAGCGCATCTTATTTATAGGGCATGGGTGACGCGCCTTGCCCTATACATAAGATGTGATTCCTGCTAACAGACGCCAACGTGGTTTGTGGTGGGCTGTGCCGCTCACTGTCATTTACCCATGGCACCAACGGACAAGTAAGGGGACCAGGCAGTGGGTGTCTGTGACTTGGGTGGGAGGGGAGCCACTAGCCACCAACAAGGTACAGACTGGGGGGGGACGACGACGACGACGCTGCACACGCTGAGGCAAGAGGACAGGGCTTCATTGTTGGGGGGGCTGGACATCTTTGCTAATGCCATGCCAAGGGCAGTGCGGCTGTCATGGGGGCGGGGGAACCACTGGACACCAGGGATACGTATTAATACTGGAACTGGGATCGGAGGGAGGGGACAAACCACTAGCACAATGGACAGTTCACTGGGATGGGGCAACTAGGTGGGTGGGGGGGGGGCTGTGCCAGGCAAATCAGCCTCGTTCTACATGCAAATGAGCTCTTAATGGGCATGCAAATGGCCCCCTAGCACCTTGCATGTTCAATTGGCTCATTTGCATGGGGACTTTTGAATACTGCAGAGGTGCAAACCCACTGCGGGGTCCTATTTCGGGGGCACTATTGGGTGGCGCTAAGTGGTTTAGTGCCTGCGCACAATATCCCTATATTCAGGGGAAAACTGCCATGTGCTATCCCTCTAAATATAGCATTTCTGCACACTGACACTATCGCAACGCACAGCGCAAATGAACGACTCTGTTTTATGGAGTTTTGAATATTGGGGCTCAGATCTTTGTTTGCCAGTCTTGCTGCTTCTCCCAGAGCTATTAGCCCAAAGAGGACAGTGGGACCAGCAAACAGCTGACAGGAGCTTAAAGACTCCAACATGCACTGCAGGCTACTGATCTCCCACTGCTGCAGCCCTCCCCTGATGTCAGCTGCAGGGGATTCTGGGAATTCTAGTTACAGAAAACATCAACTTACAAGTCAGCAAAATTATTCGAATACAGTCTAAAAATATACCACACTACAGTAAATAGTGAATTTAAGCCAGCCTGGTGGCACTGAGGGTTGAGGCGCTGGACGTCATGCCAGCGACCCATGTTCAGGAGTAGGCATGGGCCGTCGGGGGTTGGCAGGGGAGAAGGCTGGAAGGTCCGCCAACAGCTTGCCTTCTCCTGGGGAGGGAGGGTTGCAGGGTTCGGCTCTCGGGTGCCTCCTGGTGGAAGATGGGAGGTATAGCGGCAGCCTGCAAGCAAAGGGAAGCGAAGCATGGCAGAAGTCGGCAGGGGCTCGCTCAGGAGGCGCGCCTCCTCCACTAGGCGTCACTGCACATTCGTACTCACCTAGGGGAGTGCTGGAAGGTGACGGCACGCCCCTGGCCCCATGCCCACTGCCGGACCCCGCCCACCTGGGTCCTGATCCCACGATACCACCAATGCCTGGATGAAACTAGATGTTTAGGGCACCTGTAGGTGTGGCGGCCCCATCCTGGGGGTAAGTCAGGGATCTTCGCCAGGCAGAGGTACGGTATCAGCGGATCGCTGGGAGGGACCCAGGGGTGGGTGGGTTTCAGGCTGGGCGGGAGACAACCAGGACATCGCCAGAGAGAGGCCACCATCCGGTGACCAAAGGAAAAGAAACCCTACAACCACACACACCATGTTTGTGACATCACAGTTTACTACCATGGTGAGCACTATGACGCCATAAACAAAGGCACTGTAAGGTTAACAGGAAGATAAATATTTTCAGATGTTTCTATGGACTTTTTTGATGGCCTACCAAGATGTGCTGTACTGCTAGGAAAAGAACATTGAAAATGAAAAAATGTATTCTCTAGTAAATTTTAACAGCTGAAACACGATTTATGAAATCGCATGCTGAAGTGGAGTTGCTCTAAATGACAAAAAGCATTAGCAAATGCTGGTTTAGCAAACTGTAATCCAGAATTAACCACTGGAATTACCATTCCAGTGGACTGAGGTTTTATCTGGCTTGAAAAATGCAAATTATACAATGGCAAGAAAAAATCCTTGACTCGGATTGGTCAGTCTGGGACTGGACCCGTTATGTTATCCCAACACAACATCACGGGTCTAGGCTCAGCCTCACTGTGAACCTGCAGATGGCCATATGCTTGATTGTTTCATCTTCTCTTAAAAAGCAAAAATATTTTTCCACACAAAAACATCTTTAAAATGATTTTTTTTTCATTCTGTATAACAACGAATCATTGTATAATATCAATAATGCCCTCCAGGGTGTGTGTCATTTGGGATAACGTCACGCCTCAGTTATTGGACGCACTCAGCCTGCGGCCTCGTGCTCAACCACCTGAGGCGTGACGTTATTCCAGCACGACACACACCCTGGAGGGCATTACTGCTTAATTCACCTTTGTATATTTGATGAAAAAGGTACCTGGTTCGTCTCCAAGCCGGTCACACGCTCTACTCGGCCCACTCGCCTAGCTTCAGGTACGGCAAACTCCCCCCAGGAAAGCTTGGCTTGAAAGCTGCCAATCTGACTGGCCAGCAAGATTTGGACCCGGCTCCCCATTGTTGCCCGCTGTCTGCTCTGCTCACACAGTTTTTAAAATAGTGAGCTGAGCTTAATTGTAATTTCTGCCTCACGAACTTCTGTGTTGGACAGTAATTTGGTAATGTAAAGCGCTAGGCATCTAGCTCATACTGTGTTTCTGTAAACTGTTCCTACAATTCAGTACCTAAATCAATGAGCTTAACCAGCCGAAGCTCAGTATTAAATGCATAAACTTGCCTCGGATGTTACAGCTCAGTGTACTCAGCCCATGTTTTTGGCAATGTTTAATGTTTACTGCTGTAACTCTGCTGTTTAAGTTTATCTCTTTTTTTTTTTTTTTTTTTTTAAACTGTGCCTCCCTATCAGTATTCTATTTAACCTTGTTTAAAACTGTGCTTCTTTACCTGTGTGCTAATTATACTGTTTTAAACTGTGCCTTCCTATCTGTATTTTTACCTGTTTTCCTTTTTGCCAACTTCCTAGTCGGTTTCCCCGCCTGCTTCAGCCCAATTGCATTATTTGTGGTGCACTCAAGCTGCTTCTAAACTCTGCTGGTAACTCGGTCCCTCTCTTCCCTAGCTCCCGGGTTTGTCTCCCCACCTGTTTTTCTTTGCTTGTTTCTCGCTCCAGTAGTCTTTCCAGCTCCCCCAATCCCTGTCCCATTAACCTGAATCACTCCCTCATTGTTTCACCTCGATGCCCAGGCGCCAAAACCTAGAACCCCCCCCCCCCCCAACTGTTCTTTCAGCTTTCTGCCCACCCCCACACATACTCACTTACGCACTTCTTTTCACACTCTCTCACTCCCTTCCCCAACTATTGTGACCAGCCTAGTCACTCCCATCAAGTTAGCCCTCACTGTGTCTGCAGGCATCTAACCCTAACCTCTCGCCTCTCCCTTCCTTTCCAGGACACCACTCCGCCCTGACTGGGCTCCCAACGGACCGGCGGCTGCAGCTCATCTCTAAGCCAGCTGCACGCTCTCCTCGGCCCACCCGCCCAGCTTCAGGTACGGCAAACTTCCCCCAGAAAAGCTCAGCTTGAAAGACGCTAATCTGATTGGCCAGTAAGATTGGGACCTGGCTCCCCATTGGTGCCCACTGTCTGTTCTGCTCGGGCTGTTTTTAAAATAGCGAGCTGAGCCTATTTTTAAAATTTAATTAATTGTAATTTTTGCCTCACAAACTTCTGTATCCGACAGTAATTTGTCTCGCTCACTCTCACAGACCTCTATTAAATACTCTTCCTCTCCCCACTTAGCTACACCCCCTCATCCCTCACTAAGGCTGTTGACTGGCACTGACTAAATCTCCCTTAAAGTGACAGTTCCAATTTTTAGGGCACACTACCGCACTAGTTTACTCTGCTATCTCAGTGAGCAAATCAGCAGGATACAAGGGAACCAGAGTGTCAGGAGTGTGTTGACTGGCTTAGGACCTGCCACATTATATGGCTTTGGGCCAGCTTCATCTACTAATATACAGCCCAGTACTACCACTTTAGATCTTCACCCCTCTGAGTGTTTGCCTCTGCCTAACCCCCAACATGTTCCTATACACACCCAGGCTCCTTCTCTGCTCCCTCTTCCCTCACTCTCCCTCCTGCTCCTCTCTCTGCCCTCGCCTCCCCCTCCTTTCCCATACTCCTCTACATCCCTCTCCTGCACCAGCAACGCTCTGCCATGCCATATCTCCCTCCAACTCCCTGTCTTCATCCATGCCATCACCCCCTCTCCCCCATCCAGACTTGGGCACACTACCAATCCCGCCCTAGTGCAGCACTCTTAGCAATGCCTATGTACTGAACTGTAATACTTATGCTTGGCTTCCAGCCCCCCTCTACTTACCACACTATCCTTCTCGCCAGTCGTTCATCCACCTCATCTTGGTTCAAGAGTGCCAAAGTCCACTTTATTATTATTGCTCTCCTGCTCCTATCTGCTGGGGACATAAATGCTAACCCTGGACCATGCCCTATAAGCACTCGTCCCCATCCCTCCTACAGAAATTCTCGGGTCTAACCATACTTCCCAGTGGCCTGAAATTCCTACACCTGAATATAACAGCCTCCTCCCTAAAGTGAACCTACTCCAGCCTCTGGTTGCCAAGCTTGGCCCTGATATAAATCATCCTATCAGAAACCTGGCTTAATAAAAATATGGCTCCTCCCTCTCCATCCCAGGCTATACAATATCCCACTAAGACCTGGCAGAGAGAGGCAGGCGTGTGTCAGTCTCCTCGTCCATCCAATTCACCATCACTTTTCTGTCTCAGTCCTAAAGCTTACGAGTGCTGATATTACAGCTCTCCTCCCCATCTCTATTCCCATTTTTGCAGGTGCCTACCACACCCTCAATTACTACTGATCTTATCAGCTCCATAACGCACACACCACTTTGGATGAAGTATACATTATGGGAGACTTTAAACTGGTCAACCCATACCCTAAACAAAGTGCGAAACAACATAAATGCCCTCAACTTAACCCAGCTTATCCTCGAACAGACACAGATGAACCACAAAATGATCAACCACTCCTTAATTGATTGGGCCCTCACCTCGCACCCCCACAGGGTCATGAAATATGAAGCATTATCCGACGCACTCAGCAACCACTGGATGACCTTCCTGATATGTAAAGGTCATAAAAACAAAGCCCCGCATAAAACCTTACCAATCCATTCATACAAATTCCTGAACCTTGCCCCCACGCCACCTGGTGCACTAACTGGGTCCCTCATAGTAATCAAGTAACCTCATTAGACAAAGCTGCCAATTATTTCAGGGGTAAATTCCTCAACATTTGGAACCAGTATGCCCCACTTCACCAGGTCAGGGACCGCGGGAGCCACCTTCCATGGATCTTGCCTTAACTCATAGCTTGCCAAAAATCGTGCGACCAAGCATGGAAGCTTCATAAATGCTCCTAGCTTCTCAATGACTACAAAACCCACTGCTCCCTTAGAAATAAGTGTACGAATACCACACGATTGGCCAAAGCTGAGTACTTCAATTCCACTTTCCACTTGGACATAAATAATCCCTCCAAATTTTGGAAAATGATACACTCTCTCTTCTCCCCTCCGCTCATCCCTCCCTCCCCTTCTCAACATAAACAACTCCCCATTACCGACCACTCTAGTGTTGCTGTTTTCAACAAATACTTCACCTCATGTGCCTCTGCTCTTCTGGCCACCTTACCGGCTATGAGCCTGGTCGCACCTGTCACCTCCTCTCATTCGCTCACACATAAAAAAACAAAACAAAACAAAAAAAAAAAAAACTTCTTTTCCAAAATTAGTCCTACCAGAAATGCTGGAGGCTTTGTACACCGGAAATCCTACCAAAGGCTGCTAACCCAATGACTTGGACACCAAGCTACAATGTCTTTCAGCCTCTGCTATCTCTGCCCCTTTGTCTGCTCTTCTCAACCTCTCTTTTGACCTGGCTGCCATCTCTACTGGATGGAAGCATGCTATTGTCCTTCCTTTACCCAAGGGTGGCAATATCACTACACCGGGGAACAACCGCCCTATTTCCCTTCTTCCCACCCTAGCTAAGCTACAAGAACATCCGTTTCTAAACCAACTCTTGGCTCATTTCTCCAACTTTTTTTCTTCACCCCCTTCCAATCTGACTTTTCAGAAAAACCACTCCACCACCACCTCTCTGATTAGGCTTACTGACTTGATCCTCTTAGGGGTGGACAGTGGCCAAATCATATCTGCCATTTTTGTCGATCTCACCAAGGTGTTCAACAGTTTCCCCACACCCTTTTACTCAACTCCCTTTCCTCAGCAGGTCTGTCTGACACCAACTGGTTTTGTGATTACCTAAAAGGCCAGACCCAGTCAGAATCGCTGACTCTATATCCCCTCCATTCCCTATCAACACAGGTGTCCCTCAGGGGTCAGTGTTGGGTCCTATCCTGTTCTCCATCTTTTTGCACAGCATCTTCTATACATATGTATGCAGATGATAGTCTTCTTCACCTCCAGCCAATCCCCATCCAGTGTTGCAAACAGACTTCAACTGGACTTCAATAATGTCCAGAATTGGTTTTGTACTCATCAACTCTTCCTCAACACCAAGGAGACAGTCTCCATGACCTTCAGCAGCAGGCAGAGACTCTCAAGGCTCCATTCCCTCCTTCCATATTCTTGATGGGACAGTAATTGAGGACACCTCCTCATTCAGATATCTGGGTGTCTGGCTTGATCAACACCTCACCTTCTCTGACCACGTTGAAACCATCCTGAAAAAGTTGCACCCCAAGCTCGGTGTTTTATGCAGGAACTGGAACTGCCTCCCTCTACCAGTTAGGTGCGAACTGGTCCAGAAGGTGATACTACCCATCTTGGACTACTATGACGTAGTCTACAGTGCTGCTCCCATGACTTCCTTAGCCAGACTGAATACCCTCTTCAACTCCTTCTGTTGCTTCACTCTTAACCCTCCTCCTCCCACCCATCACTGTCAACTCTGCCACTCCCTGACATTTTTTCCTCTCTTGAAAACACACACTTACACCACTGTGCAAACTTTGTCTCAAAATTCTGGTTTGGCTCACTCCCAGCTTATCTTACTTCCTCATTAGTATCCCCCCCTCCCCACTCACTCAGATCTCAAGACTACAGAACCCTGCCAGTCCCTCTACGTTCCACCACAACAGGCCAGGCTGCCTCCTCATACCGCTTCCCAAAACTGTGGAATTTGCTTCCGTAACCGATTCGCCACTAGCACTCGCCCTCTTCATTAACTGCGGCACTTCAAAACTACCTCTCTGTTAACTGCTCTTGTGCCTAACTTCTTTTGCACTAGCCCAGTTCCCATCTTATCTGCACACAAGTCTCTTATGTTACACTGTATCCTACTACTGCACTTAAGTGATGTATGTCTGTAAATTGTAATTTTTAAACAAACAGTTACCTCTTGCTAAGATGTGCTGACCACTGTGTATTTTGACAAATGTATGTTGTTAACTTATTTTCCTTATGTTCTCTACCTACATGTCTGATTTTTTCACTACTGTTAAGTATCTTATGGTCAACAAATGATGTAAGATGATTTGCTTGTATTTTCGTTAATTGTATCTCTCCCATCACCACTTCCTCCCGGACACACCGTGAGACGAGCAACTTGTTGTTCAGTGTGCCTTTTCTGGTATAACTTTTCAATAAATAAAATAAAAGAACATATAAACAGATTCAGAAGGGATAGACACTTGAGGAACCAGTTTTCCAATTATTACAGTTTACCCTTAGACCTGACACTGGCACTTGTGTTCTAATCATTCTCATGAAATGGGTTTGAAGAAACTCACAATAGGATTGGTCAAACGGCATCAGCTGGCTGTTGAGTAAATCTCCTATTTAAATCAACGGTCATGCAGTCAAAGTCTGTGCATGCAGACCCATCACTGATATTCCTCCCTACAGAAGTGACGGGCATTAGCGGGAACCAAGAACACCTGGATCGTGCATGGAGTCTGCTGGAGAAGTAAGCAACAAATGGCTTGAGAGAGACTGAAGGGAAGCAGTGGGGAACCAAAACGTGCAGAGAGACACCTGGACGTTCTGTGCTCTGGAGCTGCGACCTGCACAGGGTGAGTGGATGGGGAGACTGTCCATGCAGCGAGTACTGGATGGCAGAGGTAGCAGGAGAGAGAAAGTCCAAACTCTGATTTTTTTTCTCTTTTCTTTTCAGCCACCAAGCTTCACCAGCGGTCAGTATTAACACTGCAAACACACACACCTCCATGAGAATTTTAAAATCCATAGTCTTAAATTGTGCTATAGAAGCTGCTCTCACCTGTCAACTTCAAGGCAGGCACAACAGGTCTTTTGGATCTGCTCCAAGAGCCATGTGTGGTGGGGGGGCACCGAGGTAAAGCATCGTTGTACATGTCACAGAAGTATTTTATGGACAAGAAATATCAGAAATCATTTAACTACTCTTTCTGGTATATGTATGTTCATGACATATACAGTAGTTGTTGGGGTCTACTTTTCAAGTCAGCAGGATACAGTAAACATTTTCCTATTTAAACAGGAAAAAAACATTTCTGGAATTTTTTTTTTTTTAATTTTTATTTTGTTTTGAACATAACCCATTTTATAAGTGCAATAACCCACTCCAGGGTATGGGGATTTGATCCATGCCCCGGGTGCTGTGAGGGCACTCTGCCTGCGTCCTAGTGCTTCACAGTGCACCGGAGGCGTAGATTAAATCCTCTTAACCCAATACCCTGTCATGGATTATTGCTTACTTATTTTTAAAAAAATAATTTGCTAGCTGATTTATAATGTAATCACCATTTGGAGACCACAACCTCAGGAACAGACAAAACTGGGTTAAGCCTGGTATCCCCAGCTTTAACATACCATACACAATGAAACATCACATGTTCCAAGTCCTCAAGATAACTCAAGCCGCAACAGTAATTTTTATTATAAAAAGGTTCTTAGAAATGCTGCAATCTGATTGGCTGTTAGAATCCTAACAGCCTTACATTGATCCATGTTACACTGTCATCATGTACAGCCTGATCACCATGGAACATGGATTCTTCCTATCAGCATTCCATCCTCTAGCACTGCTGAATGACTGGAATGATGCATTCCGATTCTGAACCAGCATTCTTACACTGTTCGTGGAAGAACTATTTTATAAAAAATATCCCTCTAAATGAGGAAAACACGAAAACAAACACTCTTCTTTTGGAGCAATTTTTTTTATAATAGCAATAAGGCACTCCCAGGAGTTAGAGTAACAGTCACTTAATCACCCCCTAGAGGCAATATGGCACTTGGCTGCATCTCATGCCACATTACACCCTAGGAGGTGATTAACAGACTGTTAATCTAACCCTAGCATACTTATTGCTTAACTAAGTGTATTGGAAACCTTAGCAAACCTGGTTTCCAAGCCATTGCTGAGAAAGGCTTCAAATTAATAGATAAAAAATATTTTCTTTGGTGGATCAAGAATTATTTTGAAATAGGCTCTATAACCATGCTAAACATCATTTTTGGAATACCAGCTAGACAATGTAGAATTCGTAATCTAATCCAGGTCCTTTGTTTGATTTACAATCACGAAAGTATTCTAGAAGTAACATTTATATCGGAGACTAAGCACAACATTTTGCTTGGCATAATGTCCATACAGGTTAACCGAAGTTATTGAGTAAAGGATACAAGTAAGGATTAACCCACGAGAAAGCATGGGTCTACTGTGGAATTAATCCATGGTTGGGGGGTTGGTTCGGCCTCATGGGTCCAACCAACCAACCATGGATTAATTCCACAGTAGACCCATGCTTTCTCGTGGGTTAATCCGCTTGTAACATGGCTAGCACTATGCTAGGTTACTGTTTATGATTACTATTACATAGTACTATTATGACTGACAAAGACGTCTCAAAATACCAGTTTTCTGTCTCTCACTTCTGTCTCTATGATGTTCTGCTCAGTTGACAACGGGCGCATGCACATTCACAATTTCCTATCTATTAATATACTGATGTGGTTCTCGGCTCCTACACTACACCCGCGGTACATATGCAGCCCGGAATGTCACATTCCTCAGTGTGCCCACTTATCTTTCTGCGTGTCTCTCCGTGTTCGTTTCAGCCTGATAGTCGCGCACTTCACTGGTGTTTGCTGCTGCACTCTGGGTATTGCTGTCCATTTACATGTTCCCATCGAGGACGCGGATGAGTTACCGCATGGACACAGTTGTGATGCAAGTCGCAGTGGTTTGCCGATTGCACGGACCTGGTGCTGCCGGTCTGCACACTACCGCTGTCATTGTCTGCGGTTCTGCAACTGCTGCAGTAAGACACACTGCAATCCTTACTTGTCTCACTGCAGCCGTTTGCTGTACTGCTCTTTACTTTCTCTGTGTCCCAGCCTGTCCCTGCTCTGCCACTTGTTGCCGCTTGCCACTAGAGGGCGACCCAGCACAGCGTTTCGTGCTCACTGTACTAATCTGCACCACTGCTGTTCGGCTCCTGCAGCTTTCAGACCATGTTTTAATTCTTTTTGCACGCCCCCGCTCCCAACCATGATCTACCATGGTATTAATCCATGGTTTCTGTTGTACCACCTGTCGTCTTTCCACCTATCTGACTGCTTCATTTGGGTTGTCTTTTTTGTGCCATGTTACAACATTGTTTAACCATGCAGAAGCTTTACAGTTGGAAAGAGATCATTTGCAATGCAGCACAGACTCACAATACTATCATCAGTCTTTTCCCTTTTAACCACAAATTCAAAATCAATTAATCTACTAATGTTTTAAAAGTATGAAGACTTAACTCAGTCCTATGATAAAATAAAGGAATGGATGTATTGAGACTCAATGTAGATCGAAAAAGATGAAATGCAATTTTTTCAAGATCAGCCTTACAAGGTCTCCAAATCTGACAACCGTATAGGGCTTGCACATTACCTTTAGAGGAGAGGTCCTGTAGTAATGGTATAAACACTACTGCCCCCAAACTGACAACTGGATTTTTTGTAACTGAAGTGCTGTATGTCTGGCTTTCAGCTTGCATTTAGTAATGTGAGATGACCATGAACAATTTGCAGTAAAATCTAAGCCCAGGTAGGTGTATTTATTTATTTATTAAATTTTGGTGACCGGATGAGTCCACTGGGCCTCGGAGGTCCCTTTTTCAGAGGCGACCCGGGATTACATAACATAGAATAAATCACAATGCGGTAAATGAAGAAAATGCAATTATGACACAAGTTATACAGAGGTGTACAGTCAGCTGGTTACATGTGCAGAGATCGGCATTACAGCAGTGCATGTGTATTGATACTAATAAAGAGGGGGGTGTGCACCACAAATGCAGAGACAGATTGTGCACAGCAGGTAGTAACGGACTGTGAGGCTTAGATGTCCATGTGGTGGACCCGTATCTCTAGCAGCTGCATTTGGAGGTAGCCATCATGTAAGCCTTAAGGCTTGTGCGGAAACTTTTGATGGAGGGAGCTTCCTGCACTCCGGGAAGGAGGGAGTTCCATAAGGTGGGTGCCGTGTGAGCAAAAGACTTCCCCCCACCTTGGTTCTTACTTTAGGGACAGCCAGGAGCGTTCGATCCGTTGTGCAGAGGAGCCGAGGGTTGTTATTTAGTGCAATAAGTCCCGAGCGGCTGGGGGTTGGGCTAATTAATTTGAAGGTTTGGCAAAGCAAGGGGTACTGGAGACTGGCATCCCAGGAGGGCCAATTTAGTTGGGATAGTGTGTCACAGTGATGGTTCCTGGGGTTTGGGCGTGAACCGAGCCACCCTATTGTACAGAACTTGGAGTCTATTCATCTCAAGTCTAGCTACTCCCTGGACCACTGGGGCCGCATAGGTAATTGTCGGGAGGAGGGCGCTGGTGGCTATGGAGACCCTTGCTTCAGGTATCAGCTGGTCTTTCAGTCGGTAGAGGGTGCCTAGTTTCGCATGTAAGTTTTTAGTAACTTGATCCACATGGTCCTTGAGGGTGAAGCCCTGGTCTAGGGTGAGGCTAAGGTATTTTAGTGACGCCACAACCTCTAGCCTACTGCCCGATGCAGAGGTCAGGTGTAGGTGTTGGTTTCTATCATGTCCAAGGATCTTGGGGCCAAACAGCATGGCCTTGATCTTGTCTGTGTTAAGGACCATTCTGTTGTTAACAAGCCATTGCTCGAGGAACTCAGGTCTCCTTGTAGCAAGGGCTGAGGTCTCCCAGCTTAGTGAAGGGTGGGCAGATGGCGGCATCATCCGCATAATGGACCACAGAGCTCCCATCACAGTGGTCGCAGAGTTTGTTGGTGAAAAGGAGAGAGGAGAGGGCCAGAATCGACCCTTGAGGCACTCCCTCTTTTAATGGGAGGCGGCTCCGATATGGAGTCTTTCCATTTTACCCTCTGTGTATGTCCATTTAAGTAGCTTCCGAACCCACGTAAGGAATGGCTGTCCAAGGCCTACATTGCCCAGCTTAGTCAACAGCAGATTGTGATTGACCAGGTTGAAGGCCTTGGATAGATCGATAGACTGCACCAGTAGGGGTCCCCTTAACCAGTTCTCTGAATACATCAGTCGAGAATATGGTGAGGGCAGTGTCCGTCCCATGCCTGGTTCTGAAGCCATGCTGGGAGGGTGCCAGAAGTTGATGGAACTCTAGGTATTCACGTAGTTGCCCGTATATCAGCCTCTCTTGTATCTTTGCCAGGGTGCAAAGCAGGGAAATTGGCCTGTAATTGCTAGTGGACTCCCGATGGCCTCCCTTGTGGATTGGGACCACGTAGGCCTGCTTCCATTGTTCAGGGACTGCACCCTCTTTTAGGGATCAGTTAAAGAGCCAGGTCAGGGGTCTGACTAGGGACTGGGCCCCTTCCTTCAATAGCCTGGGGTGAATCCCATCAGGTCCCCCGGAGCCAGAGGTTTTAAGAGTCGTTAGTAATGAGAGAACTTCTTTTGGTTTTACCAGTCTGAGGTGGAAGGTTGGGCAGTCAAGGTTAGAAGTGACCGCCCGTTGGGGTCTGGGTAGAGGGAAGGAAGTCCAGCCTTATAAGAGTCAAGGTTCGTGAAGTGGTGATTGAGTGCCATGGCGATGTGGGGGTCGTCGTTAATTAGTTGACCACTTACCTCAATGGGCCATGTTGGTCTTGCCGTTCCCCTTTAATAACCCATTTATGTGTGCCCAGAAAAGTCTGGGGTTTCCCTAGGTTCTTTTTCTGAAGTTGCGTGACATACTCCCTTTTGGCCGTTTTGATGGCCAGCTTACATCTGTTTTTGAGAGTTTTGTAGCTCAACAGGTAGGGTGAAGAGCTTGTATTTTTTCCAGGCCTTGTCCCGGTTTATCATTAGGGCTTTCAAGGAGGGGGTGATCCACTTATAGCAGCTTCCCTTGGTACGGAGTTTCTTCATGGGGCGAATAGGTCAGCTGCCATGTGGATTGTTCGCTGAAAGAAGGCAACGGCCTCGTCCAGAGAGGGGAGGAGTTTGATTGGGCTCCAGTCTATGCTGCTTTAGAGACTGTATTGAGAATGAAGTCTCCAAGAATCAAGTCTCCAACCCTCCATTTACTGTGGCTATTGTTTGTCATTTTTCTGGCTCAATCTGACTTTTCTGGGCATTTATTTTTAAAGAATATTTCTGTGATTTTACATGCAGAAGATTTAAAAATATTTGTAGGTCTGACCTAGTTAGAGAAAATTACCACATCATCAGCACAGGCAAAGACAGGAATTTCCACCATGCCAACTCTTGGTTAATCTGATTGACATATTGAGAAAGTATCATTTATATAAATATTAAATTGGGTGTGAAAATAAGCACCCCTGCCTTATTCCTTGATTGGTAGAAATTTTGAGATAGATGACCGTGGGACCTAATATGACTCTAGCCCAAGTTGAAGTATAAATATTTTTAATAATGGTGATTACGTTAACATCAATTCCCCATGTATGTATTTGCTGTCATAGAAGCATCTGCAAAACAGAATCGAAAGTTGTTCTGTATTCAATAAAAGCTATATGTAGGTTTTGCTTTCTTGAATGTATTTTTTCCACAAGATATCTTTAAACACCAGTAATGTAGACAACTTTCCCTAAAACTAAACTGTAAGCTGGACAAACCCTCAACCAGCTTAATCTGGTCATTAAGGCCCTGTTCACACCATTGAATCATTAAAAAAAAAAAAAACACACATTATTAAAAATGTTTTCAAACTCACCACGGAAGCCCCACTGTCATGTATAGTGTTTAAGCATGGTAAGGTCCATCCACAATAGAGGGTATAACATTTTCCAAACACAACACCATCGTGTTGGTGAATCGCCACCACTAGTGGTTCTATGCCCACACTCTCCCCGGGCGCTCTCCACCACCACATTGAGGAGGTGGCGCATATTGTGGTAGGACATTGTCACCCTCTGATGAACCCGGTCCGGTCACCAGGTCTGGCAGGACATCCTAGCCTGGTAGCAAAGACATTTGCCAGTATTTTCACATCGCTGTTAAGCAGCGATATAGGGCTATAAGAGGCGCACTAGAGTTCGTCTTTGCCTGGTTTAGGAACCAGGCATATCGTTGCTTCATAACAAGTATTAGGCAAGACTAACTCCTCTCCCTCAGGCTTCCCAAACACCTCACAAAGGACCTTTGCCAGTTGTCCATCAACAGTTGGCAGTACTCTATCGGGAACCAGTCTGGTCCACTAGCTTTACCCCTCTGCAATTTTTGTATAGCCTCCCATATCTCCATCGGTGTGAGTGGTCGATTTGGCAACTCTCTCTTGGGGCAGATGTAATGCTTGGCAACAGTATTCTATCCAGAAAGTCCTTTATCAGTTTCTCCTTCCCCACATGCTCTACTCTATATAGTTGCTTATAAAACATTTTGAAACATTCCCTAATCCCCTTGGCATCTGTACACATGGTCCCTCCTGTATTCCTGACCCCTGTGACCCTAACTGGGCACCACCCTCCCTTCATGAGATGTACAAGCAGAGGCCCAGGTCGGTTACCCCACTCGAATATCTGTCTTTAACAATAAAACCAAGATCTCCCAGCTTCTTCTCTTAGCAGGGCATTCAGAGCCTCCCTAGTGGTTTTCAGTAACTGCTCTGCCCTGCCCACCACCTGTAACCCTCTTTTCCAGGTCCTTCAGCCGCAATTCTAGTTCCCCCCTTTGCTCTCGCTTTTTCTTTTTAAGTCTTGCCATATATTCAATAATTACTTCATGCATATACGCCTACCCTGAATCCAAAAAAGATTGTTTTGGCTGTGTCCTGTCCTGTGTTTGTCTCAATATAGAGCTGCCACTGCTCCTCTAAATGCTCCCAGAAATCCTGATTTCTAATCATGTATGTAGGGAATTTCGAAGTCTCGTCCATCCTACAAAATATCTTGAGAATCACCATCGCATGGTCAGGTAGATGTATGGGGTTATGCGATACATCCTTAACTCTCCACAGCAATTCTTGGGCATAAAAATATAGTCAATACATGACCATACTTTTGTGGGTTAGAAAAAAAAAGTATACTCTTTTCTCCCTGATTAATGACGCCATCCATCCACCAGATCTAGGTCAGCTACACCCATCTGCCACCGCCTCATAATCTCGATGTCCTCCCCTGCCCTCCGAGTGATCCATTTGGGGATCCACTGTCCAATTAACCCCCAGCAGTAAACCTGGAACTGTTCCTTGGTAAGCAAATCCAGCAAGGACATATAAAACATTGGGTCACAGACCGCTGGAGCGTATATGCTTCCATATGTAACTTTTTCTCCATGCAGTTCCCCCGATATGAAAACATATCTAACCTCTTTCTGATCTTTTCCCACTTTATTTCAAGCGGGAAGGCCTTATGTACAAGGATAGCCACCCCTCTTGTATGAAACGAATAAGACGCCACATAACATCTTCTCACCCAACTTCGCACTAACTTGGCGTGCTCCACTTCTGTCAGGTGCATTTCTTGGAGTAATGCCACGGGTGTCCCTACCCTTTTAAGAGCCGTCAACAGTGATGTCCTTTTCACTGGATGTGCTATTCCCTTTACATTCCATGAAACCACATGAGCAGTGTGTGTCTTAGTCATATATCAACATATGCTCCCCCTTGATTCCCCCACCATAAGAATGAACATAGGAACAATCCCACTTGTTCCATTGGGACTCAGTGTTGTTCAGTCAATATTGCAAGAGCCTGTAAAAGTTCCATGTACACATAAAACATCTAATGTATCTGAAAACATTAAAACAGCAACAGTTAGAACAAGAACTACATAAACAATAACAGTATAACCTCCCAACTTCTCCCCTTTTCCCCTCATCCCCCCAGCCACTCCCTCCCCTCTCATCCCCATTAGTTCCTGATTTTGTATTGTCCGATTCATGCACCCTCTCAGTCCTTCCCAGTACTTAAATCACCCCATTTCTCACTTCTTCTCAGTCCTGATCCTCTCAACCCTCGCTGCCTCTCTTCCTCCCTTACAGTCCCCTCTATACTGCAGTCTCCCAACCCTCCTTTCCCCAATATCCCATACGTGTACCAATTGTTCATTCCCCCCCAAGCTTCCTCCCTGCCTCCATCCTAATCCGCGACACTAACTGCCACCTGAGCAGGAGTGTCATATTGAGCCCCACTTTTGACATGTTCACCCCACCACCCCACCCAACAGCCGAAACCATAATCACTATACCCCTTCTTAGCTTTAAACAGTGTATATCTTTCGTAGGATGATTCTGATGCCTTCATAGTTCCATCTGCAACAGAATTGTCCCGCCCCAAATCCAGTACTTCACCTCCCATTTCCCTCTCATCTAGATCCCATAATAATCGTGTAGAAAAAAACTCAGAGGGGAAGAGAGAAATCTACAATATATCCCTTTCTGGTTTCCTGATCTGTTCTATATATTCAACTTTTAAATCCAGCATGCACCCCCCTTGAATATGCAGCTCTCCCATCCCCCGATCCAGCTCCCATGTAGTTAGGAAGCGAGGAGGTGGGAGCAGCATCATCCAACAATTAGCACGCTGACCCAGACCCTGTCATCCACACCCTTACCTCTTTCCCCAGTTCACTCTCCTGCCAGCATCCAACAGTCCCAAGGGGTGGGGGGTGCTCCCCAAGTAGCAACCCTCGGGAAAGAGGGAGGTCAGAAGAGGGGCGAGGCACTACTTAAAATTCACAGTTGCCCAGCCTAAGATGCCTATTCCTCCCCCACCCCACCCCACCCCCGACCATCAATGAATTTAGCCCTGCTCACCGGAGCTTCCACCCTAAGGCCTACAAATCTAATCAGGACAAAAGTTCAGACAAAGAGTCCCTTCCCCCCCCGAGTCTAATAAGTTCAGGCCTTCATAAACCATCCTTCAGTGTTGTAGCATCGAGAGGCCTCGTCCTCCACCTCAGACTGTCCACATAAATGATGGTGAGAGCATGCCAGATCCATAACAACGAAGCACAAAGTCCAACAAGAACAAAGTCAAACAGTCTCACAGGTAGTAAATTAGGGGAAATGTCTACTCAGCCTGGTGATCTTCAGCCCACTTTCGACTGCAGGGATTTAACATATTGCTCAGCTTTAGCAACCTCCCAGAACAAAAACATTGCTCCTTCGTACCAAATCTTCAGAGTTGCAGGATAGGTTTAGAAGTTTTCCACCTTCATGCTTCTTAGCTGGGCCATCACTCCATTAAACTTTTTCCTCCGCTGAAGCAGTCTGGCCGAGTAGTCCTGCGATAAGAACAAGCAGACCCCATCATATTCCAGACTCTCCTTCTCTCTGTACTCTCTCAGGATCTCCTCACAGTCTTGGAAATTGTGAAACCTCATTATAATCTGCCTCGAGGGCTGGTCAGGTGGAGGTCTAGTCATAACAGCGCGGTGAGCTCTCTCCATCTTTATGCACCCATTTTTAGGTTGGAGGCCAAGTAATTCTGGCATGATTTCGCACAAAAAAATCCAGGACACTTGCACCCTCTTTCCCCTCTGGGAGCCCCCTCAGGCATAAGTTAAGGAGTCTTTGATACATTTCTTGATAATCAAACGCCTCTTTAAAGTCCTCCAGCTCCTTTTGTAAAGTTCTCACTTGCCCTGGTACTGACGCCTGGACATCCTCCAGATAGGAAATTATTTCTTCAGCTTCAGCCAATTTATTAGCCTGAATGGTTTGCTGCTCCAGAACTTCCTGTAATTTAGAATCGAGCTTGCCTTCTAGTTTGATGAGTCATGGCTCTAGTGCTGCAATGACCTGTCCCCGTAACTTCTCTACCGCGCGCCATCACCTCAACAGTTGACAAGGAGACTAGGCCTGGATTTTCAGAGGCCACGCCTTCTTACAACTTTTGTTTGCCAGCCTCTGACTTTTTGCAGGATTTGGAGTCAGATATTCGTCCATGACGCTTTCTGGTGCCTCTCCACATACTTATGACTGGAAATTCGAGGTATTTCGATAATTATTTTTTGGCCGTCGTAGCAGAGCAGTGAAATGGCGCGTCTGTCCAGTTAGCTGCTCATTAGCGGCCCCCCTTTTTGTATTTTAAGCTATTTTTATAGAATGTATTGCTCCGCCAGAAAAAACAATAGTTCTGTATTGTTAGGAGGATGGACCTGAGCTCAGAGGGTGCCAAGCGATGGGTGATGTTTCCAAAATGTCTCCTATTTGGCAGGCAGAAAGTTTTTATTTTTTTATTTTAATAGAATTTGTACATCCAGCATTTTTTTCTGTGTTGCTATGGAGGCGCAGCATGAATGGAGCTAAAGGGGGAGATGGCCCATGTCGGAATGCAGAAGTTCAGTGTAGGGGGATGTCAGCGTGACTGAGTACCATTTGGTAGGCATAGTAATTTTTTATTTATTTATTTTTTAAATAAAAAGTCCAAACTTGGGTAAACTGTGTACATTCAAAGTTCTTCCTGTGTTGCTTGCTACAGAGATGCAGCTGAAGGGGGAGACAGCCGAAGTTGTGGTGCGGCAGTTCAGTGTGTGGCTGGGTGCTTCTGGGGCAGAGCAGCTTATCATTTGGGAAGCGGTGGTGAGACTCCTGTGTTTTTTTTTTTTTTTTTTTTCCTCTCTGGCATAAATCTCTTAACATGAATGAACCGCAGCATTAGGGAGAGTTGAAGAATGGCCACCTGATGGCTTCAATTACATTTCGGAGTAGGTCGGACACTGCACAGGTGGGCGCAGACTGGCTGGCTGGCACCTCTTGCGGTGGTCATCGTGAGATTTACAACAGGCTTGAGGTGCCACACAGGCAATCTGATTGGCTGGTTAAAAGTAGCCATGACATAATTAAGCAATAATGCACGACAGGATGTAGTATATCACGGGATATCATCACGCCTCGGGCGGTTGGGCACGAGGCTGCAGGCCGAGTGCATCCAATGACCCGAGAAGTGACGATATCCCACACCATGGAGTGCATTATTGCTACTGTGAAGTGGTTTAAACATTTTTTTAAAGTAAAAAAAAAAAAAAAACAAGCAAACAAATAAATTTTTATAACATTTTCAAAATGTGTTTTGGGGGTGTTGGAGGAATACCTTTATATAAAATAGTTCCTGGAGGGCTCTGGGCAGCAGGTGGCGCTGTTAGCTGTGATAGAGGAAGTGGAGCTCTTGTGACTGGGTGACCCGCTCCTTACCAGTGTAGTTTTTTTTTTTTGTTTGTTTTGTTTTGTTTTGTTAAACACAATGTTCCCCATTCATACAGCACTTTATTTTTATTATTTTGTTCTGGGAGAAAGTAAGCTGAATTGGATGCTGAGGACTGGTAAGCTGAGATTGAAGTTGGGGAGCCAAGCCAATGATGTGTACCACACAGGTGCATTTAATGGAGTAACCATACCAAGCGAGAAAAAGGTAGAATCTTGTGTGATCTGCTGCGACTGTTACTCTAAGGGCTACTATTAGAACGGTTACAAATGTCTGTGACAAGACTGGCAGTTTTTTTCTATGTGGCTGGCACGTGGCTTTCTTTTTGTGGGGGAGAGGGTTTGCAGTTAGAGCTGCAATTTGTGTGAGAATGACTAGAGTGAGAGGGTCTCTGGTTTGTCCTTTTGAGAGAAAAAAAAAAAAAGTAAAGTACTTGTCCGTTGCTGCTACTCGCATGCTGTTGCCACAGTGTTGGGCATGCCGCTTTTGAAAGTACAAGTGGCAGCGAGTGAGGAGCTGATCCTAGCGAGTGTAACTTCTGTGCGACTGTATTTGTTGTGAGGAGGCTGATGGCCGGAGGCTTTTTGAAGCGTGATGATGTAGCCTGATATCATCACGGCTTCAAACTCATTCGCCAATCAGCTTTGTCCAATTTTTTTTATCCAGTTCAAAATATTTAATAATTCATTCTGCAGGTTTCTTTTAAACAGATAGGATTACTAGTGAGCCTCTGTAATAACTGGACCACCAATACATTGAAAATCCACATCAACATGGTTTGTGTCATAATAGCCAGCAGCTCTGTTTTAATGGCACTCCATAATAACCGGATTGCTGGTTGATTTTTTTTTTTGTACAGCTGTATCATACTCTAAATAAAATGAGTAATAATGTGCTAGCAAGTGCAGGGCATTGCAAATGTGAAATGATACTTATCACCCCCAAAATAAAAAATAATAAAAAAAAAAAAAAAACACACACACACACACACACACACACACACACACACACACACAACACCATCATCACCACACACACACCCAACTTCATTTTATCAAATTTTCAATCTGCCGGTTTCATATTGTATTACTGCAGAATGATTTTCAGCGAATAATGAGCAGATTTTGAGCAATTATTGCAGTCCTGTGTGCGTGGCTTGTGTAATTCAGCAGCATGAATGAGTTTGCAGCACTTTGCAGTTTGTAGCTTGTCGACGCTTTACTAGTGTGGCAGCAATTATAAAAATAAAATATGTGCAGATCTGTCTCTACATCTCTGCTGTGTGAAAAAAAAAATTCAGAATACACATCTGCAAATGCATTATTCTATACAGGTCTTCCTCTCATTTTCAAACAACTGAACAAATCTGTTCAATCCAAGCTATAGCAGGATTTCAGATTTTCAAACATACAAAAATGGTCATTAAATAAGTCTCAGAATTGGAAATACTTAAGTTGCCTTTAAAGCAGCAGTGCAGTGAAACTAGGGAAACATATGATCCTATGTTTTTCACTATGAAAGACTTCAGGCATCTTTCAGTTTCATGAACTGTTAAAATGTTATAGTTTCATCAAATTTGAGTAGTTTATAAATGTTTTACGTTTTTTTTCTAAAAAAAAAAAAAAAAAAAAAAGACAATAGCCCCAAATTTGGCTTACAAATACCACTGTAAACTTGGTACTGGGTTAGAACAGAAAAAAAATTTGTGGTATGCAGCATAACAAGTGCACAGAAATATAGATTTGACAGGTATGCTCATTTTTATTGACTGTAGCTGAACAAAGCTTTCCTGGAAAAAAAAAAAAATTTCATTGCATTGCTGCTTTAAATTCCCATTGTTTGTAGTCAGGATCTAAGTGAGAAGGGATAAAATTAGGATATGAAAATATAGCAGTAAGTTTCCAGATTGCATTTGGAATACCTAGCACTATACCTGCTACCACACATGATGAGTATCTTTAGACCAGGGATATGTTATTCAGTTGATATGTCAACTGAGTGCAAACAAAGGCATAACACTTACAGTATGTGGGATTCCAGACATCAACTCCTTATTATAGCAACCATTATAGTAATTTCTACATGTTATAGTCAGTAAGAATGTTACATAAACTGCTTGGCAATAATGCTTAATGTTGGGTAGGCCTAAACCCACTTTACCTTTTATGCAACAGTAGTAAGGATTTCCATCCTATTCTAGAGCAAGCTCCTTGCCAATTACACTTCCAAGTTAATGCTTTGATGGAGTTTCAAAAGGATCCTGGGACTCCGATTCGTAGGGTGTTAACTAAAAATGAAATTCATCGGAACCATTTCAAAATGGACCCATAAAGAAAGTGGCTATTCATTCTATCTGGTATAATATAACTTTATCTCATTCAAAAGTTTTATAGGAGTTGTGCAACTAGAGCTATAGGGTGTCCAAACCAACACTGACTGCCCTATCTAAATAATGTTTCAATTGTATGGCAGTAAGCTGTAAAGACTATTTTTATGTTTGCTTGCATGTGCAAGAAACATTTCGCTTTGCTTCAGAGAACGGCATTTCAGGTGCGTCTTGGACTAGCCCTAAGCACAGCAATCTACATTGGGCTCATCCCTGAGAGACCAATGACCATGCAAGCAGAGTATGATGGTGGTCACAGTTACATGGTCATAAACTTTGTGTACTTGATACGAATGAAGCACTCCAATGAGAGGGGACTTCAGTACTTTCATTTGCATAAATCCGGCAAGGAGACAGCTTTGTCCCATTCCCTGCCGCCACTGTCCTACAATCTAAACCGCCGCCCCCCCCCCTTCTCTGCAATGGCAGCCAGCAACCAGTTGCTGATCAGGGCACTGGCCAATGGGGAAGCAGCTGGCAGTGTTGGTGGTGCTCTCTCCATGATTGGGGTCCTACAACTGCAATATGCATGCTCTGCAGAAATTGTGGCCACAACCCAGGAGTACAGAGAAAGGCAAAAGTGAGCTCCTCCACAAACTCTTCTAGGTGTTTCACTGCAAAGGTAGCCATGTCGGATCCATGCAACTGCACTATGCAGAAAGGTAAAAAATATGACTAAACTATTGCAAAACCCTCCTGCTCCCTCCCTCTGTGTGCTGTCCCACCCTCAATCCTCCATTCCCTGTCCTTTTTCCTTTATTACTGTTCTCCCCACCGACCCCCCTCAGTCTCAGCACCCCCATAAAAGTAACAGTGGCGCTGGGGTGCCTAATCCCCCATGTCATTACCTGCAATACAGAAAACTGTCCCTCATTTTTTTTGGGGCCCTGTAAAACAGAGAACCATCCACCGTTGTCTGTTGTGCCATTTACCCCCACCCGACCGACCCTCCCACCCCACACCCCTGCAAGTCCCTACTTATCCAGCGGGGTTCTGATGCCGTGATTCTCCTCACTGCAGAGACGTTTAAGCTTCAATGCCGGAATGCAAACTGAGTAAATCAGGTAGAGTATGTGGCTCAATGTATTTCAAGGGGGTTTCAACTTAGTAGCATAACTTGGGCATTTTTTAATATTTTTTCCTCAAATTTTCTGGGGACACCACCTCATGAATAATACAAGTGACGTTAGGTAGATCTGTCCAGAAGGGTGATTTCACAGTCACTGCTCAAAATAACCTTTCAGGCAGGAGTTGCAAATTTTCTCCACCCTTGTTCATGAGGTGGGGTCAGAAGCAGGTTCATAACTTCTGGTAATTTCCAATATTTTGACCCCATATTTTCAACAAAGCCATTTCTTCACAGCACCTCATGAATATGACAGCTGTCATTTTTTCAAATCTTGGCCAAAATGTGGTCTCACATCCCAAAAGGTGATTTCCCAGTCACTGCGCGAAATCACCTCTTTGGCAGGAGTTGAACATTTTGTCCACTATTGTTCTTGAGGTGGGGTCATAAGAAGGCTATGTTGAACATTTGGCAAAAAAATATTAAAAACCAAAAAAGTTATGAGGGTACGTTCTATCTGCCTGTCAAAACATGGCATGCATGCAAATTGGAATTGATGAAACTTTTGCAGTCAGAATTACATACAAGGATTTCTGTTGCTAGAAGTTGCTTCAGTTCCCATTCATTTAAATTTGCCATGCTGCCTACTTTCCATTGATACTGATCTGTGTGAGTGGCGTATGGGGAGAGGGGTGGGTTGAGAGTAGGTAGATTCATTAGCGGAATTAAGCAGATATGCACTTTTAATGCGTCATACAAGAACTCCAAGTACATCCTGATGTTTACCAGTATTGCCACTTCTTTTCTCCCTTTGCCTCAGTTAACACAATACACCCCTGCCACGTACACCATGCAAGGAAACATCCAGCATTGACAAATGCTAGTTTATACGGCTGCAGTAGGCAGAGCCTGCAGACGTTTTGCATGTACAAAAGGAATGATGTCATGTTTTCTGTCTGTGGAACTGACTGAAGGTGTAAATAGTCTCTTCCATCTTACCCTCTCCAAGCAATGTTTTCCGCCCTCAAGCAAATACGCTTTCATATTAGTCAATGATTGTAGGGTACTATTTTCTTTCTTAAATGGGTGGTACAAGAACTGGAACCTGAGTAGTGGGAGGCAGCATTAGTTTGTTTGTTTTTTTTGAGTAAATTCCACCACCCCCCACCAGAGAAGCTCCTAAAGATCCACCCCAACTTTTTTTTTTTTATTCATGTGGAGGGGCATGAGGTGGTTGTATCATGCTGTAACAAGACACACTAGTTTGGGACCTGCATCAAGCAACAGAACAAGTCTGTGAAGTTGTGGAGCCCTGCATTTTATTAATGACTAGGAGAACAGAAGATATTTCATGCCTTCAAACTGACTTAAAAACCTTTGGAACAAATGATTATCAGAGCCACCTGGGGCCTCAGAAGGAGACAGCAAGTGAAACTACATCTCCATGGAAAACATAAGACACAGCATTTTGATGTACAGTAAGAGCCACAGGTTTTCTTAAAGTTCAGCTTTTGGGATTAACACTATTTGTTTACCATATTCAATGTATAGTTTATATATAATAATTTGTCTTTTTAGTAGTTTCAAAACTTTGAAAGCATTGGTGTTAGTAATGCATTTTTTAATTGTGTTTACAGTTAAACATGCAGTTTCATGTCAGTGCACATTTTTGGGGGGAGGGGGTTGAAATTATTTTAATCCTGGGCACAGTACTTGGTAAACACACACTTTGATAAAGTGTTTTTTTTTTTATTTTTTTGTTGTTGAAGAAATAGAGAACTCCCTGTTGTGGTGGTGCCAAGTTCAAAATTAGAAATGCTGCTATGACACACAATGGGACAGCACACATCTCATGTCAATGGAGTAAGCAGACCTCCTTCATTTTCCATTTATGAGGGTTCAGTGATTACCGTTGGCACATCTTGTGATACTAGTGCCAAGACAGCTCTTTGTTGAAAATATAGGTGTCTCAATACAAGATAATAAAGAGGCAAAAAAAAAAAAAAAAAAAAAAAATTTGGTACAACTCAGCTTACATTTTAAATATATTCTGTAGATTTCTCCTGCCTATCTTTTATTACAGAGGAAATCTGGATGAATATATGATCTTTATCTGTTAGAGTTCATCTGCCTCTGTAGCTTACACCCTACATCCTACTTCAAGTCATAATGCTATGTTGTGACATCACAGTCTGCTGTCATGGGAGTAACTGTGATGTCACAAGCCATGCATTATGACATTAGGTAGGGAGAAAGCACCAGGAATACATGAACACTTCAGGAGCAGCAGTCCTCTTTTAATGCAAATGGCCTCAGTAAAAAATAATGGGGGGGGGGGGGAAGAGAGATACAGAACTAATGTGAAATATAAACTGATCTGTGTCTAAATATTATGTTTTCTTTCACTTATCCTGAAGGTGTCAGATGCTCTTTAAGACTGGCACTCTGCTTGGGGAAGGGTGCTCATTGAAGCAAGGTGGCAAAATGTATGTTACACGTATGTTTCAGTACTAAATTGTAACACAATTGTTTTCATTGTTTTTCCTGTACTATAACTGTTTAAGAATTCCAATACATGCTTAAACCCATAGGGATTACTGACAGCAAAATAGTGCTGCTTGAAAAGTTTACAACCCAAATTAGTGAACATGACTGTGACTCTAGGGGCAGGTGCCTCTCCAAAGACTGTCATGACTATAACTTCTCCTCTGTCTGTAGGTCTATGTAACTATCTATATTTCTATCAACTGCATCTATTCCTATTTTTACCTACCGTATATGTAAAATAAACCTGCATATCGCATTTGCCTGCACTCTGAACACATACTTATGATACAGTGCATATTTGAACTCACTCCTGTATAGTCCTCATACTGTCTGATATTCCCATTAGCACAGGCATAACTACCGTAACCTTATCAACAGCGACATTGAAACATAGAAAATGACAGCAGACAAGACAAGGACCGCAAGGTCCATCCAGTCTGCCCATTTCTTTTCTACTTTATGGATGTGTCATCGGCTTTTGCTCTGTCAATGGCCTATCTAGTCATACTCATCTGCATTGCTCCCTTATGCCTATCCCATGCCTGAAGCCCTGCACTGTATTCATATCCACCACTTCCTGAGGTAGGCCATTCCATGCATCCACCACCCTTTCTGTGAAAAAGAACTTCCTCACATTACCCCTTAATCGGTCTCCCTCTAATCTCATGCTGTGTCCACTTGTCCTGCTATTTTTCTTATATTGAAACATGTTAGACTCTTTCACCTTGTTAATGCCCTTAAGGGGTTTGAATGTTTCGATCATATCAACTCTCTCTCTCTTTTGCTGTAGGGTATACATATTGAGCTCCATTAATCTGTCCTCATATGTTTTCTAATGCAGTCCCTGCACTATTTTGGTTGCCTTCTCTGGACTGCCTCAATTTGGTTAATGTCCTAGTGAAGATGTGGCTTTCAGTACTGCACGCAGTATTCCAGATGGGGCCCAAACAGTCTCTTGTAAAGAGGATTATTACCTCCTCTTCAGACTTGTGATACCCACACTAATACACCCCAACATCCCCCTAGCTTTACCTACTGCTTTAGTGGCCTGCTTAGATGATTTCAGGTCGACCTCTTATAAAAGTTACTATCACAGTTTCTCTCCTAATGAAGTCCATCATTACACCCGACTGCCTGACATCAACACGCTACTTAAATATAAACTACATCACTGTATGGACAACCCCCCTCTTTTTCTCTATAAAACTGTGTAAATAATTCCAAGACTGAACATGTGCCAGCCATTACTGTTTCATGTACTGCCACCTATTCTACCTATCAAACTTATATTGCTTCCCATTCCTTCCATTGAAATCTACACCTCCATATATTTTCCTAATAACGTGTCTGCCTTCCTTAGAATGCAAAATAAAACGAATCTTACTAGTTAAAAATCACTGTGTTTCTCCATGTCTCTTTAACAGTTCCACACAACCTCACTAACTTCATTATGCAGCCGTGGCGGATCTGACCAGATTGTAAGTGATGGTGTGTCCAAAGCACACAGCAATAAAGATTTTTTTCATCTGCAGGTTGGCCCAGCAAAGCAGAATGATCTGCTGGAGCAGAGTCTGCTAGCATCAAGCCAGTTAGTTGATTGTCCCCTTGGACTCCCTCCAGCAGGTTACGCTGGTTCTCCAGAGGTCAGTTCAGGCTATGGACAAAAAATTGGACGACTCCTTCGCCCAGTGTTTAACAGTAACTGAGACAAGAGTAGATATGCTAATGAACTCTGTGAAAGAGTCTATGTCTGTGGTCTGGAAGGCTTTTGGCAGCCACAACGACTTCAGTAAAAGAGCTGAAAGTGCTTAAAACCTACCTTGAACAAGTGAATACTACTTGTTCTACAAGCATCAGACTTTTGGCATTGCCTGAAACGAGGAGGGAGACCCAACATATTTTTTTTGCGATGCTGGATTCTGGAGGTAACCCAACCACATGGAAGCCTTTACAATTACCAAAGCATATCACATCACCTCCACGCAAAGCACATATTGGGGAAGTAGGGCCCAGAACCATGCTGCTTGTTGTGGTCACCTCATGGGAAAGAAACAGATCAGATATTACAAGCTGCCCATTCAAAAAAAAAAAATCTGATAATGTTTAATAAGAACAAAGTGCTTGTCTTCCCAGAAACATTCTTATGTCACTTGCAACAGACATAAGGTGTTTGACAGTGTCAAATGTACATCAAAAACCTTGGATATTCCCTTCACCTTTCTGTTCCCAGCATGCCTACATTTCACAATGGTGAGAAAGCAATTTATCATGAGTGCAACTGAGCGGAGCAACTTAGCGACCGACATAAACGACCCAAGTGACAGGTCAAGTTTCAAAATCGCTTTATTAAATAACAAAATTAAGGCTGACCGAAACAAGCAGCACCCCTCCACCAACGTTTCACGTGGCACTTACGCTTTAATCAAGGCGGGGCCACATAGATATAACATACACATTTAAAAAGAGCCTTCTTAAAGAGATACTCATATAAAGAGACCATACTATCAATGATACAATTCATATAAAGTGCCATTTTTCCTGTTACGTGACCTGTATTGTGCAACCCAAAACCACATTACATTACATCTAGGTCTGCTGAAAACTAACAGCAAAGATCTATGTGAAATAAAGTACAAATAGTTAAGCTAATAAATACCTACAATATATAAAAACTAGTATACAAGGCCTGCAGAAATATATATCTAATATTGCAAAAAGTACATTACGAACCATAATTATAACGCAATAAGTTACATGAGAGCCTTACAGAGTGTTGAAACAGATATAGCTTTATAACATGGTATGGGTCCTTTATCAACACACAAAAGATCCCTAGATTTCATATATAAAACAACATTATAGATATACATAACTATTCTTACCAATATAAAAATTACTTATAGATAAGTGCTGGTTTTATAGTTGTTATAAACGATTGTGTAGCAAGGGTATAGCAAAACTGTATTAGAAAGCAATTTAGGTTCACAAACGCAAGGAGCAGGAAGCGAGAAGATGGAGCAGAGGTGTTGGCCTGAACAAGAAACTCTGAATCTGCCTCAAGGAGAAGACTGAACTTTTTTCTGGAACTCTGTGGTACAACACAGTTACTAATTATAAATGATAAGTCTGTATGGTAAGGTGCTTAGTTTGTTAAATTTTTCAAGTTCTAGTTATACATCAGGCTAAGGGAACATCAGGACTTTGGTGAACTTATTTCCAAATGGAAATCAGCTAGATTTATTTTTCTGGACAATAAAACAGTTTAAATGTGTGGTGAACAACGCAGTGCTCGGTTTCAATGCACTGTGCATTTATTTTTATTTGCATAACAGAGTTGTCTGCCTTAAAGATAATATAAAAAGTATTACACAGTGTAACATGTGGCCAAGATGGTGCTATCGGCACCACAAATGACTCTTCACATGGTTTTCACAGTGCAGGGACAACAGCACTCAGATGAGGCCACATCTTTGTCTAGTAGGCAGGACAACATGACACCTGGGGTGGGATATTGAATCGCCAGGCAGCACGCAAGCCTGGCGCAGCGCAGTGAGATGCACCAGGGCATGGCCAGGTGATATTCAGCGGTGCTGCGCCATGGCTCAGCACCGCTGAATATGGCACTGGAGCCGCCCGCACTGCACAAGTGGCAAGTGAGGAGCAGGGGATGCACCACTGCAAGTGCACTAGGCGCAGCAACGCGATATTCAGTGCTGGGCATGCAAATAAGGCGTTATGCATGCAAAGCGAAAATGGGCCATTGCATGTCATTATAGCCGCATTTGCATGCAGGTGCGCTGAACCACGGCGACTTGCACCCTGCCAGGCTGCAGCTGTTGGGAGTGGCGCCTGCCCGCGAGGGACCAATGGTGTACAGCTATACTGTAAGCTGTCAGTCGGTGGGCAGCCTGCAGGTGGTGAGCTGCCGCCCGCTGACCATTTACTGTACTAGGAAACTATTGACATTTACAGCAGCACAGTTCAGTTTGCTTTTACAAATTGTTTGAAATAGTTACACAGCGTCTCCTCTTGAATGTGGCAGCTAACAGAATGACAATCTTACAGTGATAATCACATTTGCTCTATTATGCACATAACACTACAACTTTATCTTGGACATGTACCGTAAAAGGAAAATACAGAAATTAAAGGATAACAAAAAAATATATATATCAGGCTGGCTTAAGCCTGTATGGGATCCGCTGTCTATCCTTTCTAGCATCTGAAAAAAGAGTGAATAAAGCTGGCAGTCTACTTTTGAACACAGTTTGAAGCTTCTCGTTTGAAAATCTCCCTCCACGATGTGTTGGAGTAAATGTCCAATTCTCTTCATTTGCAGACCTCTGAATCTGCAGAAGAGTAGCCTTGCAAACCTTGGGCAAGCTCAAGCATCACACGGTTGTGAGACAAACTCAGAGGCCCAAATTTTTTTTTTTTATTTTTTTTTTTTTTTATTCAGTTCTGTTGCCAGACTAGCGGTCCCTACTACCATAAGGAAGAAGTTAAGTCATAGACATAGTCTGGGGTGTGCCTCAAAACTGAGAGGGACTGCAGAGCATTTAAGAGACTTGAGATGCGACAACAAATGTACTGGCACTGGCAACCTGTAGGCACAACTTGACATACCACCACCCCCAAACACAGAGAGAGAGAGAGAGAGAGAGACACACACACACACACACACACACACACACACACGCACACACGACACAGTTCACACTTTAGACTTCATATCAAGATGGCAGAAGAGGTTTAGATGTTGTCGTTATTTATACCCTTCCAGCCACAGTGTAATGCCCCAAAGTATAGGGGCACTTCAGAAATGGGGGTTACTGAGGGAAAATATGCCGAGGTGCCCGTTGGCAGGTGGGCTAAAAGGAGAAGGGAAAGCATGGGGCTCTTGTGTGTTCCCCCACCTGCTATGGCCAGGAATGAAAAAAAAAAAAAGTTTTTTCCCTCCCGTTTCTCTGCTCCATTCTATCCCTCCTTCCCCTTGAGCAGGCAGCATGAGCGTGGGCACCCATGTGCTGGGATAACTGTCCCTGCCCAGCGCATGGTGCCATTTCAAATGTTTGCTGTTGGTCCTTGGCACAGGCTCAGGGGTTCTAAAGCTAGAACTCAAGAGTACCTGTTAAATAGAGAAGAGACGTTTCTCGCCAGGGAGTTGTTGCTGGGCTGTGGAGTGGAAAGGGTGACAGGAGTGCAACTACGACTGCGGTTTACCCAAGGGCTGGTGGCCATCCTGTTGACTCCCCAGTGTTGCCTCTCCTCCAGCCAGTGAAGACTGTTGTGCCATGTGTGCCCATTTGTCCTGCAGTCAAGTCCGGTGGTCGCCCTGAAGGGAAAGAAACCAAAAAAAAGGAAGAAAGAAAGAAAAAAAAAAAAAAAAGACTCCCCTCCAATTCCCCCGACACTCTGGTGTGGGCTGTAGTTGCCCAGTTTATTTTTATTTTTTCCTTGACTAGAGTGTTCTGGTCCCACGTCGGCAGCATTGTCAGAGCTGCATTTCAACATTTAGGCTGTCGGCCCACATAAGGCCCCCTCCTGTCCACCGCTTGGCTACTACATCCTCCCACGGCTCCCTCCCCCTGCCAGAGACCTCCCTCCTCCTGCATCGGCTTCACCCGGGCCCAGGTCGGTGAGTTGGCGGCAGCACGCTGAAGAGTGCTGACTGCCAGAACTATTTATAAAAAAAAAAGGGGAGTTATTTTGTTTAGTGCCATGGCACTACCAGGGAATCTGACATTAGGCCCTTAAGAATGTGGGCGCGGTGATGCCCACGGGAGGGGCCTGACCAACACCTGAGGGAAGTCAATAAATATTCATTGAGGGGCAGAATAGAGGCGGGCAGCTTCCAGTGACTGACAGCTGCTTGGAACAGGCCTGAGTAATTAAAGGGGCACCCACCAGCCAAGGAACTTGAGGGGATAAAAGCAAGCCCCACGGAGGTAAAGGAGTCCAGTCAGTAGGCTCATGAAAGGTTGGAAAGGCAGAAAAGGCCCTAAAATAATTAAAGGGGGCCCAGTAGAAGATGTCCACAGCCAAAAGGGGCCAATAAGAGAAATGTCCGTAGGGAAAAGGGGATCCAGAGATTAAACAGGCAACAAGTTAGGCCCAGGTTTTAAAAAGAAAAAGCAGGCCCATAGGTAAAAAAGAGAGCATTGTGCTAAAGATGTTCAGGGGTAGCCAAGTCCACCCTAGGTAACCCGCAAGTGTGACGGGTCAGTGGGAAAAGGGTGCTTTGGGCACAACTGCCATCTAGTGACTGCTATCTGATGAAACTGTATAGTGACTATCTGAATTGTTGTGTTTATTGCCGAGTACCAAAACAGTATTATACTAGGATTGTGATTATTTGCCCCCTGCTCCTGGCAAATTGTCCCTGCAACGAACAATTGCCCTGGATTTCAGAAATTTGTCCTGCTCCTGGGAATTGCCCTGCAACGCAACAATTGCTCTCAGATTTCAGCAATTTGCCCTGCTCCTGGCAAACTGCCTCTTCCATGAACAACTGCCCCTGTTCCAGGCAAATGTGTGTCCATGTCCGCCGGATTGTTGTTGTTTTCTAGTTCTGGACAGTACAAGGTTCTGATTTTCGCCCTGCATCCTACTCTTCCTGCTTGTTCAGTCTTGCTTGTCCCGTGTCGTCTTCTGGGATTCAGCTCAATTTTCGTGGTTCTCCTGTGGATCCTTCGCCAAAGAAGCTTCAACGTACCTTGGCAAGCCTTGCAAGTGGATTTGATGCCAAGTTTGTGTTCCTTCCTCCTTGGCAGCCCTAGTCAAGGGTTTGTGCCCAGGAACTTCAGCCAGTCTTTGTCCCTTCACCCTTGGCAGCCCTGATCGAGGGTTTGTGTCAGGGAATCTGCAGCAGATCTTTATCCTTGGCAATCATTTCAAGTGGATTCAACACCAAGTCTAGGTTCTTTCATCCTTGGCAGCCCTGATCGAGGGTTTGTGCCAGGGAAGAGTTCAGCAAAGTTCAGTTTTCTTGTGCCAGAGAATTCTGGCAACCTTGGAGAGTGGGTTGGCCAAAGAATCAGGGTCCGTTTAAAAATCTCTCCTATTCCCCCTTCAGCCTCTCCTAGGTTTTCACACAGGTGTAGCCTAGCACCAAGCAGGAGCCCAGTTTTCCCTTTTACCCCATTGCTACATCATTCAGTTGTGCACACGAAGATGGCAGGAAAAGTCTGGACTTCCTTTGATCCAATGGACTTTTACAGGTGTTTACAATACCTAATTTTCCAGGATTTTCCCTGGTATCCATTGTGCACAGCAGTAATTGTCTCATCTCATTATAAAGTGACAGATGTTCGAATTCGTTCCTTAGACCATTTAGAGAAAGTTTAGCATACAGCATTGTAAACAGTGGCCTTAGGCTGAGGTGCACCTCTTAGAGTTGGTACAGAGTGTTACTTGCTGTTCTTGTGTGGTTTGGTTCCCTCTTCCCTTGTGACCATGTCTACCTTTCCTTGTCGGTATGAATAAGTCCGACGGGCATCAAACTTATAGATTGTCTCCTGCCTCCTTACGGGTGCTTCCTTCCACCCAACCCCATTCGAACCACAGTGCTGTCTCACCAGTCCACCTGCTTGAGGCTACGCTGGGTGTCCAGCTGAGATAGGCAATCTCCGTGGTCAGCACTCAGTTGAATTAGATCACCACACAAGCCAGTGCAGACAGACTACACTTTTATGCACTGCCTGGTGCAGTACAGTGGGGGTGGAGTCAAGACTGTTACAACTAGTTATATACTAAAAAGAAACACAGAAACATAGACTTTGACGGCAGATAATGACGCTATTGGCCCACCAGGTCTGCCCATTTCCTACCTACAGGATAAGCTGCAGATCCTAGTTAACCAACAGCCTATTTCTTCCTACCCCCACAAGAATTGCCTTATGTCTGTCCGATGCATTCTTGAATTCTCCCACAGTTTGAAGACCACACAACCTCCTCAGGAAGGCTGTTCCACGCACCAACCACCTCTCTATGAAAAATACTTCCTCACATTGCCCCTGAGGCACCCCCATCTTCAAATTGTGTCCCTTGTTCTTGCACATCTCTTTTTCTGAAAGATGCAACCTCTTGGACTTTGTTGATTCCTTGAGGTATTTGAAAGTTTCTATCATGTCTCCCCCTTCCTCGAGGCTATACATCTTAAGTTCCTTTAGTCTTTCTTCATATGTTTTCTGATGCAGACCCTGCATCATTTTGTTGCCCTCTCTGGACTGCCTCCATCTTGTCCATGTCCTTGCAGAGATGGGGTCTCCAGAACTGGGCGCAGTACTCCAGATGGGGTCACACCAACTATCTGTACAGAGGGATAACAACTTCCTGTTTTCTGCTGGTGATGCCTCTCCCTATACATCCCAGTATCTCCAAAGCCCTACCTACTGCCTTCTCACATTGCTTGCCAACCTTAAGGTCATCTGATATGATTACCCCCAGGTCCCTATCCATTTTTGTTGCTGTTACTACCCCCCCAAATGTGTAATCTTCCCTGGGATTTTGTTTCCAGGTGCATTATATTGCAGTTGCTGTGTCATAAGCCAGAGTCCCCACAAAATCATATATTGCACAGCCAAACATCAAACATGCAGTTGAAATAAGCAAATATCTAACTAAAGAAACACGAAACCATGCAAAAAGCATCTTACAGCAAAATAAAATCTCAAATGAATCTGTGCTTCCACTGCACACACTACAAACGCATTTAACAAAAGAAATCAAACACACAGTAAGATACAGTTCACAAAAAGTCTACCTATACTGCTTTAAAGTGAAGGAAAATACATTTACTATCCAATGGCTAACACTGCTTCCCAGCTGTGTGTAACTAAAGAAACCTGTTTTAAAGAGTGATGCCACTAACAGACTGCAGGAACACAGGTCTAAATAAGATAAGTGGTCCCCACAGCTCAGCTGTAAAAGGAACCAGTTCTTTAAAGGAGCACAGACTTCAACTACACTTCAAAAACTTGATTTGTTTCTCAATACAGACACATTTTAGTTATTTTATAAGTGAAATAAAACATTTCTAAGGGGACATTATGCTTTGTAACATGGCAAAAATAAACGGAGTAGAAGGAAGGAAATCAGTAGGTCGAAGTGTGTCAGCTGGTACGAGAGCAACACAGTATTATAGCACGATAATGCCGTGCTGCTTGTGAAGTTCCAGAAAAGGCCAGCGGTGGTAAAGGAGCAGTGTGCTAAAGCAAGCGAGTGACACAATGGCAGATGTGTTATCTTGAGCAGAGAGTGAGGGAAAGGTTCAGTGGGCACGCAGACCAGGTAAACATCTTGGGCGATATACACAGACTGCAAAATTGTGGTGGACAGAAACAGTGAAGAGATATGGAGAAGGAGGAGATAACATTCAGCGTGTCGGGCGGGATTGATTTGGGAACGTGGGTAGATAAGAAATTTGGCACAGAGACACAGCAGCTAAGTAGCGCTGACAATGGCAGTAGTGGAGCGGTGGACACTGGAACGGCAGAAGGAGAGAAAAAAAGAGAAAAGGCATGTAGAGACAATAGCAGAACTGCAGAAAACAGGAGATAAGAGATGAGCTGCAGCAGAAGGGGAGGTGTAAGAAAGGGAAAGTGCAGGCACGCAGTACTATCGGAAGCTGAGTTGGATCAACTAGAAAGGAAAAAGTTGAAGCCAATACACAGAAGAACACTGAGTGAGCATGCAATGTATTCTCCGACTGGCTGAGAGGGAAACAGATGTCAGTCGATATAGCCACTGTTAAAACAGAGCGGCTCAGTCAAATACTAAGAGAGTTTTATGGGTCAGTGAGAGCCGAGGACGGTGATCAGTACAGCATCAGCTCGCTCTGTGGCATCAGGCTGGACTCAACAGGTACTTTAATAGTGTGGAGGTACAAAGACAGATAAATATCATGTCTAATCCAGAATTCCAGCCAGCAAACAATGTGTTTGTTGCCACAGTGAAAAGTACAGACGTGATGGCAAAGAAAGAGCCAGCCATCATCTGTCAATAACTGAGGCAGACTTGTATAGAATTAGAAATAGTGTGAAACTGGACCCAGAAACAGCACAGGGTTTGGTTAGCACCTTTGGTTTGAGATGCAGTTTAGCTGGCTAGAAGAGGAAGGGAAGGGTCACAACTGAAGCAAGAGTCTTTACAGTTCTCAAAGATAGCAGCGGCAGTGAATACATCAGTATGAATTTCAAAGAGGTGACGAAAAATCATGTAAGACCACACGAGAGCAATAAAGAAGCTCTCAGAGGAGTTCTGTATGTCCAGACAGACTCGCAGCATTGTCTGGTAGCTCTATTCAAAGAATATATTAGTCGGTGCCCTAGTAACCTCCAGCCTTTTACCTGCACCCAATAAAGCAACCGCAGCATGTGCTGGAAAGGAAAGACAAGTGGTTCTCGAGGCTGCCGATGAGGCGAAATTACCTTGGAGACATTATGGCCGGAATATCAGAAGAGGCAGAACTAACCAAGAGGTACACGAACCATAGTGCCTGTAGCATGGCAGTACAAATGGTATCGGAGGCTGGTCTAGCGTCACGAGAGATAATGTCGGTCACTGGACACCGCTGAGAGACCAGCCTCCGAAACTATTGGGCGCCAACTGCAGGAGACCGAAAGAAATGGTCAGCGATCCCGTCCAAAGGAAAACGAGCTCAAGGCACAAGTGGAGCAACACATACAGAAGCCCCATACCAGAGGCCGGACCAGTATCCAGGGCAAGGGCTGGACAGAGCAACAGGTGATGGACATGTGTGGGAGAGATATGGTGAGAGGTGACAAGATCCCCACCATCCTCTCCTCACTATTTCTCTCCACACATGTCCGCTACCTGTTGCTCTCTTCCAGCTCTTGCCCTGATACTGGTCCGGCCTCTGGTATGGGGGCTTCTGTATGTGCTGCTTCACTTGAGCCTTTGGGCCTGCTGCTTCGGAGGCTGGTCTCGAGCTTGAGAAGCAGGAAGCTGAATCCTTGGGATTGCAGAAGCAGCATCACAGGAGCTGGAACTAAATATCATTGTCCACCTTGGGACAAAATGACCTAGCTAGGCATGGGATCAGTGCAGTGCAGAATGAATTTGTGGAGTTGGGAGGCCCTCAGACGGGTAGCAAGCACGTAACCTTCTCAGAGGTGCTGCAGTCCATGGCAGAGGTGAGGTTAGGGTACTGCACACCATGCAGTTTAATGAATGGTTGCAAAACTGGTGCAGAGCACGGGCTTTGGCTTCATTGGGACTGGGGTACACCTGGAGAGATAAAGGTCTATACTGGCATGATGGTCTGCATCTGTCCACGAAGGGAACCAAGCTCCTAGGTGACAGGTTTAAATGCTTCCTTGGCAAGCTTTTAAACTAGCCAAGGGGGGAGGTGCTGATAAGAGGCAGGAAATTTCAAGCCTCCCCCCACAAAACATGGCAGGTAGTAAGGTAAACACTGAGGTACAGAGCTCAGAGGGCAGAACAGGGGTAAATGGAAAAACAGACAAGGGCAATAAGAGCAGGGAGATGGGGGGGACAAAGGATAAAGCCAACATTAAATGGAGGGCAATGAGTACCAATGCCCGTAGTCTGGGAAACAAGCTTCCCGAGCTAGTAGCCCTGATGGAAGATGAACAATTGATATTGTGGCAGTCACGGAAACATGGTACACAGAGAACCATGACTGGATGTCAACATACCAGGGTACACAATCTACAGAAGGGACAGGGAAGGTAAAAGTAGCTCTATACATAAGGGAAGGGATCAAAGCCAGAACTAAAAAGTAAAGGGGGAGGACAAGAGGCACTCTGGGTCACCTTGGAGACAGGGAATGGCACCATAACCGCACAGGGTTATATACAGACCCCATCTCAAGGGAGGAAACAGACAAGAAAATGATAGAGGACATTCTCAAAATGGCTGAAAAGGGGAGATACTGTTGATGGGGACCTGAATATGCCAGATGTTAACTGGATGACATGTACTGCAGCCACATCCAAGAGCAGGGTCATTCTCGATGCCCTGCAGAGAGCCTTAGACAGCTAGTGTTGGAACCCACTTGGGAGGGAGGGACAATACTAGACCTGGTACTCTCAAATGGAGAGAGGATCACAAATTTAGAAGTCAGTAGACATGTGGGAACAAGCGACCACTGCACAGTGTGCTTCTACAATGAGCACAACCGTGAGATAAGCCATACAAAACAAGGATACTGGACTTTAGAAGGGCTAACTCGCAAAATGGGTGAATACCTGAAGAATGCACTAGTAAATGGCCAAAAAGGAGGGGTGGAAGAACAATGGAGAAAAATCAAAACTGCCATCATAGAGGCAACAAGCCTTTGTGTGAAACAAATAAAGAAAACAAAGCGGAGTAAAAAACCACTATGGTTCTCAAAAGAGGTGGCAGGGAAGGTTAAGGAGAAAAAGGCTGAATTCAAAAAGTACAAGGAATCACAGAAAGAGCACGACAGGGAATTGTATCAATTAAAGCAGAAAGAAGTGGGGAAGGCAGTCAGAATAGCAAAGGCCCAAACCGAGGAAAAAAACAGCCAACTCAGTTAAGAAGAGGGATAAAACCTTTTATAGGTACATTAGGGAGCATAGAAAGGTTAAGGGAGGGATAGTGAAGATTAACAAAGGAAAGGAGACATGGGCAGAGGGAGACAGTGAAAAGGCAGAGATACTGAATGAATACTTTTGCTCAGTATTCACAAAAGAAGATGAGGAGGAGTTACCTAAACCAGACAATAGAAGCAGTCTGGTGGGGGGTTGACACCAGTCCAGTCACAGAAGAAAGAGTCCTGAAAGAACTCCTAAAACTCAAGGTGGACAAAGCAATGCGGCTGATGGGATTCACCCCAGAATCCTAAAAGAACTAAGGAGGACCTAGTGATACCACTGACCACGCTTTTAACAAATCATGGCAGGATGGGGTGGTACCTGGAGGACTGGAGGAGGGCAGATGCGATTCCCCTTCACAAAAGTGGGAGCAAGGCAGAAGTAGGATACTACAGACCTGTAAGTTTGATCTCAGTGGTAGGGAAAATGATGGAATCACTTTGAAAGAAAGAACTGTTGAGTACCTAGAGGCCAGCGGGCACAGGACCCAAAGCAGCACGGATTTACAGTCAGGAAGGTTGTCAGACTAATCTAACTGATTTCTTTGACTGGGTAACCAAAGTAATAGACCAGGGAGGGGCTGTGGATATGGCCTACCTAGACTTTAGCAAGGCATTTGACACAATCCCGCACAAAAGACTAATAATCAAGTTAGCCAGCCTGGGAGTGAGTCACAGGGTGGTAGCCTGGGTAGCAAACTGGCTGCACAACAGGACACAGAAGGTAATAGTGAATGGAACACATTATGAAGAAAAGGGGGGTTACTAGTGGAGTACCTCAGGGCTCAGTACTGGGTCCATTCCTCTTTAACATCTTTATAGGTGACATTGCGGAGGGTCTGGAAGAAAAGGTATGCCTCTTTGCAGATGACAAAGATCTGTAACAGAGTTGATACACAAGAGGGGGTAGAAAAGATGAGAAGGGACTTGGCAAGGTTGGAGGAATGGTCAGACATATGGCAACTTGGATTCAATGCAAAGAAGTACAAAGTAAGACACCTGGGAAACAAAAACCCAGGAGAAGATTACACAATAGCAGGGGAGGTACTAACAACAGATGCTTACCCACCTTTAGGTCAATGAGAAAAGTTGGTAAGGAGAGCCAGGGGGATACTGGGATGCATAGGAAGGGGCATCACAAGTAGAAAAAGGGAAGTGGTAATCCCTCTATACAGACAGTTGGTGAGACCCCATCTGGAGTACTGTGTGCAGTTTTGAAGACCTCATCTATGCAAGGACATAGACAGGATGGAAGCAGTCCAGAGGAGGGCAACTAAAATGGTGCAGGGTCTGCAGCAGAAACCATATGAAGAGAGACAGAGAGCTTAATATGTATATTCTTGATGAAAGGAGGAACGGTGGGACATGATAGAAACTTTCAAGTACCTCAAGGGACTCAAAGTCCTGGAGGGTAGCATCTTTCACAAAAAGAGATGTGTAAGAACAAGGGAGCACAATTTAAAGATAGAGGGGGACACGGCACAGGGGTAATGTGAGGAAATTTTTTTTCAAGGAGAGAGTAGTGGATACATGGAACCGCCTTCCTGAGGAGGTCACTGGGTCTAAAACAGTGGGAGAATTCAATCATGCATGGGGCAGACATAAGGCAATTATAGTGGGGGGTTTCAGGAAGTAGCTGTTGGTTAACTAGAATCTGCAGCTTATCTAGGAGGTAAGAAAATGGGCAGACTGGGTGGGCCAAGTGGTCCTTATCTGCCGTCAAAGTCAAATGTCTATGAGCAGGACAGAAGCTCAGCAGGAGGACGAGCAAACAGGGTGACAGTCCAAACTGACAAAGGGCAGACGAGGGTCGCAAATAAGTGGCTGCCAACTGAAGCGCAGTGAGAGAAATGGTCAGACATGATGTTCAGAGGAAGGGGAGGTAAACTGAGAAGTGCAGCAGGAGACCAAGAACCGCCAAAATCAAATCAAATCAACTTCATTTTTATAGCGCCTTTCAAAGCCAAGGCGCTGTACATAAAACATATACATAATGATAAAAATTTTAAAACAACATTAAAATATAACCATAACTAAATAAATGCTAAACTAAATAAATATGTCTTCAAACCAACTTTAAAACTACCGATGGTTACATTCTCTCAACCAACAAGGTAGAGCATTCCACAGGGTTGGTGCTGAAAAAGCAAAAGCATGAGATCCTGATGTCTTCAGCCAAACCCTGGGAATCTCCAGCAATCCCTCGTTGGCAGAGCGGAAAGGATGGAGGGGGCAGTAGGGAGCCACATCACAGCACTGAGCAATGTAGCACAGCAGAGGTGCTGAGAGCGAAAGATGGCAAAAACAAGTGGCACACAGCTCCTAAAAATACTGGCCCACAAGTGGGACAGCCTGAGCACAGCACAGGAGGAGAAGCAGGTCAGACGTCGAGAGTGGACAGCAGTAAATCAGCCCAAGGTTATCTGACAGGAGAGCAAGCCGCCAAAACAGAGGAACAGATGCGAGGAGAAGAAAGCATGAGACGGGATGTGGCAGCATCGTACACTGTAACCCACAAAGCAGGCAGAAATCCGTTTCAGTCCCAGTCCTTGACCATGCATGGCACCGTCAATTTCTACCATCACGGAGGATCGAGCGAGACCGATGGCAACAAGTAAGTGTTCAGATGTACAAGTAGAAAAGGCAACCAGAACCGTCCGAAGCAGCTCCTCAGGAACATATCAGGACGTCAGGTACAACTCGTGTCAAGCGGTATGCAACTCAGTGGCACAGGCCGATCCTGACTGAAGTAAAGTCGGAAGCCGCGGTCCTTCTGAGTGTGCTGTGAGACAAACAGCTGCCAGGAATGTACAGAAAATTACTGCAACAGTTAATGCATGCATTGTGTTTCTTTCATGCTGAAGTTGTAAAATAACACATCTGTATGTGACACAGCATCACCCCATGGTGTAAAAAGTGCAATAAAGTTGACGTTCTATGTAAAATACTGTCACGGTGTCATTCATTATACCGATGCACACTCACGTGGCACATTCACAGTAATGCACAGGCCATGTTACAAGTGCATTAAGCCACTCCGAAGGTGGCATCTAATGGGGAATTAATGCATGGTTGGGCCGCTGTAGGCACTTGGCCACAACAGTCCCAACCATGCATTAATTCCCATTAGATGCCACCTTCGTCGTGGCTTAATGCTTACATGTAAAATATACCTCCTGGCAGTTTAAGCCCTCATCCACCAGTCAATACACTAGCATATCATAAATAATGCACCCTGGTCTGCCTTATTCCTTTGCTCATAAAATGGGTCACTGTTATAAATAAAATATATTATTTTAAATAAACTGCTTGAAACTTTTTTTTTTTTTTTTTTTTTTTTAATTCTGTGTATTTTCAGCAGGTGATTTTTGTTGTAAGTAGATTTTATGTAAAACAAAATAGGTTTTGTGAGCTAAAACAAGATCTGGCAAGTGAGCCAGTTCAATGTAATGTCATTAATCATATGAATGCATTCCTCATTGCCATTTTATACATTATTGTAATCATTAAGTGGGTGACAGGACCACCAGTAATATGTCTTTGCCACCACCGAGCAACCTGAAACATGCTGTGCAGTACAATGGCATTTAGGCTTGAGCACCTAAATGAGCAATAAGGTGCGACCTGCAAGTACCTCACGGGGGGAACAAGGTGCAGATTGTTTCAGAGAAGGAAAAGTACTAGAGCACAGGGGACGGCAACAAAGCTGGGTGATGGGCAATTTAAGAAGGATGAGAGGAAATACTTTATCACAGAGAAGGTGAAGGATGCCTCAAACCTCCTGCCCATGGTGGTGGGGAGATGCGCAAGCATGGATAGGCACATGGCATAATACGAGCACTCTGGGACAATGTTGTATGCAAACGCTGTGCAAAAAATAAAATACATCGAGAGTAATGTTATTCGTCAGCTACTTACTGACCAGAAATGAATAAAAAAAAAAATCTAGAAAGTACATCTGCAGATCCCATGCTTGGCTGGTCACCCCTAAATTATTAATATGGATTGGTACCGCTGCAAATTATGGTTGCCACTTTTCCAAAAGGACCAAATCAGGGCATAGCCTGACATAACTATTTTTGTAACCTCTGATCAGATGATCTTCCAGTTTTGTTTTGTTTTCTTCAAGACGCAGTTATAACGAAAAGTGGAATTATTCTGAACAAGAATGCCTATACCTTTAGACAACAACAGGAATACACTCGAAAATAGGAGACTTGGTAAAAGCAAACTTAGCATCCTACTATCCCAATAGGATGCACTGTGCTCTTTGGTGTTATGTGGGTTTTCTAGGCGTGCGACAAGTGCTATCAGATGCTAGAAACTAAAGGACCACTAGGGTTGCCACCTTTGATGAGGCAAAAAAAAAAACAGGATCTTAAGCTCCTCAGCCCCACCCATTTTCATGACTCATCATGCATTGTTCCTCCTAGAAGGACATTTGTTAGATCAACAAAGACAACATTTAGAGCAGCAGTTAAACAAAAATGTTACGATACTGTGCTGTACCTGTTAAAGTTACTTTCCTAGGTTCTTCCTAGTTATTTACTTACTTATGTATTTCTTTATTTATTGACATTGGTTTACCAGATAAACATACAGAGATAAAGAAATCTCATTTACAGATATGATCTGGGGGACAACGACAAGGGAAATACTGTAAGATGGAATATAACAGTATACATAGCATATAATAATACATGATAAAGAAATTGTTTCCTATACTGTGTACTTTATATCTTTTTCTGGCTCCATTTCCTGTTCATGTCCACAGTGCTATTTTAAATCCAAAGAAGTAACTATACTTTTTTCTTGAGGAAAACACGGGAAAAGGATTTGGGTGTGTTTATTTCAGACGATTTTCTCCCAATTTCACATTTAAATGAAATCATCCTTAAGGCAAACCAAGTTATCTGGTCTATCAAACGTAATATTATATCTAGAGACACTAAAGTTATGATGCCTCTGTTTAGAGCCTATGTTATTCCACTTTTGGATTATTCCTCTCAACTTTGGTGTCCCTATAGGATACAAGACATTGTGCTATTAGAAGGAGTACAAAGAGGGTACACTAAAATGGTGCACGGTTTGAGTGAAGTATCTTATGAACAAAGACTAAAAATTACTCAATCTGATGTCTTTATCTACCAGACGTTTGAGGGGAGACCTCCTTCTCATGTACAATATTATAAATGATCCATGTTTAATAACTAATTGGGGTTTTCTGTTTAAGGATCTAACGTATAATATTCGGGGACATCCTTTGCAGTTACAATTAAAGAAGTTTCATTTTTTTCCACAGAAGTTCTTTTATACTGTAATAATTAAGTTATGGAACTCCTTACCAATTGATATAATTATTAGTGATTCTAAGTCAACATACAAAAGGTGTTTAGACAACTATATAATATTTTTAATTATTTGAAATAGAAGTATATTATGGGCCTTTTCGGCTCTCTTGCTCCTATCCGATCCTAGCATGAATCCATCCTAGTATGAATCCGAAAACATTTAAAATGTCTAAATTCTGTTAAAGGTGAAAATGTTTACCTGCAAATGAAAGTGGAAGACAACTGGCTCTGTTACTGTTACAAAAGATAAGGGCAGCTGTGCTACTATGCCACTTTAAGATGCTGTGGAAAAGATTAGGTTAAGTAAGTGCTATTGTAACACGGCACTGCAGAGAGCTCTAAAAGACAGCGACGGCATTGGCTGAAATGGCTCAGGTGACACTAACCGAGCGGTGATTAACCTACAGGTAACACCCGCTCGGTTAGTACCACCTGTGGCCACCGCAGCAGCAGAGGGAACCCGCCCGCTAGCTCACCACCTGCTCACGCCACCCGCGGTGCTCGTGAGGCAAAGCCTGGTGGTGACCGCCTGGTTACCTCCTGTGACATTCATGACTCTTGAGGGCACCTGAGCTTCGCTCTCTGCCCCGCTGTCACCATCACCCTCACGAAGTGTGAGGCTATTACCAGCCTGATTTTCAAGTTCAAGGACAGGTGTTAGTAAATCTGTACCACAGAAGTTTAGGCGTTGAGCTCCCGCCCGCAAACTTACAGCTTTGGTAGACAGACCCGTCAGCGAAGACAGATGGCGCGGTAGCACATGCGAGCTCCATTTGCTCATGCTCCTTCTTCGCCCACCCGTGCCAGGAAGTTGGGAATATACAGGCTGAACTGGAGCGGGACATCACGCCATTTGTGCCGCTGACAATCATTTACTCACTACAAAAACATCTCAAACTCAAGGGTGTTTTCAGTTGTTTAGGTGAACTCGTCTTCAGAGGGCATCCACAGACATCATGTGAGGCGCCATCGGGCTTGTTCTGAGGGTGAAGGCCTGGCAGGGTGGATTTAACACTACTTGTAACACGGCACTGCAAAACCCTTGCCGCTTCCAAACTGTCTCTATCCGTGAGTGTCTCTGGCACCGAGGACACACACCGGTAACATAGGCTCGTCCACTGCCACAAGCGAGCCTACGTTACAAGATTAATCACCTCCAGCGTCGGGCTCTGCTGGTGATTAATGCTCACTGGTGGTTGGACCCTTTGGGCTTCACCCTCGGGCACCAACCCCCCCCCCCCCAAGCGAGCATTAATCTACCAGCAGAGCCCTCCTCTGTCTGTAACTAATGCTTACATGGTGTTAATGGTTATACTTTACACCTCCCAAGCCGACTGCTTTCACAAAGGGCTATATTGACAATAGAACTTGTCTGTAACCTGGACATGTAACTGAAACAATGAATGATATGACAAAATCTGTTTCAAAAGTACGTGAGCACTCAAAATGGCTCAAAAACCTGTTCAGCACAGAGCAAAACTGGATTACCTGATAGGGACCCTGAAATCCTGATCACCAGGTAAAAAACCTGACAGGTGACAACCCTACCACTGTGCCAGAGAAACAGCTCAACAGTGAACAGTGGGTCGGGCTCAAGGCACTAAATGTTACTTACCGGAGGCACATACTGAGCCAGCGCGAGGGCGCAGAAGGCAGCAACGAGACAGCAGCAGGACGGGAGCTTGGAGCCCAACATTGCAACGACCCAGGCAGCCAGTAGCTAAGCCGCAACTTGCACTCAATCAGCTCGTGAGGCTTGTACCATAACAGCTCAATCACACAGCTGCTAGAAAATACTCTACTAGTCCGTCAGCTGCAGAAACTACTCCTGCGGTTCCAGTCACCGGGAACCAGGAAGTGAAGGCGCCGCTGCTGCGTGATCTCGCTCCTGAACCATTCCGCGGGGAGTCCGTTGGCAACTTATTTCACGATACGTTACAGTCTGTGGCAGTATTGTATATGTTAGCACATTGTTTACTGGTTTATTCTTAATATCTTAATGTTTGTATAGTACACTAGATGACGTCGCGAGTCACTGTATTTTAGAAAAAGTTACAAATTTTCCTAAAACGGCCACCCCTACGCAAGGACTGTGCTACTGGTCTGGATGTTGCACGAGGGTCGCTCTTGACATGTCTTGTCATGTGCTTGTGTTAATAACAGCAGTTTAAATTCCGGGTTCTCGGTCATAGATTTCTGCTCATATAAATTACATACACGTGATAATGCCCATTGTACTGTTGCGCAATAAAGACACGGGGCTTTAATTACCAAGAAGTTTGTACGGGAGCCTCTATTTTACAGTAAATACAAAGTGGTCAACTTTTATAATCACATCGTTGGAAGGAGCTTGTTCAGGCATGTGACGCCTTGTTGTTAAAACATATTTCTGGTTTAAAGTAATTTCTGGATTGGAATGCATATTATATGGTAAACAGACAATTACTCTACAGTCTCACGCTGCTGCTACGGGGGGGCAGAGGTTGGCTGTGCGAGAATCGTAAACATACGAACATCCTAGCAGACACACTGAAAGGTCTGCCTGTCTCTGCTAGTGTGTAGTTTCCACTGTGTTTACAGCGGGAACTAACAGCCGCCCCTGTTTCCTGATCTCGCCTCAAATCAACACCCCCCCACACACACACACACACACACACACTCATCCCCACCTGTTATTTTCCTCTTCACCCTGTCCCATCCTGTCATGAAGGTTGAAGCTGTCCACCAATGAAAATAATATTTATTTAAACATATTACAGAAGAAGACTGTTCCGGAACGACTAATGAGAAACTTTATTACTGGTTATGAATATTATAAATTGGAAATTGTCACAGCTGTAAAATGCAGAAGATCAGTGAAGGAGGAAGAAGAAGAATCAGCGTTTAGAAAAATCAGCATTTATATAGCACTTTTCATACACTGTGTATCCCAAAGCGCTTTACAAGCAATGCAAGACTGGTAGTGAAGTGACTGAATGTGTAGTGCCGGCCATATCGCACATTAACACCCACACACAACCTGGACAATTGAACTGGTTTATGGAAGGGAAATGTTGGCCAGGACACCGGAATGCCCCTACTCTTGAGGAGTGCCCTGGGTTCTGTACTCCATTCCACCTGGACTCCCACCAGGACAGCACCAGGATGGGAAGAAGGGACCTCAGTTTAACATCTCATCAAGGATCGGCACACCCCTAGTAGTATAGCACTTCTCGATACTGCACTTGGATGCCATAATTTTAGGTGTAAGTTCAATTCGATGGGGCGTGAACCCACAACGTGGTCTAGAGGCGGATGTGCTACCAACTGAACCATGCTGAAACCAAACTAAGTGAGTTTTTTTTTGGTTTTTTTTTGAAATTTCTGTTTATTCCTCCTCCCTAGCCTGCCACCTCCGACCCTTCAGGGGGACAACTGGACATCCCACTGCCCGGAACCCTACCCAAGCAGACCCCTGGCCCCATGGAGCCATGGATTACCCCCCGGGCGGGGACGAGGCGGGGGGCTCAAACCTCGTTACTTACGTTTGTCACGGTCTGAGGTCTGCTGGTGGGCACAGGCAAATCGTGGCATGGCCATGGTCCTCCCATCTTCCCGGCTGAGGCAGGCTTGTCTCATGCTTTTCTCCTCCCGGAGCAGCAGGTAACCTCCCCCGACGTCATGACGCACGCGCCAACATCCATGCTGCTCAATGGCCGCCCATCCCCAAGTGGAGCTTGCAGTTCCTCGAGCCTCCGCTCGGGGTCATGCAAGTGTCGGGCATCGGCCGAATCCCTCCCTGGAAGAGCGGCTGTCGTTGGGCCTCAAGCTTTATCCCCCCGCTCACCCACCACACTGAGTCCGCCTCAACCCGGTCGCCGCGCAGTGCGAGTGTGGCACCCAGCGTCAACCTCAGCGCCACCGGCCGGCCATAAGTGAGGTTTTTAACTGTCTGATTGAAACACATTGTAAATCTCTGGCTTTTAGGAGTGGGATGTCTATTGAACATCTTTGTTAATCTTTTAAGAGTGAGAATTGGTTCTCAAAGACTCACACTCTTAAGTAGTGAGACTTGACAGCATTGAAATGTATACTGTATGTTATTAGTGATTATAAAATAGAGATTATGAACTGAGGATTGTAAATAGAGGAATCTGATTGGCTGAGAGCTCTCTTTAAAGCCATGATGATATCGGGCTACATCATCACGGCTTCAAAAAAGTTCCGACACCACCAGCCTCCTTGCTCTCTACTGTCTGAGAACTATTTTTTCAAAATGTACTCCTACACCACCCAAAAACTCAGTCATAAAATGTTTTAAAATCTGTTTTTTTTATTTTTTTTATTCATAAAACGTCATACTTGGTTCATAATAGCAATAAGTCACTCCAGGGTGTGGTGTATCATGGGTTTTTGTCACTTCTCAGGTTGTTGGATGCACCAAGGTGTGACGATATCCCATGATATACCACACCCTGTTGTGCCTTATTGCTTAATTATATAATGGGCATAGAAATGAAGCACAAATCCTCTAATCTCATTGGCTACCAGGCACACCTCTCCCTTTGTAAAAGCTACAATCACCCCAAGGGAAGAGGTGCCAGCCACCAGTAAGCCGCATCAAGGACCCCCCAGAAATCAATGCGACCATCACAAACACAAAACCGGCAAAAACACCGACAGTCGCAGGGCAAAACCCCCACAAAGCCACAATGTTGCCGTTGGAGTAAACAATATGAAAAATCTTGCAAGTTTCAAAAATGTAATTCAGCTATGAATTAAAAAAAAAAAAACTCCAAATCACAGGAAATTCATTTTTTTTCTTTTCTGGCTTTTGGGGAAAAAAAAAGAAACATGTTGGTCTTTCCCCGAGCTCTCTCTTTCTGTTTCACTTTCAGAACCCTGTTCTTAAAGTTTGTCAGCGACACTGTAAAAAATATCCCACAACAAAATTACCTCTCTGTTTTTGCTCCGTTTAAATATGCACTAGTACAGCTTACATTGCTGGACTCCAGACCCGCGGTTTCCTCGAGCCTCTGTTTTCCCCAAACTGTAACCATTAAGGGTATCTCCTCGCCCGCTTGCTGGCACTACTAGACATGCGCATACCTACCAACAAAGCACTATTTTTCCAAGTGTAACAACAAATCTAATAAAAACTAATAAAACATCTAAACCAACTTAGTTTTTTCTTATTTTTTCACACACAAAATATACAGATGTCCATTGTATACTCGCAATATGCCACTCGAGAATGTTGGTGATGCCAGGATTTACCCATGCCCTGGGGTGTTTTGGCCACTTGGCTGCGCCTCATGGCCAAACAACACCCCAGGGCATGGGTAAATCCTGGCATCACCAACACCCTCACGTGGTATATTGCTTAAATAATGCATAGGCAACTGTGTGTTATTAAGTTTTTTTTTAAACATACCTGAGGTGTGTGATGACCCACAAACCTCAAGAGTGAAGCCCAAGAGGTTTGTGTGGTCATCATGCACTAAGGATATGTGTAAAACACTTCATAGGCACACAGTTGTTTATGTTTTATTTGTTATAGTAACATGCAGGACATGAGCACAAAAATCAAGTTTCCCGACAGGAAAAATGAAGGCAAGCACTCCAAACGTCACAATAACTGGGTATGACGTTATACCCTGTTATTACAGCTTTTGATCACACTGATAATCAGTGTGATAAAGGGGGTCACCGGTTACTATGTAAGCAAGACCCGACAGGGTGAACATTATTGGGATATAACGGACTGCCCAGGGGCCTTATAGTACCAGGAAGATCCGTATGTAAGCTTAATGATACCCCAGGTAGTAGTATTAAGCTATACCGACCGCCTGGGACACTTTATAACCTCCTGAAGGTCCGTATAGCCCAATACCGCCCATCCTGGAGGGTATTATTGCGCTTAGAAAATGAGGACTGTAATTAAAAAAAGAAAAAAAAAAAAGGAATAAAAAAATTGTTAATGAATATTTAGTTTAATATCTGTTTTGTAATAAAATCGTTCCTCCGCCTGCATGAGCTATGGAGTTTAGTACTACTGAAGACTTCATACTTTAAAGTTGAAATAAAAATGGTTAAATGCAGTTACACCTTTCTGTGGTCATCTGTTTATACTCCCCAAGCACTGTCATCATGCAGTGTGTGTTTCATTGAGTTGGTTTCTAATTTTCATCTTGTTCACTCCCGCCCCCAACTGAAGTTTTTTGCAATCGCGGCATGACGAAGGAGAGAGAGTTTGTGAGCACAGTGTGTGGCAGAGGATACTTATTTAATGACAAATATATATATTTGACACTTTCAATAGCTGGTCAAGGAGCTGTTGTGGTTCAAGAAAGCATGGTCTGGACTGATGTCGGCATTTAGGAGGGTGAGCGTAGTCAAGACGGGACTTTTCAGGCTGCTGGTGAGAAGATTGGAAAGTTCTGCCATGGAAAAAAGAAAGGAAGTTTGATTCTGTTGCTTATTTATTGTGGGGTTTTATTTATTTTTCATTTTAATGCTTTATGTTTTACTGACTGCAACTCGCGGTGGTTTCAGTCAGGCAGTGCGTTACACCAGGCGTCAATACTGCAGCATGAGAGGGCTGATATTTTCTTGAATTTCCATACCTCAGATGGACATCCATCTGCGGTATGGGAAATCAACAAAATGCAGCTGCTCTCATGCTCGGTTGCAGTGCTACTGATAACATGCTGCTACAGGTGTCACTGTCTCCGTTTTGGGATCGGTACGTCTCTGTGGCTGGACAATATTGTATCTGCCCAAGTAAGGCATGTTTTGTTTGGTTTGGGGTCAAGGAAGCATGATGGCCTGTCCGCTATTTTTCGGGCTATATTGGTGAGCAGGGAAAATGGTGGATGCGTTTTCTTAACGTTCAGGGTGCCCAAGGATTTATTTAGAAATGGGGCACCCCGAGTGGGCTCTTTTTTTAAAGCGGGCTGTATCTGAAAATAAATGAATGTCTCATCAGACGTTTCAGCCAATGAGATTCATTTATTTTCTGATCCCATTTTCTAAATCCCAATAATGCCCACACTGGAGGGTATTATTACACTTAGAAAATGGGCACTGTAAAGAAAAAAAATTAATAAAAAAAGTTAGAAATAAGTTTTGTTATAATTTTATGATAAGGGGGCGTGGCTAAGCCTTCAATCAAGATATCAGCATAACTGCTCTGCTCCCTTACTGTGGATTCCTATCCTATAACATCCTGCTTTGGGGGAATTCCTTTCCACCTCTGAACACACAATTTATGAAGAGGGACATACGTGCTACATCGCGCTGTCCTTATTTTCTTCATCGCTGAGGAGCACAGGGCCTGCTAGAACTTCTTCTGGATCTGCGGCCTCCAGGATGGCCTCTTCCTCCTCCTCTGCTCCATCCGAATCTACAAAAATGGAAACAATGTTCAACCAACTGATGGCACATATGACCCAAATAACTTTAGCCCTCAATAACAATACTCAGACTCTGCATGCTATAGAGACGCGCTTATTCCATACAGAGTGCCAGCTTAAGGCCCACGATTCTGCTCTACAAGAGTTGACTACAGCTACCTGGGAGCAGGCCCACCTTATACACTATCTTCAAGATAAGGTTGAAGATTTAGAAAACCGCAGCCGTCGAAACAACTTGCGGTTTCTGGGATTCCTGGAAGGAGCTGAACAGCAAAACACTGTTGCTTTCCTCCAGGACACTTTAGTGCACCTCCTGGGGTTACCACCTGCAACCATCCTGAATATTGAATGGGCCCACCGCACGTTAGCTCCGGCACCTAAATCTGGAGAGCGCCCGCGCCTTATCCTGGCCCGATTTCTTGATTTTCGGCAGAAGGAGCAGATCACAGCGGCGGCTAGAGAGAAAGGCCCTCTCACTTGGCAGGGCAACGCTATTCAGATTTACCAGGACTATTCCTGGGAGCTGAATGAGCGCCGCAAAGCCTACTCTGCATGCCGGAAAATCCTCCATGCTCACCGCATTACTTTCTCTCTCCACTACCCGGCCACTATGCAGGTGATCTTTAATGGGGTGCCCCTCTCTTTCTCCACTCCGGACAGCCTCCTGGATTTCTTGAGGCGAGAATTCCCCAAGGACTTTCAGAACCCGGATCTCTTTACATCCTCTGGTATGCCTACCGACTCCCCTAGCTGCAAGGAATCCCTGCCAAGGCCTCCATCGCCTTCCCCTAACCTGCAGATCTACAGATTTGATGCCCCGCTTCCTCACCACAGCAAATGGCGCCACTGCAGCATTGCCATGAAAGACAGGCAACCCCTATTGCCCAGCAGATCGAAGCTGCAGCCCCGGGCCAGCGGAAGAAGACCTGCGCAAATTCCATTCCCCAAACAAATTTGCTGTGCTTCTAACTCTCCGAGATGACGTCTCACCAGAAGCAGAACACTCGACCCCTGAAACATTGACCACTGCGGCGAAATCTTGGGCTGAATTCACTGCACAGAACACTCAGCGTAGCTCGACATCTGACCAGGCCCTGATACCGATTACTCCTGCTCGGCAACCAGCACAAGATCAGGAAGCTTCGACCTGCTTCTCTCCGCCTCGGGCTACGGCGGCTCCTCCCTGAACTGGCAGCGACATGAGTGCATTAACGCTCTTTATCCCTGTCTCAGTGGGGAAAGGCTTTGGGACTCAGTTATGGACTGCAAGTTTGTGTTTTTATTTCTTTCTTCTTGTCTTTCTCTCCTAGCCTGAATGAGGTACTACCTAGAATGAAACTGATTCTGGTATTGAGCTGATATTGTGGTGCACTATGCCTTGTAGATTCGGGCTACAGGCCATTAGGTACTAAATACCAACACCTTACTAGCTTCCTGCTGCAGATTGTTTAGAATGATGTGCATTCTGTGCATCCCAGCCCCTTGTTTTTTTTTTTTCTGTATGCTTAATCTAGGGCTAGGATAGCTTACTGCATAATACCAGGTGCTGCATGCTGTTCCTTTATTTGCCTTGCCCATGGACAACCCTTATTGGGCAAGCACTCATTTATGCATTGCTCTCATTTTGGGAAGGTGCTCAATTCCTCCCCCCAGCTCTGAGGCCTAGTGCTCCTGCCTGCAATTATTTCAGTTGCCTGTACACTGCTGGCTGCGTATAACTGCCGCCCCACATGGGTATAATCTCTTTTCCCCTTTTTTGTTCCAACTCCCAACAGCATTCCTCTCTCCTACTTGTCCCCTTCCTATTTTGGATGCCTAGGCTACAGTTTTTGGGGCTGTATCTCATGCAGTCCTGACTGGGTACTGCTTTCATTAGACACACGTGCTACCCTAAACCTGCACTGCTTACACAATTTGGTATGGAGGCATTCTTAACTACTTCCCCATGGCTGACATATCCCACAGGGGGACTGGGTGCTTCTCGCTGCACTTCGTGCACTAGTGGATGAGCTATAAGCTTTACCTTTTCTGCTCTCCACCATCACCCACCCCACAAGAGGTCGGTGGATGGCCCTGGCAGCGTGACTGCCGGCCTAACTGCCTGCCTGCAATCACAGGAATAATGCTACATGTAAAAGTTATTGTACATAGTTCTGTTGTATATTGGGCCTGTTGCGTGATTGCTTACTGTGTTTATTGTGCATTCTGGGTGCCCATCCAAGCATTGCTTTTTTCAGGTTTCGCTAGGTTTGGTTATGATGCATCGTGGGGTGACCTCTGGGCCATTCTGAGAATTTGGGTAACTAATCCCTCAGCCTCTTCATCTAATTTTTCCATGCTCATTACTAGTACCTCCCTCTCCTTCTGAGACCATGGCTGATCTCCACGCTTACACCTGGAACGTGAAGGGCTTGAACACCCCAGTTAAACGTAAACAGGTGTTATCACACTTAAAGAGGCTGAGGGCCACAGTTGCCTTCCTATAAGAAACTAAACACACAACACAAGACCATGCTCTCCTAACCAGAGACTGGGTGGGACAGGTATTTGCTTTGTCCCTGTCCTCCAAAAAGAGGGGAGTGGCTATACTTCTTCATAAAACACTCACCTGGTCCCCTACGCATGTTTGAACGGACTCCAATGGTAGATGGGTGCTAACTCTCATGAATACCCCTGAAGGCCCCATACTCCTGGGCTGTGTTTATGCCCCGAACGAGGTTGATCCCTCTTACTTTCACACACTTGCTCAGAAAATGAGCTCTCTTGCCCCCATCTCTATCCCTACCATACTTGGAGGAGACTTCAACCTTGTGTTAGAGCCTCAGTTAGACTGCAGTGCCCTTACTCCCACACAACACCCCAAAGGACATCAAGCCTTATTACACTTGCTAGCTGAAGTAGGATTAACTGATATCTGGAGGCTCCTTCACCCATGGGAGAGAGACTACTCTGTCACCTTGTCAGTACATGGATCACATAGCCGACTGGATTTCTGGCTTGTATCCAAGGAAGTATCCCATATGGCAGTAAACTTTGAGATTTTACCTACAGTGATTTTGGACCACGCTCTGGTGCATTTGCACGTCCTTTGGGGCTCTCCTCCCACGAAGTCAAACCTCTGGAAATTAGACCTCCTTCTCCTCAAGGATCCCGAATTTATAAAATGGGCAACCTCGGAGACTGCCCTTTTTCTAGCGGAGAACCCTCTTCAAGACACATCCCAGGGTGTTACGGGGGAGGCCTTTAAAGCCACTTTATGAGGTGCCATAATGGGGTTTGCCTCCAGGCGCCGCAAGCAGCGAGAGCAGTGTTTTGCCTCGTTGGAAGCAAAACTTAAGACTCTAGAGGCTCAGGCTAAGCAGACCTCGCATCTCTCAACTGACTCTCCTGTACACAAAGAAATGCTCTCAGTCCATATGACTATTAATGACTTGCTGACATATAAGGCTGAAGTCGCTTTACTGAGGCTGCGACATCACTATTGGGAGGGCGGGGAAAAGGCTGGGAAACTCTTGGCCTATCGACTGCGCAAGCAACAGACCGAATGGCACATCTCAGGGCTGAGGGACCTGGCAGGTCAAACCTGCACGGACACACAGTCCATCAATGGTGTTATGAAGCAGTTTTACTCTGACCGTTACTCCTCCACTAGAGCTCAGGAAACTAGCTCCATAGAACCCTTCCTGGCCTCCCTCCATCTACCTAATCTCCTCCCTCCCCAGATTCCTCCCAATTACACTGACCGAAGTCACAACGGCTATCAAGACCTTACACTCAGGGAAGACCCCGGGTGGAGACGGTTTTCTGGTTGAACTCTGGCAGACTCTTGCTCCCCAGATTGCCCCTCTCCTTTCCCAGGTCTACAATGAAGCTCTCAATACTGGTACTTTTCCCCCTACTTTTCGGGAAGCCATTATCACGGTATTTCCCAAAAAAGGTAAGGACCCCACTCTCCCTTCTAATTACCGCCCAATATCTCTCATTAACACGGACAGCAAGATCTTTGCGAAGATTCTCGCCACCAGACTCAGTCCACTCCTCTCTTCCCTAATTCATCCCTCGCAGGTAGGTTTTGTACTGGGACGACTTAGTAGGGACCATATTAGGTCATTGATTAATATCATTTACCAGGCTAAATCTTCCCCCACCCCAGTGGCTGCTATTGCAGTTGATTTGGAAAAAGCTTTTGACTCCCTGGAGTGGGACTATCTTCAAAAGGTGCTGCACTGCTTCGGCTTTGGAGCTCCTTTTCGGAACTAGGTCAGGGCAAGGTATCAACAACCTATGGCTAGAATTCGAACTAACATGGTAGTCTCCACACCCTTCCAGCTTGGCATGGGTACTCGCCAAGGCTGCCCCCGTCCCCCCTTTTATTTATCCTAGCTGTGGAGCCCTTAGCAGCTGCCATTAGGCAGCACCCAGACATACAGGGGATCATCTTTGGGTCTCAGACATATGCCACGCTTATGTATAGAGTTGATTTACTAGTCCCAGTGGCTGATGCCACAGTAGCTCTTCCTGCGCTCTTTAATTTATTAGCACAGTTTGCGGAGCTGTCCGGATTGAAGATGAATAAATCCAAGACCGAACTGCTCCCTCTCAACCCTCAGTGTACTCCAAATACGGTGCCCCCCAGGGCTTAAATGGGCCCAAAGTGCCTTAGTCTATCTTGGTATACATGTTTCCCAGACCTCTCGAGTATCTGGGATCTCAATATGAAACCCCTACTTGCTGACCTAAGAACTGAATTGGACAGGTGGAGACTGCTTCATCTTACTCTACCTAGGAAAACTGCTGCTCTTAAAATGATCTCAACTGCCAAACTACTTCACCCCCTTTCCCACATTCCTTTAGCTCCCCTGGCAAAGTGGCTCTGTTCCATAGACACCGTGGTGGGGAATTTTCTTTGGGAATCCAAAAAACCCTGATACAGTAGAGGTAAACTGCGATCCCACTGGAGGACTGGGGATGGAGTCTTCCCTAGTTTGAAGGCTATGCATGGGCGTACTTTGTAGCGCAATCACTAAAGTGGTTTTCCAATTTGACTTCTGAGTCTCTGCAATGGCTGCATATGGAGCAGTCGCTGGTACAGGTCCATAGCCTCCCCCTGTTAATATACAATCCTCTCCCTAAATCCCTGCAAACTCATCCCACTATTGGGCAAGCAGTTTGAATTTGGGCAAAGGTCCACACTAGGCTCAAGGCCAATCCAGGCCACCCACTCTATATACCTATATTCAATAAGGAGTACATAACGGTAGAATGCAAACCAATCAACTGGCCTCACTGGGAGCATCAAGGTATAAGATTAGAGCTGATGTCATGGATGGAATGGGTTGACAATGTCGCCCTACTCGATCTGGCCAGAATGAAAGACCTGGGAAAACAGGACTTCTGGAGATATTTGCAACTGAGCAGTTCACTGACTGCTTTCTTTAAAATACACCCCGCCAACCTAGCCACCCCTCAGAAACTCTCCTCTTGGCTCAAACTTTTTTAGGGGCTAAGCCAGTAAAATATACGCTGACATACGAGAGAACATCCCTTTCCAGTCCGGAGAGTCTAAACAAAAATGGGAGAAGGTGCTAAACGTTAAACTTAAAGCTGCTCAATGGGCCCTCTGCTGGAAACGGGCACACCTGAGCTGTCCTGACGCACGTAGCAAACTTATACAAAATAAGCTGCTACACCACTGGTACAGGACCCCGGATGTCCTATACAAAGCCAAGCTTCTGGATAATAACTTATGCTGGAGGTGCCAAGCTCAAGTCGGAGACCTATACCATATTATTTGGACATGCCCACTACTTGCCTCTTTTTGGCAGGCTGTCTGTAATTGGCAACCCGAACCCTAACCCAGGCAGTGCAGATGGATCCCTTGGTGTGGATTTTGGGACTATCCCCCCAAAATATGAGCCTTAAGAATCCACAACTTCGCTGGCTAGCTCTGTTACGTATCTCAGCTAAACGCCTTATCTTATCTCGGTGGAGGACCACAGATGTCCCCTTCCTAGCCGAACTTCAGCACGCTCTTGCACAGTTAGCCTCTCTCGACCATATGTCACATGCCACACATGATACGCTGGCAGCCTATACAGCCTGTTGGGCCCCCTTCCTTGCCTACCTGAAACCCAGAAATGGGATAGGGTGAGCATCAAGATACGTACTTGTTGGACTCGCTCTTATATTTTCCCGGAGCCAAGCCGCCACTGCATGCTCTCCTTAACCAACCTAGCAGTATGTATTTTAATCTGCATTTCTGCTACTCCTCCTCGAGACTCTAGACCACATTAGATAGGCACCCAGCTATACTGTATTGTATTTTACTATATTCTGTTTTATTTTTATTTTTTGTTGCTGTTAATTGTCTTGTAATAATTAACACTTTGCATTTCTGTGGCCAGAGAATTTAAGGGACTCCCCTTATTCCTTTCTTTCCTTAATCCCTCGCTCATGTGCCTACCTTCCATTACTCATTTACAATGTACATTGAGGCATTTTGGACTGTTTTCTGTAATGACCCTTCTCTGACCTGAACTGTTGTGATACATGATGTACTATGTGATGCTGTGTGTAAGCATAACTAAAGTTGAATAAAAATTACTAACTGAAAACATTTTTTTTTTTATGATAAAGTAGTTCCTCCTCCACTATGGTTTTTTGACCTACGGCTCTGCTGGTGTGCAGTCTGTGGCAGGAGCTGAGAGGTGGAGTGGTTGGGCAGCGGGGATGAGAGCACACTTTTGAATACTGGCTCTGTGGCATGTGAAATATTTCTGCCTATTTCGGGAGAGCTGAGGTAGCGTGACAGTCCGACATGGAGTGAGCAGTAACTGCTCACTGAATATTACTCCCCTAACTCCGTTCACAATTCTGCATAAAAGTACCTTAGTATGTTATTTAGTATGTCAGGGGAGTCTGTTTTAAAGTTAATTGTGACATTTTTACTTGCCGCCCACTGCTTGAATACTTGGACCGCCCATGCTGTTTGCCACTTTGCGGCTTGTTCTTCATAGTCCTCCTCAAACTTGTTTACTTCGCCTGCGGTTAACTTGAGGAAATGGGCACTTACATGATTTCTACTTTTCTTGGCAGCAGGTTCTTCAGGAGAGTCCTTGTCGTCGAATATTTTTTCCAGCTCTTGTTCACTCAATAAGTAGAAACTGACTGCCATGTTTGATATTCGGGATGCCGGTGGTGAGTGGTCTGCTGAGTGGGCATGTGTTGAAAAATGGCATTTCTGGCATTTTGGAGGGAGTGTGGGAACAGCGTGGGCACACAGATATCAGGTGCACATTACAGGTGCCAGGAGGAGCTTGATTTTCACAGGGCGTTTAATCAGTAAGGCATGACAGGGTGTGCGTCATCGCTGAATAATGTCACACCTAGGGTGGGTCGAAGCACGAGGTCACAGGTCGAGTGCTTCCACCACCCTAGGTGGCGTCGAGGTAACCCTGGAGTTTTTGTATTGCAATTATAATATGCCTATAAAAAATCCAACAAGACTAATGATTAAGTAATAAACATAGGAAATAAATCAGAGGTTATAACTTTATTATAATTAATTTAGACATAAAATAGAGATAAAATAGTCTCTTCAAGAGCTTTACTGCATCCCTCCATATTGCTTACACTGACTTGTTTTATATCCGATTTTATTACTTTGAGATTAGCAATATTTTTTATACTACTGCTTTTATCTCATTTTTCACTTTGCAGAACTGTACACATTAATACTGACAGTCTCATTTAGTGTCCCTGTAGAGATCAATCGTGCTGTGGCAGAGAGATTCATATGGTTATTTTCTGTGTTTCTTTGTGTTTTTTTAACAGAAGTGAAGACTGTCCCAACAAACAGAAAAAAACGATTAAGTAATAAGGCATGACAGGGTATGCGTTGTGGTTGGATAGTGGCACACCTCATAGAAACATAGAATTTGATGGCAGATAAGGACCGCTTGGCCCATCTAGTCTGTCCATTACCCTACCTAATGGATAAGCTGCAGATCCTAGTTAACCAACAGCCTACTTCCTCCTACCTCCCACTAGAATTGCCTTATGTCTGTCCCATGCTTTCTTGAATTCCCCCACTGTTTTTGACTCTACGACCTCCTCAGGAAGGCTGTTCCATGTATCCACAACCATTTCTGTGAAGAAATACTTCCTCACATTACCTCTGAGCCGTTCCTCCTCTATCTTCAATTGTACCCCCTTGTTCTTGCACATCTCCTTTTTGAAAGATGCTACCCTCTTGGACTTTGTTGATTCCCTTGAGGTATTTGAAAGTTTCTATCATGTCCCCCCTCTCCCTCCTTTCCTCGAGGCTATACATCTTAAGTTCCTTTAATCTTTCTTCATATGTCTTCTGATGCAAACCCTGCATCATTTTGGTTGCCCTCCTCTGGACAGCCTCCACCCTGTCTATGTCTTTGTGGAGATGGCGTCTCCAGAACTGTACACAGTACTCCAGATGTGGTCTTACCAACTGTCTGTACAGAGGTCCAACAACTTCCTGTTTTCTACTGGTGATGTCTCTCCCTGTGCATGCCAGTATCCCCCAGCCCTCCTTACTGCCTTCTCACATTGCTGGCCCACCTTTAGGTCGACTGATATGACTACCCCCAGGTCCCTTTCCATTTTTTTGTTGTCAGTATCTCACCCCCCGTTGTGTACTCTTCCCCTGGGTTTTTGTTTCCCAGGTGCATTACTTGCCCTTCTTTGCATTGAATCTAAGCTGCCATACATTTGACCATTCCTCCAACCTTTCCAAGTCCCTTTTCATCCTTTCCACCCCATCTTGTGTATCAACCCTGTTGCAGATCTTTGTGTCATCTGCAAAGAGACATACTTTCCTTCCAGTCCCTGCAATGTCACTTATAAAGACATTAAAAGGACCGGGCTCCAGTATTGAACCCTGTACCCCCACTAGTAACCCTCCTTTCTTCACTGTGGACTCCATTTTACTATTACCTACTGTGTCCTCTTGTCCAACCAGTGTTTTACCCAGGCTACCACCCTGGGACCCACTCCCAGGCTGGCTAATTTGTTTATTAATCTTTTGTGCGGGACTGTGTTAAATACCTTGCTAAAGTCTAGGTAGGTCATGTCCACGGCCCCTCCCTGGTCTACTGCTTTGGTCACCCAGTCAAAGAAATCAATTAGATTTGTCTGACATGACCTTCCCGCTGTGAATCAATGCTGCCTTGGGTCCTGTGCCCCACTGGCCTCTAGGTACTCAACAGTTCTTTCCTTCAGAAGTGATTCCATCATTTTCCCTACCACTGAGGTCAAACCGATAGGTCTGTAGTTTCCTACCTCTGTCTTGCCCCCACTTTTGTGAAGGGGAATCACATCTGCCCTCCTCCAGTCCTCAGGTACCACCCCATCCTCTCATGATTTATTAAAAAGGGTAGTTGGTGGTGTTACTAATTCTTCCCTTAGTTCTTTTAAAAATTCTGGGGTGAATCCCATCAGGCCCCATTGCTTTATCCACCTTCAGTTTTAAGAGTTCTTTCAGAACCCTTTCTTCTGTGAAAGGACTAATATCAACCCCCCCTATCCAGAGTGCTTCTATTGACCAGATTAGGTATTTCCCCCTGCTTTTCCACTGTGAATACTGAGCAGAAGTATTCGTTCAGTATCCCTGCTTTTTCAGTGTCGCTCTCTGCCCAACCACCTTCCTCTTTGTTCAGCCTCAGTATCCCTGCCTTAGTCTTTCTTTGCTCCCTAATGTACCTATATCCCCCTTCTTAACCGAGTTGGCTACCTTTTCCTCAGTTTGGGCCTTTGCTATTCTGACTGCCTTACCCGCTTCCTTCTGCTTTAACTGGTACAGTTCTCTGTCCTGCTCCTTCTGTGTTTCCTTATATTTCCTGAATGCTATCTTTTCCTTACCTTCCTGCCATGTCTTTTGAGAACCATAGTGGTTTTCTTTTGTTTTGATTTATTTGCTTCACACAAAGGCTTGTTGCCTCTGTGATGGCAGGTTTGATGTTTCCCATTGTTGCTCCACCCCACCTTCTTGCCTGTTTGCTAGTGCTTTTCTGAGGCACTCTCCCATTTTGACAAAATCAGCCCTCCTGAAGTCCAGTACCTTCACTTTTGTGTGGCTTGACTCTACAGCTAAGTTTATCGTGAACCACACTGTTTGGTGGTCGCTTCTTCCCAGATGGCTACCCACTTCAAGATCAGAGATCCTCTCTCCATCCCCATTTGAGAGTACCAGGTCTAAGATTGCTCTCTCCTGAGTGGGTTCCAGAACTAGCTGCCTGAGGCATGCCCCCTGTAGGGCATCGAGAATGGCCCTGCTCTTGGATGTGGCTGCAGCAAAGGTGCTCCTGTCAACATCTGGCATACTCAGGTCCCCCATCAGCAATATCTCTCCTTTCTCTGCCATCCCAAGGATGCCTTCTATCATTTCCTTGTCCATTTCTTCCCCCTGAAACAGTGGTCTGTATACAACCCCAGTGCGGATTGTGGAGCCATTTCCAGTCTCCAGGGTGACCCACAGTGCCTCCTCTCCTCCCTGTTTACCCTTTAGTTCTGTTGCTTTGATCCCTTCTCTTACATAGAGAGCTACTCCTCCTCTTCTTCCCTCCCTGTCCCTCCTGTAGATTGTGTACCCTGGTATGTTGACATCCCAGTCATGGTTCCCTGTGTACCATGTTTCTGTGACTGCCACACTATCCAGGCATCCTTCTTCCCTCAAGGCCACCGTTTCGGGGAGCTTTCTACCTAAACTACGGGCATTGGTACTCATTACCCTCCATTTTTTTATGGCTTTATTTCTTTTGGCCCCTTCCCTGTCCCTACTGCCTTTGTCTTTTTCTCCATTTACTCCTGCCTTTCTCCCTATTGACTGCTCTATCTTGGTGTTTACCTCACTAATTACCCTGATTTTTTTGTGGGGGCTAGGATTTCCCTTCTCCTTTTCAGTGCCTCCCCCACTTGGCTAGTTTAAATGCTTGCCATTGAAACATTTAAACCTATCACCTAGGATCCTGGTTCCCCTACCGGATAGATGCAGTCCATCGCACCTGTATAGGCCTGCATCCCTCCAGGTGGAGCCCCAGTCCCCAGTGTAGCCAAATCCCTGAGCTCTGCACCAGTTTTTCAACCAGTCATTGAATCCCATGGTGCAGAGTACCCTAGCCTCATCCATGCCATAGACAGGTAGCACTTCCGAGAAAGTTACCGTGTGCGCTACTTGTTTAAGGCCCCTCCCCAACTCCATAAACTCCTGTTGTACTGCTCTGATCCCATTCTCAGTCAGGTCATTCGTCCCTAGGTGGATAATGACATCCAGCTCCCTCCCCCTTGCCGCTGCTCCCACGATCCTGAGGATTCGGTTCCTGTCCCTCTAAGCCATGGCGTCGGGCAGGCGCCTTACCTCCCTTTCCCCTCTCTCCCCCAGTTCTACCCCCCTATCAACTGAGTCTCCCACCAGGAGTTGTTTCCTTCCCCTGTGGGGTCCTGGGCCACCCTCCAGTGGGTCTCCATTGTGGAGGTTCCCAGCATCCTCCTTGGTCTCCACTGCAGGTGCCTCCATAGAGGAACCATGCAGTGCCAGAGTGGCGAATGAATTGTGGAGAGGCACAACTGGAGGGATGCGCCTCTGTTCCACCACCCTGAGCCCACCGTGGTCCAACCACTCCTCTTTCTTGGCAACCTCTGAGGTAGTGGCAGTGGCCTGGGTGGGGGAGCAGGTTTCCCGAATCCCTGCTAGGTCAGCATGGAGATGAACAACCTCCTCCCTCAGACCAGAGAGGTGCCTGCAAATAGGGCAGCAATGCAGTCTCCAGAATGTCTCCCGGAAGACTGCTGCTCCACAGCCAGTGCATTGCACCACTCCCCACATGTCTGTGTTCCTTCCAGTTACAGATGCTTTTTTGTTGTTTTTTGTTCTTGTTTTAGTGCATGCAAGCTTGTGAGTGTCTCTACCCCCTATTCAGTGTGCTGTGCCTTTAAGGATATGAATAGGTGTATGTTAGCAGTTTTGGGGAAGTGATGTCAGAACCCCTGCTATAAAGGAAGTTATGTGCTTGGGTGGGTGGGTGGAGGAAGGGTGGATGGAGTAAACCTATGCAGCCCAGAAACAATCATCTACAACTCTTACCCTCCACCCCGGGAGTGCCTTTCTTCCTTTCAGACACCTATTTCACAAAGGCTAAGTAACAGGTGACAGGTCTAGTCACAAATGACTGCAAATATCTCCCAGCTACAGTTCCTCCCTGACAAATTAAAGTTAAAACTAAGAAAAGTCCACCCCAAAAACAGAATCAATACTAGTTACTTACACAGGTCCAAAAAGTAATAATTCAGTTCAGTGTAGTCTAGAAAATAACCTCCTTGATTCAAGGAAGCTGTGGCTGCTTTCTCACTCTCTCTGTCTCAGTCTCGGGTGTGGCATGAGGTATTGCCGAGTGCCTTCACTTCAACCACCCGAGAAGTGCTGTTACCCACCACAATATACACCCTGGAGTGCCTTACTGTGATTATAAAATGGGACCAAGATGTTTTGGAAAAAGGGGGGGTGGGTGAAGAAATGCACCAAATCAAAAAAGAAAATTTGTTATTACTTTTTTTAAACAGTCTCAGCACATCCCAGCACTGACATGCCATCTCAGGTTTAAATACTGTGTACAGCAAAATTCACGTATTTTTAATTAGCGCCTAAACCCTCTAGTTTCCCCCAACCCACCCCCTTTTACCCATTTCCCTCACCTTTCTTCTTCATTATAATATTTGCTCCTTTTTATCTGTCATGTTTATTTTCTGCCTTGCCAACATTCAAGAGATGGGGGCCCGGATATTCAAACTGCTCCAGGCTGTGGCGCAAGCCTGAGCGCAGCTCAACTTGGTTGCACAGAGGTGTGGCCTGGGCGATATTCAACGGAGTTGCGCTATGGCACAGCATCTTTGAATATCACACCCTGGCCACCCCCACTGTGCATGGTGCAGTGGCACTGCGCCAGCGCAAGTGGCCAGAGTGGAGCATGGAGATGTGCTAGCGCAAGTGCCATTGTGCCATGCACAGCACCTGCAGTATTCAAAAGGGGACATGCAAATGGGGCCATAATTTATGCAAGGTGCACATGGGGCTATTTGCATGTCATTATGGCCCCATTTGCATCCCATTAGCATGCAGGTGCACCAATCCCCGACGACTTGCGCCTGGCACCCTGCCAGGCAGCAGCCGTTGGGGACCGACGCCCCCTGCAGCCCGATTGTGGGCATTTGTCTAAACAAAAATTCTCCTCTAATATCCCTGGTGGTCCAATGGACCGCTATGTGCCCGATCGCGGGCATCGGTATAGTAACCCCCCCCGTCCAATATCCCTGGTGGTCCAGTGGACCGATCTCTGCCCGATCGTGGGCATCTGGTTAAATCACCCCCCCGCCAATATCCCTGGTGGTCCAGTGGACCGCTATGTGCCTGATCACGGGCATCGGTATAATAACCCCCCCCGTCCAGTATCAATGGTGGTCCAGTGGACCGCTATGTGCCCGATCGTGGGCATCGGTATATTAACCCCCCCGTCCAATATCCCGGGTGGTCCAGTGGACTGATCGCTACCCGATCACGGGCATCTGGTTAAATCACGCCCCCCGTAATATCCCTGGTGGTCCACTGGACCACCAGGGATATAGAACGAGTTTATACACAGATGCCTGCAATGGGGCATGGGGGGGTGCCGCCAGGTGCGGCAGGAACTCGGGTGGCCACCCACAGGTGGCAGCTGCCGTGTTGTGCCCTGCAATGCGGCAGCTCACCTGTGGGTGGACATCATTTGTTCCTTTTTTGGCTTAACTTTGTGCAGGCGCAAGTAGAGGTTGCGCATGCATGGCTCTGCACATCCCGAGCTGAATATCGGGCTGTGCAGGTTATGCATGGGCACGCCCCCCCCACCTGTGCCTGCGCCACATTACTGATGCGCTCACAAAGCATCAGGATTTACGTGCAGCGCACTTTCGCACGAATGTCGGCGGCAGAGGCGCATCAGTGGGTTATTGCATGGCGCAACACTGTTGTGCATGGCGCAACACTGTTACGCCATGCGCAGCCCTTTTGAATATCTGGGCCGGAATGTTTACTACAGACAGAATGCAAGAATTCAAACCTCTGCTCAGTTCTGCTGATAGAATGTTTACTCCCACTAGAACACAACAGAAGGCCTCAGATGGAACCAGGGCTTTTGTTTTATCTGTAGCAGCTTAAACACCACTAATTTCCCTAGTTAGCAGGTGAGGATAGGAAGGGGATTTTTCATGGTCAGCAAAAAAACACCATATATTACAGTATGTATGTGTGCATAACAAGAGTATTATGAGGGCAAATAACCTTTAATTCTTATGTTTATAAATTTAAGACATTTATTTTTAAGGCCTAGTTGAAGGTTTTTAGTAAGTGAGTAAAGGTGACAGCCACATTTGTGATGGCAGACAGGAATGGCTGGTGCTACTGATTTTATTGTGAAGAGGCTACTGGCCCTTCTTCCAGGCTGCGTCATTGGATATCAGCTCCTCAACCAATCAGATTACTGGATTTTTTATAGCCATATTATAATAAGAAATAACAACACCGGTGCCTGGGGTTTTTAGCCAATCAGAATGCGAGTTTTGTGATGCCCATTTTCTAAAGAATGTCTATGCATGGGTGAAGCTAAGACTTTGTTCTGGTGGGAGGGTTTGGCCCAAGTGTTATGAAAGCTTTGATGGTGAGAGTTTGCTTCAGCTTTGCACATGAAAAAAATCCGTTGTTAAAGGCTGGGGACTGGGGTCCACCTAGTCCACTAGAAGCTCTGTGGTTTTAGCCACTTTGGGTGCATTTATTGGTTTATAATAACTGGCTATTGTTTTTTCCCGTAGAGCCGTGGCGTAATTTGCAATTAGTAATCCAAAGAAAAAACCTGCAAACACTCAGGGGTTCTAAAACTGTCAGCCATGAGCCAACATTTAAAAACCACATTCAGTTTTCAACTTGCGCTGGGGAACCTGAACCATGTTCTCCCCTCGTGCTGATTGAGCTCCCCTGCATGCATAGGAGCATGAATAAATTAAATGGAATTGGGATGAGGGGTGAGTTTTAGGGGGGAAGGAGTGAGTTTGCAGAAATTTTTGTTACACTTGCTAAATCTCTCATAAAAACAGACACCAAGGTTAAGTCTCTAGTTCACACACCTCGATAGTGTTGTGACATCATTGAAGAACTTGAGCTTCGCTCATGTGTCATTGGTGTCACAACACTAACTAGGTGTGTGAACCAGCTTGGACCACCTTTGATCATTTGTTTGTGCTATTGAATCCTGCATGTGTAAGTAGCTTAAAGTACAATAATAATTGGACCTATTGGTCTTTTGTCCTGTACCCCTGAATTGTACTTTTGAATCGCAAGAACTGTACTGATGTATATTAGGACACACATAAACTGTATTAGATAGGCGCTTGCACCCCATCTCACTAGTCTTTAAATAATGCTGTACTTCTGTCTATGCTTACTCCATGTATATTGTACTATATATTTTTATTTTGATCAATTCCTTGTGCTATGTATGTATTTCTCTAACCACTGTATATAACTTTTATTGTATGCTGTCCTACCCAGGACCTCCTTGAAAATGAGCTTGCTCAATGGAGCCTTTCCTGGTAAAATAAATAAATGAACAAACTAATAATTATTCCCTATTTATTGGTGGTGAAAACAAACTTCTGTTAATCAGGTCACCCCTCCTAACCCCAGGAAGAATACCATTCCCAGACTGCACAGATCAGGCCATTATTTTAATTGAAGTACCAATGGTACTGAGTGGCTCCCAAATTATGGATATGTACTTTTTTCTAGTAAAAGACATGCATACTAAACAGTGTACATGTGGATGGTACACAGTACACACACATATTTCCATGCATGCAAACACACACACACACACACCTGACAACAAGCCCTCCCCACACAGCAAACAAACTTTTAACTTTCAGCTTGTTTCAGTGTACATTAAGGTGGGCACCCTGTGCTCCCAGTGGATACTGCCGGCTCAAATACCCTTCCTCCATGGTGGGCACTTCTCCTGTTAACAGTACTGAAGGGGGAATGTCACATTGTTAACTGCACACTGATACCCCCAGCATAAATCCAATGTTGCTGAGTCGAACCCAAGCAAATAGTTACTTACCGGTACTGAATGGGGAGTGGAAGAGGAAGGGTAATAATAACAATGGCTGCTTATACCCCTTGCTGACAGTGACTCAGTTGATATTGTCTATCTACCCCCCACCCTCCCACCACCACCAACAGTTTCTGCATCTAGCAGGGCTCCCTGTTCAGAAGGGGCAGGACCCAGTCAACAGATGCTTGTCAGTGTGTCCAAGGACACCTTGCTTTGTATAAGAAAGGGGCCAAGAGAATTGCTAATCTTATGCGTCCCTAGAACCACTGGCGGTGACTGTCATACTGATGGGGAGGGGATCAGTGAGATTAATGTGGGGTGGTCAGTAACTTCTTGTGTAGAATGTACCAGTCCTGTAGTTCCGCTCAGTATTGCTCTCTGCATTTTGTATGAATGTCCTAAATTTTGATGTGGTGTCAAGATAAATTTGAGGACTTGTTCACCCCATCAGTATGACAGTCATGGGACCCCCCCCCCAGTGGCTCAGTCCTGCAGCCCTGATCCCGATACCTCTCCCCATGCCTGCTTGGTGCTGAAGTTCCCCGGACATGCTTGCCATGCTTCTAGACCATCACCCCCAGGGACACTGCCAAACTGCTGAAGAGCCTGCCTAGCCAGGGCAGCCTGGGCAGCAATGGTCTTTTCACTGCTATTCTTAAACTTATATCACATGCCATCTTAAAACCACTCACCTACCTCTTTAACCTGGCGTTGACTACCTCCTCAGTGCCCAACACTTGGAAGCATGCCAGGGTGGTCTCAATTTTTAAGACTGGTGACCCACTGTCCCCAGATAACTATTGGCCTATATCCTTGCTTTCCCACCTTAGTAAACTCCTGGAAAGGATTGTCCACTGACAATTGACTGACTATATAGAGACACACAACCTACTGTGCAGACAGCAACATGGCTTCCATAAACATCACTCCACCACATCTCCCCTCGCCCTGTTTACCAATCATATTCTTAGGAACATGGACCCTGGAAGAGCAACGGGCGCCATCTTTGTTCACCTGTCTAAAGCTTTCAACTGGTTGACCAAACCCTGTTGCTCTCCTCCCACCGCCCCCATGGCTGCTCTACTGAGACCATGCAGTGGTTCTGAAGTAACCTTTTAGATGGATTTCAGTCGGTATGTATAGGATCTTCCACCTCCTCCACCCTCCCAGTCACTACCGGTGTACCCCAGGGCTCCATCCTGGTCCCACTCTTATTCTCCCTGTTTATGAACTCTCTCCCATCTGACTGTCTCACTTGTGATGCACTATTTTATGCAGATGGCCTTATCCTCTTCACTAGTGACAAGACTCTTGAGAATACATCCAGGGTTTTTTATCCGATAACTACTCTGCGGCGCACACCTGGTTCCACTCACATCGCCTAATTGTTAATGCTAGAAAAACTAAATCCATGCTATTTGGATCGAAACCCTTCCTATCTAAGGTCACCAAGGCTGCGTCCACCCTCTCAGTAGTCTCAATGGATGACACTGTACTTGAAAATATACTAAATTTCAAATATCTGGGAGTTATTCTGGACCTGTCCCTCCCCTTTTCTGATCATATCTCCTCTGTTATCCGCCATATTAACTAGAAACTTGGTGCGGCTTAATGGATAAAGTCACTCCTGACCAGGGAAGCCGTTTAGCCACTGCCCAAGGCAACCTGCTGCCCTTGATTGACTACTGCTTCCTTATTTACTCACACACATCCTCAGCCTTGCGTGCGCGCCTCTTCTCCATGTACAACAACATATGTCATTTCACTCTTCTGGCACCATATTCCACTCACCACTGCCACCTCTGCCAGACTCTTGGCTGGCTCCCACTACACAGCAGATTTGATTATGAGCTTGGCTATCTCCTAGACAGTGCCATAAGGCATGGCGAAGCCTCCCCTTATACGTCTCTCCTCAAGACCAGAACTCCCTTGAGGTGTCTGTGTGCATCCTCAGTCTCCCCCCCCCCCCGGATATCCCGAAAGTCTCCTTGACTATGGGTAGCAGAGCATTATCTGTAGCTGCTCCCACTCTGTGGAACAGAATCCTCACGCCCATCCGCTCTGTGGACTCCCATGCCACTTTCAAGACACATCTCAAATCCTGGCTGCTTGATGAGGTCACATGCCGTTGCTAGCTTGGATACCCCCTTCCCCCACCTTTCTGACTTTTCCCCCTTGGGCTGCTTTGGCCTCCCCTGCCCTCTCTCATTTCTTTGGACTCCTGTCTTACATCCCTCACTGCCTGCTTCTCGGGCTCTCCCACTTGGCTATTGTCTTGTGCTTTTGTGGATGCGGGTTGGGATGAGGAGTGGGAGAGGTTACGTAGTCGGTGAGAGGATGACCTCAGTTCCCTTGTGTTGTGTTTAATTGTGAGAAATTTGATTAGTGGGGATGCAGCTCCTGCACTTAGGGATCTATGTACAAGAGTGCCCGAGCTGAGGTCCCGGAGGTCCTGTGGGTAGAGCCCCATCCCCAGCGAGGCATATAGGAAGCAGTGATGAGTAGTAAGTGGAGCTAGAAAGATGAAACGATAGACACTGCTGTATGTGGTATTGAGATGGGTGATTAGATGGGATAAGGTTTGAGATATGATGGGGGAGCCGTAGTCTAGGAGAGGTAGGAGCATACCACTCCCAATTGCTAGGTGCACCTGCAGGGTCAGGAAGTGTCTTGGGCAATAGCAGACACTGATTTGCTGACTGAGTCTTCTTACTATCATCACAGTGTGGTCATGGAACATGAGGGACTGTCGGCAGTGCTGGACCTATTGAGTGTTGGGGCAGCTTGTGCGATTGGGCTGGAGGAAGCAGTGGCAGCCAATAATGGGGCTGTGATTGTGGCATTTGACTCAATCGCATTTATTTGTGTCCGCTTCTTGTCTACTTGCCGGAGACCTCCTTGGTATGATGAGGATCTCTGGAGTATAAAGACTAAGGGGCGGATGTTAGAGAGGTGCTAGAGGAGATCTGGCTGGATGGAGGACAAATTGGCCCTGAGGTCACATTATGCTAACTATCGGGGGGCAATCTCAGAAAGAACTGGAAGGGGACAGGATCAGTTGTGTTCCAGGACAGTAGCTGCTGCTGTTGTTTTCACAGGGTTCTTGTGGATTTTACTTGGTAGGTTAGTTCTTTTCTTTCTTACTTCTAAGGGGCTAGCAGGGTATTGTTTTGGGGGGATGCTGGATGTTTGTAAACTGATTTGGTGGCTGTAAGTGGGGCTCTTTTTGTGGACGTTTCACTGTATAACAGGCTGCGCTGGTAGAGGCCTATTTCTTCTGATTTAAAACCTATTTGGTGGGATTTGCTTGGAGATGGTTATTTGAATTGGAGACCTATATCTGTTAATTTCAAGCCTATTTTGATGTGGTGTTAGTGAAGCTGATTAAATTGGAGACCTGTTTCCTTTGGCAGCAAACATATTTTGGGGGCTTTGACTTGAATTTTGATTCCTTGTGCTGACTCCATTAGCTGTAAAGGTTTAGTTCATAGTGGGGAGGGGTATTAATGGTCTGGCTAGGTCTCACTCAGCCAATTGACTGGAGGCAGGGCTGAATCAGGTTGAGGTGCTAGCTGCTTTGTCTTCAAGGGAATTCAGAAAAGAACTGGAAGGGGACAGGATCAGTTGTGTTCCAGGACAGTAGCTGCTGCTGTTGTTTTCACAGGGTTCTTGTGGATTTTACTTGGTAGGTTAGTTCTTTTCTTTCTTACTTCTAAGGGGCTAGCAGGGTATTGTTTTGGGGGATGCTGGATGTTTGTAAACTGATTTGGTGGCTGTAAGTGGGGCTCTTTTTGTGGATGTTTCACTGTGTAACAGGCTGCGCTGGTAGAGGCCTATTTCTTCTGATTTAAAACCTATTTGGTGGGATTTGCTTGGAGATGGTTATTTGAATTGGAGACCTATGTCTGTTAATTTAAAGCCTATTTTGATGTGGTGTTAGTGAAGCTGATTAAATTGGAGACCTGTTTCCTTTGGCAGCAAACATATTTTGGGGGCTTTGACTTGAATTTTGATTCCTTGTGCTGACTCCATTAGCTGTAAAGGTTAGTTCATAGTGGTGGAGGGGTGTTAATGGTCTGGCCAGGTCTCACTCAGCCAATTGACTGGAGGCAGGGCTGAATCAGGTTGAGGTGCTAGCTGCTTTGTCTTCTCAGAAAGAACTGGAAGGGGACAGGATCAGTTGTGTTCCAGGACAGTAGCTGCTGCTGTTGTTTCCTAGAGGTTCTTGTGGATTTTACTTGGTAGGTTAGTCTTTCTTTCTTACTGCTAAGGGGCTAGAAGGGTATTGTTTTGGGGATGCTGGATGTTTGTAAACTGATTTGGTGGCTGTAAGTGGGGCTCTTTTGTGGATGTTTCACTGTGTAACAGGCTGCGCTGGTAGAAGCCTATTTCTTCTGATTTAAAACCTATTTGGTGGGATTTGCTTGGAGATGGTTATTTGAATTGGAGACCTATATCTGTTAATTTCAAGCCTAGTTTGATGTGGTGTTAGTGAAGCTGATTAAATTGGAGACCTGTTTCCTTTGGCAGCAAACATATTTTAGAGGGCTTTGACTTGAATTTTGATTCCTTGTGCTGACTCCATTAGCTGTAAGGTTAGTTCATAGTGGGGAGGGGTGTTAATGGTCTGGCCAGGTCTCACTCAGCCAATTGACTAGAGGCAGGGCTGAATCAGGTTGAGGTGCTAGCTGCTTTGTCTTCTCAGAAAGAACTGGAAGGGGACAGGATCAGTTGTGTTCCAGGACAGTAGCTGCTGCTGTTGTTTTCACAGGGTTCTTGTGGATTTTACTTGGTAGGTTAGTTCTTTTCTTTCTTACTTCTAAGGGCTAGCAAGGTATTGTTTTGGGGATGCTGGATGTTTGTAAACTGATTTGGTGGCTGTAAGTGGGGCTCTTTTGTGGATGTTTCACTGTGTAACAGGCTGCGCTGGTAGAGGCCTATTTCTTCTGATTTAAAACCTATTTAGTGGGATTTGCTTGGGCCTGGTTCTTTAGCTGCAGTGCTTGGAGGGGAGACACAGGGCTGATACACTCTCTCTTGTCAGGTGTCTGCCCAACACCCACCCTCCCCAGAAGTCTGCAAATTTATAGGGAACACCTGCCCTGCAATTGGAGGAAAAGGCTGCTGGTGCAGCTCATGTGAATTCTAGCCACTGGGGTTGGATTTAAAGGCTGGGAGAGAGGAGCTTAGGAGTTGTTCATTTCCCTTATAAGTTTAATGTGTTGTACTGCACCTAGTAACAGAGTTACTGGTGTACAGTGGACTGTCTCTAAGATTAGTGGTGACCTGATTAGGCAGTAGGGGTATCTTGGACTGGGGGAACCTGTGGCTCACCCAAGGAAACCTATTTGGAAGGGGATGGAACCACACATCATTAGGGCCGGCATCTTTGGGAGGGTGGGGGTGCACAGGGTGTGGAGCAGCCATGATACTGGACTGGGCTTGGAAGTTTGGTGGTTGCCCAGTGTGCTACCAGCTAGCACAGCTTAGGGAGGAGGTTGCGGGGATGAGGAGAAAGCTGGGGGAAGGGGGTGGTATGGTTGGGAAAGGGGGCTGGAAATCTCCCACAGGGTTGCACCAAGCACTGGGGGTGGAGGTATAGGGAAAGGAGTGCAGGAGAATACTCAGTGGGTCACATAGGGACCCTGGCAGAGGGGGTCCAAAAGGACACTACCAAGGAAGCAGGCAAGTAACTGGGGACCCTCACAAAGGGGGGACGGAGGGACAACATTCTCAGGGAAGTAGGCAGATGGCCAGTGCTGGACAGAAGGAAGCAAGGCGGGGAGGTGGATCAGACCTTATACTCAGTAACCGCTTCAGTTCTCTTCTTCTGCTCAAGGATGAGGGGGGTGATGTAGCCACGACAGAGGTGGTTAGAGACGGAAAGGGTGTGGCAGTGGGAGGCAGGAGGCAGGGGCCAGATAGCAGGAAGAACAGGGGGGGACCTGGAATGCAGGAGAATGGGGGGAGCAGTGAATCAGAGCAGGAGGGGCAGGGGGAAGAGGGAGGAAAGCGCAAGGAGAAGGACCAGTTGGGAGGAAAGGTAAAGGAGAAGGACCAGAAGTACAAGGAGGATTCAGTAAAGGGAGCTGAGGGTTTAGGCCAGGGAGCACGAGCAAGGAGGAACTAAATGGAGACAGGAAGGAAGGGAGGATGAGTCAGGCTAGTTTAGCAGATGGGGAGAAGGACCAGTTGCGAGCAGTGAGGGGGATGCTAAGGTAGAGAAGGATACCCAGGAGGAGGAGAGGCATAGGATTGGAGGAGGAGTGGCCATGGTAAATAAGGAGGGGGTGGCATGTGGCACCAGATAGGGGAGGAACAAGGAGCCAGCTGGGTGGAGGGGGCGGTAGAAAGGATGAGGGACATGGAAGGGGGAAGAGAGAAAAGAGAGTGGTCAGAGTGCTCCTGCTGAGGGTTCTATGATCAGGGGTATCAAATGGGATAGGGAGGAGAAGCCTGGCCAGTTAGAACAAGATGCTTCCCTGGACTACGATTGCACAGGCTAAGCATGAGGTATATCAGCTGGCAAAGGACTGTGGGGTTCCCCAGACATACTGGTCCACCTGGGTACAAATGACATTGAGGGAAATAGCGAGCTAGAGATACAGGCAAGATTCAGGGGAGCTCGCCAGGGTCTGTCATGACATAGGATGCACAGTTTCTTCTCAGAAATCCTGCCAGTGCCAAGGGCTAGTGGGGGAACACAAAAGGAAAATTAGGAGATAAACCAGTGGCTCAGGGAGTGGTGTGAGGCCAGAGGGAAGGGGTTGATGGGGATTGGGGGAGACCTGGGAGGATAAGGAGCTGTATGCTAGAGATAGACTACATCTCAATTGGAGGGAGGAATCCTTAAGTTGAAAATAGAGGAGTTCATTGGTGAAAAGGTGGGTTTAAACTTGTGAAAGGGGTGGGATGGGAGAAAAAGGCTGTCAGGGGTGCCGATAAAGGAGGGACTCTGTCTCCACCCCCTGGGGACCAGGAGGATTGCAGGAAAAGGCCAACTGGCAAAAGTGCAGACCAGGAGAAAACAGAATCCCATGGGAACACGAGCAGGGAAATGGAACTATAGGGAAAGGGTGGAAGGTAGTCCTGTTAAATGCCAGGAGCTTGGGCACAAAATGCCTGAGCTCCAGGCGATGTTAACTGAGGGAGCAGTGGATGTGGCAGCGGTCACTGAGACTTGGGCCACTGCAAGACATGACTGGGACCTGAACCTGGAGGTTACACTATGTTCAGGAAGGACAGGGGGAGGGAAGGGAGGAGGGTAGCAATGATAGTCAAAAACTGCATTGGCATAGGGGAGTAGAGGAGGCAGAGGGAACCGTGGAGCGATTTGGGTCACCTTGATAACAAGGGGGGCAAGAGAGTAAAAATAGGAGTGGTGTATAGACCCCTGCCCTGGCGGAGAGCTGGAGGACAGTCTGGTGGCAGATGTTAGGAGACACTGCAGACTGGGCAGAGGAAAGGTGGTGGTGTTGGGGACCAAACACGCCAGGAACAGACTGGGAGACTAATGACATCCTCTGTGACCAGGAACAGAGGTTGTTGGATGTCTTCAAGACGCATTCTAACTCAGCAGGTGAGGGAACCGACCAGGAGGCACGTACTGGATGTGGTCCTGGCAGACAGTGACCAGATTGGGGCCTGGAGGTAAGGGGCCCATTGGTGAGGAGTGACCATGCCACGGTCTGGTTCTGCCTGGACCTAGGAGGGTGAAGGCTGCACAAGAGGAGTAACCGACTTCGAGGCCCGGATTTAAGAAATGGGAAAGGATCCTTAGGAGCATTTGGATGGGATTGGGACATGGACGCTGATAGTAGGTGGGAAATCATCAGGAGAGGGTGCAGGATGCTACCAGCACCTGTGCAAGAGTAAGGCTGAAATGCGGTAGGGCCCAAAAACCCTGTTGGTGGACCAGGGAGGTCCAGGAGGTGGTGCGGGGAAAGAAAGCAGCCTATAAGAAATTCAAGTGCTCAAGGAGTGAAAGGGATCGAGGGGAGTACGAGCTGATGGCTAGAAGGGCCACTAGAGTGGTGAGGGCGGCTAAGGCAAGGAAGGAGCAGAACCTGGCCAGGGAAATTAGGAGAGGGAAAAAGGGGTTCTTTAGATACATTGGGGAAAGACGAAGGGTGAAGGGGCAGATTAGCAGGATTAAATCAGGGGAGAGATGGGCACAAGACCCGGGGGAGCAGGCTGAGGTACTAAATGAGTACTTCACCTCAGTTTTCACCAGGAAAATGGGGATGCTGCATCATACATGGGAGGAGACAGAGATAATGAGGAGGGGGGGACCCTTACCGATCGGCAGGTCTGGGGAGGAGGGCATCACTAGCAGGTGGGGGAGGGCCAAGCAGGGAGAAGAGGTACCAGAAGTGGAAATCACAGCAGAGAGAGGAGGAAGCCCTCAGCCCCTTAAGACGGAGAAAGCACTGGGGCCGGATAAATTACATCGAGAGTGCTGAAAGAACTTGCAGATGTCCCACGAAACCCCTGGCAGAGCTTTTCACCATATCTCTGAGGACAGGTGGGTGCCCCAAGACTGGAAGGTGGCGATGTAGTGCCTATCCGAGGGGAATCAAGGGAGCTGGCAGGAGAACTACAGGCCTGTCAGCCTGACATCGTGGTGGGCAGGCGATGGAGGCATTGTCAAGGAGAGGCATGGGGGACCTGGATAAGTCAGGGTGCCTGGACGATAGACAGCATGGATTCATCCGGGGAAATCATGTCAGACAAACCTGGTGGAGTTCTATGACTGGGTGACAAGTGCCTTGGACCTGGGTAGACCAGTGGATGTTCTCTTCTAGACTTCAGCAAGGCATTTGACCTGTTCCTCCACGGGCCTGTTGGATAAGCTAGGAGAAATGGGGGTGGGAAACCAGATGATCTGATGGATAGGCAATTGGCTCCAGGACCGGACCCAGAGGGTCGTAGTTGGTGGGATAGTCTCATCCCCAAGGAGAGTCATTAGTGGGGTCCCACAGGGATCAGTCCTTGGGCCCCTTCTGTTCAACGCCTACATATCTGACATAAGGACAGGAATCAGGAGTGAGATGAGTCTCTTTGCAGATGACTCGAAACTGGGAGCGGTGGTGGATGGGGAGGAGGGGAGGGTGGCCCTACAGGGGGACCTGGAGGCTCTGGAAAGATGGTCTAGAAAGTGGAAGCTGAGGTTCAACGCAGGGAAATGCAAGGTACTCCACCTGGGGGCCAGAACCCAGGCCAAGTGTACACCCTGGGGAAATACTACAAGTCCAATGGCTGAGAGGGACCTGGGGGTGGTGGTGGATGTCAAGATGAACAACTCTGAGACTTGTAGGAGGCAGCAGCCAAGGCCAACAGGATGCTGGGATGCATCGCTAGGGGGATCACCTCCAGAAGGAGGGAAGTGATACTCCCTCTGTATAACTGCTTGGTGAGGCCGCACCTGGAGTACTGCGTGCAGTTTTGGAGGCCACACTTAAAGAGGGACATTAACCTCCTGGAAGGGTCCAGAGGAGGGCAACCAAAATGATTTGGGGCTTGGGGACAGGACCTATGAGGAGAGGCTCGAAGAGCTAAATATGTACACATTGGAAGAGAGAAGGGACCGGGGGGACATGATAGAGGTCTTCAGGTACATGAAGAGGGTAAATAGGGGAGGAACAGTTAGGTTGCTTCGAAGGAAGGAAGGGGCCACTAGAGGGCATGGGTGGAAGCTGGAGGGAGAAGATTCAGGGGAGAAAGGAGGAGGTGCTACTTCACTGAGAGGGTGGTGGAGCCATGGAATGCACTACCTAGGGGGCTGGTGGAGGCAGAGACAGTGGAGGGGTTCAAGAGGGGGTGGGACAGGTACAGGGGAAGGGTTCAGGAAGCAAAATCCAATGCAGCAAGAATATCCGGAACTGGGAAGGGAGAAGCCAGAGAAGGCGAGGGGGACAGCAAGATCAGCACCCAGGGTGGGGGCTGACCAAACGAACAGACACGAAAGACCGTTAGGCCTATTCTGCTGGCATTGTAGTATGTTAGCAGTATGTTAGTATGTTAGTATCTCCTGAAAGAAGGCGGAGTGTCTGTCTAGTGAAATTGCTGCAGCGAGGAGCAGACCAGCTCAGCAATTCTGTATGGTAGATAGGCTTTTACATCCTGTCTGTCTGTATGCTGGAGGAGCAGTTTCTAGTACTAGGTGTGAGGAGTTGGCTCTGTTCTTCACCGACAAGGTGTCCTCTGTCAAGGCTGAGGTCTCCTTGAGTATCTCTCGAAAGGGATGCGGTGTCCGGCCTGAGTTGTGCCAAAACACTCCTTCTGTCTGGGATGAGTTTGAGCTGGTTGGAGTGGAGAAGGTGATAGGGATAATCTCAAAGCTATGGCCTACAGATTGTGATCTGGACCCAGGTCCAACCCACCTTTTGGTTGGATGTTCGGACCTGATAGGACCTGTGTTTGCTGAGGTTGTCTGGAGTTCAATGAGGTGTGGGGTCTTCCCGTTGTCCTTGAAACAAGATCTGGTTAGACCCCTTTTAAAGAAGCCCTCTTTGGACCTGGACTGCCTCAGCAACTACAGGCCGGTCTCAAACCTCCCGTTTTTAGGGAAGGCTATAGAGAAAGTTGTGGCCGTTCAGCTTGAGAGACATCTCGCATCTTCTTCTACCTGTGAGCCTTTCCAGTCTGGGTTCTGGGTGGGGCATAGTACGGAGACTGCCCTGGTAAGTGTGCTTAATGATCTTCTGATGGCAAGGGACAGGAGAGCACGTATCATCTTGGTTCTCCTGGACCTATCTGAGGTGTTTGACACCGTGGACCATGAGGTGCTGCTTGACCGCCTGTGGTTCTGGTGTGGCCTGTCCGATAATGTCATCAACTGGTTCAGGTCATACCTGACAGACAAAGTGTAGAGGGTAAAAATGGGACCTGTCTCATCTAGCCCGAAGCCTCTGAGCTGTGGAGATCCACAGGGGTCAATCTTGTCACCCTTACTGATCACGGTGTACATGCTGCCATTGGGGGACATTATCAGGCGGTACAGGTTGGATTTTCATTGCTATGCAGATGATACCCAACTGTACCTGTCCTGTGCACCTGATGCTCAGATGTCAGACTCCGTATTTTTTTTTCCATTCAACTTTTATTAAAGTTTACAATACAGAGAATGAACCACAAGAAGCAGTACCAATTAAACGCAACCATTAAACGGAGTTTACAATGGCTCATTCTCTCCCATGCCCCTCTCCCTCCCTACCCCCACCTCACCCACCCCAACAAACCCAGCACAGCAGTATACTAACAAGGGTGCAGAGTAACCTATCAAAAGGTGCAGTCTTCAGCTCTGCAATGCATATAAAGTTTGAAAGGGACCCCAAGTCTTACTGAATTTATCCGTTTTGTTTGCAAGACTGGCAATAGTCCTCTCTGTTCTGAGGTTGGCCAGGAGCTCCTGTAACCATTCCACATAATTTAAATTCTCTGAATCTTTCCAGTGCCTAAGGACTATTTTTTTAACAGACGAGGAGATCAACGCCATGTAATACTTTCTACATGCTACAGTAATGGGTGAAAGATCCCCCAATACACATATTTCAGGCGTAAACAAGTCAGAAATCCCTAGTAGCGGGTCTGCTCTTTGCCTAATAATGGTCCAGAGTGATACCACTCTAGGGCATTCCCAGAAAATATGAAGAAGGTCACCAGTCTGCAACCTGCAGTTTGTACAGAGCGGAGAGGACAAAAGACCCAATTTGGCAAGTTTGTGAGGGGAATAATAGATATTATGTAGAATTTTAAATTGCATCAGCCTGAGTCTATCTTGTAACAAATATTTATGACAGTCACGCCAGATACAGGACCAGACAAATTCCTTGCTAGGCAAGAGGGCTTGCCAATAGTGAATTGGAGCATAGTTATCGGGGTATGCCCAGGCAAATAAAAGACTGTATAGTTTAGAAACGGCATGGGGCAAGCCCGCCAATTAGATCAAAGAGGATAGGAAGCGGGGATGAGTTCCAGGAGGTGGAGTAACCCCAAAAACTTGCAACAAGAGGTGCGGTAGCTGATAAACCTTGAATATACTCTTACCGGGTATCTTGAATTTATGCATAATGTTCTCTGAGGAAGACCACTGCCTATCTGCTAAGATAAGATCCTCCAACTGACAATTACCTAACTGAGGCAGCCAGGAAGGTGGCAACGGCTTATTATTTATTCGTATATTGGGATTACCATTGATGGGCTGGGAAGTATCCCTGCCATTATCATATTTGAGAAAAGCACATAATTGTATATGGGCCTTAATCGAGATTGCGATGGGAGAGTTCCTAATTGCTTCGGGAAGAGAGCGTAGTTTAACATACAACATCGCTCTGGGAAGGTAACCAAATTTTTTAATACGGGTTGATTCCACCTTCAACCATAGCGGGGTGTACCCACAGGGCACAAGTTGATCTGTTGATGACCATCTAAGATACTTGGCAGCCTGGCTGGCCCAATAGTACAATCTAAAATGTGAAAGCCCTAAACCTCCTCTTTCCTTTGGGGCAGCTAGTTTATAATATGCCATCCTCGCTTTTTTTGTGTCCCCATACAAAATTGGAAAGCATACTATGTACTCTTTTAAACCAGGACACCGGAAGTACAATGTTTAACATATTGATAGGATAAAAAAGACGGGGAAAAACGTTCATTTTGACCAAATTTATCCTGCCCCAAAGAGAAAGAGGGAGAAGGGACCACCTTTGAAGGTCTTGATCGATCTTCTGTACCAAGAAACCTAAGTTTAACTGCTTCAGTCGGGACATGCTTCGCGACAGAGTAATGCCTAGATATTTAATAGTCGGCCTTCCATGCCAATCCAAGTGTAGTGATTTCATGTTTATAGACTCTATGATTCAGTGGGAAAATCTGGGATTTACCTATATTAAGCTTATAGTTAGAGACCTGACTAAATTCCTCTATAATCTTGAGAATCGGGGGGATGGATGTAGATGGGTTGGACAGTTGGAGGCGGTCATCTGCATATGCCACAACTTTAGCCTCATAACCATTTAAGAGAATACCTGAGATGTTTTTTAGCTTTTATCAGCCTCCGAATAAGAGGCTCTACATAAATATTAAAGAGCAGAGGGGATAATGGGCAGCCTTGCCTAGTTCCCACTGATAATTTAATCGGGGCGGAGATCACCCCATTGCAAGATATCCTGGCAGAGGGTAATAAGTACAATGAGTGAACCCAGCTCCGAAATTCTCCGGGAAAACCAAAGGCCTTCATTGTTGCAAATAAATACCTCCAATAGACTCTGTCAAAAGCCTTCTCTGCATCCAGGAAGACCAAGGCCATTGGGAGGGAGGCATCCCTGGAGGCAGAGAAGACATGAGCAAGAGTTCTGAGATGGTCAGTTGATGATCTGCCTTTCATAAATCCAACCTGTTCCTCACCTATAATAGAAGGAAGTACTAGATTCAGCCGATCAGCGAGCAATTTAGCTAGAATTTTAATATCTTGATTGAGAAGGGAAATCGGCCTATAACTAGAGACCTGGTCACATGGCTTGTCAGGTTTGGGCAGTAAGATAATCAACGCTTCAAAAAGAGAGGCATCAGTTGCTTGACCTGAGAGGAGAAAGCGGAAAAGAGGGAGCAAAATGGGTACTAGCTGTTTAGAAAACACTTTGTAAAAATTAGAGGTGAACCCGTCTGGACCAGGGGTTTTGTCTGACGGAAGGGATTGAATCACCTTTTCTATTTCCACTTCAGATATAGGAGAAGTTAGTGCAGTTTGCTGAGACTCAATAAGAGTAGGTAGTTGTAGGTTTCTCAGGTACATTTGTAAATCCACCTCCAAGGGGGGGGCAGCCATGGGACCATATAATTCCTGAAAATAGCTAGAGAATTCCTTTATTATTTCTGGGGGTGAGGTTTTAAGTGAGTCATCATCTAAGGAGCGGACTGCAGCAATGAACCTGCTGGATTCCTGTTGTTTCACCCGCATGGCTAGCATCCGCCCTGCCTTCTCACCTTGGTCAGTGTAAACTGCATTTGTTTTCAAGATTGCAAACTCAGCTTGCTCTCTTAGTAAGCCCAGGTAGGCATCTTTAAGTTTAACTAACTCTTGTCTAGTGGCCTCAGGGGAGGCCGGGGAGAGACTAGCCTCTATATTCCTGATCTGAAGCAATAGTTGAGCAGCCTTACCTTCCTTCTCTTTTTTTCCTTTTGGACGTTATCCCAATCACAATCCCTCCCACATATGCTTTAAGGGCTCCACACTCTATGTCAGGTCGACACGTGGAATTGTTATTTATGGCCATAAACTGCTGAATTTGGAATGCTATATAGGCAACCTTATCCAGTTCCTTCAGGATTTGGTTATTAAGCTTCCATCTGCTGCCCTTCTGGGGCAAGGACGTTAACAAGAACCGACAAGTGACAGCCAAGTGATCTGAGAGTGGGGCCGAAACAATGTTAGAATCTACAACCCCAGGTAAAAGATTTTGAGTTATCAAAATATAATCAATCCGGGAAGAGGTACCATGGACTGTCGAGACAAAGGTGTAATCCCTTTGATTAGGTTGAAGCTTTCACACATCGCACAATCCAGCAGAGTCCAATAAATCCCTAAAAGCCCTCTGAGCGGGCAAGAGGTCAGATCGAGATCGACCCGATCTATCTAACCCCTGGTCAAACACCAAATTGAAATCACCCTCTATTATTATGGGAAGGTCAGGAAATGAATGCACCACTTCCAGTAATTTGACAAAGAACCCAGGGGTATCTATGTTAGGACCATAGATACTACCCAAGAGAACATCTAACGTGTAAAGTTTCCCCTTTACAAATAGGAACCTCCCCCCAGGGTCAGCAACAACTTGGAAAGACTGGAAAGGGATAGATCTATGTACCATGATCATGACCCCTCTGCTCTGCGTAGTGCCCTGTGCCATAAATACCTGCCCTCAATTGCTGACGCCAATCTTAATTGTTTCAGCATTTAAGAGATGCTGCCCTTGTAAAAAACATAATTTCTACTTTGAGGTGGTTCAGAAATTTCAAAATTGAGTATTGTGTAATTTTATGTCTGGCCCTTTAATATTCCAGGTAACACACTTGATAGCTCTAGCCATCCACTTCAGAGTAACTACAAATCTATCATAGAAAAGCACCTATACCTTTCTTAACACATTCACTAACACCCCTTGTTGAGTATATGCTGTGCTTACCCCTCCCCACCCAGCCAATCCCCTCAATATCTCTATAACAGCCCCCCAAATAACAACCCCAAGAACATGAAACAAAACCCAACTCCCTCCCACTCCCACCCACACATTGCTAGGTACATGATGAACAGTTCACCTAAGCTTTCCCCCGTCACCCCCACCCACCAGTTTGACTAAGCAGTACAATAACAATTTCAATAATTTGTGATGTGGCAATTATCTTTTAAAGTCAACAATATTTACATCCAATATCCTGGAGTCCCAAGCTGACTGCCCTTGTTGAGAAATAGCGTTAATAAGCCCAGCACATGAAAATAAAGCATTCAGGCATAATCTAATGACCCTGTCTTAGGGTAGGATCAACGCCCTGGCAAGTGAAAATAAAATCTGGGCACTGCTAAACAAAGAAGGGGACAAAAGCAAGACAGTCCAGACTAACATATAACATAACCTTTTCCTTTGCCAGGCAAACAAAATATGTGCAGATTGCCCCCTAAGTGGGTTGCTTCTCCTCATGCAAAATCAGACCGATCATTATTACCCTGTGTAAACCCATTATGCAGTCACTAGAAAGAAAGGGCAGCACGTACAGTCTTTGGCGCCATCTAGCGATAACCAGCCTGCACTTCTACATAAAGTGGAATCCCGAGGTGAAAACAATCAAATTGTAATATAAACAGACACTGTTCCCTATTTCATACTCTATAAAGTAAAGTTAACACAGTCGCAGCATCATATTGAGTTCTTTGAACAAAACGATACGAAGGTCACCACCGGAGACTCAGGGGACCAAAATAAACTGTCAGAATTAAAGGGAAGCCCTTCAGCAGATTACACGAGTTGTCCATGAGGTCGAGGTCACCGCTATCGATTGGGCGTCCTTATGGGACTGTTGGAGGTGGTTACAGCGATCTCCAGAGAGCCAAAACCTCAAGAAATACCGCATCATGACGGGTGAGTACAGTCTTTCAGAAAGGCACTAACCAAACCCTTAACAGGGACCAGGGTACCTCCATCGCCTCCCTTCCCAGTGTCTTTATTTAAGAAGATAAGGGGGGTACCCATCACAGACATCGTATTCCATTCCATTCCACTAAACAACTTGAACAAACGAGCATTTCTGAATCCAGCTTCAAGGGGTGCAGAAAGGCAGCCCTCAGATCAGCAGCCACAGCCCCAGCATCTTTGTATGCACGCCAGGAGCCTGCCACGAGCACTTGCAATTTGGCAGGATAAGCCATCTTAAATTTAATAGCTGCTGCTATTAACTTCACAACTGTAGGGTGGTAGGAAGCGCGTTTCTGGCGCTCAGACAGGGGTAGGTCTTGAGTGATGTTGAAGAAATGCTGTTTCTCTTGATATAATTCAGGAAATGAAGGATAAAAGATCTAGGGGCAGCTCCTGGAGGCGGTGTTGGACGGAGCGCTCTATGTGCTCTTTCGATGGTGTAATCGCTGCCAAACGGGGAAGAGTCTGCTATTTTAGCAACGAGCTTTCTAGCAAACTTGACCGGATCAGAGCCTTCTTCTCACTCTGGGAGGCCGATCAGTACTGCGTTACTGCGGCAGCTTCGGCCTTCCAAATCCTCGACTTTAGCCTCCAACTTGGCTACTCGTTGCCGGACGGCCACCAACTCAGAACTCGCTTGATCTTGCCTGCGTTCTAGTGAGCGTATACAGGCCTCATTATCAGAGGTCTTCTGTGCCAAGGATTCCACAGTGTTGGAAACAGCTTTAATTTCTCCCAAGATCGACTGTAGCTCTAGCTTAAAGGGCTGGAACTCATCTAGAAATCTGGCCAGGGTGAGAGGCTCTGAGTCCGCATTAGTAGCACCAGTAGGTTGCGACAGAACTGCAACCAGAGGCCTTGGTCTTTTACGGGGCCTTCTCAGGAGACGCAGGAGGAGTGTGTTTGGGCAAACTGTTCTTCATTTCTATCTCCATTTGGCCCCAACAACACGAGCACCGGGTTGCAACAGACTACCCCAGGAAAAACCAAGTATAAGCCGCTGTAAAGACGTGGATAAACAAAATAAAACGAAGCAGAGGGTAGGAGCTCAGGCAGGAGAGTGTTACTCGGTGCGCTGCATCACGTGACTCCCCTCAGACTCCGTATTTAACAGCTGCCTCGAGGAAATCCAGTCATGAATGACTCATAACTGGCTTAATCTTAACCCAGACAAGACTGAGGTACTGGTGGTGGAGCCGGGTCATCATGGAAGAGGGGGGATGGGGGGTTGCCCCCTAGCCTAGTGTTGGGGGGTGTTCCCTTTGTCCCTTCTAGACAGGTGAAGGATTTGGGTGTGATCCTAGATGATGGCCTGACACTTGATGCTCAGGTGTCGGCCGTGGTCAAAAATGGATTTTATCATTTTAGGAATATCACCTGAATCCGAGCCCTGATCCCTTCTGAAGACCTGGCCACACTGGTACATGCTTTTGTCACTTCCAGGCTGGATTACTGTAATGCCCTGTACCTTGGGTTATCTGAAGGCAACCTCTGCAGGCTGCAGCTGGTGCAGAGCACAGCGGCGAGACTTTTGACTGGGGTAAGGAGATGTGAGCATATTACCCCAGTCCTCCGCAGACTGCACTGGCTGCCAGTCAGGTGGAGGACTGTCTTCAAGATAGGGCTCCTTACCTATAAGACCCTGCATGAAGGGGGTCCCACCTAGCTGCAAGATCTCCTTGTTCCTTACCGTCCGGCCTGGGCACTCCGTTCTGCCGAGGGAGGCCTCCTCGGGGTTCCCACGGTTAGGTTGTGGCATTCGGGAGACAGAGCGTTTGCGGTGGCCATGCCAACCCTGTGGAACTCCTTACCTGATTATTTGAGGGGGGGCTCCCTCAGTGGAAGCCTTTAAAAGGGGATTAAAAGCATACCTGTTCCAACTAGCTTTTATTGATTGATGCTGCTTTGAATAGATAGATGGGCGTCTGTATTCATAATGATTTTATTATATGTTTGTTTTTAAATCATTGGGTTTTATATTATTGTTTTTATTGTACAGTGCCCAGAGTCCCAGAAATTGGGCACTTCATAAATAAAATATCTATCTAAAAATATCTTAAGATGATTCTGAGATACTGGTTACCTGTTCAAGGGGGGTTCTGTCTGGGGTACAGCTTGGAAAGGAGTTGAGCTTATCCCCAGAGCATTTACCCTGCTTAATTTTAGATCCAGAAAGCATGGTCTTCATCTTCTTTGTGTTGACCAACAGTTTGTGAACCAGTCATGGGTGAGTGAAAAGTCCTGGAAGAGGGAGAGGGATAGGCTATGAGGATTGGGACCGCATCTAAAAAGGATTAGGTCATCTGCGTACATGATTGCCTGGCATTCCAGATTGACATCAAGTAAGATGTTAACAAATAGGGAGAAAAGGATGGGGCCCAGTATGGACCCCATGGGAACTCTGCTACGTACTTGAAGAGGACCGGATGCAATCCCTTTGATGTGAGCCTTCTAGGATTGGTTGGAGAGATAGGGCCTGATTCACAAAGCAGTCTTAGATCGGTGCAAGCTAAGGCAAACAGCTTGCGCCAAATCCTGGTGCACCGGAGACCCTGTACCAGATTCTGGTACAGGAGGGGTCCCAGCACCTAAGTCGCTACACTTGCCACAGCCGATCTCGTGCAACAAACACAAGGCACTCACCACAGGCTTCATGTGGGAAGGCAAGTGGTCCCCCCATCCTCGATCCTCTGATAAATGAAATTAAGTCCCAGTCCTGGTGGTCTAGTGGCCCACCTCGAATACTTAATAAATACAACTCCATTCCCAAACCCCATAGTCCCAGGTTATAGGACTTATTAAGACTCTCCTTTCCTGGTGGTCTAGTGGCCCCCACCCCAATCCCCGATTTTGGGTGTAATAGGATTTAATACCCCCCATCCCTGGTGGTGTAGTGGCCCCCTTCCCCGATGCCGCTGGCAGTAATACTGTAATAAATAAATTCTCTTTCCTGATCCCCGATGCTGCCATTAACAATAAATAATAAACCCCCCATCCCTGGTGGTCTAGTGGAACCCCAGCAGGATGTGCCCACCACCCTGCTCCCTCATCCCAATAAAAAGCCCATGACCGGCACAGCCCACCTCTCATCTCTGCGGCCGGCCGCAGACTGCAAAGTCACTGAGCCTACTGTATAGTGTACAATACAGTATGCTCAGTGACAGTTCAAAGGTGGCTGTGTCAGTCACAGGCTCTTTTTCAGGATGGAGGGGGGTGATCAGGGTGGTGGGCACATCCTGCTGGGGTGAGGGGCTGGGGTTCCACTAGACTACCAAGGATGGGGGGTTTATTATTTATTGTTAACAGTGGCATTGGGGATCAGGAAAGAGAGTTTATTTATTACAAGTATTACTACCAGAGGCATAGGGGAGCCACTACAGCACCAAGGAAGGATTTCATTTCCTCCTTACTGGCATTATCGGGGATTGAGGGACAGCGGCACATTGCTCAACTGTCCCAGTGCAGCATATTCTAAGTACCCTTAGATCAGCCCTTGCTGGTCTAGGGGTGCTTAGAAATTCTACCTCTGGGAGAGTTTTGTGAACTCCACTTTCGAGGCTATGGCAGCCGGCGGCTGCTGCAAGCCCCCTAGTGTCATGCCACAGTCCATTTTGTGATGCATGACTTGTGCAAGAACCCTTTAGCGCATGTAGCTTACATTTGTCGCAGGCTGCATTTGTGAATAGCTCAAGAGGCATTGTTAGATGCGAGGTGACACTTGCAACATTTATGTTTGGCACCGGCACCTTGCGTCATTCTCAGGGCTTTGTGAATCGAGCCCATAGTGTTGAAACCATTCAGAGCTGCCAGGGGAAAAGCTGTAAGAATCAAGCTTGTGTAGGAGGAGATTGTGGTCTACGAGATTGAATGCCTTTGACAGGTCGATGAAAATTGCCCCTGTGAGCATGCCCTCATTGGCATATGTAAGAACAAAGTCAGTGAAGCAGGCAAGGGCGGTGGTAGTGTTGAAACTCTTGCGGAAGCCATGCTGGTTGGAGAAGAGCAGCTGGTGCTTGGTGATGTGGTCTGACTTTTGCAGGAAGACAATTTTTTCAAGAACTTTGCTAAGGTGCGAAAGAATGGAGACGAGTCTGTAGTTGTCCATGAGCTTGGGGTTTCCCAATTTAAATATGGGGACTACACTGGCTTGTTTCCAGAGCCGAGGGAAGGTGGAGGTAGACAAGGACATGTTAAACAGGAAGACCAGAGGTTGCACAATAAAGGTGGCGGATAGCTTGAGAAGCTGGGGACAAATGCCATCACTCCCTGCACTGCCGGAGTTGGGGAGAGCCATGAGGAGGTGGTAGACTTCTGTAGGGGTGGTGACTTTGAAACAGAATGGTGGGCAGCCCAGTGTTTTGGTTTCTGTATTATCAGGAGTGGAGAAGGAGGCCTTGGGTGGGAGTTTATCCTGGTAGGCTTGAAGGTTAGAGAATTTGAGGTTCAAGGCTTCTGCAGTATGTTTAGGCTTGGTTAGGAGACCAGTGTCCGTGAGTAGGTTGATGGAACTCTGCTTGGCTTCGGGTTTGGTGATAGAGTTGATCGACGATGAAAACATCCGAGGGTCACCTAGGCTGCGCGTCTGCTGCCCTTTAAGGAAGGATGCTTTAAGGAGCTTAGCCTCCTGCTTACATAAGTTCTGGAGTCTCCTATAGTTGTTCTAGTTGGAGGGGGAGGGTGTGGATTTGAAGAGGGCCAATGCTGCATCCCTCTGCTTCATTTTACTGAGTAACTCCCTAGAGAGAGACATCTTGAGTTACCACCCCTAACTCTACAGGTGGTGAGAGGAAAGTGCCTGTCCTGTACAGCAAACAGGGCAGTGGTGAGGAAACCAAGAACAGAGCTGACATGTTAAGCAGCAAAAGGTGGCCCAGTCAATTGCCATTATGTCTGGCCTGAGCTTGTCATTGTCCAGCTTGGAGAAATCCCTGAAGGAGATTATCTTCGGTTGGGAATGGGGCCTTCGGTATGTCCAGAAACAGAAGGTGGGAGATGTCAGCTAATACCCCTGCTGTTAGAATTCTGTCTTCCCGATTGCTAAAGATCCAATCCAGAAGAGTATGATTGGCTGACCTGGTGTTGTGCCGTATGTAGGAGGAGATGACCTGAGAAAGGTTCACTTGTTTAATAATATCTACATACTGGGACTGTTGGTCGCTGAGCCAGTTTAGATTATTGTCACCAACCATGATGAGATCCCTGGTACAGGGTAGATTGCGAATACCTCCAATGATTTGAGAGAGGCCAGTCATGCCCCATTATGGGGGTTGTAAGCGCAGCCTAAATACATTTTCTTGGAAGCACCAAGGGTTAGTTCCGTAATAATCTATTCTGCACCGGTAGCCTCGCTGAGGCTTATAGATATGGTGGAAGCTGCAATATGAGTCACTGATAAGAAGCAGCATCCCCCATTTTTCTTTCCAGGTCGGTCATGCCTGAGAAGGGTATAGCCCTTGATGTGGCATGCTGAGTCTGGAATGGTGGATTTTAGACACGACTCAGTAATTCCAAGGACATCAGGTTTATGGAGCACTAACCAGGCTTCCAGTTCATGAATTTTGGGGAGAAGACTGCATATGTTCAGGTAGGCAGTCTTTAGCCCGTGGCTGGCAGCCCAATTAAGGTTGGGGTGGTGAAACTGGGCTGCGTATGGACCTGGGTTGGATTCATTGTTGCCCCCTAACAAAAGTGGAAGAGGGGGGGAATCAAGACCCTGGTGGCCTGCAGGGATCAACAAATTTCAAAATTACATACTAGTCCAGGACAACTGGCCTAGCAAAAAATGATAGTCCCAGTGTTTCAAGTGGTAGTCCGTGATCAGAAGGCTATATTTCAAAGGAAATAAAAAAAAAAATTATTATGGAGCACCAAAGTACAAGGTGGGGTGTTGTATTATTAATACTTCATAGATGTAGGTCTGTTTATTTACTCAGGATAGCCCAGCTGAAATGAAACTCTTATTAATTAGGTCCTGCTTCTGACAATTTACATCCCACTTTATCCCGTGGAAGGCTCCAGGAGCTCACCCTCACCTAACACACCAGATACAGTTTCCTTCATAGCTAGTAGCACACCACAAGAACAGATTTTTTTTGTTGTATTTTATTTCCTTAGGCAGCTTTGGTCTTGTTATTGTTGTCAGCGCTTGCTCTTTTGTACCTTTACTTTTCTAGAGTGAGAGCAACACAAAAGCCCAACCTTCACTATAGTACAGATTCGTTTCCCCCCTCTTCTCTCTCCTCTGACCTGGACAGCCAATACACTTTCTCTCGGTTTAGTTCTTTTTCTTTTAATTTTGTTCTTTTCTTGGAGCAGATTTATTGGGCAGTCCGCAGGTCTGTATGCCTGACGACGACCTCGCTGATCAGTTACCTGAGCGACCCTGCTCGTTGCTCCCGCCCTTCCCCTCCCCAGCTCACCACTGTCAATCACCCTCCCTTTCACTTGTTATATGTATATATATACTTTTTTTCATTTATTTTTCAGTGGCTGGTGACACTCACTTAATGCAGAACTCCCAACAACAGCCACAGAAACACAAAAGTGTTGCACCGTTCCCCCACATTCCAGGACTGCACGACAGCACACGTTCTTTGCTTTCCCCTCTTCTCAACAGCGACAGTGCACCTCTTTCTCCTCGAATGACTGCCTAGCCTTACAACCCACAACTCACCGCCATGGCCAACAGGTTAATTTTCCAATCGTTCTTTTCTGCTCCTCCTCCCTGCCTGCTCTGGCTCTGGCTTCTGGTTCTGGCTGCTCCCTCCTTCTCTCTCTCTCTCTTCAGTGCTCGCTCTCGCTCTGCTGACTCCCATTACCACAAGCGTCAACTCGCCAAGCTTTTTGCCCGCCATTACTGCCAGTCTGCTCTTGTCCCTGCCTGACTGGATGCAGCACACACGGTGGAGTTTAATGTAGCTCTTGCCATTTGCTGCAGTGCTGTCACTCCAACTGCTGCAGCCATGCTGATCAGGTTCCTGCATTCATAGAAACATAGAATTTGACGGCAGATAAGGACCGCTTGGCCCACCTAGTCTGCCCATTTCCCTACCTAACGGATAAGCTGCAGATCCTAGTTAACCAACAGCCTACTTCCTCCTACACCCCACTAGAATTGCCTTATGTCTGTCCCATGCATTCTTGAATTCCCCCACTGTTTTTGACTTTATGACCTCCTCAGGAAGGCTGTTCCATGTATCTACAACCCTCTCTGTGAAGAAATACTTCCTCACATTACCTCTGAGCCGTCCCCCCTCTATCTTCAAATTGTGCACCCTTGTTTTGGCACATCTCTTTTTCTGAAAGATGCTACCCTCTTGGACTTTGTTGATTCTCTTGAGGTATTTGAAAGTTTCTATCATGTCCTCCCTCTCCCTTCTTTCCTTGAGGCTATACATCTTTAGTTCCTTTAGTCTTTCTTCATATGTCTTCTGATGCAGACCCTGCATCATTTTGGTTGCCATCCTCTGGACAGCCTCCACCCTGTCTATGTCTTTGCTGAGAGGGGGTCTCCAGAACTGTACACAGTACTCCAGATGTGGTCTTACCAACTGTCTGTACAGAGGGTCAACAACTTCCTATTTTCTACTGGTGATGCCTCTCCCTGTGCATCCCAGTATCCCCCCAGCCCTCCTTACTGCCTTCTCACATTGCTGGTCCACCTTTAGGTCATCTGATATGACTACCCCAGGTCCCTTTCCATTTTTGTTGTTGTCAGTATCTCACCCCCATTCTGTACTCTTCCCCTGGGTTTTTGTTTCCCAGGTGCATTACTTTGCACTTCTTTGCATTGAATCTAAGCTGCCATACATTTGACCATTCCTCCAACCTTGCCAAGTCCTTTTCATCCTTTCCACCCCACCTTGTGTATCAACCCTGTTGCAGATCTTTGTGTCATCTGCAAAGAGACATACTTTCCCTTCTAGTCCCTCTGCAGTGTCACTTATAAAAGACATTAAAAGGAAGGCCCCAGTACTGAACCCTGTGGTACCCCACTAGTAACCCTCCTTTCTTCACTGTGGACTCCATTTACTATTACCCGCTGTGTCCTGTTGTCCAACCAGTGTTCTACCCAGGCTACCACCCTAGGACCCACTCCCAGGCTGGCTAATTTGTTTATTAATCTTTTGTGCGGGACTGTGTCAAATGCCTTGCTAAAGTCTAGGTAGGCCATGTCCACAGCCCCTCCCTGGTCTACTGCTTTGGTCACCCAGTCAAAGAAATCAATTAGATATGTCTGACATGACCTTCCGCTGTGAGATCAATGCCTTGGGTCCTTGCCCCACTGGCCTCAGGTACTCAACAATTCTTTCCTTCAGAAGTGATTCCATCATTTTCCCTACCACTGAGGTCAAACCGACAGGTCTGTAGTTTCCTGCCTCTGTCTTGCTCCCACTTTTGTGAAGGGGAATCACATCTGCCCTCCTCCAGTCCTCAGGTACCACCCCATCCTCCCATGATTTATTAAAAAGGGTAGTCAGTGGTGTTACTAATTCTTCCCTTAGTTCTTTTAAAATTCTGGGATGAATCCCATCAAGCCCCATTGCTCTATCCACCTTCAGTTTTAAGAGTTCTTTCAGAACCCTTTCTTCTGTGAAAGGACTAATATCAACCCCCCTATCCAGAGTGCTTCTATTGACTGGATTAGGTATTTCCCCCTGCTTTTCCATTGTGAATACTGAGCAGAAGTATTTGTTCAGTATCCCTGCTTTTTCAGTGTCGCTCTCTGCCCAACCACCTTCCTCTTTGTTCAGCCTCAGTATCCCTGCCTTGTCTTTCTTTGCTCCCTAATGTACCTATAAAAGGTTTTATCCCCCTTCTTAACCGAGTTGGCTATCTTTTCCTCGGTTTGGGCCTTTGTTATTCTGACTGCCTTACCCGCTTCCTTCTGCTTTAACTGGTACAGTTCTCTGTCCTGCTCCTTCTGTGTTTCCTTATACTTCCTGAATGCTATCTTTTTCCCTTACCTTCCCCGCCACTTCTTTTGAGAACCATAGTGGTTTTTCTTTCGTTTTGATTTATTTGCTTCACACAAAGACTTGTTGCCTCTGTGATGGCGGTTTTGATGTTTCCCCATTGTTGCTCCACCCCACCTTCTTGCCTGTTTGCTAGTGCTTTTCTGAGGCACTCTCCCATTTTGACAAAATCAGCCCTCCTGAAGTTCAGTACCTTCACTTTTGTGTGGCTTGACTCTACAGCTAAGTTTATCGTGAACCACACTGTTTGGTGGTCGCTTGTTCCCAGATGGCTACCCACTTCAAGATCAGAGATCCTTTCTCCATCCCCATTTGAGAGTACCAGGTCTAAGATTGCTGTCTCCTGAGTGGGTTCCAAAACTAGCTGTCTGAGGCATGCCCCCTGTAGGGCATCGAGAATGGCCCTGCTCTTGGATGTGGCTGCAGCAAAGGTGGTCCAGTCAACATCTGGCATATTCAGGTCCCCCATCAGCAATATCTCCCCTTTCTCTGCCATCCCAAAGATGCCTTCTATCATTTCCTTGTCCATTTCCTCCCCCTGAGATGGGGGTCTGTATACAACCCCTGTGCGGATTGTGGAGCCATTTCCAGTCTCCAGGGTGACCCACAGTGCCTCCTCTCCTCCCTGTTTACCCTTTAGTTCTATTTCATTCATTGGTCGCTCATGGTCCCGCCACTTTGATTTCACCCCTCGCTCCCAACACTACCCACGTCACATGATGCCCACCCGGAGTCCCAGCAGCGGAAGTAGGAGGAACGAACCCTAGTGGCAAACTGCATGAAATACAGGTAAAAAAAAATGTAATTGCTTTCATTTGCTAGTTGTCTAGGGACAACCAGCAATGCAATAAATGCTCATCCTTGTCCAAAAACTGATAGCCCCGGACGTCGGGCTATGGGATTTGTTGATCCCTGGTGGCCTATCCCAAGCAGAGTACGTAGGAAGAGACACTATGCATAGATGAACATGCTCAGTAGGCAGCTCTGCCATTTCTTAAGGCAAGCAAATGTGGCTGGTGGGTGTTTAAGCAGTGAATGCAGGTGTGTGTGTGTGTGTGTGGGGGGGGGTAACTCAGGACTGAAACAGAGTAGGTATGGGGGAGCACCCTGTCCATGGCAAGGACACATTCACAGGAGTTGCATAGCCATGAGAGACACAGGGGGAGAAGGGCCAGAGCTAGTGTGTACCGTACAACCTGCATAATGCTGCAGGGGCCATGGCACTAGAATGTCTAGTGGGTATGTGGAACGAGCTCCCCTATTGACAGTATAATTTCTAGGCAAGAGAATGGGGGATTTCAGTGTAGTCTTTCCCGTCTGTACTGGGGGAACTTCCCTCTCCCCACTAGTACCAGTATTAACTAATAAATCTTTTAGGGAGTTCCTGGGGCATCTCTGGGTACCCGCTTATGGAGGCAGTGCAGGCCAATTGACATTGCAGCTGGTTTACTGGCAGTGATGCACTTAAAAAAAAAACAAAAAAAAAACAACACTTTTAAACCCAAATCCCAAACGCTGCGCAGTTGCATAAATGAAACACAGAAGCATAGACCTTATCAGCAGATAAGGACCGCTCGGCCCATCTAGTCTGCCCTTTTTCCCTGCCTACTAAGACTGTGCCGCAGATCCTACTTTATCTCTGACTTTACCTCCTCTTTTTTTGCTAGTGTTCCCCTATATCTATCCCTTGCCATTTTGAATTTCCCCACCGACTGCCCCCACCACCTCCTCAGAGAGGCTGTTCTATACCTCCATCACCCTTTCCAAGAAGAAGTACTTTCTCACCTGGCCCCTTAGTCTACCCCCTTCTAATCCATGTCATGCCCTCCTATTCTGGAGATTCTCCTTTTTTGGAAGATGCTACCCTCCTGTACTTTATTTATTCACTTCAGGTACTTGAAGGTCACTATCATCTCTCCCCTCTCTCTTCTCTCCTCCAGGGTGTACATATTGAGTGCCTCCAGCCTCTCTTTGTATGACCCTTTGTGCAGGCCCTGCCCCATTTTCATTGCACTTCGTTGAAGAGCCTCTACCCTGACTATGTCTTTATGCAGATGTGGCCTCCAGAACTGGACACTACTCCAGATGAGGTCTTATCAATGACCTGTACAGTGGCATTATCATGTCCTTTCTTCTGCTGGTGATACCCCTCCCGATGCACCCCAGCATCCCACTGGCCTTCCCCATGGCCTTGGCACACTGTTTGGCCACCTTCAGGTCATCAGATATGATCACCCCAGATCCTTTTCTTGTTTGGTGACCAATAATAACTCCCCACCCATCCTGTAATCTTCCCCTTGGTACCTGTACCCCAAGTGCATGATTTTGCACTTCTTCGCATTGAAATCCAGCTGCCACATTCTGGGCCATGCCTACAGTTTAGCTAGGTCCTTCCTCATTTTTTCCACCCCTCCTGGAGTGCCTACCCTATTGCAGATCTTAGTGTCGTCTAAAAAGAGACAGACTTTTCTCCTCCAGACCCTTTGCAGTGTCTCACTAATGAAGATATTAAACAGTACTGGCCCAAGAACTGATCCCTGTGGCACCCTGCTTGTCACCTTCCCTTCCTCGGATTTAGCTCCTTGTAACACCACCCTCTATGTTTTATCCCTCAACCAGTTTGCAACCCAGTTCACCACCTTTTGACCCAATCCCAGGCTGCCCATCTTGTTCACAAGCCTCCTATGTGGAATGGTGTTGAATGCTTTACTGAAGTCCAGGTTGGCCACGTCCACCACTCTCTCCCCCCATCTACTTTCTTGGTTTCCCAGTCAAAGAAATCTATCAGATTTGTTTGATATGGACTTCCGGTGACGTCATGAATGGAGCAGCAGCCTAGAGCACGAGGCTCCCCCGGGATATCATTAAAAACCTTGTCTAAAACTACTAAAAGATACAAAAAACAATAATAAGACACCCAAGAGGTTGCAAGATGCCTAAAAAGAGAGGAGCAGTCAAAACAGTATCCCCGAGGCATATGGATGGAGGTAGATCCCAGGATGAAGACTCCGAGAGCGGCAACTCGCGGGCCTCGTCGGCCTCCTGCCACAGTGCCTCCCGGGCCGATCAGGTACCCCATACAATCCTGCAACATCAAATGACACAAATGCTTACCGAAATTTGTGACTTTAGGAAAGAAATGAGATCGACAGCTGCAGCACTCAGGACTGACCTTAGTAAAGTGGAAAAGAAGCAAGAGGGCTATGAGGAGCAGCTAACAGCAACCGACAAGAGAGTAGAGGAGGCTGAGAGGGCCATTGTCCAAATGCACACACAAATTAAGGCCCTGCATGAATGTGCTGAGGATGCAGAATGCAGAAGCCGTCGGAACAATATCTGACTCTCGGGGCTCCTGGAGGGCACAGAGGGAACTGAAATAATCTCCTTCATACAAAAGATGTTGAAAGAAATCCTCAATCTGCCTGAAAATATCACTCTGGAAATGAAGCGGGTCCACTGCACACTGGGTCCTAGGCCCGCAACGGGTGCTCATCCCCATGCCATCCTCATTAAATTCCTCCGACATCAAGAAAAGGAAACAGTCCTGCACACTGCGTGGAAACAAGGCACAGTACATTATAAAAATCACAGGCTATTCCTAGAGAATGATTTCGCACCTGAAGTGATGGCGCGCAGGAAGGCATATTTCCCAGTGATGAAGGCTCCTAAAGTGGCAGGCATCCATTTTCGAACATTGTACCCGGCAAAGCTGATGGTCCAGTTCAAGGAGGGGCCCCACCTGTTTGATACCGCAGCAGCGGCGATCACGGAGCTCCGATCCAGAAAGATTGAGGTCCTGCAGCAACGTGTGACTGGTGACATCCCGATCGCAGCAAAGCTGGCCCAGAAAGCATGGGCTGTCGGACAGCACGACACTAGAAGGTGCCAGGGGATTGAGGCCATCCAGGCCATCGTCAACACGCTGAAGTCCAGGTCCCAGAGCCCACGTGAACATGAACTGATCCCCCAGGAACCAGCAACCTGAATGAACAACCGCCAAGTACTTGATGTGGGCTTTTAGTTATATTAGGATGCCCCACAGGACTTTAATTTGTAGGGAAGAAGTAAAGGCCCGAGAAAAGTGAATATATAAAGATATGTGACTGTGGGAGGGGAAGGCGGGGAAGGGAGAATCAGGGAGGATTTAGGAGGTTGGGGAAGGGATATGGGGGGGAGCTCCTATGCTTCAGCGAAGCTCGGCAATATCTCCCTGGGCTCAAAGACCTACCAATTAATTGACTGTTTCCCTGACCCATGGGAACTGGAAACAGCTTTTGTATCCTGGAAGCCAGCGGGAGACTGCAACCCGGGACGTACTGGAAAGACTGCTCCGTGCCGGCGGGCTGCAGTAAGCCGTTAGATAGGCTCAGGCCCTGTCGGCAGGGGCAGTCTAGTGCTTAAACGTTTTTTGCTGTATGAGTGCCTTGCTCTCTGTTCCCCCGGGCTTGCTGCCTTAGTAAAAGGAAACATGAAACAGACCAGTTACACTCACTCCAACGCTGCGACATGCTTCAGGGGACGGGGGGGGGGCGAGGGAAAAGAGTATGGAAAAAGTAAAAAACCTGATAAAAACAAACACAATGCGCCCTGGGACTGAGGAAGGGAAGGGGGGAAGGGGGAATCGGGAAGGATTTGGGCGGCTGGGAGAGGGACGAGGGAGGAGAAGGGAGCTTGTCTGCCCCAGCAATGCTAGGCAGTGATCCCCTGAGCCTAGAGGCCTGCTGTTTAACTGACTGCATCCCTGGCCCATAGGAACGGAAACAACCCTTATATTTGGCAGCCAATGGGATACTGCGAGCTGGGGAGTACTGGAAGGGCCACCCCGAACTAGCGGGCCATGGTAAGCTGTTAGATAGGCTCTAGCCCTGCTGGCAGGGGCGGTCTAGCACTTAAATGACTGATTAGTGAAGTCCACACTCTCCACTCCCCCGGGCCCATGGTCATAGCAAAAAGGAACAATTGCTATAGACCACCCACACCTACTCCATGGCTGCAGCATGTTTTGGAAGAAGGGAAAGGATTGAGGGAGGGAATATGAAAGAAGTAAAGGGCCGACAAAGACGAACATGTAATGTCTTGCAATTGAGGGAAAGAAGGGGCGAAAGGGGAAACGAGGAGGATGTGGGCGGGTGAGGTTGGGCCGGGGGGAGCCCACCTGCCCCAGCGATGCCTGGCAGTGATTCCCCAGACCTTAGGGCCTAATGTTTAACCAACTGCATCTCTTACACATGGGAACCGGAGGCAACCTGTGTAACTTGGAAGCCAGAGGGATACTGAGATGTGGGTGAACTGAAAGACCGCCCAGAATCGGGCGGCTGCATTACGCCGCTTAGATAGGCTTGGGCCCCACAGGGGCGGTCTAACGCCCAAATGCTTTAGCTGGATGAAAACCTGCGCACTCCACTCCCACGGGCCCGCTGCCGTAGCAAAAAATAAATAATTGGAATGGACCGGTTACCCCTACTCCATGGAGGCGGTGTGCTCTGGGGGAAGGGAGGAGGTGAGGGAGGGATAGGGAGTAAATCCAGTGAGAACCCCTAGTAGAGGAGGAAGGGGGGGCGACCAAGATGAGGACATTTAAGACAACACCCTGCAGATAAGGTGTGCGGTGTAAGCCTCTGGGATTACCCATGGGATGTAATCTGGGCAATGGATTTTTGCTGTTGAGGGCCGGTAGGCCTAGTACTCAGGTTGCTGCGGTAGTAGTGACGGGAAATGATTCTCCCGCCGAGAGGCGCGTATGGTTGGAGGCTGATGGGGGGACCATCCACTGCCTAACGGTTCTGGTTGAACAGTCAGAGGTAGGCTGCGGGAGGGAGACATGCAAGCAGCACCCCAGTAGACAGGAGGCAATGAACCCAGAGATGACGGGAGGGGAAAAGGGAATGCACCTGGAGGGGAACTCGGAGGGGAGAGCAGAGAGGAGGTGAGGTGGGAGGTGGATGCGCATCCCCTAGACCCTCTGGATGAGTAGTGGCTCGCTTTCTGGGAATGATCTGGGGGGGAACGTTATTATCTTCTCTGGGGGATTAAAGATGATTCTGGAGGGGTAGGTGGGCCAAGGGGGGAATAAAGCATGGCTTAGGTTCGCGCTTTCCCTGATCCTCATGAATGTGAGGTTGGAGGAAACATGAGGGGAGCGGGAGATGGAGCTTAAAGCACTTCGGGAAAAAGGGAAAAACGCTGGGAAAGGGGAAGGGGAAGAAAACCAATAGTCCAGCATCAGACTGAATTAACTAAAATTAACAGAGAAACGGCTGGGACGGAGGGGGGGAGAGGAAGGAGAGGGGAGGAGGGTCGAGGGGGAGCAGATGGGTATTACTAAACGAATGACGGGCACTATTTACACAACGGGGTCCAGATGGGAAGTCAAGGACAGGGTGGGAGCGGTTACCCCCCATGATCCTCGATAAGAAGTATTCTTGGAGCACGTCGATCGCAGCGGCTGGCTCCTGGCTATATGCCGGGGTCGCCGGTGTCTGGACGTGGGCGGCGGCCCGGGTGGCTGAGTTCAGGGGAGACCAATGAGAGGCCTGGAGGACACAAGATGGGTAACCCCTGTCTGGGGTACAATGGATGGTGTCGTGGCTCTTGACGGTCTAGCCAGACCCCGGGGACTAGGGAGTCACCTGGGGAGAGGGGCAAGGGAATACACTCCAGGTACGGGGTGGCATCCTCGCACGATCCTCTTAGGTGCCCTTGGTTCACGGGGAGTCAATGGCGGGACAGGAGCAACTAGAAGGTGGTAGAACCATCCATCCACCGCATGGAGGACCAAACCCACCATAACGTTGCCTGAACGCCTCTCCTACTGGACAGTTCTCAGGGGAGCCTAACGCTTCGCTGGTTATGCCACCTACCCCAACTTCCTTTTCCCTATAGGTTGGTACCTAAGGCTCCTAGGTAAAAAGGGCCGATACAGCAGGATTTAAATCCCTGCCTAAGATCAGGGCATTGCCCAGATCAGTGGAAGCACCAATTGTTTAGTTCATGTTCATATGGCCATGTTGGCCTCATGGAGGTGTCAAACACCTATGTTGTATGTTGATAAAAAATGTTGTTATGTCTGTAATGTTATGTTTGTAATAAGGTAATCAGACTCACCCTGGTCAATAACACTAAACCTCTCGGGGGCACCCTGCGGGGGCGGGGGGCTGGTCTAGCGCTACAACCATAGGCTGAGATGCATGCACCAAGATTAAAGTTACTCTCCTTAAACATCAATGGCCTAGCTTCCCCCATCAAAAGGTCAAAGGCACTAGCATACATTCGAAGAACAAAATCAGATATAGTTTTCCTCCAGGAAACCCATATGAACCCTGCCGAACATGCCAAACTTGCTAAATTAAGTAGAGGGCAAGCTTTTTGTGCCTCTTATAAAGGAGGCAGAAGCAGAGGTGTTGCCATCATTATTCCCCCATATACTCCTTACCAAGTAGACCTAACATGGTCTGATCTGGAGGGCCGATTGGTCATCGCCCGGGGAAAGCTTAATAATGAGGAGATTACTCTGGCCAATGTGTATCTCCCATTGGGCATTACTGTCCCACAACTACGGCCTTTCCTAGACAAAATTGTTCAGCTGACTAGAGGCACTCTCCTAATGGCCGGGGACTTTAACCTAACCACGGACCCACGGCTGGATTCCTCAAGTAGGACACCACAGAAACAAACAACCACCCAGAAATTTTTTAATAAATTTGTCTCGGAAATGGGATGGTGTGATATTTGGCGGAAACTACACCCACAAACTAGAAACTACTCTTACTACTCCCCGGTGCACAGCATTTACTCCCGTATAGACTTAGCCTATACTCAAGTAGAAAATCTGAATGTTGTGCATGATGCTCAGTTGGGCGATATCTCTATCTCGGATCATGCACCTTTAATCATCCAGTGGGACTTGGGTATACAGCCTAGAACCACACAATGGAGGTTAAATCCATACCACTTACGATCAAAAGAATTCAGAGAGTTTGTCTCAGAAAAAGTTACCGAAATCCTAGCAGACAACCCGGCCTCAGATTCATCCCCTTCGGTACATTGGGATACGATTAAGGCAGTCCTTAGAGGGCATATAATTAAATATACAGTGGAGAAGGCGAGGCAGCGTAAGGAGTATAGAGCCAAGCTTGAAGACATGCTTCGTTTTTTACAAATGGCACACCAGCAGGGTGATGAGTCGCTCCTCTCCCAGCTACAACAAACTAAACAGGCACTAGATAAACTGGCACAACAACAGACTGAAATAGCACTCACACTCCTGAAGCAACGATACTATGAGGTAGGCCTGCGAGCTACATGTCTGCTCACATATCAAGTACGTAGGCAGAAGAAAGGTGCAACAATTACGACCATAAGACATCCAGTGGGAGGTCAACCACTCTCCAAAACACAGGATATCACTGAGGCCTTCACCACATTCTATAGAGCCCTGTATACCCCGGAGATTACACCACCCCCAGATAGACTGACAGCATATATAAACACAGTCACCCTACCGACGCTCACAGAGGAGCATAGAGACTCGCTTGTGGAACCTATTACAATGCCAGAGGAGGCGTGGGTCATAACCAACTCCAAATCCTTAAAAGCACCAGGGTCTGATGGATATGGAGCGGAGATCTACAAGACTACTAGAACTCAGATCATGCCCACACTCCTCCGTGTGTTTAACTCAGTGTTAGAGGGGGGTCTCCCCACCTCAGTTATGGTCATATGCGACCATTTCGGTGATCCATAAACCGGGTAAAAACCCTCAGGACTGCGCATCATATAGACCCATCTCTGTGCTAAATCAGGATTATAAACTGTTTATGAGTATACTAGCGCACCGTATGGATCAGGTTCTCCCTTCCCTAATACTCAAAGACCAAACTGGATTTGTAAGATCACGCACCACCACAGATAACATCAAGCGCTCCCTCTATTTGGTGAATCAGATGCAGAGAATGGAGGCGCCCACGGTATTAATAAGTCTGGATGCGGAAAAGGCCTTTGATAGAGTGGCCTGGCCCTTTCTGTACTTAACTCTGGACAAATTTGGGTTCCCCCCACCTTCATCCAAACCCTACAAAATATATATTCTGCCCCCCAGGCTTGCGTGAGAGTGAACGGGCACCACTCTGAATACTTTCAGCTCCAAATAGGAACTCGACAGGGTTGCCCACTGTCCCAACTATTGTTTGCCGCGGTTATTGAACCACTGGCGCAACAAATCCGAGATTCCCACCAGGTCGAGGGAGTAAAGATAGGAGACACGGAGCACCAGATAACTTTATATGCAGATGACATCCTTTTGTACCTCCAGAACCCTGAACAATCACTACCAGCGATAAGACACATTTTGAATGCCTATGGATTTGTGTCGGCATACAAACTTAATTTGACTAAAACAGAAATTCTCACATTTCATTACACCCCTACACAGAATACCCGGGATATTTTACCAGGCAGATGGAACCTGATAAAACTGAAGTATCTGGGAATCCACATACCTCAAGATGGGTCAAAATATTATAAATATAACTATACCCCCTTCAGTACACAACTAAAACAAGACCTACAGGCTTGGTCTATCCTACCTTTGAGTCTTGTGAGACAGATAGAACTAATCAGAATGATAACTCTCCCAAGAGCTCTATATTTGTTTCAAAATGTCCCTTTATATATACCACTAAAGACCTTTAAAGAAATAAATCACCTAATAGGGAAATTCATATGGTCCAGCCGGAAAGCTCGTGTCCGCCTAAAGGTGCTGTCCCTTGCCCGTATGGATGGAGGCCTAGCACTCCCAGACCTAAAACTTTATCAACAGGCAATAACCATGGTCTACATGATGGCCAGACAAAATAAAACCACCAGCCCACACTGGCTGGAGATAGAGAGGGTATTGATGAATGACCAGACGTACCTATGGGCCATGTACCGACAGGAACCAGGGGAGAGACCCCACCAAATTACTAACCCTTGGTTAGCAGACCAATTCCGGAATTGGCTAGCACTGAAAAAAGCACATTGACTACCACTGCATCAAGCGTTGCACTGCCCAATCCACGCACTACCTGACTTCACCCCGAACAACCTAGACTCTGGGTTCATGGAATGGGGCAAACAAGGGCTAAGGTACCTCCCACAAATAATGACCCAGGGGAGAATCTGGGCATATGCGGGAAATACAAGCAAAATTCCATCTACCACACAAAGACTTCTACCGATGTCTACAACTCCGACATTATGTGGAAGGCCTTCCATCACCTTTGCGAAGCCCGGAGAACTACCCGGCATTGATCCAATGCCAAATTCAATTAAACAAAACGGGGAAGCAGGAACACCTGATATCCTCATATTACCAGTCCCATAACTCACAAAGGGATGCTCTCACCGAACATATCCGCACACAGTGGTACAGGGAGATGGGGTATCAATTCTCCACAATGGACTGGAGATTGGTGTGCAGCAGCTACTCAACCCAGGTCACTAGCTCACACCAATGGAGAGAATACACCTGGAAAGTATTAATTCATTACTTTAGATCCCCGGTAGTCACCAGACACTACTCACCAAACAAATCAGCAGAGTGCTGGAGACGGTGTGGCGAACCAGAGGCGAACTTGACCCACATTATGTGGGCATGCCCAGTACTCTCCGCCTTCTTAAACCAAGTGGAGGCCCAACTGTGGGAACTCATAGATCCACACCTCCAATTGACTTTGGAAATGTATCTGTTCCTCCTCCTTCCTAGGCCATACAGGGGCCCAAACACCAGATATCTGCTTCTGTTGCTCTTAACAGCAGCTAAAAATGCAATAACTAGGCAATGGCTAACAACGAATACCCCATCAATACGTGACTGGTGGGAAATCACAACACAAATTTATAACATGGAAAAAATAACACACAGCCTGAATGAATGAGAAGAGACCTTCTCCATGAGATGGGCACGTTGGCAGATATATTACATGCTAAAAGACCCTACCTTTGTTCCTTAGGGAAAGTACACCTGGGTTGTAACTGGAAATCATGGGTTTAGGGACTGGATCCCTCCGCCCAGTGGTTTCGGGCCTGGTTCCCCCGCCCCCCCGTGAGGTTGGGGCCCATGTACAAAAGGAGCCTGGAAGTATGGACCCACCCGACAAGTTGCAAATGGAAGATTGAGACCCTGGATACTGGAGGCATATGTATGTATGTATATTTATTGCCCAACACAACTAGATTGTAACCCAGTTTGGGAGCTAGAATGACGTTGAAAGAATTACTGTATTTTAATGAAGATGAAATGTATTGGCCCAAAAGTTTGACTGCATAAGGTGACCAGTTGTAAATGTATTAAGCTGTATCAACACTGATGACCTATATGTATATAAGCTAAAAATTTAAGAATAAAAAGAAGAATTAAAAAAAAGATTTGTTTGATATGACGTCCCTGATGTGAATCCGTGTTGCCGCAGATCTTGTGTGCCGCTGGATTCAAGGTGCTCAACTATCCTTTCCTTTAGCAGTGATTCCAGAAATTTTACTTGTCATAACACCACTCAGCTGTTTGCGGATGTCAAAGCAGTAAGTTGGCATACCCTCTACTCTCTCACAGACGTGATCTCGGCTGTTGGATTTTTCACTGACACCCTCCTGCACATCCAAGATAAGTACTTCTCCCTAACCACCCATTGTGTAAGAGGGGTTGCACCAGATGGCTCAATAAGGAGCTACTCTTACAAATAAAGATGAGAGACAAAAAATGGGCCACCTACAACCCCCGCTTCCTGGAACTAGTACAAGAAACTACGAAGAACCAATGCAAGCAAAGCGCTAAATTCCTGAAATCAAACTATTTTCACAAGTTAGAGAAGGAAAATCTGGGCAAACCCTTCCGTTTCTGGTCCACTATTGGTTCCATATTTAATCCCTGGAAATCTCACCCAGTCGTTCACCTCAACTCCCCAAATGGCCTCTTAACTGACCCCTCGGCAGTAGCCCAGGCCCTCAATGCTAAGTTCACGGACCTCACAGCCCACCTAAATAAAGTACCTGCTTCCCACCCTATCTGCCCAAGCATCAAGACCCAACTTCCGCCTCATGTTAACTCACCAAACCCCCTTTTTATTTCAAAGCAATCTCCTCAAAGGAAACTTTGAAACTGGTGTTAAGCCTCCCAAACAGGGGCAGCTCAGGAAGCGACGAACTCTTCCCATGCTTTCTCAAGCTAGTAGCCCCATGCATCGCCAGGCCACTAACCACCATTTTCAACCTCACCCTGACCACTTCCACAATGTCCACAGCATGGAAGAATGCAAAAGATCTCCCCATTTTCAAAGCATGTGACCCCCTGTCTCCCGATAACTATAGACCTATTTCCATTATTCCCCACCTAAGTAAGTTACTCGAAAAAGTAGTTCACAACCAGTTCTCGAATTACTTACACAACTGCAACCTTCTCTGCCCCCAACAACATAGATTCAGAAAACACCACAGAACCACATCCACTGTAGCCCAATTCACAAATTATGTCTACAGAAACATGGACTCAGGCAATGTCAGTGGTGGCTCTACACCAGGGCCTGCCAGGGCACGTGCCCCGGTAAAAAAATGCTGTGCCCCAGTTGGTGCCCCATATGGTGCAAAGCTTCCCCTATAGTTACAATATATCAGTGCCCTGGCTGCCATCGGTTATGCCCCAGCTGTGCCCTGGCAACCATTTGTGGCTAGAGCCGCTATGTCACCAGTGCAGTTTTTGTTGACCTGATGAAGGCGTTCGACCTGGTCGACCACTATCTCCTCCACACCGATGCTGCACCTAGGCTTCTCTGATACAGCAGCAACATGGTTCCAAAGCTATCAGATTGGTCTCAAACAGTTAGCGTTAATCCAGCCACCTTTCTGCCCATGGCAGTGTCCACCGGTGTCCCCCAGGGCTCCATCCTGGGCCCCCTAATTTTCTCCCTCTTTATTAACTCCCCACCTGCAGATTGTCTCTCCTGTGAGACATTATTATATGTGGAAAATCTAGTACTTTTCCACAGTGACAAATCCCTGACCACCCTATCCACCACCCTCACTCTTTTTTTTTTTTTACTTTATTTCTTTATCTTCGCCTTCCTACTCTCGGAGCCCACTCCTTCCTTCCTCTCAACCTCCATGCCACCTCGGGGGGATCTGCCCCTAGAGTGCCTCCTCCTCTCCCCTGCACAGTGGGGTCTGTCCCTCTTCTGGTGGTCCTGGATGGTTCCGAGAGGCTATCATCTAGGGCTTACAGAGGTGTTTTCCCTTTCTCCCTGGTTTCCCCTATCCCTGGGACGTCGGGGTGCTAGGACATGACGTCCCGAGTGTGGCGATGCTGATGCCAGACCTCTCATCGCCGTTGGCGTCCCCTCCCGGCTCAGGCGAATGGAGCTGCCTCCATCCCCTTCAACTGTCGGTGCTTCCACCGGCTACGAAGGGGATGTAGAACGCAAATGCGTTCTTGGTTCCCACCTCTAAGGGAGGAGAGCATCCGTTGGGACGCTCGATCCTCCCTCCCCCCTGCCGACCCGCGGCTACCCGAGTTTGTTCCCGAACCCGGGTCGCCGGCGTAGCGCAAGGTGTGGCGTCCAGTGCCTCAACCCTCAGCGCCACCGGGCCGGCTCACCACCCTCACTCTTAACTATGGGTGGTCCACAATTGGTTCTTGAATAACAGGCTCCTAGTGAATGCAACTAAAACAAAAGCGATGCTCTTAGGATCCAAGCTGAATCTATATAAAATCACCAAAACGAAAACTCCCCACTAATGGTCTTATCACCAGAGGGCCTCCCCCCCGCTTCAGAACGTTCCCTATTTCAAATACCTGGGTGTCACCTGGACCACCCAATCACGTTTGATATGCACGTCAACTCCGTGAGAAAACGTATAAACCAGAAACTTGGAGCAGACTATCGACTCAACGATACCTGTCCCAGGAGGCTCATCTCACAATAGCCCAAGGAAACCTCCTCCTTGACTACTGCACCCCTATTTTCTCCCACACATCCACAAACCTATTCTCTAGACTCAGCATGGAATACAACAGCATCCTTTCAACTACGCACCGTTGTACCCTGTATAAGTACCTAGGCTGGCTTCTGTTCAAAGCAAGGTACAACCATGCCCTTGGTTGCATAGTAGACAACACCACTAGGGATGGAAAACTGTCCCCATACTCCACCCTGCCCAAGCACAAAACTACATCTGGTAACCTACGGCAATCCTCTGTACCACCGCTGGAAGTTCCCAGAGTTTCCACCTGCATGGTTGGTAATGCCATGTCCATCACTGCCACCACCCTCTGGAACAAACTCCCTGCCTCCCTCCACTCCCTTAACTCACACACCGCTTTTAAAAGCCATTTCAAATCTTGGCTCATGGCCCGAATCTAAATGTCAATGCTCGTCCAGGTGACCCCAAACACGAGTCCTCCCATCACCTATTCTCTCTGTCAAATCGGTCCAGATGAAACAGTGAACCTATTCTATGCATAATTGCCGGTAACCTGTGTTACAAAACCCTGCACTTACATTGCTTCATATCATTTGTATATTGTACCTTTTGCACTTTGCTAATTGCATTTTTGCAATTATTGTTCCAAGTTTATTCCAAATGTGTTTTGACTCTCCCGTTTATTTCTTGTACCACCCCATACCTATGTATTATGAACTGTATGTATCTGTTATTACCATTTTTATGTTTGCTTGCACGCATGCGCAAGAAACATTATGTGGCAGCTTTGGAGAGAAGCGGGTTGTGGAGGTGCGGCACCGCATTTGGGGGCTTGGCACTGGTGGACCAATGCAGGCACACTGTGCTGATGACATTGGTTTCCAAAAGTACCACCAAGTTGAAATGATTTCGCCACTGCAATGAAGGTCCGCCTCATCATTGCAGCCTCAGTCATTCCGTTGCAATAAGGGAGTGACTCCTCATTGCAGGCCGGTACCTTGCTTAGTGTAAAATTTTTTGTAAACATGGTGGCAGCTTGCTGCAACCTCACAGCCCCATGAAAGCTGACGGGAGTGGCCAATCCCCATATCAGCATGCCCCCGACTCAGTTCATTTGCCAATGGGGGAGCCCACTCCCGTCGGCATAATGTAACCCCTTCCCCCATTTGTTGTGTGCCAAGGGTCTGCCCAGTCCCACTCGGCATCATGCCCCCCCAAACAGTCATTGTTTGCTGATGGGGGGCCCAATCCCCAGCAGCTTAAGTCCCCCCACCCCCAAAAAAGGCAGGTGGCACACTGGGAGCTTATCCCAGTGTGCTGAAAGCAAGCCTGAAGAAAAAAAAAACCTTCCCGTGACGTCTTGTTTTTGTTTTTTCTCCCTGAAAGAAAGGAAACGGTCCCACAACAGTCGCCGTCCCCTCCCCCAACCCACACTCACCCACTGCACACCCTACCTCCCCACATACACCCTCACCCCATACTTACCTCCAGAGCCTGGTGCGATGATCTTCGGTGGACCGGGAACACGTCTGCACTCTTCAAAGCCGACTGCAAACTGAAGAAATGCCGATAAGCTATATAATGGCATAAGTAGGTTTTTTTCAACTTTGGTGCATATCTCAGGCATTTTGGGGAATTTTGGCACTAAATTTTCAACATGGGGTTATTGGGACCCCTCCTCATGAATTCAGCCATGTCATGGCCTTATTCCGTCCCGAAAGGTGATTTCACGGTCACTGCTCAAAATCACATTTCAGGACTGAGTAACGAAACGACAGTGCCAGTATTCCTGAGGTAGGCTCTCAAAAAGCCTGTGTTGCAAATTTGGTGAAAAAATCCAAAAAATGACTGTTTTATGAGTGTGCATTGCGCAGTTTCCATGCATGCTTGTAACTTCGCGAATTTGTAATATTTTTACTCCAGATTTTCAACATTGGCATTTTTCCACACCTCCTTTTGAACAGTACAGCTGTCATTTTTCACATCCTGACCGAAATGTGTTTTCACACTTCCGGCGCAGAATAGCGTGGTCACTGTGGGAAATCAGTGTTCGGGACACATTAAGAAAATCACAATATGAGCAGAGGTCCTAAAATGCCTATGTTGAAAATTTGGTGACAAAAGTCCATGAAATGACTGTGTTACGAGCATGAATTGTGGAGTTTCCACGCATGCTCATAACTTCGTGAATTTGTAATATTTTCACTCCAGATTTTCAACATTGGCATTTTTCCAAACCTCCTTATGAACAGTATAGCTGTTATTTTTCACATCCTGGCCGAAATGTGTTTTCGCGCTTTCGGCGCAGAATAGCACGGTCGCCGTGGGAAGTCAGTGTTAGGGACAGATAAAAAAAATCACAGTGACACTGTTCATGAGCAGAGGTGCTAAAATGCCTGTGTTGAAAATTTAGTGACAAAAGTCCATGAAATGACTGTGTTACGAGTGTACGTTGCGCAGGTTCCACGCACTCTCGTAATTTCGCACATCTGTAATATTTTCACTCCAGATTTTCAACATTGGCATTTTTCACACCTCCTTATGAACAGTGCAGCTGTCATTTTTCATATCCTGCCTGAAATATGCATTTACACATCTGGTGCAGAATAGCACGGTCGCTGTGGGAAATCAATGTTTGGGACAGATTAGGAAAATCATAGTGACATTGTTCATGAGCAGAGGTCACAAAATGCCTATGTTGAAAATTTGGTGAAAAAATTCCACTAAATGATTGCCGTTTCCACGTAAGCCCAGAAGTTTGAGTATTTTTAATATTTTCACTACAGATTTTCAACATAGCCTTCTCTTCACACCTTGCTATGAATGGTACAGCTGTCATTCTTCACATCCTGCCCGATCTGTGTTTTTGTACATCTGGCGCAGAATGGCACAGTCGCTGTGGGAACTCAAAGTTCGGGACACATTAACAAAATCACAGTGCCACTGTTCATGAGAAGAGGTCCCAAATGCTTTCAGGAGGTGGGGGTCACAAAAAGGCCATGCTGAAAATTTGTAGTGCAAATACCAACAAATGCCTGGGGCATTATGGTTTCTAACCATAACGTCCCACCCTGTACAGACAGGCAAACATCAGGGGTGTGCCTTTGGATTGCCGACAGTAATGCTCATGCCATTCCACCCTGTGACAGGGTCAGTCCCTGCCACTGATGTGTGGGCCCATCTTTTTCTTTTCTTTATGGTTGCAACCTCTGTCTTTCCCTGTTGTAAGGCTATCCCTTTCTTTTCTCGGTATGAAGGCAGTCCACCTTCATGCTAACCCCCGTCCCTTCTCCTTTTCATATTTCTTTTCCTTCTTTGGGGTCCGTTTGTTTTGTAGGCAAATACAATAATAGCAGTGTGAGACACAAATGTGTTCAGTGTCTAATATGTTGAAAAACCTGAGAAACAATATGTTAAGGCAGCATGAACTGCATAGACAAAAAGCCTGTATGAGTTTGCAAGCAGCATTCCCTTTCCCCTTTCTTTTTCTGTATCCTGTGCTGCATTGCTTGTTTGTTACAAATGGTTATAATAATGCTGGGTTTATACTGGCAAAGAAGTTGCCTTGCTGTAAACAGAATTGTGCATTATTTTCAAGAAAAATGCCTGTTTTAATGCAGCTTCCTTAAAACTTTACTCATTTAGTTCTCATCTCCTCCCTAAAGTAGAAAGGGAAAAGAGAGAGAGAGAGAGAGAGAGAGAGAGAGAGAGAGAGAGAGAGAGAGAAAGTCCTGTGTTTGTAAGCTGTAAAAACAGCTACTCTGAGTTTGGAACTCGTCTAGCGCAACTGCTGTCTATTAGCTCTGCAATGCAATATACAGTAGCCCTAGAAAAGCCTTTTATAAACGTTGTCTTCTTGCATGGTACTTAAAGAATGTAGCAGCTTATAACTGATAAAGAGGCTTTATTAGGACAGCAACTTTGTATTGAAAAGGGTGGGATATTCAAAGGGGTTGCGCCGCGAGCGCAGCCAGAGGATTCGCCATGCACAGCCACTGATGCCACCAGCGATATTCAAAGGGATTATCGCTGCACAAATCGATGCGCCGGGGTGCATCAATGTCATATCGCGGCACAAGAAGGAGGCGTGCCCATGCATATTCTGCACATCGATTTTCAGCCCAGGATGTGCTGAGCAGATGCAGGCGCAACCCCTACTTGCGCCGTACACAACACAGTTGAGCTGATAAAAAAAGGAGCACCAGCTGGCCACCCACAGGTGAGCCGCCGTATTGCAGGGTGCAACACGGCAGCTGCCAGCTGTGGGTGGCCACCTGAGCTCCAGAGCCAGGGTCCATCAGCATCGCGCCCCCCCCACGCCCGATCGCGGGCTGTTTTAAATAATAGAATCCCTGGTGGTCCAGTGGACCTATCTCCCTGCCTGATCGGGGGCTGTATTAGTTAAGAAACTCCCTGGTGGTCCAGTGGATCTATCCCCTTGCCTGATCATAGGCTGTAACACTAAATAAAAGCCCTGGTGGTCCAGCGGTACCGTCACCCCTCCCAACCCGCCCATCCATTCCCGCCACCCGCTCCCCCAGTCAGCGGCGGGCGGCAGCTCCCCACCTCAAGCCATCCGGCCGCCTGCCGACTGACAGCGCACCGTACAGCTGTCGCCCATTGGTCCTGGCGTGGAGCCAATGAGCGTCTGAGCTATACTGTACTACCTGATCCCGACATGTGATCCATTCCATATCGGGACTGTCTAACTATCGTGCAGTCTGCACCCATTGTCCACGCTGTGGACCAATGAAGCGCTCCCCAATAGCAGTGCTATCACCCAGCATCCGTCAGCGGAGTGGCGGTAACCAGGTGAGGAGCTGCGCCGCCACTGACGGGGGAGGCGGGTGGCGGGGAATGAAACCAAATGATTGAATACAAGCTACTAGGGAACCTATTAGTGTTATAACCCGCGATCGAGCAAGGGGATAAATCACTGGACCGCAAGAAGCTAAAACTGCAACCAGCGATCGACGAAACAAATCACTGGTTTCTCAGGTATTATACTACGGCCCACGATCGGGCATTGGAGCGCATTGCCGGTGAGGGGCAGGGCACATCAGTTCCTGACGGCTGCAGCCTGGCAGGGCACCAGGCACAAGTCGCTGGGGATTAGCGCACCTGTATGCAAATGGGGCCATAATGACATGCAAATGGCCCCTTTTTGCGTCTTGCATGCATTATGGCTCCATTTGCTTATCCACTGCTGAATATCGCTGTTGCTGCGCCTAGCGCAATGGCACTTGCGCTGGCGCATTCCCTGCTCCTCTCTGGCCATTTGCGCTGGTGCAGCGACACTGCGCCATGCGCAATGTGGGTGGCCACAGTGCCATATTCAACGCACAGCACCATTGAATATCACCCTGTCACCGCCCTGGCACATCCCAGTTGCACTGCACCCAGGCTTGCGCCGTAGCCTGGTGCAGTCTGAATATCTCACCCAAAATAAACACATTTACCAGAGGCAGACCTTATAAGGTTCAATAAACATTACCTTTCTGGGTTGTTTTCCTGTGCAGCTTGAGTTGGGCCCTCTTGCTAGCATGTTGGGTCTGTCCTCCAGGACTTCTGGCAACATAATGAGAGCTCCTATAGGTGAGTAGGAGCCCCTTGTGGTCCCTTTTTATAGCACAAGGCTGTCAATCATTTTTTAGGACAACATACACATGAATATAACAAGCATTTGTCAATGCCGAATGTTTGCTTGCTGGCATTGGCATTGGTAGTGTAGGAGTTACAGTGCTGCATAATAGGAATGGCAGTGAAGTATTGAACTGAAGCCAACCCCATCACCACCCTGCAGATAGTGACAGGCATTGGGGTGTGCCTTTGGGTCATCAGGCATAACGGCCACGCCATTTCACCACACCCTACCGTGCAGACACCAAGTGTCACGGCGTGCCTTGGGGTCTTTGGCCCTTATGCGCACTCCATTCCATCAGGAAATATTGTGAGATTGGTGCGGTATAGGAGAATGGGGTGAACTTTGGGGCCGAAGAGTCCAAGGCACACCTCGATGCCTCTCAGTGGCTGCAGGGTGTGGGTGGGGGTGGAATGGTATGAGCATTGCAGGTGACAATCCCAAGTCACAGCCCTGATGCCTGTCATTCTCTACAGGGTGAGGTGTTATGGTGGAAACCCTAACACCTCAGGCATTCATTGGTATTTTCACTCCAGATTTTCAACATGGGTTTTTTGTGACCCCCACCTCATGAACAGTGGCAATATCAGTTTGTTAGCCGAAAGCTGCTTTTGCACAGCGACTACGGCATTTGTCACCACAGGTGCAAAAACACATTCTGAACAGGATGTGAAAAATGACAGCTGTACTGTTCATGAGGAGGTGTAAAAAATGGCAATGTTGAAAATCTGCAGTGAAAATATTTAAAAAACTGGTGAAGTCACGAGCGTGCATAGAAACTGTGCAACGTGCACCCGTAATGTAATTAGTTTGGGAATTGTTTACAGCAGATTGTCAACAAAGGCATTTTGGGACCTCCGGTCATGAACAGTGTCACTGTGATTTTCTTTATCTGTCCTGAACAATGATTTCCCACAGCGACCACGCATTTCTGTGCTGAAAGTGTGAAAACACATTTCTGACGTGTTGTGAAAAATGACAGCTGTACTGTTCATAAGGAAGTGTGGAAAAATGCCACTAGTGAAAATCTGGACTGAAAATATTACAAATTCATGAACTTACGAGGGTGCGTGGAAACTGCGCAATGCTCACTCGTAACACAGTCATTTTTAGGAATTTTTTCACCAAATTTTCAAAATAGCCATTTTAAGACCTCTGCTTATGAACAGTGTCACTGTGATTTTCTTAATGTGTCCATACATTGATTTCGCACACCGACTGTGCCAGTGTGTGCTACATGGGCGGAAACATATTTTGGGTGAGTTGTGAAAAATGACAGCTGTACTGCTCATAAGGAGGTGTGGTAAAATGGCAATGTTGAAAATCTGGAGTGAAAATATTGAAAATTTGCGAACTTATGAGCGTGCGTAGGATCAGCGCAACAAACGCTCGTGAAACAGTCATTTTTGGGAATTGTTTCACCAAATATTTAATATAGGCATTTTAACACCTCTGCTCATGAACAGTGTCACTGTGATTTTCTTAATGTGTCCCGAACATTGATTTTGCACACCGACTGCGCCATTGTGCGCTACATGCGCGGAAGCACATTTTGGGTGAGATGTGAAAAATGACAGCTGTACTACTCATAAGGAAGTGTGGACAAATGGCAATGTTGAAAATCCAGAGTGAAAATATTGAAAATTCGCGAACCTGCGAGTGTGCGTAGGAACAGCGCAACGCACGCTCGTAAAACAGTCATTTTTAGGAATTTTTTCACTAAATTTTCAACGTAGGCTTTTTGAGAGCCCACCTTATGAACACTGGCACTGTCATTTCGTTAATCGGTCCCGAAAGGTGATTTACCGCAGTGACTGCGAAATCACTCTTCGGGTCCGATTAACGCCATGACAGTGACAGAATTCATGAGGAGGTGTCACAAAAACCCCATGTTGAAAATTTGGTGCCAAAATTCCAAAAAATGCCTGAGATATGCAGCAAAGTTGAAAAAACCCTATTCATTATATTATACAGCTTACCGGCATTTCCTCAGTTCGCGGTCGGCTTTGAAGAGTGCAGATGTGTTCCTGGTCCACCGAAGATCGTTGCTCTGAGCTCCGGGTAAGTATGAGGTGAGGTGGGGGTGGGGAGGTAGGGTGTGCAGTGGGTGGGCGCGGGTGAGAGGGGGTGAAGACAGCAGCGAGGGAAGGTTTTTCTTTCAGGTTTTTTATTGGGACTATTGGGACGTTTGCCACGCTGGGGTGGGCTCCCAACTTGGCAGCTGGAAGGCTGTTGGGGGAGCAGTGGAGCCGTTGGGGGATTGGGCACCCCCGTTGGCCATAGGACCTGTTGCCACGCTGGGGTGGGCTTCCAGCGTGGCACCCGATAGTCTGGGGGGGGAACAGTAGAGCCGACGGGGATTGGGCACCCCCGTCGGCCATACAGACTGCGGGAGGGGGGACAGTAGTGCTGACGGGGGATTGGGCACCCCCGTCAGCCATACAGTGTGTGTGTGGGGGAGGTAGGAGCGCATGAGCACGCAATGTGCGTGCGCGCCTGTGTGTGTGGGGAGGGGGAGCGCTGCTCACTCAAGCGGTGCTCTCCCTTTCAACTGTACGGCACTGCATTTTGGATTGTCGCACTATGTTTCTTGCACATGTGTGCAAGCAAACATAAAAACTGTTAGCATGGTTCTTTCTTTCTCTTTGTTGTCCCATTAGTCTGTGCTTTGTAGGTTTTATGTTTTTTTGCTGTTTAAAGTTTATTTTAGATAAGGATTTAATGAAATGTTATAAGGTGATGATGTGGCAGGTCACCTGACTCAGGTGGGCGGGTATTTATAGCACAACCTGAGCAGGTAACAGGTCAGATAGGGTCAGTGCTTTCTGACCAGCGGTGAGAGAAGTTCTGTTTTGAGGATCATTTACTTTTGCTGTTTATACTGAAGTGTTTTCTTTTGTATATTGTTTATTTACTGAGCATCTGTGAAGGAAGACCTAAGAAAGACAGTGGGTGCTATCTGAGGGAAGGCGTGCCATTCCTGGGCAATATATTGGCCTTTCTTTGAGGACCCTGATGAAAAGAGTATGAGCTAATACTTGATTTTTTTTTGTTTCTGTATGTAACATCATTTTATGCTAAGTCATAAAATAAGTGCCAGAATGGTGCTTTCTGTGCACTAGAACTTTGAGTCTGCCTAATAACTGTATCCTGGTATCCGAGCCCCATTCACACACACCCCCCCCCACAGCACCCTGCAGCCAGTGACAGGCATTGAGGTGTGCCTTGGACTCTTCGGCCCCAGAGTTCACCCCATTCTCCTATACTGCACCCATTTCAGCGTATGTCCTTATGGAATGGGGGACTGTAAAGCCGAACACCCCAAGGCACACCTCAACACGTGTCGGTGTCAGCAGGATAGGGTGAAGTGAAATGGCATGAACGTTATGGGCAATAACCCAAACGCATACCCCAATGCCTGTCCGTTTCTGTAGGGTGAAGGTGGGGTTGGCGTGAAGTTCAATACTTCACTGCCATTCCTATTCTGCATCTCTCTAACTCCTGCATTTCCAATTCTAATACTAGCAAGCAAACATTTGGCACTAACAAACGCTTGTTTTGTGTGGTATGTACAGTATATGTTATTACCCTTTGTGCCATCTGTATGGCCCAGATCTTGCTTGAAAATGGTCCTTTGGATCAGTGTGCCAACCCGGTAAACAAATAAATAATTTTTCTCCCCACAACTGAGGTCAGGTCAACAAGTCTGTAGTTACCAGCCTCCTCTCTGCTCCCACTTTGTGGAGAGGGACTACATCTGCCCTTTTCCAGTCCTCTGGAACTACTCCTGTATCCAGTGACTCGTTGAAAAGGGCTGCCAGTGGTGCTATCAACACCTCCCTTAACTCTTTAATATTTTAGGGTGTATCCCATCTGGTCCCATTGCCTTGTCTGCCTATAGTTTTTTGAGTTCTATAAGGACTCTTTCCTCTGCAATTGGACTAGTGTCCACCTCCCTTCCAAACCTATTTCTTAATTGTGGGCCCTCCCCTTACCCTTCTTATGTAAAAACTGAGCAGAAAAATTTGTTTAGATTTGATGCTTTTTCTTGATCACCTTCCATGCCCTCTCCTTTCTGCCCTTTTAGCCTTACAATCCCCCCTGTCTTTCTCCTTTCACTAACGTATCTGTGGAAAGTCTTGTCCCCCTTTTTCACTTCCTTTGCTATTTTTCCTCTGTCTGAGCCTTTGCACTCCTGACCTCTTTTCTTGCCTCCCTTTGCTTCTCTAGATACACTGCCCTGTCCTCCTCCTTCTGTGTTTCCTTATATTTCCTGAAAGCCATCTTTTTTTTCCCTTTGCTGCCACTTTCTTTGAGAACCATAGTGGTTTTTTTTTTCCCCTGCCTTTGTTTACCTGCTGAACACAAAGGTTTGTCACTTCCACTATTGCTCCTTTTCGATGGGCCCACTGTTTGTCCACTCCCCTGCATTTCTCTCCTTCTGCTAGGGCTTTCCTGAGACATACCCTCATCCTAACAAAGTCTGCTCTCCTGAAGTCCAGAATTCTCGCTTTCGTGTGGTTCGACCCTGTCTCAATACTTATATCGAACCACACTGTGCAATTGTCCCTGGCTCCCAGGTGTTCGCCCACCTTGACATCTGTGATTCTGTCCCCATTAGTTAGTATCAGGTCCAAAATCACTCCCTGTTGGGTTGGCTCCAGTACTAGCTGCCTGCGGCATGCTCCTTGCATGGAGTCCAGGATGTCCCTGCCCCTGGCTGTGGCAGCTGCTGGGAGGTTCCAATCAGTGTCCGGCAGATTGAAGTCACCTACCAGAAGCACCTCCCCTTTGGCTGTCATCATAGGGATGGCTTCCAGTAGATCCCTGTCCATTTCCTCCCCTTGTGCTGGGGGTCTGTAGATCACACCTGTGTGAATGACTGTGCTATGGCCAGTCTCTAGAATGACCCACAGTGCCTCTGCATCCCCCTGCATTCTTTGTGCCTCTGTCACCTTAATACCCTCCTTGACATAAAGAGTCACCCCACCTCCCTTTTTACCCTGCCTTTCTCTCCTGAACAAAGTATAACTTGGTATAGCTATGCCCCAGTCATGGTTCCCATTATACCATGTCTTGGAAATAGCCACAATGTCCAAATCAGCCTCTACCATCAGGGCCACCAGTTCTGGGATTTTGTTTCCCAGGCTGAGGTCATTTGTACACATGGCTCTCCATTTTCTGCAATCCTCTTTTCTTTTTTTTTCCCCATATGTGTTTTAGTTGCTTTTTTTGTTTTCTCCCCGATCCCAGCCCGCACATCCCTGACGTGATGCATGCATGTGGAGGCACGCGCATGTCATACACTATGGGATGCCTCACCCTACCAGTTGCTCTGTTACCATCTACACCTGGACTGCGGACAGGCAACTCTCCCTCCCCGGAGAGGAGAGCCATTGCTCGATCCTGCTCACCCCCATGCTGGCACCCCGGCGACCCAAGGTAATTCCCGAACCCAGGTTGCTGGTGTAGCGCAAGGTAAGGCAAAGATGCCTCAGATCTCAGTGCCACTGGGCTGGCTGCAATCCCCTTTTCTGACCTCCCCACTATTACTCTTGTCCCTCCTCTCCTCCCCCCATATTCCTAGTCCGGTCTTCACTAGTGATTTAGTAATGTTGCGGTCCTGTATGTTGGCTTCACTATCCTATGGGGGTAGGCAGTATGATTTACCCTGCTTCCTTCCTCCACCACCCCCCCGGCTAGTTTAAATGCTTGCCAATGAAGCATCTAAACAGTTCATTAAGGACCATGATACCCTTCCCGGAAGGATGTAGGCCATCACCCTTGTACAGGTCCACATCCCTCCAGGTGGATCCTCAGTCTCCAATGAAGCCAAAACCCTGCTCTCCACACCAGTTTCTCAACCATGCATTGGAAATCCCTGGTGCAGAGATCCCTAGCCTCCCTCTTGCCATGGACAGGCAACACCTCCAAGAAGGTCACGGAGTTTGCTATCTATACCAGGCCCCTTCCCAGCTCCCTGAACTCCTCCTGCACCTTTCCTTTCTCTGCATTGTCCCCATACAGGTCATTGGTCCCGAGATGGACAATGACATCCAGCTCCCCCCCTCCTTGCTACCACTGTAGCGATCTCTGGATCCACTTTCTGTCCCACCAGGCTGTACCTCCTGGCAGTCACTTTACCTCCCTCTCCTCCTTGCTACCTTCTCCTATCTCCACTCCCCGGACAAAGAAGTCCTCCACAAGGAGTAGCTTCCTCTTCCTGTTGGGTCCTCTACCACCCACCCTTGGGGCTCCATTTTGGAGGTCCTGCTTATCCTCCCTGGATACAACTTTTGGTGACCCTGTAGGTCCTTCCTTTTCTTTCAACACAGTGTAGGAGTTTTTCAGTTGCACCGGCTGGGGGATGTGCCGCTGACCCACCTTCCTTACCTGATCCCACCGTAGTCCAGTCACTCCTCATGCCAGGCAACTGTTGAGGTAGTGAGTGCAGATTTGGTGGCCTCTGGGTGGGGGAGGAGACTCCCCAAGTCCTAGCCAACTCAGCTCGGAGACTGGTAACCTCTGCCCTCAGCCCAGAGAGGTACCTACACATGGGGCAGCACCGCAGTATCCAGAATGTTCTCCTGAAAACTGCCACCCCACAGCCACTGCACTGCACCACTCCCATCATCTTCCCCTTCACTGCTGCCTGACACTTCACTGACTGTTCTATCACCCCCCCAAATTTTTCTTTTTGTGTTCCCTCCTCTCCTACGTCTTTCCCCTCCCTTGAATGAGAGTTCTGCACAATTTGAGGGCCCACTCACAAACTTTCCGATCTACTTAGGATTAGTTTCCTTGGGTGTTCCTGCCCTTTCCTGATTAGGAGTAGGAAGTAGCCAACTACCTTCTGGGTGTGGCCCTATAAAGGCAGACTAACCCGGGGTGGTTGGGGGAGGGTTGGAGGGTCTCCTAAGCTGCCCGGTGATTACCTCTGCTAACAACAATCGGCCCCCTTCAGTCCCAGACACCAGCAATCGGGTCAAGCCCAGAACAGTATCCCAATGTTAAACCCTGACAAATACAAACAGTACAATGAATTTTTACTTAGTTTCCGGTCCCCTGGCTTGACCGAAGCACTGTAACCTGTGGAAAGAAACTTGATTAACTGTTTACCGCTGCACGGCCAAGCTGTCCAACCCGCTCTGCAACAGTGTCTGCTGTAAAATTCTTAGATACCTTCCATTATGAGGTCCCTGTCCCAAGTTTCAAATTCAGCACCCTTTTATACTCCTTCTTTTAGCCAGGAACCTCCATGTCAGCAATCCGATTATCTCTGTCCGCTGCCACCCCTCCGTTGCCCGCTCCTATATCAGCAGCTACAGGTAAAGAAAAGCTTGAATCCAACTCTCTCTACTTGTCCCTATGCAAATAAAAGAACTAAGCAAACAAGTAAGCAAAACAAGTAAAAGAACAATGGCAGCCTCAAAGTGAGGTACTTGTAGATTCCCGCCCCATGGCCAAATCTGAAGATTTGGTGACAAACTATGTACAGTCCCTAGTTGCAGGGCAAGCCCTGTGAGTACTCATGGTTCTGGTGTTGGGCTCCTGTTCCTCCATCTCAGCAAATGCGGGCCTCTCTCAGGCTATTAATCGGGTGATTATTTGTTCTGGGTGATCTGTTCAGGTGTGCAGATCTCAGGTGCCTCTGAGCTGGAATCTGGCTTTTTGCTTCAGCAGTTCTCTGAACCTCTGTGGCTCCTCTCTCCTTTTCCTCCACTGGTCAGACCATTCTCAGAACCAGAGGCCACACATCAAGGCTTCCAGGCCCCAGTGGGAGATGCTAGCCAGTGCCTAGGTGTAGCAGTGATCAGCAGGTCCCTAAAAGCCAAGCATCTGGCCTGGTGGTGAAGAGGGCTGAGGCAGTGAGAACCTTACTTCTTGCAATGCCAGTAACTTGAGTTCAGGAACAAGCTTGGTTTGCCAGGGGTGAGGGCCAGGAGAAGATCTAGCGGTCTCCAGGCAGCTCTCCTCTTCCGGATTGAAGTGGTGAGCCTTCACGGCTTTTGGCTGCCACCAGGTGGAGGCCTGATGGCATGCTGATGCACAGGAGGCTGAAGTAAGTGAGGGTGGTTGGAAGGGACTGCAGTTCAGGAGCAAACGTGGGCCTCCATGCGCTGGTGTCCTCTGAGTTGCTGCAGCTCTGGGAACCTGGGTAAAAAACCTGAGGAGGAGGAAAATGGTGGACTACAAGCTCCGTGATGAATTGCCCAAGGCACCATTACCCACCATGCCATCTATGGTCCAAGGGGCAATTCTGGATGCGAGTGTCTGGGAGGATAGCCCTCCCTGCAGTTCCATCTCGGGGTCATTAACTGTACCTGGAATAAGGCTGATAGCCACCCAGTTTGACCATGAGGATAAAACCATGACAAAAAAGAAGCTGAGCAGCCTTGGGGGTGGGGTGGGGGTGGGGGTGGGGTGGTAAGCTGGGTATCAAACTGTTGAAGGATAGAAGGCAGAGGGTGATGGTAAATGGTAGACTCAGCTCGGAGACTGGTAACCTCTGCCCTCAGCCCAGAGAGGTACCTACACATGGGGCAGCACCGCAGTATCCAGAATGTTCTCCTGAAAACTGCCACCCCACAGCCACTGCACTGCACCACTCCCATCATCTTCCCCTTCACTGCTGCCTGACACTTCACTGACTGTTCTATCACCCCCCCAAATTTTTCTTTTTGTGTTCCCTCCTCTCCTACGTCTTTCCCCTCCCTTGAATGAGAGTTCTGCACAATTTGAGGGCCCACTCACTTGGGGGATGGGAGAGTGACTAGCAGGGTTCTTCAGTAGCTTCATAAATGACATTGCTGAGGAACTGAAGGGGAATGTATGTCTTTTTGCAGTTGACAGAAAAATCTGCAACACAGTGGACTCAGGAAGGGGTGGAGAGAATGCAAAGGGATCTGGGGAAACTACAGGAGAGGTCTAGAGTGTGGCAGCTGGGTTTCAGTGCCAGAAAGTGCAACGTCATGCACCTGGGGTGGGGAAACCTGAGAGCTGTGTATAAGATGGGATGTTACTGACAGTCACTAAGCAAGAACGGGACCTTGGGATGATCATATTTGATGATCGCAAGGTGGAAGGGCAGTGTGACAAAGTAGTAGGCGAGGACAGTGAGATGCTGGAGTGCATAAGGAGGGGAATTTCCAGCAGGAGGAGGGAAGTGGTGTTGCCACTGTATAGCTCACTAGTGAGACCTCACCTAGAGTACTGTATCCTGTTCTGGATGTCGCACCTCTGCAAGGACATTGACAGGGTGTAAGTGGTCCAGAGGATGGAGACCAGAATGGTGCAGGGGTTGCATGAGAAGCTATACGAGGAGAGGCTGTAGGAACTCAACATATGCTCCCTGGAAGAGAGGAGAGAGAGAGAGAGAAAGGGGACATGACTGAGACCTGTTTGTACCTCACAGGGGTGAACAAGGTAAAGGTGGCATTCTCTTTCAGAGGAGAAAAAGCACCAGAACACGGGTGCCTGCAATTAAGCTGGGGGGGGGGGGTGTTTAAGTGGGGTGTAAGGAAATACTTCTTAACCAAAAGGGTGGTGGACGCTTGGAAAAGCCTGCCAGAAGAGGTGGTGGGGGCCTCAAGCATGCGTAGGATAGGCATTCGGGTGTAATAGGTAGAGGAAAGGAAGGCAGTAGGAACACCAGAGACTAAATAGGGTCTGAGGTGTCAGAATAGGTAGGGAAAAATAAGGTAGACTGAATGGGCCAACCGGTCCTTTTCTGCTGACAAATTCTATGTTTCTGTGTAACTGTACCTGTGTTTTATACAGTATCAGCAATCATTTGTCATCCTGGTTGCTCAAGGGCTGAGTATAGTTTGGGGAGATAGCCCCATCATAGTACCAGAAGAGGAAAAGGATTTGAAGGAGCAATTTCAAGCACCCTCAAGCCATCTCTGCAATGCAGTAAGGCAGTGGGTAAAGCTAAAAAAATGCTGGGTTGCATGGGGGGGGGGGGGCAGTAGCAAGAGAAAGGCTGTTATACTGCCCCTGCACAGAACCCTGCTGCAGCTGCACCTGGGGTACTGTGTCCAGTTTTGGAATCCCTACCTGAGGAAGGACACTGAGCAGGATGCAGTGCACATCATTGATCATTCAGGGGCAGCAGGTGAATTCTTATGAGCAGAGACTGGAGAGCCAAAACATGTAATGGACTTAATGTAGATCAGCAGAGAAAGCGAGGACATGATAGAGACCTTTGAGGGGCAGTAACCAGGTGGATGCTACTGGACCATTCAGGCCCAGTAAGAAAAAGAACACAAGAGAAAATGGCAGCTAAATAGTGGGGCGGGGGGTAAATTCAGGAGGAATGCCAGGATGTCTGACTTTACAGAGAGGGTTTTGGAAAGCTGGAACAATGCGCCACATGGTTGTTTATGTAAAAACTGTGGGAAGAGCTTCGGGGGGGGGCAGGGGCAGGTGAGGAAGGACAGGGTGTTGGTGGAGGGACATGAACCTATAAGGCTCATGTACCTCTACACCAGGCAAACTTGATAGACTGCAAGGTGTTCTTCTGCTGGCACAGTTCAATGTTTGTATCACTGGTGTCTCTGGTTGGAGGGCCTTTGACTGGATTGTTAATTACATAGAAACATAGAATTTGACGGCAGATAAGGACCGCTTGGCCCACCTAGTCTGCCCATTTCCCTACCTAATGGATAAGCTGCTGATCTTAGTTAACCAGCAGCCTACTTCCTCCTACCCCCCTCCCCACTAGAATTGCCTTATGTCTGTCCCATGCATTCTTAAATTCCCCCACTGTTTTTGACTCCACAACTTCCTCAGGAAGGCTGTTCCTTGCATCTACAGTCCTCTCCATGAAGAAATACTTCCTGATGTTACCTCTGAGCTGCCCCCCCCCCATCTTCAAATTGTGCCCCCTTGTTCTTGCACATCTCCTTTTCTGAAAGATGCTACCCTTTTGGACTTTGTTGATTCCCTTGAGGTACTTGAAAGTTGCTATCATGTCCCCCCTCTCCCTCCTTTCCTTGAGGCTATACATATTAAGCTCCTTTAGTCTGTCTTCATATGTTTTCTGGTGCAGACCCTGCACCATTTTTGTTACCCTCCTCTGGACAGCCTTCATCCTGTCTATGTCTTTGCAGAGATGGTGTCTCCAGAACTGCACACAGTACTCCAGTTGTGGTCTTACCAACTGTCTGTACAGAGGGACAACAACTTCTTGTTTTCTACTAGTAATGCCTCTCCCTATGCATCCCAGTATCCCCCCAGCCCTCCTTACTGCCTTCTCACATTGTTTGCCCACCTTTAAGTCATCTGATATAACTACCCCTGGGTCCCTTTTCATTTTTGCTGTTGTCAGTATCTCACCCTCCATTGTGTACTCTTCCCTGGGTTTTGCTTCCCAGGTGCATTACTTTTCACTTCTTTGCGTTGAATCTAAGCTGCCATACATTTGACCATTCCTCCAACCTTGCCAAGTCCCTTCTCATCCTTTCCACCCCACCTTGTATCAACCCTGTTGCAGATCTTTGTGTCGTCTGCAAAGAGTCATACTTTTCCTTCTAGTCCCTCTGCAATGTCAGTTATAAAGACATTAAAAAGGACTGGCCCCAGTACTGATCTCTGCGGTACCCCACTAGTAACCCCCCTTTCTTCACTATGGACTTCGTTTACTATTACCCTCTGTGTCCTGCTGTTCAGCCAATGTTTTACCCAGGCTACCACCCTGGGACCCGCTCCCAGGCTGGATAATTTGTTTATTAATCTTTTGTGCGGGACTGTATCAAATGCCTTGCTAAAGTCTAGGTAGGCCATGTCCACAGCCCCTCCCTGGTCTACTACTGTGGTTACTCAGCCAAAGAAATCGATTAGATTCATCTGACATGACCTTCCTGCTGTGAATCCATGCTGTCTTGGGTCCTGTACCCCACTGGCCTCTAGGTACTCAACAATTCTTTACTTCAGAAGTGATTCCATCATTTTCCCTACCACTGAGGTCACACTGACAGGTCTGTGGTTTCTTGCCTCTGTCTTGCTCCTACTTTTGTGAAGGGGAATCACATCCACCCTCCTCCAGCTCTCAGGTACCACACCATCCTCCCATGATTTATTAAAAAGGGTAGTCAGTGGTGTTACTAGTTCTCCCCTTAGTTCTTTTAGAATTCTGTGGTGAATCCATCAGGCCCCATTGCTTTATCCACCTTCAGTTTTAGGAGCTGTTTCAGAACCCTTTCTTCTATTAAAGGACTGATATCAACCTCCCTATCCAGGGTGCTTCTATTGACTGGATTAGGTACCTCCCCCTGTTCTTCCTTTGTGAATCCTGAGCAGAAGTATTTGTTCCTTATGTTCCTTATCCCTGCTTTTTCACTGTCCCTCTCTGCCCAACCACCATCCTCTTTATTCAGCCTCAGTATCCCTGCCTTAATCTTTCTTTGCTCCCTAACGTACCTATAAAAGGATTTATCCCCCTTCTTAACTGAGTTGGCTATCTTTTCCTTGGTTTGGGCCTTTGCTATTCTGACTGCCTTCCCCGCTTCCTTCTGCTTTAGCTGGTACAGTTCTCTGTACTGCTCCTTCTGTGTTTCCTTATACTTCCTGAATGCTATCTTTTTCTCCCTAACCTTCCCCGCCACTTCTTTTGAGAACCATAGTGTTTTTTCTTTCATTTTGATTTGTTTATTTGCTTTACACAAAGGCCTGTTGCCTCTGTGATGGCAGTTTTGATGTTTCCCCATAGTTGCTTCACCCCTCTTTCTTGCCCGTTTGCTAGTACTTTTCTGAGGCACTCTCCCATTTTGACAAAATCAGCCCTCCTGAAGTCCAGTACCTTCACTTTTGTATAGCTCGACTCTATAGCTAAGTTTATCATGAACTACACTGTTTGGTGGTAGCTTGTTCCCAGATGGCTACCCACTTCAAGATCTGAGATCCTCTCTCCATCCCCCATTTGAGAGTACCAGGTCTAAGATTGCTCCCTCCCAAGTGGGTTCCAAAACTAGCTATCTGAGGCATGCCCCCTGTAGGGCAATGAGAATGGCCCTGCTCTTGGATGTGGCTGCAGCAAAGGTGCTCCAGTTAATATCTGGCATATTAAATTGAATTATTCAGCTGCGAAATCCTGAAGTAGTTCTGTATGTCTGTTCCATCACTGTGACTAAAACAGGACCTTGTGACCAAGTCCACCTCCTGGTTCAACAATAAATAAAAATAAATAAATATAATGTTTCAACAATTATTCCAAATATTCATTTCAGATATGGAGAAACCAGTTTCAGATTGGGTCACCAAATACGTAGACGATACAAAACTGTCAGGGATTGTCCAAACAGCAAAAGGAAAGGCAGAATTACAGAATGACTTAGATAACATTCTAAGGTGATCAAACAAACAGGGAATGTATTTCAATAAAGATAAATGCTGTGTCTTACACCTAGGCATTCAGCCACACGTAGTCATATATCTGTTAGATGGGGTATCATTAAGGGCATCAGAGCAGGAAAGGGATCTTGGAATTGTAATTAATCAAACTCTAACTTCTACATCACATTGAGAAACTCAGATAGTAAAGGCAGATAGGTTACTTTGCCAAATCAAAGTAAATTTCATAGTTGGAGTAGAGAGGTAATAATGCCTATGTATAGGAGTTACATCAGACCCTTACTAGATGATGGGAGCCTGGTCTGGGGACCAATAAATAAAGGGACTAGAGAAAAACTTGAGAAAGTCCAAAGAAAAACAACAAAACTTGCACATGACATTAAAAAGCTATCCTACCCAGAGCGATTAACAGAACTGGGTTTAATGCACTCAAGGCAAGAAGATTGCGAGGAAACTTGCTGTTATGTTATGATATTATGCAAGACGAATATCTGTTAAATTAGATGGGTTTTGAGTTTAAAAACGATAGCCAATGTACTAGAGGTCATCCTTTACAACTGAGGCCACTGGCCACAAAAATTCCACACAAGTAAGAGAAAGGGCTTTTACACTCAAAGGGTGGTCAATGCCTGGAATAAACTGCCTCTTAATATCATAATTAGTGAAAGCAAGCAACAATTCAAATACAGGCTAGACTCTTACATCAACAGTGGAAATATACCTTCCTATTATGGATAATTGGAAAGGGGCAATTATGGGCTCACCGCCTTCTTGGCTCCTTACACCGTGCATGAACCGTTGTACAGTTCACTAAAAATGCATTTTATTATCAGTCTTTTTTTCCAAGGTTTATGATACATGTTCAAAGCCTGTCTAAAAAATGGGTTGAAAAGCATTGCCTGTCCGCAGCTGACCTCACAGTGCCTTAGTTTATGACATCATAGGGCTTACCATGACAACAGACTGCGATGCCACAGACAGCAATTGTGAGGTCAGCTGGGGACATTAGATCTTTATGAAAGATAAAGTTAAATAAGTGCTGCATTATTTTAAATATTTTCAGGATTTACCCACACCTGGTGTGTTGTTTGGTCACGAGGCTGCAGGCTGAGTGAGCAAAATATACCAGGCGTGGGTAAATCCTGGCATCATTCACACCCTCTCGTGGTATATTGCTTAAATAACCACCCAGCTGTGTTGCATTACTAAACTGAAACTGGCACTCACATATCAGCTGATTACCAGGTTCATTTCTACATGCAACCACATCAGCGGCAGTTTCACTCTGACTCTAAAATGGGTGTTGGCAATTCTGTTATTAAGAGGTGAAAGTTTATGAGACACGTAAACATTGATTTGAGTGGTGCAATTTACACCACAAGACTGTGCCACAGAAAGGCTATTTTCTCGCAGCATCCATGGAACAGAATAGATTTCCAGTCCTGTACTGTCCACCCTACAATGCATGAACAATGGCTATACAATAAAATGTCAGTCCATATAAGTGAAAGGAAGGCAAAATTACAAGGTTTATTGGGACAGCAGGAACAAGGCTGTCAGGAAAGAAGGGTAGAAGTTCAGCAAAATCAGCACACAGAGGCAGAAGTCCTCAAGCAGGGTAAAGATCAAGTTGGTGGTCCCACAATACCTCCTCCCACATCTATCAGTCACACAATGTCTTTTCTTACTGGTGCAGCAGAATTATCCCCACTATCCTTGGGGAACTTCTTTAATGTAATTGGTACCACAGAAGTTGAACTGCTGTAGGCCCAACACTTGCTAGACAAGGATATTTGCATGCAACAGTCCGTGACTTTTATTTGTAATCCTTGACCAACTGACCTAGATTTATTCTTTTGCTCAGGCTGTGCCAAATGCAATCCTGTCCTGAGGTGTGCAGTTCCCAGACACTGCAGAGTCAAGACCCTGATTAGGTTCTCACTGTTTGGCAGACCTTGCTGGCCCTGTAAGGCACTTTAGGGACAGAAATTCAAAACTTTGCACCCGGTGCAAACCCATAGCACTGTAATAGCGCCGGAATAGTGCCGGGCTGCAATTTTCAAAGGCAGTTTTAGTGCCGGTGGTGAGTGATACCACTGACATGAAAAGTTAATGTATGCAGGGGAGGGAGTGTGGGGAGGGGCCATGAATGCCGGCGTAGCAGCATATTCAAAAGTTTAGCGCCACTACGGGTTTTTGAGTTCCACCGTAGTGCCACCTCTTTCTCACCTGCAAAAACCTTGTGGTAGTAGGGGTGGCAGAGTTCCAGTAATTCAAGTGTAACTTTCCGCTATCATATACTCCTGGTAGTCTTGTGGCCCCACCCCCAGCACGATCCCGACCCCGTTAATTCCATTAAATCTCTTGTAGTCTAGTGGCCCCCACCCCAGCATGATCCACAACCCCGTTGTCCCGTTACTGTCATTAAATCCCTGGTGATCTAGTGGCCACCCCCGCGATCCCGTCCCAAAACAGTCACTTCCCTGGTGATCAGTGGCCCCCATCTCCCAGCCTGACAGTGATGAACCCTCCCAGGTCCCCCATCCAATCACCCCGAACAGAGCTGGCAACTGGCTCAGCCCTCCTGTCACCTCCACGGCCGGCCTTCGACTGAGTTTGTACGAGCCATACTGTAATGAAGGAGCGCATCCCCACGTGAGGACGTGCCCATTCATTACATTACCAGCTCATACATAACTCAGTCAGCGACTGGCCGTGGAAGTGAGAGGCGGGCTGCTCCGGTCACGGCTCCGTTCCAGGGGTGTGGGGTTGTCATTGTCAGGTGGGGGGCCACTGGAACCACTAGAGAAGTGATTGTTTTGGGTCTGGGGTCGTCTGGGGGGTGGGGGCTCCTAGACCACCAGGGACTGAACCCTACAGAAGCATAGCCCATGAGAGCAGATAAGGACTGCTTGGCCCACCCAGTGTTCCATTTCCCTACCGACTGGTTAGGCTGCAGGTACCAACATCCTAGTTCCTCCCACCCCACCCCTAACACCAGATGTGCCTTATGCCTGTCACAGGCATTCATGCCACTGGTGTCTGGTGCTTCTGTTGGTGTTGGGGGGGATGTCTACCAGGGCACCTGTACCCACCTCCCAGGATGTTCCATGGGATGAGCAACTTGTTGTACAGTGTACATTCCTGGTGAGACATGTCTATTCATAGCTACATAATGGGTCACATATGACCACATGCATTTTCTGTGTGTGTGTGTGTGTGTGTTATATATATATATATATATATATATAATTTTTATTTAGTTTTTGTTAACCGGGTAAGTGCGTTAGCCGTAAAATGACTATTGTCAGGTACAACCCGGGAGAGTACATAACATGTAGAAACATACAGAGTGACAATTCATAAGTGCATTAATTACATTGAGTTGAGCAGAGTATAGTACAAAGACACTAGAAGTAGGGAAAACATTTGACCAATATGATTGCAAAAAACCTGAAAGAAATTTACAGGAAATGTACAGTCAGGGATTGCATAGAAATACAGGTTGAGATGTAGTTATGCCAGAACAAAGCATGTAGAGACATGCAGAGTTACAAATCATAAGTGCATACATTACATTGAGTTTAGTACAAAGACACTAGAGTAGGGAAAACATTTGACCAATATAAATACAACAAACTTGAGAACAGTTAACAGAAATTGTACAGTCAGGGATGGCATAGGAATACAGGCTGAGATATAGTTATGTCAGGGGTCAGCAGGGGAAGAAGACAGATGCAAGCAAGCATGAGGAACAGTGGGTGGTTATATGTAGAGACAGGAGAGGGAGAGAAGGGAGAAGGGCTGGGACAATGAGGTAACAAAGAGAGGGTTGAGGTGAAGTCAGGACACAGCTAGAGGCCAGCAATCAGACATCTGGTAAGGTCAAAGCAGGTGCATATGTCCACAAGTGACAGATAAAGCTGCTGTTCTCTCTTAAAGCAACGGTGTGAGTTGGATAGTCTAAGGTCAAGTGGCAGGACATTCCTATATCTCTACATCTTACTTCGAGATGGCTCTTGCAGTAGATAATTATATATAGGACTGATGCCGGAAGGCATCAGGACCCCTTGGAAAAATATCTAGCTAGCAGTCTCTGGCGGAGGACCGCCCCACATCAGGTGACCGGCGTCAGACGACATCGGTATAAAGGGTCGGTCCCCCACGCCCACCTTCCAGTTCTTTCCCACCGTTAGCTTGTGAAAGCGCCTCACGGTTAAGTTCACTGCTTCGTCAGTCAAGCGTCGGTATTATTACCGCTCTTTTTTCGATTTTCTTCGATTTTCTCATCAGAATCTCTTCAGCATCTGCCATGTATGTCATCCCCTACTCCATCGGGCATAAAAATAAGTGTGATTCTTGTGGCGCCCAGCTCCCGCACAAGGACGGACACTCCCAGTGCCTCTTCTATTTAGGCCCGGATCACCCCATAGAGAAGTGCCAGCACTGCCAGCAGTTTAACGCTGCCACCCGCAAATGGAGGCAGCAGTCTCTGGAGGCCCACATTCTGAAAAAGAAGATGTCCTCCATGGAGAAGGAGCTGAAGAAGCTCTGGCAGGCTTCTACTTCCCCTGAGGGTCACCGCAAAAAGAAGGAGAAGCACCGGGACCGGGACTTCTCTTCCACGGTCACTGCGACTCCAGCCGGAGTCGCTGTGCTGAAGGTAACATCCCCTCTGGGGGACTGCTCATCGACGGCCGTCTTGGAGGTTTCTAAGGTGGCGATGCCCCTCCCATCAGGCTCGCACTCTGGCCCATCTGCAGCCTCCGGGTGAAAGGAGGCAGCCGCTCCAGGAAGACTGCCACTGTGCGACGCTTCTGGTTGATTACTTGATGGCGGACATTGGTACTCCGACACCCGGCTGGGACAAAGGTCACTGAAGACGCCCAACCCTTTGGGGGGCAGTGCATTGCCTCCAAAACACCCGCCAAAGCCACTCCTCCCTTGCGGCCTTCGTCAGGCGTTGGTTCCGATAAGTCAGGCGCCGGCTCCTCCGATGCCTGCCTGGACTCCACCGGTAAGGCAGACATTGGCTCCTCCGATGGACACATGGTGTTAGAGCCGACGCCGGACCTGATTGATCAGTCCATCGTCTGTGGCTCGCCACAATGCTCGCCGTTGCTCACCGAGGCTCCAGCGTCTCCCCTGTTGGACCCCGGTGATTCTAGCCCTCCTTCCCCGGGCGACACCGAGGACACAGGTATGCTCCCGTTGGGTCTCTCTCCTGCTGGGCCAGATGACCTGACGTCAGACACTTGGACGACGGCCTTGATGCTGGTTTATCTGATGCCGGGCGGCATTCCCTTGCCAGACGCTGGACCTGACGCCCACCAGGCCTTTTGTGGGCCATCTGCTCTGTCAGAGCCCCTGGTGCCCGGGTACCTGACCCCATCTTATCCGATGCTGTCCTACCCAGGTCTACAGTATCCTGCACTGCAGTACCCGACGCCGGCCTACCCAGTGCCACAGTACCCAGTGCCTCTGTACCAAACGCCGGGCTTCCTGCCATCGGGCTATGGATACTCGCCGTACGGATACCCCCAATATCCGTATCCCCCACCTCCTCTTCCTCCACTGCCCCCTCAGCTGCTGGTGGACCTGAAGGAGACTCTGGCTTCCTGGTGGGCTGAGGCCAAGGCTCAAGTCACCAGGGAGGTAGAGAGCCATCTGCTGATGCTGGACCCGGTTCTGGAACCCTGTCGTCGGAGACGAGAGACTCCCTCCCTCCTTCCTGACACTAGAGGTGAGCCCTCAGGTGCCAGGACAGGGGAGGACACGCTTCCCAGAGGGTTGCCCAAGGGGTCCGTTCCTCCCCCGCGTCAGGAGGAGTCTACTTCTTCTTCCTCTTCGGAGACCTTGGACGATTCCGATGTGTGCCCTGACCCAGACGATGAGCCACACACTACAGACCGTCCCAGGCCTAGGACTGCTCCGAAGTCACCTCTGGAAGATCCTTCTTTTCTGGAGTTACTGAGAAAGATCCAGGCAGTTCACCAGTGACAATCTTTGGAGCCAGATCCACAGTGGAAGAAACTTGCTGCTCATTTGGATCTGCCTGACACTGCTCCAACTTCGATTCCACCCTGGATCAAGCCTCATGCGGACCTTGTTTCCACTGTTTGGAAGCAACCATCGGCATTAGTCCCCCTTCTGAGGAAGGTGGATAGGCTATATCAGGCCGACTCGGCTAATCCTAAGCATCTCAGCTCGTCTCCATCTGACAAGGAATCTCGCCTCCTGGACCAGTATGGGAAGAAGGTGTATGCTTCTTCCACTCTGGGAATAAGGGCCCTGAATTATGTTGCACATATGGGGGATTACCAGAAGGCAATCCTGAGTGAGGTGGAAGCCAAGTTGGACTCCCTTCCTGAGTCTCAGACTAAGCAGGAAGTGGCAGATCTAGTCCGTTCTGCTCATTTGACCAGTCGGCACATACTCCATGCCATGTACGATGCAGTGGACGCTGCTGGTCAGAGCTTGGCTTTCGCTGTAGGTCTGCGGCATCATGCCTGGCTCCGGGTGTCAGGTTTGGTCCCGGAGGTGCAGTTTGCTATCCAGGATGCGCCCTTCAGGAGTTCAGTGCTGTTTGGTGGGGATGTCAAGGACATCATCATCAATCTGCAAAAGAAGGGTACTGCACTAAAGTCTGTGGACTCTATGTACAGGTCCCCTCAGGGTCAGCGTCGCCCTTTCACAGACGTTCTCAGCCCAAAGTGAAACCTCAGGGCAAGCGGGCCAACAAATGTCAGGCCCCTCCGACTGCCAAGCCCCCCCCCGCCCAAAAAAGTGGTGTGAGCTTCAGCTGCGGCACTGCCCCACACCTCCTGACTCCTCTTCTCTCCCTCAGCCTCTGGACATTCCAGAGGAACCAGTAGGAGGGAGGTTCTCCTTCCATCTACCAGGTTGGGAGAGGATCACTTCAGATGCTTGGGTGCTCCAACTGATTGCAGCAGGACACTCAATCGAGTTTCTTCGGAAACCACCCAGAAACTTCCACCCCGGTCGTCTTACTCCCCGGAACAGCTTCTTCTGGCTCGGGAAGAAATATTCTCTCTTCTGCTGAAGTCGGCGATACAGCCTGTCCCAACCCAACTTTGGGGGTTAGGTTACTATTCCCATTTCTTCCTGGTTCTGAAGAAATCGGGAGACATGAGGCCTATCCTAGACCTCAGCTCCCTGAACTTGTTCTTGGAGTACAAGCGGTTCAGAATGCTCTTCCTGCAGAGCCTTCTGCCTTTACTCTGGCAGGGACAGTGGCTTTGCGCACTAGACATGCAGGATGCCTACCTGCATATCCCTATCTGCCCTTCCCACCACAGCTACCTCCGGTTTTCATTTCAGGGGGACCACTACCAGTTCAAGGCCCTCCCATTTGGTCTTTTCTTGGCCCCCCGAGTGTTCACTAAATGACTTTCCGTGGTAGCGGCTCACCTGCGCACCCAGGGAGTGCAGGTTTTCCCATACCTGGATGACTGGCTCCTGGCAGCCCCATCCAGGGAGGAGCTTCTGTGCTCCCTTTCCCTTACCCTGCAGGTCTTTACCAGCCTGAGTATTACTGTCAACCATGCCAAGTCCCATTCGATCTCATCCCAGAGGCTCCAGTTCATAGGGGCGATCCTGGACACGACCTCCGGCATGGCATTCCTGCTGCTGGACAGGGTGGACACCCTCCAAGCTCATGAAAGCCTGCTGTCCAGTCACAGGCAGGTCAGCCCCAGGTCAGTCCTTTGCCTCCTGGGGCTCATGGCGGCAGCTGCTATTCTGACAGTCCCTCACACTCGGCTCCACATGAGAATCTCTCAGTAGACGCTTCGGTCGAAGTGGGATCAGTTGATGGACAACCTAGACCAAGAAGTCTTGGTCTCTAACCCTATAGTTCGGGACTTACAATGGTGGATGGTTCAGGAGAACTTTTGCTGGGGAATTCCCTTCTGCCTCCGACCTCCCTCCCAAACACTGACAACAGACGCCTCTGGAGAGGGTTGGGGAGCCCATCTGGGGGTCTCACAGAACCCAGGGCTCCTGGTCCAGGCTTGAGCAGACTCTTCACATAAACGTGCTCGAGCTCAGGGCTGTGCTGTATGCTCTACAAGCTCTGCATCAGTATGTGCTTCCCGGTCATCTGGCTGTCCAGACGGACAATATGTGCATAGTCTGATACATCAACAAACAGGGAGGAACTCGTTCCTACCCTCTTTGCAGGGAGGCAATGTGAGTTTGGGATTGGGCAGTGCAACACAACCTTCACCTCACGGCAGTTCATGTTCAAGGGGTTGAAAACATGCTGGCAGACCACCTCAGTCAGTCGTCTGCACAGGCTCATGAGTGGGAACTGGATCATGGGGCGGTAGATGATATCTTCCTGCACTGGGGGACACCTCAGGTAGACCTGTTCATGTCTCCTCACAACACAAAACTTCCTGCCTTTTGCTCGCTTGCTCCAGGGTGAGACATTTTTTGGAGAGATGCTCTGTCTCTAGATTGGAAGGACAGATTCGTCTATGCCTTCCCCCGATCCCCTTAATTCCGAGGGTCTTACACAAGCTTGCATGATCCTAATTGCTCCTTTCTGGCCCGGGCAAGTTTGGTTCTCTCTTCTGCAACAGTATTCAGAGGAACCTCCTCTTCCTCTGTCGCAACTTTTGCTGACCTAGGATCATGGGACCCTGGTTCATCCGGGTCTCAAATCCCTTCAGTTGCATGCCTGGCTCCTGCAGATGTAGCTCAAGCCCAATTCGGGGTTTCCCCACTGGTGGCTGAGATTCTGGTGGAGGCCAAAAAGTCTTCCACTAGATCTACTTACACCATGAAATGGAAAAGGTTCTCTATTTGGGCCTCTTCAAAGATTTTGAGACATTCTCATGTCCTGTTGGGAGAATTCTGGACTATATGAACCATCTGTTTGATCTGGGTCTCAGCCATTCCTCTCTGAAAGTTCACATGGTGACCATTTCCGCTTAGCATGTTCCTTTTGGGGACAGAACTTTCGCACAGTTGGAAGTCTCTAAGACCTTTCTTAGAGGGGTTCTCCACTTGAGACCCCCTATTCATGTTCCTGCTCCTCCTTGGGATCTGAATTTCATTCTTGAGAAGCTTACCCTGCCTCCTTTTGAGCCGGCAGCCTCAGAAAACCTGAAGTTCCTGTCCTGGAAGACTCTCTTCCTAGTGGCCATTACTTCAGCTCGAAGGATTTCCGAGCTTCAGACCTTGATGTGCAAAATCCCATATTTGATTTTTCATAAGGAACGGGGGGCTCTGCGCACCAATCCTAAGTTTCTCCCTAAGGTGGTAGCAGAATCTATGCTGAATCAATCAATTGAGCTTCCTGCTTTCTTTACACAACACTCCAATCAAGGGGAGTACCTCTTGCATACTTTGGATGTTCACCGAATTCTGAGACACACCACCACCAGGACGAAGGAGCTCAGAAAGTCTGATCAGCTGTTTGTCTCCTTTGCTCACAAAAGAGAAGGCAATGCCATTTCCAAATAATGCCTATCTAAATGGTTGGCTCATTGTATCACTTTCTGTTACAACAAGTATCACAAGACCCTGCTGGGTCAAGTCAGAGGCCACTTCACCAGGGGTGTCGCTGCCTCTGCGGCTTGTTTTAAGAATGTGTCTGTGGCTGACATATGCGCAGTTGCAACTTGGACTTCTGTCCATATCTTTATGAAACACTACAGCTTGAACATTGCCTCTCGCTGTAGAGCAGGCTTTGGGTTGGCTGTTCTGCAAGGTCTCCTTTCTTGAGACCCTCACAGCCGGAGGATCTATAGATGGGTAGTTTTCCTCCTCCTGTGTGCTTCTCCTTGTTTCAGACTGCTTGGGACTCAGTCCTATATGTAATTACCTACTGCAAGAGCCCTCTCGAAGTAAGATAGTACAGTTACGTAAGAACTTACTGTAACAGTAGATCTTCGAGAGAGGCTCTTGCAGTAGGTAATGCCTTCCCGCCCTCCATCCCCCTTAGCTTTTTCAGCTCCTTTTCCATGGAGGAGCGATCCTTCTCTCTTGTCTTGCCTTTTGGCCTTTGGCGGGGAAAAGAACTGGAAGAAGCGGGCGTGGGGACCGCCCCTTTATACGGCGATCGTTTGATGCGGTCAACTGACATGGGAGCGGTCCCCCGCCAGAGACTGCTAGCTAGAAATTTTTCTGTGGGGCCCTGATGCCTGCCGGCTTCAGTCCTATATGTAATTACCTACTGCAAGAGCCTCTCTCGAAGATCTGTTGTTACGGTAAGTTCTTACGTAACTGTACTTTCCATTCGAACCAATAGGGGTGTGCTGTGAGCACGCCTTGGCCTGCAGCTTCCAACCTGTACTTCCATTCCAACCAAAAGGTGGAGCTGTGTTCGCCATGTAGTAGCACTGGGCAAACTGCATGGAAATGTATGCTAAGCAGCACATAATGAGATGCAAATGTGACTGCCCACGGATTACCTAACTATGCTCATTTGCATATGACAACAACTAGCTTCATGGGTATCGGAAAAAGCATATTAAGCAATTTCTATCTTTTTTTTTTTTGAAAAATGTTTGTATTGTTATTTTGCACACAATTCATTATATCATTTATACATATACTTTTGCTGTCCATTGACCCATAGTATATTGCTGTCTTTTACATACATTACATTACAGGAGAATAACTTTATTTGGTTTCAATACATAGATCCCCTCTCAGTTAAAGTGAATAAGGATTGTTACATAGTTAATCAGGCTATGAACTCCTGCATCAACTATTTGGTTGTCCTCAACTCCATATATCCCATGTCATAGAGGTCCTCTTGTATTTTTTTTCCAGATGTTTGCTTCAACCTCCCTGCCCGTCACCCACCCACCCCATGGGTGTGTGTGTGTGTGTGGGGGGAGTTAACAGAACAGTTTCCATCCCTCCTCCTTCATATCCTCTTTTTACTTTTTAATTTTTTAAAAGGGCCTTTCTTAAGTTTAAGGAGAAAAATCCAAATCGACTGAGGTCTGATATAATAACCAAATTTGCCATTTTCTCATATAGTTTGGTCTCCTACATTGGATCCTGGAGTTGAGTGTTTCTGTATAATATATTTGTTTCATGATTTGTCTGCAATCTATAATAGTTGGTATTGCAGTAGTCATCCAATGCCTGGTGATAGCTTTCTTGGCTGCTAAGTAAAATACCGGAATGAGAGTGTGTTTCCAGGGTGGAGAGTGATCAGGGTAGACATCCAAGAGGACCTGCTCTGCTGTTAGTTCAGTAGTTTCGGATAGACATTTTGAGAGTTCAGTTTGTAATGTCAACCAAAATGGCATTAAGTATGGGCAAGTCCAGAAGATATGACCCAGTGAGGCGCAGTTACAGCCACAGTCACGCCAACACCTGCCATAGCTCTCCAGTAAATATTTGCTGAGAATCTGGGGGGAATGGAAATACAGTATTCTGCACTTCCACGTGAACTCCCGCCACATAGGGGATGAAATAATCTTAACTGCTATTAAATTTGCTTCTGACCAGGATTCCCATGGAATTTCTAAATCAAGATCTTTATTCCATTCAGTTAATACTGGTATTGTAGTTTCCAGAACCCCCTCTCTAAGGACCTTATACAAATTTCCGATCAAATGACTCTCAGATGTCCCTTATAAAGCTGTTATAAAATATTTTAATAGTCCTGGTGCTGGTATCATTAAGATAGGTTGTATGTGTTTACTTCTTAAAATATGGTTTCGAACTTGAAAATAACGGAACTGGTCTGAGTGTCTAAGATTAAATTTTGACTTCAATAAGTCAAATGGGTGGATGCCCTGTGGTGATAGGAATTGGAAGTAATGGGATAAGCCTAAGCTCCTCCATCCTCTAAAGGAGAGATATGATGTTGCTGGAAGAAAGGATTCATTTTCTGATATTAGCTTACAGTACTCAAAGGTTTTACAGATATCGTTTTTTTCTTCTCAGCTTCTTCCATGTTTGATATGTATTGGCTGTTATTCCTAGAAAATCCTTGGAGGGAAGGGATCGTTCATTAGAGGAGAATAATATCTTAGTTATATTGAATAGGTAATTTATGTTGAATTCCAACCATTTCCATGGGGATTTATAGTCTGTAGCCAGCCACATCATTATTATATGGAGAGATGTCGCTCTTGCATATAAAATGAAGTCCAGTAGGTTAACCCCTCCCTGTATTAAAGATAATTTCAGTAATGATAGTCTTATTCTCGGGTGTCCGTACTCCAAAATAAAGGATGAGATAATCTTATCCCAAGACTTAAAGTAAAACACTGAAGGGAGGTTAGTTACGTTTTGAATTAAATAAAGGAGTCTGGGCAATATGTTCATTTTAATAGTGTCTATCCTTTGGAGAAAGGTGAAGAGTAGTGGTGTCCATTTTGTTAAGTCTGACTGAATTTTAATTGTCAGTGGTTCATAATTTACTAATTCCAAGATCTCTGGATTCTGTGGTATATTTATACCTAGGTATTTAATTTTTGTTGTGAGCCATCTGAAGGAAAATATCTTCTTCAGGGTTTTAGAGGGAGTGAAATTACATGTTGGGATTTCTGTTTTTGTATAGTTTAATTTAAAACCAGATATTTCATCATAATGTTTTAGGATCCTCCAGGCCGCAGGTATAGAAGTTTCTGGTGAAGTCAAGGATAAAAGTATACCATCTGCAAATAGACTTGTTTTATATTCCTGTCGGGCTATTGGTATGCCCTCTACATCCTTTGCCTTACGTAAAGCCTGGGCCAGAGGTTCCATATACAGAGCAAATAAACTTGGAGAAAGGGGGCAACCCTGACGAGTGCATCTCTTAATTTGTATTGGGGATGAAATTCCCCTGTTAGTTCTTATATAGGCCTGTGGGGAGGTGTATAAGTTTTGGAGACATTTTATAAACGAATTTGGAAATTGAGAGTTTCGCAGGGTGTCCCACAGGAATAACCAGAACACCCTGTCGAAAGCCTTCTCAGCATCCAGGCTAAGGAAGACTGTTGGGATTTGTCTTTTTAGTACATATTCTTGGAGGATCAATGTTTTTTGGATGTTGTCTGAGATTGTCCTCCCTATTATAAATTCCAATTGATCTGGGTTTATGATTTTGGGAAGGAATCTTTTAATTCTGGCAGCCCAGATGCTGGCGAAGATCTTATAGTCATTGTTTAAAATAGAAATAGGGTGATAGGCTATGGGTGTCGTTGGGTCTTTATGCGGCTTGAGTTTTGGGGTCAATGTGGCAAAGTTCCAAGAGGGGGATTCACCTTTTGCTATTTCATTATATAATGTCCGTAAACTCGGGAGGAGCTTTTGCGAGAATTTTTTATACCATTCGGATATACTGTATATCCATCGGGACCTGGACAACGACCTGGCTTAAGAATTTTAATTGCCTCTAGAATTTCATTACTAGAAATTTGTTCCTCTAGAATTTTTTTCTGAGAATCTTCCAGATTGGAGAGTCCCAAACTGGATAGGAAGATTTCTCTATCCAATTCGGTAGTTACTCCTTCCTCCGAGTACAACTCTTTAAAAAATTTAGAAAAAGTATGAGTAATATGTGAATCCATATGGCCCGTCAACCCCGTAGTTGGGTCCCTGATTTTTACAATCGTGGAGGTCTGTTTTCTAGCGCGTAGTTTGTATGCCAATTTCTTTGCTCCTTGGGCTCCCCCTTCATGTATTGTATGTCGAAGGTAGATCAATGCCTGTTGTGTCCTATTGTCTAAGATTTTTTGAAGGGATGCCTTGGTGTCCCTTATTTTTAAGCAATTTCTATCTTGATGGTTCTTCGGCTAACCCCGCTATGGATTACTTCTAGCACAACACCATATGGAAAGGGGGGGTGGGATCAAGCCCTTTATCAGTCTTCTCAGAAACTCAGAAACACTTGCTGTGTGGTTCAATTTCTTATTTATTTTCTTCCCCCCCTTTTGCTCTGTTAATAGAGCTTGTTCACGGGGATTTTAAACTTGATTTGAATTTGAATCTATAAGAGATATAAACATAATACTAGTATAGATCCTTATGCAAGTGCACTTTATGCACAAAAATACAATTTTAAAAATCGTGTTCATTCCATTAGTGTTCACTGAGCCTACCTAATTCCTTTGATATTCAGAGCACACACTATACAGAATTATGTTTTCATTTCATTCCTAGAAATACAAAGAATTTAAGAAAGCAATTTGTTTTTTATGATACACTAAAATGTTCAGATCCCCACGAATGGGTTATCTATTCTTTACAACATAAAGCAAAACCAGCATACTTAATTGTAGATGTATATCTAATTTTTGGGAATCCTTACTTGAACTTCAGTTCAGGACGTTGTTAGACATACATCTACAATTAGGTATGCTGGTTTTGCTTCATGATAAGTAGATAACTTGTTCATAGACCTCATGACAGATCTTAGATGCATCATAAAAACAAATTATGTAAAAGTTATTTGTATTTCTGGGAATGAAATAAAGACAGTCTGTATAGTGTGTGCTGGGAATATCAAAGGATAAATGAAGCTCAGTTAAAAGTAATGGGTGAACAAGATTTTGAAATTTTATTTTATGCATAAAGATGCCCTTGCATGAGATCTATCTATGTCATGTTATATCTCTTATAGTCATGTTCAAATCAGTTTAAAATCCGTGGTGAACTCGTGGCTGGAGCGGCTAGAGGGAAAATAAAAGGTGAACCGCACAGCGCAAGCGTCAATTTCTGTGAACTGATAAGCATGACCTTACCTTTCAGAGTGTCATTACATATGAGCTTTGACTATAGCAACTTTTTATCCCAGGCTAACCTGTTAGCACTGTACAACTGGGTTAGCCCCGACCAAACTTCTCATCAGCATAGCACAGTTCTGCAGTGTGTGGCCAGCATTGTTGTTTGCAGTTGATGTGAAACATCTCTTTCCAACCACACACAATGTCCTCCACCTGCAACTCTGCCTTGCTCCTTCTCTGTGTCCACTGAGCAGCCGCTGCAGTTTGCACTTCCCTGTTGCTATATTCAGAGGTATCTTAATTCCTGGGCTTATTTAGCACTGCACTCCCAGCTCAGCTTGCCCGGCTTCCTTTACATGCTATATTCAGCAGGTTTAGCACCGGGGCTATTCCTTTTGAATATAGCGGGCTATTGGTTCTGGGCTAATTTAGCATGCCAGGCAGTGCTAATTTAGCACCAGGCCAAAGTTTTGAATATCTGGCCCTTACTCTTTAATTCCTATCTCGGCAGAGCAGAAGATGCATCTCGGATGCTGGATTTGGATGCTTTCATACAACAGGCTCCATAACATGAAGGGCTTGCAGGAGTGAGCTGTGGTGGTGGTGCCTCAGCCTTGCTGATCTTTGTACCACTTGGGGACTTCTGTCTTCCCCATGCTGACTTTTTCCTCATCTTCTGCCGCTTGTCTATCTACATCTGCTCAAGTATGTGGCTAGCACCCCTAGTTTTCAGCGGCCCCCACCTCCCCCACACTCACTCTCCCCTGCTCCCTGTCCCATGCCCTTTTAAAGCTATTCACAGATTTACATGATATCACCCATTCTGGTAGTGCTTTCCATTTTGCTAAAACCTTCTCTGTGAAATAGTGTCTCCTCATTTCCCTCCTAACTCTTCCCCCCCCCTCCATTCTTAGCCTGTGCCCCCTGGTGTCCTTCCCCCCCCTTAGCTTAAAGACCCTGTCTGCCCCTTCCTTATTGATGCCCCTCAGATACTTGAATGTCTCTATCATGTTCCCCCTGTCCCTTCTATCCTCCAGGGTTTACATATTCAGGTCTCCCAGCCTGCTGTCATAGTCTGTCTCCTCCATTCCACATATCATCTTTATTGCCCTCCTTTACATCCTCTCCAGTAGCCTGATCTCTTGCTTTAGGTATGGCCTCCAAAACTGCACACAGTACTCCAAGTGCGGCCTTACCGGCAACCTGTACAGGGGCAAGATCACCTCTCTTCGCCTGGACGAAAACCCCCTTGCTATGCACCCCAGCATTTTGTTAGCTTTTGCAGCCGCTCTCCTGCACTGGGCAGCATTGTTCATGGTCCCTGTTACTATTACCCCTAGGTCCTTCTTCTCCTTAGTGATCCCCAGCTTAACCCTCCCCCCCCCAGTCAGTATTCTCACCTTGGGTTCTTTGCCCTGAAGTGCATTATCGTACACTTCTTTGCATTGAACCCCAGCTGCCAGCTCTCTGACCACTCCTCTAGCTTGTGTAGGTCTCCCTGCAGCTGCTTCTATCCCTCCTTTCCATCCATCACTGCTCTCATTTTGATGTCGTCTGTGAACAGACTTACTTTGCTCACCACCCCGTGCACAATGTCTGATATGAAGAGCCCAAATAATACTGGGCCCAGCACAGAGCCGTGTGGCACCCTGCTCATCACCAGTTTCGGAGTTGAGAGCTCCCATCCCACCACCACCCGTTGCAGCCTCCCACTCAGCCAGCTTGTAATCCAGTTCGTCATTTTTGCCCCATCCGTACATCAGATAGCTCCCCCCCCCGCAAGCAGCCCATGAGGCACCGAATTGAAGGTCTTGCTGAAGTCCAAGTAAAGAACATCCATCGCATGACCCTTATCCATCTCACCTGTCACCCAGTCATAATATTGTATCAAGTTGGTTTGACAGGACTTCCCCGAAATGAATCCATGCTGCCTCACATCCTAGAGGCTGCTGTCCTCCAGGTACGACACCCGTCTTTTCTTTAGTATCATTTTCATGAGTTTGCACACTATGGAAGTGAGACTTACTGGATGATAATTACCCGGTTCTTCCCTTGGTCCGCTCTTGTATAACGACACTACGTATGTCATCCTCCAGTCCAGTGGCACACATCCCGACTCCAGTGAGGTGCTGTACAGATCTGCCAGTGGCTCCTCTAGTATTTCCTTTAGTATTGTGTACATCTCCTGTAGTTTCTTGATGCTCAGTGAATTGCCAGAGTGCTTTGTCCAGCATTTTTTAATCTCATGACTCTCTCATATCAGGTGATGCCCATCTGCACTGAGCACTTGATCTTTGCTATTAACTGCAACACCCTCCTCATTCCATTAGGTGAAGCTGGACATTACTAATCCTCTGGAGAAATGTAGATAGTTATTAAAGCAGAATAGACAAAAAGGGATAGAGCAGCTTGGTAGGTGGAGCTTAAGGGTATAAAAACTCAGGACCACCCATTTTGAGGGAGTTGTCTGGTCCCTTTAGGCTCAGTGAGAGAGGGTTCCACAGAGACCCAGAGGAGACCAGACATTGCCTCGCCTCTTGTGGGAGGGCCTACATAGCAGCAGAAGTATGTAATAGCAGGAGTCCCTACAGAGGCTCAGACTGAAGGCAGTATGAAAGAAGACACTCCATGTAGATGAGATGTGGCCTCCCCCACATCCCAGCTCCAGTTGCAGCTGGCTGGAGAGTGCTTGCTAGGCTCAGGATACTGGTAGTATCCCAAGTCTGGGTGTGGTACTTGTCCTTACCGGATGATGGCAATATTCCAAGTCTGGTTGTGGCCCTTGTCCTTACCAAGCTAATTCTGCAGAGCACAGAATCTGAGTTTGGAAGTGAAGTGAGTTCACAATCCATTCGTGATATGAAGCAGAAATGGATATTAAATGTAGTGGAGCTCCAGAAGAAAAATGTTAGCACTAATTGATGAGTCCTTATCGACCTAAAGAATCATATGCAATTTTAAGAAGATGCTGCGCACACCGTGGTGTACTGATCAAAGGCTCTGGGGGCAGTAAAGAAGCATTGTTGCACCCAGCTAAGTGAGTCTATTGTATTACTTGAGACTGAGCTAACCATTGTCCCAGTGTGACCTATTTGTCCACAGCAAGGCCCATAGCCTGGGCCTAGGAGTGGTTGAGTGTATGGAGGCCAGCTTTAGCAAGAAGGAAAAGGCCAAATCGGACCTGGTCATAAGGCAGGATTCTGTGAGTCCCCCCCTCTTTCAGACCTGTGGGGGTAGTGTCAGATGCAAGACATAAGTGATTGTAGTCCCCCTGCCCTGGATGAGAAGTGACATTGTGCCCCTAGACACAGGGTGAGGGAGTTGGCATACATAACTTTCTTGCCATTTGCTGACTCATTGTTCTAATCACTCATGAAAGTGTCATGAAAATGTGCCTTTTTGGCCTGGTGGCACTGAGTGTTGAGGCACTGGACGCCTTACCTAGTGCTACGCTGGCGACCCAGGTTCGGGAACAACCTTGGGTCATCTGGGTGCCCGCACAGGGGGGGAGAAGGAGGAGCAGGAGTGAGCAAGCCAGCAGGCTGCTTTCCTCTCCTGGGGGTGGTGGGGGTTGGTTGTCGCCCCCTCCCTGTAGTTCTGCACCTACCTGGTGGAGGTCTGGTGGGTTGCATAGGTGGGAGGGGGCGGCAGTACAGGTAGGTGGAAGGGACTGTGCTTGCACCACAGTGTGCGTGCATGCTTCCACACACACGCACAACCATGTGCCAGGGCCTCGGGTGGGAGAGGGAAAAAACGCCTGCAAAAATACCATGAAATGTATATGGGAAAAAAAAAAAGAAAAAGTGCCTTTTTGTTGCCAGCAATTTGGTAAGAAACGAAAGCTGGCAGGTTCAGATTTCAAATCCATTTGCAAGTGGGTGAACATCACATGGTTTGGGAGTCAATCACAGAAAATGCTTGAGCACAGTTGTGAAACAACTTGAAAACCAAAGAGTTGGATACACATTTTTCTTATTATTTTTTAGTGCTGGAGAACTGGTTATTTCTGCTTCCACTGTCTGTCTAGTATTCTCACATTGCCAAGCCAGCTTTAGTTTTCCTGCAGGTTCCTTCATCCCAGCAGCTCCCCACTCACTATGAAGACTCATCCTCCTCCAATGTGGATGCAGGGACTTCTCGAAGCAACTGGGTCATGGGTATATTGGAAACATCATGATGCCACACCGTCCCACATTTCTTCTTTATAGCCCCTCCCCCTCTAATTGAAGTCCACCTCGGTGTTATCACTCATGATGCCAGTGCCATTCCAAATACCACCAAAACAGGTGCATGTCCAGCAGTGTGAGTGCCTTCCTCCCCCTGGAGTCACCTAAACTGTGATAAGGACGTCATAGTATAGCATTGCACTGATCAGTAATAGTACTGTACAAATTACCAGTATGGACCCTGAACAAAAACACTAATTAGTGGGCTGGTTTTGTTAGTAGATGCCTAAGGAGGATCCCTGGCATAAAAAAACGGTGTAGAGTCCTTTGCAGTTTGATGATGATAACATTCCCAGCACATCACTCATATATGTGTTTTGTTACTATTTGGCGAGTTTTTTTTAATTTTCGCATTGTTTGCTCTTTGTCCCAGTAGATGGCATTTTGTGTAGGGCTTCCTGTACATATTTTATATGCCAGTTTCAGATCCTGTGTTGTCTTGCAAGTATGCTTATTCCAGTTATATTTGTGTATTTTGTTAAGTGTGCTTAACCTTTTAAGGAGTCAGTGGGTATGTCTGCATCCATTCAATATTTTTTATGGAATGACAGAAATGTTGTAATGTGCTAAGGATGTTTTCTGGGTGTTGGAGCAGCAGTGCGTGTCAGTGAAAAATCATACCTACTGTATGTCTTTTTTATTCTGTTTCCATTGTGATTCCCTGTTTTTTGTCTCCTTTTATTATGTTGGCGTGCTTGCGCAGCCAACATCTTGCAGTCGTGTAGATTTGGAGGCGCGGTTGCTGTTGGGCGAATGCAGGGCACGCACCAGTAGGTGCGTCCCTCATTCCCCAATCAGCCTGCATGTTGGCGCCACACCATGCATACTAATGTGGCGAGCACATCTAAGGAAAGGTTTACTGCAATGCGTGCAAAGCTTGTCACATGCAGCGGACCCTTCCTACGTGCTTCGCCAGCTGCAAACATGGCGGCACAGTGGCCACTAAACTGCCGAATTCAGGGGTGCCCAATCCCACCAGTTGGCTTACCCTGCCCAAGTATGTGCTGACGGCGGGGGAGCCCACTCCCCGCGGGCAGAATGTGCCCCCTGCTTTCATTGTTTGCCGACAGGGATGGCCAGTCCCCGTCGGCATCCATCCCCCCTTCTCACTTTAATGTGCCAATGGGGAAGCCCACTTCCCATCGGCATGATGTCCCCCCCTTCTTCTGTGCTGACGGGGGTGCCCAATCCCACATCGGCTACTGTACCCCCAAAAAAAAAGAAACCACCTGTAAAAGAGAAAACCATCTGCGATGTTTTTTTTTCCACCTGTAAACAGAAAACGATCCCTCATAGTCTCTCTACCCACCACCTGCACCCATCCACTATGCACCCTGCCTCCCCACACCTCCCCTCACCCCATACTTACCTCCAGAGCTCAGCACGACAATCTTCGGTGGACCAGGAACACGTCTGCACTCTTCAAAGCCGACTGCGAACTGAAGAAATGCCGGTAAGCTGTATAATGAAATAAATGTTTTTTTTTTTTCAACTTTGTTGCATACCTGGGGCATTTTTTGGAATTTTTTCACCAAATTTTCAACATGGGGGTTTTTGGGACCCCTCCTCATGAATTATGTCACTGTTATGACGTTAATTGGTCCTGAAAGGTGATTTCTAGTCACTGCACAGAATTACCTTTTGGGACGATTAACACAGGACAGTGGCAGTGTTCATAGGGTGGGCTCTCAAAAAAGCCTATGTTACCATTGTGAAAAAATCAAAAAAAATGGTTGTTTCTGGGTATGCTTTGCAGTTACTCACGCATGCTCGTAACCAAATTCGCCATATTTTCATGCCAGATTTTCAAAATTGTCATTTTTCTACACCTCCTTGTGAACAGTACAGCTGTCATTTTTCACATCCTGGCCGAAATGTGTTTCCGGCGCACAATACCGTGGTCGCTGTAGGAAATCAGTGTTTGGGGAAGATTACAAAAATGACAGTGACACTGTTCATGAGCAGAGGTCCTAAAATGCCTATGTTGAAAATTTGGTGTAGATACTCCATAAAATGACTGTGTTACGACTGTGCATTGCACAGTTTGCACGCACGTTCGTAACGTTGTGCATTTTTACTATTTTTACTCTGGATTTTCACCATTGGCATTTTTCTACACCTTTTGATGAACAGTATAGCTGTCATTTTACATATCCTGCCCGAAATGTGTTTTTGCACGTCCGGCGCAGAATAGCGCGGTCGCTGTGTGAAATCACTTTTTGGGACAGTTTGAGGAAATGACAGTGACACTGTACATGACCAGAGATGCTAAAATGCCTATGTTGAAAATTTGGTGCCGAAACTCCATAAAATGACTGTGTTACAAGTGTGCGTTGATTTCACTAATTCTTGTAACTTCAAATTTGTACATTTACATGCCACATTTTCACTCATACTGCCATTTTTTACACCTCCTTATGAACAGTACAGCTGTCACTTTTCACATTCTGCCAAAATGTGTTTCCGCACTGCACTACCAGTTAACACGCCAGCCAAGAACAAATATTCGCATTGACAAATGCTTGTTGTAGCAGTGTGACCGAAACCGCTTCTTTTTCTTATGACTGCACTAGGATGACCCCATAGGAGCATAAATATTCTTATGAGCCTATAGAGACATAAACTGGCAGCTAATACAGTGGGTGTTATGCTTGGCACCAGGACTCTCCAGGCTAGAGGAGTTGAGGTCCTGAGCCAAAATCTTGTTCCTGCAGCGACAAGATTAAAAAGAGCCTTACCTGGCACAATGGTCATAGAATGCACAAAGACAGGCTGTCACATCACCAAGGCCAAAATGATGAGGTTGACAGAAATTGTTAATTTAGTAAGGGATGACAAATTTTACAAATTTAGCATAAAACCAATGAAGTTCAATTAGCAATTCTTGACAAACACTATTCGAAGAATGATGAAGTTTTAGTCCTCAGTGAGGAAATCTGTGTGCTGTGATAGTGGGGAAAATGGAACTGAGGCAGTTGGGACCAACGCTATGCTGTGTCCATACACAGCCTGTAGTGTACATCATAGCTGTGCACTAGCATTGCAGGTTCCAAATGTTTGGTTCTTGCAGGGTCCTAGTGTTTCTGGGCTTAAGAGCAGAGCGTGGCTTTATGTAGGATATTGACTCTAGAAAGATCTCTTGTCTCCATGCTCTGGCAAGTAGAATCAGCATGGCTTGAACTGACAGCATGCTACTTGATCCACTAAGATATTTGAAAGTAAGCTTTCAGAATGCATCCAACCAGTGTAGCCTGGATCTGGATCTGGACAGTGCAGTATTCATATCCTCAGGCTCTGCGGATAGTGCACATAATCTTAGGAAGGAAAAAGAGAGGGAGCACATAAAGGAGTCAGTCATAAGTCTGGGGAGTGGTGGGGGCCAAATTGGTGGAAGAATTCAAGAGGGCTCGGGACAAGCATATGGGGCTGAGTGTCGGGGAGAGGGTGGGGGCTGGCAAAGAGGGGAGGTGAAGGGGGAAAAAAAAGGGCAGACTAGATGGGCCGGTATGGTCCTTCTCTGCCATCAAGCTTCTATGATTCTATGAGAAAAAGGCCAGTCATGGCACTAACCACACTCTCCTTATTAGAAAAAGACCACAGTCTCAGATATGTAGTTTTAACAAGTTTTACTTGATGCAAGGGAATTTTTACCCTTCCGAGTGCAGGTTACAGAGTGCAGTGCAAGGGACCTGTGTGTGTGTTCTTCCAATCTATGTAGCAAGGGAGCAATGTTTGCAACTTCTGGTTTCAGACTGCAGTGCTGTCCAGGCAACAGGACCAAATAAAAATAAACTGTTGTTCAGATTAAGCATTTCAATTATTGAGAGCTGGATTATTTGAAGGATAAACTGTTTGACTAAAATGTGGATGTATGGGACAATAACCAGTGCTGTGCAGGTGTCCTGTAGTGGGAGCGAGAGGATGAAACTGGCACTAAAGATGATGTCATGTTACACAAGATGAGAACAAAAAAAGAGAAACACTCTAAAAGAGGGATTTAATGATTTATTGTTGGTATTAGGTGTGTGTGTGAGTTGGGGTGGGGGTTAGATTATTAGAATGTGTTACAATTGCATCTTCAAAGTAATTTAAGTGAGGAGTGGTATCATGTTTATGTTTGCTTGTGTGCATGCACAAGAAACATTATGTGGCAGCTTAGGTGAGAAGCAGATTGTGGAGGTGCGGCACTGTGGCAGCCAATGCTGGCATTGCATTTGTGGGCTTGCCACTGTTCACCCAATGCAGGCTCAGTGTCCTGATGACACTGGTTCTGCAGAAGTGCCACCAAGTTGAAATGATTTGGCCACTGCAATGAGGGTCCGCCTCGTCATTGCAGCATCAGCCATTCCGCTGCAATGAGAGAGCGACCTGTCATTACAGGGTGGTACCTTGCCTGGTTTAACATGTCCCTAAACATGGTAGTGGCATAGCCACTGCCTCAGAGCCTCTCATGAAAGCCAACTGACTGGAGTGCCCAATCCCCCTTTCGGCATGCCCCCCAGCCCAGTTCATTTGCCAACGGGAGAGCCCACTCCCCATCGGCATAATGCCCCCCCATTTGTTGTGTGCTGAGGGGGTTGCCCAATCCCCTCAGCATCACATCCCCCCAAAAAGTTGTTCTTTGCTGACAGAGGGCCCAAACCCCATCGGCATAAGTCTCCCCACCCCAAAAAGGTAGGTGGCACACTAGAAGCCCACTCCAGTGTGCTGGAAGCAAGCCTGCGAAAAAAGACATTCCCACGACATTTTTTTTGTTTTTCTCCCTGAAAGAAAGGAAACAGTCCCATGCTGGTTGGGTCCCTTCCCCCAACCCGTACCCACCCACTGTGCACCTACCTCCCCACCCTCCTCACCCCATACTTACCTCTGGAGCCCGGCGCAACGATCTTCATGGGACCGGGAACACGTCTGCACTCTTCAAAGCCGACCATGAACTGAAGAAATGCTGGTAAGCTGTATAATGGTATAAATAGGGTTTTTTCAACTTTGGTGCATATCTTGGGCATTTTGGGGAATTTTGGCACCAAATTTTCAACATGGGGTTATTGGGACCTCTCCTCTTTCATGGTGTTATTCGGTCTCGAAAGGTGATTTTGCGGTTACTGCATGGAATCACTTTTCGGGACCAATTAATGAAACGACTGCCGTGAGGTGGGCTCTCAAAAAGCCTATGTTGCAAATTTGGTGAAAAAAATCCAAAAAATGACTGTTTTACAAGCATGCGTTGCGGAGTTTCCACGCATGCTTGTAACTTCACGAATTTGTAATATTTTCGTTCCAGATTTTCAACATTGGCATTTTTCCACGCCTCCTTATGAACAGTACAGCTATAATTTTTCACATTCTGGCCGAAATGTGATTTCAAACTTCTGGCACAGAATAGCACGGTCGTTGTGGGAAATCAGTGTTCGGGACACATTAACAAAATCACAGTGACACTGTTCACGAGCAGAGGTCCTAAAATGCCTATGTTGAAAATTTGGTGACAAAAGTCCATAAAATGACTGTGTTACGAGCGTACATTGCGCAGTTTCCACGCACCCTTATAACTTAAAAATTTGTAATATTTTCACTCCAGATGTTCAACATTGGCATTTTTTCAGACCTCCTTATGAACAGTACAGCTGTCATTTTTCGCATCCTGGCCAAAATGTGTTTTCGCACTTCCAGCATACAATAGTGCAGTCGCTGTGGGAAGTCAGTGTTTGGGACAGATTAAAAAATCACAGTGACACTGTTCATGAGCAGAGGTGCTAAAATGCCTATGTTGAAAATTTAGTGACAAAAGTCCATAAAATGACTGTGTTATGAGCATATGTTGGGCAGTTTCCACGCACCCTCAAATTTCACGCATTTGTAATATTTTCACTCCAGATTTTCAACATTGGCATTTTTCATGCCTCCTTATGAACAGTGCAGCTGTCATTTTTCATATCCTGCACGAAATATGTGTTTACATATCTGGCGCAGAATAGCACGATCGCTATGGAAAATCAATGTTCAGGACACAATAAGAAAATCATAGTGACAGTGTTCATGAGCAGAGGTCACAAAATGCCTATGTTGAAAATTTGGTGAAATAATTCCACTAAATGACTGTGTTACACACATGCATTGCGCAGTTTCCACGTATGCTCGGAAGTGTGAGCATTTTTAATGTTTTCACTACAGATTTTCAACATTGCCATCTCTTCACACCTCCCTATGAATGGTACAGCTGTCATTCTTCACATCCTGCCCGATCTGTGTTTTCATACATCTGGCACAGAATGGCACGGTCGCTTTGGGAACTCAAAGTTCAGGACACATTAACAAAATCACACTGCCACTGTTCATGAGAAGAGGTCCCAAATGCTTTCATAAGGTGAGGTCACAAAAAAGCCATGTTGAAAATTTGTAGTGCAAATACCAACAAATACCCGGGGTGTTAGGGTTTCTAACCACAACGTTCCACCCTGTACAGACTGACATGCATCAGGGGTCTGCCTTTGGCTTGCTGACTGTAATACTCATGCCATCCCACCCCAACCCACCAGCCAGTGACAGGCATTGAGGTGTGCCTTGGACTCTTCGGCCCCAGAGTTCATCCCATTCTCCTATACTGCACCTATTTCAGCATATGTCCTCATGGAATGGGGTGACTGTAAAGCTGAACACCTCAAGGCACACCTCAACACGTGTCAGTGTCTGCAGGATAGGGTGAGGCAACATGGCATGAACGTTATGGCCGATGACCCAATCACATACCCCAATGCCTGTCCATCTCTGCAAGGTGGAGGTGGGGTTGACGTGACATTCAATATTTCACTGCCATTCCTACTCTGCATCTGTCTAACTCTTGCATTTCCAATGCTAATACCAGCAAGCAAACATTTGGCATTGACAAATGCTTGTTTTTGTTAGCAACAGCACTTGCTCGGGTACATCACAACTGCACCCCCATTCAACACAAGTAACTACATAAACTAAATATTTGATTCTATCACTTTTTCTCTGGTTTTGTAACTGCGTGTGTCAATGTGCCAAACATGGTCTTATGACTTTTGTTGCTAATTTTGCTCTCCAAGCATGCAGAAACTCCTGCACATGCCATAATATACATCACAGCACCTTCAAACCCCCTACGTCTATTAATTCCCTCTGTGCTCATTCACACTGTACAACCACAACTGAAAAGACCACACAGGTTAGACATACAGTACATGCTGAAGTTTTTACCTCATTTCAGAGGTCTCATGTACCAGTTTCTGCCTCTCCTGGTTCATGCTGTTCCTGAGAACAGAGCTGCCCCAGCATTAGTTTTGTACCATTCCTAGCATGCTATCAGAGGGCACTACCCTCCAAATCCTTCTCCTACGAGTCCACACCAAAATCAATTTGCCATATAGGACAAAACCAGCAGTGACCTTAAACTATTTTAATGCTATTAATTTAAGCTCCCCATATCAGAAATTAATAACACTAGTACTACATTTATTACACAGCCAGTTTGATAGAACACTAATGTCCTGTCCCATCTCAGCAGCTACCTCCCACCCACCATAGTTTGAGACTGTGAAAGTCTTTTTTTAAAGCAAGAAGTACCTAATTAAAGGAAGACTTGATCCATTTTCAGCAAGCTGAAGTCTATGTGCCCCTAGTTGAGTACTATCTCCGGTCACCAGGCCGCCAAACTCTTTCTCTCTAGATTGCACACACTGACCCCATGACTCCTAATGAGCAGAGCTCTCAGCTACAGCTTGCTTCAACTACTGGAAGATGACCTGAACCTCACTCCGACTCCTTGTGCTGATTTACCAAGGCCACATCAACCCCACATTACTGGACCGCTGCCACCTGAAACCCCAGGCTCTGCTCTTCACTTGTGGGCTCCTCTCTCTCTCTCTCTCTCTCTCTCTGTCTGCTCCCCAGTAGTAAACTCGCTACTCTCTTGCTCCAATGTTAATCTTCTGAGTGAATGAATTACAAATCACTCTTGTTTCAGCAGCCCAGACATTTAAAGAAAGCACCCCTTGCTAGCCACACCCACTACTGGATGCAACAGCAAATCAGGAGCAGTGAGCACCAGGCAACCTGGTTGAGATCTGTATTGTTAAGGTTCACTCCGCTTTGCTGCAGCTGTGCCCCCCCCATGCACCCCCACACACACATGAACAAAGGAGCTGCACCAAGCCTGCAAAAGTAGTGAATGAATTCTCAGGCTCACCAAGGCAAGACCAGCTGCTGCCACAGTGCTGGGACCGGACCACATGGCACAGGATGAATGTTAGTAAGAAATTCATGCTGGAGACCGGCTTTTCCGGGGGGTGGGGGATCAGCTATGTAATGCAGGTAGGGGTGGCTGTTTACTGCACTACCAGGACACTGGAGGACAGGCGGCTTTCATGGAGGCATTAGTGCATACCAATTAAGAATGCAGCACAATGTGTTACTAATAGAGGAGCTCCATGATGGGGAAGCTATAGCACCCTTAACCCCCCCCTCTAAATCCGCCTATGCATGATGGAGGTAGAGAGCTGCAGTGAAAAGACAGCCTCATCAGCAAGTGTGCACTCCCGTGGAGTGTTTCTTTTTTCTACTGCAGCTGTGAGCCGCCAATGGAGCTGTCAGACGAAATTCCAACTGTAAGGTCTGGTCCTGGGAAGTACTGGGGGGACTGTAGCAGGTGTTTTGGCTGCTCACAGATCAGTCTGTTTTCTGTCTACCATGACACATGGCACATCACCCACACAAAATGACACACGGCATATCAGCTCATGCAAAAGGTCTTGTTGAACTTGACCGAAATGCAGAAAAGACTGCGTGACCACAATAGACACTTACAAGCTACCCTTGTTGGCACCTAAAAAATTAGTATATAACAATATAGCAGTAGGGTTTGGAGCTTATTTTGGCATGCTGGTACACTTCTCAGATGTTGGTGTTCTATTTTTTTTTTTTTTTTGAGACCCCCATCCAAACATGCCTCCTTGTGCTTTTGTGGATGCGGGTTGGGATGTCGTCATGTTAGGAGTTTGTTCATGCTTCCCCAACAACGTGCCTGCCTATTAGAATCGGGAAGAGTCGATGAAAAAATGCACATTTGGAAGATGGAACACTGTCAAGTGAAGATCCTGAGGGTGCTATTGTGTCAAGTGATCACCCACTGTGGAATCCTGAGTGACACTGACCCATTGAGACTCAAATCTCACTTTTCAAACCGGAAGATCCCTTGTTTCCCCTTGGCTCAGTCTTTTTAATGCTCTCACCTCAACGGCTTTGAGTTTGGTCCCTTAACATCTGTTAAAATGAGACACATGTAACCAGGTCACCGTAGATATTGTGGTTACTACCCCTGCCTTGAGGGCTTGAGAGGCCTGGGTCATTAAATTCACAACTGGGAGGTTAACTTCCAGATAGTTTTAAATTGCTATGCCTCCACCCAGAGATTAAGTTTAAGTGGGTCTGGTGTCAGAGCAGTAATACCCCCTGGGATGTAGTACCTAACAAAATCCCCACAGTGTCTCCCACAGGGCAGTGACCAGAGGGGTGCAAGAGCTGTGGTTGCAGTAGGGCCCACACTGTTAGGGGGCCCACTGCCTCAGAGGTCAGCATTAAGAAAACCTTTTCTCACAGATGAACTTGCAAGTTTCACTTTGGAAATCGCCTATCCATTTAAAACTGGGTCTGTCAGCAGTGGTGTCATAAGATTCCAACTCCAGTTTCACATGTTGGGGGGGATACAGAACAAAGACGCAATAGGGCCCATTACTCAACACATCTAATCTTGGTGCAGGGGTCCCCAGGAGGAGCAGGAACAAATGACATTGTTCAGGTCTTTGATCATGGTACCAGCAAGGATGACGTGGGGGCAGCATGGACAAACTAAGTATGTTCAGCAGGACTGATACAAAAAAACTCAAGCTATAAAAATGTTATATGCGCTAATGGTTATTTTACATTTATTGGTGGGGTGGTGGGCCCCCCCAAAATATTTTGCAGTGGGGCCCTTACAGTTGTTGGCACAGCCCTGGTCGCCCCACACATGAAATGCCACAGTGCAACCACAATTTCAAAAAAATTCAACTAAAGACACTCTACTAATAACATACTCACAAGTCAAAATTAAAATAATTAACAGAGGATAATGACTACGGTTCAGTTAATAACTGTGCTGTAATTACCTCACGTGGTTGTCAGGACAACACAGTAAACCTTGAGAAGTATATTGGTGTCCTGGCAACCACGAGAGGTGATTTTAGCATGGTTATTAACCGAAAACTAGTCATCATTATGTTTGCTTGCACGCATGTGCAAGAAACATAGTGCCATCATACGAGTTTTCTAGAGGTGTGTTAGCCTCTTCCAATTCAGTCAGTGTGTTTGCAGGCGCTGTCGCAGTGCGCCAATCACTGCTGCAGCTGTCTATGACAGCAGGAAAATGCAGTAGCATACAGTTGAAAGGGAGAGCTCCGCTTCAATGAGCAGAGCTCTTCCCCCCCCCACACACACACACGCAAGCACGCATATTGCATGCTGATGCGCGCCCCCCCCACGCACACACTGTGTGGCCAACGGGGGTGCTCAATCCCCCGTCAGCTCCATGCCCTCCCCAACAACAGCTGTCCAGGTGCCGCGCTGGGAGCCCACCCCAGCATGGCAAGAACTGTCATAGCCAACGGGGGGTGCCCAATCCCCCATCGGCTCCATGGCTGCACGCCCCCCCAAAAAAAGCTTTCCATGTGCCACGCTGGGAGCCCACCCCAGCATGGCAAAGCATGTTATGGCCGACGGGTGCCCACCCCCAGCCCCCAAACAGCCTTTTTTCAGGCTGCCACGCTGAGCCCACCCCAGCGTGGCAAACGCCCCGTCATCTAAAACCTGTAAAGAAGAAAACTTCCCTCGGCAGTCTCCCCACCCCCCACAACCCGCACCCACCCACTGCGCACTCCTGCCTCCCCACACCCCTCACCCCATACTTACCTCCGGAGCTTGGCGGATTATCATTGGTGGACGGGAACACGTCTGCATTCTTCAAAGCCGACCGCGAACTAAGGAAATGCCGGTAAGCTGTATAATGGAATAAATAGGGTTTTTTCAACTTTGTTGCATATCTCAAACATTTTTGGGAATTTTGGGCCCAGATTTTTGACATGGGTTTTGGGACCTCCTCATGAATTCTTGCACTGTCATGGCGTTAATTGGGCCGAAGGGTGATTTCATGATCACTGCGTGAAATCACCGGGACCACGTCTTTAAAGCGACACTGCCAGTGTTCATAAGGTGGGCTCTCAAAAAACCTATGTTAAAAAAATTCCTAAAAATGACTGTTTTTCGAGCGTGCATTACGCAGTTCCTACGCACGCTCGTAAGTTCGCGAATTTTCAATATTTTCACTCCAGATTTTCAACATTGCCATTTTACCACACCTCCTTATGAGCAGTACAGCTGTCATTTTTCACATCTCACCCAAAACGTGTTTCCGCCGCATGTAGTGCACAATGGCGCAGTTGATGTGCAAAATCAATGTACTGGACACATTAAGAAAATGACAGTGACACTGTTCATGAGTAGAGGTCTTAAAATGGCTGTGTTGGAATGAGAAACTCTAAAAATGGCTGTTTTACGAGCGTGTGTTGTGCAGTTCCTCATGCGCGTTCGTAAGTTGAATTTTCAATATTTTCACTCCAGATTTTTTCAAAATTGCCATTTTACAACACCTCCTTATGATCAGTACAGCTGTCATTTTTCACATCTCACCCAAAACGTGTTTCCGCCCATGTAGTGCACAATGGCGCAGTCAGTGTGCGAAATCAATGTACGGGACACATTAAGAAAATCACAGCAAGACTGTTCATGAGCAGAGGTCTTAAAATGGCTATGTTGAAAATTTGGTGAAAAAATTCCTAAAAATGACTGTTTTACGAGCGTGCGTTGCAGAGTTCCTACGCATGCTCGTAAGTTTGCAAATTTTCAATATTTTCACTCCAGATTTTCAACATTGCCATTTTACACACCTCCTTATCAGCAGTATAGCTGTCATTTTCACACCTTGCCCGCGTGTTTCCACCCATGTAGCTATAATGGGCGCGATCGGGTGTGCGAAATCAATGTATGGGACACAGTAAGAAAATCACAGTGACACTGGTCATGAGCAGATGTGTTAAAATGGCTATGTTGAAAATTTGATGAAAAAAATCCCCAAAATTACTGTTTTAGGAGCGCACGTTGTGCAGTTCCTACGCACGCTGGCAAGTTTGCGAATTTGTAATATTTGCACACCAGATTTTCAACAGTACCATTTTACCGCACTTCCTTATGAGTAGTACAGCTACCATTTTTCACATCTCACCCAAAATGTGTTTCCGCACATGTAGCACACAATGGTACAGTCGGTGTGAGAAAACAATGTTTTGGACAGATTAAGAAAATCACAGTGACACTGGTCATGAGCAGAGGTCTTAAAATGGCTATGTTGAAAATTTGGTGACAAAACTCCATAAAATGACTGTTACGAGTGAGCATTATGCAGTTTCCACGCACCCTCGTAAGTTCATGAATTTGTAATATTTTCAGTCCAGATTTTCACCAGTGGCATTTTCACACCTCCTTAGGAACAGTACAGCTGTCATTTTCCACAACATGGCTGAAATGTGTTTTCACACTTTCAGTGCAGAGATCTTCGTGGTCGCTGTGGGAAATCATTGTTCGGGACAGATAAAGAAAATCACACTGACACTGTTCATGATTGGAGGTCCCAAAATGCCTGTGTTAACAATCTGCTGTAAAATAAAAAATCCCCAAACTAGTTACATTACAGGTGTCGTTGTACTGTGTTTCTACGATACGCTCGTGACTTCACAGTTTTTTAAGATTATTAGCAGATTTTCAACATTGCTATTTTTACACCTCCCATGAACAGTACCGCTGTCATTTTTCACATCCTGTTCGAATGTGTTTTTGCACCTGTGGTGCCAAAAGCCATAGTCGCTGTGCAAAAGCAGTTTCGGCTAACAAACTGATATTGCCACTGTTCATGAGGTGGGGTCACAAAAACATGTTGAAAATTTGGAGTGAAAATACTAACGAATGCCTGAGGCGTTCGGGTTCCCGACCATAACGCCCCACCCTGTAGAGAATGACAGGCATCAGGGGTGTGACTTGCGATTCTTGCCTGTAATGCTGATACCATTCCACACCCTGCAGCCAGTGAGAGGCATCAAGGTGTGCCTCGGACTCTTCGGGCCCAAACGTCACCCCATTCTCCTATACCGCACCCATCTCACTGTATTTCCTGATGGAATGGGGTGCGCATAAGAGCCTAAGACCCCAAGGCACAGTGACACTTGTCAGTGTCTGCAGGGTAGGGTGTGGTGAAATGGCGTGGTCGTTATGCCTGACGACCCAAAGGCACACCCCAATGCCTGTCACTCTCTGCAGGGTGGTGGTGGGGTTGGCTTCAGTTCAATACTTCACTGCCATTCCTATTATATAGCTCTGTAACTTCTGCACTACCAATGCCAATGCCAGCAAGCAAACATTCGGCATTGACAAATGCTTGTTTTTATAGTGTATGGGCAAAAACAGACAAAATCTCAACATAGCACAAGTTTAAATGAAGATAGTCCTTACTTTTTCTTGTTTCCCCACAGCACCACTCTCCCTTATCCCAGCTGTCACCACCGTGGTCGTTCTATGTGAGCCACTACTTCAAATCTGCACATATGCAAATCCACTCCCATTGTTATGGTATCATTGCGATGTAGCCAAGAGGGGGTTAACAACCTCTTGATGTCACAAAGATAACACAATAACATTATACGAACACACAAACAGACGAAGAAGCCAGCAGAAGAAGGCCATTTGGTCTATCAAGTCTTCTTGTATTGCAGGGTCCACAGCTCCCCACTCCTCCCATCCTCCCTACCCATGATCCTTACTTTCCCCCTATATCTATCCCAGCCTCTCTTAAGGCTGCCCACTGTCTTCAACAAGATGATCTCTTCCAGCAGCGCATTTCAAATGTCCACCACCCTCTCTGTGAATAAGTGCTTCCTGACCTCCCATCTAAACCTCACACCCTCCAGCCTAAGACTGTACCCCCTCGTGTTATAGTTGCCACTCAGCTTAAAGAGACTCTCCTTATCAACCTTATTTATCCACTTCAAGTACTTGAAGGTCCCAATCATGTCCCCTCTCTCTCTCTCTCTCTCCTGTATAAACTGCTTGATTTTGGTGGGTAATAAGGGCTCCCATTCATTATAAAATATTTATTGGAGGATATTTATAAGGGGATGGAGTATGCAAATCAATGCAGTTTTAGCAGAGCTGTTGGCACCAGTGCTGAAATTAGTTGCCCAACTAGACTCTGCCTATAAAACTCACTTTCAGTAGTGCCTATAAAACTTTCAGTAGTGCCTATAAAACTAACTTTCAGTAGTCCCCACCCCCACCAGACAGTGCAAGTACAATTTAAAACCTGCTTGTCAGTCTTTGCCATCTGCACTGGGAGTACTTCTCTCTCCCCACTGGTATCAGTATTAACCCATAAATATTTTAGGGAGCTCCTGGTGCTTCACTGAGTACTCACTCATGGAAACAGTGCAGGCCGATTGATATTGCAGCTGGTTTGCTGGCAGTGATGCACTTTAAAAAAATAAAACTCTTTTAAACTCAAACCCTAAATGCCGTGCAATTGCTTAAATGGCAGCCTCAAAGTGAGGTACTTGTAGATTCCGGCCCAATGGCCAAATCGGAAGATTGGTATATAATCCCTAGTTGCAGGGCAAGCCCTGGGAGTACTCACGGTTCTGGTGTTGGGCTCCTGTTCCTCCATCTCTGCAAATGTGGGCCTCTCTCAGGCTATTAATCAGGTAATCACTGTTCAGATGTGCAGGTTTCAGGTGCCTCTGGGTTGGAATCTGGCTTTCTGCTTCAGCAGTTGTCTGGACCTCTGTGGCTCCTCTCTCCTTTTCCTCCACTGGTCAGACCTCTATCAGAACCAGAGGCTACACATCAAGACTTCCAGACCCCAGTGAGAGATGCTATTCAGTGATAGGGGTAGCAGTGATCAGTAGGTCCCTATAAGCTAAGCATCTGGCCCAGTGGTGCAAAGGGCTGAGGCACTGAGCACCTTACTTCTCGCTATGCTAGCAGCCTGAGTTCAGGAATGATGGTTTGATTTGCTGGGGAGGGGGGCTGGGAGATGATTGAGTGGCTGCCAAGCAACTCTCCTGTCCTGGATTGGGGTGGTGAGCCTTCCCGGCTCTTGGCTGCCACCAGGTGGAGGCCTGGTGGCAGCGCCAACGCACAGGAGGTTGACATACATCTAGGTGCTTAGAAGGGGCTGCAGTTCTGGAGCACACATGCGCCTTCATGTGCTTGTATCCTCTGAGTTGCTGCAGCTCCGGGAACCTGGGTGAAAAACCTGAGGAAGAAAATGGTGGACTAAGGACTCCATGATGACTTACCCAAGACACCACAACCCACTGTGTCACCTATGGTCCAAGGGGCAATTCTGGATGTGAGTCTCTGGGAGGACGGCCCTCCTCCCTCAGTTCCATCATGGGGGGAGGATGGTTGACGGTACCTGGGAATGAGGCCAATAGCCACCCAGTTTGACCATGGAGGATAAAAACCTTGATTAAAAAAAAAAGCTAAGCTGCTGGGGTGGGGGTGGGGGGAACATGGTAAGTTGGGTATCAAACTGGTTGAATGAGTAGCTCTCCGTCCCCCCCCCCTTGCTGCTGGAGGTCTGATTCTGAGCAAGTAAGGAGACTACTCAGAAATATATTTATTTATTTATTTTTTGATGACCGGGTAGGTGCACTAGACACAAGAGTGATTATTTTCAGGCATGACCCGGGAGGTCAACAACACAGAGAGATAGAAATACATAGGATACAGTGACAAGAAATATGCAAATACATCACAGTCAGAGGTGAGACAAATTTAAGACAATATTTGTACTAAGGCACGTAGAAGTGTAATTATACAAATAGAAGGTAAGTGCCCATGTGTAAACAGTAATAGTAATATCAACATTTAAAAGTGCAGAAAAATTGCCATAAGGTAACATTACATTACATCTGGCAGAAACTAAAAACAGCTAATTGGAAGGAGGCAGGGAGGGAGGGAGGAGGTAAATGCTGAGATACAGCCTAGCAAGAGTGAGGAGGCACGAAAGAGAGGGAATGGGAAAAGAGGGGGGAGGATAGAAATAATAGGGAGACTGAGGGGAGGAGAGAAAATAAGGGGGAGGCTGAAGAGCAGGGTGCCAGCTCACACCACAGAAGGGGAGGAAACAGTGGGCAACTGGGGCAAAGGGAGCTACGATCTATGGTGGGTTGAAGCAGGTGCAACAATCACGTGTGATAGAGAGAGAGTGGTGCCTTTTCTTAAAAGTAGCATGGTTTGGGGCCAGGCGTACGTCTAGGGGCAGCAAATTCCAATAATAGGGACCTACGTGTGAGAAATTTGATTTCCCTTTGGTAGTCCTACATCTAGGGATACTCAGCAAGGAGAGGTCAGAGGATCGGAGACCGTATGAGATGGGCTGGGGGGGTCAGCAAGGAGGCGTGATAGTTAGGCATACTGGATCGCAGTATACTGTCTATAAGGATCCCCACAGAGAGGAGCCGATGTGCAATAGGGGAGGGCCAGTTTAGGTCTGAATACAATAGGCAGTGATGTCTGAGTCTAGAGTATGCAGAGGCATAACGGCATATATTGTTGAAAGTCGTGTCCCACCTATGAAGAGTAGCCTTAGATGCATTTGTATAGATTACGGATCCATAAGAGAGTGACAGGAGTAGGATTACACTAGCAATGGCTGTCCTAGCAGAAGGGGTAAGAATATGACTTGTTTTGTAGGCTAAGCCTAGTTTGGCATTTACGGCTTTACAAGAGGCAGTTACATGGGTATCATAAGTGAGGGATTCATCGAGCAAGACACCCAGATATTTAAAGGAGGTTACCATCTCCAGTGGGGAGCCATCAGCCCAAGAGACCCGGAAAAATTTACGGCACTGTTTTAGTTTGATAGAGGATCCAAAGAGCATGGTCTGGGTCTTTCCAGCGTTGAGAACAGGCTTGTTTTTGGTGACCCAGGAGCGAATATTTCGTAGGTCCACAGAGAGCTGATGATTAATAGAATGGACATTTTCAGAGCTAGTATAAAGAACAAGTTCATTGGCATATAGCAATGATGAACAGGAGGATATATTTTGTGTTATATGATTAATAAAAATCGAGGAGAGGAGAGGTCCGAGGATAGATCCCTGTGGTACACCAACATTAATAACTGCTGTTTCGGAGACGGACGAATTGAATTTTGCAACATGAGTTCTGAGCTCCATCCTATGTATTTGGTATACTATACCTTCCCATTCTCTAGAAGTAGGTGGCTCACTAATTAGCTGCCAAGATTAATATGGCCAGTATGAGCCTTGTATTACCCCTAGCTAATTCATTTGTAAAGTTTAGTATAAGGGCTAATTCTGGCATCAGGGTCCCTATCTCTGGGAACAGTTCTCCTAATGCTTCTCCTACCTGTCTCCAAAATATTTCCAATCTAGGGCAGCTGCAAAATATGTGTGAATGATTGGCTATTTGTTCTCCGCACCCTCTCCAGCATGCCATATCTAGTTGTGGATTATATTTTCCCACTATTTGTGGGGTTCTGAAAAATCTTATCAAACATTTCCACCCAAATTCTCTCCAAGTAGAGGATCTTGTAATTTTATGTACTGTTGTGTATATCTCTTCCCACTTCTCTTCCTCACAATTGATACCCAGTTCTTCTTGCCATCATTGCTGGGAATGTGTCTTGATCTTTTTCTGGTTGCTTGTTAGGGTTTGGTATGTTTTGGAAATTACATGTTCTGGAATTGCTATCTGTATTGAGTTAATTATTAGTTTTGTAAAGTGGTGTATCTCACTTTGGTCCCAATCGTTTCCTAGTTGGCTCTTACAGAAATGTCTTATCTGTAGGAATCTAAAAAAATGTTGTTTTCCTACTTGGTACTTTTCTTGTAATGTCTGAAATTGACAAAAACTCCTTGTTCATATAGTAGGTAGAATCTGTTTAGGCCATGGTGGTGATACCTAGTGAAATTATAATCCTGTCTGATGGGTTCAACCCTAGGATCAGCCATTATTTTTTGTAGGAAACTAATTTTGGGATCATTCATTTTTTTGATTATTAATCTCCATACTTTCAATAATTGTCTGGTTTGTTTAAATCTGATCTCATTTTGCATAGCTGATCTAAGTATATTTTGTCCCAAAAAGTATTTCTCTATCCCCTCTGGTTGAATTCCTCTCTCTATTTCTTTCCAGTGTGGGTCCGCCATATCATCCAGCCATTGTAATATGTATAATTACTGCTGCCTGTGCATATTGTTCTAAATTAGGGAGGGCTAGGCCTCTCTTTGTTTTGGGCATCTGGAGGATTTTGTATTTTATTCTCGTTTTTTTCCCCTGCTGTATAAAACAGGATATCATACCATTCCATTTTTTTTAAATCTGTCTGTTGTGGATATATCGGGAGGGTCTGAAAGAGGTATAGGAACCAAGGAAGTATATTCATTCTGATAACTTCTATTCTCTGGTTCAATGAGAGAGGTAATGGGTCCCATCTCAGGAAATCTTCCTTGATAGATTGTAATAATGGATCATAATTTACTACATATAAATCCTGTGTTTCTTTTGTTAAAATTATCCCCAAATATCTAAATTTGTTGCTTTTCCACCTCAGTAGATATCTTGCCTGAGTTGATTCACTTGGTTGATAATTTAAACATAATGCTTCTGTTTTACTTGTGTTTAATTTGTACCCTGAGATGGACTCCATCTCTCCCAGAAGGGAGAATAGTTTTGGTACAGAGGTTTCTGGTTCAGTTAAGTATATCAGTAAGTCATCGGTAAAAAATGCCATTTTGTGGTTGGTGTTGAGTTATTTTATCCCTGCAATTCTTTCATTTTCTCTAATAGCTTGCACTAGTGGTTCTACGTATATTGCAAATAGTGAGGGGGATGGGGCAGCCTTGTCTAGTACCTCTATTTAGGGGAAAGCGGGCTGAAAATTATCCATTTACCTTTATCATGGCTTCTGGGGATGTATGTATGTTTTGTATTATGTTTAAGAAGTTTACTGGGAAATTGAATTTCTCCATTGTGTATCTTAAGAATCTCCAGGAAACTCTGTCGAATGCTTTCTGGGCATCCATACTTAGCAGTATAAAGGGTTTTTTGTCTTTTTTTATCTCTTCAAGTAAGTATACTGTTCTTTTAATATTATCTGCTGTGTGACATTTTATAATAAAACCTGCTTGGTCTTTATTTATAATATGGGGAAGCATGCTTTCTAATCTTTTAGCTATAATGGCTGTAATGAATTTGTAGTCCTGGTTTAAAACTGAAATAGGCCTATAAGATTCACAATTCATAGGGTCTTTATCTGGTTTGAGTATTGTCAATATATTAGCATATTGCCAACTGTTTAGTATAGGGGAATCATTATCTTGTATGGCATTAAATAACTTGGTTATTGATGGGAGTAAAATGTTCTTAAATGTTTTCTAAAATTCTGCAGTATATCCATCTGGGCCAATCTCATCAGGGTCCCGGGTCGCAGGCAGGCGCTGGCACATCAGTGCCCGGCTTGGCGTTCTGTCATCCCCGGCTCTGAGAGGATTTTTCCCATGTTCCCCCATGGGACGCTACGTGCATGCGTCAAGGCGTCTGCTGGCAACAGTAGCATCCCCAACCCCCCTCTCCTTCTGTGAAGGAGCAGCCCCCTAGGCTGATTGGCTGTCGGCCTATGCCACAACCAATCATACCCCAGGACACCAGCTTGCTGTCGCTTCCCCAGCCTCTCCATGAGGAGTTACGCTTGCTGGCTAGAGTTCCCCACCCCGGAGAAGGCGAGCTGTCTCTGGATGCTCCAGCCTATCTCCCCCCCAGCCAACCCCCGACGACCCGGGCTCACTCCCGAACCCGGCTCGCTGGCGTGGTGTGAGGTGTGGCGTCCAGCGCCTCAACTCTCAGTGCCACCGGGTCGGGCATAATTTAAAGTTTTTTAATACATTATGTATCTCTTGAGGGGTAATTGGATGAGTTAATAGCTTACTTTGTTCCTCTGTTAATTGAGGTAACTGCATTTTTGTGAAAAAACTTTTTGTATTCTTCCTGTCCTGGTTCTTCTTGTTGATGATATAGTTTTGAATAATATGATCTAAAGCCTTCTAGTATTTCTTTTGTTTTATTAAGTATTTTGCCTTGTGTCGGATGTTTTAATTTGGAAATTGTTGTTAGTGCCTGTTGTTGTTTTCTTAATCTATAAGCAAGTAATTTAGCTGCTCTGCTTCCCCCTTCATAATATATTTGCTTCACATACATCAGGGCTTGTTCAGTTTTCTGGTTTAATATATCATGTAATTTTGTCTTTACCTGATTAATCTCATTAAGCTGTTTAATCTTGTCTTCCCACTCCTCTGCATGATCCTGTTGTAACTTTTCTAATTCATTTTCCAACTCTTTTTGCTTTCTGTCTCTTTTTCTTTTGATGAGTTGCACATGCTATAATTTCTTCCCTTAATACTGATTTTATTGTACCCAATAGAGTTCCATCTTGAACTTCTTCTATTGTATTCTCCTGTATTATTCTGGGAATCCACTGTTGTATTTTTTCTTTAAATTGTTTGTACCTAATTAACATATTATTAAACCTCCATTGTTTGATCATTACTTCCTGTTCTGCTTCTAGTTCTATTGTGATAATTGCATGATCTGATAGGTAAATTGGGGAAATCTTTGTCTTATGTATTATGTCCAGAGATTCTGCTTCCACCAAAAAGTAATCTATATAAGAATAGGTGTTGTAGACCCCAGAAAAGTGGGTATATCCCCATTCTGATGGGTGACAATGTCTCCAGGTATCGATTAAGGCTAGGTCCTTTATTAATCTCTTGCCATGTTTCTGTCCCTTAGTCACTTTGGGGGTATTAGAGTTTGAACTATCCTTTGCTGGGTTCATTGGAAGGTTTAAAGTCCCTTCCCAATATTAGTTTTGCTTGTTTAAAGGCTACTATTTTGTCAAAGACTGTCTGGTATACTGTATTCTCTGATCCTGGAGGTACATATATAGTTCCCACTGTGTGTGTTTGGCCCTCCCAATTTCCCCTTCACCAAGGATAGCCTTCCCTCTCCATCTTGATATGATTCAAGTATTTGGAATGTCGACATTCGAGGAATAAGTATAGCTGTTCCCCTCCTGCGCCCTCTTGTGTATGTACTGGCCACTCCTCCCGTCATTCCGTATTTAAGTAATTTCTGGTATTCTTCTTTTGATAAATGTGTCTCTTGCAAAAGAATAATTTGGGGATGCATTTTTTAAGGTGAGAAATGATTTTGGATCTCTTTATAGGGTTACTTAGCCCATTGACATTCTGGGACACCACTTTCAGGGTTTTCTTAGTCTGAGACATTGACATTCATTAGAAACAAAAACTCTTTTAGCATTCTCTGGTATCTATTACATTGCATTGCTTCTGTAGTGCTTATACTCCTGAGTATTTTCACTTCTGGACTACTTTTTTCAGACCAACTTCTCAACCATCTTTGTTCTCTTATGATTCTGTACTTTCTCCTATTTTCTATCTCCCTCCTACCTGATTGTCTCTTTCCCTCTGTGTATTAACTATGTACATTGTGACTTCCAATGTCAGATTCCTCCCTGACAAGGATGGAATAATCTGTCTAGTTTGGGCAATTTGCTTTATGCTGTAGGCCCACCCCGAGGGTTGTACATATCCCTCAGAATGTAAATAAAAATAAAATTGGGTCTTATCCTGGTTCCCTATCTGGTCTTCTGGTCCCTTAAAATAATTTACAAAATAATGTGTGTAATTTTCAACAGAAAATATAAGATAACTAAGATATTGTATACAAGTGCTTAGCTCTGGTCGTAGCATCGCTCTTCCCCCCTTCTTGATTTCTAGGATATACATTGTGTTATTTTCAGTAGTCTGTGTCTTTCATTTAAATTGTCCTGAATTCCAGTTTCCATCTTCTTCTGTAAGCTTCTTGCCGTGTTATGTCTATTATCAAATTAGTTTGTTGCTAGTTTAGTTCTTTCTTTCTTTCTCTTAGAGCCATTCTATAAAAAGTTCCCCTTAATTCTTGGCCTTTGAGCAGAGCACGCCCTCTGGTGGGTATTTTTAGTGATCGCCCTCTCCTCCCTTTGGGAGGGCCTTGATCTCCTTAACCAGCCCTTCATTCAAGTTTAAGGCAGCCCACTAACCCGACCGCCCAATCCCTGTGGAGTATTCCAGGCCCAGTCCAGGTGTCACCCCCAGGTGTTTCCACTGAATGACCCTCTGTTTAACTGGTCCCATTCTTCATACTCCTCTCCCTTAAGCGCGCCACCACTGGAGACTTATTTCTGCATTTATCTCCTCGGGTGCACCCGCCCTTACTATTTAACCTAATTCTATATTTATTTTGAAATGCCCATCAGTAAGCAAAAAAAGCAGCGATCAGCTCCCCGGTCACTCTTCTTCAACTTTTAAGCATTCTCTATTTGTTTAGTTCAGGGCTCATTAGCACCTTCCCCGAGCGCGATCTTTCATACAAAGCCTCCTTAGCGCTCACTAGTGAGAGTAATTTCTAGAGAATCCCTAACCAACCTCCCAGGGCCTCCTCACCACTTATGGAGACATTCATGTACTTCTCCCCGCGGATATGCTCACCCCTGACCCAGCCTGGTTTCTCCCCTCCCAGTTAACCACTGCAGTCTAGGTTGAGGGCCTACCTCCTCAAGGGCTGAGTTTCCCCTTCCCCTTGGTGCTACACTCTAGCTCTTCGGCCTACTTATTATCTAGCAAAACTTATCATTATTTTTTATTTGCAAATTGACCCAATAGTCTCTTTATCTCATCTAGTACTACTTGCTGTGATTCTATTCCTGGTCTCTTCTCTTTGTTCAGTCCCAAGTTTAATCCGAATGGTTTCCCTGGTAGTTTAGTGGGTAATTCGAATCCTCTTTCTCTCAGGTCCTCCATTGCTCTCTCTACCGTATCATATGCAATCTGTCCACTTGGATATTGGATTAATAGTCTAGATGGATAAAGTGCTCGTAATTTCAGCTGCAGTTGCCTTAAAATTGGAAACAAAGGTACATATTCCCTTCTTCTCTCTGCATTGTTACTCTCGCATAGTCATTATCAAAATAAAGTCTCTGTTTTCCCCTGAATATTTTCCCTTTTGCCCATGCTTTCTGGAGTATCTTCCCTTTAGTGCAGTGACTTAGAAATCAAACTATTATTGAGCGAAGATGTTGCTCTGGATCTTGAGGTTTAGGGCCAAGTGCTCTGTGGGCTCTCTCTATTTCTATCGTAAAATCTTGTTCAAGGTTTAATTCCTCTCTTAGCAAATTTTCTATATACCCTCTCATATCTCTGCCCTCGCTATCCTCTGTAATTCCGTAAATTCTTATGTTTTGGTGTCTCTGTCTATTTTCAGCATCTTCTTGTCTCTCTCCCAGTGTTTTAGTAATATTGAGAAATTGAGTTATAGTTGTTTGGATAGTCGCAATCTCTGCGACCTGTTCAGAGTCATTTTGTTCCAGCGACTTTACTAGGTTTTGCAAATCCGATACATCGGTGCGTAGGAGATCATGTTCTGATCGAAAGTCCTGAAAGTCCTTCTTAATTTCTTGTAAGTCAGTTATTATTCTATCGAGTTTGTTACATAAGACTACATCTTTGTTTTTTAGTTTCCTACACTTAGATTTCTTTCCCGAAGACGTCATCAGGGCCTGTGATATTTCTGATGTCTCAGAGTCTGATTTTTCAGCTCCTGATTTCTCTTCTTCTATTGGTAATACTTCATATCTGTTCATGGTTCCCTTTTGTGTGTTTGATACCATCTGTAAAAATGTCTCCATCTATTAGGTTTTGTCATGAAATTCTGACTTTTTGGTAGTTTTGGGGGGGGGGGGTCTGAGCAGAGCTCCGATTCTAGGCTGCCATTAGGTCCAGAGCTGCACCGGAAGCGGGTCCAGTCCTTTTTAATGTCTTTATAAGTGACATTACAGATGGACTGGAAGGAAAAGTATGCCTCTTTGCAGATGATTCAAAGATCTGCAACAGGGTTAATACACACGGCGGCATGGAAAGGATAAGAAGAGACTTGACAAAGTTGGAGGAATGGTTAGAAGTATGGTAGCTTGATTCAATGCAAATAAGTGCAAAATAATGCACCTGGGAAACAAAACCCAGGGTAAGAGTACACAACGGGGGAGGTAGTAACAACAACAGAAATGGAAAGAGACCTGGGGGTAATCATATCAGATGACCTTAAGGTTGGCAAGCAATGTGAGAAGGCAGTAGGGAGGGCTGGGAGAATACTGGGATGTATAGGGAGAGGCATCACCAGCAGAAAACAGGAAGTTGTTATCCCTCTGTACAGACAGTTGGTGAGACCACATCTGGAGTATTGCGTCCAGTTCTGGAGACCGCATCTCCACAAGGACATAGACAGGATAGAGGCAGTTCAGAGGAGGTCAACTAAAATGGTGCAGGGTCTGCAAGAGAAGCCATATGAGGGGAGACTAAAGGAGCTTAATATGTATACCCTTGAGGAAAGGAGGGAGAGTGGGGACATGATAGAAACGTTTAAGTACCTCAGTGGAATCAACAAAGTCCAAGAGTGTAGTATCTTTCAGAAAAAGAGATGTGCAAGAACAAGGGGACACAATTTGAAGATAGAGGGGGGACGGCTCAGGGGCAATGTGAGGAAATATTTTTTCACAGAGAGGGTGGTGGATGCATGGAACCACCTTCCTGAGACGGTTGTGGGGTCTAAAACTGTGGGAGAATTCAAGAATGCATGGGACAGACATAAGGCAATTCTTGTGGGGGGTAGGAAGAAATAGGCTGTTTGTTAAATAGTATCTGCAGCTTATCCAGTAGGTAGGGAAATGGGCAGACTAAGTGGGCCAAGCGCTCCTTATCTGCCATCAAAGTCTATGTTTCTATGTAATGATAGGAGGCAGAGGGTGATAGTAAATGGTAGACACTTGGGGTATGGGAGAGTGACTAGCAGGGGGCCACAGGGATCAGTACTGGGACCAGTACTCTCCAGTAGCTTCATAAGTGACATTGCTGTGGAACTGAAGGGGAATGTGTGTCTTTTTGCAGTTGACAGAAAAGTCAGCAACACGGTGGACACTCAGGAAGGGGTGGAGAGAATGCAAAGGGATCTGGGGAAACTAGAGGAGAGGTCTAGGGTGTGGCAGCTGGGTTTCAGTGTCAAAAAGTGCAAAGTCATGCACAGGAGTGGGGAAACCTGAGAGTTGTGTATAAGATGGGATGTTACTGACAGTCGCTAAGCAAGAACGGGACCTTGGGATGATCATATTTGATGATTGCAAGGCGGAAAAGCAGTGTGACAAAGCAGTAGGCAGGGGCAGTGGGTTGCTGGAGTGCATAAGGATGGAGATTTTCAGCAGGAGGAGGGAGGTGGTGTTGCCACTGTATGGCCCACTAGTGAATTCTCACCTAAAGTACTGTATCCAGTTCTGGAGGTTGCACCTCTGCAAGGACATTGACTGGGGGAAGCGATCCAGCAGATGGATACCAGAATGGTGCAGGGATTGCATGGGAAGCTATACAAGGAGAGGCTGTAGGAATGCAACATGTGCTCCCGGGAGGAGAGGAGAGAGAGAGAGAAACATGGCTGAGGCCTGTAAGTACCTCACAGGGGGTGAACAAGGTGAAGGTGGCATACTCTTCAGAAGAGGAAAAGCACCAGAACATGGGTGCCTGCAATTAAGCTGGGGTTGGGGGGGAATTAAGAGGGGTGTGAGGAAATACTGCTTCACTAAAAGGGTGGTGAACAGCTGGAACAGCCTGCCAGAAGAGGTGGTGGGGGCTTCAAGCATGCGTGGGATAGGCACTCATGTATAATAGGCAGAGGAAAGGGAGGCAGTAGGAACACCAGAGACTAAATAGGGTCTGAAGTGTCAGAATAGGCAGGGAAAATAAGGCAGAATGGATGGGCCAACCGGTCCTTTTCCATTGACAAATTCTATGTTTCTGTGTAACTGAACCTGTGTTTTATACAGTATCAGCAATCATTTGTCACCCTGGTTGACCAAGGGCTGAGTATAGTTTGGGGAGATAGCGATCATAGTGCCAGAAGAGGAAAATGATTTGAGAGAGCAATTTCAAGCACCCTCAAGCCATCTCTGCAATGCAGTAAGGCAGTAGGTAAAGCAAGAAAATGCTGGGTTGCATGGGGGGGTGCAGTAGCAAGAGAAAGGCTGTTATACTGCCCCTGCACAGAACCCTGCTGCAGCTGCACTTGGGGTACTGTGTCCAGTTTTGGAATCCCTACCTGAGGAAGGACATTGAGCAGGAGGCAGTGCACATCATTGATCATTCAGGTGCAGCAGGTGAATTCATGTGAGCAGAGACTGGAGAGCTAAAGCCTGGTCAGGTCCTGGAATATGGAACCTACTGATTTAAAGGCAAAAAATTATTTTTTTTTCCGACTTTATTTCCTCCTTTCACGTCTTGGGGGAACTCTCTCAGGTATCCCTTCCCTGTGCCTGCCTGCCTGAGATCTGCTGTGGTCCTATGCCCTTCTCTCTCTCTCTCCCCCCCCCCCGCTGCCAGCACCCCCAGTTTGACCTGCCTGGGGAGGGTAGCCCGACCACTTACTTGGGCTCCTTAAGAGACAGACTCTAGCAAGTGGATGGGGCCCGGGTGGAGGAGCGATGAGGCTCGGCCCAGTCAGATCCGGCACTGGGCATGGAGGAATGGTACCATCACCAATCCCCACAAGCCGGGTATTTCCTCTTTTTCTGTTCCACCCTCCCTTGCGTGTGCACCCCCCGACGCTAGGTGCAAGGCAACCCTGCCAGCGTCGGGCACGCTGTTACATGTCCGTGCCTCTGTGGCTCCCCCAGTCTCCGACAGGAGTCGCCGGAGCACCAGATAGCCCAGAACCCTCCCCCTGGGACAGAACAGCTGCCCACCAGGCACTCTATCTGATCCCTCCCCTGCTGACCCCTGGCACCCGAGATCGCTCCTGAACTCGGGTTGCTGGCATGGCATGAGGTGTGGCATCCAGCACCTCAACCCTCAGGGCCACTGGGCCAGCCAGGCAAAAAATTATTTACATGAATTTCAGACTGCATTATGAAAATCTTTATGTATCACTTGTACATGCTACACTTGACAAAGTTGTAATGTACTACCATTGTGTAACCTTGTTTTTACGTGATGTTTCCCCCCATAAACTACATGTATTATATTTGATTGTACAGGGCATCTTGTTGAAAATAGGAATTTTTTTTCCTTAATCATTTGTTCCTGTACGAAAGTAAAATGTTATCATCATCATCAAAACATGTAATGTACAGTACTTACTGCAGACCATGAGAGAAAGAAAGGACATGATAGAGACCTTTGAGGGGCATTAACCAGGTGGATGCTAGTGTTCCATTCAGGTCCAGTGAAAAAAAGAACACAAGAGGAAATGCCAGCTAAATAGCGAAGAGGGGAGGTCGATTCAAGGGGAATGCCAAGAGGTATTACTTTACAGAGAGGGTGGTGGAAGGCTGGAATAATGTGCCAGACGGTTGTTTATGCAAAGACTGGGAGGAGCTTCGAGGGGAGGAGGGGGGGACCAGGGGCAGGTGAGGAGGGATGGGGTGTTGATGGAGGGACATGAACCTATAAGGCTCATGTACCTCTACACCAGGCAGACTTGATAGACTTCAAGTTGTTCTTCTGCTGGCACAGTTCAATGTTTTTGTATCACTGGTAATTCCGGTTAGAGTGCCATTAGCTGGATTAATTGAATTATTCAGCTATGAAATCCTATATAAGTAGTTCTGTATGTCTGTCCAGCCACTGTGACTAAAACAGGGCCTTGTGACCTAGTCAACCTCCTGGTCCAACAATAAATAAATAAATAAATATAATGTTTCAGCTATTACAGTTCGCTAGAAATACATTTTATTATCTTTTTTTTTCCAAAGTTTATGATACATCTTCAAAGCTTGTCTAAAAAATGGGTTTAAAAGCATTGCCTGTCTGCAGCTGACCTCACAGTGCCTTTGTGTATGACATCATAGGGCTTACTATGACAACAGACTGCGGTGCCATAGACAGCAATTGTGAGGTCAGCTGGGGCATTACATCTGTTTGAAAGACAAAGTTAAACAAGTACTGCATTATTTTAAATATTTAGCAGCTCAGTAACAGGAGAAAGCTAAAAAAAACAAATTTGAAAACACATGAAACATAACTTGTATGAAAACAGCATCATAGGGTCCTTCCCCCCCCCCCCACACACACTTTGCCTTGTACTCCCTTTGGAGCTTTGGCCCTCACTATTTTGCAGTCCTCTCTGTAAAATCCTCTGCTGGTTAAGCTGACTGCACTTTCCACTTCTCCAAACTATGGGACTCTCTTCCCATTCCCATTCCTGCTGCTCCTTCCTCCCTCTCTCTCAAGTCACTCCTCTGTGAATTCATTACTCAGTCCAGCAGTTATCTCTGATCCAGTGATGTATTTTGCCACTCTGCAATTCCTTTCCCCCACTACCCCTACCCTAATTCATTTCTTCCTGCCCCCTTAGATTCCTCCATCTTTCCCTGCTGAACAAAGTGAGAATGGTGCTTCATTCACCCTTCAAACTTTAATACCGTACCTAGTAGTGCCTTGTTCATACTCCACTTGTGTTCCAGTTTGCACTTACTGTACATCAGTTGGTGCCCTTCAGATGCTCTACCTTGCTCATCTTGTTCATTATGTTGCTACTTAATTGTTTAACGCATATTTTTATTTGTGTAACCGACTGTTGTACCTTATTGCTGTACTCTCCTCATTTCCCATCCACCTAAGACACATCTAGAAATGGGCTATAGTGTATGGTGGAACACTGTTCCGCATGGAAATCCATGCCTGGAACAGCGTTGTTGTCCTTCACTCGGTGCGTCACGATCTTGTTGTGCTGCACCCAGTGCGTCACCGGTGCAGCACAACAAGATCGAACACATTCGCGCATGCGCAATAGAGCGGCGCGCACGGCAACACGGAAGGCGCACTTTGGCGGCAGACACAGAAGTAAGCTTTTTTCCCCAGTGTTCACGACTGGCATTTATGGTTGCCCATACACTATAAAGACTGTGTATGAGCAACCATACCTAAACAAAGGCAGTTTTGCGATCTTGAGGTTTCCATGTTAGCGGACCTCTCAGGCTATGCTCACCGAGGTCTCAGGTTACCATGAAACCTCTCGACAAGAACTGTTTTGTTGTGTATGCTTGCGCATACACAATCCTCTATATTTCAGCTCAGAGCGTCTTTCCTGGTGGAGCTTTTGAAATAGATAAATAAAGAAGAGTTTTTAGCTTTTCATTCTGTTAAGAGTCACTCATTATTTAAGGTCAGTCACTGGAACTACAGATGCAGAAAGGGGGCTTGATTGCAGGAGCAGTTTGTGTTTCCCCTAGGATCAATGTCTGTCTGTTGTTATATTGTATGTGTACAGGTCAGAGACTGAGATAAAAAATGAGGACATTGTGAACAAGAAAGAGGACTCGTTTTCATTTCTCCAAGGATCATTATCTGTTTGTCCACTGGCATTTGTTTTATTTACATGTTGAGAATTGGTACTAAAGATGGAGTGAGGGATATAGAGAACTGAAGGGGGGGGCCAGTTCTCGGGTGTTTCCCTAATTATCACTGTCCATCTACTAATATATTTACAATTCTGAGTCTGGAACCAGATATGGGGGTGGAGGGGGCTAAAAGGTTGGTGGGATCACAGTATGTTTCCTCAATAATCACTATCCATTTGATGGTCTGTTTGTTTTTCTGCTGATAACCTTTTGTTAGGAGAATGAGTCAAATTCATAGGAGGGAATAAAGGATTGTAGGGCAACTGGCATTTCCTAGCAATATCAGATGATATTTGTTTACGGGTCTGGAACTGGAACCAAAGTTGTGGGTGGAGAAAAAAGGATTGGAAGTAAGGCCAAGTTTGTGTTTCCCCTATCATCTCTGTACCCTGTATATGCTGATATTTTTGTGCAGATCAAGGACTGGGACTGAAGATGGGGAAGGGGTCTATTTGTGCTTTTTAAAGATCAATGTCTGTCAACAGTTGTTTAAAATGTCAGGACTGGGATCAAAGATGGGGATGGGGTAATCAAGGATTGGCTGGAGGAGGGGGTACCAGTTCAAGTGTCGGATCCAAGATTTTTAAAAGGGTCCTGCAGCAATAATGAATGAGGACAGACTAAAAGGGGTTGAGTTATCAGCAAGCTGGCAGAAAATGTCTGTATCCAGTACCTTGTGCAGAACATGATAACTCTTGTTAATGGCTCATGAGAAAATACATTTTTCAGTGTTGGAAATATATTATGTTGGACTGGTTCTATGCCGTGTAAATAGCCAAAAAGGTACGGCTGCCACAGGATCTTTAGTAGTACTGGATCCACCACTGCATATTTACAGTATTTACAGGTCTGACATCCAGAGATGTGGAGAGAGATGAAGATCATTGTCTGTTTGTCATGCTGATATTTATTTACAGGTCAAGGAAGGACTTTGGCCAAAGATTAGGGGTGAAGAATTCAGGCGCCCCCAATGTGTGGCGTTTCCCACACAAATCACTAACTGCTAATACATTGCAAGGGCCTGGAACTAGGACCAAAGATGAGGGAGAAGGGGGATCAAGGATTATTGGTCACTGTTTGTATTTCTGTATTGTTCCACATTATCACTGGCTTAATAAAACTAAGCAAAAAACTGCAATCCAATCAGTCAGTTTGGATCCTTGTCTGCAAATAAACTCTGTAACCAAGTCATGCGTGAAGATCCAGATGACCTCCTCATACTACCTGCACAGAATAGCCTTACAGCAAGTTTTTAGAATATTCCATATTTACACAGCAAGCATTTTTCTTTGTGCATCAGCACCTGTGCTGTGCTGATTCTATGTTGTGGTAAGTATCGAAATATTAAATTAGGTAAAAAAGTAAATAGCAAAATGTAATCAAGTTGATAAAGGTGGCTGTAGTTTAAAAACACATTAAATTGTAACTTTTCTATCCACTTTGCAATTGAAAAATTGATAAAATGTTATATTAGTTGGAAAAGCATGTCTTGCCCTTTCCCTTCCACCAGACCCGCCCCGGTACCCAGAGTTTCTTGAATTCTTCAGGAACTGTAACCTGAAACAAAAAAAAACAGGCTTCTGTGGTAGTTTAATGCATAAAAGTAATGCCTCTCCCCAAGGACTGCAACTGGCCTTTTGATTTTCTTGTGGGCACTGAAATAAATGTCCAGTTCTGGACTTGATCTGTGGTATGGTATCGATAGCAGTTCCCCCAATCCTGTTACTCATCATCCTAATTCAATCAGTATTTCTTCTGCTCTGATAGCAGTCTTATTTTGCACAAATACTCAATGAATCCTACATATAATGGCTCCAACAGGGGTTGCCCCCAACACCAAATATGATTCTATTACCTTCTATGAAAGATGTAAGAAAATGTCCCAGTCATGTGGTGCAGATTGCACCCCTTAACCTGATTGTGCCACATACACTACACCTCTAAAAAAAAGAAATGGATTGCTACAAAATAGTTAACAATAACTCTCCACAGTTAGATCAAAATGACCACCAACTCTGTTGCATTACTAAACTGAAACTGGCAATCCCATATCAGCTGATTACCGGTTTCAGTTCTACATGCAACCACATCAGCGGCAGTTTCACTCTGACACTAAATGGGTGTTGGGCAATTTTGTTTTTAAGAGGTGGAAGTTTATGAGACACATAAACATTGATTTGGGTGGTACAATTTACGCCACAAAACTGGCTATTTTCTCGCAGCATCCATGGAACAGAATATATTTCCAGTCCTGTACTGTCCATCCTACAATGCATTAAAGTGACACTGTCAACCTCTTTAGGCTTCAAGGAATCCCTAGTTTAAAAATACATGTTATAATTGTTCACGTTCTGTAGAGACAGCTGATGTAGCTGGTAGTTCGACTCTGATTATTTATTTCTTTTAAAGAATGCAAAAACAAACTGCCTACCATACTGGTGTTACCACACAAAAACATGTTTGTTTACATTCCTTGACCAACTCCCATTGCATCTTTCCTGCACTTGTGAACACCCTCAATCAACACAGTCAAGGCACTAGAAGTATGCAACGGGAGTAGAGGAAACTATTTCATCATGATTGGCTGCACTGTTTGGCAGTGTTTCCAGTGCTCAGTAAATCTGCAGAAGGAGTAGATCAAGGATTTGAAACAAAACAAGGTTGGATATAACTGTACATTAGCATGTATTTCCGTTCTACTAAGCAAGGAGGTGGATAAAACAACCAAGCAACATCAATGAATTTTAGAGAAGGTAAGCAATCATAACATGTGGGGTTTTAACTATAAACAATATGATGCAGAAAGGGTTGATTGCGCAGTGCAAGGACAGGATGCAGCAATGTAAATGAGGTGGCAAGCACTGCATACAAAGTGCAGTGCGATATTGGAAGTTGGCCATTTCCAGAACATACATTATCACTTACTGAAAATATGTTTAAATGTTTTGCATGTCACCATCCTCTTGCACTATGCTCAAATACAGTGCTAGGATATAAATACATGAATATAGATGACAGAAAAAGAAGAAATTCTATCAGACTTACTGTCATTTTTTTTTCTGTTAGCTCCAACATTGTCAATGGGTATCTTTACATATGGATATATGTGCACCCAGACTGGGGATCACTGGTACATCTATAGCTTTAAGAAGCTGTGCCTACCAGCTTCGAATGTTGGTGTCCTCAGTGTTCCAAGACTTCATTTTCCTTAGTCAACATATATTGCAGTGTAGTAGAAATTAGCTACCTGGTACACTTCCAAATGTAAACACCCAACGGCTCTCTGACATACTTCACATTAACAGAGAAAATCTGACTTACTTTGATGTACTCCCATATATGAAATAGAAAAGGTTCATCTTACCTTGCCAAAGGCGGATTCACTCCAGTCCCGTGATAGTTTCCGCAGGGAGGTGTGATCTGAGGAACTTGTAATATTATTTTTCTTTGCTTCTGTCTCCAAAACTGGAAGTGGAAGTCACCTTAAACCTCTTAAAATGAAGGTTCTTAACTGGGATGCAGAACTGAAAGGTTTCATAGGACAACTGAAGAGTCAATCCCATGTGTGTTAAAAATAGAATAAAATATGGGTCAGGTGTGTAGCAGAAGCACACACACCGAGTTAGTAAATGCTAATAAACCCGAGGCGGCTCAAGGGGTTTATGCATAGTATCTACCAACTCGGGTGTGTGTAAACTTCAAGTTTTACACACCCCGACCCATTTTTTTATTTTATATAATTGTTGGTTTTGTGTTTTTACGCCTCAATAGATATATGACAGAAAAGCTGTTTTTCTGTAATGCAAAAGAATATTTGGTAGGCTTACCTTTTGTGCAGCAATTTTATTAATTCATAAAGAACAGTAAAATAGTTATGTTTAATTTTAACTGGGAGATTTTACAAATGGGAAAAACGAAAGTTGAAGTTGAAGTTCACATGTAGGAACCGTTGCTATGCTTGCTGTGTGGGATGTTCTGGTTGCCATGGTGAGTCAATCTGGCTGCATGAAATAAGAAAAAAAAAAAGAGTTTCCGTTAGGGATCATCAACATTTTCTTGATCCAGTACTTTTTTTGCTGTGGGGGTTGGGGGGAGATAGGGAAGAGAATTTTAGATGCATTCTGTATTTGCTTACTTTAGTCAGAGGTGTCCGAATCATACAGGACGTGGATGCGTCCTTTTTTTGCTCCTATAGGCTGGTTGTTGAAGATTTTTACAGTCACTGGCTTGTGAAAAATGCAGGCACTCCCGAAGATGGATTGCAAGGTGCTGCTGGAGGCTGCTTCCGGTCTGATATCGGTGGGTCTGTTGTACTGTGCGAGGGGTTCTGTTTCTCTCGAGGTGGAGGGTCTGTCTTCAGCTGAATAAGTAAGGAGGTACTGATTTTGTGCTGTTTTTTTTTTTCAGACAACATGGAATAGTTGTTAATCGATTGGATGTTACGATGTCCTGATATTTGCAGTTGGGGACACATTATGATCTATTAGTCTTTGTATGCTGGTTTTCCTTGTGCCGTGATTCATGATGCGCTTACTGTCTGGTAGGCCTGAGTCGAGTTTCATCTGCTGCATCATGTGCCTCAATTTGTTAATGCCAATATTCATATTTCTGAACCATTGAGATGTTTCTTTCCTATTTGTGTTCGGGGCAATGTAGAAAGGGGCATCGGGAGTCAGCATTTCAAGGGGTCTTTGACTTTTGTAGATATGGTATGCTATAAGTGTGACTCTTTCTGGGTTGCCCTTGTTTGCATATACTCGGGGGTTTACTGGACGGATGTGCTTGGGATTTTCTCCTGTTCTGCTTTTGGTTTGACGTTCGGAATACTGTAAGAATGAATTGCCATTGGTGTCTACCCCTTCGCTTATGTCCCCCCAGTGTAAGTCATAGTGTTCCTTTGCACGCATGGTGAACTGTAAGCCGAAATTAAAGAACAAAAAATGTAACAGTCCTGTGGGGTTGGACATGTTGAAGGTGCCTGAGGTGTACAGCTGTTCTACGTCTTCATCAGATAGCAACTGGACTTTGTGAGGTCTGTTGCCCTTTCCTGCTTTAGCTGCTTTTGTTTCGCTGTGAGTGTCTTCTTTGTTTCTGTGAAGACAGTTTCTGTACTTTTGAAAATGGAGTATGGGTATTTCTGACACGAAAAGTATCTATCTATGCTGGCAATGATACCCCTTATTGTGCCCGGTTCGTAGTCCATGTTGTCATGTCTTCTTAAAACGAATATGAAGTCGGCTATTATGCAATCTAGTTCAGGCAAAGTTAATTTGTGAAATTTGCTGCATTTCCCTACCTCTGATAAGTAGGTTCTGAAGAGTTAAGTCATTTTCAGTTTTATGGGCAGTGTTTTTGTTTTCTTGCTCTTCTGTGAATGTTTGCCTGACTCCGGTTGGTGGCTGAAACCGAACGGATATATATATTTTTTTTAGGACTGTTCTGGATGAGGAGTCTGATGTGGTTACCAGCACAGTTGCAGTGTTTATTGTGAATAAGGTAACTGTTTTCTCAGAATGTTTTAGGGGCGATGGAGAAGATAGAGTGGCGCAAGGTTGTACTGTAGATTCTGGCTTTTTCACATAGGAAGGTGGCGCGCGATTGCCATTATAAACGCTCCTTTATAACGGCAATTTACACACACCTTTTCCCATGGGGAAAAAGACACAAACCATTAATTATTAGACAATAATCACAATCTATAACTGCAATTCTTATATCAACCTTCTGAACTTTTCTACATTGTTAGCGATACATATATCTTGGGCAATATTCTCCAGAAGAGTCATGACTCTCCGGCGTTGTCCCATTGACAACATTGGAGCTAACAGAAAAAAAACAATGGTAAGTCTGATAGAATTTCTTCTGTCTGTATTGCTTCATATTGTCAATGGGTAATCTTTTCATATGGGTTCTAAAAAGCAGTACCTGACCAGAACATCTGAGAGGGGGGAAATATTAAGCCATATCAGACCCTATAGGGACAGTGTTTTTATAATCGTCTTCATACTAGGGATGATACTAAGGATGTGTGGAGAGTGAAAAGGCAAAAAGCCCATGGAAGCTCCTCAGACTACATATAGTAGGACATATTTTTATGTGATAGCAAGAATCTATCCAATCTATTTTTAAACAAGTTTTTGTTTTGACTGATAATAACTGATGTTGGCAGTCTATTCCATAGGTTTATTATTCTTTGAGAAAAATAAAATGCCCCTTTTTTCGATCTAAGTCTATTTCTCTTCACCTGAACTGGATGACCTCTAGTGGTGATAGCTACTTGTTTAAACTCGAGCCCACATTCTGATGTAAGGAAGGGGTCATTAATAACGTCCCATGTAAATAGGAGGTCACCCCCTAGCCGGCGTTGTTCGAAGGACATTAAATTAAATTTAGAAAGTCTGTCGTCATAGGACATTCTTTACAGGACAGACCGGCTTCGTGATTCTTCTTTGAAGTCTCTTAAGCCTATGTATATCTTTCCGCATATATGGGCACCATAATTGAGATACATAATCAGAATGAGAACTTACATATGCGCGGTATAAGAGAAGCAGAATATTTGTATCTTTGGATGTTATGTTGTGCTTAATTGCACACCACATTTTGTTAGCTTGACTAATAGTACCAGTAAAATTAAGATCAAAATTAAGTTCAGAATCTGTGGTAATACCAAGATCTCTTTCACTGACCTTACTAGTTAATATTTCTTTATATAAGTAATATGCATTTCTAGGGTTATGTTTCCCAAAATGGAGGACACTACATTTGGAAGTATTAAATTGTAGGCCTCACTTGATGGACCATGCCCCTAGGGAATCAGTATCCTTCTGCAGTGCCACGACTTCCTTAGGATTACCGCAAACATTAGTAATTTTACAATCATCCACATATTTAACAATGTTACAGTTTAGGTTATGGGATAGATTAGAGATGAAAACTTGAAACTTCTTACACCTGCATAAAACACCTTGCACCCAGATGTTGCATCAGCTACATTTTTTTACAGCAGGCTTGTGATGGTTCAAGAAGGAGAGCAGGAAGAACTAGGATATCACCCTGCTGCGTTCTTGTGCAGAGGCTGCCTTTTCTTCCACTGTGATTGAGACCAGGGGGAAGGTGTCCTGATTAAGGCTGGTAGTTTCAAGTCTAGTCATCACATTTGTCTTTGCTGTGTGTGATCTGATGATCTGATTCACTTTGCCGGGGTAGTCTTGTAAAACCTCTGGCCTTTCCCTGCTGCCTCAAGGAGAACCATAGAATTCCCAAGCAACAGAATTCTGCTAATTTCTTGAGGTAGATTGTTTAACTGATATGTAATACATAACCATGAGCAAAAGCAACACTGCAAGAAACTGTTGGAGACTGTTGATAAGGGACCCAGGGAGGACAGCAACCAAAAAGTCTGGAGCAACCAACTGCTCAAAGCCATCTAAAAAACTCTAATGGAGAACCTACAGGAGGACTTTCTAGAAAACACTGAACTGCTCCTGCAGCTATTTGACCACAAAGAAAGTTGAAGAAACATCCCTTTGTCAATCCCAGGATATAGAAAACAAAAAAGTCCAGAAACTGTGATGCTGAGGCTCTCATGAATTTAAATTCTCCCTCTTGGCCCGAGAGGTAAAAACAAACCAGGTCCTGGTGAACAACAAGGCTGTCAAGGGCTTTGTGAATGACATCAGAGGTAGAGAAAATGACCAATCTTAATAGCTCAAACTGATCACCTAAAACTATATAGCCCCTGATGGGAGTGACCCCTGCCTGGGGAGAAATAACTGCAGTGTGACAGACTGGTATCTCCAAGACTCAGCCTGTATACTGTTACCAGTTTTCTCATTCCTTCAGATACCTGAAAGGGTCACATTGGTATGCTGCCACCACTCAGCCTCAGCCTCAGCCTCACTCAGGGAACCTCTAGGTCCAGATCCCACCAGAGCCAGGGCACTCACACAGTACAGTGCTCCACCAAAAGGGCAAGTGGCCCACCCCTACTGCACAAGTGAGAATCACTTTGCTTTATAAACAAAATATGGTAACCGTAGCCTTCTCTTCAGAGATGGACCACTAGTTTTTGTCAGTTATAACCTAGTTATCTATACCTCAAAGGACTCAGTCACAGAACTGAATTATTTAAGAAATAATATTTAATACTTCATGATGTTTACACAGATAATACAGGATACTACACTAAGACTATGGGGAACAGTACTTTTACAGAGATAAAAAGAAAATGTTTTGTATACTAGAAAACACACAGAAAAAAAAACTATCTCACTCTTCTCTCTCTTTTAAGCAAAGTAGAACAGCGTACCACACAGGATGCCTTGGTGAATTAGGGCAGCCTTGAACCTTAGATGGTATCTGCTTGAAGTCCCAAATCTAACTACCAGTCTCTCGCAAAACTCAGGTTAAACAAGGTTCCCAGAAGCCAGTCTCCAGCCAACCATGGCACACATGTCCTATGACATCACTTCCAGGCCAGTTCTTTGTGTCTGGAGAACTGGGTCTTCTTGGAAAACTGATCTGATCTGGACTTCAGGGGGTTGTGTATTCCAAAGGAGACTCCCTTTGTTCTACATCCCATCTTAAAGAGCATGAGTGACTGCTTCAGTCGTTAGCCAGACCTCTTCCGTAACATGAAAGGTCTATTTTGGCTTTCAGAGTCTCCCATTAACTGGCCAGCAGGTTCTTTAGTACACGACAAAGAAATTGTAATCACTCTCCTGAGTCATCTGGCATGCCTCTGGCAAATAACTTAATCTCATCTCCCCTCACAGATCCATTCTAACCTATCAATACAGCCAGAAAAAAAAAAAAATACAGTACAAAATTATATGGCAAGTTATTACAAGCATTAAGAAGCTCTTCATATCATCAGATCTCCTGAAGGGGGGGCAGAAAGACAAGTACAGAATGCTGAAAGAGAGAAATGGGGCCTACAGCAATGAAATGATAAAAAAAATAAAACCCATCTAAAATCTTCAACTGAAATACCCTCTCTCTGACTGGCTCAGAGGGAAGCATCACTGAGAAAAAATGTGGAGCTGTGACCAGTTGAAGATCGAATGAAAGTAGTAGCACAGGGACTGAACATAGAATATGGTATCTACAAAGGAACAAAAAGGAAAGAACACATTATCAGATAACTGCTATAATAAATTACTACTTAGCTACTCTGCTCTAGATGCTGAATAGATTGCAGCTTAGTAAGGAGTTTGGAATATTCTGCAAGAAACTGTACTAAGGAGGATCACCTGGTGTCTGCTTCTGAACTTTTCACTCAGGAAAACAAAGACTCGAATAACACTCTGGAGACAACCCTACTGTATAGGGAAAATTCCAAACAGAATTCCATTAGTATCCAGGTCTGTAAGGAAAGTCAGGCTCAGAAATTTGTGTAGATTCATAGAGCGAAAACATGACACATCATACCCCTTCCTAAAAAAGGGGGGCAACAAATGGAAAACATTTGGCACTCTGATCCATATATATCTACTACTGGCTCTGAGGGTAAAAACAACATCCCCTGGATGTGAAGAGAAAGGAGGAAGTGAATGCTAAGTAAAAAAAAAAAAAAATGCCACTAAGTAGTGCCTAGGCTGGAAATATTCTTACTGTGTAGGATCTTTTTTTTTTTTTACTTTCTCTTTATTCTCCTCCTGCTCCCTGGTCCCTGCACCATCGGGAGTCACCTATGGCATCGGCCCCCTTCTCCCCCTTACCTGGAGCCCATGAGTGGTCCCCCACGGAGCTTTGGTTCAACCCCCCCCAGGTGAGGATGAGGTGGGAACCGTATACCCTGAGCTTCTTGTTTCATCGGGCCACCAAGCGGGACAGGCAAGGAGAGAGTTATGGGGGTTTGTGCCAGGTGCTCCATCTTCCTGGTGCACAGGGAGCTTTTTCCTCCATTCTTTTTGTGGTGGGCATGACGTGTGCCCGGCCGTCAAGGTGCAACTGTTGATGTCGGTCATGCCCCTCTCTTGCAATGTGGCTTGGTGCTTGCTGTGCCTCCGGCCTCCGCCCAAATCAGTCAAGTGCCGAGCCTCATCCCCCTTCCCTCCCTGGAGAAGGCAAGCAGTCCTTGGACGCTCGAGCCTCCTCCCCCCCAGCCAGCCCTCTGTCTCTCCATGCACGTTTCCATACCCGGTTGCAAGCGGTAGCACTACCACTGTGCAGGTGGGCCAGTTACTGTGTAGGATCTTGAATGTCCTAACATATTCAAATCAGTAGATCTGACATCTGGGCCTGAGACCTACAGCAATCATTATGAAAATAAATCTAAGGGGCTGAAGCCAGACTCCTGAGAGCCTTGAAAACCAGGAGGTTTTTAGAATGTTAACTGTATGACATTTCCACAAGTCAATTATATTCCAGACAAAGACCATAGACTGTCAGATGAATGAGGGTAGATGGATCCCTAAGCAGCAGTTCTGCTGCTCTATAGATGTGTTGAAGAAAACACTGATATAAACATGGTTCTGAACTTGCGACGTAGGACTTGACGCCTTCATAAACATTACAAAATGTATTCTACCTCCTCAGGAAAGGCCAGTAGTTAAATAAAAGGCAAATTCCATTTCTCTTCAAGAAGGAGAATAAGAAGGCACACTTCTGCCAGCTGAGAACCTACTAAGACTAGGCATAATCTTATAAAGATTTCTGTGGCTTCTCCGAAAAAGAATCATGCTAGATGCTTCCATATTAACCATACAGACTGCTGCAGTGGTTGAAGAATCAATCTTGTCTCGAAGATTGTTAAAATTATGTTAAGTAAAAACCAGGGCCTCCCTCCCTCGAAGGGAGGGAGGGCAACAAGATTCTGCTAACTACTAAAAGAGGGAGCTGGAATAAGCCCTGTTTTGATAATTGGCAGAGCGCATGAGGTACAACATATGAGGTACACTCAAGATCCTTCTTCCTCTCATCCTGGGGTGGGCAGTGATCTTTTTCACCTGCTGGAAAGAGTAACAAAGCCTGTTAATGTGTTCATCCATAATCCTCTCTCCCCTCGAGGAAGAGGAGGAGGTGTTCTGTTTCTCTTCTTAAGAAAGTGTAACTGGCCTTTTCTGTATCGCTCCACATTGTCAATGGGGAAGGTAGTTAATACATATGGGTAATGTGCTACCCCACTGTGGTAGTGGTAAGCTCCAAAGCTGTGACCTCAGCACAGCCCCACCAGGGGCATGGTACATTACAGCTGTATTCCATCCCAGATTCAGCTATATCAGTATAGGTGGTAGAAACACAGAAGCGCCCTCTGGAAGATTTACATGTTTGTTATTTTCTGTTTAGGATTGTGTAACCCTGGGAAGGTTGGGTCTTCTTGGTGACAGGGGGCACCCATACATCTAGAAATCATGCTTGTTAACCTGAGGCTTTCAAACAGATTAACATGCTAGCTAACTTCCTTATTTAGTGCCTTCAGTGCCTGGATGGAGTATACTTGCCTTGTAGCGTGTATTTTTCTGGTAGGTTTGCAAGCACTAAAATATCTAGCCTTATTTGTCCTGGAGGTATTACTCATGTTAGTTTTGTTACTATCTTGTTTTTTCCTCCCTTCCCCCAGCATCTACCACAGCGTTTTGTTTCTTTACTTGCTTCCTTCTTTTTTTTGATTGGGGGGGGTCTCTACCTGGTAAGTTGTTGCTGTGAGTGTTTAATCTTTTTCCTCATGTCCACAGGGATTGTTGGCTTTGTGTGGTTTCAGTTCCCTTCATTTTGGCTGAGATTTTCGGCGTGTGGTTGAAGCTGTGTCCCTCACCCCCCCCATCTGTCTTGGCTTAACAGACCCTGTTCTGCATGTACCATGAAGATTCGTTGCTCAGGTAGCCACTCAGCAAATTGTGTTTTTTTGTTAGGCATTTCTATAGTTGTGCTAGTACAGCGCCACAATTTTTCTCTTGTCCTCCACTCCCCCCCCCCCTTCCCCTGTCAGTCCTTATTCAGAGTTTTTATTCAAAGTGCAGCACTGCTATAAGCAGGTTGGTGCCCTTTTTTTCCTCTCAGCTATTTTGGCTGTAACACTTTGCGTGCTCCATGGATGGCCACTGATACTGCTAGTGGCTGGCCGGTCCAGTCGGTTACCCTACAGTGTTTGGTGCACTTTCTGGTCGACTGTGATATGCTGAATGGTTGTTTGAGCCAAGATGTGCACAAGCTAGGCACATCCCAACACAATGATGTAACATGCTCCAGTGTGATGCAGATGCTCACATCCGCTCACCACGAGGCACTCCCAGTTGCTCGGGGTACAGCGGCACTGCACAGTACAAGTTTTTGCTTGTAGCGAGCAACTGGGCACAGAGTGAAAAACTTTGCAGAGGAGCACAACTTTATTTTGCTAGTAGTGCAGAGTAACCAACCTATCAGGGGAGTACTGTTGTTTCTGCCTTGGGTGAGCAGTCTGGCAGCAGAACAAAAATTAGTTTTTTGGTTATTTTTCACCACGGCATTCCGAGAGTAGGGTGTTTGTTAGGAGTCATTGGCCATCTCAGCCCAGAACCAGCTCACAGAGAAAAAGCAAATCACAGAAAAAAGGTGAAGTGCGCCATGCTGAAATCCTCCCATATGAGTTGTCAGCTGAGGGAGATCCATAAAAGACTCGTTTTTCCAGTGGAGCCCTCTCCTTTTTTCCATTGTAAGTAAATTACAATGAAGTCATTTGCAATGAGGTGTATGCCAGAGGGCTCATTTTGGAGCTAGGGGGGTTGAGCCCTGGCAAGTCTCCCCTCTGTAAGTCCAACTCTGGCAGTCTCATTATAACAGCTTAGCTGACAGTCTGCATTACAACTTAGCTGCATGGCTATATAGTTTAGCAATCCGTCATGCTGGGGCTAACTTTGGTCTTGACAGGCCAGTCTGTATGGGTTCATTACTTGTTAGGACGCAGTATCTCACTACTATGTGTGTGACGAAGTATGGTTTTATTGTGGCATTATTTGATTAGTTTAATAATTAATGCACAGACCACTAAAGGGCCAACGTTCTTATTGCTAAAATTGTGAAGGTCTTTAATACCTAAATATCTAGACCATAAAAAGGGGATAGTGTATCTGTGTTGCATGGTCAGCCAGACAGAGGCATAGGGCCCTCAAGGTGTCTAAGAGTGCATTTTACAGTTAGTGATGCTTTCTCATCTCCCTTTCCAAGAATGGAACTGAGTAGGCATACTGTGGAGCCTCTTCCATAAGCAATGAACATGTGTTCCTTTTCAGGTATTTGTAGTAGCACCATGGCTTTCTTCTTCTTCTTCATGTATTTGCAGTGACACCGTTGCTTATGCAGACCAATAACGATAGATGTAAGGCCTGCAGTAGGCCCTGGAGGCCATTTGTTCAAGGGACCTGTTGTGCACACTATGTAAATTGATTTAATACGTCTGTTTCAGTCCCTCCCAGATGGATCATCGAGTTGGGGCGGGGGTGCACCTGTGGTACTATAGGCAATTCAATGTACTAGATTATCTGTCAGTGATCTATCATCCATCCCGTGAAGACGCTGAGTCCATAAGGATCCCTCTGGTCAGGGGTGGGGTCCCTACAGGCACATTCAGGTGCACCATAGAAGAGTGAATCAACTCGGCTCATTTGCAGGTGGCCTCTGTCCTTGATGGCAGGTCAAGGGAGGATTAAGGTGTAAAACTATAATCCTGACAGAATGGAGTCAGAGCCACCATGGGGAAGATGCCTCTCTGAGGAGGAAAGGGCTGACCGGTGAAAAAAGGTGGCAACCTTTCTTCCCCTTTGTTATGTGGCTTGAATGAGGGGGAGTGGTCTGAGCCCTTATGGTCTTAATCCTTATTTTATCCAGGTGCCAGCTTTGTGGTGTAGTGACACAGTATGCAGCCTGAAAAATAAGAGACTGTAAGTCTGAGTCCAGACTAGAGCTTCATTTTATTTGGTTCGAGGCTTTGTCCTGTGTTACAGCATGTTGCTGTAGGCTTCAGAATTGGTACTTTTAGCCTCCCATCTCTGTGTATATGATGAGATCTGAAATGGGCCAGGGTGGACAGGTTGCAGCATCCCTGGACTAATCTATGCTGTTGCATTGCCTAGAGGATTCCTTTTGTTTGTGACATGGTACGTGTACTCTCGTACCAGATGAGGTATATGCAGAGCCATGGGTTGTTCCACCATACCTTATAGCGCCATGGTGCCTGTCAGATGATCAGGACAAGGGCAACAGGGCATGCAATCAGATCTGCACTTCAAATCGCAGCATCTGCAAACAAAGTTCCCCCTCTGAGTTTTCCCTTGGGGCCTTATGAGCATGGGCATGTCCTTCATCCTTTGGCTGTTGCTCCTACATAAGTTGACTTGGTCAGCCTTCCTCTATTGTGTCACTCAGGTGAGCGTTGGCTGCACCAACAGACCATAGGCTTTGTTCCTTTTAAGAAAATGAGCCAGCACCATACCCCTTGCTGAGGACCTGATCTTTGCCCAGAACATACCAGAGTAAGTATGACTGTGTCCAATCTCCAGTCAATAGTGAAAGGTAATCTTAGTGTGGGGGATTCTCTTATCGACACGCTACTGGTGCAGTTGCAGGTGGAAGTGGTGGCTATCCACAATGTACAAGGTTCATGCTTCTCTTTTCCTGGCAGCAAGCATGCAACCATTCCCTGCAAGTCATTTGTGGGACGCGAGGTTTTGTTTTGGTTTTGTTTTTTAGAATGGGTGGTCCATCACATAACGGCAAAGAGATGATTCAGCCAACTACGCAAGGCATTGAGTTTACTACACCAGTTTGAAAGGAAAGACATTGACCAGCATTACAGCACCAGGCTCCATGTTGACCGTGAGTTGCAGTCGGCATGGAGCCGCACACTCCGGTGTGTGTTCTTACATCGAGGGGCTTCGGAACCTCCCCACGGGGCTTCACCAGAACCCTGCACAGGGGTTTCGCCCCACACCCCATATGATTACATTCTAACCCAGGTCGGAGTTAGTTCAGGATGGGATGCAGCTCAGGAAGGGGTTGCCTGGTTCCAGTGGCACTTCTACGGCGGCATGACGCTGTTGTCGAAATCGATGCATGTCTCCATAGAAATGTTGCTGTTCGGGGGGCATACCCAGGGGATCCAGAGATTCGTGACCCAGGAAGCCATGTTCAGCCAATTGCTCCTATTGGGTTAGCAGCTGGCTAAATGTTTTTTCTCAAAACTGCAGTTACTGTTTAAGGCATCCTTGAAACAGGAAGGGTGTCTCGTATTGGATGATTACTCATCACATGGTGCTGATGGAAGAGTGAATAGTTTTTTTTTTTTCCCAATTATTTAACCAGGTGAGACACACTAAGATGAAAGCTTGTTTACAGGTGCAACCTGTGAGCACAGGGAAGTTAAGTGATTTGCTCAGGGTCACACAGTATGCAAGTGGGGCCTGTGGGATTCAAATCCAGGTCTCCAGATCTGCAGCTGAGAGGCTTAAACCACTGCGCTATACTGCCTATCGTGACAGGACACTGGGAACCAGAATCATGCTGAATTAGACAAGCAGCAGAGGGATCCCAAATCAGGCTTGTGTAGTGGTCCCTTCCCCCTTCACCCAATGTCCAATTGCTGTACTCCACTGTGTGCTGTCCCACCCCCAACCTCCATTCCAGGTCCCTGTAAAAAGTAAAACAAACCCCCCACCCTCAGCCTCACCCTCCCTTCCCTGTCCCGCTACACAGTCAAACAAAACCCCTCCCACTGTGTGCTGTACCACCCCACCCTCCATTCCATGTCCCGTACACAATAAAACAAAACCCCTCCCGCTCCCTTCCTCTGTGTGCTGTCCCACCCCACAGGTTCCATGGCTTTCCAGTTCAGCTACTTTTCCTCACATTAATCAAAGTCACTGCTATCAATGCTTTTGACATTGTTTTTAAACAGCTGGTGACACAGAACGGAGAGTGGTTAATATTCTAGGATGTATCTCATCCAGTCCCATTGCCTTGTCCACTTTCAGTTTTGCTGGTTCCTTTGGAACTCTTTCCTTCGTAAATGGACTAGTGTTCACCTCCCTCCTCTTATTATTCCTGTCTCTTAATTGTGGTCCCTCACCTTCCCCCTCTTCTGTGAATACTGAACAAAAATATTTGTTCAGTATTGTTGCTTTTTCCAAGTCCTTTTTGGCACACTCCCCTTTTCCCCCCTTACAGTCCCACCCCTTGTCTTTCTCCTTTCACTAACAAACCTATAAAAAGTTTTGTCCCCTTTTTTTACTGCCTCGGCTATTTTTTTCTCTGTTTGCACCTTTGCGCTCCTGACTGCCTTCTCTACCTGCCTCTGCTTATCCCAAACACCATGAAAAAAGGAAAAAAGAAAGTGGACAAGGCAGCTTAGGGAGTTGCTGGCAGCACTACTGGCAGCCCTGTTCAATGAAGCGCTGGAAATGGGAGTGGTTCCTGAGGACTAGAGGAGAGCGGATCTGGTCCCTCTGCACAAGAGTGGAAGCAGGGAGGAGGCTGGAAACTATAGACCAATCAGTCTGACCTCAGTGGCGGGAAAGAAAAAATTCCTCACCATAGTAATCTTCTTTCTTCCAAGGTATCCTTTAGCATCAGTAACATTATACAGTAGCTGACTAGGTAGGACTGCTCTGGAGGTGTGGCTTATGCTAATTAATTTTTTAATTAGCCAATCTGGATAGAGCTTTAGGAGTGCTGTGGAGAAACTGCCAGAGAAGGCACCAGAATTTTTGTGAAGATAAATGGGCACATGCCCAGAAGAATGAACCAACAGGAATTAAAAAGTATGCAACAGCATGACTATTAAATAGAACTTGAAAAAACTTTGCTCTAAACAGAGTTAAAAAGTTAAACACAGCAAAACTGAAGAATGAAGGAGTAGAGTCCTCTTCTGTAAGGTTATCAGTGGAGGCAGGGTGGGAGCTTACTAATACTAAAGGACACCTCGGAAGAAAGAAGATTACTACAGTGAGTATTTTTTTCTTCTCACCCCAGGGGTCCTTTAGCATCAGTACCATTATGCAGACTACAAAGCAGTACAGTTGGGAGGCAGGTAGAGAACCTACTTGGGGAAGAGACTCTGCAGAACTGCCCTGCCAAATTTAGCATCAGATCTGGACTGTACATCTAGGCAGTAATGTTTAGTGAATGTGTGTAAAATCTTCCAAGCAGCTGCCTTGCAGACATCCCACAAGGGGATATCTCTTACTGCTGGCACAGAGGCAGCAGCGCCCCTAGTAGAGTGTGCCCTGAGACCCTCATGTGGCTGCTTACCAACCTTGTCATAATAGAAATGAATGCAAGAAACTATCCAAAGAGAAATGGTCCTCTTGGTTGCTGGTCTACCTCTACCCACTTCCTCATAGGTAAGGAACAGCTGGGTAGAGGAGCCCCTGAACTGCTTGGTATGCTCTCAGCAGTGAAGCAGGGCCCTCTTGATGTCCTGACTGTGGAGTTTCTGCTCCCCAGGAGTTGATTTCTCAGTAAAGAAAACTGATAGGGTAATGGACTGGTTAAGGTGGAACTTGGAGAACACCTTGAGCAGGAATGTTCTGGTTGTCCTGAGCTCAGTTTTGTCCCTGTGATGGACAAGGTAATTGGGCTCAGTGCATAGTGCCTATAGCTCTGAAATTCTCCTTGCATAGGTAATGGCTATTAAGAAGACTGTTTTCCAGGTCACATACTTGAGATGAGCTGTACCCATGGGCTCAAAGGGTGGCTCCATTAGTTTGGCAATGCACAGATTCAAGCTCCAAGGAGGAACCGGTTCCCTAACTAGGGGCTTAAGATGAAGAAGGCCCTTTAAAAACTGTTTAAATACTGGTAGGGAATAAACCAATCTGTTTTTCCCCACAGAGAGGTAGGCCGAAATTGCACCCAAATGAAGCTTCAAGGAGGAAGGCCTTAGCCCTGAGGCTTGATGGTGAACCAGATAATCCAACAACTGAGGATATGAGGCAGCAAAGGGAATAATCTTGTTACCTTTGCACCATGGGGAGAATCTTTTCCATTTGGCTGCATAAGTCTTCTTTGTGTTAGGCTTCTTAGCCATCCTCAGTATTTTCAATACTTTGAATACTGAGAGGTAGGGAACTCTAACTCCTCAAGAGCCACGCTTTGAGCTGAAGAGACTGCAGGTCTGGATAGGTCACCCCTGTTTGCGGAAGTGTCAGGAGGGAGTGACTGGGAGGGAGGCAAATGGGCTTGCTGTGAGAGATGGTCAGCAAGAGGGGGTACCATGGTTGCTTTGGCCAATCCGGTGCCACCAGAATCATTGATGCTGGCTGCAGTCTGAGTTTCAATAGCACTTTGAAATTAAGGGGAAAAGGAAGGAAGGCATAGAGGAACTTCCCTGACCAGTCCAACACCAGGGCATCCTGTGGGATGGTCCCCAGAACTGGAGGCCTGCAGCAGTACAGAGGGAGTTGATTGATTGGAGAGGCAAACAGATCCACTTCTGGAGTGCCTTCTCCTTCTAAATACTGTGGCCAGCACTTGTTTGCTTGGGCACCATTTGCTGTGTCCCTGACTTGTGCAACTGAGGGCCAGGGAGTTGTCTTTGCCCAGAAAGTGTATGTCGGAAAGGCCTATATCCAGGGAATAGGCCAGAGTCCAAATTCTCAGAGCTTCTGTGCAGAGAACTCCTGACCTTGTGCCACCCTACTTGTTTATGTAAAACATGGCAGTGGTGTTGTCCATCCTGATCTGTATAGTGTGCCCTCTGATGTGAGGAGCAAAGGCCTTTAGTGCCAGATAAATGGCCCTGAGTTCCAGGAGGTTGATGTGTAAACACAACTCTTTTGGAGTCCAGGTTCCGCTGATGGAGGAACTGTCCAGATCAGCTCCCCGTACTAGAAGGAAGGCGTCTGTGGTGATTATTTTTGCAGGAGGGGGGTTCTGGAACGGGACACCTTCTGACACATTGGCAGTGTCCTTCCACCACAACAGGGCTTGAAGGAATGCTTCTGTGACTGGTACCAGCCTGGATAGAGCATTGCTCTTTTGGGACCAGTGAGAGCGTAAGTAATACTCATTCTGTACCTGACTCCTGGGATCACAGCTATCATAGATGCCATGTGTCCCAGGAATCTCAAAAAGTGTCTTGCCAGTCTTGGTTGGCCCAGGATGAAGAAATTTGCCACTGATAAGAAATTCTGTGTTCTTTCTGGTGGCAAGAAGGCCCTGCTTTGTTGGGTATCCAACTGTGCAAGTTCCTGACCAGAAATGATTGGGCAAAGGAGGAGAGAACCTCCACCCTGTCTGCCAGGAGCCTCATTCTGGCTCAGCGAGAGTCAAGCTCTGCCCCGATGAAGCAGATCACCTGTGAGGGCATGAGTTGTAACTTGGCCTTGTTGACTAGGAGGCCAAGGTCGATGCAGGTCTGGAGGGTCAGGTCCCTGGACCTCTCCACCTTCTGTCTGGAAGGAACCACTGTAAGCCAATCATCCATGTAAGGGTACACTCTGACCCCTCAATGCTGAAGATGGGCCGCCACCACTACAGTGCATATAGTGAAGACTCTGGGGGGCCGATGACAGGCCGAATGGCATGGCTTGCAACTCGTAGAGGGTTTCCTTGGCTTAGAAGTGGAGGAACCTCTAATGAGATGGACAGATCGGGACGTGAAAGAATGCGTCCTGCAGATCCAGGAGCAAAAGCACATATTTTGCTCAAGAGATGGTATGATCTGAGACAGAGTTACCATCCTGAAGGTGTGAGACTTGAGGAAGTTGTTCAGGTCATGCAGATCTAGAATGAGGTGCCAGCCCTCTGTCCATTTCGGGACCAGGAAGTACCTGGAAACAAACCCTGGGTTGACAGGGGGATCCGTGATTCTGACCACCACCTCCCTGTGGTGGAGTTGGGCGATGTCTTGGAGAGTTGACTGAGTGTCTATGGATACCTTCTCCTCTTGTGGGGTGTGGGCTCGGCTTGGTGTGTACTGTTCGAATTCCCGAGGCAGACCCTGGACGACCATTTCCAGAACCACCTGTCCGTGGTAACAGTGGATCAGGCAGAAAGGAAGTGGCTGAGCTGGTCTCCCATGGGAGGACCTAGGGGAGATGTGACTGGCATGGGGGTGGTCACCCCATCCTATCACTGGGCAGGCTTTGAGGAGGAGGATCTAGCCAAGGGGCCACTGGGTCCCTTTCCTCCAGGATTTTGGACCACCGAAGTCACTGACTTGGGCCAAGGGCACCAAGACTGAGCCTGCTGCTGTTGCCCAGACTGGTACTGGGCTGGCTTGGCTGCAGGGGTGGAAGGCTGAAAGGGCTTGAACTTCTGCTGTTGGGAACCCTTAGATTCCTTCTGGGTGGAAGCATTGGAGTCCAAGGTGGCACTGGACTTCTTGATGCGTTGTAGGTGACCATCGACCCCAAGACCAAACAAGTCATGCCCAAGAAGGGTGCATCCACCAATTTGTGCTTGGTGTCTGCCATAAAGGTCAAGACCCTCATCCAAGCCCTTTAGCGCATGGTGACTGCAGTCACCACTGAATGGGCACAGGAGTCCCCAGTGTCCAGAGTCATCTGGAGTTGCTGTTTTGCCACAGCCCGACCCTGATCCTGGACCTGCTTCACATTGGTCTGCAGGTCCATGGGGAGATGAGGAAGCATCTCATCCAGAGAGCCCAAAAGGGCATGGGAGAAGTGTGCCTTGATGACAGCTGAGCTCACCTGATGGAGACCGAGCAAAGAGACAGCACAGTCCTTCTTGGCAGAGTGGTCCAGTTTTTTGGACTCTTTGTCCGGAGGTCTAGCAGAGTCTCCTGTATTGCACGATTGCCGAAACACGGAATCAGTCACCAACCCCTCGGCCGAGGGATGTTCCATGAACTCTGAAAGGAAGCTGATGGGTGCCGCATATTTACGGATCATCGGGGCTGATGGTGCAGAGCGGGAGGCAGGGTGCTGCCAAAACTCCAGGGCTGGACTGACAATGACTTTGGCCACTGGAAGGCCTTTGTTGGAGAATCCCCTTTGTCCAGGTTGTCTGTCAGGGGATATTGAACCAGTTTTTGAACAAGCTCCAGAGACATCCCCGTGGATTTGGAGATGAGATGGAGGATGTTCATGAAGGACGTGGGACTCTCCTCTGTCGAGAGACCCCTAAGTGACTCCTCGTCAAGCAGATGGGAGTGCAGCGAGGAGTCCTTAGATTCCAGAGTCTGCATAGATTGGCTGACCACCCATGTTACCTTCAACCCACCACAGGCGGTTTGGCATAAGAGTAACCGACAGCCTGTGAGGAAGGCCCTTAGCGGGCAGAGACTCCTTGACTGGAGCCCCCAAGGGAGGCTGTTTAGGTGGTGGCTCCACCATTATCAGTGGAGAGGCCAGCTTCGGCCAAGATGGGAGGTCTTTCACTGGCTCCGCAGGTGGAGGGACGGTGTTGACTGTCTCTGGAGGTGTCGGCCTAATGGGTGACAGCCATGTGTCAGGGTCGGCTTCAGACCAGCAAACACCAACTGTTTCCACATAAGATCCTCGTAGCATTGGCCAACTTGCACTGAAGCCTCTCCTCTTCCGAGGAGGATGAGGACGAATAGTGACAGTGCCAGTTTTTGGAACACCCAGAGTGGCATCAAAGAGATTCCTTCACCCTTTAGGATGAAAATGACTGAGACCTTGACCGCCGGGGGGACTGACGGAAGTGCTTGAAGGGATCCGGGGAGATACACGTTTCCTCCAGGTCATGGTCAGGAGGTTCCCAGGTATACCCTTGAGGAAAGAAGGGAGAGAGGAGACATGATAGAAACTTTCAAGTACCTCAAGGGAATCAACAAAGTCCTACAGGGTAGCATCTTTCAGAAAAAGAGATGTGCAAGAACAAGGGGGCACAATTTGAAGATAGAGGGGGAATGGCTCAGAGGTAATGTGAGGAAGTATTTTTTCATGGAGAGGGTTGTGGATGCATGGAACAGCCTCCCTGAGGAGGTCGTGGAGTCAAGAACAGTGGGGGATTTCAAGAATGTATGGGACAGACATAAGGCAGTCCTAGTGGGGGGTAGGAGGAAGTAAGCTGTTGGTTAACTAGGATCTGCAGCTTATCTGTTAGGCAGGAAAATGGGCAGACTGGGTGGGCCAAGCGGTCCTTGTCTGCTGTCAAATTCTATTTTTCTATGTTTCCCAGAAGGCTGGGTCTCCTCATCTATAGGTCTAGGCAGAACCATAGTCCTTATCTGGGAGTTGTTGGCCTCATCAAGCGACAGTGGGTCGACGGGGTCGATTCCAATTTTGACTGGGTTGTCATCCCGTGTCTTTGCCGGCTGGCCCGATGGGGGCACCTTGAAGCCAGAGGCCAAGGCCGCTGTTTCGACTGAAGTTAAAACCGTAGATTTCAGGGAACGAGAATGTTCTCGATCCCAAGAATGACGACAGTGAGTCTTCTCCTTTTCTCTCGACTCCTTCGACTCTTTTTCCCTTTTATGGGAACATGAGCTACGTGATGCCGACAGGCCTTCCCCCTTGGTTGGGATAGACTGGCACAGCTCCTTGAAGGAGCCTGTAAAGGTGGAGCACAGTTTCAGTGGAACAAAGGCCGAGGCTGAAGAGGACTGATCAGTGGCCCAAGCCACCTCCTCAAAGGCCTTCATCTGCTCAAGTTGCTCAGCGGACCCCACAGCCATGGAGACCACCCAACGGGCTTCCTTAGATTTGACTGGCAGGTTCCATTTTTCCAGATGGCCAAGCTGAAAATGGGTGAGATGATAGTCAAACACGTTCGGTTGAAAAGAGCGACAGAAATCGCAGGCCTGGGTATTGTGCTCAGAACCCAGGCAATAGACCGACGTGGCATGTGGGTCGGTACAAGACATCTTCTGCCCGCAGGGGCAGCGGTGGAACCCAGGCGAGGACTGTCCTCCATCGCAGTTGCGATTGAAGATCATTGAGGAAAAACTCTCACGAGTTTAAGTTTTGGAAGTAAATCTGAAGATTTGAGCACCAGGGCCTACTCAGTGCGGGAGCAGTAAGGAGGGAACCTGCTTCTTCCAGTGGAAAAGAAGATCTGGCATCATGGGGCAGAGCTGAAGGATATACCACCTGGGTGGGTGAGAGGAGCCAGCTTTAAGACTTCCAGCAAGAATTGAAGGGGAAAGGATACTGCCAATCGTGTGGATAGAACAACATACCCACGTCCCTAGAAATAAGAAACCAAACTGATACTGCAAATAAGCCATTAGGTAAGGGAATCAGAAACACATTCGAGTTGTATATAGTCGGGTTGAGGGTTAGGCGGGTGAAGTGAACATGTATTTTTAGCTCAGGCTGAATTAACTCCTGCTTTAACAACATTTTAAATGAGCAAATACAATAAGCCTCACAGGACCACACCTGCTATTATGAAACACTGAAACTACCTTTGAATAAAATAAGTAAAGGTACCGTATGGCATTTGTGAACACAGGACAAGTGACTGGTGATGCAGTGGCAGTGTTCAGATAAAGAACAGCTGATTACTGTTGGGAGCCATGCACACTATTTGTAACAGCCAGGGTTTCATTATACTAGGGTTTGGTACAACAAGGGAGCATTGTACTACTTTTCAATTTTCTTGTCAATGCAAGTAGCGGAGGTAGGTACTGACATGATTTTGGCAGTTGCTTTCTTAAGAGATTTGTGTATGGGAAGCATCAATCTCCTTGTGGGAGCCAGACCCCTCATAGCCATGATCTCAGCCTCCTCTTCATCCTTCTCGGCGTCATGTGAGGGGATGTTAAGGGTGTTTACCATTTGTTTTACAAAGGAATAGTATGATGTGTAATCCTCAGAAGGCCTTGGAAGTCAGCCACGTTCTTGTTCAGGGGACCTCATCCTCATCTCCGTAATATATCTCTTCCTCCTCCACAGGCATTTGGTATGGAGTTGGAGCCGGGCGGGGGGACTACATTCATAAAATGTTCCATAGCCTGGAAAAAATGGCATGCTCTGTCCTCTGCCGAGAGCATTTGTCTTGTGTCGACTGTCTGCTCCCTTCCTTTTTCAGGAGGAGAGGGTCCTTTTTTCTTTGCAGACACTGTTTCTAGTGCCAGCTCTGAGGCACTTTTAGAAAAAGTTACTCACCATAGTAATTTTCTTTCTTCCAAGGTGTCCTTTAGCATCAGTAACTATTGAAGTTAGCTGGATAGCTAGCAGTGCCCCGGAGGTGGAATGTATGGTAATGAGTTTTATGACTTAGCCAATCCAGATTGAAGCTAGAGAATGTGCTGAGCAGAGAGAGGGAAGAGGGCTTCAGAATTTCTTCGAAGGTAGAATGGGCAGATGCCCTACATCAAAGAACCAACAGGATTTAAAAACACATATACTAATCAGAATCAGAACCATTACCATAACTATAAAACTTTGCTCAAATGCAATTGAAAGTTTAATGCACTAAATAATTTAAAGCAAAAGACAGAGCCTTCTTCTGAAGATTAACTGGGGAGGAAGGGTGGGAGCTTACTGGTGCTAAAGGACACCTTTGAAGAAAGAAGATTACTACGGTAATTTTTTCTTCTTACCCCAGGGATCATTTAGCATCAGTAACTACTGTAGACTACAAAGCAGTAGAGTTGGGAGGTGGGTAGAGAACCTAATTAGGAAAAAGGCTCTGCAGTACCGCCTTGTCAAACCTGGCAGCGGATCTAGACTGCACATCTTAGCAGTAATGCTTAGTGAAGGTGTGGACAGTCTTCCAAGTTGCTGCTCTGCAGACTTCCAGAAGGGGAATGTCCCTAGCAGCTGCCACCGAGGCCACAGTGCCCCTAGTAGAGTGAGCTCTGAAGCCCTCAGGGGACTACTTACCAGCCTTGTCATAGCAGAACCAAATGCAGACTATCCAGGGGGAGATGGTTCTCTTAGTGGCTAGTCTTCCTCTACCTACCTCCCCATAGGTGAGGAAAAGCTGTGTGGATGAGCCCCTGGACTGCTTGGTGGTGCTTCAAGTAGTAGAACAGGGCCATTTTGACATCCAGGCTGTGAAGCTTCTGCTCCCCTGGAGTTGATTTTTCTGTAAAGAACACAGGCAAAGTGATGGATTGATTAAGGTGGAACTCAGAGACCACCTTAGGCAAAAATTTCCTGTTTGTCTTGAGCGCAATCTTGTCTCTGTGGGGAATAAGGTAGTTGGGCTCAGTGCAGAGGGCCTGTAACTCTGAGATACTTCTAGCAAAGGTAATGGCCACTAAAAATACAGTTTTCCAAGTCACATACTTAATGTGAGCCACAGCCATGGGTTCAAAGGGTGGCTGCATAAGCTTTGCAATACAGAGATTCAGGCTCCAAGGGGGAACAGACTCCCTAATTGGAGGCTGAACATGGAGGAGACCTCTGAAAAACTACTTAAAGACCGGCTGTGAAAATACAGACTTGGTTTTTCCAACAGAGAGATAAACTGAAACAGAGGCCAGGTGAAGCTTCAAAGAGGAAAGCTTCACAGCCAGCCTGCCGGCACAGCGGTTGGGCTACCGCCTGCGGCGCCAGCGACCCTGGGTTCGGAACGGACTCGGGAGGCTGGAGGGTGGTGAGGAGAAGGATCAGTGCCCAGAGGCTGCTCTCCTTCTCCAGGAGGGTGGGCTTGTCCCGCCACTACACCGCCCCTGGGTGACCACTGGTGGAGGTGCAGCAGAACGGCAAAGAAGGGAGGGAGGTTGTTGGTTGGGAGCCAAAGCATATGCATGTCATGACATGCTCCGCCCCTTGGCTCTCCCAGCGAACCACCTACCTGAAGGAGGAGAGACCAAGAAAACCAGAAAAACCCTGGCCCTCTCCCAGTAGATGGAGCTCTGAGGCCCCGATCTCCAATGCCCCACCGACACCAAGGTGACAGCATCCCCCGACGAAATACAGGCACGTTGGGGCGGACTAGGGGCCCCATCCCATGTCCGCCTGAGGGGTATAACCATGGCTCCATGGGGGGATGGTCTGCACCAGGTGTCTGGTGGGTGAGCGGAGACGTACAAGGCCATTGAGTCTCCCGAAGAAGGGGAGAGTAGCAGAGAGAAATGGGCATAAAAAACAGAGAATAAAAAAAAATAAAAGAGGAAGGCTTCAAATGAAACCTGAGTCCTGTAGGTGTACCAAGTAATTCAAAATATTAGGAAGCGAACCCTTAAAAGTCAGTGTGTGTTCTGTACTGGGAAGGGTACTGTATCAGCTGACTTTGCTAAACCAGTAGGAGGAAAGAAAGCTTAACTGGGGGTGTGGCTTAGACACTAAAAAAGCAGATGACTCAAATTACAACTTCCTGTTGCTAGCCTTGCTTGTAGAGCAGAAAGCAGCTAACTAAAAGAAGCTGCATTTTCTTGTTCATTTAAAACTCATACCTCAGCAGGAGTCAGTGTTTGTTGAGCTTAAGTAGACAGATACTTTATTAGAAGTAGAAGGGGTCTTATTTAGGGTTAAAAAAAAGAAAGTCAGTGTGTGTTCTGTGCTGGGAAGGATACTGTATCAGCTGACTTTGCTAAACCAGTAGGAGGAAAGAGAGCTTAATTGGGGGTGTGGCTTAAACACTATAAAAGCAGGTGACTCAAATTACAACTTCCTGTTGCTAGCCTTTTTTCTTACTAATTGCCCTACAACCCACCCCTACACCCAGCCACCCTAAGCCAGTTCTATTTTTATAGCCACTGGATTTGACTGTCAACAGGAACTTCCTGTTTGGCAGTAGGAAGGGAAGGATCATAGAGAAACATTGGTTTTGTCAACCCTAAAGGAAAAAAGTAGCTCACTCTTCCCCCCAGCTGCTGGTGGTTTGACATTGAGCAAGGAAGAAGGATGCTACTGAAGAAGATCGAAGTTGCTGTCCCAGAACAGGAAGGGTGAGAGTTGTAAGGAGAGGAGAGAGTAAGCTTACAGAAAAACAGTAGAGGGGACACAAAATAAGACAAGATAGGAGTGGTGCAGTGCAATGGCTGTGGGGTAGCAGTGTTCCGGGAGACATTCTGGAGGCTGCAATGCTGCCCTATTTGCAGGCCTCTCTCTGGTCTGAGAGAGGAGGTTGCCCATCTCCAGGCTGACCTGGCTAGGATTCGTGAAACCTCCTCCCCCACCCAGGGACCACCAGGGCCAATGCCACTACCTCAGAGGTTTCCAAGAAAGAGGAGAGGCTGTGTACAAGGTGGGCTCAGGGAGGGAGAGGGTGGTGGAACAGAGTTGCATCCCTCCAGCTGTACCTCTCCACAATTCATTCGCTCTTCTGGTGGATAGTGGTTCCTCTATGAAGGCACCTGCAGTGGAAACCAAGGAGGATGCTGGGAACCTTCACAAAGGACACCCACAAGAGGGTGGCATGGGACCCCACAGGGGAAGGAAACAACTCCTGGTGGGGGACTTAATCATCAGGGGGGTAGAAATGGGGGAGGAAGGGGAGAGGGAGGTAAGGGGCCTTCCTGGCTCCATGGCTTGGAGGGACAGGAAGTGAATCCTCAAGATCGTGGGAGGAGCTGCATGAAGGGAGGGAGCTGGATGTCATTGTCCACCTAGGGACAAATGACCTGGCTAGGAATGGGATCAGAGCAGTGCAAGAGGAGTTTGTAGAGTTGAGGAAGGGCCTTAGACAAGTAGCGCATATGGTAACCTTCTGGGAGGTGCTGCCTGTCTATGACAAGGGAGATGCAAGGGCACTCCTCACCAGGGAATTCAATGAGTGGTTGAAAAACTGGTGTGGAGCTCAGGGTTTTGGCTTCATTGGGGACTGGGAAGCCACCTGGAGGGATGTAGACCTATACTGGCGCTGATGGTCTGCATCTGTCCGGGGGGACCGGGATCCTAGGTGAGAGGTTTAAATGCTTCATTGGCAAGCATTTAAACTAGCCAAGGGGGGAGGCACTGAAAAGGAGCAGGGAAATCCCAGCCTCCCCCCACAAAACATGGTAATTAGTGAGGTAAACACCAAGGTAGAGAAGTTATTAGGGAACAGAACAGAGGTAAATGTAAAAAAAAGGCAAAGGCAGTAAGGACAGGAATGGGGCTAAAAGGAGTAAGGCTATCAAAAAGTGGAGGGTGATGAGTACCAATGCCCGTAGTCTGTGTAACAAGCTCCCTGAACTAGTGGCCTTGATGGAAGAGGGTTGCCTGGATATTGTGGCAGTCACAGAAACATGGTACACAGAGAACCATGACTGGGATGTCAACATACCAGGATACACAATCTACAGGAGGGACAGGGAGGGTAAAAGAGGAGGAGGAGTAGCCTCTATGTAAAGGAAGGGATCAAAGCAACAGAACTAAAGAGTAAACAGGGAGCAGATGAGGCACTTGGATCACCCTGGAGACAGGAAATGGCACCACAATCCACATGGGGGTTGTGTACAGACCCCCATCTCAGGGGGAGGGAATGGACAAGGAAATGATAGAAGGCTTCCTTAGAATGGCAGAAAAAGGGGAGATATTGTTGATGGGGGACCTGAATATGCTAGATGTTAACTGGAGCACCTTTGCTCCAGGCACATCCAAGAGCAGGGTCATTCTTGATGCCCTACAGGGGGCATGCCTCAGACAGCTAGTATTGGAACCCACTTGGGAGGGAGCAATCTTAGACCTGGTACTCTCAAATATGGATGGAGAAAGAATCTCAGATTTAGAAGTGGGTAGCCATCTGGGAACAAGTGACCACCAGTGTGGTTCACGATAAACACAGCCATACAATCAAGCCATACAAAAGCAAGAGTATTGGACTTTAGGAGGGCTGACTTTAGGAAAATGAGAGAGTGCCTCAGAAAAGCACTAGCAAACAGGCAAGAAGGAGGGGTGAAGGAACAATGGGGAGTAATCAGAACAGCCATCACAGAGGCAACAAGCCTTTGTGTAAAGCAAATCAATAAAACACAACGAAGGAAAAAATGCTATGGTTCTCAAAAGAGGTGGCAGGGAAGGTTAAGGAGAAAAGGATAGCATTCAGGAAATATAAGGAAACACAGAAGGAGCAGGACAGAGAACTTTATCAGTTAAAGCAGAAAGAGGCTGGAAGGCAGTCAGAATTGCAAAGGCCCAAACCGAGGAAAGGATAGCCAATTCTGTTAAGAACGGGATAAGACCTTTATAGGTACATTAGGAGCGAAGAAAGACCAAAGGAGGGATACTGAGGCTTAATAAAGGGAAGGAATGTTGGTAGAGGGTGACAGTGAAAAAGCAGGGATACTGAACGAATATTTCTGCTCAGTATTCACAAAGGAAGAGGAGGGGGAGGTACCTAAACCAAACAAGAGAAACAGTCTGAAGGCGGGGGTCGATACCAGTCCATTTACAGAAGAAAGAGTTCTGAAAGAACTAATAAAATTGAAGGTGGACAAAGCAATGGGGCCTGATGGGATTCACCCAAGAATTCTAAAAGAACTAAGGGTAGAACTAGTGACACCGCTGACTACTCTCTTTAACAAATTATGGGAGGATGGGATGGTACCCGAGGACTGGAGGAGGGCAGATGTGATTCCTCTTCACAAAAGTGGGAGCAAGACAGAGGCAGGAAACTACAGACCAGTTAGTTTGACCTCAGTGATAGGAAAATGATGGAATCACTTCTGAAAGAAAGAATTGTTGAGTACCTAGAGGCCAGTGGGGCACAGGACCCAAGGCAGCATGGATTCGCGACGGGAAGGTCGTGTCAGATGAATCTAATAGATTCCTTTGACTGGGTGACCAAAGTAGTAGACCAGGGAGGGGCTGTGGACGTGGCCTACCTAGATTTTAGCAAGGCATTTGATAACAGTCCCACACAAAAGATTAACACATAAGTTAGCCAGCCTTGGAGTGGGTCCCAAGTTGGTAGCCTGGATAAAAAATTGGCTAGACAACAGGACGCAAAGGGTAGTAGTAAATGGAGTACACAGTGAAGAAAGGAGGGTTACTAATGGGGTACCGCAGGGTTCAGTACTGGGACCGGTCCTTTTTAATGTCTTTATAAGTGACATTGCAGAGGAACTGGAAGGAAAAGTATGTCTCTTTGCAGATGACACAAAGATCTGCAACAGTGTTGATACACAAGATGGAGTGGAAAGGATGAGGAGGAACTTGGCAAGGTTGGAGGAATGGTCAAATGTATGGCAGCTCAGATTCAATGCAAAGAAGTGCAAGGTAATGCACATGGGAAACAAAAACCAAGGGGAAGCGTACACAATGGGAGGTGAGATACTGACAACAGTAAAAATGGAAAGGGACCTGGGGGTAATTATATCAGATGACCTAAAGGTAGGCAAGCAATGTGAGAAGGCAGTAAGGAAGGCTGGGGGGATACTGGGATGCATAGGAAGAGGCATCAATAGTAGAAAACAGGAAGTTGTTATCCCTCTGTACAGACAGTTGGTGAGACCCCATCTGGAGTACTGTGTGCGGTTCTGGAGACCCCATCTCTGCAAAGACATAGACAGCGTGGAGGCTATCCAGAGGAAGGCAACCAAAATGGTGCAGGGTCTGCACCAGAAGACATATGAAGAAAGACTAAAGGAGCTTAATATGTATACCCTTGAGGAAAGAAGGGAGAGAGGGACATGATAGAAACTTTCAAGTACCTCAAGGGAATCAACAAAGTCCAAGAGGGTAGCATCTTTCAGAAAAAGATATGTGCAAGAACAAGGGGGCACAATTTGAAGATAGAGGGGGACGGCTCAGAGGTAATGTGTGGAAGTATTTTTTCACAGAGAGGGTTGTGGATGCATGGGACAGCCTCCCTGAGGAGGTCGTGGAGTCAAGAACAGTGGGGGAATTCAAAAATGCATGTGACAGATACAATGCAGTCCTAGTGGGGGGTAGGAGGAAGTAAGCTGTTTGTTAACTAGGATCTGCAGCTTATCTGTTAGGTAGGAAAATGGGCAGACTAGGTGGGCCAAGCGGTCCTTATCTGCCATCAAATTCTATGTTTCTAATGTGCTTCTTCTTGCACCAGAGGGAAAATCTTTTCCACTTGGCTGCATGAGTCTTTTTTGTACTAGGCTTTTTTGGCATCCTCAGGATCTTTAGCACTGGCTGAGTACTGAGTGTCCAGAAACTCCTCAAGGGCCAGGCTTTTAGTTGAAGAGGTTTCAGATCTGGGTATGATACCCTTGTCTGGGGAAGAGACAGGAGGGAGTGACTGAGAGGGAGATGAATAGGTTTGCTGCAGGACAGGGACATCAGCAGAGGGTGCCATGCCTGCCTCGGCCAATCTGGTGCTACCAGAATCATTGTTTCAGGTTTATTTTTGAGCTTTAACAAAGTTCTGAAAATCAGACAAATGGGAGAAAAGACATACTGGAACTTTTCTGTCCACTCCAGAGTGAAGGCATCTATTGGAAGAGTTCTAGGTGCTGGGGGCCTGCAACAGAACAGAAGAAGCTGATGGTTCAGGTGAGAGGCGAACAGATCCACCTCTGGTGTGCCCCACCTCCTGAACACTGTGGCCAGCACTTGTTTGTTCAGATGCCATTCACTGCATCCGTGGTTGATGTGACTGAGAGCATCTGCCAGGGTGTTGTCTTTTCCTGGGAGATGTATGGCTGACAGGTTGACTCCCAAGTAATAGGCTAGGTCCCAAATCCTCATGGCCTCTAGGCATAGCATGGTGGTCCTTGTGCCACCCTGCTTGTTTATCTAAAACATGGCAATGGTGTTGTTTGTTCTGATTTGGACAGTATGTCCCTTTATCTTTAAAGCAAATGTTTTGAGAGCCAGATAAATGGCCTTGAGTTCCAATAGATCGATGTGGGTCTGTGACTCTTGTGGGGTCCAGGAGCCACTGACAGAACAGTCGTCCATGTGAGCTCCCCATCCAAGAAGAGAAGCATCTGTAGTAATGATTTTGGAAGAGGAAAAAACCTGGAAGGGAACTCCTACCAAGAGGTTGGCAGTGTCCTTCCACCAGTCCAGAAACTGTAGGAAGTGTTTTGTGAATGGAACTAGTTTGGACAGAGAATTTTTGCTTTGGAACCAGCAAGACTTTAGGTACTGCTGAATGTCCTTCATTCTGAACAGGACCCCTGGGACCATGGCTCTCATGGATGCCATATGGCCCAGGAGCTGCAGGAAATGTCTGGCTGGCCTGTGCTGGCACAGGACAAAAGAGTTTGCCACTGACAGAAAATTTGGAATCCTTTCGAAGAAAGGCTCTGCTGTGCAATGTGTCCAACTGCACTCCTATGAAGGTAAGGAGTTGAGCTAGTACCAACTGGGATTTCTTTAGATTTATAATGAATCCCAAGGATTGCAGAGTGTCTCTTGTTAAGGAAAGAGCCTCCTCTAGAAGAGGAGGGGTCTTTGCCACTATGAGAAAGTTGTCCAGATATGGGTAGACTGATATCCCCTTCTTTCTTAAATGAGCTGCCTCTACAGCCAGGCATTTTGTGAACATCCTTGGTGCAGATGTCAGGCCGAATGGCATTGCTGCAAACTGGTAGTGTCCTGAAGGGAGCCTGAACCTCAAAAACTTCCAGTGGGATAACCTGATGGGGATATGAAAGTATGCATCTTTGAGGTCTAGGGAGGCTAGCCAGTCTCCCTGTTGTAAAGACTGAATCACCAACTTCAGAGTGACCATCTTGAACTTGGGTCTGAGAAGGTGCCTGTTTAGGAATCTGTGTTCTAAAATAGGTCGCCGCTCCCCGTTTTTCTTTTGAGTCAGGAAGTATCTGGAGTAGAGTCCTTTGTTCCATTGATGGGTAGACACTCTCTCTATTACTTTTGCTTCCAAAAGATGCTTTACTTCCATCTCCAACAGAATCCTCTCTGTTGGAGTTAGAGGTTTGGAAAGCTGAGTTCTCTTTAGGGCTGGCATTTTTTTGAACTGAAGGGACAGGCCCTTTTCCACTACCTCCAGAACCCACCTGTCTTGGTAATTAGGGTCCAGGAGTGGAGGTAGCGGGAGAGCCTGTCCCCTACAGGCATAGGGGAGGCAGCCTGGGCTAAGGAGTCAGGGCTTTTGCTGGGTGGCAGGAGCAGGGGTAGAGGTAGATCTCCTCTGACCCCTCCTGCCTCTTCTTCTGTAGTAACCTCTGAACTGTGAGAGGTCAAACTGAGGTGGAAGGGAGTAATAGGGACTGGGGATGTAGCCCCTGCCTCTGTTACCTCTGTGTTGAGGCTTTTGAGCCACCTGAGGCTTAGTCTTGGTTGTATTGTTCTGATAGGTAGCCTTGTACTAGTCAACCTTTTTCATATAACTCTCAGTTCTGTAATCAAAGAGTACATTTCTGTCACAGGGAAAGTCCATGGCTTTGGACTGAGTGTCCTGTGACAGGTTTGTTGTTCCGAGCCAAGCAAAATACCTCAGAGAAATGGCATGAGCCATAACCCTTGAGGCTGCATCATTGCTATCATCCACCATGTGGAACTGATACTTTGTGGCCTCCAAGGCCACCTTAACCATTTCCACCAAGTCCTTAGCCATAGAATCTGAGCCCCACTTGACTATGGCTAGGACTGAGTTCCACAAAGCCTTCTAATATTTGGCTGTGTAAGCCATGTAAGAGGCAAGGTGGAGAAGAGAAGCGGAAGTGTATGTCTTTCTGGCAATGAATTCCAGCCTCTGAGTCTTTTTAAGGGGGCTGGGAAGAAAGGGGGACCCCAGCCTTGTCACATGCTGCTTGTTGCACCACTTCCTCATGACTGGGCTGAACAAACAGATATTCTGTGTCCATTTTAGCAAACTGGTACTTTTTATCTGCTCTCTTCTCAAGCCTTTACACAGATATGGGGGTCTGAAAAATTTTCATTGTGTTCTTCCTGAAAGGTTTGTATATAGGGAGAACTAATTTTAAGGAGGGGTAAGACCTTTCATTTCCCTGTAGTCCTGGTCTTCCTCCTCATCCTGGCTGAACTCCTGAGAGGGGAGGTCAAGGGTGTCCACCACGTGTTGCAGGAAAAACAGGGAGGCGATATCCTCCTGATCAGGAGAGGCCCCAAAATTGGGGCCAGGTGACATGTTGGGTTCTGGGACCTTGCCCTCCAAAATATCATCAGGGGCATCAAATAAATCATCATTGTCATCCCCCTCATCAGTTCCTTCAGCCAAAGACGCAGTGAGGGAAATGTGCCTGGGAAAATCAGAGGCACCAAAAAGGGTCCCCATGCCCTGGATAATTTGATAAAGGTGCCAGGCTTTTGCCATGTCGTCCATAGAGGGATGGCCTGTTGGAAAATCTTGAGGGACACCCTCCTGGGGTTCAATGTTTTTGATTTATCTTTGTTTCTTTCCCACTGCAGCTTCATCTTTGGCACCGCCTGGAGGAGCAATGAGATTCTTTTCTTTGCAAATCTTTTGAGTAGCCACTTCATCAGTGACTTGTTCAGGTTTTCTCTTATTTATTTTATTTATTTAGTTTTTATTGACCGGGTAAGTGCACCAGACAAATTCTGCCTGTTTTTAGGCCTGGCCTGGGGAAGGGGGATACAGATGAATGCCAACTGACCTTAAACCAGATTAAGCTGTTGGTGGTATTTTCGTGAATTAACTCAGAACCAGGAACTTCATCAGTACTGTCTGAATATTTTGATTTAGGAACTTCATCAGCTCCAAAGCATTATTTTTCATAGACACTTCATCAGTGCCAGGCTTTGTGTTCTTTGTTTTCAAAGGCACTTCATCAGCACCTGTAGCAGCTTAGATTTTAAAGATGCCTCATCAGCACCTAAATTATTTTTATTTCTTAAAGGCCCCTCATTGGTAGCCCTGGGTCTGTGTTTGGGACCAGATGAAGACCCTTCTTCTGCCATTTCTCTAAGCCTTTTTGTTCTATTTCTTAAAGTTTTTGAACAGAATTTGGACCAAAGAACACAGTAATGATCGGGACCTAAACACTTTAAACATAGGTCGTGAGTATCAGCTTTAGCTAAAATTGTATGGCAGCTTAAACAATTTTTAAAACCTGTGAGTCCAGTCCTTTTCTTTGAGGTTTCTGACATGCCCAGTTTACAAAAAAACCCTAAATAGAATGTTGAACCTTTTAAATCTGAAGTTCAACGGTCGGTTTCCTCGTGGTACAGAACCGCAACTTTTCTGAGGTAAAAAGTATATAAAACTGTAGGTTCCTGCTTGAAAAAGGGAACCGCGATAAAAATAAACAAAAATAAGTAAGGGGTACTGCGGAAACATGAGAAGCGATAACTAAAACTTTTTAAAATAAAGAAAAGGGAACCACAAGTAACTGCGGAACCAAGGGAAAAATGCAGTTCCCGGGAACCAAGGGGAACCGATAGAACTAACAAAATAATGCTCAGCACACTCTAAAATAGAGAAAAACAAAGAATCGCTATCAGTATCAAGAAAAACAACTTTTTCTTTGACAGGAGAGAGAGCACCTCAAGAGGCAGTATTGCTTAGTTCAGCGGAGAAAACAATTTGAAGCCTCCTTCCCTCTCTCTGCTCAACACATTCTCTAGCTTCATTCTGATTGGCTAATTCATAAAACTCATTACCATACATTCCACCTCCGCGGGGCAGTGCTAGCTATCCAGCTAACTGCAATAGTTAATGATGCTAAAGCACCCCTGGAATAAGAACTTTTGTTCTTGCCATCACTGGTTTCCGGGTTCCCCCTTTCTGACACCCTGTGTTCTGTGCCATCTTTGTTGTGCTTTTCTGATGGCTGAGCACCTTTTTCTGATGGACTGCTCCTTATTCTGAGGGGCAGGACCCTCATCTAAGCTTAGGAGGTGACACAGAGGCAGACTGAGAAGCTATTGTACTGTAAATCTATAATAGTGTAGATGCCTTAATTGCTATAATGTACATTGTAGGTTTATTATTATTTATGATTCATTCTTATTTATGATTTATTCTTATTATTAGGAAGAGGGGAACCAAGGCTCTGCCAGGGTGTTTTCAAGAGGACCCCGAATCCCCAGAAATACATCCTCCCTGTCTCTGTCTTTATACTGAGTATGCTCAAGTTTCATATACTGCATCAGCTTACCAACCCATTCTGCTTCAGTGGGGGCTGACTCTGCCCCCCAATGGCAGATTAGGACTTGTTTACTTACTGTCTTAGCTAAGTGCCAAAGAGGGTGGTCCAACCCATCTCCCTGTCTTGAGGAGCCTGGGAGCCCCAGCAATGTATCACTCAGGCCCACAGTTTGGTTTGTTTTCAGGACCCTTTGCATTAGATCAATGACTGTCCTCCAGAAGCTTAGGGTTTTGGGACATGACCAGATCATGTGTATGAAGGTACCTGGCAGGGCTTTACATTTTGAGCACAGATCAAACACCATGGGGTCAATCTTACTGGCAAGTGCTGGGGTAAAGTTAAGTTCTATGTTAAATGTTAAAATGTATGGCACACAGTCTATTATTAACCAAACACTGCATGCCCCTATGGAGAGACATTCTCCAGTCGTCTTCTGTAAGGACCCCTCCCCCCAAAGTCCCAGTCCCATTTATTATTTAGATCTTCCAAGTCCGAGGGTAGTCTTCCCAGAAGAGTCTTATAACACCCAGTTAAAGGTTTTACACATCTTAGATTTAGGGAGGTCCAGAGCACCTCCTCCAGGGGAGATGTACCCATTTGTTCATGTTTAATTTCTTGACCCTGATCCCTGGCCAGTTTCTGCCTCACTGATAGATAGACAAAAAAAATGAGAGAGCTTGAGACCAAACTTTTTGGACAGGGCCTGGAAAGGAAGGATCTCCCCTTGTTCAAACAACTGTGAAATGCCTTGGAGTCCAACCTTATGCCACTAGGCCAGCACTTTTTTGACCTGTGCGGGTTTTTTGCCCTCTTCCTAGAGCACTTGCAGAATAGATGTCTCCGGGAAGATTGCAGCCAGGTCTCCCATCACCTGGTGAACGGCCGATCAGGCTGTCATTGTACAGTAGTTCTAGTGAAGGGATTTACTATATCCTTGAACACCTTCTGCACCAGCGAAGTAGGAGAAGGACCGTGTAAATCCATCTGTGGGTAATTCCAGGTCCATCCAGGTTTTCTTTTCAGGGACACCTGGGGGAAGGTCTACCAATGGGGAGATCTGTGCTGCTAAATAGTAGAGGTAAAGGTAAGGAAGACCCAAGCCCCCCCCCCATTTACTGATTTCCATAGGGTTTCCTATTTTATTCTAGGCCTTCTGCCCCTCCATGGAAGAGAGGTAATAGCACCTCTCAGGGATTTAAAGCAACATTTTGGAACCCAGACCAGCAAGGTCTGAAATAAATATAAACATTGAGGGGGATGTACATCTTGACCACATTCACCTGACCTATCAGGGTCAAAGTCAAGTTCTTCCACCTATCACATTCATCTTGAATCTTTTTGAGTAGGGGGTGTAATTAATCCTGTTTAAACTAGACAATCGTTTGGGAAGCAAAATCCCCAGATATTTCAACAAAGTCACTGGGTGGATGTGAGAACACTGAATTGTCAGAGGGGCAACTCTTCCCAGTGGAAGCCATTCACTCTTTGCCCAATTAATTTTATGGCCAGAAATAAGGCCATAGTGATCAAATAGACTGGTAAGTGTTGGGATGGAGACCTCTGGCTCCTTAAGGAAAAGCAGAATGTCATCTGCAAATAATGAAATTACTTGACTACCCCCTCCCCATAACTCTGTATATTGGGGTGGTTACAGATTGCTGAAGCTAGTACCTCAACTGTCAAGACGTATAGCAGTAGTGATAGTGGCCAACCCTGTCTAGTTCCTCTGGTCAGGTCAAAGGGGGCGGAAAGATTGTCATTAGTGAGAATCTGAGCCATAGGGGAGGGAGTGCAAGGCGCGTATCCAGGAGCAGTCTAGGCCCTAAATTGAAGTGACCCAAGGTGGAGAACAAAAAGGCCCATTCCACCCTGTTGAATGCCTTTTTAGCATCTAATGCAATAAGGCCCCTACCACTGTCCGAACTTTCCCCCGACCAACCATGCAGGATATTTAGTGTTCTGCGTATACTGTGTTTTTCTTGTCAGCCCCTAACAAAACTGCATTGGTCTTGGTGTATCAAATTTTGGAGAATACCCTCTAACCTAGAGGCTATAATTTTAACTAGTATCTTGTAATCTGCATTTAACAGAGAGATAGGGATGATCCACACTTCATGGGGTCTTTATTTGGTTTAGGGAGAACAATAGTAGTGGCCAACTACAGGGTAGGAGGGAGCATACCCCTTTCCAGAGATTCCTGTATCATGGATAAGAGAATATGGCGAAATGTCGCCCCAAAAAACTCCATGGGTAAACCATCTGGGCTTGGGACTCTACCAGTATTTGAGTACCAGACCGCCTGCTTAAGCTCAGTCAAAGAAATAGGATTGTCAAGCTCCTCCTTCTTATTCTGGTCCAGGGATGGCAGGGGGACCGTATCCAAGAAGCTCTCTAGGTCCAATTGGCCAGGGGCATCTGTGGTATATAGATTTTCATAGAAGGATCTGAATGTGTGGTCGATAACCAATGGGTCCAAGGATTTCTCCCTTCCTCTCTCCTCTATTTCTAATATAACTCTTTCTGCTGTTTGTTTTTTTTACCTTCCATGCTAGCCATTTCCCTGCTTTATCCCCATCAAAAGATTCTGCTGACCCTGATTTCAGAATGTTTCTATCTGGTGGTTGGAAAGTCGGTATTGTTTGCCCTTTAGTCTCTTTAGTTTACCCTCTTTGTTCTGTACCCTCCCTGTCATTTTTTCCTTTTCTAGGAGAGCTATCTCCCTTTCCAGGGATTCCTCTTCTCTTCTCTCATCTCTGACATAATGAGAGGCAAAAGAAATAGTGGCTCCCCTTAAATAAGCCTTCAAGGCCTCCCATGTGGTTGAGGCAGACGTGTCTGATATTTTATTATGGGCTAGGAATTCTCAAATGCTTTCAGAGATATGAGTCTTGTAACCAGGAGAGGACAGGCGTGTAGGATCTAGTCTCTATTGCTTGCTTGGAGAGGAGGTCGAACCTGTGCTTAAGGACAGTTGTAAAGGGGCGTGGTCAGATATTCATATTGGGCCATATTCAGCCTTTACAATATTTCTAAGGATAACAGGGGATACCAGGAAGTAATCGATCCTGGTATAGACCTTATGTGCAGGAGAATAAATGAAAATTCCCTCTTATTGGGGTTTAGATGTCTCCAAGCCTCCACCAGTGCCCTTTTGCCAGCCAGTGACCTGAGAGTTATTGTGTTCCTTGGTGGGGTACTAACCCTCAGTCTGGAATGGTCTAATTCCTTTTCCCAATAGGTATTAAAGTCCCCCCCATAATAATATTGTCTGGAAAGGGAGCCAGGGTTACAGCCAGGTGGTGAAAACACCAGGGTCAGCAATGTTTGGGCTGTAGAGGAATACTAGGGTATATCTAGTTTCCACAATGGTTATATCACATATGAGTTACCTGCCCATTGGGTCCGCTATCAGGCTATGGATATTCGCTCACAGCCTTGGCCTCAGCCATATTGCCACCCCCCTTGCCCTTGATGTAAATCGGGATATCAAGAACCTACCTTCCCAGGCGCTCTCCACTTCCCTAGCCTCTTCGCCTAATAGGTGTACGTTTTGTAGGAAGAGAACATCTCCCCGCTACTTAGTTATGTAATTCCAAATCTTTCTCTCTTTAATCACAGACTTCAGCCCCCTGACGTTCCATGTAATACAGTGTAAAGTACTCATTTTTGGTCACAATAACATATAAAAACCTCTGAGCAGCATTCTGCTTTAGCGTATGTTTGTTGTGAGACAGTGCCACCTGCTGGAATTTTACCTTTTTAACACATCTACTAGATAAAACAAATTTAACTATTATAACTCTAAATTCTAACTTTCCCAAACAAAGAACGTTATCCCCCCTGTTGTATCTCCACCAATTCCCTTCCTCAGCCGGTACTCCACAACAAAACGTACTAACGTAATTAATTAAATTGTCCCTCCCTACCCACAGTCTTTGTGTGTTTACCACCCATTACCCTCTACTCTTCGTGGATGAGCCTTGAGCCCCATCCCGTTTCCCACATTACTTTTTCTGGTGTGGAGTCCAAATGGGGTATGCCTGCCACTTCGCAGCATGAATGTTGGCTGGATAGGCGGTGGGCAGGTCAAGATCCAGGTGTCTGTCAATTTAGGCGACCCAATAGAGCACCCCGTCCCACCAAAGCGAGCTGGTGCAGGCCCCTCCATCATCAGGCCAGAGTGCTGCAACCCGTGCCCGCTTGAATGCAGTTACAGTTTGTCTGACGCATTGCTCATCCTTCCCAACAATAACAGAGGGAGCCCCCCCCCACCAGGAGCCCTGCCAAGGTGGATGGGACCCAGAGCTCTGTTCTTACGCATCCATCTTCTGCCTAGGCTAGGCCACGCCCCCACAAAAAATGTAAATAACACCCTAACTAATGCAGAATAACTAAAATAAGTAAAATGAAAATGAAATCATTAAACCATTCTGGAGTCCAGCGAGTGGAGCTGTACTTCAGGGCGATTACTCTCTTCAGTGGGAAAACAAATCTGACATTAGGCAGTTGGGGGAGGGTAACCACAGTGCAGAGTTTGAACTTTATTATAAATTCCATAATTAGTGTAAGTTCTATCTCTGCAGCAACACAATCCAGTGGACTGACTGCAGGTTGTGAATAAACACTGATGGGTTCCTGGGGTTAGAACATTAGGGTTCAGTGACACGCGTGCCAGTCGACATCTGTCCTGCAGTAACACCTCCAGCTTCACCTGTGATCACACAGGTGATGGTAGTGCAGTGGTGACTGTGACTGACTTGCCCTGAGAACACCCTCTGGGACCTAGATCCTTCTCCCTGACTGACCTTCTGATGACTCAGGCCCATTCTCTAACCTAGGCTGCTGACCCTGCAAGTGGTAGCACTACCACTGCACCGACGGGACAGCTACACTCCTTGCACTTTTGTGTGTGAAAAACTACTTGACTGCAGACAGACAATGGCCATTTGTGAGCATGTCTGTGTGCGTTTATATACTGGGGGTAGATATTCAGAAGGTTATGATAGCTTAACACAGTCATGCCTTTACGTAACCCACTGACGACCCCAGCATGATATTCAAAAGTGGAAAGTACGTGGCACAAATCCCGATGCATCGGGGTGCATCAGTAATGTATGCAGCGCAAGTAGGGGGGTGTGCCCATGCATCCCCCCACACATCCCGATATTCAGCCCGGGATGTGCGGAGCCCATGCAGGCGCAACCCCTACATGCGCCCCATACAGTTGTTCCAAAAAATAAAGGTGCAACAGCCAGTCACCCACAGGTGAGCTGCCGTCTTGCAAGGCGCAACACAGCAGCTGCCAGCTGTGGGTGGCCACCCGAGCTCCGGTGGCACCGTCCATCGGGTAGTGTCCCCCATGCCCGATTGTGGGCAGAAGTAGTAAAATAAACAGTCTGAACAGTCCAAACTCCCTGGTGGTCCAGTGGACCACTTGCAGCCTGATCGTGGGCAGATGTATGAATTAAGGGAATAAATCCCATCCCTGGTGGTCCAGTGGACCGCTCGCAGCCCGATCGCAGGCAGATATATGTATGTATGAATTAAGGGAATAAATCCCATCCCTGGTCGTCCAGTGGACCGCTTGCAGCCCGATTGTGGGCAGATGTATGAATTAAGGGAATAAATCCCATCCCTGGTGGTCCAGTGGACCGCTCGCAGCCTGATCGTGGGCAGAAGTATAGAAAAAAGATTATATCCCATCCCTGGTGGTCCAGTGGTGCCCCCCTCCCCACCCTCACACTGAGCCCTGCCACTCCGCTCCCCCCCCAGCCAGTGGCGGGCGGCAGCTCCCCACCCGCAAGCCACCTATCTGGACTGTGTAGTACGGTACAGTCTGCACGACCATTGGCCCATGCTGTGGACCAATGGGCATATAGCTGTACTGTGCGCAGTCAGTCGGCAGGTGGCTTGGGGTGAGGAGCTGCCGCCGCGCTGACCGGGGAGTGGGCGGGCTCAGTGGGAGGGTGGGAGGGGTACTGCTGGACCACCAGGGATAGGATATAATCTTTTTTCTACACTTCTTCCCACGATCGGGCTGCGAGCGGTCCACTGGACCACCAGGGATATTGGACATTATTATATTCATACATACAGTATGCCTGCGATCGGGCAGTGGGGCACTTTGTCGCTAGTGCAGGGGGCATCGATCCCAGATGGCTGCAGCCTGGCAGGGTGCCAGGCACAAGTTGCCGGGGATCGGTGCACCTGCATGCAAATGGGGCCATAATGACATACAAATGGCCCCATTTGTGCCTTGCATGCATTATGGCCCCACTTGCATGTGCACTTTTGAATATCGAGGTTGATGCACCTAGCGCAGCGGCACTTGTGCTAGCGCATCCCCCTGCCCCTCTCTGGCCACCTGCACTGGTGCAGTGCCACTGCGCCATGCACAATGTGGGTGGCCACAGAGCGATATTCAATGGTGCTGAGCCATGGCGCAGCACCATTGAATATCACCCTGTCAGCGCCCTGGCACATCCCAGTTGCACTGCGCCCAGGCTTGTGCCACAGCCTGGTGCAGTCTGAATATCCCACCCTGTATATCTGTGTGTAACTGTATCTGTGTCATTTGTTGTGTGTGTGTGTGTGTGTGTGTGTGTGTGTGTGTGTGTGTGTGTGTATGTGTACGTGTGTGTGTCTATGTATCTGTGGGGGGTGAGTGGGGACTGTCTATATTATCAGTGAGTGTGCAAGTACATCTGTGTCTGTTGGTATGTGCATGTACACAACTACTGTACCCACTAGTGGTGTGGGTGTGTGTGCGTGCATGAGTTTCTGTAAGTGGGGCTGTGCCTGTAGCAGTAATGGACTGCTGTGTGTGCATGTCTGTATTTCACATCGGTGTGTCTGTGTAATAACTGCACACTGTCTAGTAAGTGTAAAACTACTATATTGGCTAATGGGATGTGTGCATGTTTCATAGACTGTTACAAGTTCAGGAGCCCACAGGCCATTCGGAACTCACCACCTGAGTTCAGGAGGGAAAGTATGGTGATCTAGCTAAGAAATTGTATATTTTTATTTCCCATGAAATGATCGTCTGTTTTTGAACATCAACATGTTTGCACTATCTACTACTGTTTCTGGTAGTGCATTCCATGCTGATATAATTCTTTGGCTGTACCAATAATTTATTTTTTGGTCCTATTTACTTCTCGCTTTAGTTTGTGATTATGGGTTCTGGTGTTAGTAATTCCATTTTGCCTCACTAGTCCTATTGTCTGTTGTGGTCTGTGTGTGTATGTGCTCTACGCGTGTGGTTGTGTTTGTGTGCTTCTGTCTCCGTATGTTGTGGAATGCATGTCTGTCTGCATCTGTGGATGTGTATCGGTGTGTGTGTCTGAGCAGCCCAGCTGAAATGGAAAATAAAAATCACATTTTCTAGGGGGGGGTCTTGTTTTTACCTATTTGTACAGCTGGGGGATTAAAACAAAAGTTAAGTGACTTGCTCATAATTATACAAAGAGCAAGGGGCTGTAGTTTGATTTCAACTTGGATCCTTCATTTTTACACCTATGTTCTAGCCATTAGATCAAGCTAATTTGTTGTTGGAGGGTGCGTTTCTGTGTGTACTGAATTGGCTTAGTAGTTAAAGAGGAACTCTGGACTTCAGCATGTACTTTCATAAATAAAATGTTTCAGCTATTACAATTTACTAGAGAATACCTTTTTCTGATTTCAATGTTCCTCTCCAAGGTTTACTGCACATGTTGATAGTCTATCTAAAAAGTCTGAATAAAAAACATTTGCCTCTCCTGTTATCCTCACAGTGCCTTTATGACATCATTGTACTCACAATGACCATTGACTATGATGTCACAAACAGCAACTATGTGGTTCCCAGGGTAGAGTCAGATACATTTTGAAAGACTAAGTGAAATAAGTACTGCATTATATGCAATATTTAGTAGACCAACAAGGAAAAGTGAAAAAAACTAGAAAATAATAAGTTAGAGCACAATTAGTGTAATCTAGTGTTTTTTAAGCTTTTTATTATGGTACAGCATTGCTCTTTAAGGGCACAGAGCTGTGAACCTTGAGATCCACGTATGAATCCCTCTACTGCCATTCACTCACTTTGCAGCCCACTGGGGTGAAGAGTAGAAATATCCAACACAGATCTGTGGCCAGGACTTAAAGGATACACCCCCCCCAAAACAAACAAAAATAAATGTGGGCCCATGCCTCTCTATGCAAGTATGCCATTGGTCACTGAACTCTTCTCCCCCCCATCCATGCCACTACTGCACAACACCCCAGCTCAGCATACCACAGTTCCAGCAACAGATCCCTCCTCTGTATGCTGTCAGTTGCTTTGAACACCTTCATCCAAACATGCTGCTAGTCTAGTCATACTCCCCCAATCACTCAGGTGTACAGAACAGAGTGTTACTTGCAGGATCCCGAGGCCTACTTCTGTTATTCTGTTCCCCTGTGATTGTGTGACAGTGCCTGTGCTGTGTTTGTTCATTCCATGCTCTAGGACTATGTGGGTATTTTGAGATGACTACACAGTTGGTTACTATATCCTGCAGTTTCTTCATGCTTCCCTGATCTTTTTTTCATCTACGGGTACCCTACATCCTTGCCCGGATGCAGCATGCCCAGGCAGAAGACCACACTGCCCAGAGCACCAAAGTGTAGTACCACACTACTCTTCCCCTAAGCTAGCTGTCCCAGCCCTAGCTGTCTTAAAGAGACATTGTCAACATTTTTGCATCATTTATTTCTAGTTAAAAACCTACATTTTGTGATTGGGTACCTTCTCTGAAATTCATTAATGTTGCTGGTGGTTTTATCTGCCTCCTTGCTTTGTAGGCCTGAAATGCATGCTAATGTAGTTATGCCAAACCTTGTTTTGTTTCAGATCCTGATCTATTCTTATTGCATACCTGACATCACCTCCAGCTTTTACCTGTGATACTAACTGAATGTCTGGCTGAGAGACTGACAGAAACGGCTGCTGGCTACGCGCTATTTTGTGGAGAAGAAGAAGAATAGAGAAGTAGGGAGACTGTCTTAAAAACTTTTTAAAAGGTATGCCACCTACATTTTTTTGAGAACATCTCCTTTCCAGTTCAGATTATTGCTGGCCCCTGTTGTGCACCTCTCCTGCTTCTCCTGTTTTCCTGTTAGCAGGAGGAAGGCCTGCTGGTGGCCCGGGGGTTTTCTCCTGAAGCTGTGCCAGATTGCGAACAATGAAGAAGGAGCTGTTGGAGCAGCTTTGGAGTGGAGAGAGGGCTGCACCTGGAAAAAAAAGAAGTGTCCCCTTTGAAGATGTCAGGGGTTTCAGTCTCTACATCACTGGGGAGTATTCCTTCGAAATGCGTGCTTTACGAGAAGGACGAAAAAGTTGTTTTTCATCCGTTATACCTTATATATCCTTGTGAAATGTTAATTTTTGTTTACTGATTTTTATATGTGCTGCTTGGTATAAGCTTGGTTTGTGAACCATGACTCTGGTGCTGATACACAAGATAATATTTTTATGTTAGCTTAATTGTGGTATGGCACACCGTGCATGTATTATACTTTACAAAATATTTTTATTTTTAGTATATTTAAGATTGAGCCGTTTTCGCGCAGTATGCAAATTAGTCACCTGCCCACACTGCTTTAAACAGCGCATGTGCATTACATCTTAGTCAGATTGCAGTTAGACTTGTACAACGTGGAGTGTGGAGCATGGAGCTGTTTTTACTTCGGGATTGGTATTCTTAAATCGTAAAAGTTCTGATCCTGCTTTTGGTTTTACTTGACTTTTGCCTGCAGTTTTGTATTTTGTACTTCGTACCTCGTAAATTGCGCTCACTGGCCAATTATTTTGCCGTGCTTTTTGAGTCTGCTGAGTTATCAGCTGACTATTAAGCCAAGTAAAGCGATTACGGCATAGTTAGTGGCATGTGGATCGCTTTAGTGAGAGAGCGGGGCATACTCTAAGATCATCTCAGCTGTTTTAGTATCTGCGGTCTTTGATGCACTAAAGAAGAGGTTTTTCCTTTATTAATCCCTTTCATCTGGGCAAAAGTAAGTTAAAATAAAGTTAAGAACAGAATCCTTTTACTTAAACAGAGTGTTTTAGAGCATAATAGAGCAGCAGAGTTGCTTACTATTATCATTATTACATAAAACTCTGTATTTCCAAGTCCAGTAATTAGAAGGGTTATTTTAAACCTTTTAAATCTCGTTTAGCTGATTAGCGAATTAGAATTATTAGCATTATTTGTGTCCAGCAATTATATTTATTACATTATATTTATTATATTTATAACATTGATGTTTTATTGAACTAAGTGTGTATTAGGTATAATATTGTATGTTTATTCATTTTTTTTTTTTGTAGTGCAAAAAAGAGTTTAAAGATTTAAAAGGACATTATGAAGCTAAGGATCTGGTGACTTCTCCCTTGATTGCAACACCGTATTTTGATATTGGAGGGTTGATTCATTGGACTTTAAAGGGTCTTTGGATTGGTCTACTAGATTGTTGGATTATTGGACTTTTATTGGGGTTTTTGGTTATCTGGCTAGTTTTAAACGTATAGAAACCTGGTACTTACACCCCTCTGCGACAGCTCCGCTCGGCTGACGAGGGGTTGCTGGAGATTCCAAGGGTAAGTTTAAAGCCATCTGGTGCGCGTGCCTTTGGGTTTGTGGCACCTACCCTCTGGAACTCTCTGCCCCGTCAGCTTCGGGAGTGCAGGACTGTGGGGTGCTTTAAGCAGGCAATAAAGACTTTTTTTGTGGGGAAAAGCTTACCCTAAATTCCATTGATTTCATCTGTATTTATTGCATTTTGTTTTACTTGATTGTGCAGTGCCTTGATATTTCAAATAAATTTATTATTATTACTTTATGAGGAAGAGTTCCCTGGTGAACAATGAAGGCCATTTTACCATCTTTGGAAACGCATGCTACAGTTTTCTTCTTGAAGTATCCCGGTTTTAATGAATTTTGGACTATGGCCTCTGGCCTTATATTTCATTATTTTATATGAATTTTTCTTTCTGTGGTAGATAAACAATATAAAGTAATACCAGGAGTATTAATCCAAGGATATTGGGTTTGTAATTTCTGTAGTAGCTCTAGTAATTTAAGGCTTTTTACCCTATATCATGTCATCTGCCATGAGATTTTGTGACTACTAAGTTATTAAGGTTAATTGAGCATTTGAGTTATTGAATTAAGTGAAGGGGTAATTGAGTGAAATAATTGTAGGCAAAGAGAGAGGGTCTTTAGCTGTTAGATAAAAGAGATAAAAAGAGAATGGTTAACACCAGGAGTGGAAAATCCGCTATCCAACAGTCGGTTCAAAACAATAAGAAATTAAAGAGCAGGTGCTCACTGTATTTTCTTTTCTTTTTTTCTAGGCTCAGAAGACTCCTGTTCAATAAAGAATCATCTGCTATGTGGAGCTCTCTGAAAATCAAAATTCTGCATTTTTCATGTACTGTATGGGTCACATATATACACTGCAGTGAACAGACTGTTTTGCTGACCTTGTGCTCTTTTTTTTTAATAAGTTGTTAGATGCAGAGAATATAAATAAGGTATCATGTCACAGACTTGTGATTTTTAGAGAGCTCCACATACATTTACTTAAGTAAGGCAGAAATGAATAGGTCAAATTACTTAAGCTCCGAATGATGTCACTTTGAAGCTTGTCTAAAGAAAACAAAAGCAAGAAAAATCCATCTAATTACCAGGCAGAGCTTGTGGTGTAGTGGATTGGGTGTTTGACTGTGATATAAAGGGTTGTGGGTATGAAACCCACAGCAGTCTCAAAAAGCTCTGTTTTTTTTTTATTTTTAATTAATCTGGCAGTAATAAACAAAGCCCTACAGTGGAAAGTTACAGAGTTCATATAACTCCTCACCAAACATACTAATTGATCCTCCGCACATCCTAATTTAAACAGGACTACTGCCTCGTTTTTTATCTTCTACTTTGTTTTCAGACTCAGCACAATCATTCCACCTCACTACTGAGGGCTTCTGGCTCTGTGATGTAGATACTACAGTTTGAGCTCCTGCATGAAGAAATGAGACTGTATCGATCAAATTATGTCTTGTTACCAGCATGTAACATTATTTCCTTTTGTCACTTACTGAAAAACGCTCATGAGAAAAAGTGAGGCTATTAAGACAAAGCAGATGCAGCTTCAACTAAACAGAGATCATTGCTGCACCGTGCTTGCTGAGCCACTTTCAGCAAAGATATCATGGAAATCAGTAACTTTATGTTAAAAACAAGAAGCGATTGCAATTTGTGCTTTGCCATGTACTTGACTGCAAATCTGCATGCCAGGGGGGAGGGGGTAGAAAGGCAGAGGGCTGAAAATGAGCATGTGACAAAATAAATAATCAGAAGAGTTACACTAAAATTATGAGATAACCCAAATTAATTAGTCCTCAAAACTGTCAAATATGAACTCCCGCTGTTAGCTTTTTTTTTTTTTCGTCAAACACATTCAAACACGGATAGCTTCACACTAGGTTAAACAACTGAACAAACCTTTCTATGACAGTTTTTTTTTTATTTGAAACTCGATCTTCTGACAGAACTACTTATTATTTCAGCCACTATTTTTTGGGAAACATCGAAATGAAATTCAATCCCGGTTTTGGATATGAATGAGTACTGATCTGTGACAGCAGCTTGTAAGACAAACTACACTCGTGCTGACAATTTCATGGCACCAGTCTACATGCTGTCACTCAGCCACACAGGAACAAGCACGTCTGTGTGCATTTGGGTGACTGAAACATGCGCAGATGAAGTGACAGCGGGAGCCTGAGTCAGCAGTCTTTAACTGACATCAGTTTGACTCTGGCTCAAGTGTTCCATGCTGTAGTGATTTTTATTTAAAATCTGAAAACTCGCTGCAACCAGGGGAATCCAATTACACATGATGAGGGATCCTGGTGTAATTAATCCAAGAGTAACACACATAAACAGAGGTAGGAGACAATTCTTTATTGAACAGGAGTCTTCTGAGCCTAGAAAAAAAATGAAAATACAGTCAGCACCTGCTCTTTAAGGAAGAAAAAAGGTGAGGGAGAATCTAATAAAAATAAAACACTGATGGATATGCCTGAAACATCAAAGGGACATACTAGAGAAAAGCAGGGGGAAAAGTTAAAGCATGTAAACCAACCCAAAATAACTGCCTTTTTAAAAAATAGAGCCTGATACCTTGGTGCCAAATTTTGTTAAGGAGGATTTTAGACCCTGCTTCTTAAAAAAATAGGGAGCCTCCAGAAAGCCCAAGAAAAGATAAATTGATGATTAACTCTAGTAGTAGGCAAGTTTTGTCACCTGACCTAAACGATGTGGAAATTATCTCATTAGATAATTATAGTACAAACAGTTGGTCAGAACGTTCTAGAGCTGGATGCATCTTGTCCCATGAAATGAAAGTTAATCTAAACCCAGTGTCATCATGGGAAACCTCATTACCTGTTCCCTATGAAACAGGTTCTATTTTGGGGTTGGAACCATCTTTGATAGAAAACACTGACCCTGTTATTGAATGACCTTTTGAAAGGTAGGATAGAGAAAGAGATAAGATTTTAAGAGATGGAAAATCTGAAGGGTGTGTACTCCTTCAAACTTTAAAGGATCTGAATCACACATTGTATAAATTAAAACAACTGGAAACAAGCCAAGAAAAACCAAAATCTGGTAGCTCAGGTGATTATAGTTCAGGTTCCCCTTCTCTTAGGTTTTCCCCTTCTTCCTCATCCTCTTTATCAGAGCAAAAACAAAACAGTAAAAAAGAATCTCGAGGTGAAGAAATTGACTATAACAAAGAGGTTTTTTTGCAAATAAAGGAGACTTCACCTCTAATTCTCCTTTATCCCTGCAATTATTGGAAATGATCAAGACTCAATATTATGCAAATGTAATAATATTGGAAACTATCTGGGCTGTAAAACAAGAATTAGATAACTTTAGAGGTGATGTTGCTCACAAGAGAGCTTTGCTGGACATGATAGCAGGACCGAAATCTAATAATAGATTAGATTCTATAAAAGAAATTCAAAATCATCAAAACTTGGCTCCTGCTGTCATGGGTAACAAAGCTGTACAAGTAAATTTACCACCTCCATTCCAGAAGGGTAGGGAACTTATACTCGAGTTAGGGAGTATAGAAATTCTGGTGCTTTCCTTAAAAATGGATTCTATAAAGGGGGGAAAAAACAACAAATAAGGGTTACATGGATCAAAAAAGACAAAGAGGATGAGAAAGAAAAGGGGTAAGGGAAACAAAAACTCTGTAAAGTCTCCTCAGGATGAGAAGTTAACAAACAACCAAAATAATCAAAGTCAGTCCATGATGGATGAAACCTCAAAATTAAAGGAACATACATTGATAGCTGAACTACCAATTGATGTTGAGTCCAATTTTGAATTAAACTCTGTACAAAGTTCAGGAGTGGAGACCAAGGGTACCAAGGATGGGTCCCAAATAAAGATACTCAATACGATACAAAAGAGGAATCGGCCTAAAAAATTCTCCAAACTTAATTTTGAGGAATTTTTGATAGAGATGTATGGGGTTAATAGACTAAGTAATGAAACAACACAGTCATAAAACCGAATGGGTATCAAAACTTCTGCAAATTCCACCACATGAAGGAGAAACTTTTATAAGGAGACCCCCAAATTTGGATTATAAAGACTGCGTACTTGTGTACTGTGCTAAGGAAGAGATAGCTATGCAAATCTGGAACTTCCAAAATTATTTGTCTAAATGAGGAATTTTTTTTTTTTTTTTTTGTTGAGATCAGTTTTACAACCTTTGAGTCAAAGACTCATTTACAAAGGTACCTCGTCAAAAAAAGGGGAGCGACAATAGAGTGAGGTTAGGACAGGGATGACGGACAGGTTAGATACATAAAATATACATTTGGAGAGTGCAGACAGCGGAGCTGTACTGGAGCAAACTTGTGTAAGGTACTATACTTCCTATACAGGTTGTACCAATACTATATAATGAAAAACCATTAAAAAAAAGGAAGGTCTTGATAGTTCATATTGGTTTTCGGAGGTCAACAGAACTGTAATTCCTCAGAAAAATTGAATGGGAGAAAAAAAACTTGTCTATTTTTGGATGAGAAGTAACTAAACACTATCCTATTGGAGCCTAAAAAAGAGAATTAGGGACTTTTCTTTCTTGTGCCTTAGGGTTGAACATTAGTAGGAATACTATAAAGTTCATATACATACATGATTCTGATTCAAAGATACCTCAAATGGACATTACATTTCAGTCTAGTAATTTGGCAGCTCTGGTATTACAGACCTCAAAGGTCTTGGACATACATGGTTTGTATCTTGTAGATGTTGAGACATTAGATAAACTAGGACGGTTAAAAAATTGCAACAACCAATCAGTGTTGGAAACAACAAATCCCTTTGCCCCTCTTGGAGATTTAAGTACAAATTGACAGATTCATACGTGATAGATATAAATGATGAAGTAAAAGAACTTAGAGTTAAAAGTACTTAAAAGGAACATAGAAAGGCTACAAAATAGATTAGTAGATAATGATTTCCAAATGTTTTTTAAGTGGCTTGGACATTATTTGTTTCCAAGAGACATGGTTCCAGGGTGAGACTCCCCCATTGATTCCAGGTTATTCAGGGTTTACCCTTCCAGCAATAAAAATCAAAAAGAATAGTAAGCCTAAGGCAGGAGTGGCAAGTTATGGTAAAACTAGTTTGGATTTTAACATAACACATCAAAAGATGGATCTACCCAACTGCCACATGTTAAAATTGGAAAGCACAACTGCTGTTTGGTTAATCTGTAATGTTTATGTATCATTAAGTACTGGTAAAGTTCAAGAGGAATATTGGAAAATCTTTAAAGTAACTTTTGAGAAACTAGCAGAAGAGAATGAACATAGCACTATAATAGTTTTAGGGGACTTTAATGCAAGAATAAAAGAAAAGGGAATAATAAATTTAGCGCTGATAGATGGTGTAAATATAATAAAAACTGATTCTGTCAATGATCTTCAAAAGATAAAACCAGTAACAAAAATGGTAATATCTATTTAGTATCATGTGTGACTATGGTTTTATAATTCTCAATGGTAGAACAAAAAGTGATAAGTAGAAAATACTTTTATAGGTCCTGAGGGGTCTTCTGTAATTGATCAGATTTGGGGAAATATTGAAGCAGTTGGTAAAGTAATAGATCTGGAAGTAATCTTAAGATCATAATCTGCACATTTGCCTGTTTTGACAAAATGGCAGCTAGGAAATGAGTTTGGTATGGTAAATGATAAACAGAATAGGCTTTGTATTGAAGTAATAAATAAGAAAAGAATAAGATGGCAAAATACAAGCATTCCTCAGTTTGCTGAGATTTTGAATGGTGCCTATATGGAAAGATATAGGAATGAAATATTAAAGACCAAGCCTACAATTAATGTGATAACACTTTGGGAGGATATTTCCTTGTATTTGAAACCTCTCTTTTTTAAATTCAATTCAAGGAAGGAAAATAAAACATGGTTTAATATAAGATGTAAGAAAGGTAAACAGAAATTAAACAAATTGATTAGACAACATAAAAATGGGAACCCCAAAATAACAAATAGTACCCTGAATAAAGAAGAGGAAATATTATAAGGAAATTCTATCTAATATAAGGTTAAAGTATCAAAAAAGTATGTGGGAAAATTAAGAATTTCCATTGTCAAGAAGGATACCAAATAATTTTGGACATTGGTCAGTAAAGGATACGATTTATTTTGTTTATTTGAATCTAGAATTACAAGTACCTTTGCGCAAAGGCCCTTTTACAAAGGTTCCACGTCGGATGAGGTACAATTCAAACAAGACATTGAATAACAGTGGGTTACAGGCAGTTACATACAGTTTTATACATTCAATACAGTGTCAAAAATGCCAGGAGGTCTGGTAACAGGGTTAACACTGTATGAAGAGAGACACACTAGTGGAGTGTGGCCATAGGCACTTGTCAACTATCAAAGTGCTACAAGGGGGTAGGGAAGGTGGGTGGGAGGATGAGTGGGTGTATGAGAGAGGGAGTTGAGGAGGGAGAGGGTTAAGTGCTAGGTGGAAGGAGCAAAGAGGAGAGGGGAAAACAATTAGGAAGGACAGTCATGATAAATATGCCACAGATATTGAAGCAGGGATCACCCCTCAAATTTGGGAGCAGTATTATGTGGACCTTTATTTTTCACAAACAAGTTGGACGGTATTTTAATTTCAAGGAAAAAAGCATCAAAATAATGTTTCCTAAATCTATATACATAACTTCATTGGAAATTTTTGAAGCTCTAGATAAAATATCAGCAAATAAAGCCCCTGGTCCTGACCAAATATTGGCAAATTTATATTGTTCCTTTAAAGAATAGTGGATTCCAGCTTTACAGATTTTAACTACTGTATTCAATGGGAACAGTTTCTGGATTCATAGAATGGCAATATAATATGCCCAATTTATAAAAAAAAGAAATACTAATAATCCTGCAATGTATCAACCCATTAGTTTGATAGATGCCTCGCAAAAATATTTACCAGAATAATACTGAATAGATTGAACCAATGGATTGAGAATAATAATATAATATCAGAGTTGCAAAATGGATTTAGAGCAAAAAGATCAATGGTACAACATTGCTTTGTGTTACAACATATTATCTGGAAGTATGTAAATATAAAAAAGGCAAGTTATACTGCTGTTTCATCGATCTCAAAACTGCATTTGATTCTATAAGTAGGAAAATATTATGGTCAAAATTAGAAAAGTACAGCATAGATCCAGACCTTCTGGATATTCTTATAAGGTTGCATAATAACACCTGGCTTGAAGTCAAATATAACTAACAAGGGGATCTTACAAATTAAATATATACCAATGTGGGAGTATGCCAAGGTTGTCTGTTGGCTCCTTTGCTATTTAATTTATATATTAATTCCATTTTACAGAGTTTAGATAATCCAGACTTTCATTCCTCATATGTTTTTGCAGAAAAAATCCCCCTACTAGCCTATGCAGATGACATAGTTCTTATATGTACATCTCTGCTAGGCTTGCAACGTAAGGTTAATATGTTTTCTGAGCTATGTAAGAAGGACGGTTTAAATATTAACCTTCAAAAAACAAATATGATGGTTTTTGGTCAATAAAACAACAGTAGGGTACCCTCACTATTTATAGGGAGAAATAAAGTGGAATTAAAACCATACTATGACTATTTAGGTTTAAGATTTTCGTCAAATCTCTCTTGGAATTTACATATTAAAATTGTGGTACAGACACTGAGAACAGCATTTGGAGCTTTCAAACGATTTAATGTGAGGATGGGTCAAGGTTCAATCCTAGGACTTTTAAAAGTTATTAATACAAACATTAAAACAAGCATTTTATATGCTATAGAAATATGGACTCCAGCTGATATAAAACATTTAGAAGAAATAATAAATAAAATGTATCATTTTATATTAAGAGTCCAGCAATCTGTACCGGCTGAAATTCTAAGGAAAGAGCTGGGACAATTTTCTCTACTGACGTTAGCAGTTGAATGTAGAATCACTTTCATATTACAGTTGTTTCTTCTCCCAGATCAGTGATTTCCTAAACTGTGTCTGGAAGAACAAATAACATATTATAATATAAATTTTACATCTGGAACAATTAAAACCATAAAGGAGAATATATTACAGTGGGGTATGGGAAACTTATTATATGAAATTTACATTACGCCATTTTTCAAAATAGTGGAACAAATAAAAAAAAAAAGAGACACCATTTTATAGCATTGGATCAAGAAAAGATTGATGACCTGAGGCATTTTCATTGGTTCAAATTAATGAAAATAAATCATGGTTTAGAATTTTATTTGACCACTTTGATAGACCCACAGGACAGAAGACTGTTTACTAGATACAGGTTTGAGTTATACTCAGTCAATTACATATTATATGATCAGAAATGCCCTGGGATACTGAACTCAGAATGTAACTGTCTGTTAGGTTTCCAGGATGATCTCAAGCATATAATTTTACATTGTCCAAAATATGAGGCTCTTAGGAAAAAATAGCTGGTCCCAATATTGGATACCCTTGGTCTCCCTTCCGAACAATTATCCTTTTGTTTAATACAAACAATAGGAATATATTGACATCGCTTGTAAATTTTCTAACAGGGATTTATTTGTAAGATGATACTAATGAGTTCAGGAATTATATTCTTTTGGAAAATATTGTATAAGATTGTGTGATGGAAACAATGTCACATGCAATAGAAATGTAAATGGCTGTTAAATTTTTAAAAATTTTTGTAAAAACTTTTAGTCTAACAATAACATTTTCTACCTACCTTATTGCATACCTCCTGAACATTAGAAGCACCCCTAAATAATGTATCCACTCATGAATGATGCAATAGACTCCTCTACTCCCACTGCCTAATCAGTGACCAGACTGTGTTGGGGGTGTTTCTAAGTCCAGGAAAGATGCAGCGGTAGTTGATCAAGAAATGTAAGAAACAATTACTTACCACAGTAAACTTGTTTCTTCCAAGGAAATCTTACTGTATTATGACATATTCTTTCATCCAACAGTATGGTCTCACCATAGGACTGCCCCAGAGCCGAAATGGTTAATAGAACCTATGCTAATGATGGAATGTTAGGCTCAAGCTCATTTTTTAAACCACTGTCCCCAGAGTACATCCTGCAACCGTCAGATTCTTATGGAGCATGCATAACAACAAACTAACTATCCTAATACATAACTAATAACCCCCCCCCCAAAAAAAAATCCCCTTTATTTAAAAGTGTGGGCATCACTAAGACTCTAGTCACAAATGTCCAATAAAGAAACACTCACAGGTTTCAAACAGTATGGACAGCTGTGGTGCAGTGCCCATAGTTTCTAGTAGGGGAGGTAGGGTGGGAGCTCAGAATACAGTAAGAGTCCCTTGGAAGAAACTATTACTATGATAAGTAAGTTTTTCTTCAAGCCCCAGGAAAATTTACTGTATTCTGACATATGCAGACTACCCAGCAGTACCTTTGGAGGAGGGTAGAGAACCTATTTGGGAAACAGACTTTGCAGTACAGCTGTGCCAAACCTGGCATCACCTCTGGCTTGGGTATCCAGGCTATAGTGTTTGCTAAAATGTGTGAACTATTTTCCAGGTAGCTGCTTTCTCTTGCAACTGCTATCGAAGCAGCTGTACCCCTTGTAGAGTGGGCACTGAGGCCTAAAGGGGGTTCTTTACCTACTTTGCTGTAGCAGAACTGAATGCAGGCAACAATCCAGCAGGTAATAGACCTCTGTGAGGCAGGTTTGCCCTTTCCCACTTCTCCATAGGTCGGGAAGAGCCGAGTGCTATCCTGCCTGTGGCCCTTTTTTTGATCCAAGTAGTAGCTGATAGCTCTCTTGACATCTAGGCTATGCTGTCTATGTTCCCCTGAACTGGAGTGGTCAGTGAAAAAGACTGCCAAAGTGATGGACTGATTCAGATGAAAGAAACCACCTTGGGAAGAAACTTTCCATTAGTCCTGAGGACTACTTTGTCTCTCTGGACTGATATGTAATCTGGCTCTGTGGACAAGGCCTGGAGCTCACTGATCCTCCTGGCTGAAGTGATGGCTACCAGGAACACTGTTTTCCATGTTACATACATTAGCTCTGCTGAAGACATGAGCTCAAAAGGTGGCTGCACAGTGCATATATTGAGATCCCATGCAGGAGTGGGTTCCCTGTGAGGGGGATGCAAGTGCAACAGACCCTTAAAGAACTTCCTGAATACCTGGTTGGCAGCCAGGGATGACCCGTTACCAGCTGAGAGGTAGGCAGAGACAGTTACTAGGTGCACCTTGAGGGTGGAAAGCCTAAGGCCGAGAGAATGGAGGTGTGCCAGATACTCTAGAATGACTGACAAGCCAGCCTGGCCACAGTCTCTTTTTGCTGGCATCAAATGGAAAACCTCTTCCACTTGGAGGTGTGGGTCTTTCTGGTAGAAGGCTTTCTTAAAAACTCTGAGGATCTCTAGTACCCCTTCCGAGAGGTGCAGGTCAGTGTACTCCAAGTCCTCAAGAGCCAAGCCCTGAGTATGAGGGACTGGAGATTGGGGAAATGGAGGTCAATAGGTTGTGCCTCCTGGGCAGGGAGATTGGCTTGGATATTGACAGAGTCAGCAGCAGAGAATACCAGGGCTGCCTGGCCCAGTCTGGTGCAATGAGGATCATTGTTGCTGGCTGAGCTCTGAGCTTGTTCAGTACTCTTAACAACAGGGGAAATGGAGGGAAGGCATACAGAAACTTCCCTGTCCAATCCAACAGCAGTGCATCCAGAGGGACTGTGCCCACTGCAGGAGGTCTGCAACAGAACTGTGGCAGCTGATGATTGTCTGGGGCTGCAAAGAGATCCACCTCTAGGGTGCCCCACCTTCTGAACACAGTTTGCAGGATCTGCCTGTTCAGTGACCACTCATGGTGATTCTAGTTGATCCTACTGAGGGCATCTGTGAGGACATTGTCCTTCCCTGGGAGATGGACTGCTGAGAGGGAGATCCCCAGAGAGTAGGCCAGATTCCAAATTTTCATGGCCTCTGTGCACAGAGGGGACGACTTTGTGCCCCCTTGCTTATGTAGTACACTGTGGTTGCATTGTCTGTTCTGACTTGAACCACCTTGCCCTGCAGCATTGAGGCAAAGGACTGAATGCCAAAGTAAACCGCCCTGAGCTCCAACAAATTTATGTGAAGTAGAGACTCCTGCTGGAGCCAGGTACCGTGTGTGATGTGCTCCCCCAGGTGGGCACCCCATCCTAGGAGGGAGACATCTGTTATTAACACTGCTGATGGTAGCAACTGAAGGAAAAACACACCTTCCCTTAGGTTGTCCTTTTCCTGCCACCGCTGTAGTGCTTGAAGAAGGGTTTCTGTGACTGGTACCATTTTTGACAGGGAATCTACTTTCTGAGACCAGTGAGCACTAAGGTGAAACTGGATGCCTCTCATCTGGAACCTGGCATTGTTGCTGTTGATGCAGCCATGTGCCCAAACAGCTGAAGAAAATGCCTTGCTCGTCTGGGGGTATGCAGCTGGAAGGAACTGGCCAACTGTACAAGACTGTCCACCATCCCCTGAGGGAGAAAGGCCCTTCCTCTTAGTGTGTCCAATTCTGCTATGAATTCCAGGAGCTGGACTGGTGTCAGCACTGACTTTTTCTGGTTTACCAGGAAGCCCAATGCCCGTAGAGTATCCTGAGTGGTGGTCAATGCATCTTTTACTTGCTGAGGTGACTAGCTTACCACCAACCAGTCGTCCAAGTATGGGAAGACTAATTCCTTGCCTCCATAGGTGTGCCACCGCTACTTCTAGGCACTTGGTAAACACCCTTGTGGCAGAAGTCAGGCCAAAAGGCATGGCTCTGAACTGGTAATGGCCCGATGACAATCTGAACCGGAGGTACTTTGTGGGATTGCCTAATAAGAATGTGGAAGTAAGCATCCTTTAAATCCAGTGATGCCAGCCAATCTCCCTGAGTGTAGGGAGAATGGTGGCCAAGATGACCATTTTGAACTTTGGCTTTGTCAAATGTCTGTTTAAATGTCAGATCCAATACTATTTATTTATTTATTTGCGAGTTCAACCAGGAAAGCATACTGAGCAACATGCTCAATTCCAGATGTGACCTGGGGGGCGTGACCCACATACATAAATTGGAAGTGCTCTAGACAGTACAGAAACGAGCAAGGCTTGCACATAACATATTTGGGGGAAAATTACATATTTAGGGGAGAGTTACATCCAAGGGTAGTATACACACAATCAGTATGGAGACACAGAGGGTAGATTACTGTACAGTACATATGAGTTTATGGCAGCGAGACATTTGAGTAAAATTCTTAACTGAAGCAGGAGCAACTGGAGGTGAAATGTGCACTGAGTAATTTGTTCCAAAGGGAGGTATTTGGTGCGTGTCTGATGGTGGCAGGCAGGGCATTCCAGGTCTGAGGTAAACGGTAATTAAAAGTGGCCTGACCTTTGGATGTACGCATAAACGGGACATGAAGCAGTTTAAGGTTAAAACTTCCAGGGGAGTATGTAGGTGACGGTTGTTGGGAGAGGGCAGAGGACAGATGGGGGGGAAGGGAGTTGGACCAGTATTTGGCTGTGAATCTGGTGCAGTTGGATTGTCTACGGTCATGTAGGGACGGCAGAGTTAATGAGCTATAGAGGTTGCAATGGTGTGTTGTTTGGGGGCAGCCGAGGATGAAACGGCAGAAGGAGTGAAACAGGGTGTCGAGGCTGGCCAGGGCGGACCCGGTGGCGATGGAGTAAACTATATCTCCATAGTCGACTACGGGAAGGATAATTTTTTTGTACAATGGCATGCCTTGTCTGTGTGGGAAGGCAGCTTTTGTTTCGGTGTAGTGCCCCAAGTTTGGGGAGTAGCCGCTTGTGTAGAGAGGTGATATGAACTGAGAAATCTAGGTGTTGCTCTAGCCATATGCCCAGGTATCTGAAGCTCATACAGATTTCCAGGGGGGTTCCATCCAGGGTTTTGAAAGGGGGGCTGGGGACTTGGCGGGAGAGTCTTTGTGGTGAGCCAAAAGTTAGCGATATGCTTTTTTTAGAATTAAGAAATAGCTGGTTAGACCTGAACCAGTTCTGGATAGCGTTGAAGTCTTCCTGGAGTTGGATTGCTACACTGAGGGTTGTGGGACCATAGGAGTATAGGACAGTGTCATCTGCGTACATCTGTATAGAGGAGTGTGAACATGCTGCTGGGAGGTCATTTAGAAAGATGGAGAAGAGAAGGGGACCCAGGACTGAGCCTTGAGGGACACCTGCAGGGACAAGCAATGGGTGGGAGGTGTGAGAGGCTATTTTGACTACTTGTTTCCTGTCTACTAGGTAGTCATGGAATCAGTTAGTGGCTGTAGTGGAGAGCCCTGCGACAGTGAGTTTAGAGAGGAGTAGAGAGTGGGAGACGGTATCAAATGCGTTGGCTAGGTCAATGAAAATGGCAGAGGTGATATGTCCTTTGTCCATACTCGTGAGGATGTCTCCTGTGACTCGAAGTAGGGAGGTGGTGGTTGAGTGGGATTTACGGAATCCTGATTGGAAAGGTGTGAAAAAGGAGGAGGCGTCTAGGTAAGGGGTGAGTTGGGACAGGACCAATCATTCCTGGAGTTTGGCCAGGATAGGATGAGTCACCCCTCCCCCATTATCTTTAGGGTGAGGAAGTATCTTGAGTAGAGACTCCTTCCTTTTTTGGGCCAAGGGAACAGGCTCTACTGCCTTGTCCTGAAGGAGTCTGGCTACTTCTGTCTCCAAGAGAACTGCCTCTGATAGGGTGGCAGGTTTGAAAACTCTTGCCCTCAGCCTGGCTAAGACCCTGAAGCTAAAGTCAAGTCCCTGGCTCACTAACTCCAGGACCCACTTGTCTGTGTTAATGGCTTCCCAAGCCTGGAGATAGTGAGCCAGCCTGCCTCCTACTGGAAATGGGGAGGTGACCCTGGCAGACCCCTCAGGGGGTCTGCTTTGCTTGTGCACTTGCTGCCCCTTCTGCCTCTGAAGTACCCTCTCTGAGGTTGATAGGCTGGCAGAGTCAGAGTCTGGAAGAAAGGTCTGTAGTGGGGTTTTCCCTTACCCCCTTTACTCTGGTACTTCTGAGGTGTTGCTGCCCTCTCCTTAGCATCAGCACTCTTACAGGCAACCTTGTACTCATCCACTTTTTTCATGTAAGCCTCTATTTGCTCCCCAAAAAGTGATGTGGGCTCACAAGGGAAATCCAATGCCTTCATCTGGGTGTCCTGGGACAGATTAGTAGCCCTTAGCCAAGCAAACCTCTGCAGGGACACTGAAGTTGCCATTTGCCCAGCTGCAATGTCATTAGCATCCACTGCCATCCGAAATTGGTATTTTGAAGCCTCTTTGTGCAGCCTCAGCCAGCTCTGATGCCATGGGTGCAGGGCAAGCCTTAGCAATTTCCAAAACTGTGTTCCAGAAACTTTTTTTGATATCTGGAAACATAAGCCATGTAAGTGGCTTGCCTAATGGCCAAGGAAAAACCCAGGTAGGACTTCTTGGCCATAGCATCCATTTTTCTAGAATCTTTATCAGGTGGGTGTGGGTGCCAGGAGAATATCTGCTTTATGACATGCAGCAGCCTGCACCACTCCTTCATGGCTGGGGTGTCCAAAAAGGAACTCGGCTCCAGCCTTAGCCACCCAATACTTCTTATCCACTGGTGGAATGAAAGTGGGGGTCTGCAAAATTCTAGTGGCTTGTCTCTTTATGGACTTATGGATGGGCAACAACAGCCTTTCAGTTGCTGGCACATCCATCATTTCCACATCTGGTTCCTCTTCCTCCTTTGTAGATTCCGGAGTGGAGAAGTCCAGAGTCTGTGCCACTTGCTTCATAAAAGCAAAATGTGAAGAAAAATCCTCAGCTCCCTTGTCAGGGGAGTCAGGACATTGAGGATCAGGGGAAACATCCGGTTCAGGAGGCTCCCCAGAGTCATCATCATCATCATCGCCATAACCATAAATATCGGTATAGTGTTCAAAGAAACCAGGAATCGAGGAGGAACCCGAAGTTTGAACAGATGGCTGTGAACCGGGCTGCTGAACCGGCACCGCACCAGTCTGCAGGGACTGGATTATCCTAATAGCAGTAGGAACTGGCAGGCTTGTCAGTTGCGGTTCCTTCCACCGAGTGTTTATCCTTTTTCTTCTTGGCAGAAGTTGCCGGTTCAGTGGCAGTATCTGCGGTTCGTTTTCTACCCGAGTGACCTTCACCCTGGTCAGATGGCTGTTCAACCGGTTCTTTGGGTTTCTTTTTTGAATGAGGAGACTATTTATCCGAGGCTGGGTCAGCAGCCTTATCAGACAATTTTTCTCAGTCGGTTCAATCGTCTATCAAGCGTTGACTGAGGAAAGTTGTTACAAATTTCACAGTCTGCATTCAGACGGTCAAACCCTAGGCAGAAAACGTAAACCAAATGTAGATAAACTTTAGCAAATGGTTCACTACACTCTGTACAGTGCTGAAAACCCGTAGGGCCGGTTCTTTTCTTGGGTTGAGACATAACACAAAAACTCCTGCTGGGTTTTTCTAAGTCAAACCACACACTTGTAAGCAAATACTTTTTTTTTGTAGTGGTCGGTTCAGCGGAGAACCAAGAGTTACCCCGGTTCCCTTCATGAATTAAATAGCAACTGTCCCAGAGAGGTCGATTTAAAAGAAAATGCACCTTAAAAACTATAAATAGATGTCCAGTGAAGTCACCACCTTGTATGGCTGCTTAGCGCTAAGCTCTGAAGCGCCAACGGACCAAATCCTTCATAGAACTATCAAAAATCAAACAAAAAGGGCAAAAATGGCAACAGAACGACAAGGAGGGAACAAGGCAAGCAAATCTCGACACAAAAACTCTGTAAATAAAGCAGATGTCAGCAGATTACCGGATCAGGACAGGCCTAACCAAAGCTCATCACCAGCGGGCCTGAACGGCCTCGACACAGACACAGATGCACAGCATGAGTGCCTATCCCGTTCTCGTTTTGAGACATTGCTGACAGAAATAAAATCTTTTCATACAGAAGCCAAGCAAGAATTTAATGCATTACACCTGCAGCTCAGGGCAGTAGAAGAGAGAGTCAGGGCCTTGGAAGAACGTGTGGCAGCGGTGGAAACAGAAAATATTTAATTACATTCTGCCATTGATTACTTAGTAGATCACCAAGAAATACTCAGCAACAAGCTATTGGACTTAGAAGCCCATTCCCTGAGAGACAATCTCAGAGTATACGGTCTCCCGGAGGGATCGGAAATGGGCAAAATGACTGAATTCATGGACGATCTGTTAAGAGATGTTTTGGAGCTCCCTACCACCTTTCAATTTCGTATTGAGAAAGCACACCATGCACTAACACCCAGGCTGCAAGATCCATCAGTGAGACCACGTTCGATCGTATTAAAATTTGACAGTTACAAGGTCAAGGAAGAAATTCTATGCATTGCTTATGTGAAACAAATAGTGAAGTACAGTGCAGCATGGTTAATTTTTGACCAGGACTATACCACAGAAATATTAAAACAAAGGATAGCATATTCTGGGTTTCTCCGAGAGCTGAGGGAGCGCAAGGTATGATTCCAAACTCCCTACCCAGGAAAACTGCAAGTATACTGGGAGTCAGGCACTACGACCTGTAACTCACCTGAGGAAGCTCCGCAGGCACTGCAGAAGAAAGGATGTAAGCTTTCAGATACCTCATGGTGGGAGCAATCAACAAGGCCGACTCGCTCAGTGTGGACATCGGGGGAACTGTATCACCATAAGAACACGGCCAAAACCACAGCCCCGAAGACACTTCAAGACATCAGCCAACTGCTGAAATACCTGCAGGGAAAACGAGCATGCTCTGAGCCACTTTGGGCCAACACGGATACCTGAATGCAAAGGTGGTAGATCCTGGTTATATTATTAAAATCCTCTGAGTTTCACCATGGTGAAAGTCATCTGGAGATGATGAGACATTGGGGAGCGCCGTAATGGCTATCAGGGGACCTAGCTGCTGAAATTCCGAGCATTATTCTTTTTTTCTTACACCACAAAGCGCTTCGGAGATGGCTGGGGATGCATCTTTGACCTACCCCCTCATTAGAAAAAGAGATGTATGAAAAACGAGGCCTTCAAAGAGAACATTACCTGTTATATCAGAAAACAAAACTGGGTCATGGCCCAAGGGAAATAGACCTAATGAATGACTAAGACTTTCAAACAGGAATAACCAAAACTAGATAAGACAAGTCAATTAAGAGTAAATGAGCTGAATATAAGAATTACAGAGAATAAGAGACATATTGACTACTTCATTGTTCTCCATAGGGTGGGAAACTTTCAGGATAGGGTGGAGAGAGGAAATTAAAGATTATCTATAGACAGAACTGGAGAAGACTGCATATAAATACATTCCACTCTGGAAAATGACAGGAGGGAAGGGAACATAACTAAGAAAAGAGAATGTTGCTACAGACCTACTGGTGTAAAGAAAAACACACATTTAAGAGAATATCTCTCTTAATAACAGAAGGCTGAAGTACAGTCAAAAAGTTATTAATTGCAAGAAACTGTTTATAACTGATTTTGCAACTATAGAAATGATATGTTCCATCTAGTGGATGCAGAACTGCAGCCGTAGTTTTTTCACTCTAAAGTCATGGAGGGAAGGAAAAGCCCTGAACGGCGCACAAGGGGGTGACGTTTTTCATTTTATTTACTTATTTTGCATTATATTTAGGTTTGACATATGTCATTCATTCATTCACATATCGGGACTGTGTAGTACAGTATGGTCTGCATGCCCATTGGCCCACGCTGTGGACCAACGGGCATACAGCTGTACTGTACGCTGTCAGTCGGCAGGCGGCTTGTGGGTGGGGAGCTGCCGCCCGCCACTGACCAGGGGGGAGCGGGGTGGCGGGTCTGAGTGGGCGGGTGGTGAGGGGGGTACCGCTGGACCACCAGGGATATTTTCTTTTACAAAGCCCACGATTGGGCTTGGGAGTGGGTCCACTGGACCACCAGGGATACATTTACTTTTAATAAGCCTGCGATTGGGCTGGGTTCGGTCCACTGGACCACCAGGGATACATCTATTTTTAATAAACCCACGATTGGGCTGGGGAGCAGGTCCACTGGACCACCAGGGATACATCTGTTTTTAATAAGCCCATGATCGGGCTGGGGAGCAGGTCCACAGGACCACCAGGAGATTTCTTGTTAAGCCCACGAGTGGGCGGGGGACGACGACGGGCCATGGCTCTGGAGGTCGGGTGGCCACCCACAGCTGGCGGCTGCTGTGTTGTGCCCTGCAATACAGCAGCTCACCTGGGGTGGCCAGGCCTTGCTCCTTTTTTGGTGGATCTTTGCGCCTCGTCGTGGCGCAAGTGTGGGTGTGTGCCTACATATCGCCGCACATCCCGGCTGAATATCAGGATGTGCCAAATATGCATGGGCATGCCCCCACACTTGTGCCGCGATACATTACTGGTGCACCCTGGCGCATCGGGATTTAGTGCGAGGCAACATCCCCTTGAATATCGCGACCGGTATCAGTGGGTTGTGCATGGTACAACACTGTTGCGCCATGCACAACCCCTTTGAATATCCTGGCCTGTATGTTTTTCTTGAAAAATAAATAAAAACAAAAGTTAAAATAAATAAATAAAAGGTTCGGTTTCCTCCCAGTTGCGATGAACTGGCAGGGAACACAAAAACTTAGCGGAATAGCACTAAATCTAGACTAATCTACCTGTAAAACCAAGGACAGTGCTTTAAAGATGAAAAGAAACAGGTTACTCACCTGTAACAGTAGTTCTAGGAGTGGTATATGTTGTTTATCCACACTTGTTAGCATGTCCCTTTCCCTTTAAATCTTGCTGGAAGGCCTAAAAGCTGGCTCCTCCCACCCACCAGGGCGGTATATGCATTGGCTCTGCCCCATGACGGCAGATCTTGCCCACTGGAAGCAGAGGTTGTGCGTCGAAGCCAGGGAGGTCGGGTGGGTCAGTGAGGATGAACAACATATACCACTCCTAGAACTACTGTTACAGGTGAGTAACCTGTGTTTCTAGGGATGTGGATATGTTGTTGTTATCCACACTTGTTGGCAGCCTCCTAGCAGTTCTCCGGGAGGAGGAGGGCAGGCACACCCCTCTACCACGGAACAGAGATTGAGAACTGAGGACCCAAAACCAGCATCCTGGCGTGACTCTAGGTCAATGTGGTAATGGGTAATGAAGGTGTTTGCAGACTTCCAGGTAGCAGCCCTGCACATATCCTGGATAGGGATGTCCCTAGAAGCAGCCACCGATGCAGCAGTATGGTGGGTAAAATGAGCTCTAATCCCTTTGGGAGGCTCCTTGCCCAGCCAGTAGCAGAGATCAATGCAGGATGTCATCCATCTGCCAGTCGTCCGCTTTGCTGCAGGGCTGACAGGTGCAGCTTCAGCGTAGGTGACAAACAGCTGGCGAACCTCTCCCCAAATTTCAGCCATTCGCTCCTTATAATAAGAGAGCGCTCATCTCAGGTCCAAAGTATGGAGCCTGTACTCTGCCTCCGAGGTGTAACTGTAGTAGTACACCGGCAGAGTCAACACCTGGTTAAGGTGAAACTTTGACACCACTTTAGAAAGGAATTTCAGGTGGGGGCGCAGGACAACCTTGTCCCTGTGGAAGACCAGATAGGGAGACTCAACAGAGAGCACCTGTAGTTCCCCAGTCCTTCTGGATGACGTCATAGCCACCAAGAAGGCGGTCTTCAATGACAGGTGTGACATCTCAAACCTGTGCATCGGTTCGAATGGCTTGCCCATAAGCCTTGCCAAAACCAGCAGTAAATCCCACAGAGGTGGTGGTTCACACACCAGAGGAGAAATGTGGTTGAGGCCTTTAAAGAAATGCCAAGCCACCTTTTCCTGTGCCACCATCTGTTGACCGGCCTGCATCCAGTAAGCAGAGATGGCTGCCAGGTGCACCTTAAGGGTGGTAGACCGAAGACATCCTTTGGAGAGAGACCAAAGGTAGTCAAGGATGCTAGCCACCGGACAGGATGAAGGGTCCAGGCCCTTGCCCTGACACCAAATGGAGAATCTCTTCCATTTGAAGGCATAGCACTTCCTGGTTGACACCTTCCTAGATGCCTTAACTACAATGAGGACATCATCGGAGAGACCTAAAGCCTGGAACTCTAGCTGCTCAGGAACCAGGCTGTCAGGTACAGGGATTGAAGGTCCAGATAGAATACCCTCCCCTGATTGACAGAGAACAGGTCCGGGCGTGCTGGAAAACACCTCGGAAGCCTGGTGCTGAGGCTGAGGAGATCTGGATACCAGAACTGGCAGGGCCAATCTGGGGCTACCAGGCTCACCCTTGCCTTGTTGCTCCTGACCTTAAGGAGCACCTTGTGGACCAAGGGAAATGGAGGGAAGGCATAGAAGAGGCCTGAGGTCCATGGCCTCGAGAAGGCATCCCCCTGCAGCAAGCCCTGCTGAAGGGGGCAGGCAAGAAACAGCCTCAGCTCTGTGTTCTCCCTGGAGGTGAACAGGTCCACCTGAGGGGGTGCTGCACTGGGAGAACAGGCTGTGAGCTACTTCTGGATGTACAGACCACTCGTGGCATGCCTCGCCCATATGGCTAAGGGCGTCCACCAACTGATTCGAGGCTCATGAGGGTCCAGATGCAGAGTGCTTCCCTGTAGAGAGGCTGGGAGTGCATGTCACCCAGTTGTTGAGGCAGTACATGGTCGTGGTATTGTCCGTCTGGACTTGGACCACTTGACCCTGAAGGAATGGAGCGAATGCAGCCAGCGGCAGCTGGACTGTGCAGAGCTCCAGCAGGCTGATGTGGCATCGGGATTTCTCGGGGGTCCAGAGTCCACGGACTCTGGTTTCCCATGTGGGCACCCCAGCCTGTGAGAGAGGTGGTCATGAGAATGACTGTCGGCTCAGGGCGGACAAACAGGATCCCTCCCTGCAGATGTTCCAGGACGGTCCACCACTGGTTGGCATCTGACATCTTCTGGGTCACTGTGATCAGCTGGTCGAAATGACCGTGTCGCTGAGACCACTGGCTGGCCAGCTCCCATTGAAGGGGGTGCATATGCCACCAGACCCATCGGACTACGGTGGTGCAGGCCGCCATGTAACTCAGAAGTTGCAGGAAGTCCCGGGCAGGGCTCAAGTGCCCAACCAGAAATGATTGGGCAAAGGAGGACAGAACCTCCACCCTGTCCGCTGGGAGCTGGGCTCTGACTCGGCAAGAGTCGAGCTCTGCCCCGATTGAAGCAAATCACCTGCAAGGGCATGAGTTCTGACTTGGCCTCGTTGACCAGGAGGCCAAGGCTGAAACAGGTGTGGAGGGCCAGATCCCTTGGCCTCTCCACCTGCAGTCTGGAGGGACCTGCTATTTGCTAATTAAGACAGGGGTACACTCTGACCCCATAACACCGAAGATGGGCTGCCACTGCTGCTATGCATTTGGTGAAGACCCTGGGGGCCAATGACAAGCCAAACGGCATGGTTTGGAACTCGTAGAGGGTTCCCTCCACCCTGAAGTGGAGGAACCGCCGAGGGGACGGACGGATCGGGACATGGAAGAACGCGTCCTGTAGATCCAGTGAGCAGAACCACATGTTCTGCTCGAGGGATGGTATGACCTGGGACAGAGTTACCATCTGGAAGGTGCACGATCTGAGGAACAGATTCAGATCGTGCAGATCTAGGATGGGGCGACGGCCCCCTGTCTGTTTTGGGACCAGGAAGTACCTGGAAATGAACCCAGTGTTGACAGGGGGGTCCGCGACTCTGACCACTACCTCCTTGCAGAGTAGTTGGGCAATGTCGTCTCTGAGAGCTGACTGAGTATGGGTGGATATCTTTTCCTCCCATGGGGCACGGGCTCAGCTTGGAGGGTACTGCTTGAATTCCAGAGGCAGACCCTGGCCAACCACATCCAAGACCCACCTGTCCATTGTGACAGCGGACCAGTTGGAAAGGAAGTGGCAGAACTGGCCCCCCACAGGTGGACCCAGAGTGGTCGTGATGGGCATGGGGGTGGCTGCCCCCACCCCGTCACTGCGCAGGCTTGGAGGATGAAGAGCTGGCAGCGGGGCTGCCGGAACCTCCCCCTCCGGGCTTACGGTTTGCCGAAGCCCCAGACTTGGGCTGAGGGAGCCAAGATTGAGCCTGCTGCTGCTGCCCAGTTTGGTGCTGGGGCTGCTTGGCCGCAGGGGCAGAAGGCAGAAAGGGCTTCTTCTTCTTCTTCTGTGATTTCTTAGAACCCTGGGGTTCTTTCTGGGCAGAGGTAACAGAGTCCAAGGTGGTACTGGACTTCTCAGTACGCTGGAAGTGATCATTGACCAAACAAGTCGGTACACAGGAAGGGAATGCCTACTAGTTTGTGCTGGGTGTCTGCCATAAAGTTCGAGACCCTCAGCCAGGCCCTGCAGCACATGGCGACTGCAGCTGCCACTGAAAGGGCACAAGAATCCCTGATGTCCAGGACTATCTGGAATTGGTGTTTAGCAACAGCCCAGCCCTGATCACGGACCTGCTTGACCATGGTCTGAAGATCCATGGGGAAATAAGGAAGCAACTCATCCAGAGAGCCCAAAAGGGCATGGCAGAAGTGTGCCATAATGACAGCAGAGCTCGCCTGTCGGAGGCCGAGTGAGGAAGCAGCATAGACCTTTCTGGCTGCATGATCCAATTTTTTGGACTCTTTGTCCTGAGGTCTATCCGTATCTCCTGAGTTGCCCAAGCGCCGGAACACAGACTTGGTCACCAGTCCCTCAGCCGAGAGATGTTGTATAAGCCCTGAAGGGGAACAGATGGGAACCGCATACTTGCGGGCCATACGAGTAGAAGGTGCAGGGCAGGAGGCTGAATGCTGACAAAGCTCCAAGGCCAGACCAACGATGGCCTCGGCCACTAGGAAGACCTCAGATGGAGAATCCCCTTTTCTGAGGATATCAGTCAAGGGGTATTCTGCCTTTTTTTCGATGGGCTCCAAAGGCATCCCCGTTGATTCACAGATGAGATGGAGGATGCCTATGAAGGATGTGGGAGGACCCTCCTCCATTGACAGACTCATGGAATCGTCATCACATAGACGCGAATGCAAGGTGGAATCCTTGCACCCGGAGTCCGGGTAAAGTGTCCGACAACCAGAGTCGCTCTCGACCTGCCATGGATGGTCGGGAGTAAGGGTGACTGACAGCCTGCATGGGAGACCCTGATCGGGTCAAGATTCTTTGGCAGGAGCCCCTGAGAGAGGCTGCTTAGGTGGTGGCTCCACCAAAATAGGCGGAGAGGTCAGCTTTGGCCGAGCCGGGAGAGTCTTCACCGGTTCCACGGGTGGAGGGGCGTTGATCGCTCCAGGAAGTCATATATTTAAAGGCGACAGCCAGCAATGGCAAAGTAGAAGCCGGGCCGACTTCGACCTGTCAGCATGAGCTGTTGCCACAGGTCCCTCGTGGCGATGATGCAACCACGTCTAAGCCTCTCCTCACCAAGGAGGACAAGGGCAATGGCGCGCCACCGCTTCTTGGGAGCACCACTTATGAGACTTCCTCAGCCTATCGGTTGAGGGGGTCTGAGATCTAGAAGATGACCGCTGGGGGAACCAACGTAGCTTCTCGGAAGGAGCTGGGGACAACCATGGCTCCTCCAGATCGGGGACTGTGACCATGGGTGGAACGCCAGCAAGCTGGGTCTCCTCATCGGTCGGTAGAACCAGAGTCCTAAATAAAGAATTGTCGGCCTCAGTCGACAACGGGTTGATGGGGTTGATTATGATTTCGACCTGGTTGTCGTCCTGTGTCTGAGCCAGCTGGACTGACGGGGGTACCGTGAAGACAGTGGCCGAGGTTGCAGTTTTGTCCGAAGTCGAGATAGGAGACTCCTGTGACCAAGATCTCTCTCTCTGTCCCAAGAGCGTCGACATTGTAAAGACTCTTCTCTCTCAGTCCTCTGTCCTTTTTACGGGACCGGGAGGTGTGCGAACTGGATGGGCCCTCCCCTTTCATAGGGAGAGACTGGCACATCTCTTTGAAGGATCTGGAGAAGGAAGTGCCCAATCTGAGTGGAACAAAAATCGTTAAAGAAGAGGATTGTTCGGCGGCATGAGCCACCTCCTCCTCCTCGAAGGCTTTCATCTGCTCCAGTTGGTCTGTGGATCCTGCAGTCGTAGAGACCAAATGACAGGCATCTTCAGATCTGACCGGCAGGTGCTGTTTTTCTGGTCGTTCGAGCTGTAACCGTGTGAGGCGATCAGCCAAAACCTGCGGATAGAAGGCGTGGCAAAGATTGCAGGTCTGAAGCTCATGCCCATGGCCCAGGCAGTAGATGCACATGGAATGCGGATCAGTACAGGACATTTTCTGCCTGCAAGGACACCGGTGGAACCTGGGTGAGGACTTGTCCTCTATCACGGTCACAATCACAAATTTACGTCGCAAAACTCAAACGAGTTTTAATTTCAGTAAACTAGCCCAAGTATTAAGTGCCAGGGCCTATTCAACACGGAGCAGTAAGTAGGGAACCTGAATCTTCCAAGCAGAAAGGAAGATCTGGCATCATGGGGTGAAGCAGAGGCATATACCACCTGGGTGGGTGGGAGGAGCCAGCTTTTAGACCTTCCGGCAAGATTTAAAGGGAAAAGGACATGCCAACAAGTGTGGATAAGAACAACATATCTACATCCCTAGAAATACACAGTACTCGAAAAACATGAGAAAATAAAATCTTCAAGAAAGATGAAGGAGAGCTCTCCAAAGTGTCCATGTATTCCAGGGACAGTGGTTGGAAAACCGAGCTCGAGCCTAACATTCCATCATTAGTACAGGTTCTATTAACCATTTTGGCTTCAGGGCAGTCCTATGGCGAGACATACTGCTGGACGAAAGAATATGTCAGAATACAGTAAGATTTCCTGGGGCTTGAAACAAACTTTTTTATTTGGTAACACCAGTATGGTGGACAATCTGTTTCTCATGTTTTGAAAGAAAAAAAGAACCAAAATCAAACAACCAGCTGTATCACCAGTCTGTATGGAATGTGAACAATCGTGTTTTTAAACTAGGAACACTCTGAGGTCTAAGAAGGGATTGACAATGTCCCTTAAACTCCAATGTATGAAGTCCACTCCCAAACTTGGAAGCTGGCATGGTATTGCAGAACAATAGTCAAAGAAGAAAAAATTACTCACCATAATAATGTTGTTTCTTCTAATGAAGTCTTGCTGTATTTTGACTATATGCAGTTTGCCCCAGCACTAGAACTGTTCCAGAGAGGAAAGAGTTAACTCTATGCAGAAGCATAGAATGTTGAGCTCGAGCTCAGTTTTCAAACCTCTGTCATTGGTACATTCTAATGTAACCGTCAGATTCTTACGAGCACTATACTAACAGCTATAGACATTGTTTTAAAATTTTGCCATAGGCCACAAATACTTGGGTCCAAAAGACAAGTTGAGAACCCAAGAAGAATCTTATGTAACAACAGCAATAAGTAACAACTCAAAAAACACCCAGAAGGGGGGTACACCTCTGGGGTGCCACACTGTACCTGCCAACCCAATTCCCAAAACAACCAGGTTCTGAGAGGGAGGCTGTTAGGGAGGTCAGAATACAGTAAGACTCCATTAGAAGAAACAACATTACTATGGTGATGTTTTCTTCAAACATGAAGTCTTGCTGTATTCTGACTATATGCAGACTACCAAGCAGTTCTCCCCTGGAGGAGGGGATACAGAACCTACTTTAGAAACAGGCTCTGCAGTACTGCTGTGCCAAGCTTAGCATCACTTCTAGACTGGATGTCAAGAAAGTAATGCTTGGTGAATGTGTGAGCAGTTTTCCAGGTGGCTGCTTTTCAGATTTCTGACAGAGGAATATCCCCTAGCAGCTGCCTAGGAGGCAGCTGTACCCCTGGTCGAGTGTGCCCTCAGGCCTCAGGGACTCTCCTTCCCCAGTTTTGTGTAACAAAACTGAATGCAAGAAACAATCCACCTGGCAATAGATCTTTTAGTGGCAGGTTTACCTTCTGCCACTTCACCATAAGTGAGGAACAACTGGGTACAGTCCTTCCTGTAGGCCTTAGTATGGTCTATATAATAGCTAAGTGCCCTTTTAATACCCAGACTATGCAATCTTCATTCTCCTGAGGAAGAATGGTCAGTGAAAAACACAGGTAAAGACAGATTGGTTAAGATGAAAATCTGAAACCACTTTTGGAAGAAATTTTCTATTTGTTCTAAGGATCACCTTATCCTTATGAAAAGAAATAAAGTCAGGTTCCACTGACAATGCCTGTAATTCACTGATCCTCCTGGCAGAAGTAATAGCTACCTGGAACACAGTCTTCCAAGTCAAGTACTTTAGCTCAGCTGAAGATAAAGGTTCAAAGGGGGGCTGCATAAGCTGTGCAATATAGATATTCAGGTCCCAAGCAGGAGTAGGCTCCCTACAGGGAGGGTTAAGATGAACCAGACCTTTGAAAAACTTACTGAACACAGGGTGAGAAGCCAAGGAAGGAACCTTCCCTGCTGAAAGGAAAGCAGACACAGCTGCCAGATGAACTTTAAGAGTAGCAGGCCTGAGGCCCAAGCTATTCAGATGAACCAGATAGTTCGGGGCTGCAGCAATGGTTGCACTTCCTGGCTGAATATCCCTCTGAGAACACCAAATAGTGAATCTTTTCCATTTGGAATTGTAAGTCTTTCTAGTAGAAGGCTTCCTAGAAACTTTGAGAATATCAATAACCCCTTGAGAAAGATGCAATCCTGCATACTCTAACTCTTCAAGAGCCAAGCTTGGAGATTGGGGTACCAAATTCTGCCCTGAGAGAAGGTCAGGAAGTCATGCCTCCTGGGAAGAAACAGGGGAAGTGTCACTGAAAGAGACAGTAGTAGTGGATGCCATGGTTGTCTGGCCCAATCCAGGGCCCCCAGAATCACTGTGCAGGGCTGAGACCTGACTGATCAGTACTCTGAAAATTAGAGGAAAGGTGGGAAAGGCATAAAGAAACTTGCTTGTCCAGTCCAACAGGACAGCATCTAAAGGCACAGACCCCAGGACTGGGGGCCTGCAACAGAACAGGGGAAGTTGATTGTATGGGGCTGCAAAGAGATCTATCTCTGGAGTGCCCCACCTCCTGAAAATGACCTGAAGAACATGTTGATTCAGAGTCCACTCATGGTGACCCTGCGAAATCCTGCTCAGGGTGTCTGCCAGCACACTGTCCTTCCCTGGGAGATGCACTGCTACCAGGGAAGTCTGAAGGGAGTAGGCCAACGACCATACCTTCATGGCTTCCGTGCACAAGGCCATGGACCGAGTGCCAACTTGCTTGTTTATGCACCACATGGTGGTGGCGTTGTCCGTTCTGACCTGCACCACTTTCCCTGAACTGACTCTGAGAATGCTTGAAGGGCTAGAAATATCGCCCTGAGTTCCAGAAGATTGATATGAAGGAGAGACTCCTGATGAGACCAAGTGCCCTGTGCAGTAAGGTCTCCTAGATGGGCTCCCCAGCCTAGGAGAGAAGCATCTGTGGTAAGAACAACTGAGGGTGTCTAGAGCAGGAAGGGGACACCCTGCCTGAGATTGTCCTCCTCCAGCCACCACTGGAGAGTGTGGACAAGGGTCTGGGACACTGGAACTAACTTGGTGAGGGTATCCTTCCTCTGCAACCAGAAGGACCTGAGGTGGAACTGAATGTCCCTCATCTAAAACCTGGCTTCTGGGATCACTGCAGTGGAAGCTGCCATGTGGCCTAGAAGTTGGAGGAAATGTCTGGTGGATGAGAAACCAAGAGTTTGAAAGAGGAAGCCAGCTCTGTAAGAGCCTTTACCCTTGAGAGAGGCAGAAAAGCCTTTGCTTTAATGGTATCCATTTCTACCCCTATAAAAGTGAGAAGTTGAACACGTTCCACAACTGATTTGGCCAAATTGAGGAGAAATCCTAGAGAACCGAGAAGCCTCTGGGTAGCAGCCAGAGCTGACTTGACTTGGTCTGGTGACTGGCTTACAATGAGCCAGTCGTCTAGGTAAGGAAACACTGAGATGCCCTGCCTTCTGAGAAAGGCTACCACCACTGCCAGACATTTGGTGAACACCCTGGGTGCAGATGTCAGGCCCAAGGGCATAGCTCAGAACTGGTAATGACCTGAGGGTAACTCAAACCTGAGGTACTTTCTGTGGGAGCACCTGATAGGAATGTGGAAATAGGCATCCTTGAGGTCCAGGGAGGCTAGCCAGTCTTCTGGCCTCAGAGAGGGAAGAATGATTCCAAGAGTTACCATTTTGAATTTTGGTTTTGTGATATGTTTGTTCAGATATCTTAGGTCTAGGATGGGTCGCCACTCCCCTGTCTTTTTTGGGGGTAAGGAAGTATCTTGAATACAAGCCTTTCCCTCTGTGTGGCAGAGGTACTTGCTCCACAGCCTTTTAGGAGCAACAACTGAGAAACCTCTGCCTCTAAAGCAAGTGTTTCCAGTGGAGAGGCAGATTTGAAGGACCTTGCTCTTATCTGGGGAATTCTTTTGAAACTGAGAGCAAGCCCTTGGCTGATTACTTCCAGAACCCACTTGTCCGAAGTGACAGACTTCCAGGCCTGGAAGAAATAAGCAACCTGCCCCCCACTGGAAGTGAGGAGGCAACCCGGACTGACACATTAGGGTGTCTGTTTGGCAGCAGCCCTAGGCTGAGAAGAGGATGCAGCCCTGCTCATCCCCCTTCTGCCTCTCCCTCTGGAAAAAACCTCTGCTGGAAAGAAGAGGAGGCATGGGCTTGGTAAAAAGGCCTCTGAAAAGGCCTGCTCCTGCCAGCCCTAGACTGCTGCCTTTGAGGAGTGGCCTGTTTCTCTCTTGCCACTGCACTCCTGTAGGTGGTCCTATATTCATCCATCTTTTTCACGTGTGTCTCTGTTTGCTCCCCAAACAGAGAGTTGTCTGTGACAGGGAAATCCATGGCCTTAGCCTGGGTATCCAGTGATAGGCTAGAACATCTGAGCCAAGCAAACCTCTGCAAGGAGACAGATGTAGCCATGACTCTTGATGTCACATCACTGGAGTCCACAGCAGCATGAAATTGTACTTTGAATGCCTCTATACCATCTGTAGCCACTGCCTCCAGCTCCTTGGCCAGCTGGGGGGAGCAGTTTCAGCTAGCTCCAGAACTGTATCCCATCTAGATTTCTGGTACCTAGCAGCATAGGCCATATAGGAAGCCTGTCTGAGTCCCAAGGAGGATGCCAAGTACTGTTTCTTTGCCATGGCATCCACCTTCCTGGAATCTTTATCTGGGGGGTGTGAAGCCAAGGGGATGTTAGCTTTGTCACAGGCTGCAGCCTGCACCACTCCAACATGACTGCAATGAGAATAAAGAAATTCCGTGCCAGAACCTGACAGCATATACCTCTTGTCCATTCTCTTGTCCACAGAAGGTATGGAAGATGGCATCTGAAGCAATTTTTTAGTCTGTTTCCCCAAAGATTTATGCAGGGGAATAGACAGTCTCTTTGACTCTGGGACATCTATAATCTCCACATAATCAGGTTCTTCTGTTTCCTTTATAGTTTCCACTGCTGGTAGCTGGAGAGTCTCTGCCACCTTTTTATAAAATAAAAAGTGTGAAAGGGACTCAAGTCTATGAGAGGAAATACTGGTTGGCCTGTCTGGGGAGTTGTCAAGCTCTACTGGCTCATCTAGGCCTTCATACTCATCTTTGTATTCATCCTCAGGATCCCCCTCCCAATCCAACTCATAATACTCCTCTGGTTTGTATTCTGAAGGAGCTTGAACTGACCGAACAGATTGCCTGCCAGGCAGTGTCAGTTCAGTCAGAACCAGGCGGAGCGATTGCACAATACTTACCGCTCTTGATCTCTTCGCGGTTGGGATCTGAGAGCAGGATCGAACGGTCGATTTATTTTTCGATGGAACGGATCCTTCTGCCTGAGAAGGTATTGCCCTGGCTAGAAGGCACCTCCTCAGGTATGGTGGGAACCGAACCAGGCTGGCCATCCAGGTCAGCGGATTTTCCGGCCTCCCTTTCCCTAAGCCGAGCTAATCTTTTTTCTAAAGTGGCTTTAGGGAAATTAGCACATATCTGAGGTGGTCAGACCCCAGACAATGAGCACAGACGAGGTGGGGATCAGCTTTAGCAAAAGCCTCCCCTCACTCGGTACAGTGTTGAAACCCAGTGGGACCGGTTTTCTTCTTGGGTTTCTCAGAGATTGCCTTTTCTCACAAAAATTACCCCTAACAGCTTTTCCGCCAGGTAATGCAAAACTTTTCGGTCACCAACCGGTTCAAGACTTGTTTAAAAAAACCTAAATAAATCGTTGTTTTTTTTGAGATCGAAAAAGTACTGGACCACACTTTTAAATCACAGAAAAACAAGTTTTAGGACAGAATTTCGGTTCCTAACTAGACCGACCGATAAGGAACAGAAGAAAAACAATTTCTATCACTATCTACCACTAATCACACTACCTGTACCGAAGACAGAGATCTGATGATCGAAAAACATGAAAGTGGTGGATAAAACCGATCTAATAACTGTACCAAACTGAAGCAGCGAGAAGAAATTCTCTGGAGTGTCTTCACAGTTAGGCGGAGTAAAAAATCTGATGGTTACATTACAATGTCCCAGTGACAGAGGTTTGAAAACCGAGCTCGAGCTCAACGTTCTATGCTTCTGCATAGAGTTAACTTTCCTCTCCGGAACAATTCTAGTGCTGGGGCTAACTGCATATAGTCAGAATACAGCAAGACTTCATGTTGTTTGAAATCTTTATTTAATCCCTATCTCTTTTATAGTCCAGATTAAGTACCAACTGGTGAGGCATACAGTAGAAAGGTAGGGATCAGTCACTTTACATATTGTCGATGGGAGAGCTGCCTAACCTACTCATGTGGCCCACTGTCAACCGTCACGTCTCTGCATTTGCCACCACCAAGTGGGGGTGGAAAGGATGCCACCTGCTGCTGCCAAAGCAAAAGTCTACTTGACCCCCTTCTTCAGCTAGGATTCATCACCACTAAGCAGTTTGGTGGTGTTATGCCTCACACTTCCTGTCTCATTGGTAAGAAATAAAGCTCAAAACAAATGAATAAGTTGCAAAAAGTGACCATGCATTTATTCTGTAGTAGCCACCAGCACTCACTACTTCTCTCCAGCACTTTGCCTTAAACAAAGGATTTGTCAGAGGACCAATGAAGGTTTAGTGCAGCTGAGACCTACAGTGTAAGAGAGTAGCATAGAGTTCAAATATCTACTAGAGAGGGCTAGAGGGTAGACGCCAATGGTTCAGCTGAAGCCGTGCGTTCGCCATATTAGGGGAGGGCTGAGGTGCCGGTAGATATTGGGAACCCTTCTGGAAACTAACAGCACTGGCACAGTTTTGATTGAAATCTGCTGATCCAGTTGGGTAACAAGCACCACTGACAGCAGGGAAGTGATGAAGTAGATACGCATTGTGGTGACAAAGACAAGATATGCTCGTTTGTCCTTTGCAGTGTTTCATTTTCATTTATTCTTTGGTAACCGGGTAAAGGCTCTGGACCAAAGGTCCCTTTTCAGGCCCGACCTGGACACAAAAACATACAAAAAAATACACAAATATAATCAACAGCAATACAAAACCAAAAATACAAATTACAAATTGCAGTTACAAACAGATTTATGTAATAAATAACTTTTTAACCTTTGTTAAATGTTTAAAAGTTAAAACAGAGGGAGCAATCCTAACATCAAGTGGGAGTGAATTCCAATACAATGGTGCTGCTACTGAAAAAGCTCTAGAGCGTAATCTAAGCCGAGACCTGGGGACAAAATATAGGGGGCCGTCAGCTGACCTCAGGCTGGGAAGCAATTCTCTCATTACAAGATCAGAAAGAGGAAAAAGGGAGCCAAAGTAAAAACATTTATACATCAGACAGCCAACAAAATATTCTATTCTGCAACTAGGGGAAAACCACCCCAACCGAGAATAAAGACTACACTGATGTGTCCTATTGGGGGCTCCTAAAATAAATCTACAAATATTATTATAGGCCACAGTTAGTGCCTGCATTTCTTTTGAACCTATGTGTATAATATAAACAAGAACTATAACCAAAATATGGAAGAAGAGAACTAATAGCAACTGCTAATCTAGTTGCTTGTGAGAAGAATGACTTGAATTTGTATAAAACCCCTATTCTTCGATTTACTTTTATTTTTTTTTTAATTTAGTTGTTTAACCAGGTACAGCACACTAAGCTGAAAGCTTTTTTACAGGAGCGACCTGGGAGCACAAGGAGGTTGAGTGACTTGCTCAGGGTCACACAGTATGCAAGTGGAAGCTGTGGGATTCAAACCCAGGTCTGGTCTGCTGGATGTCACCAGATTTGCATTTCAGAGCCTTAGACCACTGCGCTATACTGCCTCCTCAACCATTGACTGAATCTGAGGTGAAAAGGTCACACTGGGATCCAATATTGTGCCCAAATGCTTAAATTGAGACACTTGTTCAAGCAGACCACCCCTAAAATCAGATTTCCTCAGTTCTGGGGTGTCCACCAACATAAATTGCGTGCCAAATAACATAACTTTTGTTTTAGCCGAGTTCAAAACCATAGCATTTAAAGTAAGCCAAGAACAAACGGCACCAAAATCCTTTTCTAGGGAACAAGAAAGTTCAGACAAAGAATTTGACTGAGCACAAATTACAAGATCATCTGCATAAAGCAGTGATTCACTAAACTTACAAATTCCAGGAAGCTGATTAATAAAAATAGAAAATAACAGGGGTCCCAAAATGGACCCCTGAGGCACACCACAACTAATTGGCAAGACATCAGAAACCACAGAACCTGCTTGAACAAACTGACACCTGTTACTCAGATAATCATAGAACCAAGATACAGCGACATCAGAAAACCCCAGATCTTTCAATTTTGTGCAGGCCAAACCATGATCAATCAAATCAAAAGCCTTGGTTAGGTCCACGAACACCGCCCCGGTCACTAAACTAGTCTCAAACCCACGTAGAACGGTGTTCGTGAACCCAACCAAGGCCGTGCCCATACTAAAGTGCTTACAGAACCCATGTTGCCTTGACAACAAATCATGGGTAACCAAATAGGCAACAATTTGCTTAGTCACTAAACACTCAAGTAGTTTGCTAAGGGGATTCAGTACTGATATTGGCCTATAATCATCCATGGAAGTAGCATAGCTCTTTTTTGGAATTGGAACCACCTTAGCTTTCTTCCAGGATAGGGGAAAATCACCTGTAGCCAATGACATATTAAAAATATACCAAAGGGGATCCGTAATAAAGGGGATAGCCAATTTTAAGAAGCGGGCATCCAACCCTTCCCCACAGTCAGTCCCTTTATTTGGCAGAGACTACAGAATATGAAAAACTTCATTTGATGTTACTTCCTTAAACAAAAACCTGGGTCCATCTACCAAAGGAACAGAAGAAAAGGATTTAGTATTACCAGCCTGAGGGAAAAAAGATCTAAACTTAGATCTGAAAATTTAGAATTCAACAATTTAACAATTTCGGACAAGTCACCAATTTCTTTGTTGTCAACATTTAATTTCTAGATGTCAGATTTTGATTTAGGAGAAAGTAAAGAATTTACGTTATTCCAGAACTTCTTTGGATCTGCCTAGCTATCTTCAAAGCGATCCCTAAAATAAGGTTTTTTTAGCATTTCTAACAGTTTGAGAGACTAAATTCCGAAGTCCACGGTAGAGATCCATTGAAACTCTACTGGGAGATAATTTTAATTTAGTCCAAGCACTATCCTGCTCTTTAATTAATTTCTTGATGCTGGGACCAAACCCTCCAGCAGGAGAACCTCTACACCAAATGGTCTATAAAGGGAAAAGGGATTCCTGAATGGGAAGAAGTTGTCTACAAAAAAAATCTAGTGACGTATCCACATCTGGAATACATTCAAGAAATGACCGATCAATTAACCTCAAAGAAGACTATAACAGGGAATAATCTATCCTTTTAAATGATCTAGTCTGAAACACAGAAGGAGGGGGTTTAAGACAGCGAAAATTTTGATCACTTATGGAATCTGCCAAGATACCAGAGGCCCCCACTCTCCCCACTCTATTAGTCAATACCCAGTCCAACAGAGAATGATTCTGTGAGATGGAATTGAGATGGGTAGGCACATTTATACACGGAGTCAGTCCATAAGAGAGAAGAAGAGATTCAAGCACCATGGTGTCATTAGCCCGCCAATTCAAATTCATATCTCTAACAACAGAATCACTCTGCTTTAAATAAACTTCACAAACATGCAAAAAATATTTAAGCCCTTGAAGACCACAATGAGGGGAATTATACAAACAGCCCACATTTAACTTCTTCTTTCCTCCAAGAACAAATTGCAAGACCAACCAATCAGTATCACAACCCAAATCCTCACTAGACCTTAAAAAATTAATTTCTAAATGACTCCTATAATAAATCAGGACCCATCACCCTTTTTACGACCTTTACGGTCTACTCTAAAAGTTTTATAACCCCCAATATGACTCACAGTATCGGGCACACCCGGTTCAACCACGTTTCTGATAAAGCAACAATATCAGGCAGATATAGAGCAATAAGCTGTTCGATTTCAGCAATCTTAGGGATTAAGCTACGAACATTCAAATGGATAATTTTAAATCCATGACAGGATTTCAAACAATTATTCAAAGATGATGCTTGAGTGGAAGACATCGAATCTAAGAAGCAAGGCCCTGGAATCGGTTCAACATCACCAGAAAGTAACAGAAAGGTGGTTGAAACACAGTTGCCCAATTTAGAACAAAGTAACATGCCACAGTGCAAACAAGTAAAGTAACCTCTATTCCCACATCGTCTTATGGGCATAGGGCTACTCAACAACAATTGCCATGAGTCAGTAACAACAACATCAACAACTAAGCAATTTGAAAAGTAAAAAATCACTTGTCTCATAAGAAGGCAGTGTTCCCAGCGCCAAACCTTTATAATTCAATATGATCCACATATACCTACCCCTCCCCAAAGAATACACACCCAAATATGTAAACACTTAGTGTCCCACATTATTACCATAACATACTTACAGCATTATAATCAAACACTACCGCTCCCCTACCTCCCTCGGACTCCCTTAGATTCCCCTGCACTTCTCGCACTTGCCGAACCTACACCGCGCAAACGCCACCGCGTTTGGCAAGTGAGATCTTTAAACACCTCAACCCCACAGACTGGGCTGCCACCGCCAATCGGGGGGGAGGTGGTGCAGCTAGCAACAGGTAGAAGAAGCTAGTCAGTATCTAGCAACAGGGCTATGAGCAGGGTGCAATTACTAAAGTGGCAGCAGCTGTACTTAATCAGCTGCAGTCTTGGGAAGGACAGCTCAAACACCCTGAACAGTACACTTTAGGACCCTTTGTCAGCAGCACACAAGTAATCACTTTGTAAACAGCAGTTCAGCAGGGACTCAAACCAGCAGTGCTAAATATTAAAATCTCCATGGCATTAAAATGCACCCCAAGACTGTCAGCAGGCTTAGTTAATTCCCACAGTCAATAAGGGGTTTAGCAGCATCCCACTCTAGCAACATGAGCTCACACAGTCTCTGAATAAAACGGAACACAGTGCAGCGAAAACAGTTATGGTTCCTGTAGTCTCTCCAAAGTCCCACTGCCACACAGCTCAGATCTCCCAGGAATACAGCAGCCTTCCAGATGGAACTGTGGGCTATAGGGCTCTTCCTGTCGTAATGACCAAATATTCTACACTGTATTACGGTGTGTTACTTGATTTGTGTAAAAACAGTTTTGGAGAGTAATGTAAGCAGTATTTAAAAGCTGGGGAAGGGGAGTGAGGTGAGTGCACTTGAGATGAAGAGCAAGACCAAGAAAGAGTAAAGGGTCCCCACTGATGGAGTTAAGGAGGACCTACTCTCTTGCCCTTTCCATCACCCTGCAAGTTGTCACTGCATGAGGCTCCCCTTAAGTTAAGAAACAAACAAGTGGTTTACGGAGGGCCATCTGGTTGGAGGCTATATTTATGCCTCCTGAGTCGGTCTCTGGAGAACCACCCAGTCAGAGGCAGTAAAACCTAAAGGTTGGAGCATGGAGCTGTGAACCTGGAGACCCACAAGAGCTGGGTTTGAATCATACAACCTCGCATGCATACTGTGTGACCCTGAGCAAGTCTCTTCACCTCCCTGTGCTTCCCGGCATGCCCCTGGAAATGACTTTTAGCTCAGTGTGCCTTTCCCGACCAAAAATTTCAATTCTTTTAACAAAACAAAATGCTACAGTCATCAAATGTTATTAACTCCCTGCTGCTGTAACTATCCCACTGGAATCCTGTTGAAAATGAAGCTCTTAGTTTAAGTATGGATATTATGGTGTACAGAAATTCTAAATAAAATAATTGCATTTAAATCAACCAGAGCTACTTATTCTCTACCTGAATCTTAAACAAGTTAATTAACCTCTCAGTGCTTCCATACTTCAAGCTGTATAATTTGGCATACGCAGGATCCCATTGAAAATATGATGCCGCATCTCAGTTGGGCTATCTAGTGTAAATAATTCCCCACCTAGCAGGAGGGTCTGGTTGGCAGCTACATTTTTCCACTGACAAGCAGGGTATCCAAGTACATGCCACCGGGAGCTTCCCTGCTAATTACAGCCACAAACACTTTGTCACAGCTGAGGACAGCAGCAGAAGGGCGTCTCTCCAGCAACTGAGGTATGTGGTACATGTGTACCTAGAAGTACGTGCGTGCTTATGGTTCAGTAGATGTGTTAAGTTTGTATGCACATTGGCATGTGAGTGGTTAGGTAAATGGGCCTGTCTGAACATGTGAGGCTGGGTAGGTGTCTGGTCCATGTCCATGGGTGAGTAGGGATGTTTATATGTGGGATGGGTAGGGGAGTCTGTTTGTACATGGGTAGGTAGCATGTATGTACCAGTCGGTGGGTGGGTAAGGACTATGTGTATCTATGGCTAGGTAGAGGCGTGTGTGGGTGTCTTTCGGTGGGAGAGTGTTGCTTTTAACATGCCATGGACTTGCGACTAGGAACTCTCTTCAGCGACCCAGAGACAACATGACCCCATTCATCTCAGTCCCATCATCCTCCACACTCATTCGGGAATGTTCTGAAGTTTGTGTGTGTGATAAGATTTGAGCCTAGCTGATGCATGTATTTGCAGGAAACTGGTAACGCACTGTAAGTAATGAACAACTAGATTGTAAAATAATGTGGGACTGAGAGAAAGAAATACAGCACAACTCTCTGTCATTAATATTTTTTTAATTCATAAAACAAAAAAAAACGTTATTCTTTAAGACACATTCCTGCACACTAGCATCTTTACATATGTATATACAGTTCCTCTGCAACTTGTTGTAAATGCTTCATAATTATAGCATTGTAACAGTAAAAACCTTACAATAAAGAAAATCCATCTTCTTGTCTTCACTTGCAATATCTGTCTGCTTTCATTTTGGCTCTCCTGTTGGAAGGAAAAAAAATATTTTTAGTAAAGCTTCTGTTGGAGTAAATTAGTATGATTTGACATATTTAATCACATAGGTAAATATGTTTGAGGTTATTTTGCTATCTGGAGAAAGGTAAAAAAGTAACACCTTTGGACTTAGGTGGCTTTATTTAATAATAATCTTGCAAAAAAGAGCTATATTATGAAAGTCTTGTTCAGCAACAGAAAGGAGATGTACCGTATATCAGGCTCTGATGTTAAAAACTATCTCCTCGCTTGTACCATTTGTTGAGCTACACAGAACATTAAGAGGTCAGAACATTCACATTCCATTTGCCTTTAACATTCCAAAATTGCAAGACTGAAACCAATGAGATTATTTAGAAGTTTTTTATTGTGTTATTTAAACAAACTCTGGTCAGGGCCAATATGGTTGCAAAATTATGTCATATGTCACTTATGATAGTACCTATGGGCAACCACACTGTAATGAATGGAGAAGACGCAGAGAGATGTGCTTCAACTCCACTCAGTGGAAGGAGACAGCTGTGGTGCCTTCACAGTCATGTGGTACCAGAACCCCCTTCTCCATGTAGCTGCACTACGTTATGCATAGCTCTCACTATGCAGCCATAAAACTGAGCACTGAAAAGGGAGGAAATATGTATACTGTGCATGTGCAAACATGTCCCAATTTATAGGGATTCCCTACCCACTTTACTGCCCAGGGTACACAGGGATTAGCTTGTCAAGTAGAAATTTGCGCAAGCCCTGTACTGCGGCTGGAGTTTAATACCCCAATTTTTATCACTTTAAGCCCTCATTTCATGTTGACTAGCACTTTCCCTAGTTCAGCTTTCTTCATACTCTTAAAAAATGTGTTTAGCTGAATTCGGGTGTGCTGAGGTGTGAACGAGCCTTCTGGCGATCAGTGCCACTTAGAGATGTAACTGTGCATTCGGAGCCGGTGCAGTAAACCCAGGTGGACCACGGGGGTTTTGCTTTAATGGGAAATTATTTTAAATTAAGTACTTTTGGGAGGAAATAAGTGTAGCATTACATTCTGCCTTGATTCTGGCACTGCTACACATGTTTAGTGACACCCCCCCCAAAAGTAAGTAAACCAGTGACAGTGTCCCTTTGATTCTAACAAAATGTCTAACTCGCATCATTCCCAGGGGCATTCTGAGAAATTCCAACAGGTCTAAGGCAATAAAAGAAGCCTGAATGGCTACTCCCAGGGGACATAAAATTGCAGAGAAAAGTAAAGAAACACACGCACAAAAAGAATTGTTACAGGTAACAGAATGCTAGGGATCACCACAGAAACAAAATACAATGCACAACATGTGTTTTAATGGTAGGCAGTGAGGTGTGAGGGTTGCTAATGGGGAGAGTAATATTGGAGTGGTGAGAACCAGCAGGTGCCTCAGGGCGACATGGGACCTAGGGACAGGCCAGATGTGTTTGATTCCCATACCCTGGGCTCCCACCGGACAGAGTAGGCAGAAGGCAGCCATCAGGTTGGCAACCTCTGCCCATCCCCCTCAGGCAGTATTCTGCAATGCAGGTTTGATCAGGAACAAGACCACAATTATAGCAGAATTAATTTCCTTGGTTGTTCTGGCTTGCATAACAGAGACCTGGTTAAGTGATGATGCTGTCCCAGTTTTGGAGGCATCTACCCGACCTGGTTTCTCTATGGTTCACTGCCCGATGAGGGATTGCAGGGGTAGGGGTGTAGCTATCTGCTTTAGATCTAACCTGAACTTTTTGGTGCACCCAGTGGGCACTACTTCATCGTTTGAATGCGTAGCCATATATGGGGGTCCAGGACCAGATGCAGGTTGTAAAATCCTTTTGGTGTACCAGCCTCTAAGGCACAAGAGGGATTTACCACAGGAGATTGTGCACTTTGTCACTGACAGTATTGGAGTCATCCACATGGTTGGTTCTGGGTGATGTCAATACTTGGATCAACGAAGAACTCTCGCAGTTTGAACAAGACTTCCTCCAGATGATGGATTCATTGGGCCTCACACACGTTCTTACTACTGCAACCCACAGACACAGTCACTCCTTAGATTTAGTATTTTCACTGAGGCTTGAGGTATGTAACCTCGAGATTGATCCGGTCGTTTGGTCGGATCACTGCATGGTAAAGTTCTTGTTCAAGACCCCCCCAGTAGTTCTCCCCCTGTGAAGATGGTCCACTACTACCCTTTGAAGGGGATGTCCCCAGCAGGACTTCAGGTGGTGATGGATCTCTCAGGTGTGATGGTTACTTGTGGGGCAGGTTCATGATAGCTTATAACAGGACTGTTAAATAGTTGCCTAGGCTCTCGACTTTGTCACACCAGTGCATACATGACCCAGGTATTCATGCTTGAGATCCCTGTGGTTTGATGGAAAGCTCAGGGAGATGAAGACCAGGGGTTGAGGTTGGAGTGTTGTTGGTGGAAGTCCGGGACTGAGGAGGACAAACTGACTCTGAGAACTCACTACTGTGAGTATCAAAAAGCAATCTCCCATAAGAAGGCAGCATTCCTCTTCAGGGAGATTGCTTCAGGGAGGAAGAGACCGGCTCGGCTCTTCTGGACTGCAGACAGGTTACTTCACCTTTCCTGTCTGTAGCCAAAAAGAGCAGTTTCAGCCACAAAGTGCGAAGTTTGCTCAGTTCATCTCTGACAGACTGTCCTCTATTAGATCTGGGATTACGCCAATGGGGCTGTCATGCTCACACAGTGGAGAGGCGGTTGTCGCTAGGACCACTCCTACTGTCTGGAATGAGTTTAGGCCAGTGTGGGTGGAAGAGGTTGGTTCCTCTTCTCTTATTGGATTGAATTGTGACTCCCCGGTGGTGAGAGGACCTGGGGTTTACAAACTCTTGTATGACTTATTATATGAGGATTTATTAACCCTCCTGGAACTGGATCAAGACATATTTAATTATAAGCAGGGAATGATTGGTACTTTGACTGCTCTTGAAGAATCTATTGTTAATGAAGCCTTGTTTGGCCTCTGTCTGATTTATATATTATTTTGGACTTTGGGAGCGTAGTATGTGGATTTAGGAAGGCCAAGTATTAATGTTTGAATAGTGCTTATCCCTGCTTTAAGTATTGGGAAGGCCTGGATGGGTCCCTTGGCTTTTATATTTTAGTTATAATTTTACTTGTTATTGTCAGACCTTTTTATTTGACCGGAACCTACTCTCTGGATTAAAACATTTTATATATAACCGTGCAGTGAGAGTGCCCGGTTACTGTGAGGCTCGGGGAGTGGGAGTCCCTGTTTTCTCACAGTTATTATATGATTTTAGACCCTTGCAGTGAGAGTGCTCGGAGGCTTAGTTGACTTGCAGTGTGAGTGCTTGTCCTCTCGGCCAATTTATTTATTTACTGTTTATTTCTTTTTATTTTTTCCAGAAAGTGGGTTCCATTTAAAAATCTTTGGACTGTCAGATTATTTGGGTTTGTGATTTGTCTTTTTGGGTGGTTTAATTTGGTGGGTTAATTGCTATTTTAATTTAGGGGTGGGATTTTTAGTTTTGGTTAGAGTAAGAGATCATTATCTTGCCTCATGTTGAAGGAGGGGGATATTTATTATTACCCCACCCCCCACGTCGTGTGCTATTCATCCTCCACCCTTCATGCCCTTCGCCCCTTTTCCCCCCTCCTTTAGCTTTGTCAGTCTATCAGCGCTGCCGGGCCTTGGGAATTGCCCGTAGGAGGGGGAGGGGTGGAGAGCGTGAACAGTGGAGGATGGTCGAGGGGAGCACTCACATCAGGATTGTTAAGCCCAGAAAACGCCCTGGGGCAAAATGGAGATCTGAACGAGGGTTTCCCTGTTTGACCCCCATACCCAAGGGCACCATCATTAGTAATGATGGGCTGGTAGCCGGGGCTTCCAAGGGGATCTGTACAACTCGGGCAGTGTTATGCAATGCCAGATCCATTGTGAACAAGACTGCTATTATGGCTGACTTGGTGAGTACAGTGGATCTGGCCTGTATCACCGAGACCTGGCTGGATGGTAATGCTGGCCCCATTCTTGAGGCGGCAGTTCCAGCTGGGTACTCGGTGATTCACCGCCCGAGACTGGACCGCAGGAGTGGGGGGGTTGCGGTCTGTTTCAAGACCAAATTGGGTCTTATCAGTGTACCAGTTGAGGGATCATTCAAATGTGTCATTGTGGCAGGTGGGGGCTATAGATTGGCCCTCGTCTACCGTCCACCCGGAGACAGGGAGCCATTCCTTAAGGAAGTGGCGGACTTCATTGTTGACCTGGTTTTGGAGTCCCCCAGGTTGATGGTGCTGGGTGACTTCAATGCCTGGATCGACGATGAACTCTCGCACTTTGGCCAACACTTCCTCCAATTGATGAATTCATTGGGCCTCTCACAGGTGGTTACCTCTGCCACTCACAAATGCGGCCATTCCCTTGACATGGTCTTCCTCCTGGGGATGGAGGCCTCCGTCGTGGGGGTGGAACCCGTCAAATGGTCTTACCATCACACTGTGAGATTCAATTTTGGCACCCCCCTGAGAAGACCAACCCCTGTGGAGATGGTCAAGTACCGCCTTACAGGATGTGACTCCCAATGGTCTAACTGCGGCACTTGACCTATCAGAATTCCTGGGATATGCATGGATCCAGAGACTTTGGTTCTGGCCTATAATAAGACCATTACCTCTGCTCTGGATTCCACTGCCCATTTCATGTCGTCTCTCCTTCGCCTAGGTCCCCATGGTTTGATGGGGACCTGAGGGAAGATCTTGGCGTTGGGGCCTTGAGTTAGAGAGATGTTGGCAGAAATCCGCTTGGATGCCGACCATCTTAGACTGCGAGAGCATTATCAACTCTATCAGTCAGCAATTACCCATAAGAAGGCAGTGTTCCTGTCCGGGGAAATTGCTGCTGCACAGAACCGACCGGCTCAGCTCTTTCGAACCGTGGACAGACTGAGCAACCCAGCCTGTCTACAGGTTCGTAGAGCGTTTTCACAATCTCAGTGTGATGAGCTTGCTCGGTTCTTTGCAGATAAGGTGGAAGACATTAGGGCGGAGATACGTTCAACACTCTCTATGGGAAGGGCTGTGGACCAGTCCTTGGTCGCTTTCCCTCCTCATTCCTGGAATCTCTTCAAAAGGCCGGATATCAAAGATGTTATGAAGATTGTCCAAGGTATGTGCACTACATCCTGTAGTTTAGATCCGGGCCCCACAGCCCTGATTATGGGCTGTGGGGGGATCATCATCCCAGTATTAGCGAGGACAGTCTGGTGCTCCTTAGATTCTGGTGAATATCCCAGGTCCCTGAAGGAGGCTGTGGTGACACCTGTGTTGAAGAAGGCTTCTTTGGACCCCGACTCCCCCGCTAACTACAGACCTATCGCAAACCTTCCCTTTGTTGGGAAGGTAATTGAGAAAGTAGTGGCTACCCAGTTGGACAACCATTTGTCCATCCATAGCATCTATGATCCTCTCCAATCCGGTTTTAGAAAGAGGCATAGCACCGAGACTGCGCTGGTTCTGGTGCTCAAAGATCTCCTGATGGCAAGAGACCAGAAAAAACGGTCCATTTTGGTCATGTTGGACTTTTCATCAGCATTTGACACTGTAGACCATGGGGTACTGCTTGAGCACCTGAAAAACATCTGTGGGCTTTCAGGTTTGGTCCACAGATGGTTTACGTCTTTCCTCACTGGTGGAACACAGAGAGTGGTGTCGGGGGTATTTTCCTCTGACCCTATTTCTCTGTCTTGTGGGGTTCCCCAGGGCTCGGTGCTGTCCCCCATGTTGTTTGCGGTGTACATGCTTCCCCTCGGAGACACTGTAAAACGGTATGGGCTGGAGTTTCATTGTTATGCCGATGATACTCAGCTCTACCTGTCTTTTGCACCCGACCAGAATGGAGCACTCTCGGTGTTTAATAACTGTCTCGAGGAAATCCAAGGATGGATGAGGTCCAGCGGGTTGAAGCTGAATTCTGGAAAGACGGAGGTGATGGTTGTGGATCCAGGTCACCGGATAGGGGGGTGGGGGACAGACCATCCCTCAGGTTTATTCCTGGGGGCGGTTGAGCTTTCTATCTCTGAACAGGTACGCAACCAAGGGGTAATTCTTGACGATTGGCTGACGCTGCGTGTGCAAGTGTCGGCGGTCGTTAAGCTATCCTTTTACCATCTTAGGAATATCGCTAGGATTAAGCACCTTGTTCCATCCGGAGACCTACCTACGTTGATCCACACCTTTGTGACCTCACGCCTGGACTACTGCAATTCCCTGTACTTTGGGCTTCCAGGGGTTGATATCCGCCGCATGCAGCTGGTGCAGAACTCCGCGGCCCGGTTGTTAACTGGGACGCCTCGTTCTTCCCACATTACCCCGGTGTTGCGGGGTCTGCACTGGCTGCCGGTTCAGTGGCGGATCTCCTTTAAAGTTGGCTTGCTGACTTATAAAGCCCTAAATGATCTAGGCCCTGACTACCTGAAAGAGCTTCTGGTGCCTTACATCCCCGTGCGACTGCTCCGCTCAGCCAACAAGGGGTTGCTAGAGATTCCAAGGGTAGTTTTGAAATCATCCGGCGCCCGGCTTTTGTATTCTTAGCCGACCCTCTGGAATTCTCTACCCCATTGGATTAGAGAGTGCACGATGGTGGGGGACTTTAAAAAAGCTCTGAAATCTTTTTATGGAGAATAGCATTTGGGGAGGATACTGAGTTGATCTGATCTTATTATTTATTATGTGGATGTCAATTATTTTATTGTATTTTATGATATGGTATTTGGATGTATTTTAAAGCCTGTTCTGCGCCTTGATTTTTTGAAAGGTGCAATAAAAATAAAGATTATTATTATTATTATAAGTAATCTCAAAGTTTCGGCACACTTCTTGTGAACTGGACCTGGGCCCGACTCATCTCCTTGTGGGCTGTATGAGGTCTGTAGGTTCAGTGTTCACTGAGAGTGCCCAGTGCTCTCTTTTGGAGGGGTCTTTCCCCGGCGCCTTGAAAGAGGTGCTGGTGAAGCTCCTTCTGAAGAAACCATATTTGGACCCTGACTACTTAGTGAATTATAGATCAGTCTAATGAGAAGACAGTGGCTCTGGCAGCTTGAGGCACATCTCACTACCTCTGACATCGATAAGCCCCTCCAGTTGGGGTTAAAGTCTAGGTACAGTATGGAGACTGTGTTGGTCAGGGTGCATATTGGTCTCCTCAGAGCTAGAGATAGAGGGGAATGGTCAGTTCTCATTCTCCTCTATCTTTGTTCAGCATTTGACACTGTAGACCATGGTGTGTTGCTGGATCACCTTAGGGAGCTCTGTGGACTCGCTGACATCGTCATCATCTGGTTTGAGTCCTTTCTCACAGACAGGACACAGAGGGTGGCGATAGGAAATTTCTACTCACTCCCGAAGCCCCTGTCATCTGGAGTTCCCAGGGATTGATCCTCTTTCCCATGTTGTTCATGGAGAGAATCATTAGATGCTACAGTGTGGGGTTTCACTGCTATGCGGATGACAACCAGCTGTATTCATTGTTTGCACCAGGGACGCATGATACAGCTGCGGTTCTGAGTTTATGTCTGGCAGAATCCAGGACTGGATGTCCTCCAGCTGGCTAAAGCACAACCTGGACAAGATGGAAGTTCTGATGACTGAGCCTGATCATCAGTAGAGAGCAGAGGCGGTAGGGGAGGTGACTGGCATGGTGCTTGGTTCCTCTCCACTTGCTGCCTCTGCTGAGGTGAAGAATCTGGGTGTCATTCTGGATGATAGGTCTACGCTTGAGTTTCAGGTGTCATCTGGAGCGGCATTTACCATTTTAGGAATATCACCTGGATTAATGCTTTGATCCTGCCTGATGACCTGTCCTCCCTAGTTCATGCTTTTGCGACTTGACTACTGCAATGCTCTTAACCTTGGGGTTAATGAAGGGGTCTTACATCACCTGCAGTTGGTGCAGAATACAGTGGCCAGGCTGCTGATAAGCCTCCCAAGGTCCTGTAATGTGACTCTGGTCCTGCATGACATGTACAGGCTGCCAGTGAGATGGCAAATCACCTTCAGGGTTGGTTTACTGACCTATAAAGCACCATATGGACAGGGCTCTGGCTATCTGAGTAACCTTCTGACTCCCAGGAATACCCAGCTCCCCACTCTGCTCCTCTGAGGTGGGCCTCCTAGCAGTTCCCAGGGCACAGCTGAAATCATCTGGTGCTCGAGTATTTGAGGTGGCACTACCAGCCCTGTGAAACTCACCTTCAAGATCCTTGAGGGAGGGTCTCCTCACTGGAGGCCTTTCAGAGGGGCCAGAAGTCGTAGCTATTTAGGGACACCTTTGAAGTGTAGACAAGACTCCCATTTAGACTTCCATTGCTCAGACTTCCCATTTAGACTTGAAATTATTTATTCTGATTATTTATCTTTTATCTATTTTATTTATTATGAGCTGACAGTTATGTAAGAGTTTTTATATTTATATTGTCCTGACCTCCGTAAAGAGCCCGGAAATGGGAGCTCAACAAATACAATTTTACTAACTTACTACTTACTTATAATTTTTGCACATAGTTTTCCTTTAATGCCTTTGCAGTGGTTAGATTGCTAGCCCTAATGCATTTTAAGTGTTCTCTCTCTCTCTCCACAATGGCCCTCCTAATGTTCCCAAACTCCCAGCTAAAGGCTCTGTACTTCAGTGGATTGACAGCCCTAGCCACAATTTAGTCTCATTTAAAGGGGAACTGAAGTCAAAATTTACAAAAAATATGTTGTGCAAAATGTTTTGATCTGTCGATGTAGTTCTAAGCTTGTTTTACACCGCACCTGCATCGCGCTTAACATCAGAATGCTTTGATTTTGCTTTCAAGGGGCAAGTGTGGCGGTGTGGACACCTACCTGACTGTGGAAAGCCATTTACTGCTCCCTGAGCCGCAACACTGTAGGGGATGCATTTTGGAGTAAGCAGCGTAAGCAGCCGTATAGACAGGCTGCACCGCTCACTCCACGATTGACTGGCAGTCTTTTGGGTGCATTGGAATAAGGGCAGAACTGGAACATCCACCCCTTGAACTCATGGCTCCTCTCAGTTTGGCATGTATCAGTGTAAGACGGGTCATGTAGTTGCACTTGTGATGCACACTGGGAGATCGAAACTGGATCGGAGCAGGCTTCAGATAAAGCAGCAGCTGTATAAACACAAATGCAGTGTGTCCTTCCCTTTGTTTGCTGTAAAGTTTTTTTCTAAATTTGCCTCCTAGTTTTATGGCCCCTGGGATCTCCGCGTTTGCATTTTTTACAGTACTTTTTCTTCCTACAATGCCTCCTGTCCCATGTGACAATGATGTGTCCAGGACCATTGATTCAGAGAGGAATAATTAATTGCTGCACTATCAATCTAGTTAGGATTCTGATACTCTGGCATCAACTAAATAACTTTCTAATCCAAACTTTGTTTTCTAGGTATGTGTCTAGGTCTAGCCAACAAGAGTGAATGCTGTTTTTAAAGCTTTCACTATATTAAACTGCACACAACCATAAAAAATTACACAAATCACTCCAGGTCACCAATGCTATGATTAGTGAAGACTAGCTGTTTCCATACAGAAAAGCCCACTCAATTATCATTTGTCATCTGTAAATTTAGCCTTCATTAGAGCTCCCTGGACAAGGATAGTTCATTAGAAAAACTCTACTGTACTGTAATTTTTTAAAAAAAAGCTCTTGTTGAATGAATAGTCCAGGATGCATCACTGAAACATGGGACAGGAGGCACTGTAGGAACAAGAAGAGCCATAAAAAATGCTAACATGGAGATCCCCAGGGGCTAAAAACCTAGCAGGCAAATTAAAACTCCTTACAGAAAATAAAGGGAAGGAAACACCTACGACTCAAAACACACTGCACAGCATTTATTTATTTTTGTAAATTTTGACACTAGTTCCCCTTTAATTGTTCCCCTTACAATGTCATTCCTGGACTGGAGAGAATTGTTTGTAGCCATTTTGGTTCTTGTACAAACAGATGAACAAAATGGGTGATATGATGCCTTTTATTGGACCAACAAGAAAATTTCATAAATAAGAAATGATTTTTGGTTCATCTTTGATGGCAACTGTGATTTAAGGAAATTGATGCTGATGTCAGAGTACTCCAGGGAAACTTTAATGGATGGGTGGAGGATATTAAGGTCCAAAAAAATTATTTAAGTGTGGGAATGCCTTCCATCTAAATGGATGCAAATGATATGATGTTGCATTGTTTCAAGTAAGCATATTCCAAATTGCCCACAAAAAGGCTGGCATATTTCAGAGCTGTCCTGGTGCATGGTGCTGTTCCCATAGTTTGAACATAAAATGTTAGCTGTTGAAACTGAAACTGCTGTGAGTGAGAATGAATTCAACAAGCCTGGCAAGGAATTTTGGGTGGATGTCATGGTGCTGTCTTTTCTCTTGTAGGTATTTAAAGAGCAGCTGGTGTCTCTGGGAAAACTTTGGAAAATATAATATTTAGACACAATTGAGCTGGTATTTTATATATCTTCTAATGATGTATCTTCTCCATTATTTATTACTGAAGACATTGCCACGGAAACAAGATATCTATCCCTTAGAGTTAATCTGCCTCTATAGTGTATTCCCTACTTGAAGTCATAATGCTCTGCTGTGACATCACAGTCTGTTACCACGGGAACCACTGTGATCTCACAAGCAGAGTACTATGACATCTGGCTGAGACAAAGCAATCGGAGCTGATGAACCCTTAAGGAACAACTATCCTGTTTTCATGCATATGACTGACATCAGAAATAAATAACAGAGATAAACACAAGAGTTACTGAGAAATACAAACTGCTTTTGTTTTTCAAAGTTTTGAGGCATCGACCGCTCTTTAAGACAGCTTGAAATAACAGCAATATGTGGGATATTAGTATAGCTCAGTGTTCTCTGCTGTGTAATCAGTGTTCTCAAAATATTCTGGGGAAAAAGTTATCAAATCATCAGTAACAAAAAAAAGTGACAGAAATAAGTTCCCTCATCAATCACAGCACATTATAAATGGCTCATCAAATCTAAAATGTACCTGTCCAGTAAAACCTCATGAAAATGGCCTTCCTTTCGGGCTTTCTTGAGCAGGACCTTGTCCTCTTCATTGACTCGCAATTTTCGATCCTGAAAACTCTGAAATTTCTTTCTGTAAATAATAACAAACAGAACACCACAATATAATTATGTTTCTTATAACATCTTTCATACAAAATGTATCACAAAATGATTTACATGTTTAGCAAACAGTAAAACAACAGGCAGAACCAGTAATGGCAAAATGATTAAAGTTTAAAGATTAGGAGATGAGACAGTAAGTCTATGCTAAGAGTTTAACACAAGGGAGAATACAGAGGATAATGTAAGGACACCGCGCTTCAGGTGGTTGCCATGACAACTTAGATGAACCTTGAAGGCACAGCTCAAGAGGTTTTCATAAGTTGTCATGGCAACCACAAGAAGTGAGAATAGAGTGGTTGACTGATGCCCATACATTGTTGTTTATAATGTATGGGCATCGGTCCTTTCAATTTAAACAAAAAAAGACAATTTGTACTCAGGTTCCTTACTTTTAAACTCTGACCGCTGCTCTCTCTCCAGGTCCAGTTGTAACCGCCGCGGCCTGTTCAGTAAGGCTGGCAGTTCACGGAACACGTATGCGCAGAATGTTCCTTGTTGTTGTACTACTGAACCCACGATGGTATAACAGCACTGTGACGTCACATCGAGGGTATGACACTAGGAAAAGATAGATTTTGAGGGTTTACAACGTTTGACCATACATTCTAAATAGGTCTGTAACTGCAGTTGTAGGAGTGGTACACAATTCAAATCCACACAGTGGTAGTTCCACCAGAAGTGCTGATTCGTCAGAATGTTTTTAAGTTAAGATCCTCCTACCATCCGGACAGTGTATCCTCCGGTTCTGCCCTGTAATGACATCTTATGAAGAAGAAGCCAGCTGAAGAAGACCATTTGGTCTACCAAGTCTGCTCATATTGCAGGGTCCACAGCTTTAGCATGCTGAAAGCAGGGATCCATGTGCCACTTGCCAGGGAAGGCCGGGTAGGTGGTGTGGATGTCAACTATATACCACTCCTAGAAAGTACAGTTATGTAAAATCTTACCGTAACAGTTGATCTTCTCGAGGAATGTCTCTTGTAGTAGGTAATTACTTCTGGGAGTTTCCGGCAGAGGGCGCTGTGACATGGCAGCTCTTCTAACAGTTTTGAACCAGGGACCACCCACACATGACATCCTCTTCCTGCTTTCTAGGTGTGGGCGGTCCCTGTTATCCTCAGTTCCCTCACCGGATTCAGCTCGCAAAGCGAGGACCGAGGGGAAGCCAAGGTACCAAGGAGTGCCAACCCTAAGTCATTGGACCAGAATTTGTTCTCTTAGAGAAGGAGGGGGACGGAGGGTGGGATCGTACTTACTGCAAGAGACATTCCTCTAAGATGAATCACCCTCTTCAATCTGCCAACGAGGGATTGCTAGAGATTCCTAGGGTTCGTCTTAAAACATCTGGAGCTCGTGCTTTTTCATCTGCAGCACCAACCCTGTGGAATTCTCTACCTCGTTGGTTAAGGGAATGCCTGACCATCAGCAGTTGTAAATCTATGCTGAAAACATATTTATTTTCTTTGGACTTCCCTAATTAATTGATTTAATTAATTGATTGTTTTTTAGATATTTTATTATCTTATTGTTAATATTGCATTTTATATTGTGTACAGCGCCTTGACTGTGAAAGGTGCTACATAAATAAAGTTTGCTTGCTTGCCTGCTTATGGTATGATTTTATGTAACTGTACTGTCTTCCATGGAATGGTCTCCTGTAGTAGATAATTACTTCTGGGAGAATCTCCAGCAGTTACGTCCATGTGGGAGGACAACTGGGATAGGAGACCTTGTAGGAGTGCACGGCCGAAGGTGGCCCTATGTTGTGAGGCAATAACCAGACTGTAATGCCTTGTGAAAGTATGGGTTGTGGACCAGATAGCTGCATTGCAGATATCTGAAATGGAGGCTCCTTTAAATCAAGTCGCAGTAGTGGCCATAGCTCTAGTGGAATGGGCTTGGACAGGTCCAGGTAAGGGCTTGTTGTAACAAAACGTAATACAATTTGCCAACCAGAATGAAAGCGTACGTTTTAGCAACTGGGAGGCCATCGTGACCTGGGGTGAAAGAGATGAACAGCTGAGACGTCTTTCTAATCGATTGTGTCAGACTAGTATAGTAGCGTAGTATACTATGGACATCTAGAGTATCTAGGAGATGTTCACCAAGACTGAAGTAGTCTGGATAGAAGACCGGAAGCTCCAAGGACTGATTTAAAGTATGTTCAGAGACTACTTTAGGAAGGATGAAAGGGTAGGTACGAAGGACCACCCAGTCCTTGTAGAAAATTAAGTAAGGGTCTCTACACATGAGGGCATGGAGCTCAGACATACGTCAAGTGGAGGTGATAGCCACTAGAAATAGGGTTTTCTATGAAAGAAAACGGAGGCAGCTGATTCAAAAGGCTCAAGGTTTAATTTTTCTGTCATAACATTGAGAGCCCTTTTCTTGCATTTCTATTTCTGTTAGACATTTCCTTGCATCAGTGTTAATATGTATGTTTTTCCTCGACTGTACTAAATTTCGCTGGAACAACGTCTGAAGTTAGGCTTAATTTATCTTGCTATGTAATCTTCAGGCAGGATGAATGCTGATATGCTGTTTCTTTTCTTGTTAAGATGGTTTGCTGTCAAGGGGTCTTTTATTCCCAGAAGGAGCTCTCCTAGTCTATAACAACTTATATTTTCTCCCAGATCAGGGATATATTAAGTTAACCTATGCTATGACCTAGTGAGTACAAAACTAGAAGAGTTAAAAGTTTTTGAACAAAAAATGTATCTAATGACTGGACTGGTACTTATTTGATTGTTATGGCCTGCTGGCAGTTGTACTGATGTATGTCGTAAAATCTAAAACCATCAATAAAATGTTGTATGATAAAAAAATAACACTGAGAGCCCATGGAGGAGTGGATCTTCTAAGAGGAAGTTTAATATGTAACATTCCTTTCAAAAACATCTTAGCTAGATGATGTTGGTACAGTAACGTGCCATCCAGAGGTTCATGGAAGGCCGAGATGGCGACTGAGTGGACTTCGATGGAAGACTAACTTAAACTGGACTCAAATAGTGAGGCCAGGTAGTCCAGAACCTTCATCAATGGACAAGAGTTAAGTGTCCAAAGATTGAGAGGTAGGCCATATGGAAAAGTGTTTCCATTTGGAATTGTATGTTGCTGCCTTATGGAAGGCCAAGAGAATATTGGCAATAGGAAAGGACACTTGTAGACTAGTTATGAAAGTGTCCTCAGGGGCCCAGCGCAAAGGAGTAGAGCCTTCAGCTTGGGATGTAACAGGGTTCTTTAATTTTTAGTCAAGAGGTTGAAGATTTGAGCACCTCCTTGTTTGTTGAGGCAGAACACCACTGCAGTGTTGTCAGATTGGATCTACAACGGTCTAGGAGTCATAAGAGGCTGAAATGCCGGAAGGGCTAAGTGGAATGGCCTCAGTTATAGGAGACTGATGTGAGGCCGAGGGATAGAAGTGGTCCACATGCTCTGAGTCCAATAAGGAACCAGGGGCGCGCTCCCTCCTGTCAGAGAAGCATCCGTGGTGAACGTCTATGTGGGAAGGAGGGACGGAAAAGGCATTCCTTGTTCATAAATTGGTTTCGATTGACCATCAAGTCAGAGTTGACAGAGAGGGAGTGACACTGAACTTGCCTTCAAATTTTTCTTGGTCTTTGAGACCACTGATTCTGGAGGATTCACTGAAGAGGTCTTATGGGAAGACAGGTGAGTGCTACTGTAGTTGGATGGCAGCGACCCTGTGACACAGAAGGCATAGCAGTTGTCTAGCTGTGACTTTGTAAATCTGAATGCATGATGCCAGAGGCAAGGGTGTGGCCTGCCGGATGGCTGGACAGTAAGTTCTGGCTGAGACTGTATCTAGGACAGCTCCAATGCATTGGAGACTGAGTCAGGGTCAGGTTGGACTGTGGCCAATTGACTGTGATCCCCCTGAGTGTGAAAATATTTGCAGGGTAGCCTCTAGGTGAGAAAGCAAAGCTGTTCCGCTTTTGATAGGGCAGCTATCTAGATATGGGAAGATAAAGTGCCCTTTTCCTCTTAAAGCTGTTTCAACTACGTCTAGGTATTTGGTGAACACACTCAGGGCCGAGGAGAGGCCAAACCGGAGTGCTTGAAACTGATAGTGTTAACCTAGCAGGTAGAGATGAAGAAACCTGCGATGAGTAGGATGGATGCAGGTAGGCACCCTTCATATCTAGGGCACAAAGTCAATCTTCCTGTTTCAGTATTGGCATGATAGAAGTCAAGGTTATCATGTGAAATCATTTGTACTGGATAGAAAGGTTCAGTTTTCTGGGTCCTGTATCAGACCGGGGGCTCCAGTTCGTTTGGGTACCTGAAAGAAGTGGGAGTAGAATCCCATGTGAAGGAGGTACTGGAGAAACAGCGTGCGTCACCAGTAGAGCCCTCAAATCCTTTGAAAGGATAGATATAGGATCTGATGGTTATACAATGAATATGAGGGGGAGGACAAGGGGGGCTTGGAGATAAATTCCAGAGCATGACCCCTCTGTATATTCTGGAGTACCCATTCATCTGAAGTGATCATGTGCCTGGTCTATAAATGGAGGGCAAAAATGACTGCCCACGGCCTCTGAGGCTGGGTCAAGGAGGGGTGGGAAAATTAAAAACCCTAGTGGGTCACTAGGCGTAGGGCTGCCCAGCCCCCATGGGAGGGTGGGGGCAGGAGCCACGGGCGGCAGAGGTGTTGCCTCATGTGGGTTGAGTACAACCACTAGAGCTGCCAGTATTGGTATCTGTGTTTTCCATCTCTTTCAGAGTAGGAAGAGGATCGAGTATGGTAGGCTGTATGTGGAGTATGGTACATGCCATCAACTGTACGAAGAGTTCTGCCTGATGCCTGAAAATTATCCAGTAAAATTTGAGTACCTGGCCTGAAGAACTTGGACCCATTAAAAGAAAAAAAAGGGGGGGGCCTTAGCTATTTCATGTTGCACATCAGGCGCAAGTCCTGAAAAGCGGAGCCAGGTATGGCGTCGCACAGAATTGCCAACAGCAGACAGTCGGGCCAAGGTACCGACGGCATTATATCCTGACCTGGGAAGGTGATGGGAATTAGCATTACTAGTTGACACAGTTCTGGTGAAGGAGGGAGGTGACTGATAATCTCAATGGCAGATGACCCAAGGGTATGGTGTTTGTTAATCAGATGACCCATATAATTTGGAATTCTGATATTCATGGTACTGGAGAAAAAGACTAGTGTCTCCAGAAAGCGAAGCCTTTGGGATTCTTTATCAGGTGGTAGGCAGCTCATGTGATCATGAGTGGCAGGACAGAGCCCAGTTCCAAGAAAGCTTGAAAGGAAGGAAGGGGAACCAGAGGAGCAGGATAAATATGATCCGCCTTATGTGGAACAGCTGCGACAGCTGAAGGCTGATGCGCTTTAAGGCACCCAGCATGGCATTCTGGTAAGTTTGTAATTAGTGGAGAAACCACCAAAATCGGCTCCTCTGGCAGATCAAGGTATTCTGCCATATCCTTACTTTGTCATGTTTTTGTGGTAGAGAATCCCATGACTTTTTGTATTTATATCATCATTTCATGGAATGAAGGATCATCAGGAGGGGGTGCTGCGGATTCTAGGCAGGCCCGCATCCAAAGAAGAGATTTCGGAAAAAAGGAGACCGAGGAAGAAATTTCAGTTCCTGGAAATCCATGCAGTCGAGGTCACCGGTGAAGTCAACCAAGAGCACATGTTCATCTGAAAAATAGTTTTCCATATAAGGAAGAAGTGACCAGGGTGGGATTGGATCCAGGTCATCATGAAAATTCCTAGGCAGAAGAGTAGGAGATCGTAGAGAAGTCACCCAGCCCCCATGGAGCGGAGGGCTGGGAGTGCCGTATGGCATGCAAGGTGCGCCATACTACAGTGGAGATGTCCATTTCCTTCTGAGGAGGAGGGGAGAGTGTGTGAGACACACGGGGGTGATGGAGGGGAGTGGACGTGTAGCCTGAGCAGGTCTTGCCCCTGGGTGGTAAAGTCCAGGGCTCCGATCTCTTGTCTGCCTGACCCCTGTGATTGTCCACCTAAGAGGGTGGAGGGGTGAAAACATGGCATGAGCCATTTTTATGAAGCCCCATTTACTAAGAAAGAATATGAGGGTGCGCTGTCGATGGAGGGACACCGGAAATGGTGACCGTCGATGAGGTAGGAAGTACAGAGGTTGAGGAGGATCTCTCCCACTCTGTGACTCTAATGGAACCTAGAAAGGGGGTTATTTATGTGCCTTTTATAGTGCTTGAAGCAGTGTTGACGAGGGAGTGAAAAACATTCCATCAATGAGTAGGCAACATAATAATGCATTGTCGAAAAGGGATAGCCGTCGACGAGAAATAGGGATGCCTCATCAACGGGGATGTCCGTGAATGAGAACATGGATGCATACCCGTCGACAAAAATATAGATGCATTGTGGACTGTGGTTGCCGTCAATTACAATAAAGAGGCATCGTCGACAGTGATAGCCGTTGATGAGAACATGGACGGTTATGACCGTCAATGAGAATATAGATGCATCGTCGATGGTGGTATCCGTCCACGAGGAAGGTGTAATAAAAGTATAGATGCCTCATTGACGGTGACATCTGTCGATGAGGATGTTGACAGTTATGAGCCGTCAATATATAGATGCATCGTCAACAGTGTGGTGGCTGTCAATGAGTAGAAAGACATAGAGGGTGAGGAGGGGTACTCCTGCTCTGTGTGTGTCTGGAAATGTAGATCCGTAGATGGGGCAGCTCTTGATGGATGCGCTCCCGGTTGTTTGTAGAATCTTCTATGTTGTTTCTCGTCGATGACTGCTGTTTTCAGAAGTTGTTCTAGCTGCTGTGTGAGCTGAAGACGGCGGGAAAATTAACTGAAGATACCAAGAACCGCCTACACTTATATAGGAAGCAGGAAGATGATGTCATGTGTGGGCGGTCCCTGGTACAAAACTGCTAGAAGAGCTGCCATGCCACAGCACCCTCTGCTGGAAACTCTCGTAAGTAATTACCTACTGCAAGAGACCATTCCATGGAAGATCTACAGTTACAGGTGAGTAACCTATTTTTCTAGGAGCGTGGCTATAGATTGGAAAACCAAGGTCCCAAAAGCAGCATCCCGAGACTCCAGGTTGATGCGGTAATGGGAGATGAAGGTGTGCCGACTTCCAGGTGGCAGCCTTGCAGAACTCATGGATAGGGATGTCCCTGGAAGCAGCTACCAAGACAGCGGTATGTCTGGCGAAATTATCCCTGAGCCCTACGGGAGGCTCCCTTCCAGCCAGTCCATAGCAGAAGTTGATACAAGATGTCATCCACCTGCCAACTATCTACTTAGCTACTGGCCTGCCACGTGCGGCTTCAGTGTATGTGACAAACAGCTGGTGAGCCTTACTGCGACTCCAGCTGTACGCTCTATATAATAGGAGAGCAGGTCTCTAATACAATGTTCGGGAGGAACTTCGGGTGGAAGGACAAAGGACTACCTTGTCCCTGTGGAAAATGCCTGGAGCTCACTAATCCCTCAGGCTGATGTGACAGCCACCAAGAAGACCGTCTTCCATGACAGTTGCAACATCCCATACCTGTGCTTAGGCTTAAAAGCTTGCCCATTAGCACAGCAAGCACCAGCAATAAGTCACATGGTGGTGGTGGTTCACATACCAGAGGGGACAGGTGATCCTGGCCTTTAAAAAAGCACCTTCTCCTAGGCCATCGTCGACATATCAGCCTCCGCCTGGTATACAGAGATGGCTGCCAGGTGCACCCTGAGTGTCATTGTTTGCAGCCTCAGCTGGAAGAGGGACCAGAGGTACTTGAGGCTACTAATCACGGGGCAGGCAAGGGGGATCAAGCTCCCTGCCCAGATACCAAATGGAGAACATTTTCCATTTAAGGGCGTTGCACCAGTGAGTCGACTCCTTTCGGGAAGCCTCCACAATGTGGAGCATATTCTCTGAAAAGACCCAAAGCTTGAAACTCTAGCCACTCAGGACCAAGGCTGTGAGGTACAGGGACTGAAGGTCTGGGTGCAGGACCTTCCCCTGCTGTCTATTCAGCAGATCTGGGTGAAGAGGCAATCACCACTGAGGCCTGCTGCTGAGGTTGAGGAGATCCTAGTACCAGAAGAAAAAAATTACTTACCATAGTAATCTTGTTTCTTCCACGATATACTTCAATAGTCCTAACTCTTATGCAGTAAGCCAGATCTGCCCAGAGATGGAATGTTATGCTAATGATGGAATCATTGGCATGTGCCACTTTTTCAAATGCTGCCACCTATCAACTGCCTACATTCTACCCTCAGATTTCATGGATGCCTGACAAGACAGGGCCCGAGAGGAGCTTAATAATTATATATAATGATAATGTTAATAAAACACCCAGAAAAAAATCTCCAACTGGAGGGAAAAACATTGATAAAACACCCCCCAATTTCAGAATCACCTGAAGAGGGGAAACACCTTTGAACACAGTTCCAAATATAAAGCCAGAGGGTGGCACACATACCCCTGGTATTACATCATGGAGTGCAAAGGCCACTGGTTCTAGCAGGGGAGGCAGGGTGGGAGAGTTAGGAATATTGGAGTATCTCCTGGAAGAAACAAGATTACTATGGTATTTTTTTCTTCTCACCCCAGGAATACTCCAATATTCCTAACTCTTATGCAGACTAAGAAGCAGTACCTTTGGAGGTGGGCACAGGCCCTATTTTGGAAACAGGCTCTGCATGACAGCTGTGCCAAACCTGGCATCACCCCTAGCCTGCATATCCAGGCTATAATAATGCTTGGTAAAGGTGTACACTGTTTTCCAGGTAGCTGCTTTATAGATGTCCACCAGAGGAACATCCCTGGTAGCTGCCATGGTAGCAGCTGTACCCATTGTGGAATGGGCTCTAAGCCCTGCTGGGGCCTCCTTCCCTGCTTTTGAATAGCAAAACTAGATACACTGGACTATCCAGCAAGAAATGGACCTCTTAGATGCTGAAGTTCCTTTTCCTACATCCCCACAGGTTAAGAACAGTTACTTCCTTTCCTGCCTATGGGACTTTGTGGCTGTCATGTAGTAGCTAAGAGCTCTCTTAACATCAAGGCTGTGCAGCCTGCGCTCACCAAAGCATGAATGTTCAGTAAAGAAAACAGGTAAGGTGATGGACTGGTTCAAATGAAAGTCAGATACCACCTTTGGGAGAAATTTTCTGTTAGTTTGCAGGACCACTTTGTCTCTGTGGAATGAAATGAAGTCCTGTTCAATACAGAGAGCCTGGAGCTCACTGATCCTTCTGGGAGAAGTGATTGCCACTAGGAAAACTGTTTTCCACGTAACATATATCAAAGGAGCTGAAGACATGGGCTCAAAAGGGGGGCCCATAAGTTTGGCAATATAGATATTTAGATCCCAGGCTGGCACCAGTTCCCCTGATAGGAGGGCACAGGTGGACCATACCTTTAAAGAACCTTTTAAGGATAGAATTTGATGCCAAAGAGACATTCTTCCCAGCTGAAGTGTATGCAGACAGTGAAGCCAAATGTACTTTTAGGGTAGAAGGTTGCAGGCCCAATGAATGTATATAAGTAATGTAGTCCAGCACGGCTGGAACCCCTGCCTGGACTGGTATTATATTTCTGGTGGAGCACCAGATAGAAAATCTTTTCCATCTAGAGGCGTAGGTTTTCTTGGTGGAAGTTTTCCTGTACCCCCTTAAGATATCCAGGACACTTTCCAAGAGATGCGGATTAGCATACTCCAAGCCCTCAAGAGCCATACTTTGAGTCTGAATGACTTGAGTTTCAGGTACAGGAGTCTCCCCTGACTGGAGGTTAGCAGGTTATGCTTCCGGGGAAGGTGTACTGGTTCAGCCACAGACATGAAGAGCAGCAGAGAATACCATGGCTGTCTGGCCCAGTCTGGGGCTACCAAGATCATTGTGGCTGACTGGGCCCTGAGCTTGAGTAGCACCCTGTACACCAGATGGAATGGAGGGAACACATATAGGTACCTCCCTGACACGTCCAGAATTAGAGCATCCAGTGGTACTGTCCCCATAGCTGGAGGTCTGCAACAATACTGTGGCAGGTGATTACTTTCATGGGATGCAAAGAGATCTATCTCTGGGGTACCCCACCTTCTGAAAATCACTTCCACCACCTGTCTGATTAAGGTCCATTCGTGATGGGCCTGGTTGATTCGACTCAAGGCATCTGCTAGGGTGTTGTCCTTGTCTTGCAGATGAATGGCCTGAAGAAAGACTCCTAGGGAGTAGGCCAGAGTCCAAATTCGCATGGCTTCTGTGTAGACAGGATACGACCTTATTCTTCCTGCTTGTGTATGTAATACATGGTGGTGGTATTGTCTGTTCTGACCTGTACCACCTTTTCCTGAATTAGTGGTGTGAAGGCTTGCAGTGCCAGGAACACTGTCCTGAGCTCCAGCAGGTTTATGTGCTGAAGCGACTCTGCACTTCACCAAGTGCCATGGGTAGTGTGATCCCCTAGGTGAGCACCTCACCCTAGAAGTGATGCATCAGTTGTGAGAATCACTGATGGAGGGTCTTTTTGGAAGGGGACCCCCTCTCTGAGGTTGGCTTCCTCTTTTCACCACTGAAGAGCCAGAAGTAAAATTTTTGTTACTAGGACCATCTTTGATAAAGAATCCCTTTTTTGACACCAATGAGCTCTTAAGTGGAATTTAATGTCTCTCATCTAGAACCTGGAACCCAGAACTGTACCAGTGACAGCTGCCATGTGGCCCAGTAACTGCAGAAACTGTCTTGCAGTTTTTGGTCCGCTGAGGCTGAAGGAGCCTTCCAATTGCAGGATACTTTTTACTCTGTCCAGGGATAGGTAAGCTCTGCCCTCCTGGGTATTTAATTCTGCTCCTATAAACTGTAGGACTTGTGCAGGGATTAGGACTGACTTTTTGAGATTTACCAGAAAACCCAGACTCCAGGAGTCCTTGGGTGAGTTGTAGATGTTCCTTTACCTGTTGTGGTGACTTTCCCACCAACCAATCGTCTAGATAGGGGAACACTGTGACACCTTGCCTTCGCAGATGTGCCACAGCCACTGCCAGGCACTTTGTGAACACTACTGGAGCTGCAGTGAGACCGAATGGCAGGGTTGAAAACTGGTAATGACCTGAAGGGAGTTTGAACTGGAGGAATTTTCTGTGAGGAAGTTTCTTATAGGGATGTGGAAATAAGCATCTTTTAGGTCCAGGGATGCTAGCCAATCTCCTTTTTGGAGAGCTGGCAGAATCAGTGACAAGGTTACCGTTTTGAACCTTGGCTTTGTTAGGTGCCTGTTTAGTACCCTTAGGTCTAGGATAGGCTGCCACTCCCAATTTTTCTTTGTTGTTAAAAAGTATCTTGAATAAAACATCTTTCCCTTTTGCTGTGGAGGACAGGTTCCACTGCTTTTGTCAACAGTGGTTTCGAATCTCCTTTTCCAGCAGTTTTCTTTCCCCAATGGAAGCTGGTTTGAACACTCAGGTTCTCAGGGAGGGAAGGGATTTGAAGCTTAGGGACAATCCCTGACTCACTACTTCCAGGACCCACTTATCTGTGGTGACCTGTTTTCAAGCCTGGAAATAGTGAGTTAATCTGCCCCCTACTGGAAGTGGGGAGGTGGCCTTAGAAGACGAGTCAGGGGGTCCTGCTTTGGGGCCGAGACTGGGAGCCATTCTGGAACCCCTTCTGCCCCTGCCTCTGAAGTACCCTTGCTGAGGGTACTGCTTACTTGGGATACGGCCATGGCCTGATAAAAAGGCCTGGAGTTGAATTGTTTGCCCCTGCCTCCCCTTCCAAATGGTCTTGTGGACAGGGAAGCCTTCTCTTTGGCAGAGTTACTTCTATAAGTGGCCTTGTATTCGTCCACTTTTTTCATGTAGGCCTCTGTGTGAGTTCCAAAGAGGGAGTTACCCTTGACTGGGAAACCCAGAGCCTTGGTTTGGGTGTCTTGAGTAAGGTTTGTGGCTCTTAACCAGGCAAACCTCCTCTGAGTAAATGTATTTGCCATTCACCTAGCACCAGTGTCATTGTTGTCTGCTGCCATCTGGAACTGATATTTGGCATCCTCCAAGTCAAATCTGGCAGTTTCAGTAAGGTTTGCTGAAAGGTTAGAAGGAGCCTTGTCTGCCATAGCCATGACAGATTGCCAGAGGGAATTTTGGTACTGGGCCACACAGGCCTGGAAATTAGCTTGTCTTATGGCCAAAGAAGCTGACAAATAGCCCTTTTTGGTCATACTGTCTATTTTCCTTTAATCCTTCTCTGGAGGGGGAGAAGCAAGAGGAATGTTTGCCTTATTACAGGCTGCAGCTTGTACCACCCCCCCTGGTGGGCAGGGTAGGAAAATAAGAATTCAGACCCATCCTTGTCAAGCTGGTACTTTTTGTCCAGCCTCTTTTTTTTTTTGCACTTGCCCGGCTCCCACGGCTTTTGGAGAAGGCCTCGTACCTCTTCCTACTCTGTCCCCCTGGGCTATTCAAGGCTATCCCTTCCCCGGTTTTATTGTTGCTCAGGGGCTGGAGGTGTACTAGTTTTCCCATTTCTTCCATTACCCCAGGACATCAGGCGCCAAGGGCGTACGTCCTAGTGCAGACAACATACTGACACACACACACATGGCAAGCACCCATAACATCCTCCCGCCCTGAGGAGGAGTCCTGTTGCCCCTGACCCGTTCACATTGGGAGCGCCGGGTGCACAAGGTACTCTGATAACCCACCCCAGGGAGGAGTGAGAGCATCCGCTGGGACGCCAATCCTCCGCTCCCCGCCGCACCCCCGCAACCCTGAGTCCGTTTCAAACCCAGGTCACCAGCGTAGCGCGAGGTGTGGCGTCCAGCGCCTCAAACCTCAGTGCCACTGGGCTGGCCCTTTGTCCAGCCTTTTATCCAAAGGTAGGACTGACCCAGGTGTTTGGAGTTTTATTGCATCCCTTTTGAAAAACTTATTTATAGGGAGCAAGCCCTTTCTGGTGGGTGTTAACCCCATCATTTCTAAGTACTCTGCCTCCTCCTCATCCTCTATCATCTCAGTGGTAAAGATATCCAGCGCATCCTGTCAGGACGCAAAGGGTAGTAGTAAATGGAGTTCACAGTGAAGAATGGAGGGTTACTAGTGGGGTACCGCAGGGTTCAGTACTGGGACTGGTCCTTTTTAATGTCTTTATAAGTGACATTGCAGAGGAACTGGAAGGGAAAGTATGTCTCTTTGCAGACGACACAAAGATCTGCAACAGGGTTGATACACCAGATGGAGTGGAAAGGATGAGAAGGGACTTGGCAAGGTTGGAGGAATGGTCAGATGTATGGCAGCTCAGATTCAATGCAAAAGTGCAAGGTAATGCACCTGGAAACAAAACCCAGGGAAGAGTACACAATGGGGGTGAGATACTGACAATAGTAAAATGGAACGGGACCTGGGGTAATTATATCAGATGACCTAAAGGTGGGCCAGCAATGTGAGAAGAAGTAAGGAAGGCTGGGGATACTGGGATGCATAGGAGAGGCATCAATAGTAGAAAACAGGAAGTTGTTATCCTCTGTACAGACAGCTGGTGAGACCACATCTGGAGTACTGTGTGCAGTTCTGGAGACCCCATCTCCAAAGACATAGACAGAGTGGAGGCTGTTCAGAGGAGGCAACAAAATGGTGCAGGGTCTGCACCAGAAGACGTCTGGAGAAAGACTAAAGGAGCTTAATATGTATACCCTTGAGGAAAGGAAGGAGAGAGGGACATGATAGAAACTTTCAAGTACCTCAAGGGAATCAACAAAAGTCCAAAAGGTGGCATCTTTCAGAAAAAGAGATGTCACCTGAACAAGGGGCACAATTTGAAAATAGAGGGGACGGCTCAGGAGGTAATGTGAGGAAGCATTTTTTTCAAAGAGAGGGTTGTGGATGCATGGAACAGCTTCCCTGAGGAGGTCGTGGAGTCAAGAACAGTGGGGGAATTCAAGAATGCATGGGACAGACATAAGGCAGTCCTAGTGAGGGGTAGGAGGAAGTAAGCTGTTGGTTAACTAGGATCTGCAGCTTATCTGTTAGGTAGAAAAATGGGCAGACTAGGTGGGCCAAGCGGTCCTTATCTGCCGTCAAATTCTATGTTTCTATCTTTCTATCCAAAATTTTTCTGACAAAAGAAAAATGAGATGAGTAATCCTCTAATGATTTAGGAGGACAGCCAAACTGCTGCTCAGGAGAGACTTCAGTCTCCAGAGGCTCTCCCTCATCCTCCTCCTCATATTCCCCATAGTCATCACGTTCATGCAGAGAGGACTGGGTAAACTCAGCCGGGGTCTGGGCTGTAGACCGCTGTCCAGCAGGTAGCAGACCCTGCAAGGCTTGTAAAACTTTAAATGCCTGTGCAATTTGCAGAGGAGAAGGCATGGCTACAGACACAGCAGAAGTCCCCACAGGCTGACCAGCAAGCAGGGGGTTCAGTGTGTTTAGTTTTCATAGTTTTTTTCTTGGTAACCGGAGAGAGTTGGCCAGTTCAGCAAGCCTTTCTGTACCTGTATCGGGGTAGAAAGTGTGGCTCCTGTGGTTTCAACCACAGACACAGAGGGTACCAGCTGGTCAGAGCCAGAGGAACCCTTAGGTGGAGGCAATTTCTTTTTAAGCCTTTCCAAACGTTTTTCATGCGTTTTTTAATAAAAGGTCTTATAGACTTCGCAATCTGTTGTTAAATGATCATAACCAAAGCAAACACCACAAGAATTATGCACATTTTGCACAATTTTTAAAACCGGGTTCGCCGGTCTTTTTCTTAGGTTTTTCAGACATTCCAACAAAACCAAAAAAAAAAAACACAAAACTGCAACCACAATTAATTTAAGACTTTTATCGGTTGCGGTCGGTTCATAACCAATTGGAACTGTGAACCGAAGGAAAAAAAAAAAGGAACCGGGATTAGCGGTTCAGTAACCGATAATAGCGGTTATGAAAAAAATTAATTTAAACAACAAATTACCTCAAACAAAAGAGTTTTAATGTGGAAAAACCTCCGCTAAGGATAAAAAAAACCCAGTTCCCCACCAGTTATACCGAACCGTGAGAAACTGAGAAAATTAGTAATTTAACTAAAATAAGCTTCACGAGGAGATGATCTCCGAGCGTCTAGTCCTGACAGGCAGATAGAGAAATCTGAGGGTAGAATGTAGGCAGTTCATAGGTGGCAGCATTTGAAAAAGTGGCACGTGCGAATGAGTCCATCATTAGCACAATGTTCCATCTCCAGGCAGATCTGGCTTAAAGGCATACTGCTTAGGAGTTAGGAATATTGGAGCATTCCTGGGGTGAGAACTGTCATGGTCAGTCTGGAATTTTCAGGATCAGCTGGGCCTTGACCACCACCTTGTGGATCAAGAGGAAATGAGGAAATGTGTACGTGAGGCCTGGGGTTCAAGGCCTTGCGAAGGCATCCCCGCCAGAGCCCCAGACTGGGGGGGGCGGAGGGCAGGCACTAAACAGCCTCAGTCTGGCATTCTCCCAAGAGGCAAACAGGTCCACCAGACGTGTGCCCCATACGGAGAACAGGTGGCTCACTACCTCGTGATGCAGGGACCACTCGTGTGACATCTTGCCCACCCAGGTGAGAGCATCTACCAGTTGATTGTCCACTCCAGCGAAAAGAATTACCAGGAGGTCTGCAACTAGGCTGCGCACGAGTGTCCAGGTGCAGAGAGCCTCCTGACACAAGGGAAGGGAGTATATACCACCCTGCCCAGGTAGAACATGGTTGTGGTGTTGTCTGTCGGGACTTGCATGACCTGACCCCTAAAAGCAGCGAATTCCATCAGAGCTAACTGTAATGCATGGAGCTCCAGCAGGTTTATGTAGTGACAGGACTCCCTGGGTGACTAGAACCCATGAGCCCTGTGGTCTCCTGAGTGCGCTCCCCACCTCCCCCAGAGGCACGTCCGTTGTGAGAGTGACAGTCGGTTCTGAACTGACAAAAGGGACTACTTCCAGATGTTCTGGGATCAGCCACCACTGGATGACATCCCACATTAGCTGTGTCACTGTGGCTGGCTGGCTGGTCCAAGTGTCCTGAGCGCTGGGACCACTAAGGGCCCAACTCCCACTACAGGTGCGCATCCACTAGAAGGCTCAGCAGACCATGCTGGTGCAGGGCGCTACATACTCCAGCAGCCACAGGAAGTCCTGGGTAAGTCACAAGCACTCAATCTGAAATGATGGGCAAAGGAAGGGGAAGAATACACAATGGGTGGGGAGGTAGTAACAACAACAGAACAGGAAAGGGACCTGGGGGTAATCATATCAGATGACCTTAAGTTTAGCAAGCAATGGGAGAAGGCAGTAGGGAGGGCCGGGGGTATACTGGGAAGTATAGGGAGAGGCATCAGCAGCAGAAAACAGGAAGTTGTTATCCCTCTGTACAGACAGTTGGTGAGACCCCATCTGGAATACTGTGTCCAGTTCTGGAGACCCCATCTCCGCAAGGACATAGACAGGATAGAGGCAGTCCAGAGGAGGGCAACTAAAATGGTGCAGGGTCTGCAAGAGAAGCCGTATGAGGAGAGACTAAAGGAGCTTAATATGTATACCCTTGAGGAAAGAAGGGAGAGGGGGGACATGATAGAAACTTTCAAGTCGTTCAAGGGAATCAACAAAGTCCAAGAGGGTAGCATCTTTCAGAAAAAGAGACTTGCAAGAACAAGGGGACACAATTTAAAGATAGGAGGGCGGTTCAGGGGCAATATGAGGAAGTATTATTTCACAGCGAGGGTAGTGGATGCATGGAACAGCCTTTCTGAGGAAGTTGTGGGGTCTAAAACTGTGGGAGAATTCAAGAATGCATGGGACAGACAAGGCAATTCTTGTGGGGGGCAGGAAGATATAGGCTGTTGGTTAACTAGGATCTGCGGCCTATCCTGTAGGTAGGGAAATGGGCAGACTAGATGGGCCTAGCGGTCCTTATCTGCCATCAAAGTCTATGTTTCTATGTTTCTAGGAGGCCTTCAAATGAATCACCTGTGAGGGATCAGCTCAGATTTTTCTGGTTGACCAAGAGACCCAAGTCTCTGCAGGTCTGGAGGGCCAGATCCCTGGACCGCTCCATGACTTCCTTGGACAGCCCGGCAATCAGCCAGTCATCTAGGTACAGGTAAACTCTGGCACCCTTGTGCCACAGGAAAGCTGCACTCCTGCCATGCACTTGGTGAAGACCTTGGATGTGCACGAGAGGCGGAAAGGCATGACCTGTAACTGACAGAATACCCCTTCTGCGCTAAATCATCGGGAACTTGCGCTAGCATGAACTGCTTGAGATCATGCAGATCCAGTATGGGGCGCCAGCCCCTGTCCATTTCGGGACCAGGAAGCACCTCAACACATATCCCTGACTTGACAGGGTGTCTGAGACATAGGCTATAGCTCCTTTCGCAAGGAGCTGAGCAATGTCCTCCCTGGGTGCAGATAACATGTCCTGTGACACCACAGACTCCCTCACAGCATGGGATCAGCAAGGCAAGAGAGCCCCAAAATCGAAAGGCAGCCCTCTACCTACCACCTGAAGAACCCACTTGTCTGTAGTAACGACAGACCAGTGTGGCCAGAAGTGGCGAAGCCGACCCCCCACAGTGAGCTGGGTCAGGGACTGGACAGCTAGGAGGTAGACACTCCCTGAATAGTCACTGGAGGGGGCACCACCTCCCATACTGTGCCTCTATAAGGCCCTTGGCCAGAGAACTTGGCCTTGGGGCTCCAGGCTTGGTATTGCTCCTGCTTGGGCTGCTGCTGCCAAATTTACTGTGGCCCTGTTTTTAGTTTTTTTTGGTCCTTCAGGGGTGAAGCCACAGAGTCCAGGGTGGCACCGGACATCTCAGTTCTTGTGAGATGTCCTTCCACCCCTGGGTCAAAGAAGTCGGTGCCCAAGAAAGGGACATCGATCAGCTTGTGCTGAGTGTTCACCGTAAAGGTGAAGAGCCTCAGCCAGGCCCTGCGATGCATCACGACAGCCACTGCCATGGCACAGGCACAGGAGTCACACATGTCCAAGGCCATCTGGAGCTGGTGTTTAGTCAGTGCTTGATCCTGGTCTCTGATCATTTTCACCAGCAACTGCTTGTCAGCAGGGGAGTGAGGGAGGACATTATCCAGCACTCGCAGCAGAATGACCAAAGTGAGTCATCATCAAGGCACAGCTCGCCTGACGGGGACCAAGTGAAGAAGCACCACAGACTTTTTTGGTCACATGGTCAACCTGCTTCAACTCTTTGTCGGGGAAGGGGGTCTTGTTCACGTCCCCAGTGTTTCCAGACTTCCGGAGAGCTGAATCCAAGACCAGACCCTTGGCTGAAGGGTGGTCTGAAAACCTGGACACAGAGCCAGTAGGAAGCGCATACTTGTGAACCATATGGGCTGAGGGTGCCGGGCAGGAAGCTGGATGCTGCCAGAACTCCAGGGCTGGTCCCAAATGGCCTCAGCCATGGGAAAGGCAACCCCTCGGTATCCGTCCCCGTCTGGGATATCTGTGAAAGGGTACTTGGCCCTTTTCTGCACAGGTTCTAACAGGAGAGATGTGGACTCTGACAGCAGTCAGATTAGAGCCCCAAATGACACCGGCCCATGGTCTGTGGTCAGTTCCTCGACTTGACTCCCCGTCTAAGGCATGCATTCTTGAGTAGTGCATGGAGGAACCATCAGTCATCCAATCAGTCATCCAAAGCCTTTGACACCGTATCCCATCCTCTCCTGCTGGATGCACTCAGCCACGATGGCTTTGCTGCAGGACCTGTCTCATGGTGCTCCAGTTATCTGTCTGCCCGGTCCCAGTGTGTAAAAATCAATGGCACCCTCTTTGACCTTTGCCCTATCCGATCTGGGGTTCCCCAGGGCTCTATTCTTGGGCCCCTGCTCTTTTCCCTTTATCTCAACACCCTGCCAGGTGCCTGTACTGGTAAACTCCTCCTTTATGCAGATGATACTGTCATCTTCGCTTCTGACCATAACCCCACCACCCTCCAAGATTCCCTGCAATTATCCTATAAAGACGTGGAAGCCTGGTTTAAAGAACATAGACTGGTTATCAATCTTAAAAAGACCAAATCTATGATCTTCTCTCACCCCCAAAACAAAGCTAGTAATTTCCAACTTCAAGTCTTCGCCAGCTCTATGTTCCCACTCGAACAAGTTTACACATACAAATACCTTGGGATAACCTTTGACCCTGCCCTCACGGTCCATTCCCATATCTCCGCCTTAGCCTCCACCACCAATATTAGGTTGGGAATCCTTTACCGCCACAAACACTGTCTCCCCCCGATGCCCTCCGACTCGCAGTTATGTCCTCCATTCTGTCACTTGTTGACTATGGCTTACCAGTCTACGGGGCTGCTGACCAGACCTCGCTAAACAAAATCTGCCTCACCTTAAATGAAGCCTGTTGACTAATCTTAGGTGCTCCTAGACTTACACATACCTGCCATCTTTACTCCCAGGCTAATCTGCTCAATCTTGATGAACGTCTTAGGTATCAAACCTGCATCATTACAAAAAAAACTCTCCTTGGGCTCTCTCCTCCTGGTCTGACTGCCGTTATCCACCGTGTTAACTCACTAGCTTCAACACGGTCCTCCTGTAAAACCAAGTTGAAGGTACCTAGGGCAAGAACCTCTCATGGGCAACGGGCTTTCCACTACTGTGCCCCTTCTTGGTACAATTCCCTCTCTGCCAGTATCTCAGACACCCCCACAATCTCTTGCTTTAAAACTACCCCCCGGAACCACCTTTTCACCACTCACAGCTGTTGCTGTTTCTAAGCTATCTTGCTCACTCTCTGACAAAGCCCCCTGTTGGCTGCTCAAATCCTCTACCTTCTCTACCCTTGGTTCCTGTTACCTCCCTGTTGACTCCGGTAAAACACACTGTATTGATATACTATGTTTTTCTGATGTTCTAGTTATTTCCCTGAACAATGTTAACTTCACCAACCCTGTATGTGGTAAACTGTTGATCTCATTTGTCCTCCTGAATCCTAAAAAAAAAACAAACTGTACACTGTTTCTCTGTACTAAGTTGTTATCACTGTATTGTCTTCTCTGTGACGAGGTACCTTTGTAAACGAGCCTCTGGCTCAAAGGTTGTAAACTGATGCTTAATAAATAAATAAATAAATAATAATAATAAAAAAAAAAACAGCTCTCAACCCTTTGCCATCATGAGTTGTCCGACTGGGTGATTTCCACCAAGAGCTGGCCTGGCAAGCCAATCGCAGTTAGGCAATCCATGGTCAGGGCCACACTCAAGGCTGCAGTGGAGGCAGTTCAACCAGCAGGAAGAGGGAGAGAGAGAGGTGTCAGTGACACCTGCCTTGGGCAGACCGGCATGGGCTTGGCTGGCAGCGGCCAGTCGACCACAGAGGTTGGGGTTAGAGCCCTATTCTGCCTGCCAAGGTCCACTGTTGCCAGAGGAGCTCCTCGTAGTGCTGCTGCTTGTGCCAGCTGAAGTTCTCCTCATCAGAGGATGAGGAGGACAAGGAATGTCGATGCCTCACAGTTGAGTGAGACTGAGAGCGCGAGTGGTGCCTCGACCTACGACCCACGGACCAACGTCGAGGAGAAGCTGCTGGGTTTGCACAGATAATGTGCACCGGCTTCAGCAAACTGGCCTGGGATACCAACCAGTACACATCCTCCTGGGTGAGAACCAGGAACACTGGGGTCTTGGCGAATGACTCCTCGGTTATCTCCTTTGACAATAGGTTGACCAGGTTGAGGAAAATCTTGACCACCTGGTCAGCTGGTGTCGAGGTCCACAAGCTCCATGAGATGATTGTGGAGCTGGCGACCTGACCCATAACCAATTTTGGTTCGACCAAAGTTAGGCGCTCAACAAGCATCGAGCAGTTGGGGGAATTGAGGGAACAGGAGAAGCATGCTCTCTCCTGGTCCCACAACTGATGGGGGTGCTTCTTGTGTTTTTTACCATGGTTGGCAGGGCTCTCCCTGAAGGCTTGGAGGGTTTGATGCTTCTCAAGGCATTCACCGGTGAAGGATGGTCCGATGCCGGCCCTAGCTGGAAGCAGCGTTGAGGCCAACGAGGTGCTTGCCGGAGCCTTTGGTGCCACTATTTCCATGGCTGCGAGTTGAGCCATGGATCCTGCTGCAGAGGAGGCCGCCTTGCAACACTTAGGAGGCAATTTAGGATCTCGATTGTCTGGCTAAGGAGAAGTCATGCCTTGCAATCCTCCAGGGAGGAAGGAAGCATTGTCTAGCACAGGCTGCAACTTGCAACATCGTGTGGCATCCCCAGACAGCACAGGCATGACACATGTGGGTCCATATGCAACATCTTCTGTTGGCATGTGACATACTGCTTGAAGCCGGGAGTTGGCTTTGTGGCTTCATGTTTCATCTTCTGTCACAGAGGCTGGAGGAGAACTGAGGAATACAGCAAGTATCATATTTATTTGGAAAAAACAAAACAAAAAAATTGTTTGCCAATGGCGCACTTTAGGCCCTACAGTGAACAGAGCTGTGAAGGAGGAGATGGAACTCTTTCAGCAGGAAGGAAGATCTGACATCATGGGGTGGTGGCACTGCCATCATGTGGATAAGTGAACTATATCCACATCCCTAGAAAGATGAGTTTGTTGTATATCTGTTTATGCTCCTACTCCTGTCCAACACTTAGATCCACCTTTTGCTCCTCAACTCCACCACCCCCGTTTTCTCACCCTGTCATCTACCAGTGTTTACCTCCTCCAATTGAACAACCATAGATTCCCCCCATGGTGGGGCCTTCAGGGTGGCTCAAGACCCTCTGGACAAAGCTTTCTTCAGTCGTTAGGGAGGCTGCCTGTGTCTTCGGATGCTGAACCTGCAGCAGAGGTCAAGGTTTGCAATGCTGCTTTGAGTGGGGAATTTTCCATCAGTTTCTCCCAAGTATGCTGCAGTTCAAGGACATCATGCTGTGTAGGAGTGTGGACACACACACATCGATGTCAGTGTGTCCTACCATCTCAAGATCCCAGCTGCACATCCTCCTGTGGTCACCCTGAAGGTGGTTATCACTGCAAGAATGTTTGTGCGCCCTCCCTGGAGGAAGGGAATGTTGCGAGCTACCCCTCTGCTAGTCCTTACTTGTGGATATTATTCTGTTGGATATGTTTTCGTGTAATTCTGTTGTATATGTACATGCCAAGACATGCCAGTGTCAGCACAAGGCACACAGAGGAAAGACTGGATTTTTTTTTTTTTTTTAAAGGGGTTTGACCTTCCTCTGACCTACTAGGCCAGACTTGCTTGCAGGAATCTGACAAGTTCTTGTCAAAGGCTTTGGGGATGTATGATCAAAGGGATATTTCCAATAGGAACTGACCAAGGGAACCACAAGTAATAAATCACCTGTATAGTCATAAACTTTACAGGGTCTTCCTGGGAACAAGCCAGTTCAAAAAAGCCCAAGATGCTTTAGCAAGGATTTGAATCAGCAGATGACCATTCTAACAGGACAGTGTGAATTTATCTTATGGGTGCCTTTCTACAGGGGACTTCAAAGGCTTCCACTTTAAAGGAAAGCAGTCCTTTGCAGGGGCTCCCGCCCCTGCAAACCTTACCCTCCGGTTTAGTTTTTCAGAGAAAAGTGCCTTTTTTCTTGCTCCACAAAGTTGTTTAATTTAATTACAAAAAGTCCGCTACCCGGAAGTATGGCAGATGCTGGGGCGCTCCATTAATTGTAAAAGTGCGGCGTTGCACCGTGCGCTTCAATACAAATGCATTGAAGGACACGGTGTGGTGCTGCACCTTTACAGTTAATGGAGCTCCCCAGCCTCCGCGATACTTCTGGGTAGTGGACTTTTCGTAATTAAATTAAAAAACTTTGCGGAGCAAGAAAAAATGAGCTTTTCTCTGAAAAGGACTGCTTTCCTTTACATGCCAGGATTTGATTTTTGTAAATAGCGTAACAGTACCATCTCATGGCCAAATAGAGTAATTGCTATGATAAATGTTCTAGTGTCTCTGGGACTGAAATAACCAATTACATGGCAAGGTTACAGCAGTGTATTTAAACCCCCAGCTCAGGGCATTTGAATACTTTTTTCAGCTGGACTCCACCTGATACACAGAAGCCAGTCTGTCTGGAGTCTTCCTCCTGACCACAAGGCTGCTACAGAAAGACTGCAATATTTTGCAAACCAGCGATTCTCTGGATTTTGACATCTTCATACCCAAGGTAGACTTAGCTCACGTCTCAATGTGTTTTTTCTGTTTTTCCATTCTATTTCTTATACTCTAACCAGTATATGTCCTCTTTTAGTTGTAACTGCATTTAATTATTGTAGTAAAAACTTTTGTTTCTCGAAAGAAATTCTGCCTGCGTGACAGTTCTTATATTATATGTGTGACTGTGGAAGGTTTATTAATAATTTGTGACAATGTTACTTGCTTAGATGGGCCACTGTAAGTAACCAAACTGAGAAAAGGGTCTGTAAAAAGTACATCTGTGAGGACAGGGAGAATACCCAAGTCTCATACGAGTCTGCAGGGATTGTGAACCAGGCTGTTGCATGTCCTATAGGGAGAAGGCCAAATCAGGTTTTTACGCTGCTACCTGGGTCTTCCTCCCATGTGTAATAGCCAAGGAAAGGGATATATATTTGATCACAAGACTCAAGACTGGTATTGTGCCCTTATCCAGAGCTAGAGGGTGCCCAGGATCCTCGTGGCACAGGTGCAGTCGTGACCTCGGCGAGCCGTCTTAACAACAAGGAGGGTATCCCTGTCCCCCCCCCAAATCAAGGATTGCACTTAAGGGTGGGCACTATGAGCTCAGTGGGCCTGACCCCAGGAATGGGTTCATGACAGATCTGGTGCACAGCTTTGGGATCTGAGAGATTTGGTTGCATACTGTTGCGATTTGAGAGATTGGTGGCACAGGCATAACAGTGGATTCGAGCCCATTGTATCAAATTGATAAACTGTAAACAGTCCACACACAAGGCAGAGATAAAAAAAATACATAATTTGGGTACAGTATAAAGTTCCCTACCTATTTTCATTTTTTTCTTGGGTGTAAAGCTAGTGTAGCAGTATTTAGGGAAGAAGATGGCTTCCCTCTATAGTGAATACACTGCAGAATACCTAAAGCAGTTGTGTCAGGAAAGAGGGGTCCAATACGAGGGGCGAGCCAAAAAGCAGCTCATGGAGGCTCTCGTGGCAGCTGATGAGCTAGTGGCTGCCCAGAACCTTGAGTTATGGCCAGTGACTGAAAAGGACCAGAGCCTGGGCATAGGGGTGCCAGGGACCAGCACAGAGTCCAGTCCCAGGGAGGCGGACAGCAAGACCACAAGGAAGCCAGAGTCGCAGCAGCAGGGGAGGGTCACCACAGATCTGGAGCTGGAAGGGATCCAGCTACAGTTTGAGCTGAGGAAGCTGGAGTTCGAGCACAGAAAGTTCAAAGCCCAGCAGAAAAGGGAATCTGTGCAGAGGAAGTTTGAGATGGAGTTGCAGAAAAAGTAGCAGCAGCGAGAGGCCGAAGAAAGAAAAACAGCAGCAGAGAGAATTTGAACTGGAGAAGCTAAAACTCCAACTACCAGTGCCAGAGGAGGTACGTGGCAGGGGTGAACCTGGAACCCCAGGACTGGGGTACAAGTTAAATTCTAAATTAATACCTGAATTTAAAGAGGGGGAGGATATGGATGCATTTTTGAATTCATTTGAAAAGGTCTGTATCCAGGCTAAAATACCCAGGGAGTCCTGGAGCTCCCAGCTATCCCCGCTGCTTACTGGCAGAGGGCGTGAGGTCTTAGGCCAAATGGACAATCAGGACTGTAGTAATTATGAGAAACTTAAAGTTGCATTGCTTAAAAAGTATGAATTAACGCCTGAAGCATACAGGGTTAAGTTCCGTAAGCTCAGAAGCCCTGACGTGAGCTACGAGGAACTAGCCACAAAGCAACGTCAGTTTTGGAAACGTTGGTGGGAGGCAGTGGAAGCAAACTCTGTAGAAAAAATTGAGGAGGCTGTACTTCTGGAGCAATTCTTTTGGGTTTGCCCAGCAGAGCTAAAAACCTGGTTAGAGGACCAAGACCTCAAAACAGTGCAAGAGGCTGCTGAGCTCTCGGACTGCTATGCCAGGAACCGGCCTGATCGGAAAGGGAGTGGGGTGGGCGTGGCAGCGCAGAAGGGAAAAGCACGCCTTCCGGGCAGCTAAAACCCTTACTGCCTCCACAGAAAGGGGGAAGCCCCAGGTTACAAAAAAAGGATTTATCAGATAAAAGAAATGATTGTTGGTTTTGCAAACAGCCAGGGCACCTTGCTAGACAGTGTCCTAAAAAGGCACAGGATGGACAAGGTGGTGCTCGAACAGGGTTGGGTGCACTGTGTATCCCTGAAAGCATGCCTATAAACATGAAGGAGCACATACACCTGGTTACTGTAAATGGGGTGCACACCCATGGGGCGTCTCTTGCCTTAGTAAAAGGGCATTTGGTTGAGCCTGAACAGCTTATAACTAATCAGTTCATAACAGTAAGGGGATTCACTGGGGAGGAAAAAAACTCTGCCACTAGCTAGTGTCCTCCTGGACTGGGGTGAGAGAGGGTACAAAAGATGGCAGTGGCAGACAACCTCACCCTGGATGTGATTATAGGCAACAATCTCCAGAAGGGAGTGGTGTGTGCGGTTACCCGCAGTCAGATGGCAAAGGCCAACTGTAGTTCCCTGGACCCCATGGAAGCCCCTGTGGAAAACAACGGGAGGCTGGTTCCCCCATCCTGTGTCTCCTAACATGGAGAGTAGTGAAGAAAAAATTACTCATCACAGTAATGTTGTTTCTTCTAATGGAGTCTTGCTGTATTCTGACTATATGCAGTTAGCCCCAGCACTTGAACTGCTCCAGAGAGTAAAGGGTTAACTCTATGCAAAGGTATAGAACGTTGAGCTCGAGCTCAGTTTTCAAACCTCTGTCTGTGGTACTCTGAAGTTTAACTGTCAGATTCTTACAAGCCCTAACTAACTCAAGTAAGAAATTGTTTCAAAATTTTTGTGCGAAGTGGCAAAAACAGAGTTGTAGGGTCAAAGACTCAAGCTGAAAAACCCCAAAAAGAACACAACAAGTAGTGATTCACCAAATTGAAAGAAAAAAAAAAAAACAAGAGATGGAGGCATGTCCAGAGCACCTCTGGGGTGCAGCACTATGCCTGCCCCACCACATCCCAAAAACTACTAGGTTCCAGGAGGGGAGGCAGGGAGGGAGGTCAAAATACAGCAAGACTCCATTAGAAGAAACAACATTACTATGGTGAGTAATTTTTTTCTTCAAACAACATAAGGTCTTGGTGTATTCTGACTATATGCAGACTACCAAGCAGTACCCTCTTGGAGGAGGAAGTTACAGAACCTGTTTTGGGAACAGACTCTGCAGCACAGCTGTGCCAAACCTAGCATCACTTTGTGACTGAATGTCCAAAGAGTAATGCCTGGTGAAGGTGTGAACAGATTTCCAGGTAGCTGCTTTACATATATCCACTAAAGCTAAATCTCTAGCTGCTGCAACCGAAGCAGCTTTACCTCTGGCAGAATGAGACCTCAGGCCTGAGGGACTTTCTTTCCCAAGTTTAGAGTAGTAGAACTGAATACAAGAAACAATCCACCTGGCAACAGACTTCTTGGTAGCAGGCTTGCCCTTTCCCACCTCAGCATAAGTGAGAAACAACTGAGAACAGTCCTTCCTATGGGCCTTAGTATGCTCAATGTAATAACTAAGAGCCCTTTTCACATCCAGACTGTGTAACCTCCTCTCTCCAGAGGAAGAATGATCAGTGAAAAAGACAGGCAGAGGCATAGACTGGTTCAGATGAAAGTCTGACACCACCTTGGGAAGGAACTTTCTACTGGTGCAGAGGACCACCTTATCCCTATGAAAGGAAATGAAATCAGGTTCCACTGATAAGGCCTGTAGTTCACTGATCCTCCTAGCAGAGGTAATGGCCACCAGGAATATAGTTTTCCAAGTTAAGTATTTCAGCTCAGCTGAAGATAAAGGTTAAAAAGGAGGCTGCATAAGCTGTGCAATACAGACGTTCAGATCCCAGGAAGGAGTAGGCTCCCGAAAGGGAGGACTGACATGAACTAAGCCTTTGAAGAATTTCTTGAAAACTGGATGAGAAACTATGGAAGAGTCCTTACCAGCCAAAAGAAAAGCAGACACAGCTGCCAAATGCACTTTAAGGATAGTAGGCCGGAGGCCTAAACTGTTAAGATGTACCAAATAGTCCAAAACAGTGGCAATGCCAGCCAGATCTGGCTTAATATGTCTACTGGAATACCAAAACACGAACCTTCTCCATTTGGAATTGTAAGTCTGCCTAGTAGCAGGCTTCCTGCTAACTTTTAAAATATCCCAAACTGATTGGGAAAGATGCAAACTTGCATACTCTAACTCTTCAAGGGCCAGGGTTTGAGCCTGACAGTCTGAAGGTTGGGGTACAGAACCCTCCCTTAAGAGGAGGTGAGAAGATTGTACTGCCTGGGAAGACACAAGGGCAGTGTTACTGACGGTGACAACAGCAAAGGATACCAAAGTTGTCTGGCCCAGTCTGGAGCCACCAGAATCACTTTGCAAGGCTGAGACCTGATTTTTATCAGGACCCTGAATATCAGAGGAAAAGGAGGAAATGCATACAGAAACCTGCTTGTCCAATTTAGTAGAAGAGCATCCTGGGGATCAGGACCCAGAAGGGGTGGTCTGCAACAATAAAGAGGGAGTTGACGATTGTCCGGGGCTGCAAACAGATCTATCTCTGGGGTGCCCCATCTCCTGAAGATGACTTGAAGAATGACAGGGCTCTGGGTCCATTCGTGGTGACCCTGGGAAATCAAGCTGAGAGCATCTGCTAGGATGTTGTCCTTCCCTGGGAGATGCACAGCCATCAGAGAAGCCTGAAGGGAATAAGCCAGAGACCATATTTTCATGATTTCTGTGCACAGGGCCGAGGACAGAGTGCCTTCCTGCTTGTTGATATACCACATGGTTGTGGTATTGTCTGTTCTGATCTGCACCACTTTCCCTTGGACAACCGCTGAGAATGTCTGGAGAGTCAGGAAGACAGCTTTCAATTCGAGAAGGTTTATGTGCAGAAGGGACTCCTGGTGTGATCAAGGTCCCTGAGCTGTGAGACGATCTGGGTGGGCCCCCCAACCCAACAGGGAGGCATCTGTGGTGAGAATCACAGAAGGGACCTGACTGATGAAGGGGACCCCTTGTCGAAGATTGTCTTCCTCCAACCACCACTGAAGGACCTGGACCAAGGTGTTGGAGACTGGAACCAGTTTGGAGAAAGGGTCCTTTTTCTGAAACCAGAAACATCTGAGATGAAACTGAATATCCCTCATCTGAAATCTTGCTCCCTGAACTGCTGTGGAAGCTGCCATGTGGCCCAGCAGCTGTAGAAAATGTCTGGCTGGATGAGACACTAGAGGACGAAAAGAGGAGGACAAAGTGACCAGTGACTGAACCCTTGTGAGAGGAAGAAATGCTCTTGCCTGAACTGTATCTATTTCCACCTCTATGAAAGTGGGAAGCTGGGCTGGTTCTACAACAGACTTCTCTAAATTTAGAATGAAGCCCAAGGATTCTAGAAGTCTTTGGGTGACCTCTAAGGCTGACTTGGCTTGGTCTGAGGACTGGCCCACTAGAAGCCAGTCGTCCAGGTATGAGAACAGAAGGATGCCCTGCCTCCAGAGGAATGCCACCACTACTGCAAGAGACTTGGTGAACACCCTTGGGGCAGATGTGAAGCCGAAGGGCATGGCCCTGAATTGGTAATGGCCTGAGGGCAACTCGAACCTGAGGTACTTTCTGTGGGAATGTCTGATAGGTATGTGGAAGTAGGCATCCTTGAAATCCAGGGAGGCTAGCCAGTCTCCTGGTCTCAGAAAGGGAAGAATTACTCCCCGAGTCACCATTCTGAATTTTAGTTTTGTCAAATGTTCAGGTACCTTAAATCTAATATGGGTCACCACTCCCCAGTCTTTTTGGGGGTAAGGAAGTATCTTGAATACAGTCCTTTTCCCCTGTGACAAAGAGGTACCTTCTCTACTGCTTGAGAAAGCAGAAGAGAGGAGACTTCTGCCTCTAAGGCCTTTGCTCTCATTCTTGGGAACCTTTTGAAACTGAGAGCAAGTCCCTGGCTCACTACTTCCAGGAACCATTTGTCTGAAGTAATAGACTCCCAGGCCTGGGAGTAGTAAGCCAGCCTGCCCCCTACCAGAATCGGGGAGGCGACCCTGACTGACACCTCAGAGTGTCTGCTTGGTAGGGAGCTTGAACTGAGTAGCTGATGGGGTCCTAGTTACCCCACGTCTACCTCTTCCCCTAAAGAACCCCCTCTGCTGAAAAGAAGAGGAGGGGGCCTGAGCTTGGTAAAAAGGCCTGCCCCTGCACTGCTGCCTCTGAGGAGTGGTCTGCTTTTCTTTGGCTGCAGCACTCCTATAGGTGGTCCTGTATTCATCCATCTTCTTCATGTAATTCTCTGTTTGTTCCCCAAAAAGAGAATTACCAGTTACAGGAAAATCCATGGCCTTAGCCTGGGTATCCTGAGAGAGGTTGGTACACCTAAGCCAAGCAAATCTCCTCATGGAGATAGATGTAGCCATGACCCTGGAATGAACATCACTGGAATCAACCGCAGCATGGAATTGCACTTTAGATGCCTCTATACCATTTGCAGCCACCTGCTCCAGCTCCTTGGCTAGCTGGGAAGGGGCATCCTTAGCCAGTGCCAGAACTGTACCTGACATAGCTGTCTGGTACCTGGCTGTGTATGCCATGTAATTCGATTGCCTGAGTCCCAAAGAGGATGTGAAGTACTGTTTTTTTGCCATGGCATCCACCTTCCTGGAATTCTTATCTGGATGGTGAGATGCCAGGGGGAATATTAGCCTTGTCACAGGCTGCAGCTTGTACTACCCCAACATGGCTGCTATGATTTGAAAGGAATTCTGTCCTTGGACCTGACAAAGCATACCTCCTGTCCATCCTCTTTTCCACAGGAGGAATGGAAGTAGAAAACTGTAAATTTTTTTGTGTCTGCTTCCCCAAGGATTAATGTAAGGGGACAGACACCCTCTTTGACTCTGGGACATCCATCATTTCCAGGTAGTCAGGTTCTTCCTGATCCTGTTCAGCCTCTTCCAAAGGAAGCTGAAGAGTCTCAGCCACTTTCTTGTAAAACAAGAAATGAGAAGGGGACTCAGAAAGCCTGGGAGGAGAAGCCTGAGAAGGCCTGTCTGAGGAGATGTCAGGCTCTACTGGCTTATCTAGGCCCTCATCTTCTTCATAGTCTTCATCCTCCTCCCAATCGCCCTCATAGTATGCCTCAGGATCTGTATCTGAAGCCAATACTTCCGACCTAACCGATCGGGACTGAACTGAAACCGGTTCGGTTGGAACCGGGCAAAGTGACTGAACTAATGAAAATCGCTTTCGCTATCTCATCAGCGGTCGGACCATGGGAAGCGGGATCCGAACCGGCTGATCTCCTCTTTCGTTTGCTTGGAACAGATTCCGCAGAATCGGCTCTCCGTTTGCCCACCTCACAATTCTCCCATAAACATTTCATCAGGTCCGACATGAAGGAACCCCCTTGATTGGTGATAACCCCTCCTACGGAAACCCAACACAGGAAAAAATCCCAAGTAAGGCATCTGCCACTTTGTCCCTCCTCAGTGAGGATAGGGTGACTGCCTCTGGGTACCGGGTGGCATAACCACCACAGTCAGGATGAATCTCTTCCCTGAGGAGCTGGGGGTATTTAAAGGCCCCACAATATCCATTCCCACCCTCTGGAATGGCTCATCCACTATGGGCAATGGAATCAGGGCTGCTTGGGTTTTCTTGCCCGCTTTCCCTATTTCTTGGCACCAGTGACAAGACCTGCAATACTCCTTCACCTGCTGGGTGAAGTTAGGCCAGTAGAAATTCTGGGCTAACTGCTGCGTTGTGCGTTCGATTCCCAGATGACCAGACAAGGGAATATCATGTGCAATTTTGAGCAACTGCTCACGATACCCCTGGGGAACGACAAGCTGCCTGCCTAGCATCCCTCCCTCTGTCTGTACTGCCTGCGTACACACAAGTCCATTTTCCCAATAAACCTTATGTCGGTCGTCACCTCCCTGTGTGCCGTCTGAGTCTGCTCAAGCCCTCAGCTTCTCTAAACTAGGGTCACTTCTCTGAGCAGCTGCGAACCCTTCACACATTCTCTTCGGAGTAACCTTCCGTACCTGTGTGGTCACTTGCTACCGGGGAAATTTCTACCCCCTTTTTATCAGTCTCCCCATCTGGAGACACAGGCTGGGGAACCAGCCTCTCAGTGGTTTCCAAAATGGCTTCTGTGAGGTTCAGGGAACTACAGTTTTCCCTTGCCGCTTGGCTACGGGTAACTGCACATACCATCCCCTGTTGGAGATTGTTACCCAGGATCACATCCACAGCTAACGTTTTGGCTACAGCCACCTGTTGTACAGTTCCCCGTTTCACCCCAGTCTAGGGAGAACACTAGCCAGTGGCAATGTTTTCTCTTCACCAGTAAACCCTTGTACAGTGACATATTTATTGGGTATAAGCTGACCAGGCTGTACCAGATCCCCTTTCACCAATGTCAGGGATGCCCCTGTGTCCCTTAACCCCTGCGCCTGTACACCATTCACCATGACTGGGTGCATGTGTTCCCTCATGTTCACTGGCATGCTTCCAGGAACACACAAACAACCCACTTCTTTTCTAGCACCCTGTTGTGTATTATTGCTTGCCGTTTTGGGATACTGTCTGGCAATATGCCCAGTCTCTTTACACAGCCAACATGCATTTCTTACTTCAGAGAAATCTTTTTCTTTGAAACCTGGGGCTAACTGGTTTCGGTGGAGGCAGTGAGGGTTTTAGCTGCCCTGAAGGTGCGCTTTTCCCTTTCTGCACTGCCATGCCCACCCAATTCGCTCTCAGAGCAGGTCTGCTCTTGGCATAGAGGTCTGAGAGTTCATCAGCCTCTTGCACTGTTTTTGGATCTCGGTCCTCTAACCAGGTTTTTGGCTCTGCTGGGCAAGCCCAATAAAACTGTTCTAATAAAATCACATTTTCAATTTTATCAACAGAGTTTGCCTCAATTCCTTCCCACCAACTTTTAAAAACTGACGTTGTTTCGTAGCTAGCTCCTCGTAGCTCATATCAGGACTTCTCCTGAGCTTACGGAATTTAGCTCTGTATGATTCAGCAGTTAATTCAAACTTTTTTAACAGTGCAGCCTTTAGCTTGCTGTAATCATTGCTGTCCTCATTGTCCATTTGACCCAATGCATCCCGAGCTTTCCCGGTAAGTAGCGGGGATAGCTGGAATCTCCAGGACTCTCTAGGAATTTTAGCCTGAATACAAACTTTTTCAAAAGAATTAAAAAAAATGTCCATATCTTCCCCCTCCTTAAACTCAGCTATTAATTTGGAGTTCAATTTGTAACCCGGTCCTGCAGTCCCAGTTAAACACAAGCCACTTACCTACTCTGGTGCCGCTGGTTGGAGTCGTATCTTCTCCAGTTCATGTTGCCTTTGGCGCTCCTCTCTTCTCCTCTGCAGCTCGCTGGCACTCACACTCCTCACCGGTCTGCGTCTCTCTTTTCTCACTCTGCCTCTTGGCGTTCACGTTCTCTCTCTCGCTCTGCCTCTTGCCGTTCTCGCTCTGCCTCACGGTCCGCCTTTCACTTCTCTCACTCTGCCTCCAGTTCCATCCTGCGCAACTCAATTTGCAGCCTGAGTACCTCTGGATTCAGGATACTGGTGACCTTCCCCTGCTGCTGTGGCCCTTCACTGACAGTGGCCCTGCTGTCCTCCTCATCGGCTCTGGACCCTTCACTGGCCACTAGTCCTTCCACACTTGAGGTTTGGTCCTTTCCAGTCACGGTTGGTGACTTGCTGCTCTGGGTATCTGCTACCATCAGGGCATCTATGAGGCTCTGCTTGCTTGCTTTCACCTCAAACAGGACTCCTCTGTCCCCGCACAACTGCCTTAAGTAATCTACAGTGTGCCTGCTGTAGTTGGAAGACATCTTTCCTGACTACTGCTATTCTGACTGCACTTTAGAAAAAAATAAAATAAAATGGGTAGGAACTTGACTGTACACCAAGTGATATATAGTTCTGTTTCCTTTTTAAAATAAACTCTGTCTTTTTCTTTCTTTGCAAGAGAGCTTATGGTCTCAGCTGACAGAGAACAATAAAAGCTTGTGATACCAAAATTATGCCACCGCTGCCAACCAATCTGTCACAAATCCACTCAGCAGGTCAGGCCCTCTGCTCCCAAAGTGCCAACCTCTGAGCGCAGTCTTGTGAACAGTTTAATGGAACAAGATAACCCTCTTGTCTGTTTTGTGAGTTCGGATCAACCTTTGGTCTCAAGTTCTGGAGGGATTCAAACTGTGAATCTCTTGCTAGCGTACCCAATGCACAGGCTCAGATATTTCTGTCTTCGGGGGGCCAGATATCTTTGCCTACAGGCACCTAACCAGGTATACAGAGATGAACCCTTAGAAACTTTAATAAAGACCTCAGATTTAAAACGCTTCTCTTTCCAGTTTGGTACCACCATTCAAGCTTATGTTTAGTATCTGCAATAACCTTTTTTACACCTAAATACAATACAGAACTCTTATATCACAAGACATACAAATCTATTAAAAGAACAAGGTCTAAACAGTGCAAATTCCTACTTAAAGTACTTAGATTTGAAATCTTTCTAAATACTTGTTTACAAGTGCTCCAAAGATCTTTCCTTAGTCAGAGTCTTGGTAAAAATGTGTGCAAGTAAAACAGAGTATTCCTTAAACAACTGCATTGGCCAAACCCTTTTTTGTGTGAGGTCAGCTAGCTCCTCCTCTGTCAGATTATGTATAAAAAATATATATCTTATACAAAAACAGAATGTCTTTTTTAGTATTACATTCTGTAACTTCAGCATAATTCATGTCCTTCAAATGACACTTCTTTTGATGTATGTTGTATCCTCCCTCACACAGGCTTCACAGGTGCATTTACAACCTTGCACCCCTGTGTAACAATCTAGGTTCCTCTCCAACATCATAAAATGGATATGATATAGCAACTACTGCTATAATAATCTCAGACAAACACGATCCTTGATTAAAATCTTCCATGTAACACATTGTCTCTAAAACCTGAGTGTGTGTGATACACACGCTGTCAGCATTTCTCATGGCTTTCATCTTTCAGCTGAAAGTCGGGGGGAGGGGGGTGAGGTCACTCCTAGAGCATCAGATTTTCAGCAGAGACAGTCAGTAATACATTTTATATAAAAAAAAAAAATGATACAGCACTCAGAACTGGCTGTCTACGTCACAACCACAACCGACTTGACAAAAGGGTACTGGCAGGTGGAGTTGACTGCCAGAGCTAGGGACAGGTCATCCTTCATCACTCCAATAGGATTATTCGAGTTCAAGACAATGCCTTTTGGAATGAAGAATGCCCCTGCCACCTTCCAAAGGTTGGTCAAACAGGTGTTACATGGTTCTGAAGAGTATGCAGTGGCATATCTAGATGATATTGCCATCTTCAGTTGAAAGGAACACCTGTCCAACCTGAAGGAAGTGTTGGGCAGGGCTCACTGTCAAAGCTGAAAAGTGCCAGGTGGCCATGGTGGAGGTGGCATACCTAGGACATGTAGTAGGGCGGGGGCAGCTTCACCCTAATCAGCCGAGATTGAGGCAATAGAGGTGTGGCCCAGGCCTGAAACCCAAAAGTAGGTTCAGAGTTTCTTCGGTACTACCAGGTACTATCGAAAGTTTGTACCAAATTACAGTACCTTGGCAGCTCCCCTCTCTAGCCTGCTAAAGAAAACAATGCCCAAAAAGGTAAAATGGGAGCCAGCCTGTGAACGAGCCTTCGCGAGGCTAAAGAAGACACTGTGTTGGCCAGTCCAGAATACAGTAAGCCATCTGTAGTCCAGACAGATGCCTCAGATGTGGGGATTGGAGCAGTCCTCAGTCAGAGCTCTAACCAAGGGAAAGATCACCCAACAGTGTATCTTGGCAAAAAATTGCTTCTCCGGGAGCAGGTCTATTCCACAGCCGAGAAGGAATGCCTTGCGCTGGTATGGGCCCTGAAGAAATTAGAGCCGTACCTCTACGGGAGGCACTTTGAGGTACAGACCGATCATAACACCTTGGTGTGGCTGACAGATGGGTAAAACGAATGGTCACCTCTTAAGGTGGAGTATCACCTTACGGGGCTACAATATGACTATTACCCACAGGGCCAGATCGGCAAATGCCAATGCAGATGGGCTATCTCCCCAGTTAGAGCAGTGAACAGAATTTGTGAAAATCATACTCTGCCTAGGGATGGATTCCAACAAATTAAGAGGGGGGAGTGCTGCAAGCTACCCCTCTGCTAGTCCTTACTTGTAAATATTATTCTGTTGTATATATGTTTTTCTTGTAATTCTATTGTATACGTACATGCCAAGACATGCCAGTGTCAGCACAAGACACACAGGAAAGACTGGATTTTTTTTTTTTTTTTTTTTTAAACAGGGGTTTGACCTTTCTCCGACCTACTAGGCCAGCATTGCTTGCAGGAATCTAAAAAGTTCTTGTCAAAGGCTTTGGGGATGCATGATCAAAGGGGAATTTCCAATAGAAACTGATCAAGGGAACCAGAAATAATAAATCACCTGTGTAGTCATAAACCTTACAAGGTCTTCCTGGTAACAAGCCAGTTAAAAAAAGCCCACGATGTTTTAGCAAGGATTTGATCAGCAGATGACCATTCTAACAGGACAGTGTGAATTTATCTTATGGGTGCCAACTTTCTACAGGGGGACTCCAAAGGCTTCCACTTTAAATGCCAGGATTAGATTTTTGGAAGCAGCGCAACAGTGCCATCTCCTGGCCAAACAGAGTAGATGCTGTGATAAATGGACCATTGTCTTTGGGACTGGAATAACTGCTGACACGGCAGGATTACAGAAGTGTATTTAAACCCCCAACTCAGAGCATTTGAACACTTTTTTTTTTTCATCTGGACTTCACCTGACACACAGAAGCCAGTCTTTCTCCTGACCACAAGACTGCTACAGAAATACTGCAATATTCTGCAAACCAGGGATTCTCTGGACTTTGAAATCTTTATACCCAAGGTAGACTTAGCTCATGCGTCTCAATGTGTTTTTTCTGTTTTTCCAATTCTGTTTCTTATGCTGTAACCTAAATTAGTATGTTTTCTTTTAGTTGTAACTGCATTTATTTATTGTAGTAAAAACATTTGTTTTTCTTCAGAAATTCTGCCTGCGTGAGAGTTCTTATATTGTATGTGTGACTGTAGAAGGTTTATTAATAAACTGTGACAACTGTTACTTGCTTAGAGGGGCCACCGTAAGCAACCAAATTGAGAAACGGGTCTGTAAAAAGGACATCTTGGAGGATAGGGAGAATACCCAAGTCTCATACAAGTCTGCAGGGATTGTGAAACAGGCTGTTACGTGTTCTGTAGGCAGAAGGCCAAATCAGGTTTTTATGCTGCTACCCTGAAGAGTGTGTGATACCTGGGTCTTCCTCCCATGTGTAATAGCCAAAAAAGGGGTTCATACTTGGCCACAAAACTCGAGACTGGTATTGTGCCCTTATCCAGAGCAAGAGGGGTGCCCGGGATCCTTGTGGCAGAGGTGCAGTCGTGACCTCAGCAAGCATTCTGAAGGACGAGGGTATCCCTGTTCCCCCTCCCGTCACGGACTGCACTTAAAGGTGGGCACTGTGAGTTCAGGGGGCCTGACCCCAGGAGCGGGTTTGTGACAGGGAGCACCCTCTGAGATGCTCAACCTTCGTCCCCCGGCTGACCGTCCGATAAACCAAGCCCATTCCTGAACTCGAGTCGCTGGCATTGTGTGCAGCAGTCCTACTGCTGTGCCAACAGGCTGGCGAACAGATGAGTTTGGAGATGAGGTTTGTAACAGGGAAGAGAGTCATTGAGATGGGGTGGGGGGAGAGAGAGAGAGAGAGAGAGGGGAAGGCTTTCCAGGCAGACGGGGCAGCAGTGGAAAAGACTCTGCCACCAAAAGTGGATAGTTTGTGGGCAGGAACAGAGGGGAAAACTACAGAACAGGAGCGAAGGGAGTGTGCAGGAGAATAGCAGGAGGTAAGGGCAGAGAGAGAGACGGGTGCAAAATCCAAAGATTATTTTAAGACAAGTAGTGCAATTGTGAACTAAATGCAAAAAGGAATGAACAGCCAGTTTAGATCATTAAGAACAGGAGTCGACATGATCACGCTTAAGGTGTATATGTAGTGATGATAGCAGCATGCTAGACAGTGAAGCCTTGACATACCAGTTGGGTAGCCCAAGAATTAGGGAGTTCCAGTAACAGGCAAGAAGACAAATGCACAGATGAGGACCTCAGCAGAGGAGAAGTCAAGACAGTAACGGACATAGGAGATGTTACACAGGTGATAATACACAGACTTAAGATGCCACAAATATGGAAAGACATGGAGATTTCAGAGTCAAGAACACTATGACCCTCAGAAAGGGGGTGTGAACCCGGAGACCCAAGTTTTAGTTCCAGTCCCACCATTGCCTTGAGCACCATCTGGGAAGGCAAGGCAGAGTGTCAAGCTGTGAACCTGGTAATCTAGGTTTTACTCCAACCACTACATCAGTAACCATTTGGGGAGGTGAGGCAGAATGCCAGTTTGTGAACCTGTAAATCTAGATTTTAATCCCACCACTAAATTGGTAACCATCTGGTGAGGTGAGGCAGTGTGCTAATTGAACCTGTAAATCAAGGTTTCACTCCCACCACATCGGTAACCATCTGGGGAGGAGAGGCAGGGTGTCAACCGGTAAACCTAGAGGTCCAGGTTTTGACTCCTACCATTGCCTCATTTACCATCTGGGGACATGGGGCAGAGGGTCAAGCTAAAAACCTGATCCAGGATTTATTCCCACCACTTTCATCAATCACTATCTGAAGAGGTGAGGCATAGCACAGAGCCTTGAACCTGGAGACAAGTGGTACCCCCTCCCATGTCAAGCACTGGCTGTGTCCAGTGCCAGTGCCCCATGCTCCTCCCATGCCAAACACTGGTAGGTATCCCAGTGGCAGCTCCCCTTTACCCCGTCCTGTGCCACGCACTGGCTTGTGTCCAGACACACACCTACCATGTGTCAAGCACTGCCTGGTATCCAGTGGTAGCCCCCCTCTTCCACTCCAATACCAAGCACTGCTTGGTGTCCAGTTGCAGCCCCTCCAATCCTGTCCTGTGCCAACACTGCCTGGTGTCCAGAGACACCCCCTACAATACCAAGCACTGCCTGCAAAGTGGCAGCCTTTTCACCCTGTTCCATGCCAAGCATTGCCTGGTGTCAAGTGACAGCCCACTCACTCTGTCCTGTGCCAAACACCTCCTAGTGTCCAGTGGCACCCTCACTCATGCCAAGCACTGCCTGGTGCCCAGTGGAAGCCCCTGTCCCATGCCAAGCCCTGCTTGGTGTCCTGCAGCAGCCAACCTTACCCAGTTCTGCACCAGCCCCTGCCTGGTGTCCACTGGCAGCCCACTTTACCATGTCCTGTGTCAAGCCCTGTCTAGTGTCCAGTGGCAGACCACCTTGCCCTGTCCTTTGCTAAGCACTGCATGGTGTCCAACAAGCCACCCCTCACATGTGAAACGCTGTCTGACATCCATTGGCATATTCCCTCTCTCTATCTTGTGCAAAGCACTGCCTGGTGTCTAGAGACACTACCTCCCTTGCCAATGTCTGGCTGGTGTCCCATGCAGTTCCCCTTCACCCTTTCTATGCCAAATACTGCCTGGTGTCCAACACCAGCTCTCCTCACCATGTCCTGAGCCAAGAACTGCCTTGTGTCTGATGCACACTTCCCATGTCAAACACTGTCTTGTGTTCAGTGGCAGCACCCCCATCCTTTGTTAAGCATTGCCAGGTGTACAGTGTCGGCCCTCCTCATCCTCTCCTGTGCCAAGCACTGCCTGGTATCCAAAGGCAGCACCTCTCATGCCAAGCACTGCCTGGCGTACTGTAGTAGCCCACCTTTCACTCATTCCATGTCAAATACTGCCTGATGTCCAATAGCAGCCCCCTCACCCTGTCCTGTGTCAAGCACTGCCTGGTGTCTGACACACCCCTCCCATGTTAAACACTGTCTGGCATCCAGTAGCAGTCTCCCCCCGACCCACATCAAGCACAGGCTGATGTCAAGCTGTCAGCCCCCCTCATCCTGTCCTGTGGCAAGCACTGCCTGGTGTCCAGAGGGTGCCCCTCCCCTTATCCTCTCCTGTGCCAAGGACTGTTTGGTGTCTAGAAACACCTTCTACTATACCAAGCACTGCCTGGTATCCAGTGGCTGCCCCCTACCATGCCAAGCACTGCATGGTATCCAGTGGAAGCCCCTACCATGCCAAGCACTGCTTGGTGTACAGAAGCGTCCTCTACCATACCAAACACTGCAACCACTCAGAAACAGCACACACTGGAGGACATTAAAAATCAAATGAGTTTTCCGGTTTGTCTCACCTGCAATGTTTCTTGGCTAATAAAGTGGTTACATTTTCAACTTTACATTTTGGAGTCTAATTTGATTTTTAGAGTCCTCCAGTGTGCACTGTTTCTGGTTTTGATGTGGTATTTGGGTATAGCTAATACCCTCAGCAGCACCACCGGCGTTCCTGGATAGAGCAAGCATCTCACTTCTTGATCATGCCAAACACTGCCTGGTGTCCAGTGAAACCCCTCATTCGTCTCATTCTTTCACTGGTCTCCTGTTAAGACTGAAAGACTTGTAACTGTTTTCATTTTCCATTACATCACTGCTGTTTTTATTTGTATATTGTAGGTTTCAAACCTGCATACTGGATGTTATTTTTACATCATTGTTGCCTGTGGCACTAGGCCTTTGACTTAGTGCATTTATCCAGTTAAGAAAAAATAAACACTGTCTGTGTCCAGTCACAGCTCCCTAAAACGGTCCCATGCCAAGCACTCCCTGATGTCAGGTAGTACCCCCTCCCTCACCCTGTCCTAAGTTAAACATTTCATGGAGTCCGGTGGTACCCCCTTCCTCACCTTGTCACATATGTATTCTCTGGTTCTCATTTGTATCCCTCTCCCTGTCCCTTGTTAAGCATTACTTGGTGTCTAGTGGCTACCCACGCCAGATAGTGACTGGCATAGACCTTTCACATTCTTAGCCAACAGTCATCCGATTAAAAATACAGTGGCACTAAATCACTGTAATGCATTTTAATGCTATTTTTAATCAGACAGCGGCCAGTCAAGTTGGTGCAAGAAGGACCGTGCACAGGGAGGGTAACCCAGAAGGGTGGGCTTGGAGATGGGCTGCTGGGGCTCGGCTTTAATTTGGGTCAGGTGGAGGAGCAGGGCTGACCAGCAAGAGGTGACTTTCACTTATGGATCTGGTAGCCGACTTCACTTCCCCCAGGAGCTGTGATCAGGAAGGGGAACACTTGAGTTGTTTTTTGTTTGTTTCGATTTTAAAATTAAGGGCCAGTCAGTGACCTGACTCTAGTATCTGATTGTCAGAAGTGGAGAACGGAGTGGACAGACACTATGAGTAGTCTTTTTCCTTTTTTTGGACAATTCAATAAAGGAACTGGTCGCCTGCTTCAAATCCTCCTCATTGGCAGGAGCCAGGACCAGCTAGGGGAAATGCATGGGGCAGTTTATTACTTTTTTTCACAAACAGGAACCTGGATTGGCAGTATAGTTCAGAAGCTGCAGATCATCTGGACCAAACAATGTGAGCTCAGGTGTGGCTGTTTTTTTATGCACTTCATGGTTAGGCAAAGTATAGTTACATAAGAACTTACCATACCAGTAGATCTTCGAGAGGAACTCTTAGCACCTTTAGGACTGAAGCCGGCAGGCACCAGGACCCCACGGAAAACTTCTAGCTAGCAGTCTATAGTGGGGGACTGCCCCCTGACGTTGGCAGCCCCCGACATCACCGTATGATATAAAAGGGGCGGCCCCCCAGCCCATCCTCAGTTCACCAGCTGGAGACCCCAACAATAGGAGTAAAATCGGAGAACCAAGGAGGTTCCTCAAAAATGAGGAAAATCAAAGGTAACCATGATGGAGAAGCAGCTACCGGGGGAAGGTGGGAGGGAAAATAGCACCTGCTGCAAGAGCTCCTCTCGAAGATCTACTGTTATGGTAAGTTCTTATGTAACTGTACCATCTTTCTTCGAGGGCTCCTGCAGCAGGTAAACACCTTTAGGATGGAGTCCCAAGCAGTAAGAGGAAGACCCCGGTCAGCTGGGTGGAGATAGAAGTCTCCCAAAGAAGGGAGGAGACCTTGCAGGACTGCCAGTCCAAAGCCTGCTCCGCATCTACAAGCATTGTCCAAACTGTAGTGCATGACAAAGGTGTGGACAGAACTCCAAATAACAGATGCACAAATGTCAGTGGCTGACACATTCCTCAGACAGGCAAAAGAGGCAGCCATGCCCCTGGTAGAATGGCCTTTAACTGAGCCCGGTAAAGGTTTGTCACACTTGTAGCAGAAAACAATGTAGTTAACCATTTGGATAAACATTGCTTAGAAAAGGGAGCCCCTTCCATTCTAGGGGTGAAAGACACGAACAACTGGACAGACTTTCTAGTAGCTCAGGTGCACTCCAAGCAATAATGAAGCACCCTATGAACATCCAGAGTACGAAGCAGTGCTTCCCCCAGTTGGAGTACATTCTGGGTAGTAGACAAGAAGGTGGATGTCCTGATTCAATGTAAACTCTGACACCACCTTGGGAAGAAAATACAGGTTACTCACCTGTAACAGGAGTTCTAGGAGTGGTATATGTTGTTCATCCACACTGTCTGACAGGTTCCTTGCGCTTTAAATCTTGCCGGAAGGTCTTCAAGCGGCTCCTCCACCACCGGGTGGTAAAACCCTCGGCTCCGCCCCATGACACCAGATCTAGCCCGCTGGAAGCCAGGTTGCTCGTTGAAGCCGGGGAGGTCGGGTGGGTCGTGTGGATGAACAACATATACTACTCCTAGAACTCCTGTTACAGGTGAGTAACCTGTATTTCTAGGGACGTGGATATGTTGTTCAATCCACACTGTCTGGCAGACTCCTAGCAGTTCTCCAGGAGGAGGGAGGCAAGGCGCGCACCATCTACTTAGGGAATAAGGACTGAAGAACCGAGGTCCCAAAACCAGCATCCTGGCGTGACTCAAGGTCAATGTGGTAACGGGAAATAAAGGTGTGTGATGACTTCCAGGTAGCAGCCCTGTAGATTTCCTGGATAGGAATGTCCCTAGAAGCAGCCACCGAAGCAGCGGGTAGAATGAGCTCTTATCCCTTTGGGAGGCTCCATGCCTGCCAACCTATATCAGAGATCTATGCAGGAGATGACCCACCTGCTTATCGTCCGCTTGGCTGCAGGTCTGCCAGGTGCAGCTTCAGCGTAGGTGACAAACAGCTGGCGAATCTCTCCCCGAATTTCAGCCGTCCGCTCCTTATAATAAGCGAGCGCTCTTCTAGGGTCCAGAGTATGGAGCCTATATTCGGCCTCCGAGGTGTGATTGGGGTAGAACAGTCAACACCTGGTTAAGGTGCAACTCCGACACCACCTTCAGAAGGAATTTCGGTTGGGGGCACAGGACAACCTTGTCCCTGTGGAAGACCAGATAAGGAGACTCGATGGAAAGCGCCTGGAGCTCTCCCATCCTTCTGACTGACGTTATAGCCACCAAGAAGGCGGTCTTCCACGACAGGTGGGAGAAATCGCACCTGTGCATCGGTTCGTATAGCTTGCCCATGAGCTTAGCCAATACCAGCAGTAGATCCCACGGAGGTGGAGATTCTTACACCGGAGGGAATATGTGATCAAGGCCTTTGAAAAAGCACCCGACCACCTTCTCCTGCGCCACTGACTGCTTGCCGGCCTGTGCCCGGTAAGCAGAGATGGCTGCCAGGTGCACCTTAAGGGTCGTCGACCGAAGCCCTAGCTGAGAAAGGGACCACAAGTAGTCCAAAATGCTAGCCAATGAACAGGAAGAAGGGTCCAACCCCTTGTCCTGACACCAAATGGAGAATCTCTTCCATTTAAAGGCATAGCACTTTCTGGTTGACTCCTTACGGGACGCCTCAACGATGCTGAAGACCTCGTCGGAAAGACCCAAGGCCTGGAACTCTAGCCGCTCAGGAACCAGGCTGTCAGATGCAGGGATTGAAGGTCCGGATGGAGAACCTTCCCCTTATTGACTTGAGATCAGGTCCAGGGGGGCTGGAAGCCGCCTCGGGAGCCTGGAGCTGAGGCTGAGGAGATCTGGGTACCAGAACTGGCGGGGCCAGTCTGGGGCTACCAGAATCACCTGCGCCTTGTCCTCTTGCCTATGAGAAGCACCTTGTGGATCAAGGGAAATGGAGGGAAGGCGGAAGAGGCCCGGGTCCACGGCCTCGAAGGCATCCCTGCAGCGAGCCCTGCTGAGGGGGAGGGTGGGCATGAAACAGCCTCAGCTTCGCATTCTCCCTGGAGGCAAACAGGTCCACCTGAGGGGTGCCCCAATGGGAGAACAGATCTTGTACTACCTCCGGCAGGAGAGACCACTCGTGAGATGCAGCGCCTATCCAGCTGAGAGCATCGGCCAGACTGTTGGAGGCTCCTGCCACATTGATGGCTAGGAGATCCGCCTCCAGGCTGATCATGAGAGACCAAGTGCAGACAGCCTCCTTGCACAGAGGCAAGGAGTGCGTCCCGCCCTGTCGGTTGAGGTAGTACATGGTCGTGGTGTTGTCCGTCTGGACCTGAACCACTTGACCCCGTACAAATGAAGCGAAGGCGGTGAGGGCTAGACGCACCACTTGGAGCTCCAGCAGGCTGATGTGGCATCGAGACTCCTGAGAGGACCAGAGGCCATGGGCCCTGAGCTCCCCCAGATGGGCACCCCAACCCATCAGAGAGGCGTCGGTTGTCAGAGTGATCGTTGGCTCGGGGCAGACAAATGGGATACCCTCCTGCAGATGAGCTGGAAGGCCGTCCCACATCTCCTGGTTCACCATCACTGGCTGGTCCAGAGGACTGGAGCGCTGTGACCATTGGCGGGCCAGCCCCCACTGCAGGGGACACATATGCTAGCGGGCCCAATGGACCACGCTGGTGCAGGCCACCATGAGGCCCAGAAGGCGCAGGAACTCCCGGGAAGGGCGCAATTGCCCAACCAGAAATGATTGGGCAAAGGAGGAAAGGACCTCGGCCCTGTCCCGCGGAGCCGGGCTCTGGCTCGAAGAGAGTCGAGCTCTGCCCCAATGAACTGAATCACCTGCGATGGCGCGAGTTCCGACTTGGCCTTGTTGATGAGGAGGCCAATCTGAGAGCAGACCTGGAGGGCCAGATCCCTGGACCGCTCCACCTCCAAACTGGAGGGGGCTGCAATGAGCCAGTTGTCCAGGTAAGGGTACACCCGGACCCCTCGGCGCCACAGGAATGCTGTCACCACTGCCATGCATTTGGTGAAGACCCTGGGAGCTGGAGAGAGGTCGAAGGGCATGGCTCGGAACTCATAAAGAGATCCCTCTGCTTGGAAGTGGAGGAATCGCCGATGAGACGGACGGATTGGGACGTGAAAGAACGTATCCTGAAGGTCCAGAGAAAAAAACCACATGCCTAGTTCCAAGGATGGAATGATCCGAGCCAGAGTGACCATCCTGAAGGTGCGCGGCCTTAGGAACTTGTTCAGGTCGTGCAGGTTGAGAATGGGGTGCCAGCCCCCCAGTCCGTTTTGGGACCAGGAAGTACCTGGACACAAACCCTGGGTCTGGAGGAGGGTCCACCACCTGCTGATCACCTCCTTCTGGAGGCAGGGTAATGTCGGCTCGACGGGCCGGGCAGAGCTCTGGGAGCCGTTGCCCCGTGGGACGCGGCTCAATAGGGAGGGAACTGCTCGAATTCCACCAACTGACCCCCTGCAGATTCCAGGTCAAGGGACCTGGAGTACAAGGAGTTGTTGTCAGACTCCGAGGAGTCAGCGAACAGCTGCTGAGTGCCTGAGCCACCCTCCACCTGCAGAGGCCGATCGGGAGTGAGGGTGACCGACAACCTGTGGGGCAAGCCCTGACCCAACCCAGAATCCTTGGTCGAGGCCCCAGTCTTGGGTTGAGGAGGCGGTGGTTCCACCACGATGGGTGGAGCAGCCGGTTTCAGCCGAGCAACCGGTGCCGGGGTCGGCTCCTCAATTACAACAAGGAGTTGCTTCGGTTGTTCGGGCGACAACCACTTAATGGCCGAAGCAGGCGACGGAGTTGGCTTATTACCGGCTAACAAGAGTTGATGCCACATCATGTCCTCATACCACTGATGCAACTTGCATCGGAGCCTATCCTCCGAAGAGGACAAGTGGCGATGCCGCTTTCCATGATGCCGGGACTGAGACCGCTGATGTCGTCGGGATCTACCCGACATGGAAGAGGACCGAGACCTTCAGGGTTGCCGAGGGTGGGTCAAAGAGGGGGTGGGGGAAACCCGCTCATCCCTCTGTTCAGGGTCCTTGACCGGGGACTTCCACACAGGAGGCACGGGCAAGTCCTCTGTTACCACCAGGGGAACCGGTGAAGAAGGGTTGTCGGCTTCTCCAGTTGACAACCCGTCCAACAGGTCGAGAAAAGTCTCGACTGCACCGGCGGTGTCTCGGCCAGCTGACCTAACGGGGGACATCGATGAAGCCAGCGGCCTTAGCCAACCTCAACCGAGTCGAGAGCCGATGGTCCGTACGCATATCTCTCCTGCTTACACGAACGTCGACGGTGGGACTTACCTTTCGGTTCCTTTTCCTTTGACCTACTCGGGTGTCCCGAGGGCCCTTCTCCCTTGGTGGAGAGGGACTGACAAAGCTCCTTGAAAGAAGCAGTGTAGGAGGAGCCCAAGGAGAGCGGGATATACACAGAGGCTGAAGAGGAAGATGATGTGGCCTGAGCCGCCTCCTCGAGGGAAATCAACTGCTCCAGCTGCTCCGCGGAGCCTGCAGCCACGGACACCGCCGGGTACCGTTTCTCAGGGCACCCCAGTTGGAGTCGTGCAGCGCGGTCTTCCAGAACTGAAGCCATGAAGGACTTGCAGAGATTGCAGGCTGCGGATCGTGAGCAAGACCCAGGCAACAGGCGCACGTGGAGTGCAGGTCGGTCCGGGACATTTTCTGCCCGCAAGGGCATGGATGGAAGCCGAGGTGGATTTATCTATCGCAGCCACGAGGAAGATGAAGGCGTAAGTCTAGAAATTTTAAATTATTTTGGAACTTCGAATTAGGATCCAGGCCTAAAACGCAGAGCGCTATGGAGGGAACCTGAGCCTCCAAGCGGTAAGGAAGATCTGGCGTCATGGGGTGAAGCCAAGGGTTTTACCACCCGGGTGGGTGGGAGGAGCCAGCTTGAAGACCTTCCAGCTAGATTTAAAGCGGCAAAGAACCTGCCAGACAGTGTGGATTGAACAACATATCCACGTCCCTAGAATTTAGGATTAGTCTGCAAGGACACGCCGTCCTTGTGGAAAACCAAAGAAGGCTCTTTACACATCAGAGCCTAAAGCTCGGAAATCCTTCGAGCAGAAGTAATGTTAACTAAAAATAACGCTTTCCATGACAGAAAGCGCAGTTTGTAACTTGTGACCGGTTCAATGGGAGGCAAGGTAAGCTTTTCCAAAACAAACAAACAAAATATCTCATGGCGGGACTGTGTCCCTGACGGGAGGCTTCAAATGCAGGATGCCCCGTAGGAACATGTGGGGAAGATCCATCTGGGCAAGGGTTTTGCCCTCAGTAGGTGCATGGTAGGCAGAGATGGCAGACAGCTGCACCTAAAGAGAGGAGCAGCTTAGACCCAAGTCTGACAGGGATAGAAGATACTCCAGTACTGAATTCACTGGACAGGTGAAAGGGTCCAAATGCCAAGCGGTGGCTCAGATGCAGTATTGCTTCCATTTCATTGCGAAGGTGGCCCTGGTGGAAGGTTTCCTAACAGCTACCAAGACATCCGCCACTCTGGGGAGACCCAGAATCGGGATACAGCTAGGTCTGCAGGAGCCATGCATGGAGATGCAGAGACTTGAGATCCGCATAGACCAGGGTCCCCTGCTCCTGGGACAGCAAGTCTAAGCGCAGGGGCAGGGAGATCGGAGGTTCCACTGAAAGTTGCTGAAGTAGTGGAAACCAAATCTGGCACGGCCAGAAGTGAGCTACTAGAATCATTTCTGCGCCCTCCGACTGCAGCTTGAGAAGAACTCTCTGCAGTATAGGGAAGGGAAGGAATGCGTAAGGGAACCTCCCCATCCAGGAATGGGACAATACGTCTCACCAGAAAACACCAGGCCCTGGATCTAGTGAGCAGAAACTGAGCAGTTTTGTGTTGGATGGGGAGGCAAATAGATCCAATTCTGGACGTCCCCATCTGGCGAAGAGGTCTTCGACCACTGAGGTAAGAAGTTCCCACCTGTGAGCCTTGGACTGGGACTGGCTTAAGCTGTTGGCCAGGGTGTTTTGCATGCCTGGAACATAGACTGCTGTCAAGTCCAGGAGATAATCCACTGCCCACGACTAGACTCTCATGGCCTCCCTGCAGGGGGGATAAGAATGAGTCTCCCCTTGCTTGTTTATGTAGAAGACCACCAACATATTGTCCATCTGGATCAACAGAGGGCAGGCCGCAGAACTGTCTGAAAGGCCTGAAGAGCAGACAGAATTGCCCGCATCTTCAAGACATTGATGTGGAGATGGAGCTCGTGCTGAGACCAGGTCCCTTGTGTCCGACGGTCTCCCAAGTGGGCTCCCTAGCCTTGGCTTGGCTTGATATGTCTGTGGTCAGAATCTGACTGGGAGATTCCTTCTGTAGGTAAACCCTCTTGGAAAGATTGGAGGGGGTTTAGCCACCATGCTAGGGCCTGTCATACATGGTCTAACACCAAGACAGGCTGCTCTAGGACATCTGAACGCTGGTCCCATTGGACTCTCAGGTTCCACTGGACCACCCTCATGTAAAGCCGAGCCAGGGGGACAGTGGCAATGGCCGCTGCCATGTGTCCTGGGAGGCTTAGGACAGACCTGGCCAGGACTTGACAAGAGGAGGAGACTTGCCGAGCATGCATCTGAAGGTGCTCTGCTCGGTCTGGAGGTAGGAAGGCTTTGCCTTGTACCATGTCCAAGATCGCCCCAATATACTGCAGCCTCTGGTTTGGCCAAGGAGAGGACTTTGGGAGGTTTAAGATAATACCTAGGTCCTGGAACAGGATGAAGGTGGCCTTCATGGTACGTAGAAGCTGGTCCCTGGTGGGGGCAGTCAGCAACCAGTCATCCAGGTAAAGGAAGACATAGTGACCCTGTCTCCTTAAGGCTGCAGCCACGACTGCGAGGCACTTGGTGAAAACTCTGGGGTCCGAGGACAGGCCGAAAGGCAAAGCCCGAAACTGGTAGTGATTTCCCTGGAAACGGAAGCGCAGGAACCTCCTGTGGGGTGGGAAAACCAGTATGTGGAGGTATGCATCCTGCATGACCAATCCACATGATGGAGAAGAGGAAGAAGACCAAGTAGTGTGACCATCCTGAATCATTTATACTCTATGTATTGATTCAAGTGGCTGAGATCGAGGACAAGACGCAGGTCTCCTGTCTTCTTTGGCACCAAGAGAAAGTGGGAATAAAACTCTTTCCCCATTTATGCCAGAGGAACCGACTCTATGGCCTGCTTCTGCAGTAGGGCCTGAATTTCCTCTTCTATGAGGGTGACATGAGACTGAGGGTAATGGGAGGGGACAGGCGGGTTGTCTGTGGGCAATTCTGTGAGTTCCAGAGTGTGCCCCTTTTCCACCAACTGAAGAACCCACTGGTCTGAGGTTATCCGACACCAGTCTTCTACGTACAAGGAGAATCAACCCCCCCCCCATCACCTCCCCCAAGGCTTCGGCCTGGGAAGGGGGGTCAGGCAATGAAGAACCAGGGAGGGGCAGCACTGCCTGGGAGGTCCTAGGGGCACAAGGGGAGGAACCTCCGGAAGCAGGGGTGGAAGCTTTATGCTTAAATCCTGCCCTGTGCTACTGTCCTCTAGGTTGCTGTCTGGCATTCCTATGAAAGAACTGCTTGGGGAATTGTTTAGGCTGAGATTTGTACATGGTATGTACGGATCTGATAGCCTTTCCTGATTCCTGCAGGTGGGTAATAATGTTCTGTGAGTCCTCACCAAACAGCACTAGACCCCTGAAAGGAGCATCCAGAATTCTGGATTGTACATCTGGTGCAAAACTGGACACTCTCAACCATGAGTATCTATGAATTCAGACTGCTGAGGCCACAGCCCTTCCCGTGGAGTCTACCGTATCACAAGAGGCTCGGGGAACATGGTTGCCAATGTCCGAGCCTGATTTCAGGATGGCCATCAGTTTCACCCTACCGAGGCAGTCAGGCATGGCCTGGGTCACCTCCACGGCCTTGTCCCACTGGGCATTCTGGTACTGGACCATGTGGGCGAGGAAATTCTGAGACTGTATAGCACACGTGCATGAGGAATAACCCTTTCTGGATAACTGGTCAATTTGTTTGGAGTTTTTATCTGGAGGCTGAGAGCTCAGGTGCCTAGGGTTCTTGGAACAATCATGGATGGCATTAATAATGATGGAGTCTGCCTCCGGGTACTCCCCATTAAAAGGAATCATCCCCAGGAGCACAATACAGCTGGTCTAACTTTTTAGAGACTGCAGGCATGGAGAAGGGTCACTTCCAGGCTGCCCTGCTGACGTCCTTATAGGAGTCAATAAGCGGAGGAACAACCATGGGCAGGGTGTCTTTCTGAGAAAGGAGGCTAGCCGACGTTGATCTGGATTCAGCTCTTCCGTGTCCCAGCCATTCAGCTGCTGGATGTGCCGCATGATGTCCATGAAAGTTAGATCATTGGGGGGGGCCGAGGTTTTTTTTTTTTTTTTTAACCACCTCTGGCTCTGATAGGTCGGAATCGTCACATCCTAAGGAGGAGGAAGAGTACCCATCTGAATCCCCTTAATCTGGGGAGGACAAAGGAGAGCGTGGTTGCTTGTGTGGTGTCCCTTTTGGTTGGGGCGGGGTACTAGTGCCATCTGGCGTCGTAGTTCTCCTAGGTGGAGAGGCAGGAGGGCGAACTGGAGGCTTGTCAGGAGGTGGACCCCGAGGAGCAGGTTCAGAGGACTCCTTAGAGGTGTCTTTAAATGAGCCCACCAGCCACAAAAAGCTCGTTTAAAGCCTATGAAGGTGAAGCGGCAGGGCTGGTGTATCTGAAGCTATCGGGGGTTGGTTTAGATGGTGCGGTGTCTGCTCATCAAGCTAAGGTAACTCGGCTGTTTGTGCCGGTCGATCCAGGGTCGGAGCCATCTGGCGTCGGACAGGCGTCAGGCTGCTGGGTCCTCGGGTGTCGGTGAATGTCGGACTGGAGATGCAGTTGGCGTCCGCCTAGGAGAAGTTGCCTGAACTGGGGAGCTGGCTCCCCAGTGGGATGAAGGCGCCACTCTCACGGGGGAGGACAGCGCCTGTCCCAGGCTAGTGGAGTCAGCCCCTGACATCTGAGAGGACTCGTCAGACACCCTGGCCGGGACAGCAACAGGCAAAGACCTGCTGCCTGAAGAACCACCGGCTGAGCCACCTGGCTTAGGACCTGCAGGGACAAAGGGCCTAAGCTTCAGGAGCTGAGCGGCAGGGGACAACGTCCCGAGCCCCAAAGAACCCCCTCCCGAAAAGTAAGGAGGAGAGGTTTGGTCATCGGTATCCCGTAGAATGAGTTGACGGGGGACCTAGAAACTGCCATCACGGACTTAGTCAGAGACCTGAGCGGAAGCTGGCCAGGGTTTCTCCCTACGCTTCTCCCAGTGCGTATGCTTGCCACATGATGACTTCTCTAAATGGGAAGAAGCTGAAGCCCTGGAAACCGGGGAAGATTAACTTTTCCGGTGAAGCTCCGTCTCCATCTCAGTTAGCTTAGAGGAAAGCAAGAAGGCTTCTAGGGTCTTCTGGTGGCGAAGTCGAGTGTGTTGGTTGAAATCTAGGCAATGCTGCCAAGCCTCTGTGTCGTGGTTAGGGCCTAGGTAGAACAGGCAAGCTGAATGCCCATCCTTGTGAGGGATCTCCTTACCGCAGGTACACTTCGATTGCTGCCGTTCGATGGAAGAGGGTGGAGGAGACATGCACAAGATCCTGTAGGAATAAAGACATTTTGCAAAAATAAAAAAGCACGAGTAATCACAAAAATGGTGGTCGACTGAGAGCAGAAGGCATCTGTGGAGCTGATGTGCAAGGGTCGACGGTGGAAAAAGAACCAAGGAAGGGCTGGGGACCAACCCTTTTATACCATATGTAATGCCGGGGGCGGGCCAATGTCAGGGGGCAGTTCCCCACTATAGATTGCTAGCTAGAAGTTTTCTGTGGGGTCCTGGCACCTGCCGGCTTCGGTCTTAAAGGTGTTACCTGCTGCAAGAGCCCCCCTTGCAGAAAAATCATGGGTTACTGTTGATATGCAGTGAGAGGACCAGCAAAAGCACACTGCAAGTAGAACAATTGTTTTTAATCTGTTACAGCTAAAACTGTTGTTGTGATTAGCTCCCCAGTTGGTCTTAATGTTTTTTTTAAATGTTCTAGTGTCAGGCAAGAGTGTGGATGCTGTTATAAGCACTGTTAAACAGGTTTTATTTAGCTAAATGGGTTCATGCAGAGTAATGTGGATAGACTCACAGTATTCTTGGGGCTTATTCCAATAGCCCTGCTAGTTCTTTGCCCATATTTAGCACTGCTAAGATTAGAGTCACAGTTCTTTTAATGCAAAGGGCAGGCCCCCTAGTGCAAACATAGTGCACCGCACCAGCATTCCCTGTTATCTCTGACAACTGGTAGAGGCAAAATAATGGGACCTTTGTGCTCAAGAACAATATAGCACATGTGAGAATGTGTATGTCCTGTGAGCTTAAACAGCTGCTCATTTAACATCTTAAACTACATCAGAACCAAGTAAAACTGTATAAGTTATTAAGCACTACTTCGATACGTACACATAATTGATTTCACACTGCTTAACATCTCCTTTGTCTTCTTTGGGGACATCATCTTTCTTCATCGCATCTCTTTCAGCACAAGAACGAATCTGGTTAATAAATCATAATACCATTATTGTAGAAAACAAAATTTGTCTACACTTAATATTCAGAACACCACATGGACAGCAGTGTACTGAAATCTAGCTAGCTAGCTTGAGAAAAGCATCTCATTATGTTTCCAGTATCATTCACTAGGGATAAAAACAGCAATACCATCTTTTCACTTAGTCCTAGACACCTAATGTGGAATGTCCACGTAGGCAACCCACACCTATTGTGTGGGCTGCCCCTGATTCACACTTCATGTGCAAACAGAACATTTCTACTCGCATAGATTTTAAATGCATCTGGTTTATCCCACCATCTCCCTCCATGAGCATCCTGCTGAAAACAAACTCGCATGAGGGGATGCCACAATCCTCTGCAGCAGTCATCATAGCCAGGGACTGGCTTCATGGGGTCTGCATGTAGTAATCCTGCTAAAAGCTTTAACAGGTCTGTTTTGACTGACTCCTATCCCATTCTACTATCAAGGCCATGTTCCGGTCATGCGACCCATCCACAGGCTCAGAATAGCCTTATCCTAGAATGGGCCTGGTCTCAGTCAAAATGGAGCTTTTTAAACCTTCCAGCAGCATTACTTTAAATGGAACCCCTATGGCTGCTTGGCAGCTGTGATGACAGCTGCAGAGGATTGTGGGATACCCATGAAGGCATTTGCTTACAGTGAGACACTTGAGGGATGGCAGGATAGGAAAATTACGTACCTACTGTAATTCTTGATCTTTTCTTGTATCTTCACCATTCATTACTCATTGGGTGTCAGCCGGAGGAGCACACCAGCCACAAGAGTTATTTTTTTGGAGTCGGTATCCGATGGCGCCACCCCGAAAGTGACACACAACGTGCTGGGTGGATATGCGAGGGGCGTCAAGTGGCATCAGACTCCTCCTCCATCTCAGTTCTGTTAGCCGGAGAGGCGAATAAAAGGGTAAGAAAAAAGGGAGTGAGGCAAGAGAGCAGAGGGACAGAAAAAAAGGAAAGGATATAAACTGAAAAAGGATAAGCCGGTAGAGGACAGAGGAAGAGAAGAGGATGCCTACCCTAAGGGCCACAGGGCCTTGCTCCTGGGGCAGCTCCAAAGGAGGAAGAGGAAAGAGGGAACTAGGAAGAAAGAAAAAATTACTCACCTTAAGTAATGTTGTTTCTTCTAATGAAGTCTTGCTGTATTCTGACATATGCAGTGATCACCAACCTTTGAACTGCCCCGGAGAACAAAGAGTTAACTTTCCATGCAGGGCATGGAACGCTGAGCTCGAGCTCGGTTGAAGCCCCTGTCTGCTGTGGTTTAAACCCCAACCGTCAGATCTTTATGAGCTATACTCACTGGGCGTTCTGTGTGGAAACTGTAAACTCACACTAGCCAACTGGCAACTAAATTTGATAAAAAGGGTTTTTTCGGTTTCAAAGCAAAAACTCAAGTCAGGAAACCAAAAACAAAACACAACACACACCCAAAATAAAGGAGGGTGAAAAAGGGGCACCTCTAGGTGCCAACACTGCTCCTGCCCACCCACATCCCAAAAACCAGGTTCTGAGAGGGGAGGCGGGGGTCAGAATACAGCAAGACTCCATTAGAAGAAACAACATTACTAAGGTAATTTTTTCTTCAAACAACATGAAGTCTTGCTGTATTCTGACATATCAGACTACCAGCAGTACCTCCAAGGAGGAGGGACAGAACCTACTTTGGAAATAGGTTCTGAAGCACTGCTGTGCCAAACCGAGCATCACTCCTAGCCTGGATATCCAGAGAGTAATGCTTGGTGAATGTATGGACTGTTTTCCAGGTGGCTACTTGACAGATTTCTAAGATAGGAATATCCCTGGCAGCAGCCAGGGAAGCAGCTGTACCTCTAGTAGAGTGAGCCCTCAGGCCTGAGGTTGGGATTCTACCCAATTTTTCGTAGCAGAATTGTATACAAGAGACAATCCACCTGGCAATAGATCTTTTAGTGGCAGGTTTGCCCTTGCTGACCTCTCCATAAGTGAGGAACAACTGGAGGGACTCAAACCTGTGACACTTGGTGCGCTCCATGTAGTAGCTAAGGGCCCTTTTTACGTCCAGGCTGTGCAGCCTCCTCTCTCCAGAGGAGGAGGAATGGTCAGTGAAGAAAACAGAGAGAGACATAGCCTGATTATGGTGGAAATCTGAAACCACCTTAGGCAAAAACTTCCTGTTAGTCCTTAGGACCACTTTATCTCTATGGAAAGAGATGAAATCAGGCTCCACTGACAGGGCTTGCAATTCACTGATGCGCCTGGCAGAGGTAATGAAAACACAGTTTTCCAAGTCAAGTACTTAAGCTCTGCAGAGGACAAAGGCTCAAAGGGGGGTTGCATAAGCTGAGCAATGCAAACATTAAGGTCCCAAGCAGGAGCAGGGTCCCTGAAGGGAAGATTGGTGTGTAACAGTCCCTTGAAGAATTTGCAAAATACAGGATGGTCTGAAAGAGAAGAGGGCTTGCATACTGACAAAAAAGCAGAAACAGCTGCTAAATGTACTTTGAGCGTAGCTGGTCTGAGTCTCAAGCCATTGAGATGAACCATATAGTCCAGGACTGTAGGCAACCCAGCAGATTCTGGAGAAATATGCTTACCAGAGCACCAAACAGTGAACCTTTTCCATTTGGAGTTGTAAGTCTTTCTGGTGGAAGGCTTTCGAGAAGCATTTAGAATATCTAGAACACCTTGAGAGAGGTGCAGATCAGCAAACTCTTAACTCTTCAAGAGCCAGACCTTGAGATTGAGAGATTTGAGATTCGGATACCAAACCCTTCCCTGAGAGGATGTCAACAGGTTGTAATTCCTGGGAAGAGACAGGGGAAGGTGGACTGCTAAGGACAGCAACAGTGGGTACCAGGGCTGTCTGGCCCAGTCTGGAGCGATCAGAATCACTTTGCAGGGTTGAGATCTGATCTTGACTAGCACCTTGAACAGGAGAGGGGAATGGGGGGAAGCATACAGGAACTTCCCTTCCCAACTGAGAACCAGAGCATCCAGGGGGACTGAGCCCAATACTGGGGGTCTGCAGCAAAAGAGAGGAAATTGGTGATTGTCTGGGGCTGCAAAAAGATCTATCTGTGGAGTGTCCCATCTGGAGAAAATCACCTTCAAAATTAGGGGATCTAGGGACCATTCGTGGTGGCCCTGAGATATCCTGCTGAGAGCATCTGCTAGGACATTGTCCTTCCCTGGGAGGTGAACTGCTGTCAGAGAAGTTTGCAGGGAATAGGCCAGAGACCACAACTTCATTGCTTCTGTGCACAAGGCCGTAGACCGAGTGCCCCCTTGCTTGTTGATGTACCACATTGTGGTGGTATTGTCTGTTCTGATCTGGACTACTTTGTTCTGAACAGACTTGGAAAAAGCTTGTAGTGCCAGAAACACTGCTCTGAGTTCCAAGAGACTGATGTGAAGCAGAGATTCTTGAGGTGACCACAGCCCTTGGGTGGTAAGATCCCCCAAGTGGGCTCCCCAGCCCAAGAGGGAGGCGTCTGTGGTGAGGATTAGAGAATGAGACTGAGTGACAAAAGTAACTCCCTGCCTTAAATTGTCCTGATCCTGCCACCATTGCAAAGCCTGGATCAGGGTTAAGGTCACTGGGACTAGTTTGGTAGGAATCCTTTCTCTGGGACCAGAAGGCTCTCAAGTGGAACTGAATGTCCCTCATCTGAAATCTTGCCCCCGGACCACTGCTGTAGAGGCTGCCATGTGGCCCAAGAGCTGCAAGAAGTGCCTTGCTGGTCGAGACACTTGAAGGGTGAAAGAAGAGGCCACTTCTATTAGTGTCCTTGCCCTGTCCAGGGGAAGAAAGGCCTTTGCTCTTATTGTATCCAGCTCTGCCCCTATAAAGGTGAGGAGCTGCACTGGCTCTAGAACTGACTTTGGAAGGTTTAGGAGGAATCCTAAGGAAGTGAGCAGTTGCTGAGTTATCTGAAGATGTGACTTGACTTGGTCTGGAGACTGACCCACTATGAGCCAGTCGTCTAAGTATGGAAAGATGGAGATCTTTTTTCTCCTTAGGAAAGCAACCACTACTACCAGACACTTTGTGAACACCCTTGGGGCTGATGTTAGACCAAAGGGCATTGCTCTGAATTGATAGTGGCCTGACGGCAACTCAAACCTGAGGTACTTTCTGTGGGAGCACCTGATGGGAATGTGAAAACAGGCATCTTTGAGGTCCAGGGAGGCTAGCCAGTCCCCTGGCCTTAGAGAGGGCAGAATTATTCCCAGAGTCACCATTTCTAATTTTGGCTTTAAAAGGTGCTTGTTTAGATATCTCAGATCCAGGATGGCCGCCATTCTCCTGTCTTTTGGGGGTTAGGAAGTACCTGGGTACAATCCTTTGCCCTGTGAAGGGTAGGAACCCTTTCTATGGCTCTGAGAGCCAAGAGGGAAGAAACCTCTGCCTCTAGGGCAAGGGCCTCTGAAGGATTTGCAGGTGGAAAGGATCTGGTTCTCATCTTGGGAAATTTTTTGAAGCTGAGAATCAGTCCCTGGCTTACTACTTCCAGGACCCACTTGTCTGATGTCAAAGACTTCCAGTCCTGGACAAAGTAAGCCAGCCTGCCCCTTACCGGTAGTGGAGAATCGGCTCGGGCAGACCCATCAGGGTGTCTGCTTGGCAGGGGCTTTAGGCTGAGGGGGTGGAAGCAGGCCTGCTCATACCCTGTCTGCCTCTCCCTCTAAAGAACCCCCTCTGAGCAAAAGCAGAAGAGGAGGCTGGGCTTGGTAAAAAGGCCTATGAAAGGGCCTGCCCCTGCCCCTGGAATGCTGTCTCTGAGGAGTGGCTTGCCTTTCTTTGGCCTGAGCACTCCTGTAGATGGTCCTGTACTAGTCCATCTTCTTCATGTAGTTCTCTGTCTGCTCCCCAGAGAATTACCAATGACAGGAAAATCCATGGCCTTAGCCTGGGTATCCTGTGATAGGCTAGTACATCTGAGCCAAGCCATCCTCCGAAGGGCCACAGATGTAGCCATGACTCTAGATGAAACATCATTGGAGTCCACAGCAGCATGAAATTGCACCTTGGATGCCTCAATCCCATCTGCAGCCACCCACTCCAGCTCCTTGGCAAGCTGGTCGGGCCTGTTTAGCTAGAGCCATCACAGTGTCCCACCTGGACTTCTGGTATCTAGCTGTGTAGGCCATATAGTTAGGCTGCCTGAGTCCCAAAGATGCTGCCATGTACTGTTTCTTTGCCATGGCATCAATCCTCCTGGAGTCCTTACCTGGGGGGTGTGAAGCCAAGGGAATATTTGCCTTATCACAGGCAGCAGCCTGCACTACTCCAACATGGCTGCATTGCTGGGAAAGAACTCCGTGTCTGAGCCTGAAAGAGTATACCTCTTGTCCATTCTTCTGTCCACAGGAGGTATGGAATTAGAGTTTTAGAATTTTAAATGTCTGTTTCCGAAAGACTTATGGAGGAATAGACAATCTCCTGGACTCTGGGATGTCCATCATCTCAACAAAATCAGGCTCCTCCTGATCCTCTACTGCTTCTTCCATAGGAAGCTGGAGGGTTTCAGCCACTTTTTTGTAAAACATAAAGTGGGAAGGGAACTCAGAAAGCCTAGGAGGAGAAACACCTGAAGGTCTGTCTGGGGAGATGTCCGGGTCAATAGGCACATCCAGACTTTCATAATCACCATCATCATCATTATTTTCATACTCTCCCTCCTCCGGTTCATAAAATTCTTCTAAAGTATAATCCGGAACCATGGGAACCGAATGAACTGAGCTCCTGACCGATGGTGCCGGTTCGGCAGGAACCGAAGTTAGCGACTGAACTATCCTTATCGCTTTGGCTATCTCATCAGCGGCTGGAAAAAGAACTTGTGGATCAGAACAGGATAATTTATCCCTTTTCTTCCTTTTAACTGGAACCGACTCCTCAGAATCGGTTCTCCTTTTGCCCGTAGAAGTTTCGCCCTGGTCAGAGGGCACTCCTTCTGGTTTGGTCGGAACCGAACCAGGCTGGCCACCCGGGTCAGCGGACTACTCTGCCTCCCTTTCCCTCAGTCTACCTACTTTCTTATCCAGGGTAGCTTTGGGAAAACTTTTACAAATTTGGCAGTCTGAATTGAGGTGGTCAAACCCCAGACAATAAACACAGGTGGCGTGGGGATCAGCCTTAGCAAAGGCTTCCCCACACACACACTACAGTGTTGAAACCCAGTGGGCCTGGTTTTTTTATTGGGTTTCTCAGACATAGCCAATCCTAACCAAAACTTACCCTTTTTTCTGCAATCCGCCAGGCAAGACACCCCTATCGGTTCCTGACCGTGTTATGGGTCTTGGAAAAAACCGTAATGAAATCGGTTTTTTTTAGAACCGATACGGACCGCTAACCACACTCTAATAAAGACAGAAGTTTTTTTACACAAACCTGATCGGTTCAAACCGAACCGATCCATTGTTTATAAGTTCCACACAGAAACTAATATAGGAAAAACCTATCTAGTACTCACGGTACCACAGACAGAGACTTAAACCGACAGGTTAGAAGCAGAAATTCGGTTGAAACTGAGTGAAAAAACGACACTTTAACCGACTTTTTTGAACTGAGCAAAGGAGAAATCTCCGAAGCGACTGTTCAGTGAGGCGGAGTAAAGAATCTGATGGTTGGGGTTTAAACAACAGCAGACAGGGGCTTCAACCAAGCTCGAGCTCAGCGTTCCATGCCCTGCATGGAAAGTTAACTCTTTGTTCTCCGGGCAGTTCAAGGTTGGTGATCACTGCATATGTCAGAATACAGCAAGACTTCATGTTGTTTGAAGAGAGAAAGGAAAGCAAAAAAAGGGAATGGTGAGACGGGAGAGGTCCTGCCAAGGGGGACTGGTTTGGAGGTTTATAAGCTAGGAACCAAAACAAGGGAGCAAGGATCCCATATAGGGAGTTTGAAAGTAAAAGTGTTTCAGCCAAACCAGTTGAACAGATTACACACCAAGGGCAGATTCTCTACACCTCTCGTCATCCCTAACCCCCAAATCCTAGAGGAGAGCTCACAGACTGCAAAGGCAGAAAAATTATTCTGACAGGGGACCGCTCCAACAGGAGGGGAAAGAAAACCCACTTGCACTTTAAGTGCTAACACCAGAATGTGTTAAGTGGGAGAGGGTTGGGCAGAACCCATTAGAGGGTACAGTTTTTATGTGGAATAGAGCAGGAACTCAATCAGACTCCCTAAGGCAAGCAAAGATTCCAGCTCAGGGCGGATTGCTGGAACAGTTCCAAGAATAGCTGAAACTGATACAAGGAGGTCTGAGCTGGCCCAAGGGGCCATAGAGAAAGGGACTGAACCAAAGAGACATCTCTCAAAACTGTGAAGTGAACAGTATGGCTTGAGAAAAACAAGGGCCCCAGGGGGGATCAGAAAAGAGTTCCCTCAGGAAAAGGAATATTGTTCGTTCCCCTTACCCCTCAGGAAAATAAAAAAAAAAAAAAAAGGGGGTTCGTCAGAGGAACGGAAAGTCTTTTTTTTTTTTTTTGGCAAAGGGCAGAAGAAAAAGGGGGATGAGCAGGGAGGGGAGATGCCGAAGAAGGAAGCCCTTAAGGAGAAGGTGGGAGGGTATCAGTAATGAATGGTGAAGATACAAGAAAAGATCAAGAATTACGGTAAGTACGTAATTTTCCTATCTTCCCTTGTCAATCTTCACCATTCACTACTGCTTGGGTGAATACCAAGCCCCCTACCACCGAGGGGGGGAGGGGAGAAACAGAGCATCCCTGTGGGAACAAGACCCTCAGCCCTCTGTCGGTGACAAACAGAAGGGAGAGACCCACGGCTGATTGAAGAAGAGCCTAAGGATGGGAGGAACTAAGAGGTGTCCCCCGAAGATGGGGGGACGGAGAAAGCCCCTGCAAAAGCCTCCTAGCCCTGGAGGAGAACAGACGGGTCCCTCATAAGGCGGAGCGTATCACCCTACGCTGGGCCAGGGGTGACAACCTTGATAGACGAAGCCACGCCGTCTGTCTAATACAGATCGCTGTCCCTGCAAGCCTGGACGCCACCTCATTGGCATCATAAGATGCCCTTGCTTGGTGTTTTGCTAGCTCCAGGCCTATAGCAGAGAGGGCAATGGCCTGTCTAGATTGCTCCAAATTACGCATTGATGCTAGAAGCTGGGATAGCATCGACCACAAATGCCTGTTGTAGGCAGCATGATGCGCCTGATGTGACGCAATGCACAGCATCGCACGAGAAGAAGAGAACACCCTTCTCCCACACCGGTCAAATTGTAGGGAATCTGAATCCGGTGGGCGGTCGTGCACCAGACGGCGGTGCCCGGAGGGAGTTTCTAGGAATGTCAATCCTGAAGGCGGGTTGGGAAGAGAACCTAGAGACTCCAATGGGGCACAATACCTTCTCCTGCAGTCTGCCGGGGCTTGAACAGGGACGGTTGGCGACTGCCAGGAATGGATAGATGCCTCCTGGAAGGGAATAAGCCAGGAAGGCACCACCAAATGTTGGGCACTGAATTAACTGAGGAACTCACGCGTCTCCCATTCAGTATTATCTCGTCTAACAAAGGAGATATGAAGATCCCTGACCATCCTCGAAAGGAATCGCTGATATTCAGTGAAATCAGTGTCGGAAGAGAGATGAGCAGGGGACTCCTCTCCCTCTGAGGAGGGAGACGAAGATGATGTGGAGCTCGAATGTCCAGAAGACTCCTGTGGCGGTGGGGATAGGCAAAACACTCGCTGATGCATACATCTAACGTATGAGGGGAAGGCTGCAGCAGTGGCTCTGAATGTCTCCCAGGATAACGGGCCCGTAGGACAGACATGGCCCGGGAGAGAGGGGGGTGGCTGCAGAGGAATGGGAGAGGGGCATCTACGATGAGGCAACTGTCCTCTGCTGAGGCTCTGAAATCCGGAAAATGAAGCCCGAGCTGGCGGGGTCCCGGACAGCAAACCAGGTCGTAGAACGGAACCCTGAGGATGCGAAGCCTGGAACAGCCTAGTAGGGGATCCTCCCCTGTGACGAACCTGAGGCTGCATGGGTCTAGAAGGGCAGCCCACAGCAACGCCACTAGAGGGGTCCCTCGAGCCCAAGAGGAAAAGACGGGGTCCGGCGCTACGGCTCCTACCCGCACCCCGAGGGGTGGCAGGTGAAGACCGAGGCACCTCATCCTGGTCTCTCAACCCCCCGGACTCTGAGAACGCCCTCCTCCTCGACCCCAGCGACAAACCACCCTGAGCAGATGCAGCAGCACTGGGATCGGTAGCTGCCGCAACCCCCTCAGGAGGATGAGCACCTCCCCACGCCATCCCCCTCCAGGGACTCCAGGCCACCCCCAGCCTGGGAGGCCTCAGGAGAGGAAAGCAGATGAGACTGAGGAATAGGCGCACTGGGCCACCTAGCACCTTGTCTCACTGGAGACCCCGACTCCGAAGAGTCAGGGCGCCAGGATGGGTCCATGTCCAAATCACCCTCCTCTGAGGAGGAAGGAACCAGCTGGACCTCAATAGTGGCCACCCAAGGGGTCTCCAGAGAAACGGCGCTGCGAACAATGCCGGTGCCACCTACAGCGCCTGACAGCTTCGGCACACCAGATATACCAGAACCCGGCCCAGACTCACCAACGGCACCGCTAGAAGAATTGACCAGGCTCACGGCGCCGCTGAGAGCCAACATGGTGCTGTGAATGGCGCAGCCCCGATCACCGGTGCCGGGCCCAACAGATCTGGGCCTCGACACTGGGGGAGCCTGCACCTCCGCAGAGGTGACTGCCGAGGCAGTGCCTCCACCGTGGCCCCGGGTGGGACCTCAGCGTTCTCCCGACACCGCGAAAGAGGCCTCCTCCTCGGCAAGACCAGAAGATGAGGAGGCCTCCTCCTCTCCAGACCGTATAGGCCTGGGAGGGAACCCGGAGGAAGGGTCTAAAGATCTTACCTGGGAAGCCCTGGAGCGACGCCATCCCTTGAAAGTCGGCGGAGCCTTGCCGATCTTGAACGTGTGGACTTCTAGGACGTGACGGTCCATCGAGAAACAGGCGTCGCATGAATCCATATCATGGTTGGGTCCCAGGCAGCGAAGGCAAACATCATGCCGGTCCGTAACAGAAAAATGCCGGCCACAGGAGCACCGATGCATAGGGGCGCGGTCTGCTTTCGATTTACGCTTTGCTCCTGAACCGGACATGATGTGAAAACAATATAAAATACAGCAAAAGCTCCCAGCGCCGTGAAGAAGAAAGGAACAATCTTACCAAAATCAACGGCGTCGGTAAAGAACTACTCGGAGAGAGGAGTCGCAAAAGTAGGCCTCTGGCACAGATGAAAAACTTCACGCCTAGCAGGTGCAACCTTGACAGTAGGAGAAACAGAACTGAGATGGAGGAAGAGTCTGCGGCACCCAACGGCTGCCCCTCGCGCATCACGTGTTCAATCTCGGGGGTGGAGCCGTCAGTGCAGACTCCAAAAAAAAAAAAAAAAACTCCCGTGGTGGGTGCGCGCCTCCGGCTGACACCCAATCAGTAATGAATGGTGAAGACTGACAAGGGAAGATCAGACAGATTTATTTTTAAAAACTGTATCAGTAAAAATGTTCCTTTTGCACCTGAAGTGCAAATTAGGAGCAGCACCTCACAACAGGGGTGGGTGGGTGTCTGTGTCACCCTCACCTGGAGACATTTCCGAAAATAAAAGAACTATTAAATACTGAAACAGTCAAAGCCAATTACTGTGATGCTAATTCACAGTTTAAAGTACAGTATAGGTACATAAAACAAACAGTAGAAACACTCTGGATACAGAAGTTGATACCAGCCCATTTACAGAAGAAAGGGTTCTGAAAGAACTCTTAAAACTGAAGGTGGACAAAGCAATGGGGCCTGATGGGATTCATCCCAGAATTCTAAAAGAACTAAGGGTAGAACTAGTGACACCACTGACTACCCTTTTTAACAAATCATGGGAGGATGGGGTGGTACCCGAGGACTGGAGGAGGGCAGATGCGATTCCTCTTCACAAAGTGGGAGCAAGGCAGAAGCAGGAAACTACAGACCTGTTAGTTTAACCTCAGTGATAGGAAAATGATGGAATCACTTCTGAAGGAAAGAACTGTCGAGTATCTAGAGGCCAGAGGGCACAGGACCCTAGGCAGCATGGATTCACAGCGGAAGGTCATGCCAGGCAGATCTGATAGATTTCTTTGACTGGGTGACCAAAGTAGTAGATCAGTGAGGGGCTGTGGACATGGCCTACCTAGACTTTAGCAAGGCATTTGACACAGTCCCACACAAAAGATTAATAAACAAGTTAGCCAGCCTGGGAGTGGGTCCCAAGATGACAGCCTGGGTAAAGAACTGGCTGGAGAATAGGACACAGAGAGTAATAGTAAATGGAGTCCACTCAGAAGAGAGGAGGATTACTAGTGGGGTACCGCAGGGTTCAGTATTAGGACCGGTCCTCTTCAATGTCTTTATAAGCAACATTGCAGAAGGACTGGAAGGAAAAGTATGTCTCTTTGCAGATGACACAAAGATCTGCAACAGAGTTGATGCACAGAGGTGGGGTGGAAAGGATGAGAAGGGACTTGGCAAGGTTAGAGGAATGGTCAAATGTATGGCAGCTTAGATTCAATGCGAAGAAGTGCAAGGTAATGCACCTGGGAAACAAAAACCCAGGGGAAGAGTACACAATGGGGGGTGAGATACTAACAACAACAAAAATGGAAAGGGACCTGGGGGTAGTCATATCAGATGACCTAAAGGTGGGCAAGCAATGTGAGAGGGCAGCAAGGAGGGCTGGGGGATACTGGGATGCATAGGAGAGGCATCACCAGTAGAAAACAAGAGCTATTATCCCTCTGTACAGACAGCTGGTGAGACCCCATCTGAAGTACTGTGTGCAGTTCTGGAGACCCAATCTCCACAAAGACATAGACAGGATGGAAGCTGTCCAGAGGAGGGCAACTAAAATGGTGCAGGGTCTGCACGGAAGACATAGAAGAGAGACGAAAGGAGCTTAATATGTATAGCCTCGAGGAAAGGAGGAGAGGGGGACATGATAGAACGCTCAAGTACTCAAGGAATCAACAAAGTCCAAGAGGGTAGCATCTTTCAAAAAGAGGTGTGCAAGAACAAGAGGGCACAATTTGAAGATACAGAGGCGGCTCAGAGGTAATTTAAGGAAGTATTTTTCTCAGAGAGGGTTGTGGATGCATGGAACGGCCTTCCGGAGGAGGTTGTGGAGTCAAAATCAGTGGTGGAATTCAAGCATGCATGGGACAGTCATAAGGCAATTCTAGGGGGTGGGGGTAGTAGAAGTAGGCTGCTGGTTAACTAGGATCTGCAGCTTATCCAGTAGGTAGGGAAATGGGCAGACTGGGTGGGCCAAGCGGTCCTAATCTGCCGTCAAATTCTATGTTTCTATGTTTCTAAGTATGTCCGGATTGTAACTCACTGTTATTTATCGAACGTTAGTGTTTCTCAGTACAGTACATGCGGTTTCACTTTTACAGATTACCTTAATCATTTCTCCCTCTCTCGCAGTTTTGTTTTTGGCCACTATATCTCCTTCTTCGTTACAGGAAATGAAACAGCTATTTGAAGCCATCAGAGCCATCTTTCCCTGCAAGATACCACCAAAAACACCAGCATTATAAACAAGCCTACAACTTACAGCTGATTATAAACACAAATAAGTATTTTTCAAAATACGTTTGGAGAGGTTCTTGCCTAGCTGGATAAACTAAGTTTGATCCGCTGTAAAATGTTAAATTTGATGTTCACTGTGACCAGTTTAGAAATATGTTCAGTCTTGGATAGGCTTTGAGCAAACAGACCTCTTAAGTGTTTGTAGTTTGTGACATGGTCATTTGGGTTCCTTCACTAGAAATAACCTACTAGTACTTGAGGATCATAGTCTCTGCTGAGTGCCAAAGATCATGGACTCAGACTTTCTTTTATTTACTACAACCCACTTCCTCAAAGTCAAGTCTGCAGAGCACTGAAGCCAGGCAGAAACTCTGACTGAACATCAACAGTGGTTTTGCCAGTACAGTATAGAGCTGTGTCAGCATGTAACTGAAACTGTACTTAGAGATGGAAAAAATAGTTGCTTACCATAACAGTAGATCTTTGTGAGAATCTCCTTCATTGAGTCACATCATGGAATCGTAAGCCATCGATGCAGGATCACCCGGAAAGATTTGCTAGCTGGGGCCACCCACGTCGACGTGCATCTTCGCCTATAAAATATGTGCAGCCCCATCATGCTTCAGTTTCCTGCTGGAGACAAGCTCGGAGGATCATTGGACCAGTAGGGACCGATGAAACCAGGCACACAGGACAGGATATGGAAACCTGAGTATTAAAATGCAGAAATTGGGCGTAACAGATAACCAGCCTACAAGAGCCGGTAGGATAACCATCCACCATCCGCAAAAGGGGGAAGGAGGGGAAGAGAGACAGCTATGGCTCGACAGATGAGAGTCTCTCGAAGATCTGCTGTTATAGTAGGTAACTATTCTATCTTCTTCAAAGGTATCTCCCTCCACTAAGACTCATCATGGGATGATTCTCAAACAATATCCAAGCACCCAGGGAGAAAAGAAGAATCTAAATGCCCTGAGTAAGGAGACTCTGCAGAACAGTAAGGCCAAATCCAGCACATCTACAAGGAACTATGTCCAGGCTGTAATGTTTAGTGAATGTATGAACAGCACTCCAAATGGCAGCAGCATAGATGTTAGTAGTAGATGCACTGTGAAAACAAGCCACGGATGTGGCCACTCCTCGAGTGGACTGAGCACAAACAGGAAGCTGCTTACTGTGCTTCTGGTAACAGAAATCAATGCAGCAGGCCAACTATTTGGAAAGGTTATGCTAAGAAATAGGGGAGCCCACCATCCTAGGGCCGAAAGCTGCAAATAGCAGAGAGGATTTCCTACCATCCTTAGTACGGTCATGGTACCAATGCAATGTCCAATGGATTGCAAGCTATCCGCGGGAGTCAAAAAGTAAACCGGAAGGTGAACAGCTTGATTTAGTGTACCTCAGAAACTACCTGCAGCAGAAAAAGAGGGCTGGCATGCAAGGCTACACGATCCTTGTGGAAAACAAGGTATGGAGGTTCCGCAACCAGACCTTGCTATTTTACAATTTTTTTCCGACCAGGAAAGATATACTAAGCTGAGGCCTTTTTCCAGGTGCCTTCTGGAAGCACAGGAAAGTTAAGTGACTTGTTCATGGTCACAGAGTATGCATGTGGTGGCTGTGGAATTCAAACCCAGTTCTCCAAGTTTGGAGCTCAGTGCTCTTAAACACTATGCTATACTGCCTCCCATTACAGAAATATTTTATTTATTTGTTTGTTTACTGGGTAGGTGCAGTGATCCAATGGACTGTTTTCAGGCACGACCCGGGCCATAAAGATGGCACACAGGTAATACAGACAATACAACTGCATTAACAGAGAATGGTGCAGGACATGGAACAAAACTGAATACAACTGAATACACTGGATGCGTTGAATACAACAGAATACAATTAAAGTGCAAGAATACACTGAAACGAAATAGAAAACAAATAAAGTGCGAGTGCAATATTCACAATGTACAGGTAGGCAGTCTTAAGACTGTTCACCATAGTACAATGAGAGTTTTGTCTTGGGTATAGAAGGAAAAGGACCCACATCTGCATGCTCACCTAGCTGAGCAATTACATTTGGACTCAGCCAGCAGTCAAGCTTTAAAGTGCAATTTGAAGGTAAGGTGAGTGTCTAGAGAGTGGAGGGATGCAGGTAGTTTGTTCCATAGTGTGGGGGCAGTGAAGGACATGGCACTGCTGCCCAGACAAGTGCAAATCCTGGGAACTTGCAATGGTGGGACTGTGGATTGATGGAGGCAGTGGGAAGTGATTTTGTGCTTGAGCAGGGAGGAGTAAGGGGACAGGTTACTGCTTCTGATGGCGGTGTCAATGATGCATCCAAGGGCTAAATATGTCTAGCTTGAAGGGGAGCCAGCCCAATGATTGGTACAAGGTGCAATGGTGTGTGGAGTAGGGTGTCATAAGCACAAGCCTACAGATGCTACTGTAGGCAGTATTGAGTCTTGCAAGCAAAAGAGAGGAGGTATGTGAATATATTGGGGCGCAGTAGTCTAATACGGGGAAGAGGTTGCCTTGGGCTATGGCGAGGCATGCCTCGGGGGTCAGACAGTGCTGGAGTCGAAAGCCAGCCCAGTTTCTGGTTGATGCACTGCACAGTGGTATTGATGTGCATTATGAATGTTAGGGAGGGGTCTAGAGTGACACCCAGTTACTTCAAACAGGGTACGTTCAACAGAGGGGGGGGGCCACTGGGTGATAGGGCAGCTACGGTGGAATTAGTTTTGGAGAGTTTTAATAAACTGGGTTTAGACCCCAGAAGCATGGCTTTAGTTTTGTTTGCATTTACTAGAAGCCTACTGGTCAGGAACCATTTGTGTTTGGAGTGAGGGTGGTCGACAGCCTAGTCAAAGATTTGTTGCTGTGAAATAATACCAAGTCATCTGCATATAGTAATGTCTCACATGAGAGGCTATCTGCAGGTAGGGAATTTATGAAAAGGGAAAATAGTAGAGGGCCCAGGATGGAGCCCTGGGGAACCCCAGTGGACACTTCCGTGGCCATGGAGGTGGCAGCCCCGATGCTAACTGTTTTGGATTGCCCTGAGAGGTAGATCTGAAACCACGCAGATGTGCCTACCAAGCAACCGAGGTTCAACAGTTTGGCGTGGAGTAGGTTGTGATCGACCAGGTCAAAGGCCTTAGTCAGGTCTACGAAGATGGCCCCTGTGATGTTACTAATATCCATGTTCCTGAAGATATGGTTAGTGAAATGGCCCAGAGCAGATGCAGTGCTTTATTTCCTGAAACCATGTTGCTGTGGGCAGAGCAGGCTGTATTTGTTTACAAGTTCAGAGAGTTGGTAATGGATGACCTTTTCAAGAAGTTTGCTTAAATGAGGAAGGATAGAGATAGGCCTGTAATTGCAAGGGACGGTACTAGGTGAATACAGCGCAACAAGAACAGCGCAAGAACAACTGTGCTGTGTAAAGCGCAAATCCTTTCAGAGCGACAGAGGCATAATAGCTGTAGGAAATAACCACTACCCCTGTCGCTGTAGGGAGGAATGTGGAAAGGATGAAGAGGCTACAGGTCTGGGGCCTGGTCGAGCCGCTCCCATGGTTGAGTGGCTAAGGCACTAGACCATGCAGTGGGGATGACCAGGAGATCAGGGTTTGATTCCCTGTCTCCTGACGTTTTATTTTTTTCTCTTTCGACGAGAAGAAAGTTTTCCCCCCTCCTGAGTCGCAACATACCCCTGAGGTCCACACCCCCTTGGAGATGACTATAATCATTCCGGGGGTGTGGAGGGCACAGCCCCCCATGAAACAAGAGAGACCAAAGACTTTTCCTTACCAGCTGATACATATGTTGGTACTGCTGCTAAATGCACCTTTAAAGCTGAAGGCTATATGCATATGACTGTACGTGTACTAGACACTGCAGAATTATAGGCAACCCTGTCTCTACTGGGTTTATTTTTCTGGCAGCACACCAAAAAGGAAACCTTTTCCATTTAGAGGAATAAGCTTTCCTGGTGTCGAGTTTCCTTGAAACTCGAAGCACCTTCAGGACTTCTGAGAGATCCAATCAGGAAAATCCTACCTCCTCAGGAACCATGCCCTCAGGAGTAGGGTCCTGGAGTTCAGAAAGAAAAAATTACCACAGTAATCTTTCTTCCTGGGGATACTCCAATATTCATAACTCTATGCAGTCTCCCTTTAAGACAGAACTGCCCGGAGAAATGGAACATATGCTAATGAGAGAATGTTCATTAGCTTGTGCCATTTTCAAATGCTACCTTCACTAACTGCTTCGTTCTAACCCTTCAGATTTCGAGGAAGCCTGCTCTAGAGACCCAATCAAACTAAATACACTTAACCCTAATAATGCCTATAGGCCCTAACTGGGGACAGAAAAGTTTTAAAACACCCAAAAACCTCCCTTAATGTCAGAATCACCTGAAGAAGAGAATAACAAGGCCCAACGGGGCTACAAAAGATAGAGAATATACCAGCGTGGGGCACCTCGACGCAAAGTCAGCTTGCAGTGCAGAGGCCACTGGTTCTAGAAGGGGAGAGTTATGAATATTAGAGTATCCCCTGGAAGAAAGAAGATTACTATGGTAAGTAATTTTTTCTTCTTACCCCAGGAATATTCCAATATTCCTACCTCTATGTAGACTAAGAAGCAGTACCTTTGGAGGTGGGCACAGAACCTACTTTGGAAATAGACTCTTCAGGACAGCTGTGCCAATCTGGGCATCACTTCTGGACAAGGGGTCCAGGCTGTAATGCCTTGTAAAAGTGCAGACTGACCCCCAGGTAGCTGCTTTACAGATTTCCAGTAATGGGACATCCCTGGCAGTTGTCACAGTTGCAGGTGTACCCCTTGTGGAGTGATCTCTGAGCCCTGCTGGGGGCTCTTTTTCACCTTTGAATAGCAAAACTGGATGTACTGAATTGTCCAGGAAGAAATAGTCTCATGTGGATGCCAGGTTAACTTTGCCCACATCACCCCAGGTCAGGAAAAGCTGCTGTCTGTCCTGCCTATGGTCCTTAGTGTGAATCACGTAGAAACTGAAAGCTCCTTTTACATCCAGACTGCTCAGTCTGTGTTCCCTTGAGCTGGGATGCTTGGTGAAACAGACTGGAAAGGTAATAGACTGGTTTAGGTGGAAGTCAGAAACCACCTAGGGGAGAAACTTCCCATTTGTTCTCAGCAGTACCTTGCCCCTATGAAAGGAGATATAGTCCTCTGAAATTCTCAAGGGCTTGGAGCTCACTGATCGTGTGGTAGAAATTATGCCCACCAGGAAAACTGCTTTCCAGGTAACATACCTCAGGTTTGCTGAAACTATGGATTCCAAAGGGGAAAACCTAAGCTGGGCAATAGAAATGTTTGGATCCCAAACTGGCACTGGTTCCCTGTGAGAGGGGTGCAAGTGGGACAAACCCTTGAAAAAAAACCCTGAAGATTGGACTGGAGCCAAAAAGGCATCCTTTCCAGCTGAAATGTATGCAGATGCTGAGGCTAAATGGACTTACAGAGTTGAAAGCTGTAAGTCCAGAGATTGTAAAGAGATAGGTAGTCCAACAGGGCTGGAACCCCTGCATGCGTTGGCACCACACAATTGGTAGCACACCAAACTGAAAACCTTTTCCATTTTGAGGCATATGTTTTCTTGGTGGAGGGCTTCCTGTACCCCCTTAACACCTTCAGGACACCATCTGGGAGTTGCAAGCCTGCAAGTCCTCAAGAGCCATGCACTGAGTCAGTATAAGGAATTAGAAGTATAGCCATAATGTCTTTCTTAAAAAACTTGTACAGCGGAAGAACAACTTTCCAGTGGGAGCTAACCCCATAATTTCCATGTATTCAGCTTCCCCCTCATCCTGCACCGCCTTAGTGGTGATAAGATCCAGGGTTTCCATAATTTTCTGACAAAGAAAAAATGTGAGAAATAATCCTCAGCAGGTCTAGGGGGTGAACCAAACTCCTGTTCAGGGGAGACTTCAGGTTTGAACCCTCATCTATCTCAAACTCTTCTTGTTCCTCGTACTCCAATTGTTCCAGGAGTGGAGGGGGAACAGAGGTAGTTGCTTGCCTTGTCAGGGCTTGAGCAAGGGGGGGAACAAGCCCTGCAGCACCTGTATAACTTTAAAAATCTGTGCAATGTCATCAGGTGAAGGCATACTGGCAGGCACTGTAGTAGCCCCTTGTTGCATTCCAGCACGGGTCTCAGTGTTTAGTCTTTTTTAACCTTTTAGTAGGCACCGGGGAGTCAGCAGGTTTAATGCCTCTTTTGTCAGAGTGTTCACCCATATCAGGAGTGGTATGAGAAGCCTTGGCGGTTTCACCCACAGCTTTTAAGGGTGTAGACTAGTCAGAGCCCAAGGCACCCTTTGCCAACTTTTTCTACAGCCTTTCCAGACATTTTTCGGGAGTTATTTGAGGGAAAGACTTGCAAATTTTGCAATCCACTGTGAGGTGCTGCTGTCCAAGGCAGAAAACACAAAAATCTTTTTTTATCTGCCTTGGCAAACACTTCACTACATTTAACACAATTTTTTAAAACCCTATAGGTCCTGTTTTCTTCTTAGGTTTATCTGATATATTTATGATAAATCTAAGAAAATAGGAACTGCAAACAGTAGATTATAACAGTAAAGTTATAAGTTGCGGTCGTTTCTGGAACCGAGAAAACAGTAAACTTCTCTATTGCGGTCAGTTCCTGGAACCAGAGTGCAGGAACCGAAAAACTCTGTTCAAAATACTAAAATTTAAATAAAAATAAAACAAAAAGGAACCAGAGTGCTAAATAAAAGCTCTGACTAAACTTATCAAAATATCGGATCCCCTAGGGTTCCTGGGAACCGCGAGGAACCGATAAAAAAATACACACAAACAAGGTTTTTAAATTTAAAAAAAGAAGTAAACGCAGCAAACTAAAAAAATGTGAAGAAATACTTATATATTTTAGAAGATACATGTCGGGAACAACTTGTGTGTGTGAGACAGAGAGAGAGAGACACCTCCAGGCGTCTTGACTTGCAAGCGGAGAGAGAAATCTGAAGGGTTAGAATGCAGCAGTTAGTGAAGGCAGCATTTGAAAATGGCAAGAGCTAATGAACATTCTCTCATTAACATATGTCCCATCTCTCCGGGCAGTTCTTTCTTAAAGGGACACTGCATAGAGTTATTAGAACTATTGGAGTATTCCTGGGGTAAGAATGTTATCCTGCCCTGGGACAATGTCAAGAGATTGTGACTGAGTGGCAGGCTGATTGGATTCTTGTCAGACAGGACCAGAACCATCGAGTACCAGGCCTGTCAGGCCCAGTCTGGAGCTCTCATTATCACTGCTGCAGGTTACCTCCTGATTTTCAGGAGTTCTTTCCGAATACATAGATACTGACAGCAGATAAGGGCCTTTGGCCCACGTAGTCTGCCCAATTGCGCAAGTAATTTTGCCTCTTCAAGCTTCTCTTGAACTGGGTTGTCCCCTTCCCACAACTGCTAGGATCTCCGACGCCTAGCCCATACATTCTTGAATCCTGAATGAATCCTTAATGAGTGGGAAGACATACATAAACTTTCCTGTCCAGTCCAGTACAGTACCGTACCAGGGCATCCCCTTGGACTGTTCCTCTAGCTTGTGGTCTGTAACAAAACTGTGGGAGCTCATAGTTTCTCCCAAGATGCAAACAGATCTGTACTGGTAGTGCCCCACCTTCTGCACACTGTGAACAGAACCTGCTGGTTTAAGACCCATTCATGATTTCTCTGTCTGATTCTGCTTAGGGAATCTGTCAGGATAGTGTCTTTGCCTGGCAGATCTATTGCAAACAGGTTTGATTCTAAGGAATATGCCACATCCCACATCCTCAATGCCTCTGTATACAGTTTTGAGGATCCTGTTCCTCCCTGCTTGTTTATGTAGTACATTGTTGTGGTATTGTCTGTCCTGTTTTGGACAGTGACACTGTAGCTAGGAAGAAAAAGACTGCATTGCCGGCAGTACTGCTCTGATTTCTAGGAGGTTTATGTGTTCTGGTGACTCCTGTGGGCTCCACGTGCAACTCGCTGTGAGGTCCTGCAGGTGGGTACCCCACCCTAGGAGTGGGGCATCCATAGTAAGAATACTTGTTGGTGATAGCCAGAGGAAGGGAATGCCCTCTCTGAGTTTGCTTTCTTCCTTCCACTACTCTAATGATTCCACTAGTACTTTTGTCACTGGCCTTAGCTTTGAAAGTGGATCCCATTTTTGGGACCTCTTGTCCCTTAAGTGGTTCTGGGCATCTCTTATGTGAAACCCAGCCCATGGAACCACAAATGTGGACAGCCAGGTGCCCTAGTAACTGTATGAAGTCTCTTGCAGGTCTTGGCTGACCTACTGCGAATAACTCTGCTGTTGCTATTAGAACTAACTCTGGCCTGTGGGAGGAAAGCTGTCCCCTGCAGAGTGTTTAGCTTTGCTCTATGAAGTTCAGCCCTTGAACAGGCTCTAGCTGGGACTTCTGCAGGTTTATCAAGAATCCCAGGCTCTCCAAGGTGCTTTTTATCAACTGAACTGAGCACCTTGCCTCTTGTTCCGTTTTCCCCGTGACTAGTCAGTCGTCCAGGTAGGTGAAAGCCACCATGCCTTGTTCTCGCACATGTGCTGCCACCACGGCTAGGCACTTTGTGAAAACCCTTGAAGATGAGGTGAGACTAAATGAGAGAGCTGTGATCTGGCACTGACAGTTCCCCAGCTTGAATCGGAGGTATTTTCTGTGATACTGTCTGACTGGGATATGAAAATAGGTGTCTTTTAGAGCAAGGAATTCCAGCCAATGACCTTTCTGCAAAGATGGTACCTCTGTTTTAGTGTGACCATCTTAAATTTTACTTTTATTCAAATGGTTGTTCAGAAACCTGAGGCCTAAAATGGGTCACCACTCTCCATTTTTCTTGTGGGTCAGGAAGTTATCTTGAGAATAAGCTCCTGCCCCATTGGGAGGCAGGGACTTTTTCTATAGCTTGTGATATTAAGTTTTTCTTTTTTGTTACTTCCAGTTCCAGCAGACTTTTCTGTGGTAGAATGATCTGGAAAACTGGGTTTCTGCAGCTTTGGAAAGTGTTTAACTACAGACACAACCCACAGTCCACTACTTCCAGTACCCACTTGTCTGTGGTAAAGTTTACATATTCTTGGAAGTAGTGTGCCAATTCTCCTCCCACTGGCAATGGCTGGGAGACCTGGAAATAATTGTCAGGGGTTTTGTTTTGGCTAGGGCTTAGGCGCTGGGCTGCAGCTTTATGCCTGGAAACCCTTTTTCCCTTCCCCTACAGTAACCTCTTTGTGACTGGCACTCATATGGGTGTACGAGACACAGGCTCTTTGGAAGTATCCCTTGCCTCTGCCTCCCCCTTTTGTATGACATGCAGGAGGTAGAGGCCTTTTTCTTCTCACTGTTATTTTTGTAAGTGGTTTTACATTTATCCATTTTTTTCATGTAGGCCTCTGTTTTGTCACCAAATAATTATCTCCCTCAAAGGATAAATCCATGGCCTTGATTTGAGTATCCTGGGAAAGGATGGTAGTCCTCAGTCAGAAAAACCTTCTTAAGGGTACTGCATGAGCCCAAACTCTGGCAGCAGTGTCATTAGTGTCCACCACAGTGTAGAAATAATATCTTGTGGCATCTAGGGCTGATCTTGCTGTGGCAATCAGGTTCTGTGCCAAGCCATCATTGGCTCTTTCTGCCAGTGCCAGGACTGTGTTTGAAAGTGCTTTCTGGTGTTGTGCTATATGTGCTGAAAAACCTGCCTGCCTGATAAGCAGGGAAACGGTTGTATGAACCTTTTTTGCCATACTATCCAATTTTTTACAGTCTTTTGCAGGGGGCTGTGCAGACAGCGAGTGATTTTTGCTCTCTCACATGCACCAGCCTGGACTACTCCATGACGATCAGGATGGTCACACAGGTATTTCACTCCCTGCTTCTCCACCTGATATTTTCTTTCAGTTTTCTTATCTGTGGTGGCAAATGAGGTGGGTGCAGACATGATTTTTGATATGGCCTTCTTATTTGGTTTATGTATAGGAAGAAGCATTCTTCTTGGTTCAACTACTCCCAATATGTCCACAAAATCAGCAATCAGCATCCTGCCCATCCTCCTTGGCTTCTAGTGTGGGATGTTGAAGGTATCAACCATTTGTCTGACAAATAAGAAAAAGATGAGTAGTCCTCCTTATGCCTTGAAATCCTGCTCAGGTGCACCCTTTAATTCCATGGGGTCACCTTCCGCCATTTGTACATGATCTTCTTCCTCCTCCTCCTCCTCCGCAGACAAATAGGTTGGAGCCTGAGCCAGGTGGGGGTGGCAGGTATTGTATTAAAATTTCCCATAGCCCAGATCACCTGGAAAAACTGCTACAATTTTTATATATCCTCTGATGAGTGCATTTTACCTGTGCCATCTGCCTGCTCCTTTCTCCATGTAGGGGGAGTGGCAGTGATGTCATTTTCTTTCAATTTCTTTTTGGCAGACATGGTTTCCAGTGCCTCCTCTAAATGCTCTTTTATTTTTGCCATCACTAGGCTCCTGGGTTCCCCCTTTTGGACACCCTGATATCTGAGATATCTTTATTGAGACTTTCTGATGGCAGTGCAGCTTTATCTTTTTTCTTGTCACCTTTTACATTATCTGCTACTGTGCATGAGGAGGTGGACCATTCTGATGTGTGCTTTCCACCATCACTGTGAACACCCTCAAAGCCTTTTTTTTTATTTTTGTAGGTGACAGAGGCAGACTGAGATGGCATGCTTCTTTTTAAAATGTTTACCTTTTTACATGAGGTTTTGGGCAAAACATAGGACTTAGTTTATAAAGTCATGTTGTAGACCTAAACACTTTAAAAAAAACTTGTAAAAGTCGACCCCTGGCTGGAGCTGAAACAGTTTGTACAATTGTTTTGATGGTCCACAAGGTCTCTGTGACACACCAACTTAAGAGAACCTTGAAATAATAAAAAAAATTCCCCAAAACAATATAGTACAAGAGCCCAATAGTAAAACAAAGGCTCTCATACAGAAGAAACTGTGCCAAAGGTCAAATTGATGCTCCTGCAGCAGGAACCGATTAATTAAGGTGAAGGGGCACAGACAGAAACGGAAAATGAAAATGCTCCAGTCTCCGTAAACTGGATAGTTAAAAATAGTAAAGCACTTTAAATAGCAAAAAAGAATTATGGTTTAGCAGCCACATAGACAGAAATAGAACCGGGAACCACAGAAACCATAATTTACAGAAAACCCTAGCTAAACGCAGAGGCATTACTTTTTGAAATAAACTACAAAGTAAAAACCCGACTGGAGAACCAGCTATTACTGGAGTTCACTAAAAGGCGACTGCTACCTTAAGTCGGAGAAAAAGATCTGAGCAATGACCAGACAGTAGAGCAAATGCAGAGTTTGAACATATATTCCAAATTCTAAAATTTGTATAGGTTCTATTTCTGGGGCATCACTCTCGGCCAAGATGACTGCATAAAGTGAACTTTTAGTTGAGGGATTTCTGGAGTTAGAAAGTCATGTTTATACAACAGAAATAGGAGTTACATAAGAACTTACCGTAACAGTAGATCTTCAAGAGAGGTTCCTGCAGTAGGTCTTCACATATAGGACTGTGCCCCCTGGCATCAGGACCACATGGCAAACTTGTAGCTAGCAATCATCGGCGGGGACTGCCCCCATGGTCAGGTGGCAATGTCAGCGTGACTAAAAAAGGGGTGGTCCCCCGCCCGCCCTCCAGTTCTTTTCCACCAGAGACCTCTATAAAGGAAGTAGAAAAGAGGAGTGATAGACTCCTGGTACCCTGTGCCCTGGATGAGACAAAGTCCTGGGAAGGGAATAAAGAGAAAAAACGCAGGAGCTGGAGGAAAGGTGGGTGGGTGGGAAACTAGATCTACTGCAGGAACCTCTCTCGAAGATCTACTGTTATGTTAAGTTCTTACGTAACTGCTATATCTTACTTCAAGAGGGTTCCTGCAGTTGGTCTTCACATACAGGTTTGAATACCAAGCAGTCCAACAAAAAAGGAGGAGTCGGATACGAGGTTCCGGAAGGAGGAAAATGTCTGCCGTCTAGACGTCTGTGAGACAAGAGGCCTTACAGGACTGCAAGACTGAAACCGCCCTACGCCTAGAGGCAATGTCCAGACTGTAATGCTTTGTGAAGGTGTGGACAGAGGACCAAGTGGCCGCTGCACAGATGTCCACAGTGGACACATTCCTGAAAAAGGTGTTACAAGAGGCCACACTCCTAGTGGAGTGGCCCTTAACCATACCCGGAAGTGGTTTCTTGTACTTCTGGTAAATGTAATAGATACAATTTGCCAGCCACCTAGACAAAGTGTTTTAAGATAACCTTGCCCTGGCATTGGGAAGCAAAGGCTACAAAGAGCTGGTTCAACTTTCAAATCTCCTTTTGTCCTTAAGGTATAATACCTCAAAATCCTGTGCATGTCAAGGGTGAGCAGGAGATACTCCCCCCTGTTGGAATGCTCTGGGAAGAACATCGGCAGTCCAACACTCTGGTTAAGGGTCAATTCCGAAACCACTTTCGGAAGAAGGGAAGGGTTAGTCTGCAGAAGCACCCGGTCTCTGTGGAAAATTAAATAAGGCTCTCTACAAACTAGAGCCTGAAGCTCTGAAACTCTTTGAGCAACTAAAAAGAGCACTTTCAATGCTAAAAAAACGCATATCACAGCTTGCTGCCAGTTCAAAAGGGGGAAAAGTAAGCTTTTCTAACATAAAGTTGAGATCCCGGGGTGGAACAGGATTCCGGACCGGAGGTTCAATGTGAAGGATCCCCTTCAAGAAAGTATTGGAAACCTCCAGCTGAGCTAGGGTTTTGCCCTCCACCGGGAGGTGGTAGGCTGAAATCGCAGACAGATGGACCTTCAGGGAGGAATAACTGAGGCCTAACTCTGACAGATGCAATAGGTACTCTAAAACCTGGGAAGCCAAGCAGGAAAATGGGTCTAGGTCTTTCTCTGAGGCCTAGAGAGAAAATCTCTTCCACTTCATGGCATAAGTGGATCTAGCGGAGGGTTTCCTGGCCTCCACTAAGACCTGAGCGACTCCTGAGGAGACCCCATAGTGAGAAATCGCTAAGTCCACAGGTGCCATGCATGAAGATAGAGAGACTTGAGGCTCGGATGTACCAGGGTGCCCTGCTTCTAGGACAGAAGGTCATGAGAGAGAGGAAGAGATACTGGGGGTTCCACTGCCAGCTGCTGTAGCAACGGGAACCATATCTGCCGAGGCAACAGGGAGGTAATGAGGATCATGTGTGTTGCCTCTGCTTGCAGCTTCAGCAGAACCTTCTGAAGAATAGGAAAGGAAGGGAAGGCGTATAGAAATCTCCCTGTCCAAGATAGAGACAGTGCATCTCGCCAAAAAGCACCACACCCGGGAACGAGTGAGCAAAATCTGGGCAGTTTTGCGTTGGATGGGGAGGCGAAGAGATCTAGGTCTGGCCAACCCTACTAAAGAAACAGGTCTACCACTATTGCCTGTTTTAGTTCCCACTCATGAGCCCTAGCAATTGATCAGCTGAGACTGTCCACCAGAATATTGTGAACACCTGGCACGTGGACTGCTGTCAAGGGCAGGCCATGCTGTACCGCCCAGTACCACACCCGAATCGCTTCCTTGCAGAGAGGGTACGTCCAGGTGCCTCCCTGTTTATTTAGATACCACACAGTGGCCATGTTGTCTGTCTGGATAAGAAGTGTTCCTGGAGTTAAGAATGACTGGAAGGCCTAGAGAGCATAGAGCACTGCTCTCATCTCCAGAATATTGATGTGAAGGTTCTCCTCCATGGGAGACCAGGAGCCTTGAATTCAATGGTCTCTCAGATGCGCTCCCCATCCCAAGTTCGAAGCATCCGAGGTGAGAATCTGAGAGGGGGGACGCAGGGTGGAAGTGAACCCCCACTGAAAGTCTGGCTGGGTGCTGGCACCAAAGGAGATCCTTTTGAAGGCTGTTAGGAGACTAGAACTCTAGTCCATATCGTCCAAGAGCTGGTCCCATTGGACTCGAAGAGACCACTGAGTAACCCTCATGTGCAGTCTGGCCAGAGGAACTGTGGGTATGGTGGCCGCCATCAACTCCAGTAGCCGCAGGACCGAGCATGCCGTGGTCCACTGAGATGAAGCCACGAGCGTTGCTTGGGAGATTAAAGTCTCTGCTCAGTCGGATGGAAGAAAGGCCTTACTCTGGACTGTATCCAGCACCGCTCCAATGAATTGGAGGTGCTGGGAGGATAGCAGCTGGGACTTGGGAAGGGTGATGGAGATGCTCAGACTGGAGAAAAGGTCCAGAATGAAGGAAAGGGATTCCTTCAGACTGTCTGGGGAAGGGGCTGAAAAGAGCCAGTCATCCAGATAAGGGAACACATAGATGCCCCTGCGGTGTAGGAATGCTGCAATCACAGCTAGGCATTGGTGAATACCTGAGGTGCCAAGGAGAAGCCAAATGGGAGGGCTCTGAACTAGAAATGATCCTCTAGAAAAGAGAACCTCAAAAGCGGTGGTGGGCCAGAAAGATAGGGATATGGAGGTAGGCATCCTGCATATCCAGGGAACACAGCCAAGTGTTTGCGAGGAGCAGAGGTAGCAGTCCCTGGAGTGTCAGCATGCGAAACCTCTTGTACTCTACAAACAAGCTGAGCATGCTGAGATCTAAGATGAGCCTTAGATCCCCCATCTTTTTGAGAGCCAGGAAGAAGTGGGAGTAGAAACCCCTTCATGTATGTTCTGGTGGGACTTGCTCTATGGCTACCTTTTATGGCAGAGCTTGAATCTCTTGATAGACCAGATGCTGTTGGCCTGATGGGTAAAACGACCTTCCCGGAGGGTTGGGAAGGGTCTCTCCAGAAACTCTATTGTGTGACCTCTTTCTAGGAGTTGACTCGTGCATCTTCGGTGACAGCCTTCCACCCATCCAAGTGGAAGCCAAGCCTTCCCCCCACTGGTTCCTCTGAGGGAGTTGGGGGGGGGCAGGATGTGGCGGGAAGGGGTGCCTTTCCCCCAGAGGCAGTTTTGAGAAACTTGGCCTGGGGGGTTTGGGCACTGGAAACTGGGGAGCAACGCTTGTTCTGTCGTCTGCCCTAGTTCTGCTTGTTCCATTTCCGCTGGCGACGAAATGGCTGCTGCTGTTGTTTTTGACGTGAATGGTACATGTAGCAGACATCCTTCAAGGATTTGCCGCTTTCCTGCAACTCAGTAATAATATCTTTGGTGTCGCCGCCAAACAGAACTAGACCCCTAAATGGAGCGTCCAGAAGAGAGCTCTGCACATCCTGAGCCATCCCCACTAGGCGAAGCCAGGCTAGATGTCTGAAGCAGTTTCCTGTAGCTGCCCCTTGTGCCACGGAGTTCACTGAATTATAGGGGGCATGCAGGGCATGGCAGCAGGAGGACTTGTTCATCCTGACCTTCTCCAGGAGTTTGTTCCTGAGCTGCTCATCAGGAATCTCCTGTAGGTCTTTTTCCAGATCCGAAAGGGAGGATTTTTGGAAAGTCACCACATGAGCAACGTAGTTAAGGAAGCGAATAGCACAGGTGGACGAGGAGTAGATCTTTAGACCATACTGGTCCATCTGCTTCGACTCCTTATCTGATGGGGAGGCACTAAGATGATTAGGTTTGGCCAATCTATTATGGGCAGCCATAACAACAATAGAATCGGACTTAGGCTGGGCAGTTAGGTGGGGAAACCCCTTCCAGGGGGTAATAGGTCCTCTCTGCCTTCTTGGAGATGGCTGGTATGGATGACGGTTGCTGCCAGATGGTGGATGTGAGGTCCTCATGTGGTCTCGTCCAAGAAGGAATGGGGAGGGATCTGCGTTGACCAGATTCAGATGCTTTGCCAATCTCCTGCATTTGGGGTCCAATTCCTGGGAAGCCCATCCGCAAGATTTTTGAATTGTCCAGAGGAGCTCCGCAAAGGAAGGATCCTCTGGGGGAGATTTAGGAGACTCTTTCGGCTGAGGCTCGATGGGAAAGTGAGTTTCTGACTGGTCCCCTATGTCAGAGTCCTCATCTGATTGAGGATTTCGGTCTACTGGGCAAAGATGCCTCTTGAACCGTGACCAGGAGCCTGTGTTCGGTGAGTCTGGAAGGAAGAACACCCAAGTCTCTGTCTGAGACTCAGCTAGAGGGTGCAGGACTACCTGGTAGCACCCTAGATGTGAGTTAGTCCTGACTACTACTTGTGGTTGGCCCAACTCTTGAAGGAGTTGAGACTTTGCATTCTGCCACCATGCAGGAATGACCTCCTGTTCTGGTTGCGGAGGTGGAGGCGGTGGTGGGCAACCCGGGAACCCTGCATTGGGAGGGTAGCTAGGTGCCTGGTACCAGTAAGGATACTGGTAACCTTGGTAATAAGCCTGGCCCGGCGTTGGGTAACCTGGCGTCAGAGGAGGATAGCCCGGCGACGGACCCCCCGGCATTGGGTATTGTGGATACTGAGGAGTATATACATGGTAGCCCCCATGTTGGGCCTGACAGAGGAACGAAGAGCCCCGCCGGAGGAGGCACCGAAGGTCCGCTGGAAGGCAGGTCCAACGACAGCATGGGAGTGGGGATCCCAGAAGGTCCCGCAGCCATAGGGTCCATTCCGACCCCAAAAGTGTCCGCCGAGGGATCCGGCGTTGGGTGAGGATCTGTCAGCGGAAGAGAGTTCAGCGAGGGGGGGAGATCAGGTAAAGCCCGTCAACAGGTCTAGGAGAGTATCCAACAGAAGAGGGACTTGGAGATCATGCCCAAAAAGGCTGGATGAGGGCAGCGAATCCCTGGAGGGAGAACCCTGTGGGGATGAGGAGGGACCTGCGAGCGAGCTCTGCCCGTTGGAGTCCACAAGGGAGTACGATGGGAGAGAAGACATCATGTGTGCGACGGGTAGTCTGGCATCCGACTTAGAGGTAACGACCTCGCAATAGACGGAGGAGCCACTGACCTACTTACTGGTTACGGCCGGGCTGACAGAAGCCAAGAGGCTAGAATCAGGCTGACTGGCCTAAGCTGGGTGCCTGGCAGCGGAGATGGAGGGCGCCTTAGTGGTGGGGCTCGAAGCAGGAATCCCAGAAAGATCCTCCAAAGAGGCAACCCTCGACTGCTCGCTAACCTCGGCGGGGAGCATCTGGCACACGAAATGCAGAAAGGCAATAGAGGTGAGGCGCCACCCTGGCTGGCGTCGGCTGGCTGGCTGGACTTCCCCAGAGAATGGCTCTGCTCCCAGCGTCTCCTTGTTCTTTTTTTCCGGGACCGGCGACAATGATCTTTCCCTCAGCTTCTGGAAATCTTTTTCCATCGACGCCAGGCTCTGGGTCAACAAATGGGCATCGAGGGTTCTCTTGCGATGGGTGTGCGAGGCATGGTTGAAGCCCCTACAAATGGAGCATTCGATGTAGTTCTGTTAAGGCCCCAGGCAGAGGACACACTGGGAATGGTCGTTTCCGTGCGGAATCTGCGCACCGCACTTGGAGCACTTCTTCTTGGGCCGACAAGACGACATACACTGCTATGATGCAAGGAAAAAATAGAAATGTTACAGAAAATTCACAAAGAAAAATGGCGGATGACTGAACGCTGTTCTTCCGCGTTTGTCGAACGATACTATGCGATGGTGGGAAAGAACTGGAGGGCGGGTGGGGGACCGCCTCTTTTACAGTCACGTTGACGTCCATCACCTAACGACGGGGGCGGTCCCCACCAATGATTGCTAGATACAAATTTGCCGTGAGTTCCTGATGCCAGGGGGCGCAGTCCTATATGTGAAGACCTACTGCAGGAACCCTCTTGCAGTAAGATCTGTATCTAGCTGCCAGATTCTACCATTTGAAGGAGACTACTGTTCCATACACCAAGTCAAAGTCAAATTTATTTAAAAAGATGCCCAATCCCAAAGGCTCTGGGCGCCGCACAAAAACTGTACAGTATGTCATACCGTATACATTACATTAAAATATAATACACATAAAAACTTAATCTCCAAAAGCCTGCATAAATAAGAAGGTCTTTAGACGACTCTTAAAGGCCTCTATAGTGGGGGCCTCTCTCACTTCGAATGGCAACGAGTTCCAGAAAGCGGGAGCAGCAACTCCAAATGCTCGATCCCCTACTGATTTTAACCTTGCTCTCAGAACTTTAAGGAGGCCACCACTAGAGGAGTGGAGATTTTGACAGAGGTGGACGGTACCAGAAGATCAGATAGGTAAATCAGGGCCCTGTCCGTAGGGTCTTATAGGTGAGAAAACCCACCTTGAACAGTACTCTCCACCTGACAGGCAGCCAGTGCAATTCGCGCAATACTGGAGTAATATGACAAAACTTACTTTGTCCGGTCAAAAGCCGGACAGCGCTTTTGCACTAGCTGAGTCTGCAAATTGAACTTCCAGAGACCCCAGATAGAGGGCATTACAGTAGCCGTCTAGAGGTGACTAAGGCATGTATCAAAGTAGGGAGGTCCAGAGCCGGAACAAGGGGCTTAATCCTGGCGATATTTCTAAAATGGAAAAAGCAGGAACGAACCGCAGAGGATATCTGAGCCTCCATGGACAGGTTCCTGTCAAAGATCACACCAAGATTTCGCACCCATGGGGAGGCCATCAATGACACAGCTCCTAGCACAAGGCCAGTCGCAGAATCAGAGGCCATCCCATCACGAGCTCTGTTCGACTCCACTACCAGTACCTCAGTCTTGTTAGAGTTCAGTCACAGCCAGCTGGAGGACATCCAGTCAGCCAGACAGATATTCAGCACATCCACTGCATTTGATGTTCCTGGGCCAAAGGATAGGTATAGTTGAGTATCATCAGCATAGCAATGAAAACTCAAACCATACCTCCTAATGATCCCAAGGGCAGCATATATACTGCTAACAACATTGGGGCCACATCGAACCCTGAGGGATCATTCATTTAAAGGAGGCAGGGTACTGGATGAGAAATTACCCATCACAACCCGCTGCCTCCTGTTAGTAAGAAATGACTCAAACCATTTGATGACAATACCAGTGAGTCCGCATAACTCCTCAGGCGGAAAAGCAACACACAATGGTCCACAGTATCAAATGCTGAGGAGAGATCAAGGAGAACAAGAATTGTCTTGTCCCCTGATCTCTAGCCCTGAGAGGTCATTTGCACCCGAACTAATGCAGTTTCAGTGCTATGTCTGGCCCGAAAAGCTGACTGGAAGGGATCATACAACTTGTGGGTCATGAGATGTTCCCCCAACTGAAGTGATACCACCTTCTCAACAACCTTTCCCAAAAATGGAAGACTGGAGATAGGACGGTAATTTGCCCTAATCTCCGGGTCCAGAGAAGCTTTCTTTAGAAGGGGTCTCACCAGAGCCTCCTTCAAGGCATCTGGAAAGACACCCTGACTCAAGGAGCACTGGACAATCAGGGCAAACACCGGGCCAACAGTGTCAACGCACCTCATTAAGAAGTGTGTTGGCACGGGATCCAGTTCACAGAAGGTATACTTCAAGTTGGCCGCTATCTCAATAACCTCACGAACCTCCACTGGCCTAAACTCTCCCCAACCAGAAAGAGTGCTCTTAGAACACAACTGACGACTACTGACAGCAATGATATTACTGGCTGAGGAGACCGCCCGCCGGATCACAAACACCCTGTCCGAGAAAAACCGAGCAAATTCCTCACAATCCTCATTCGAGGAAACTCTTCCGGGCTGAAGACAGGATGGATGAAGAAGTCTATCAACAGTCCGGAAGAGTAAGGCTGGTCGGCTTCTCCTGGCAGCAATCTCCTGAGACAGAAATACTGCCTTCTTTTGGTTGCTTGCCTCCTGATATGCGCAATAATGCGCACACAGGACCAGTTTGTCAGCCCTCAGACGGGATTTCCTCCAGCGACGCTCTAATCTCCGACCCAGCTTCTTCATTTCCCTGAGATCACGGTCATACCAGGGCGACCTCAGGTATGAGGTTCTGGGTTGTACACGGATAGGTGCGAGGGAGTCGATGGCGCCCAGACAGCACTATTATAGGGTAACCACCTCGCCAACAGCTCCAACAAAGATGCATCACCCAGCACTTGATAAGTCAACTGCTGCCATAAAACCTCGGGGTAAGATCTTTTAAAGGGTGGCATCGAAACATCTCAAAAGGGGAAGAATTTATGACGGGAGCACTGAACGCGAACTGCACCGTGCAATGATCAGACCAAGCTACCTGATCAATTTCAAGATCAACGATCTCAAGTCCCAGTAAGAACACCAGGTCCAATGTGTGGCCATCCTGGTGAGTAGGCACGCCGACAGACTGCACCAGCCCCAAAAGGGACATACTCTGCAATAATTTATCGGTGCACTTTTGACTGTTATCCTCGGCCCAAACATTGAAGTCCCCAAGAAAAATACATCTTGGGGAATCCAAAGTTTCGCTGGCAGCAAACTCGTCGAATTCCTGCAGGAACCCCCCCATCGGACCAGGAGGGCGATAGATGAGGAGGATCCTGCAGCCCATGCCAAGTCCTCCACGAATGGCCACATATTCAAATGAACCCGGGGTTCCCACCGGGTGCACGGTGAAGTCCAGGTTCAACTTAAAACAAATAGCTACACCGCCTCCCCTACGATTTTCTCTGGGGCAGTGCACCACAGTATATCCTGGGGGGACTGCAGCCTCAACAACAGGGCCAGCATCATCTCCCACCCAGGTCTCTGTAATGCAAGCCAGGTTGACCAATGAAACCAGAGCAGCAATAATAGCCGTCTTGTTTCTGATCGACCTGGCATTGCACAGCACCGCCGTCAGAGGTATTGAGGGTGATGCAGCCCTAGAGGTCACCTGGCCACTTGGCCTGGTGGCCCCCTTGGAAATAGGCACCAACCATGTCTGGCTTCTTCTAGATGCCCTATTTATTCCAGGGCGTCTCCTGGACTTAACCACCTCTATCCTCTGATCAACCCGCTCCTGGTCATCCCACAGTGCATACGCAGAGCAATCCCCCACAATCCCCACTTCCCTACAACGCCTGGTAGTAAGTGACCTGCAAGTGATCTTTAATGGGATATGGCCTGTAATAAGTATGGGCAGGTACTCACAATGCATTGTTTTCTGTAACCCCTCATTTGTAACTAGGAAAAGATCTGTTCTGGAACGTGACTGGTGTAATGGTGAATAAAAGGAATAATCTTTTGCACTGGGGTTGAGGACCCTCCTTAAGTCGTATAGGCCCAAGTCTCTCATGTTAGCGTTCAGTAGCTTGGCTGCACTTTGCATAACTAGTGTTTCCCTTTAACAGCTTCAAATGGGATCCGTGTATGTATAAAAATTGCAACCCCTCTGGAGTGGGTGGTGAAGAAGCAAACTTCTCCCACCTAGTCCCTATGCATTCTGAGATGCTCCTGATCTGTTAAGAGGGTCTCCTGTAGGTATGCTATATAGTACCCACATCCCACTGCTTTAACTAAGTCGGAACTCGCTTTCTCTTAATAGGGTGATTCAACCCGTAATGTTCCAGGTTACTAAATTCACTGCATTAAAGAGCATCTTTTCTGGTGCTCTCAACGAAAACCTGGAAGGACCCTTACCTACCCACAATTGCAATGGTGCCAGCCTCAATTTATTTGTGTCCCGATTTCAGAAGGAGAGGGATCGTATTTTGGCTCCGTAGAACCGATCTGCCGATCCCTTGCGCTAGCATGTTTTGTGATGCAGTATATAGAAAGTGTGGGGGTGCACTCCCTAGACGCTACAGGGGCCTTATTTTAACTCCTTTTTTTACATTTTAGATGGTTATTTTGAATAAATCAAGGTCACTGCTTGACTAGTTAGCAGTGGCCTTGATTTGATTCAAATGAGCATCTAAAATATGAAAAACTGAGTTAAAAAACAGTCCCATTGTTTATGGAATGTGCCTCTGTGCTCTGCATATAAAGATATCACTAAACATTCTAGCGTGGGTGCAGCTCTCAGTATTCGGGAGGGATTGGAGGCTCAGCTTCATGGAGCCAAAATACAAGCTCTTCCCTTCTAAAATCGGGACATATATTAATTATGAGGCTGGCACGACTGCAACTGGGGACAGGCAAGGGTCCTTCCAGGTTCTTGGGAAGGCGACTGAAGCAGAGCAGGAAGAGTAGTCTTTAACCATGTTTCTGATTTAGTACTGTAAATTGAGTTGGGATACTCTTCCCCACTGTCTTCATCTCCTGCATCACCTGAACCCCTTCCCCTGCCTCTAAGTAGGTACCAACTTCCAACAATAAATGTAAAATATGTCAGTTTACTTTAACCACAAGAACATACATAAAACATGAACTCATGCTGTTCCCATTTAACAACACAACCCTTGGGACACAGAATGGTAATTAAATCTATCTGCACCCATGTAGGAGTCTGTGGAAACTGCATGGTGCTAGGAGAGCTCTGAATGGGAAGTCACCCTCCCCCCAGAGCCAAGCCACTGAAAAAATAGCCTCCCTTGAGTTTCACCGGAGGCTATAGGTTGCAGTAACAAATCCCAGTGACTGAATTCGTAGCATCCAAGGTTGCCAACCTGGAGCTCCTACTGTAATGGACTATGGCCATCTGTCATATTCCGGTTATCAACTGCCCATATGGGTTATTACTCTTAGTAAATCTGCTTATGGCACTTCAGTGTCACTGGCTTCAGACTCTGATGGGCATACCAGCTCAGTCACCATATGCGGTAGTCGTGATGGAGTATCTAGCACCCCTAAGATCTCAGGGTCCATCCTGTCCCCACTCCCATCATGGAGCTCCGTGATCATAGGGAGTGTGGAGCCTCATCCCAGACAGCACCAGCCCCACTCCCTCCCAACTTGGAACATATGCCTTGAACTATCAGACCTGAAAGAAAAGTACAGTTACGCAAGAACTTAAAGTAACAGTAGATCTTCGAGAGGAGCTCTTGCAGCAGATAATACCAATAGGACTAAGCTGCCAGGCATTAGGACCCCACGGAAAACTTCTAGCTATCAGTCTATGGCAGGGGACTGCCCAGACGTCAGCTCTGGTATAAAGGGGGCGGTCCCCTGGCACCACCTCAGTTCATCCACCAGAGACCTGACTGAGATGAAGATGGGGAACCGAGGAGGATCTCCCATCCCTCAAAGAGAAGAACAATTACTAATCCCCAGGGGCAGGTGAGTGGGAAAGCCACCTGCTGCAAGAGCTCCTCTCGAAGATCTACTGTTACGGCAAGTTTTTACATAACTGTACTATCTTACTTCGAGGGGGAGCTCTTGCAGCAGGTAATACCAACAGCACGGAGTCCCAAGCAATACTCAAAAAAGGAAGACCCAGGTCAGAAGGGTGGAGGACTGTCTAAGCCAAAGCCCTAGGCACCTCAGGAGAGAAGTCCCTGAAGGAACGCCAGACCAAAACCTGCTCTCCTTCTGGAAGCAATGTCCAGATTGTAGTGCCTAATGAAAGTGTGGACTGAACTCCAAGTAGCGCTGCACAGAGGTCCACTGACGAAACATTCCTGAGTGATGAAAAGGATTATGCGACTCCTCTGGTGGCATGACCCTTGACCAGTCCCGGCAAGGGTCTATTGTACTTCTGATAACAGAACGTGATGCAACTGACCAGCCACTTGGTCAGTGTCTGTTTTGTTACTGGTGCCCCTACTGTCCTTCAGGCAAAAGAGACAAACAACTGGTCTGTCTTTCTGGAGGATCTGGTGTGATCAAGGTAGTAACGAAGAATTATATGTGCATCCAGAGTATGTAGCAAGGCCTCCTCTCTGTTTGAGTACTCTGGGTAATAAACCGGTAGTCGTATGTCTTGGTTTAAAGTAAACTCAGACACTACCTTCAGAAGACACCTAGGGTTCGTGCACAGGGCTACCCTGTCCCTGTGAAAAACAAGATAGGGGTCTTTACACATCAGAGCCTGCAGCTCAGAAATCCTCCGAGCGGAAGTAATGGCAACTAAAAAAAACGTCTTCCAAGAGAAAAGGCGTAGCTCTCAACTTGCATCTGGTTTGGGGGGGGGGGGGCAAAGTAAACTTTTCTAACACAAACAGGAGGTCCAAAGGCAGAACGGGATCTCTCCTAGGAGGTTTAATATGCAAGATTCCTCTTTAAAAAGTCTTGCATAGGTCCAATTGTGCTAGAGCCTTCCCATCCAGAGGTGCGTAGTAAGCTGAAAGCGCACAGAGATGCACCTTAATGAATAAGTAGCCAAGACCCAAGTCTGAAAGGGAAAGGAGATAATCCAGCACAGATTCCACCGGACAGGTGAAGGGATCCAGAGAATGAGGGCATGCCCACAAGCAGAAACGCTTCCACTTCATGGCATATGTTGCCCTAGTAGAGGGCTTTCTCGCTGCCACAAGAACCTCTGCCACTCTGGGAGATACTCCGAATCTGTCCCTAAGTCTGCAGGAGCCATGCACGCAGGTGCAGAGATCGAAGATCTGGATGTACTAGGGCTCCCTGCTCCTGAGACAGCAAGTGAGTGGACAGGGGTAACAGAACCGATGGTTTCCGATGCCACTTGTTGCAACAGCAGGAACTAGATTTGTCAAGGCCAGAAGGGTGCTACTAAGATCATGTGAGCCTCTTTTGTCTGCAACTTGAGCAGTGTCCTCTGAAGAAGAGGGGAGGGAAGGCATACAGAAACCTCCCTGTCCAAGAGAGAGAGACAATGCATCTTGCCAGAAAACACCAGGCCCTGGATCTAGAGAGCAGAAACTGGGCAGGTTGGCATTGCATGGGAACGCAAAGAGGTCCGGTTCTGGCCGATCCCACCTTCTAAAGAGGTTGTCTACGAACTCTTACAGTAGTTCCCATTCATGGCTCTGAGATCGAGAGCGGTTTAGGCTGTCTGCGAGGACGTTTTGGATCCCTGGAACATGGACTGCTTTGAGATCCAGGCTGTGATACACAGAGATTCCCAGTATCCCACCCCTTCAGTCTGAAGTGTATACACCTGGTACACATTTAGGCTCTCATCATATTCAGATTTGTAATATGAAACACTATAGCACCCTATACAATAATAAACCTCTGTCACAGTCTGCACTTAAATTATGCACGAGTACCTTTGGCAGTTCCTCATTCTCCATTCCTGCCATGCCGCCACCATTTTTAGCTTCTCAAACTAACTGGCAACATTCATGTATTTTATTTATTTAAAATTGGGTAACTGGAAAAGGCACACTGAGCCTAAGCTCATTTCCAGGTGAGACCCAGGGAAAGGGCAGAGGAAAGCATCAAGCAAGGGAGGCATCTGAACACTTCAAGCAGTATTTAAATGTCAGTGTCTAAAAATACAGTGCCCCCATTACCAACAGATGTATTGTGGTTCCCCATATACAGAAGCCATTCCTGACTGACTATTATTGTCACTGGAGAGTCTAACCTCGCTCTGTCACAATGGAGTCAACTGAGCTACTCACAGCACAACTAAAATGGCAGGCACTGGGACAGGGGCAGGCACAGACTAGCATAAAAACTTCTGGAATGACCCTAGGAACACGGAGGCCTGAGGTTGCCGAATTTACAGTTTTATCATCTTGCAGCACGGCTACTTCCAACAGTCTCCTGGTTAAAACAAAAAGAGAGCACAGGTGGTATGAACTGGAAAATGTGGCTTCTCTCTGCCCCCATATACCTTGTCTTTTATTAAACTACCACTGCGATCTGAAAACATAAAAAAAATCCCTGGACCAGACAAACTAAGAGCTATTCAAAAAGTCAGACTGTTTACTGATGTCCCTAATTCTCCAGGTCCCCTGATCATAATAATAGGTGATCTAGGGTTCTTCCTTCCTAGGATAAATAATGGCTTTAGTAGGTGCACCTTCATATCTTCTAAATGTCATTTACTTCTACATCAACATACAACTCTTTTCATTTAGCTGTTAAAGATGTATGCAATTGCTTCTGTTAATTTTCATGCTTCATACTAGACACTGTCACTCTCCTGGGAGGGTCCATTTCGTGGTTGTTGAAATCTCATTGTCCCTGAGAGCTGCATTAGCATATGAGAACGTGATGCGTAATCAACCTTTAAACTCCCCAGTATGCCCGTCTGCTTAAGTAGTTTTAAAAGAACCAAGCTGCAAGAAGGTGTGAAATACCACATTTACTTTCAGTGAGTTTTACAAGCTATCTGAGTTGTAATGCCATTTTTTTCCCCTTTAAATTCCATTCGGTTTATAAGTTTCCAGAAAGTTTTTGCAGGGTACTGGTTATTTTAGCATAGATACATAAGATATAAATGGTTGATCTGACATCATGTTCTCATATGCTAATGCAGCTCTCAGGGACAATGAGATTTCAACAACCACGAAATGGACCCTCCCAGGAAAGTTACAGTGCCTAGTATGAAGTGTGAAAACTAACAGAAGCAGTTGCATACATCTTTAACAGCTACATGAAAAGAATTGTCTCTTGACATAGAAGCAGACGACATTTAGAAGATGTGAGGGTGCAGTTTTCCTTTAATTCACTACAAACAATTACTGCAAGGCGATCAGCTTGCCTCGTTCAAGCAGATAAGCCAAACCTATGGGATACTCTGATCTGATTCTTTCTGGTTCCTGCAAACACAGCATTACTTACTCACTTAGGGATTATAGGACTGCCTAACATCACTAGAGACCTGTCCAAACTGGTGGATTTTTTTTTTGGGGGGGGGTAGCAAGGTTAAAAGAGGGCAGGTACTAATTTCCCAGCTTTATATCATCTTCCTGACAGCAGGAGCTAATCCCTCAAACAAATCAGAATAAGCTGGGAAAATGAGGTTGGTGGTCCTATTACGGTGGAGGAGGAGGACAACCTTTGGCTGACAAGTTGGAAATTGTCAGACTCCCTCAACTGGAGGAAATGTCGGTGGAAAATCTGTACTAGATTTTTTCATGTCCCCACCATAATACAACACTTTCAGAGACAGAACTCCTCTTTATATTGGAGAAACTGTGGTCAGGTGGGAACATAATTCCATATATTTTGGCTATGCCCCAAACTGAATGTTTTTCTGGAAAAGGGTTCAAGCAGAATTAGAGTTGATATGGTGCAAACAACTGCCCCATAATTTTAAATATATGATACTAGAATTCCCAATGAAGGAAGCAGGCCCGCATAAACAGAGACCGTTGTATACTTTATAATGTACAGTATGACAGCATGTAGCTGCATTATCCCCCTCTGGCTTTCTGCTAACCCTCCAGATGTGGGGGAATGGCAAACCAGAGTGCAAGAGGTACAGCCAATAGAATGCATAATGGCAGAACTAAACAGGACTGTGGACAAAAATACCTCCTTATGGGCTCATTGGGATACCTGCTACTTGACCACACTGGCACCAACTACAGGGGAGTCTGAAGCTATAATCCCTGGGTCAGAAACCCTCTCAGAGATTGAACAGCCAGATCTCTCTCTCACTCCACCTCCAGTAACCATAAATGGAACAAACTGATTAAAAGACATAATAAGCACACTGTACAGTTCATGCTTTGTTTGGGTAGCTATAGCAAATTTATTACAAACGTTTTAAAATGTTATTGTTTGCTAAGCCATAACAGCATAAAACAATCATGAGTGCATAACAATAACTGAGAAAACATTATGCACGTGTTAAATGATCCTTACGCATGCTTTATATTGCATACTATCAATTAAATGGTGATGTCATATGACATACAGTGCCTACTAACCGAATTGTCTTGTTGTTGGATACAAATGCTGTATTGTCCGTCAAATTTTCCTAATTTACTTTTAAATAAAGCTGAGCTACAAAAACAAAGAAGGCAGGCTGTATTCCTTGTGGTTCTTTAAGTGCATAATTGTGGAGTAACTGGACCATGATTAAATGGGAAAAAAATGTTACAGATCAGAGTCTCAATAATCATTTTGCGTACTCGCCTCAGTTGTATAGTTAGATCTGTGGTGTTTTCACTTAGTCCTCTGTGTCTTCACTCGATTGTGGCAAGTGTACATGCTGTCTTCTCGGGCTGGTTGGGTGTCTTTAGAAATGAACCGAGCTGGCAAAACATTTACGCAATAACAGTCCCATGTTGACTGTGATCTCACTTTCAACTGTTTAAAAAGTCTTTGGCTTTGTCTGGGTCAGTGAAAAAATGCTGCTTCCCATTTAAGATAATGCAGAGTTTTGCGGGCAATATCTCTTGGCCTTCCGCATCCCCCATTCTTTATCTGCATATTTATGGAATTTCATGAGGATGAAACGGGGCTTCTCTGTCGGTGCTGGTCTGCCCCGGAGAGCACAGTGTGCTCAACTGATTCCATTTTTCCTAAATAACCTACTGCTGCTAACAGTTCTTCAAATACATTGCTAAACAAGTTTTCTGGGTTGTCCCCTTCCAGTTCCTCTGGGAGCCCTACTATGTTCAAGTTTTCTCGCCAGCTGTGGTTCCCTGAGCAGTCCACTTCCTGCTGCAAAAATGTGACTGTTCATTCCAAGAAACCGGCATTTCCATAGGGGCAAGGCTGTCTTCATTAACACCGACCCAATTCTCCACCTGTGTTGGTCGGCTGTCCAGGTTTGAGATTTTGTGGTTAATTTGCAATATACTGGACTGTATCAAATTCAGATTTTCAGACTCCTGCAAATCCCTGCTGCATTTCAGTTAACAGTTAGTCCTGCTGGTATGGGAGACTAGCTGCTCCTGTTGTAGTCTCACTCTGCTTGCCCTGCTTCTCGGCCTGAGAGGGAGCTGGTTTAGGCAGCACGTTTCCTTGTGGTTCACAGAAAGAAGCAATGTGGTTATTTTCTTCTGCAAGGAAGCTCTCCGCATTTGGTCCCTCGTGCGCAGCCTGGAGGCGGATCTCCTAGCCATTCACGTGGCAGGAGCCTCCAACACCCTGGCCAATTCCCTAAGCCGGATAGGGGCTGCGTCTCACGAGTGGTCTCTCCTGCCGGAGGTAGTACAAGATCTGTTCTCCCACTGGGGCACGCCTCAGGTGGACCTGTTTGCCTCCAGGGAGAATGGGAAGCTGAGTCTGTTCCATGCCCGCCCCCCTCAGCAGGGCTCGCTGTAGGGGGATGCCTTTCGAGGCCATGGACCCCGGGCCTCTTCTACGCCTTTCCCCCATTTCCCTTGATCCACGAGGCGCTTCTCAAGGTGAGGAGGGACAAGGCGCAGGTGATTCTGGTAGCCCCAGATTAGCCCCGCCAGTTCTGGCATCCAGATCTCCTCAGCCTCAGCTCCAGGCTCCCGAGGCGGCTTCCAGCCTGCCCGGACCTGATCTCAGTCAATCAGGGGAAGGTATTCCATCCGGACCTTCAATCCCTGCACCTGACGGCCTGGCTCCTGAGCGGCTAGAGTTCCAGGCTTTGGGTCTGTGGTGATAGCGGACCAGGCGGAAAGGAAGTGGCGGAGCTGTCCCCCCACGGGGGGAGTGACGAGGCTGAGGGCGGCACCCCTCAACCCGTCACTGGGCAGGCTTGGAGGAAGAACCGGCCGAGGGACCTCCTGGGCCTTTACCTCCTTGCTTCCTGTTGGAGGAAGCCGCCGTTTGGGCTCTGGGACGCCAAGCTGCCGAGCCTGCTGGCCCTGTTGCTGGTGCTGCTGGGCCGGTCGAGAAGCAGGGACTGAAGGGATGAAAGGACTCCTGCTGCTGACAGCAGCCTTGTCCCTCTGGGCGGAGGTGACCGAGTCCAGGGTGGCACCGGACTTCTCGATCCGCTGGAGGTGTCCCTCCACTCCAGGGCCGAAGAGGTCAGTCCCCAAGAAGGGGATGTCCGCCAACTTGTGCTGGGTATCCGCCGTGAAGGTGGATATCCTCAGCCACACCCTGCGTCGCATGGCCACCACGGCAGCTACTGACCTGGCACAGGAATCACCTATGTCCAGAGCAGTCTGAAGCTGCTGCTTCGCCACCGCCCTACCCTGGTCCCGCACCTGGTGGACCGTGGTCTGCAGGTCAGGCGGGAGATGAGGAACAACCTCATTCAAGGAGCCCATGAGGGTGTGGGAGAAGTGTGCCATCAGCACGGCCGAGCTGGCCTGTCGGAAGCTGAGGGAGGACGCAGCATACACCTTGCGCCCGGCAAAGTCTAGCTTTTTGGACTCTGTCGGGGGGCTTATCCACATCCCGAGCGTCACCGGAAAATGCTGTCGGTGACTAACCCCTCGGCAGAGGGGTGTTCCGAGAAACCGGGCAAAGAGCCGGTAGGGACTGCATACTTCCTGGCCATCCTGGCCGAGGGTGCAGGACAGGAAGCAGACCGCTGCCAAAGCTCCAAGGCTGGGCCGACAATGGCCTCAGCCACCAGAAAGGCCTCCGTGGGAGAATCCCCTCGGTCCAGAATCTCTGTCAGGGGATACTTGGCCCGTTTGGACACGGGCTCGAGCTGCATCCCGGTGGACTCCGAGATGAGTTGAAGCAGACCCAAGAAGGACGATGGGCTATCGTCCACTGACTGGCCCTCGGAGGACTCCAGATCAAACTGCCTGGAGAAAAGGGAGGAATCATCATTGGATTCTGAAGAGTCTGCGAAGAACTGCCTCGGCCCTGAGCCACCCTCCACCTGCCGAGGATGGTCGGGAGTGAGGGTGACCGACAACCTGTGGGGCAGGCCGTGACCCGACCGAGAATTCTTGGTCGGTGCCCCCGACTTCAGTTGTGGAGGCAGAGGTTCCACCACAATCGGTGGAGCAGTAGGTTTCGGCCGAGCAACCGGCTCTGGAGCGGGCAACTCGACTGGAATGAGTGGTTGCTTCGGTCGTTCAGGTGACAGCCACTTGCTGGCCGGGGTCGGCTTAGGCCCGGACAACAGCAACTGCTGCCACATAAGGTCCTCGTAGCGCCGGCGCAACTTGCGCCGCAGCCTCTCCTCACCCAAGGAGGAGGACAAGGAAGAACAGCGTCGCCGCTTACTTCTGAGACCGCCGATGTCGGCAGGAACGGCTGGACCGAGAAGAGGTCCGAGACCGAGACCTTCGGGGACCAAGGGTGGGTCGGGAAGGCGGGGGCACCCGGCTCTTCCTCGGCTCGGCACTTTAATAGGGAACTGCGGCCCAGAAGGCACAGGCAGATCCTCGGTATCCACCGGGGGAACCGGTGAAGGAGAGTTGTTGGCTTCTCCAGTCGACAGCCCATCTAACGGATCAAGAAAAATCTCGACTGCGTCGACGGGAGTCTCGGCAGGCTGGCCTGACAGGGGCACCGTGAAGCCAGCGGCCTCAGCTGCAACCTCGACCAAAGTCAACGGTCGGCTGCCCGGGGAAGGGGACCTCTCCCGCTCCCACGAACGCCGACGGTGGGACTTACCTTTCGACTCCTTTTTCTTGGGCCGAGAAGAATGTCCTGAAGGCCCCTCTCCTTTCGTGGAAAGGGACTGACAAAGCTCTGTGAATGAAGCCGTATATGAGGAACTCAGAGAGAGCGGGATAAATGTCCCGGCCGAGGAGGAGGAAGATGCAGCCTGGGCTGCCTCCTCCTCGAGGGCGATCATCTGCTCGAGCTGCTCAGCCGAGCCAGCCGCCGCGGATACCGCCCAACGAGCCTCTTTAGATTTTACCGGCGGGAAACGTTTCTCGGGGTGCCTGAGCTTCAACTGGGCAGCGCGATCGTCCAGAACGTTGGCCGAGAAAGAGTGGCACAACTCGCAGGCCTGCGGGTCGTGATCTAGGTCTAGGCAGTAGATGCACGTGGAGGCGGATCTGTCCTGGACATTTTCTGCCTGCAAGGGCACCTCAAAGCCGGAACAGATTTGTCCATCAAGCTGGGGGAAGATGAAGACGAGTTTAGAAAACTTCAAAACCAATTCGGACGAACCCGAGAGAGTTGAGATCCAGTCTAAGCATAAAGCGCTAAGGAGGGAACCCTGAGCTTCGCGGTAAGGAAGATCAGGCATCATGGGGCGGAGCCGAGAGTTTTACCACCCGGGTGGGTGGGAGGAGCCAGCTTGAAGACCTTCCGGCAAGAATTAAAACGGCAAGGATACCTGCCAGAAAGTGTGGATGAACAACATATCCATGTCCCTAGAAACCTATTTTAAGAAGAAGCTCTGAAGTACCATCCTGCCAAATTTGGCATCCTATCAGACTACACATGCAAAAAAAGATCTTATTGAATGTGAGAAGCAAATTTCAAATAAATGGTCTGCACACTTCTAGTAAGGATATATCCTTGAACACTGCCCAGTAGGCAGCTGTTCTCCAGGAAGTAGGTCCTAAGCACGAGAAGGGCTGAATGTCAGCCTTGCTGTACCAGACCCAAAATACGGGAAAACAGTCCCGTGGGAAAATACTCTTGGTCACTGGTTTCTCCTCTTCTGTGAAAACGCAGGAAAGGACGGGATGATAATGAGAGTACCTGAACTGCTAGGACCGCTGACACAGACTGACAGGACTAATTCATGCCCCATCTGAGCAGCTTGAGATAGCCTAGACAGGACTTGCCTAAGAGTAGTACAGGCAGAGAAAAAGGGTTGATGAAGGTGGAAATGGTAGACACTTGGGAAAGGATTTCCTATCCGTTCAGAGGACTAAATTGTTCTTAAAGGCACTGAGAGGATAAGGCCTAAGAAAAAATTACTCACCTTAGTAATTGCTTTTCTTCTCATGGAGTCTTGCTATATTATAACAATAGCAGTCAGCCACTGCAGCTGAACTGCCCCGGAGAGGAAGGAGTTAACTCCAGAAGATCTGGAGTTCCACAGCGCGAGGCTGTGCCCAAAGCTCTATCTGGCAGTTTCAAATGAAACTGTCAGATCTTTACGAAGCTAACATCAAAGGACGGAAAGTCTGTGTGGAAAAAACTACACTAGCCCATGGCTACCTACTAGTAGTAATAACAACAATATAAAGAACAAAGAAACACTCAGAGCCATAATAACAAAAATTGATGGTATTATGGTTCGTTTACCACCCCTTGACAAGCATATAGGAACCCCCCTTCCTCAAAAGACTCAAGTCCAGGAAGGGGCAATATAAATAACCTAAATGAAACAATCTAGATCCCTAACCCAAAGGAAAAGAGGGTAAGGAAAACTACAATGGCATGACACAGTGCTTGCATTAATCCAAACCCTACCCAAGTAGAAGTTCTGAGAGGGGCAGGAGGGAGGTGGTTAATATAGCAAGACTCCATGAGAAGAAAAGCAATTACTAAGGTGAGTAATTTTTCTTCAAACACCATGAAGTCTTGCTATATTATAACAATAGCAGATTACACAGCAGTACCTCCATGGAGGAGGGTCAGAACCTACTTAGGAAATAGGCTCTGAAGCACAGCTGTGCCAAACCAAGCATCTCTCCTGGACTGGACATCCAGGGAATAATGCTTGGTAAAGGTGTGAACTGTCTTCCAGGTAGCAGCTTGACAAATCTCCAGAATGGGGATGTCTCTAGCAGCCGCTAGAGACGCAGCTGTACCTCTGGTGGAGGGCCTCAATCCTGAGGGGGTACTCTACCCAGTTTCTGATAACAGAATTGGATACAAGAAACAATCCACCTTGCAATTGTTCTCTTAGTGGCAGGTTTCCTTTGCCAACCTCGCCATAGGTAAGAAAGAGTTGGAGGATTCAACCTATGACCCTCTGGTGCGCTCTAAATAGTAGCTTAAGGCTCTTTGACATCCAGGCTGTGCAGTCTCCTCTCACCTGAGGAAGAATGCTCAGTGAAAATACTGGGAGAGAGACAGATTGATTCAGGTGGAAATCAGAAACCACCTTAGGCAAAAACTTTCTATTAGTCCTAAGGACTACCTTATCTCTATGGAAAGAGATAAAATCTTCTTCCACTGACAGGGCCTGTAGCTCACTTATGCGTCTGGCAGAGGTGATAGCTACTAGGAAAACGGTTTTCCAAGTTAAATACTTGAGCTCTGCAGAAGACAGAGGCTCAAAGGGGGGTTGCATTAACTGAGCAATGCAAATATTCAGGTCCCAGGCGGGAGCTGGTTCCCGAAAAGGAGGGTTAGTATGAAGTAACCCTTTAAAAAACTTGGAGAACACCGGGTGAGAAGAAAGGGAGGCAGGCTTCCCTGCTGACACAAAAGCAGAGACAGCTGCCAGATGAACCTTCAGGGTAGCTGGTCTAAGGCCTAGGGAATTCAGATGGACCAAATAGTCCAGTAGAATGGGAAGATCAGCAAATTCTGGGATAATCTGCCTCTCAGAGCACCAGATGGAAAACCTCTTCCACTTAGAATTATAAGTGGCCTAGTGGAAGGCTTCTTGAAGCCTTTAAAATATCCATGACACCTTGAGAAAGGTGTAAGTCAGCAATTCTAGCTCCTCAAGAGCCAAGCCTTGAGGTGGAGGGATTTGAGGTCCGGATACCACACTCTCCCCTGTGCACAGGCCAGTAAGTCATGGACTCTGGGCAGGCTCAGGGCAGGGTGGACTGCCAAGGACAGGAGCAGAGGGTACCAGGGCTGTCTGGCCCAATCTGGGGCAATCAGAATCACTCTGCAAGGTTGAGATCTGATTTTACTAGTACCCTGAAAAGGAGAGAAAGGGGAAGGCTACAGGAACTTCCTTTCCAGTCCAACAGAAAGGCGTCCAGAGGACTGAGCCCAGAACTGGAGGCCTGCAACAGAAAAGAGGAAGTTGGTGGTTGTCTGGGGCTGCAAAAAGATCTATCTGAGGAGTGCCCCATCTGGTAAGACAGACCCCAGCACTTGTGGATTCAGAGCCCGTGCGTGATGGCCCTGAGAAATTCTGCTGAGGGCGTCCGCCAGGACATTGTCCTTCCCTGGGAGATGAACCGCTATCAGGGAGGTGTTCAGGGAGTAAGCCAGAGACCACAACTTCATTGCTTCGGTGCACAAGGCTGAAGACCGAGTGCCCCCTTGCTTGTTGATGTACCACATTGTGGTGGTATTGTCTGTCCTGACTTGAACCACTTTGTTCTGGACAGAATCTGAAAACACCCGAAGAGCTAAAAAGACAGCTCTGAGTTCCAAAAGATTGATGTGGAGCAGAGACTTCTGAGGAGACCATACCCCTGAGTGGCAAGGTCGCCTAGGTGAGCCCCCACCCTAACAGGGAGGCATCCGTGGTGAGGGTGAGGGAGGAGAAATGGGAATGAAGGGAACCCCTGTCTTAAATTGCTCTGGACCTGCCACCAGTGGAGGGCTAGGATCAGAGTTTGAGTAACTGGGACCAACTTGGTAGGGTCCTTCCTTTGAGACCAATAGGCCTCAAATGGAACTGAATGTCTCTCATCTGGAATCTTGCTCCCTGCACGACAGCTGTGGAAGCAGCCATGTGCCCGAGGAGTTGCAGAAAATGCCTTGCTGGTCGAGAGACCGCAGGGTAAAGGAGGATGCCAGGGCGATGGAGTCTGTCCACCCTTTCCGAGGGAAGAAAAGCCCTGGCTAACCTTGTGTTCAATTCTGCGCCTATGAAAGTTAGGACCTGAACTGGTTCCAGAACTGACTTTGGTAAGTTTAGCAGGAATCCCAGGGAAGTGAGAAGCTGCTGGGTGACTTGCAAGTGGGATTTCACCTGACCTGGAGACTGACCCACAATGAGCCAGTCATCCAGGTAGGGAAACACAGCAACCCCTTGCCTTCTTAAGCGAGCCACTACTACAGCGAGACATTTTGTGAATACCCTTGGCGCAGAGGTAAGGCCGAAGGGCATTGCCCTGAACTGGTAGTGGCCTGAGGGCAGTTCGAACCTGAGGTACTTTCTGTGAGAAGGCCTGATCAGAACATGAAAATAGGCATCCTTGAGGTCCAGGGAAGCTAGCCAGTCCCCTGGCCTTAGGGAAGGCAATATCATTGCCAGAGTCAACATTTTGAACTTTGGTTTCAACAGATGCTTGTTCAAGTATCTTAAATCTAGAATGGGCCGCCATTCTCCTGTCTTTTTTGGGGTAAGAAAGTATCTTGAATAAAGCCCCTTGCCCTGATGGCAAGGAGGAACCCTTTCCACTGCTTTGCAGTCCAGCAGAGCAGAAACCTCTGCTTCCAAAGCAAGGGCTTCTGAAGGATTTGCAGGTGGAAATGCCTGGCTCTCATCTTTGGAAAGTGTTTGAAGCTGAGAACCAGACCCTGGCCTATTACCTCCAGAACCCATCTGTCCGTAGTTAGGGACAGCCAGTTCCGGCTGAAATAGGCCAACCTGCCCCCCACTGGTACAGGAGAATCGGCCCTGGGCACCCCATCAGGGTGCCTGCTTAGCAGCAGCCTTAGGCTGAGGGGAGGGGGACGGTCTACTTGAGCCTCGTCTACCCCTGCCTCTGAAGAAACCTCTCACGAGACAGCAGAGGAGGCTTGAAATTGGTAAAAGGCCTGGAAAAGGCCTGCCCCTACCTCTGGGAGCATGCCTTGTGGCATGGCATGCTTCTCCTTAGCCTGGGCACTTTGTAGGTAGTTCTGTATTCATCCATCTTTTTCATATAGTTTTCTGTTTGTTCCCCAAAAGAGAATTTCCCACTACAGGAAAATCCATAGCCTTTGACTGGGTATCTTGGGACAGATTAGTGCATCTGAGCCATGCCAACCCACGGAAGCTACAGAAGTGGCCATGACCCTAGAAGAAACATCATTAACATCAACAGCAGTATGAAATTGAACTTTAGAGGCTTCAATGCCATCAGCAGCCACCTGTTCCAACTCACTAGCCAGCTGGCCGTGGGCCTGCTTGGCTAACTGCAATACTGTGTCCCACCTAGATTTCTGATATCTAGCTACATAAGCTATATAATATTTGCCTGCCTGAGCCCCAAAGAAGCTGCCATATACTGTTTCTTCGCCATGGCATCAATCTTCCTGGAATCCTTATCAGGGAGGATGTGAGGCCAGAGGAATATTAGCCTTGTCACAGGCTGCAGCTTGTACCACACCTACATGACTACACTGCTCAGTAAGGAAGTCTGTATCTGAGCCTGACAAAAGTATACCTTCTGTCCATTTTTTATCTACAGGAGGGACAGAATGAGGATTTTTAAAATCTTTGTTGTTTGCTTCCTAAATGACTTATGCAAAGGAATAGACAACCTCCTAGACTCTGGAATATCCATCATTTCCACATAATCAGGCTCCTCTTGCTCATCCACAGCCTCCTCTAAAGGAAGCTGGAGGGTTTCTGCAACCTTTTGTAAAAATAAAGAAAGAAGGGACTCAGACAGAATAGGAGGAGATTCTAAAGGTCTGTCTGGAGAAATGTCCGGTTCAATGGGCACGCCCAGACCCCCAGCCACATATATAATGATCAAATTCCTCCTCCCTCCTGTGGTTCATAAAATCTCAACTTCAAAATCCTGAACCACTGGGACTGAACGAACCAACCTTTTACCAGCTGTTGGTGGTTCTACAGATCCCTGAGACAGTGACTGGACAATCTGAATGGCTTTAGCTATCTCTGCAGCAGTTGGAGACACAATTTTGGACTCAGACCTACTGATTTCCTTGTCTTTTACTTGGGACTGGTTCCTCTGAACCAGCCTTCCTTTGCCCGAGGAAGTCTCGCCTGGTCAGAGGGCACTCCCTCTGGGTCCAGTGGGTACTGGACCGGCTGGCCATCCGGTCAGCGGACTTTTTGGCCTCTCGCTCCTGAGCCGGCCCAATCCTCTTCTCCAGGGTGGCTGCAGGAAATTTTACACACCTGGCAGTCTGACAGGAGGTGGTCAGCCCTCAGACAATAAACACAAGTGGTGTGTGGGTCAGCCTTGCAAAGGCGTCCCCACAGACATCACAGTGTTGAAAACCAGTGGGCCGGTTTTTCTTTTGGGTTTCTCAGACATAATCCCAGCCTAATCAAAACTTGCCTTTTGATGGCAGTGCTGTAGGAAGACACCCTTATCGGTTCCTAACTCGGTCACTGGTATTTGAAAAACGTTATAATTCCGTTTTTAGAACCGATAAGAACTGGAACTGCACTCTAAAACCCACTGTACACTTTTAAAATACAGAAAAATTCAACCGATCGGTTCAAAACCGAACCGATAATTAATTTTCCACACAGACTTAAATTTTAGTACTTACGGTTACCAGATAGAGCTTTAAAACCGAAATGCGGTAAAAATAATAACTTTTGCCAGTTCAAATGAACCGAAAAATACTCGCTTGAACCGAGAATGAACCGAGCTGAAGGAGCTGATCTCCGGAGCGACTGTTCAGTGAAGCGGAGTAAAGAATCTGACAGTTTCATTTGAAACTGCCAGATAGAGCTTTGGGCACAGCGCCATCGCGCTGTGGAACTCCAGATCTTCTGGAGTTAACTCCTTCCTCTCCGGGGCAGTTCAGCTGCAGTGGCTGACTGCTATTGTTATAATATAGCAAGACTTCATGGTGTTTGAAAAGAGAACCCTGAAACTCTGAAACCCATTTGACAGAGGAAAAAGACAAGCAGAAAGGTTGTCTTCAATGTTACTTGCTTCAGGACAGAATTGCCACAGATTCAAAGGGACACCCATGAACTTGAATATACAGAAGTTCGTGTTCCATGGGAAAAAACTCCAGTCCCTAGAAGGGTCTGGAAGTGAAACGGCCCCTTGTGAAATTCTTTAAAATGGTCTGAGAAATGATAGATTTCTCTTGCCTGACCGAAAAAGAATCCTAGTAACCGCTAGGTGTACTCCCAAAAGAGAGGTCTACTGTCAGTAAGAAAATAAAACCCTTTATACTTTTACAGGAAACAAGTCACAAAGACCAAACTAGTTCCGTGTACAAGACAGTAATGCCTGGATATGAACTAAATAATCCAGTCATGAGAGGAAAGAGGACTGAAAAACCACTAGGCTCTTGTCCTTGTATCATGGGGAAAAAAACGCTTCCACTAGGAAACTGAGGTTGTGGTACTAAAACTTTTTTTTTTTCCATACACGCTCCAGGCCTTGTTCGGATACAAGGACTCTAGGAGATCTAGCCTCTCAAGAACCAGGCCTTGAGGAGAAATGACTGGGAGCTGAGAAGCGCTACTCCTGTGTGAGAAAGGAAGTAGCTTGTGGAAACGAAAGCGGCCAGAGACTGTTTAACTGTAACATTTTATCAGAAAGTACCAAGGCTGTCCAGAGCCACCAGGATCGTGGTGGCTGATTCCTTAACTAGAGAGGTACTTAGGAAACCAGGGATATATGGGAGAGAGAAAACTTCTCTGACCAGCCTTGAGATAAGAAAGTCCGTTGGAAGGAACCCCGAGCTGGGGTCTGCAACAGGAAAAAGGAAAAAAATGGTGGTTCGGGCTGGAGGTGAAAATTCAGATCTGGACCTGATTTTACCCCCTAATGATGTGGCTAGGACTTGTGTGCTGAGGGCTCACTTGCGGTGGCCCTGACTGATGCAGCTTAGAGGATCTGCCAAAGAGCCCACTTGTGGTGGCCCCGACTATGCCAAAGTGTTGTCCTTGCCCGACAGATGGATGAGTGACTAAGACACCGCCAAAGAAGCCAGCTAGCCTTGTGTCCCAAATGCTCATTGGTGAGATACAGGGCTGGAAAAATCATCCAGTCCTCTCTGTACTAAATGACCTCTGGATTGAAAAAATGCAGGCCTGATAGAGATGCTCTGAGATTCCAGGAACTGATGAAAGAAGAACTCTCTCAGAAACAAAGACCCAAAGATGGAACCCCCCAAAGGGAAGCACCCGCCAGAAGGACGCCTCTGTACTGAAGATTTGAAGGGGAGAGGTGTGAAGTTCACTATTTCCTTACACCAGTCCAGCTTGTAACAGAGTTCAGGCTTCACGAAAAATTCTCTTATTTGGAATCTGACCTACAGGTCTAGCCACTGGGACACTAGTGACAAAATTATGCACCATATACAGGGAACGAACTTCCCCTGACAAGAGAAGAGCATTGCCCCCTAAGAGTTGCCGAGATTTAGATAGTTAGGGAACTTTTTTCTGGTAGGTAAAAAAAAAACAAGACTGTAGGGAATAACATGTCAGACTTAGGGCTTGGAAAACCAAAGTCAAGGAAAATCTGCTAAGGTTGGCCAAGCCTCTGAGAAGGGAAACCAGAGATTCCCTGTCTTCAGGAGAGAAATGCCAACCTACCTGGATACCTGGAGAACAGCCTGACTTTTACTCCGTATCTGAGAACACTCTGGAGGCAGTCTAAATGGCATGGAAGAAAACTGGTAGCCGCCTGACCCGGGCTAAGGAACTGAGAACATAGAATGTATCGAAGGAGACACCCTGCATTTGCAAAAGAAAGACCTGAGTCAAGGAAGCATCCTGACCCCAGGTTGTGAAAGTTGATAGTGACTTGCTGTTCCCTATTTTCCTTTAAAATTCAGGTAATAGCCTGAAAAAAAGGTCCAACTCCCAAGGAGAAGGGGACCTTTTCAAGACTTAGTTCTTTTAGTGCTCTAGTTCTCACTGCTAACATGCCACTGAAGAAACAGAGAATGCAGCACATGGAGGTAAACCTTAGTCATTTATTTACTTATCATGTACGTATACATACATACATATATACACACACACATATATATATATATTTATTTATTTATATATGTCAATGTCTCCCTTTATTTATTTTTTACACCAACCAAAGAAGGGGTAAAAACTTGAACCAAGAAGAAAAGTAACTGAAGAAAAAAAGGATTACCAGGAATGAAAAGAGCATTTCTGCCTAAACCCCTGGAAAACTTTACATTTGGAAAATTCCTAATGTGTTAGCATACAGAAAAAAGGGTTAAAGGGAGAATAATTCCTGCCCGAAGCCCCTCATATCCTGAGACTTCTGGGGAATGAATGCTTATCTTTAGCTGATTAGTAGGAGAGTTAAACTCGTCCATATGTGCCTGTCAGCTTCAGTTTGCCATAAAGACAAACCAAAATTTGCACCAAGCATAACCCAAAAAGCTGGAACTTTTCAGACAGGATAGCCTGAGGGAAATGACCCACGCCAAGACTGTAGAAGCTGTAACATTATGACTTAAGGCTACGAGATCATAGTGCTACTATATGCCACTTGGGTATTTCGGAAAACCTCCTTGTGAATAGTGCTCCAGAGCTGTTGCACTATGGCAAGGATTGGATACATCAAAAAACTCTTAATATATGATAGCGCATGCTACAAGGGTAGGAGGCATTACGTAAAAATGTCTTACACGTGGTATATGATTATCTAGAGTCTGTCTCTGGAGGGAAAGCAGACAGTGGCCCAAGGATGAGAAGCAGGCCGCTGTTTGAGTAACTCTCTTTAGTCTGAAAGTGTACAGATAAAAACAGTAGAACACTTACTGAGCTGGTATTTCCTCTGAATGCTTCCATCAACCCCAAAAGAGAAGGAGGAATTTCCAGAAAATACCTGTCACGTGTCTTCAGAAAGTTGCCAACTTCTTTGGAGGATAGCAACCACCTGCTCTACGAAGTTGTCATCGTCCACCTCTTTATCAGTGCCATCCTGAAGGGGAAAGTCCAGATAGTCCACCGATTGAATATCAATGCCTCATTATACCAAAACCTGAATCAACCTCAGGGTAACCGACTGGAATTGGTGGGCCCCGAGAGGAGTTCATGAAGGAAAATCCTCTCCAAAATTACTACTACCACTACTACTACTACTACTACTAATAACAACAACAATATCCCTGGGCATAAGGATTAACATGGAGAGGAATACTCGCACCCGAAGGAGCCGAGAACACCCCCAGAAATATAAAGTCTGGAATAACTGCCAAGCTCTCAGAAATTCAGTTGCAGAGGGCATAATTTTATCAACCCCTGATGACTCTCTATGTCCTTCAGGAAGGAGGGTCAGAGGAGATTAATCTCTATCTTTGTGCAGGTAAGAGGGCATCCTGCCTATTTTCAAACTAAAGGCTTGGACAGAGAAACAACTACTACAGAACCAGACTTGTAATAATACGTCATTTCTTATGTGTTAACTTAAGGTACCCTCCTCAGCGCTTTTAGAGGAGGGGGAGGTAGACTGAAAGCCCAGATAATAATAGTTAGGCCAAAGCTTAAACAAATCAAAATCAACTTTGAGATTTTTTTTTTTTTCACAAAGAGGAAAAAACAGAACCACCTCCACACCTCTTGTCAACAAAGCCCACTGCACAGTAAACAAGACAGTCTCACCCCAAAAGAGCGGGGATTACCCTTCAAATATCAATCATTCTGAATTTAAATGGAGAAAAAAGGGTCCCAAGAATTTGCGCTGCTGTGCAATGGAAAAAATGTGCAAGCACGCGAAAAAACAAATCAATGATCTTAACGCAAAAGCATTAAAAACCACTGATCAAAACTAAAAACTAACCAATTAAATAAAATCGACACAATTTTTCATGCACGCGAGTGACTGTTACTTCAGAAAAAACGCCGAAACGGGAAAACATGAAAAAAAATCCCACAACTGCGGTAAAAACAGATAAAATTAGTAAAATATACAAAATACCTTAAAAGCAGCACTCCAAAAGAAAGAAAATGGCACAGGAAGATCTCTGAAGAGGAAAGCTCCAGGGCAGTGTTGCCAGTTCAGCGGAGAAAAAGTTCTGAGGTCCCTCAGGCTGACTGCAGGCAGCACTCTACTCTAACTGTATCCTGATTGGCCAATGCCTTCCTCATTTGCATCCGACTCCTCCTCTCTGGGGCAGCTGAACCCAGCTGGCATACCGCATCTGTCAATAGATGCTAAAGAATTCCTGGGGTGGGAAAGTATTTTTCTGCAGTTTTAGAAAATGTCTGAAATGCAGAGACAACTCCTGGCCCCGTACTTCCAGAACCCGCTTGTCTGTGGTAATGTTTACCTATTCCTTGAACTAGTAAACCAGCCTTCCCCCCCACTAGCAATGGTTGGGTAACCTGGGCAGAATTATCAGGGGTTTTATTTTGGGTGAGGCTTAGGCACTGGAGCTGCAGCACTACACCTGGATGCCATTCTGACTCTACCCTACAGTAACCTCTGTCACCGATACCCATAGGGAGTATAAGCTGTATAAACTCTTGGGAAGCATCTCTTGCCTCTTCCCCCCCTTCCATAGGCTCTATAGGAGGTAGAGGCCTTTTCCTTCTCACTGTTACTTTTGTAAGTTTGTATTCAGCCACATTTTTCACACATCTCTGTTTTGTCACCAACTAATGAATTTCCCTCAAAGGAGAAATCCGTGGCTTTAGCTTGAATATCCCGAGAAAGGATGGTAGTCCTAGGCCAGGAAGAACTTCTTAAGGACACTACATGAGTTGCAGTGCTGTCATTAGTTTCTACTGCAGCGTGGAAATGCTATTTAGTGGCATCCAGGTCTAATCCTGCTGTGGCGATCAGGTCCTGTTTCTGTTTGCCATCTGTTTTGTCAGCAAGTGCCAGAACTGTGTTACAACATGCTTTCTTTTACTGTGCTATGCGTGCTGAATAAGCTGTCTGCCTGATAAGCAAGGAAGCTGTGGCATAAACTTTTTTGGCCACAGTATCTAATTTTTTAGTGTCTTTTTCAGGTGGCTGTGCCAATAAAAGAGTGATTTTTGGTCTCTTACAAGCAGCAGCCTGGATTACACCTTGATGATCAGAATGGGCTTACAAGTATTCCACACACTGCTTCTCCACCGGATATTTTCTTTCAATTTTCTTAACAACTGATGCAGCTGAAGTGGGTGCAGACATGATTTTTGATATGGCCTTTTTAAGTGATTTATGTATGGGAAGCAACATTCTTTTTGGTGACACTGCTCCCATCATGTCCCTAAATACAGCATCCTGTTTATCCTCCTCTGTTTCTTGTGGGGGGATGCTGAAGGTACAACCATCTGTCTGACAAATAAATAGTCCTCATTATACATCATTGGAGGTTCAAAATCTTGCTCAGGTGCACCCCCCAATTCCATGGGGTCACCTTCCTCCATTTGTACATGGTATTTTTCTTCCTCTTCTGCACAGCAGGTAGATGTGTTAGAGTGAGTGTGTGTGTGTGTGTGTGTGTGTGTGCGCACGCATCTTATTAAAATTTCTCATGGCCTGGATAGCCTGGAAAAATTGCCACACTTTTTATACATCCTCAGACGAGGGCATTTTATTAGTGCCATCTGCCTGATCTTTTCTCCATTCAGAAGGAGTGGCAGTGACATTATTTCCTTTCAGGCACTGATCCCAGTATCTGCTCGGAGACTCTTATTTTTATTTTTGCCTTCACTGGATTCAGGGTTTCTGCTTTTAGATACCCTGACGTCTGAACCATCTTTACCAAGTTTTTCTGATGGCCATGCAGCTTTACCTTTCTTCTTGTCACCGTTCACATTACTTGTTTGCTATACATGAGATGAACCCTTCTGATGCGTACTTGCCGCCATCATTGGGAACTCACCAAGAGCATCTTTTTATTATTTTTTGGTGACACACAGGCAGACTGAGAAGACATTTATTTTAGATTTTTTTTTTACCTTTTTAAGAGAGTTCCTGGGACAAAAAATATGACCGGGCTCACAATTTAAAAAGCTGCGTTCTGGACCTAGGCACATTTTTTTTCTCCCCGTCCCCCAGTTGGCCCTCCTTCCCGCTAGTTCTCCCAGCCACATCACCCTGGCTTCCCCCAAGACTTACCTTCCCACAGTCCCCCATGGCTTGCACTCCAAGGCAGGATGATGGGGAGTCCCTCAACCCACCAGAACCAGATTCTAGGAAGTGCCTGAGTCTCCACTGCAGGCCTGCGGAGGCCAACAGTCATCCTGCACTGGGAGACCTTTTTTTCCCTTTTCTCCCTGGGAGACGTGGTGTGCACTTGACATCAAGGCACACACGCCGATGTCTGCCATATTTCCCCCACCTTCTAGGCTCGGGCTGCCTTTCCAAGCTCCCCCCCAAGCCAGCCCTCCAACCCCTGGGTCTTGCTTCCGAACCCAGGTCACTGGCACAGAAAGTGGTAGTGTTACCGCTGCACCAACGGGCCAACTGGACCTAGGTACTTTAAACAAAGCTCCTTGCAGTCTGCCCTAGCCAGGAGCAGGAAATAATGTTTACACTTATTTAAGTCTATACGTCCCCCAGATCTCTCACAAAATATCCAATTTGAGAGATCTTGTGGAAAAATATATATAAATTCCCCAAAAATGATGCAGTAACAAAAGCCCAATACAAAAATATGGCTCTGTACACTGGAAACCATGCCAAAGGTCAAACTGTGGGCACGGACTGAAAACAGAAAGTGAAAGTGCGCCATTTGACAAAAGTTAATAAATAGGCTTATAACATGGCAATTCATTTTTCCAAGAATAGAACCACTTGACTGGGCTAAATACAGCAAAAACTCTAGTGTGCATTAATTCCTGAGATATACCCGCTGAGGCAATACCCATAACAGCCACATAAAAATAGAGTGTTCTGCCTTTCCCACCCACCCACCCAGTTGACAGTGTCCTATCGCTATAATATTAGTACCACCTACAAACACTTCAGATCTTGGTTTGGGACGTTAATAAAATAAATATTGTCTTTGGTTGCAGACAGTCCCCTGCACCTGCACGCTGTAGTCCTGTGACCCATTACCCTCTGCAGTTTTATATCCTCCAAGTTTGGGATAATTTCTGCAAAAGCACCCACCCAATATCTGCCCTAACAGCACCATCCCATTCTACATCTGTGGTCTTACAATAAATGCACCTTACTACAACTTGTCGTAGGAGTCTCCCGTTGAACAGTCACGTCATGTACCAAACTGATTGTGAATCACACGGGTGTTGAAATGTATGTTTTACTTTTTGTAGCTGCAATCATTAAATACCAGAGGGAATTATGCCGTTAACTGCAAATTAATACTAAGCTTTTGTGAAATCAGTAGAGTAGCGAGTCCTAGCGATGGGTACGACTGTATGCAGATTATTTTGTTTCACCCACAAATCTTAGCATTTATGTATCAGAACTAAAACGAGTGCCTTTTTGATCAACAGAGTAGTATTTAGCAAGTTTTAAACACTAGCATACTAATGTTAAACCAGTAGTAAACTTACAGCATTTCTTCATAAATGAGTAGTGCAGCAGTCACAATATTAATGCACATGGTTAACTTTTGCCGTTATTTGTATTTTAACATAGCTTTTTCCATTAAAGAAATTTCAACATGTGTTGCAGTACAGTAGAACCCCATTTATCCGAACTACTCCGGGGACATCCGAATCATTCAGATAAACGGGACCGACGGCATAGCATTGCCGCAATACAGTACTGAAATATTTTGGGGTCTAGCATGTCTCCTCACATTAAATTTCAGAGTACAGGGTGTGTTGTAGTGACAAGTTATTGTAGAGAGTATTTGACTTTTTTGGATTTTTTTTTTTTTTTTTTTACTGTGTTTCTGTGTACTAGGGTCACTACGGGGGAGAGTGGGGTTAGTGATGAAGTGTTGTAGGGGATGGGGGATTTTTTTTTTGCTGTGCTTCTGTGTACTGGGGTAACTATGGTACTGTACTAGCAAATACTGTACTGTACAGCAGTAGCAAGACTGCTTGGAGCGAGTACTGCGTCAGATGTTATGAAAAAAAGTCACTGTCTTCTACTGCAACAAAGCAACCTTCTTCCGACTTGTGGTGGCCTTAAGATTACGTAGCAACAGCAGGTTTAACGGATTGCAGTCTGGTTGGTTTTCCAGTCAAGTGATGCAGTCGTCTAATGTCGTCTCAGCCTCTGAATGGCTCGGGCCAGCTTTGATAGGCAGCTCATTATCACTCATCTCATCAGCATTGATTTTGAGGTTTTGTATTGCTGTTATGATGGCATCCTCGTCCAGATGCTCCTGACCGTCTTCTTCAGCATCACATGCGAACCACTCTTCTAGATCCTGCTCTGTGGCCAGCATGCCAAGCCTTTTGGTAAGATCACTCAGTTCAGCTAGTTCTGTTGGGTCTGCAAGTTCAGGAGCTGCCTGCATGTCAGAGGTACTTTGTGCAACACCTGAGTCATAAACAGAAGTGGCAGGCAAGGTATGATGTGGATGCCCAATGTCAGACTTTGCCTGAGCTTTCTGTATAGTCTCTGGCCGAACGGCATCCCACGCCTCTGCCGCCATATAAACGACATCCTTAAGCTTCAGAGATTTAACAATCTCCTGCAGAGTGCTCTGTTCATTTTTCTCGTCCAGCACTGTCTGCAGGAATTTTCTGCGATAATTATGCTTCATGATTTACAGAATGCCCTGATCACAAAGCTGCGGTTTAGAAGTGGTGTTGTGGGGAAGGAACAAGCATTGAATGGTGCCATTACTTGTTTTTACAATTGGCATCTCCGGATCAGCTGAAGAATTATCCAGCAGTTGCAGCACCTTCATTTGGAGCTTGTTAGATTTCAGGAAGCGCTTCACACTTGGGACAAAGTCCTTAGTGTACCATTTAGTGAATATGGCAGCATCCATCCAGGCACTTCGCTGGCTATCATACAGGGTTGGGAGGTTATCCATGTTAACGTGCCTAAAGCACTGGGGCTCCCCTGACTTGCTGATCAGAAGAAGTGACAGCTTGAATGTGCCGGCGGCACTGACACACCCCAGCAGTGTAACTCAATCTTTGGCTTTCTTAAAGCCGGGCACTTCTTTCTCAGACACATGAGCAAGGGTCTTGTCAGGAAGATAGCGCCAGTAAAGGCCGGTCTCATCTGCATTGAAAATTTGGTCAAGGGATAATTTTTTAGCCTTTAGGACCAAATTGATTTGGTCGATGAAAGGCTCAATCTCTGAAGCGGCACTTAACTTTTCCCAGCACAAACGCAGCTGCCGAATTATGTGCCGCTTTTTAAAGTGGTGCAGCCAGCCATCACTAGCAGTAAATTCACCAGATTTTGATGAAACTGGAGCACCTTTTCCTTGAGAATGGGGCCAGAAATTGGGGCTCCCTTCTTGCGCTCTTGCTTAAACCACATGTAAACAGTTAAGTCAAACTCCTCATCAGCACACATCCGCATGTTGTGGCGACTTTCAGTGCCATTGGTACCCTCCATCGTCACTGAAAATCTCAACTTGTCTTTGGCCTCTTTAATGTCAGAAATTGTGGATTTACTTATCCCGTACTCCTGAGCTAGTTGCACAGCCTTCTCCCTGTTCTCAAGAAGAACCAGACTATGGAGCTTGTCAGCCAGGGGCAGTATGTTCTGTTTTCTTTTTGTGGTCATCGTCAGCTCACCACAACCCAGGACAAACAGCCTGTATAATCTAAGTAAACTTGGCACTAAGACATACAGTATTTATTTGTTTCAGCTGATTGCAACCACGAACCGCAAACTGCAGTATCAAAAAAAAAACACGTAAACTTGGGGGACACACATTGGGTTCGTTAGATAGGGCAGTTTGGAAAATGGAGGTTCATTAGAACGGGGTTCCACTGTATTTGTGTTTTCTTATAATAGTTCTAGCCAATGCTTGCCGTGTTACAAGTGCATTAATCCCCTTTAAAGGAGGCATTTACTTCAGAATTAATGCAGGGTTGGGTGGTGGGAGCACTCGCCCCCCCCAACCATGCATGAATTCCTAGTAAATGCCTTCTTTCTTGGGGATTAATGCTTACATATCAAATTTAAGCCTAAAACAAAAAAGGATAGCCAGCATGGTGGTATCTGATTCACATGAAACAAGGGAAACTAAAGAAACCACAGTATCAAAATAAAGCCCCTAACTAACAAAGAGAAATAAAAAAAAAAAACTTAACTAATACACTCAATTTTAAAGAAATATACCGACTGGAGAACCAGTTGTTACCCGAGTTCACTATGGGGTGACTAGTTGCTTCAGGTGGAAAAACATATCTGACTAACAGCCAGGGTGGAGCACAGATGCAGAGTTTGAATCTACGTTCTGAATTCTAAAATTTACATAGGTTCCATCCCTCTCTCCGAGCCAAGATAACTGCTAAGTGTAAATACAAAGTGAGGGATTCCTGAGATTACAAGTGGCAGTTTTGTGTTGACTGGATATGTAAACAGGCCGATGCCCAGGCGACCTCACTTTACAAAGAGGCTGCCCACAAACACCCACTGCTGGCAGAGCACCTGGGACGTGCTGAAGTGAGCTGCAAGGGCATTGAGGGTACCAGGCAGAAAGACTGCTGACAGGAACATGTCTTGTTCCAAGGCCCAGTGTCAGACTTTTACTGCCTCTCTGCAGACAGGATACAAGTGGGCTCCACTATGGTGGTTGATGTAGTATATCACCGAAATTTCAATATGGATCAACAGCTAGTGACCCCAAAAGAAGGTAGCCAGTGCCTCCAGGCCAAGCAGAACAGCCCTCGTGTCCAGAGTGTTGCTATGTAGAACTGTGTCTAAGGGGGACCACTGACACCGGGTCTGGAAGGGGCCCAAGTGTGTACTTTATCTGGAACCAGAGGTGTCTGTCACCAATATTAGAAGGGGAGACGGATGCAGAAAGGGGGACCCCATCTCCAGGCTGAACAGTCCATCCACCAAAGCAGGGAGCAGCAAAGTGGATGAGTCACGTGTATGAGACACTCCAGTTCATCCGAATGTCGAGCAAACTGGGCACAGAGGAACCACTGTAGAATCCTCGTATGCAGATGCGCTAGTGGGATAGTTTGAGCACTGGGCCTGTGTCTAGCAGCCATAGTGGCATTCTCCAGAGCCAAACGGATAGGAGGAACAATACAAACATACGAAGAAGCCAGCAGAAGAAGGCCATTGGCAGGGCAGAAACCTCTCAAAATTCATCAAGGGTTTTTTCTGAGGAATCCTCCCCCCTCAGAAGTAAAGCCCAGCTTTGACTGTAGCGGTTGAAAGAAAAAGCCTGAAAAGTGGAATCCTCAGGATGAGAATTAGGAGTATAATGCACACTGTCCTCACTACAGGAGGATAAGGTGGAGCTGGAGCCCACTGCAGCTTGGGGTGGGGGTAGGGTTCATACCATCCTCCTCTTCCTCATATTCCACCTCTATCAAGTCTGGATTACATTTCAGCTCTTCCTCCTCAACAGGAACAAACAGTGGGCCGATGGCAGGAGGAGGCCGCACTAGAGGTACAGTCGAAGGTACAAGCGTGGTGGAATGAAGCTCCAGGCTAAGTTAAGTAACCTGCACAGGGAGTGCTGGTGATGTCAACGGGTTTAGCCTCGACTGTGGAGCCATGGGCAGGAACTTTTGAAATAGCTCAGACAGTCTGAAACACCATCTGTACATCGATGGGCCCTGATAGGGTCATCGACAACTGATTCGTCAACGGGACAATGGCCGATGGCGGAATCAGCTGTGACTCTCCTTGTGGGGGATTAGAACCAATGCCAAAATCCCAACCTTGCTGTCAGAGAGATGGTCGGGGGGCAGCAGAACCCAAAGACTTAGCCTGGAATCTGTCTTTTTTAGTGGGATTACCTCTTAGGAGAGGAGCAAGACCTGGCAGTAGAGGCATCGTTCTCATGATGCTGCTGCTTTTCTTCGTCAGCATGACAGTGGTTTTTCCACCAACTTAGCAGTTTTCTCCTCTCCTCTGTCTTTGATGATGCCCTGAGTGGTGCCAACCACAGGGAGTGGTGTTGCAACAACAAGCTGTGGGGAGAAGGAACAGGGGGGCAATGGCGATGCAGTCTGTGACACACACTGTTTGTCCTCAAGGTCCAAATAAACTTACGAACATACGAAATTTGCCAGCAGATAAAGGCCTAGAGATCTATCAAGTCTGCTCGAATGTGCAGCTAGCACCCCTTATTCTGCAGCTGCCCTTCCCTTCCACCCTTCCCCTTCATTAACCCTCCCCCTTGTCCTGTCCCATCCTCGTTTGAAGCAGTCCACTGTTCTACTGCATACCACTTCTGCAGGTAACGCATTTCACCCAGCCACCACCCTCTCTGTAAAAAAGTGTCTCCTCATCTCCCTCCTGAAACTTCCTCGCTCCAGTCTCATATCATGGCCCCTGGTGGCCCTCACCCTTACTTTGAACAGCCCCTCTGTACCCGTCTTGTTTATTCCTTTCATGTATTTAAAGGTTTCAATCATGTCACCCCTGTCTCTCCTCTCCTCCAGTGAGTACAAGTTCAACTCCTTCAACCTCCTCTCGTATGGTAAGTCCCCCAGCCCCTTGATCATCTTTGTCGCCCTGTGCTGCACCCCCTCCAGTAACTTAATGTCCCTCTTCAGATACGGATGCCAGTACTGCACGCAGTACTCCAGGTGTGGTCTAACTAATGACCTATACAGTGGCAGAATCACCTCCTCGAGGGTATACCCCTTGCAATACAACCCAGCATTTTGTTGGCCTTTGCAGCTGCCTTCCTACATTGTGCCGAGTTGTTCATTGACCCTTGAACTTCAAAGGCCTTCTTTCGACATCTCTGTGTAGCCTGGTTAAAACTATAGGAAATGCTGCAAACCTTCATTTCATGAGAGATGCCTAAGCAGCAGATGAGCATATCATGAACAGTGTCCTTATAAATGTTTTTTTTTTCCATCAAGGTTTTTCTCCTCAGTCACACAGCTCCAGCCCATCCCCTACTGACTGCCAGCCTCTCCTGCACCTACATACCATGTTCCTCCATGGGTCCCCCAACATGCTAGGTCCAGGAGAAGAGATTCATCCTTCCTCACTGGAGCATAATCTGGTTGGGAACGTGTCAACGCAGGTCAGGGACAAGCTGGGCATCATCCGCTGGCTACTTTCCTGTTCTTCCCATGATCTGTAGCATGCGATGGCGCAGGTGCGTGTGTGTGTGTGGAGGTATGTACACACCATGCGCCAAACAGCCAACCACCCCATGGTGAAGTGGCTGCCGCTTGCCCTGCCACCACATGGTGGCTGTACTGCAGCAGCGCAGCATAGCTCCCCCTCCCCGAAAGAAGAGAGCAGCTGTTAGGCACTCAGTCATGCCCCCCCCCCAGCCGAGCCCCAGCAGCCTGACTGCACTCCCGAACCGAGCCCGCCTGTGAGGAGTTAAACCTAACCCTACGCAGAAGTGACTAATTATAAAAAAAGAATAGGTTACTCACCTGTAACCGTAGTTCTACGAGTGGTATATGGTTCATATCCACATGCTGGCAGCTCCACTGGAACGATGTTACTGGTTGGGTGGATTTAAGCTAAGCTCCTCCCATCACCTGGATGGTATATTCCCCGCCTCCACCCCATGATGTGAGATCTTACCCACTAGAAGCAGGATCAGTGTGCCACTTGCCAGTGGAGGCCGAGTGGGATGTGAACCATATACCACTCCTAGAACTACGGTTACAGTTGAGTAACCTATTCTTCTAGGGGCGTGAATATGGTTCGCTTATCCATACTCTGGCAGATTCCTAGCAGTTCTCCAGGAGGAGAAGGCGAGGTGCACACCTATACTTGGCGAACAAAGACTGGAGAACCGAGGTCCCAAAACTGGTATCCCGACATGACTCCTGGTGGATGCAGTAGTGGGAAATAAAGGTGTGCGCTGACGTCCAGGTAGCTGCCCTACAGAGCTCCTGTATGGGGACATCCCTGGAAGGAGCGGTATGTCTGGTGGTATGAGCCCTAAGATCTAAGGGAGACTTCCTACTAGCCAACCAATAGCAGAGGTTGATGCAAAAAAAAAAAAATCCTCCTTACAAATGTCTGCTTTGCTGTCTGTCTGACAGTTGTGGCTTCAGCACAGGTAACAAACAGCTGGTGAACCTATCCCCAAACTCCAGCCGTGCACTCCACATAATATGAACGTGCCCTCCACAGGTTCCAGGTATGGAGCCTGTGGTCAGTCTCTGAAGACGGGCTGGTGAAATAAACCCATAAGTTAATCAGCTTGTTAGGGTGAACCTCCGATACCACCTGTGGGAGGAACTTTGGGTTGGGGTGAAGGACAACCTTGTCCCTGTGAAGACCAGGTAAAGAGACTCCACCAAGAGTACCTGGAGCTCTCTGATCCTTCTGGTTGATGTAATGGCCACCAGGAAGGCCGTCTTCCACAAAAGGTGTAACACTTCACACATGTGCATTGGCTCAAAGGCTTGCCCATCAGCACTACCAAAACCAGCAGTAAATCACATGGTGGATGTGGTGCATGTACCAGAGGGGGCAAGTGGTACAGACCCTTGTAAAAAGTGCCTGACTACATTTTCTTGAGCCACTGTTGGCTTACCAGTCTGCACTCCAGTAAGCAGAGATATCTTCCAGGTGCACCATAAGGGTCGTCACCCACAGTCCCAGCTGGGAAAGGGACCAAAGCTAGTCCAGAATGCTAGCCATAGGACAAGCAAAGGGATCCAGACTCTTCCCTGGAGGCCTCTACAATGTGGAGAACATCCTCTGAGAGACCCAAGGCCTGGAACTCTAGCCACTCAGGAGCCAAAAGGTGAGGTGTAAAGACTGACAGTCTGAGTACAGGACCATCCCCTGAAGTCTGGTCAGCAGGTCCGGGCAGAGAGGCAGTCAGTGCATAGGCCTACTGCTGAGGAGATCTGGGTACCAGAACTGCTGTAGCCAGTCTGGAGCTATCTGGATCATCCACGCTTTGTCCTTCCAGGCCTTGACCACCACCTTGTGGATCAAGGGAAAGGAAGGAAAGGATGTACACAAGGCCTGGGGTCCAGGGCCTTGCAAAGGCATCCCTCCAGCAGTGTCCCAGACTGGGGGGGGGCAGGCACAAAACAGTCTTAGCCTGGCATTCTCCCAGGAGGCAAATGGGTCACCAAGGGTGTGCCCCACAGGGAGAACAGGTGATTCACCACCTCCTGATTCAAGGATCACTTGTGACATCTTTCCTACCCATCTGCCAGCTGATTGTTCTCTCCCATGAAATGAATTGCCAGGAGATCTGCATCCAAACTGTGTGCAGAGGGACCAGGCGCAGAGTGCCTCCCAACACGGGGCAAGGGAGTGAGTTCCACCCTACCTGTCCAGGTAAAACATGGTCGTGGTGTTACCAATCTGGACCTGAATGACCTAACCCCTGACTAGTGGAGCAAATTCTGTTACAGCCAAGCACAATACACTGAGCTCCAGCAGGTTTTTGTGCTGATGGGACTCCCTGGGTAACCAGAACCTGTGGGCAATGTGGTCTCCCAGGTGCGCTCTGCATCCCACCTAAGACACGTTTGGCAAGAGTGTGATGGTCGGTTTTGGGCAGACAAATGGAATTCCCTCCTCCAGGTGTTCTGGGACTACCCACCACTGGATGGCATCCAAAATCAGCTGGGTCACTATGACTGACTGGTCTAAGTGGCCTAGGTGCTGCAACCACTGACAGCACAGCCCCCACTGAAGGTGGCACATCCACCAGCAGGCCCAATGGACCACACTGGTGCAGGATGTGCCCCGGCAGCCTCAGGAAATTCCAGTCCGGACGTGAGAGCCCAACCTGATATTATCAGTTAAAGGAGGTGGGATCCAGTGCCTGGTCCGCAGGGAGATGGGCCTTGGCCCACAGGGTGCCTAGTTCTGCCCTGATAAACTTGATCACCTGCTCTGGTACTAGTTTGGACTTGTCTAGGTTGACCAGTGGGCTGAAGTCCTGACAAGTGTGGAATCAGATCAGTGGATCTCTCCACGGGCTCTCTGGGTGGACCCGCCAACAGCCAGCTGTCCAGGAAGGGTACACTTTGACCTCAAGGAGCCACCACCACTGCCATGCATTTGGTGAAGACCCTGGGCACTGAGGAGAAGCCAAAGGGTATGACCAGGAATTGGTACAGGACCCCTTCCACACGGAACCAGAGGTAACAGTGGTGGGACTGACAGATGGGTGTGTGGAAAAAATGCACCCTGGAGGTTCACGGAACAGAACCACATGTACTGCTCCAGGGGTTGTATAAGCTGACTCAAAGTGACCATCCTTAGCTTAAGTTTACACACAAACTGGCTGAGATCATGCAAATCCAGTATGGGGCACAAGCCCCCCTGTCCGTTTTGGGATCAGGAAGTATCTGGACATATAACCCTGACTGGCCAGGGCATCTAGGACATATGCTAGCACCCCTTTTGCAAGGAGCTGAGCGATGTCCACCTTTGGGATGGACAGCGTGTCCTAGACATCCAGGACTCTCAAGGCACACGGAGAAGGTACAGCAAGACAGCCTCAATGTCTAGAGACAGTCCTCTGCCCACTTCATTCAATGCCCACTTGTCCATTGTGATGGCAAACTAACGTGGTAAGGAGTGATATAGGCGGCCTCCGATAGGGAAAGCAGTCAGGGACAGGACAGATGGAGGAAGGACGACCCCCAACCCATCATTAGACAGCTTTTGCGGAGACACTGGCCACTACAGCCAAAGGAGTACCATTACCCCTGTCCCAAGCCCTTTTTTGGACCCTGGCCCCCAGACTTCTGCTTGGGGAGCCAGGCCTAGAACTGCACTGCCAGGGACGCTATAAATGAAAGGGCTGGTATTGGAAAACCTGTTTCTTAGGCTTCATTTTCTGGTCCTTACATAGAAACACAGAATTAGACAGCAGATGACTATTTAGCCTATCCAGTATGCCCATTTTTTCCCTACGTACGGTATCATCGCAGACCCTAATCGAGGATGATTGTCCTTCTGGGACAAAGTCTCAGAGAATTCAGGGTGGCACTGGACTTCTTCATTCTAGTGAGATGTCCTTCCAACCATGGGCCAAAAAGGTCAGTGCCCAGAAAGAAGGAGACTGGCCAGCTTATGCTGGGTGTCCACCGTGAAGGTGGACAAATACAGCCAGGCCCTGCAATACACTGAGACAGCCACTACCACAGCAGGGGAGCAAGAATCGCTCATGTTGAAGGCTGCCTGGAACTGGTGTTTAGCCAGTAGTTGATCCTGGTCTCCAATGATCTTCATCGCCAACTGCTGCTCAACAGGGAGGTGAGGGAGGACAACATCAAAGACTCCTATCAGGGAGTAACTGAAGTTAACCATTATCATGGCACAGCTAACCTGCCAGAGACCTAGAGATGCCACAATGAACACCTTTTTAGCGGCATGGTCAACTTTACGAGACTCCTTGTCTGGAGGCTGTCCACATCCCCTGGTGTCCGGATTTACGGAACACCGAATCCATGACCAGGCCCTCTGCAGAGGGGTGGTCGAAAAACCCAAAAGGGAACCCGTGGGGGCCGCATATTAATGGACCATATAAGCAGAGGGTGCCAGGCGGGATGCTGGATGCTGCTAAAGCTCCAGGGCTGGTTCAAAATGGCCTCAGCCACAGGGAAATCAAAACCCAGGAATTTGTGCTGGTCCAGAATGTCAGTGAGAGGGTACTTCGGAACTGTTTCAAGCGTGTCTGACATGGATTCCAAAATAAGTCAGAGAAGCACCCTGAAATTCATCGGGCCACGGTGGAAAGGTCCTCAAGTGAGCTGTGGTCGAAGAGTGGAGTCTTCAAGGAGACCATGCAGTCATAATGCGAGATGTCTGATGATTCCTCAAAAATGGCCCTCGGTTGTGTCTCGTCACAGACTTCATAGGGATCCTCACCTGAAGTGATTCTCACTAACAACCAGCCTGGCAAGCTGGTGGGCCAGCAGTTGGCCTCCTTGGTCAGAGCACCCACCTTCGGCTGTGGTGGTGGAGGCTCCTCCTGAAGAGGTGCACAAACAGCTACGGGCTGCAAGTGTGTAGTGTGGACTGGTGGAGGTGTCACTGGCTGCAGCCAGGAAACCAAAGGTCCAGGGGTAGAGCCCTATCCTGCCCTGCAATGACTCACTATTGCCAGAGGAGTTCCTAATAGCACTGGTGCATTTTGCAATGGTGCCTCTCCTCACCCATGGATGAGGAGGTCGATGAAGCAACGCCTCCCAGCTGAATGGGACAGAGAGTGAGTGGGCCTTGACCATAACCCCAACCACTGACCGGATGGTCGATGGTGAGAAGAAATTTCCAGCGGATTGCTGTAGACCACGTGCCTGCCCATGTTAAGCAATACAGGTGCTGAAGAGCTGACTCTGGCTGGAGGCTGATCCTGTAGTGGAACAGACGAGGACACCAACTAGACTGCATCCTCCTGGTGAGCAGTGGGAGCACCAGGGCTTATGAGATTGAATCCTTGACCTCAGTTTGACCACTGGTCAACAGGCTTGCGAAAAATCTTGTCAGCCAGGAGTTGAAGTTGACAGGCTCGATGTGGGAAACAAGAACCCTCAATCTGCTCCCCAGTCGAATGGCACTCGACAGCTGTCAGGTGGTCGGGTGAGTTGAGGGACCAGGAGGACCTCGATCACTCCCCATCCCACGAGTGGTACCGATGGTACGTGCTTTTGGGGACCTCCACCAATGTCTGGAGGGCCAAACACATTTCATGAAATTCTCTGGTGATGGATCCTTCGACGTTAGCCCCAGGAAACAGCGCCGAGACCAAGAAAGGTGCCCACCATGGCAGCCACCGCTTCTGTCTCACAGGCCGCAAGCTCTGCAGTTGAGGCGTTCTTGAGCCCTTAGGGCGGTCCTTCGGATTCCGCTATGAGAGTCAACCCAGCGACAGCTGGAGCTTCCTGTCCTCAAGGGACTCAGGAAGCATGCTTTTGCACAGGCCACACCTATTTACATTGGGTTGCCTGCCCAGGCACTATACGCATGTTGTCATGCGGATTGGTGATCAACACCTTCTGCCAGCAGCTAACGCATAATTTGAAGCCTGGTTTCGTTGGTCTGTCGGTCTGGAGATAGAGTCCAGGAAACAAGTACTCAGAAATATCTAACACTTCCACTTTATGAACGTTCAACTATTGCACTGATAACCTAAGTGGGAGCGATGAAAGAGGTGACCTGTTCTTCCAGCGGAAAGAAAGATCTGGCATCAGCGGACAGAGTCGGGGGATATATTACCACCCTAGTGGTTGGAGAAGCTTAGCTTCAAGATGTCTGGCCAATAACATTGTTCCAGTGGAACTGCCAGAGTGTAGATAAGTGAACCATATCCACACCCTTAGAACTACTATTATTCAGGTCTTGTCTGATACGTGATCTAGATATGTTTTTAAAAATGTAAATTGAAGGAATTACCTGTGTCTGTATCACGTGAAAAATTGTAACAGGTTTTAAGAAGACTAAAGATTTAATTAGTCATTTACCATAGGCAAGGCAAGTTTTATTTGTATGGTGCCCATTCCTGGAGGCTCTAGGTGCCTAACAATAAGACAGTACAGCTAGTAGTAACAAAACATACATACATAAAAAAATGTGCAACAGCTTTGAAATCAACTTTCAATTGAACTGTATGCATTGCAGCGGTATTAGCAATATGATGGCACTTGGATGTCTACTGCAGATTGGTGAGAAGTCCACAGCTCTCTGATGATTTTAATATTAAGGGTGGAACGATATCCCGAACAGAGAATGCATACGCTGCCATGTTTATCTGTCCTCCATTTGCAGGAATCGGGTCAGGAGATGATAATGGTGTAGGAACAATTTAGGGGACAGTGCAGCCGACGAGGTACAACACAAAGCTGTGAACCTGGAAACTTGGCTCTGAATGTAACCATTGACATGTACTCACTGTGTGACTTTAGGTGAACTTTCTTCCTTCCATCTCATGTAACCTCCGTGGGTGTGCTTAATAACTGCTGCACTCTGCTCACGGCTTACAAAGTGTTTTGGGGTGCAATGTGTATGTAATTTATGGCTGGTATATTTTTTAAAATCACTACCATCAAATCTCTGAATACCATTGCTCTGACATGCGTCAGATTGATGGTACTGTACTATGTAATGGAATATTGTCAGTGTTCCATATAATACAGAAAATACCAGGAAGCTATCAGTAACTAAGCTTAGAAAATGGGCAAAGTTCAGTCTTGATTCTGATTGGCTAAAATCACCAATCAGCCAGTCCAGTATGAGGCAAGAGAGACTGGGAAATAACTAGTCCCAGTCTCTGTTGCCTTATATTGTTCTAAAAATGAATGAGCCAGTAGAATGTTGAAAAGGCTATAACTGCCATGTTTAGCATCTGGTTTAGCAAGTGAGAGACCCTACTCCATCAACTGGACTAAGAACTGCCAACGCAAGACTACTGCAAGTGGTCGCATAAAACTTTCTGCCAGTTTAAATAAAAAAGATGTGTACTCCGGAATATGTTTCCCAGCTGATTGTTGTTGACGTCCCACTCGATGCCGCTCCTGACGTCCCCTAGGCACCGCCGCAAATGTCCTGATCACACACAGCAGAGTACTGCATAATTAATGTATGAAGATAAACAGCAGCACGCAACCTCATATTTAAACTAAAAAATAAATAAACACTTTGTGTTCTACCACCTCTTCTTGACTCTCTATACTATACATCCGGGAGACATGTCATCTGCACACGCTTGAGGTGATGTTCTCGTAATGGCAGCATCTTCTGTAGCACAGAATTTCGAATAAATAAAAACCAAGGGGAAAACAAGACTATAAACCTGTAACTGTTTTAAACAGGTTTTCTTTTTTTTTCTTTTTCTTTTTTTATGCCACTATGCTCGAAACCCTGTACAGGTCCCATTCCTCTGTCCTCAGCTCAGTAGCAACATAATGCCATTCCCCGCCTGCTATCAGTCGCACTCCAACCTGCTAGTGATTAAAGACGCTTCTGCGGCAATAGTAAAGCCAGGGGCAGAGGGTGGTTTGCTGAGAGTGTCAGAGAAGAGGAGGCAGCAGCGAGCACGGCAGGTGCCACATCATAAGCCACAGGGAATCCCGGTGGGCTTAAATTCAGTTGTAAAAGCCTGCAGAGTGCAGGTGACATTGAGTGCTTCCTGAGGGGAGTAATGGACAAGCTGCACTGCACAGCAAAGGTAAATCCAGTCTAACTCGTTTTGTCAGGTGCAACTTGTTTTTTTGTTGTCACAATGCACGGGTCCATAATTTTCTTTTTCCCTGTCAGCTCTATCAGCCTCCCTGGATACTAAGCTTTGGAGCTACACAGCTATCATTCTAATGCAGGCGGATGAACTATTTTATTACAAAACGTATTTCAAACTAATTTTTTATCAACAATTGTTTATTAAACTTATTTTTTTTATAGTGCCCATTTTCTAAGTGCAATAATACCCTCCAGGGTGGGTGGTATTGGGCAATACCGGACCTTCCAGGAGCTATAAGACCCTCTGCCTGCAGCGTTGGGCCTCATCACGCCCTTGGGTGGTCCGGTATTGCCCAATACCGCCCACCCTGTCAGGCATTCTTGCTTACTTGTTATTCCATCTCAGGATTCTGCTCACATCATAAACTCCTGGAGTTTTGTTCTCATGGTTTGTTATGTCACCAGAATCCTTGAATGGATTTACAGTCTTGTTACTGAGGATGTCCTATCTACTGTTCATTTTATATAAAACTAATGGCTCTGTACCGATACCACTTGGCCTGAAAGGCTGGGCCCCTGTGGCAACTCTGGAGCTACTGAGCCCTGTGCAGAAGAGCCGAACCATCTGTAAGGGTGCTAACTCTGAGTCAGAACCATGGTTACGCTCTGCAGCTCAATGCAGGCCAGGGGCCTAATCCCATTCTGGTGCATTAACCTCAGTCAAGACAGATTGCAAAGGGCTTTAAACATGTTACAGCACTCCCACCACCCCCCAGCCTCGAAGCAGAATGACAGCCATGCACTCACAAACATCTTTGGGAGTGCAGATGTGCCACTGCGCAGTACTCACTAATGCGAACAAAGGATATGGGCCTCAGTTTTTTCCCTTGCTTTTCTTTTTAAATGGAGTTATAAAATGGGTAGCAAAAAACTCAAAATCTAATTGATCAAATAGCATCACCTGACCATTGATAAAAATCTCCTGTTGAATCCACTGTTATGCAACTGAACTACTTCCCATCTATGTCTAGAAGTCACATAGCAAAAACATACCATTCTTTTATGCTCCCTCTCCTCGGCTGGCCTATCCGACTCAGCCACTAACTAGTTCCGTGCCTACCTGGTGGGCAGAACTCAGTCAGTCAGAACTGCCGACTCCACCTACACACACCCACCATCAATACTTGCGTACTCTAGGGTTCTGTCCTGGGCCCTATTCTTTTCTCCATATTCTTCAACAACCTTCCCTCAGTCTGCTCATCCACCTCCACCCACATGTACGCAGACGACACGGTCCTCTTCGCCTCAGGCCAGTCCACTACTGATGTGCAAATCAGGCTTCAGCTTGGCTTCAACAAAGTTCAGCAATGGTTCTGCTCCATCAACTCTCCCTCAATGCCAAAAAGACAGTCTCAATGACCTCTGGCACTAGGCAGAGACTCTCTTGGCTACCCTCACTGCCCTCCTTCCATACCCTTGACAGGACAGTTTTGGAGGACACCTCTTCCATAGAAACACAGAATTGGATGGCAGATAAGAACCGCTTGGCCCACTCAGTCTGCCCATATTTTTTCCTGCCTGCACTGTCACAGCAGGCCCTAGCTGATCTCCTACCACCCTTGCTTCCCACTAAGATTCCTTTATGCCTATCCCATGTAGCCTGAAGCCCACCACCTTCGCTGGAAGACTGTTCCAGGCATCCACTACTTTTTCAGTGAAGAAGTACCTCCTCATATCTCTTTTGATCTACTCCCTTCCAGCTTCACTGCATGTCCTCTTGTTTTTGTGCATCTTTTCATCTGAGAAATACTCTCCTCCTGTACTTTACCCCTGTAAGGTATTTATAGGTCTCCATCATATCCCCCCCTCACTCTTCTCTCTTCCAGGGTGTACATACTGAGGTCCTTCAGTTTTTCCTCATAGGGCTTCTGATGCAGACTGCTCTTAAGAAGATTTTGTGAGATTATTTTAAAAGGATCAATGCTGAGCATGGGACAGCAGGTACAGAAATCATCTCCCTGCTGCTCTCCCCTCAGAAGTGCCACACAATCCCAGCTGTGCCCACAGTGCTAGCCTAGCCTGCCCAATCACAAATATAACTGCAGCATCATTACTGTTACTTACAGTGCGAAACGCTAAGCCTCTGTCTTCCCCTCTGATTCCAGTCAGGACACCCTGAGCAGGCGATGTTAAGCCTGTTTGTAAGGCAGATGACGTCAGGTCCTGCATGCTGCTGTTCCAGATACCTGTAAAGAAAATATCTTTGTCCCCCCCCACATCAGCACATGACGAGCACTCAGTTGCTCTGCCCATCTCCCTAGTCTCCTTGTGACCAAGCACTGTAAATGCTTTTCCAGATGGAAATGCACATTTCCAACCCCAAAACTGCGGTTCTACAGAAATCCAGAAAACCTATATTTAGAGCTTGAACATATTTTGACTGTTGAGTTAAACAAACTGGCAGTATAGCCTAGAGGTTAGAGTAATGAGCTGCAATTGAGCTTGCTACATCCAGAAGACTGGGGTTTGATTCCCACAACCTCCACTTGCATACTGTGCGACTCTGAGCAAGTCACAACCACCCAGTGCTCCCAGGTCACCCCTGAAAACAGGCATGTGGGCCTAGTGGGCCTTACCCGGTTACCAAGAAAAAAATATAAACTACTTTACCTGGTGGATGAATGCATAATACATTTCTCAATGTTTTCCATGTAAAATGAAAATTTTGCAATTTTTTTTTAGTTTTAACTTTTAACACCTTTTATAAGTGCAATAACCCACTCCAAAGCATGAGGTTATGGTAAGAAGAAGAAGAAGAATACTCAGCATTTATATAGCGCTTTTCATACACAGTGTATCCCAAAGTGCTTTACAAGCAATGCTAGACTGGTAGTGAAGTGACTGAATGTGTGCTGGCGGCCATATCGCATATTATCACCCACACACAGCCTGGATAACTGCACGAACTGGTTTATGGGAAGGGGAATGTTGGCCAAGACACCGGGAATGTTCCCTACTCTTTGCGAAGCGTGCCCTGGGTTCTTTTACTTCTACCTGGACACCCACTAGGACAACTCCAGGATGGGCAGAAAGGACCTTGGTTTAACATCTCATCCGAAGGACGGCACACCCCAGCAGTACAGTACCCCTCAATATTGCACTCAAATGTCAGCGATTTTTAGGTGCAAGTCCAATCCCGGTGTGGGACGAGAACCCATGACCTTCTGGTGCAGAGGCGGATGTGCTACCAACTGAGCCACGCTGACACCTAATTAAAATTAGTAAATTAATGCACTTCCTGGATACTGGAGGACACTTGGCCTTTGGCCTCAAAATTCACAATGCACCCAAGGCGTGCATTAATTTTCCATAACCCCATGCCTTGTTGTGGGTTACTGCTTAGTCAACAGACTAGAGCAGCAACTACTTACGTCTTGAAAAACCGGTTCCCACTGCTCTCTTGAGCCTATTGCATCTGAACGCCCAATGACAAGTCCATCAGAGTTAATACCCAGGTACTTTCCATAGCCAGACTTGAGTGCAATTCTGGTCCAAGGAAAGAATAAAGGAATTAGACATTGAAAGAGAATGATGACAGTGCTATACATTTTACACACACACTTGCATTCTATTTTTTTTTTTGTAATCCTAAGTTACCTAGGCTGTGCTCTCTAAACTATGTACAGTATCGTACAAAACAACCGTTTGTCCTAGAATTCAATCCCCTTTTGTTGGTTTTCTTAGGCACGAATATTGCTGTTCTGTTGCCATTGTGCATAACTGTGAGGGATGTCTGTTCTGTTTGGTGTACAGTTCAACAGTTCACATACTTCTATTCCTCAAAGTGAATTGACTCCAGGCTGTCAGCAGAGGTGAGCCTCTTCACGAGACTGGTAAAATATGGCAATGATCTTAGGTGATTGGTTAATCTCCTCTGTTTATGTGGGTTCATTACTAAACTTTCTTAGGGGGATGAAGTTCTGGCCCTCACAGTGCACTACTGCAGCACTGCTGTGTCTGTTTCAGCTATACCTCCATTCATTCAGCTTGAGACGGCCATTTTGAATAAGGTTAAACAGAGAATATTTTGACCCATATACGCTCTGGGCGGGAATGAGTTTTAAGCAGCCTTATCTTGAAAACACTTCCTTACTGTAAACTGGCTAAGACCAACTAGATTGTGATATCCTGCGTGAAGACTTTAAAGAGCAGATAGCTATTAAAATAAAATGTCTAAAAACATTATGTTTACAGCAATAACATTTAACGTTAGTTTTGTCTTTGTTTCACCTCCATCATATGCTCAGGCTTTTAAATATTTCACATGAACAAGTATGTGCTACACTGGGTCAGAAACATCCAACTGTCCCTAACTGACCTCACAGTTACGGTGTTTCTGATATCACAGTCTGTCATGGCAAGCAGCATGATGTCACTATGGCAAAATCTGCTGAAAAACCTGGGAAGGACAAGTTTATTAAAGGGTGTTCTCCAGTAAAAGGTAAAGGCCGAATACAATATACTTATGGAACATATTATTATTTTTATTATGTAGTTTTTGTCGACTGGAAAAGGAGAACTAGGCAATTCTGCGCATTTTCAGCCTTGTACCAGGGGGAAGGGGAGATACAGATGGAAATCAACTGACACTGAACCAGATCAGACCCCCACTCTTTTTGAGTAGTGCTACAGGATCTTTAACGTCAACCTGAACAACTACCAGAACAGGCAGACAGGACCTCAGTTTATCTCATCCGAAAGACAGCACCTCAGGTGTGCAGCACCCCCCCCCCCATGCTACATTACAGTGTCAGTATTGAGATTTAACCCAAGTTCCTAATGTGGGAATGGAACCCATAACCTTTCAATCTTCCGGCCTCAGAGGTGAGTGTGCAACCTGCTGAACCGCTGACATGTAGTGAAGTGACACCTGTTTTTTAACTAATCAATTTTGATAAGAACTATAAATGTGTTTTTTTTTTTTCACTTTGAACTCCCATAATGCACTACCAGTGCTCTCAGGTGCTGACTAGTGCTTTTGTTATTGCACTACTGCCTGCCCATCATACTGATTTTTATAGGGCTGGATGCAACTTAAAAACAAGGTGGGCTAATATCATTTAGATCCTCCCACAATGTGAGACTCTGACCTCTGACACACAGAAACTACCAAGAGCCCTGGCTGAGGGGAAGCTACAGCATAATGTTGTTGTCCGCAGAGAGAGACAGCGAGAGGGAGAAAAAGAAAGTGTGTGTGTGTGTGTGTGCGCGTGGATGTGGATGTGTGTGTGTGTACGTGTGTGTGAGACACATGCACATGCCAAATAAAAGGAACAAATACATAAGCAGTAAAAACTCATCTATTCTACTCAAAGTATTCTTGACTATATTCTCTGTCTTTTAAACAGCCCCAGCAGAGTTTAGTGGCACAAATCACCTCTTCCTGAATATCAGTCCTCATTTCTCTTCATTTGACACAGGCAACACAGTTCACTTGCCTCCCAGTTTGAGATTAAGAAAAAAACATTTTAGAAGATCAGAGAAAAGAGAGTTACAGCATGCCAAACGAGAAGAGACTAAGGCATGGCTAAGTATTTCAGCAGACATTCAATCAAGGCACAGACAAATGTGGATTAGGGAGATAATAAAATGCATACTCTGCCTACCATAGGGATGTTTAATGACATACCTGGTGTCGGACAATTTAATAGCGGTCAATTGCTCTGGAGGATGAGGTCCTTCATCAACTGTTTGAAAAACACAAGACACATCTCTTGAAGCCAAATAATCAGCTACAATGGTACTGAATTTCTTATGACTGTACACTTTTACCAGGGAGAGCAGTATTTACACTACCAGAGTAAGAGAAATAAATAATCCAAACCATTTCAAATCTGCACCCTACTTATTTACCAAAGCCTTATGACTGCTACACATATAGATTATTGGCCACTTTACAAGACTTTTATTTTTTCAACTCTAACAGACCACAAACCTGCCCTAATTATCTCTCCAAGAGGTTCGTACCAGTACTGAAATTGTGTACCTAACTTTGTATACATCACATCTGCGGCACATGTACATTTATATATCTTATTTCTTGAGTTTAAAAACAAATATGTGCAAGTAAATGCAACCGTGAAACTACAGAGTAGCTAGAAACTGTCCACAAAAATTAATACAGGCAAACCTGCTGCCCATTTCCATTAATCCCACCCGTGGGGTGGGGGTGGTACTCGCAGTATATGATCCATGTCTAATAAGATCACAGCTCTGGCCATAATGCAGCCCATGCTCACCAGAAATATAAAAACAAAGGTGTATCTGCAAGATTTATCCTTGCCACTGGGCTTCTATACGGTGTCTGTGTGTCAAAATAAGCTGTCTACATAGGCGACACTTTCACATCATATCAACATTATAGTGAAAAATTCCATAACTGATTAAACCCAGTATATAACTGGCAATAACAACCTGCATACGTCAACATTTTAAAAGTTAAACAAAATGAATTAGTCATGCTTATCTTACACAGCAGGAACGGAACATTTTAGCATGTTGCTAACATACCTTATAGTACCGTCTAAACAAAAAGTTATAGCTCTGATAGTGGAGTGGGATTGCAGGCTTCTAACATGACTCATTGTGAGGTATGTGAAGAGATGTCAGGGTGCCTCTCCGACTGCCCCGATGTGTCACGGTTTCGGAAAAGAGCCGCTCTGCTATTTTACAAGAAGCATGTTGCACTACTACGTGCTAAAACTAGCTGCCATTTTAGCCCACCCTCCCCAAATAAAAAAGCCACATATTAAGAGTGAAGTGATTATCACATATGTATAATGCAAAGAACACTATTTAATATTGAAACTGGTGTTTCTTATCAGCAGTATATGAAATCTGATTAGCCACAATTTCAAATCCAAAATGCATCTTAATCTCCACTTCCCTGATAATTTGAGAACATTTAGTTTAGTTCAAATCAGGGAGGTCCGAGATACATCACTGTCCTGTGTGCACCCTGCAAAAAGTAGTCCTCCTTGAAGATGGGGTATTTTACAATTGGTGATCGCAAAATAAAGCCAGCTCAATAATCAGTACTACTTAAAGAGCAGCTGAAGTCTTTGAAAAAACTTTGGAAAACATAATAGTTGGACGCAACTCAACTTGTATTTCACATATCTTGTACATATTTCTCCTCTTCCTTATTTGTTACTGAAGAAATTCCCACGAAAACAAGATCTTTAACCCTTAGAGCCGATTTGCCTCTCTAACTTGCTCCCTACTTGACATCATAAAGCTCTGTTGTGACATCACAGTCTGTTATGGGAATAACTGTGATGTCACAAGCACAATATTTTGACATCAGGTTGGGAAGAAGCAACAGGAGCTAATGAACCCTCAGGGAACAACTCTTCTGTTTTCATGCATCTGACCTCAGTAGTAAATAATGGCAGTAAGAAATACAGAGCCTATGAGAAATATAAGCTGCTTTGTGTTCAAATATTATGTTCTTCAAAGTTCTTCTTGAGGCGTTGGTGATTCTCAATCACTGAGCATTGGTCTCACTCTTAGAATGGTCATCACTATCCCTGCATCCACACCATACTGTGGCAATTCGGCGGCAAAACTGCCAGCAGCTTTGGGATCCATAAAGTTGTACTGTCTGTCTTTACACTGAAATTGCAGGCATGTCGGGAATGCAATACAGTAAACAGTACCGGCAGATCTCAATTTCATCAGAGCCCCCTCAAATGTCTTTTGTCTCTGTCCTGTGGCATAATAGTAATTCGGGAAGAGTACTCTGTGTTCCTCTACTGTTATCAGGGATAAGTCCTTAGTTGCCCTTAAAACTGAGTCCCTCATTGCAAAGGAGGATGTAGTAAAGCGTATGGTATGGGGACCATCATTGGGTGTTGAGGCTTGACAAAGTGGGATTCTGTATGCCCGAATAATGGGCACTGCAAAGCCGAGCCCTACTGCCCTAGTAAGCTACCTCTTGAGAAACAGAGTTATGTCCCTGTCCTCCGTACCTTCAGGAACTCCTAATAGCCATACGTTGGCTGATATGGTCAAGTTCTCCAACTGGAAAAGTGTTTGAAACAAATAAAGCTGCGGAAATTTTGAATGATTATTTCATAAACCTCCCCGATCTGAAATTAGATCACATAACTAAAACTAATACATTGAATGAAGTAAAGGGTGAGAGTCCCCAAGATGAGAAAGAACCCAAATTCAGGTTTAAGAGAGTGATAAACAAAGAAGTTCTAAAAAATATAAATAGATTAAAAATAAATAAAGCAAGTGGCCCAGACAGAATAGATAATAAATTATTAAAAGAGGCAGCTATGGAATTGTCACCTATACTAAGGGACATTTTTAACAGGAGTCTAAGAGAGGGACAGTTTCCCTCTAGTTGGAAATTAGCCAAAGTGATACCAATAGATAAGGGAGGGGATCCAACGGATGTTTCAAATTACCGTCCAATAGCCTTGTTGTCCACAGTATCCAAGTTATTTGAAAAAATTGTCCACGATCAGTTAATGGACTACTTGGAAAAATATAATAAATTGACTCAACAACAGTATGGTTTTAGGCAAGGTAGATCCACGGCTACTACACTCACTGACTTTTTGGATCTCATAGCAACCCCTCTCGGGGAAGCGAAGTCCGTGGGTGCGGTATATGTGGACCTATCTAAAGCATTCGATTTAGTAAACCATAGTATTTTGATAAACTCATTAATGAATATAGGGGTGGAGGAAGAAATCTGTAATTGGTTGATACCATACCTTGATAAAAGATCACAATTTGTTGTCCTAAACAGACACCAGTCAAAAATGGACTATGTAACAAGAGGGGTTCCCCAGAGATCTATCCTGGGCCCCCTCCTTTTCATAGTCTATATAAATGACTTACCAAAGAATATTGGCTATTCAAAAATTCGTCTATATGCAGTCGATACGGTTTTAGTAGCAGAGGGAAAAACTACAAGTGAAGTAGAACTAAACTTACAGAGTGACTTTAGCATCATGCAAGGTCACTTTTCATCTCTGGGTTTATTATTTAATAGTAAAAAGACACAGGTTATGTCATTTGCATTGGACTTAAAGGGAATTTCAAAATTAAATATAAAGACACAAGAGGGCAAGTTTTTAGAACAAACTGAAACATATGAATATTTAGGGGTACATATAGATCAATGACTTACTTTTCAATATCATATAACAAATTTAATAAAGAAAACACGTTAAGATTGGAGCTATGAGACGAATATCAAATTGTATGACAAGAGAAACAAGACTGATTATGATCAATCAATTAATAATGCCCGGTTATTGACTATGGAAGTCATATTTACAAACATATAGCAAGAAAACATTTAAATAACTTGGACACACTTTATAATAAGCTTGCAAGATTTGTGTTAAGGTGTGATTTTAAAACTCATCATTGCACTATGTATATGGATTTGGGTTGGATTCCATTAGACCTACGGGCTAGGGGAATCTGGCTAAATCGGGTTCGTAATATATTTAAAAATCAATCTTTAGATAACTTAAAAAACAAATTACAAAAACCAAAACATGGTTTAAATTTAAGAAAAACTGGTGCTAGAGATTTAATAATACTAAAGTTAAAAAATCGATTTAGTGAAATGACCCTTCAATATCAAGTAGCTAAAAGCTGGAATTGTCTTCCTCCTTTTTTTACGTGAACTAACAACTACTGATTATGTTTTTAAAAATGGCCTGAATCACGAACTTAGTTTTCGTTGTTGTTGTAATAGGTGAAATTAATGTAAATCTAAAAATGCTAACATGCCTGTTATTGATGAATTTGTAAAACTAAGATGTATTGTTCTTGTACCTTTTCTGTAACCTGTATTGTTATAAATGTATAGTTGTAATAATTTTGCATAATGTAAACAGGGATTTTCGGAACCCTATTGGCTGTATCACTGTATAAATAAAATTTTACCATACCATACCAACTGTTCAAGTCAGTTTCTTACTGTGCTCTGCTCTTTGATTAATAACGCATTTTCTGCAAGCACCTTCACTGCTACTGCTACTGTTGTAGACCCATCCATGGAGCCCACGTGTTACTCGACAACTACCTGCCACTCCAGTTGTTGGTCTACTTTTTTATCCATGCACTGAATGGTCTGCTTAGACATATTCAGCACCCGCTGCAATGGCTGAGTGTGGCTGGTTGGTCTCCACTGGTTTCCCTAGGCTTCGGATCACCCAGGAGTTTAGCATGCCCATTCGTAGACCAGAAGGATCTGTCTTCCCTGCAGTTCTCAATCTGCCCATCCTGCAAAAATACTACCAAATCTACACTCTTCAAGCAAATAGGAAGTGACATGTTCACTTTTTGAAACTAAAACTGAAAAAAATCACGCTTTATTTCTATTTATTAATTAGGAATGTCAGAGCTCACCTAGGAAGCGTGTCGCCATGCCTCCTTTACATATAATTTTATCTAAATATACAGAAATAACTTCACGTAACTTTAAATAGATTTTTACTGTAATTTTATGCATCTTTTTTGTAAGATAATTTTTTGTTTGTGTCAGCTTTTTTTCTGTCTCCCCCCGCCTTTCCGGCCTGCCACTCCTTCAGGCCATGCAGTATTCACCCCCTATACTGTCGGGCCATCCCTGTCACCATCCATTCCATCCTCACTTCAGTCCACAACCTCAGTAGACCTTGCTGGGGTAATCCTTCGGGGGCTCTCGCCAAGGGGGAGCAGAGGAGGGGAGATGGTTCCTGCTACCTTGACCTTGGAGCAGGGGCTAGGGGATCGCAGGGGTGCTGCTGCAAGATGGGTGTGTGGCATGGGGGATCAAGGCAGCCGTCATCTGGAAGCCAGGTGGGCACTTTTCTGCTTTTTCTGGCCCCTTCCACCTCCCACAGTTGTGCAGCCGGCGGCATCCTGGAGCAGGGACGTTCGGCGGCATGTGTGGTGCCCCATGCCACCCACAACACCTCTTCTAGCCACCTCCAGGAGTCGCTAGTAGAACGATCTAACACTGCCCCCCCCGAGGGAAGTATCCAGAGGACGCTCCGACTCCCTCCCTGCTGGTTCACGCTCCTGACTTCCGGGCTCGGGCATGAACCTGGGTCGCCAGCGTACCGAGCAATCCTCCATCGCTCGGTGCCACAGAGCAAACATATGTATAATAATTTTGATTATGTCATAACATATACAATAAAAGTTATATATATCTAGCCATAAAAAATAACTAATTAATTCAAGAGGAGAAAAAAAGAAAAGGAGATATAGAACAAATAACCCACAAAAATTTCCAAATAATATACTTAGCTAGATTACCCATCTGTATCCTCACAATGGAGAGAGAAAACATCAAAATGTTACCTTTAACTACATTAAACTATATTATGTGAACATTTTAAAGAAAGAAAAGAATTACTATTTATTTTAGTTTTGACAACACTCCAGATGAGAGCTCATGAATATATACCTATCAATCTGTTTTTTATCACAGATCATGGGTAACACCAAAATATATGATAAAAAAGGAAAAATATTTCTGGCTACCAGAAATGGTACAAATAGTCAAGAAAAAAGCAAAATGTTCTTAATTGCTCAAGTAATCCTTTTTCAAGTGAAAAATATCCATCATCACATTGCTAATCAGATTATCATCATCTGGGTGTCACTACAGCATACTGTATGTTGTGTAAACAATAAAACATGAGGGTGTGTACACTGAACAGATATTACCGCATGCCCAGGGGTGTAGTGAGGCACAAGGATGCAGGCCACTTGTCTTCAGCCCCTGGAAGTGTGGTAATATCTGTTCAATGCACACCTCGGAGTATCTCATGGTGTTTATAAAATGGGCTTGGCTTTTCTAATATCTCTCTGAAAGTAAATAAAATGTTCTTACATAAGAAAAAAATAACTAGAAGTAGCTGAATTTATTGTAAAATAGTCCTTTGGCCTATTCAATTTTTTTTTTTGCTTGAAGGCATTTGTCCCATTCTGTATCTGTAGTTGACCAAGCAGCTGACCCCCCCCCCCCACACAGAGTTGCTGTTAATGTTTTCTTTATGTTTAAGTTTGATTTTTATGGCTTTTGACCAAGTGTGCCAGCACTGTGAAAACTAGAGCATCAGTGAGCCAGCAAGCATTGGCACATCGGACTGGCCGGGCATGCAAACACAGAGCTTGCCAGCAATACAATATAGTCTGAAGCTTACTGAAATTAAGTTTGTGCCCCATGCGCACTATGAACTGATCTAGCAGGTGAGTGGGCGGTAGCAGGAATGCCGTTTAATGTTTGATGGCGTACCGACAGTTTAAAAAAAAAGTCTGTCCCTGTGAGCAATTCCAAAATGTGCCAGAGTGACCACAGCTGTCGCAAAGCATAAACTGACTGAGGTTGGTAGCTGCGTTTATTACAGCACCATACATTATCTTTGGTAACTGTGCGTTAGCCCCGGTGTACTACAAAGTGATCTAGCGGGCGGGTAGCAGGAATACCATGGACCTAAATCCATAGCAGAATAACATGCGGGAAAGCCACTGAGCTGAGTTGATTTCAAACGTGCCAGCTGCAGGAGTCCAGGGCTAAGGACCGAATTAAGCTGTGTAAACAGTTAAGGTAATTTATAAAATGGGCAGGAAAATTGTTTACTGAACCAGAGCGACTTATTAATAAAAAACAAAAAACAAAACAACTGCTCCATTAATTTGACAGATCACTTCCTTGCCAGGAAGGGGAAAAATGGCATCATTTGAAAACATCAGTGCTCTAATGGCACTGTGGTCCTGCTTTTTAGGACTTATGTTTACCTGTACATCGAATGGTTTTGATGCACAGGTAAAAAAAAAAAACAATTAAAATGCTAGATTTTCTGTCCCCATTTTATAAGCTAATCCAGTCCACAGGTTGGACCTTAGTTTCATTAGAATTTCTGTGATCAATAATAGGCTCAACATCTGAATCCCTGCTCAAAGAACCTTCCTCAGTCATTCGTGTAGCCAAAAGGTTTCTAGCAGCAGCGTAATCAGTGAAGTTACACACAGTGCCATTAAAGAGCACATTCCTATTTTAAAAGTTCCTGCTCCCCCAACCATATTACATAGCTCACCTGGCCCATGGTCAATTGCCGTGCATATGTCCATTATTTTCTTCAGTTTTAAAAAGTTATAGCACTCGTAAGCTCACCACGGCCACCATAGCCATAAACAAAGCCACTTCTGTAGGCGAATGACATGCTGCGTGAGCATCGCAGCCCCTTTTGCGGTCGTGCAGACACTCATGTGCATTACACCATTCAGTTCAATGGGGAGACTTTTCTATAGGTTTAGTAGCATATAGAGTTGGGATTTAAGAAATCAAAGTGACCGCTCAACTAACAAGGATCCTGTTAGTCGAGGCGCTGTATTCTAAAATCAACTCTATATGCACTCATGTATAGAAAGTTGCCCCATTGAACTGAATGGGGCCACATGGGGCATTTGTTTTAGGACCTCACAAAAAGGGGCTGCATGTGCCTATGTGGGGGTATGTCATCCACTTATGGAAGTGGCTCCGTTTATGGCAGTGGTGGCCAAGGGCAAGTTTATGAGTGGTAAATAGCACAGAGGTTAGGATGGGTTTAGATTTGAGCAGTTAAGCAAGACAAGGCAGAGTGCTTGGATGGTGGGGGTGCAGGAGGAGCACTGAAACAGGAGAGGTGTAAGCACTTTTCATAGATTCGTTCTGGCCTCCCCGAAACCCACCATCACACCATGTAAAATGAACTTGAGTGGATACCTCCCTCTAAGAGGCACTCAATGTACACTACCTTAGTGGGTTCGAGGTATTGGCCAGAAATTCCTGCGTTACCTCTCAAATCTTTTCATTTAGGCAACAAACCACACCTACTCCTTCAGATCTAAGAATAGTTGCTAATTCCACATTCTACATTGCACGTGCAATCTACAGCAAACCTCCATCACCTACTGGCTACCCTCCATACGGAAAAGACTTCCTGCCAAAGTCACCACATTTCCTACCTACTTCTTGTGTAAGAAACTAATCAAGGCCAAGCCCCAGCTGCTGCAGACAAAGGCCCTCTGCTTATAACTGACACAGGCCTGCTACTGTTCGGAAGGACTGCTACACTATGTGGGATGTACTGTAGGCTTCCTTTCTGTTAACCAAGGGTCTTGATGCAACCTCTTCTACTTGCTACTATGATTTGTCTCTACTATGTGTTAATAGGCTCCCTGGAGCCACTCGTTGCTGAAAACATACATACACACATATTTAAAAAACCTCCCCCAAACCTGCCCGTTTCCAGAGCATCTGCACGTGAGACGCTCTTCACAGAATAAGAGTGTCTCACACGCAGATGAAAGGAGCACTCTGATTGGTCAGGAGTGCTCCCTCAGTCTAGAATACTGTAAATCAAGACTATCAACACAGTACTTTGTTGTGTGTAATGTACCCTATAGACAAAAAAAAACAAAACAGGGCATTGTACGGTAACTTCATTAACTGCACACATCGCTCATTGTATTCACCTTGTGTTTTGTACTATATGGTATCTGTAGTTAAGAACCTGTGTGAATGCATCGGGGCTCTTATCATCCCCCGGTCACAACTAGTAAATAGTCTTCTGGGCTCCTGCTTGTTTACCTGGTAAAATAGGTTTTAAATAAATAACTGAAAAATAAATGCTAGCAGTACTTCAGACTTCAAGACCAAATGGACTGCATACAAAGAAATTCTATCAGACTTACTGTCATTTATTTCCTGTTCGTTCTACTGTTACTGGGCTGTTCTTTTACTGCTGGGTTATACATGCCTTCCTAATAGGAACACCAACACATACATAACTCTGGCATCACCATGGAACACTGGTGGCACCCCAGAATTAATATCTGGCAGCTGATGCTCAGAATGCTCCTGCCACAAATATTTCAAGACTCCACCAATAAACCATAACATTCCTATTGTTTAAAAGTGTACATTGATTTTATTTATTCAATTCTTTGGTAACCAGGTAAGGCCCACTGCAGAAAAACATAGAAGTTGACGGCTGATAAAGACCGCAAGGCCCATCCAGTCTGCCCATTTCTTTTTCTGCCTTATGAATGTGCCATCAGCCTTTGCTCTGTCAATAGCCTGTTTATTCATACTCATCTGTATTGCTCCCTTATGCCTATCCCATACCTGTTTGAAGCCCTGCACTGTATTCATATCCACCACTTCCTGAGGTGGGCTATTCCATGCATCCACCACCCTTTCTGTGAAAAAGAACTTCGTCACATTACCCCTTAATCAGCTTCCCTCTCATCTCATGCTGTGTCCTCTTGTCCTGCTATTTTTCTTATATTGAAACATGTTAGACTCTCTCACCTTGTTAATTCCCTCAAGGTGTTTGAATGTTTCGATCATTTTACCTCTCTCCCTCCTTTGCTCTAGGGTATATATATTGAGCTCCGTTAATCTGTCCTCATATGTTTTCTGATGCAGTCCCTGCACCATTTTGGCTGCCCTTCTCTGGACTGCCTCAGTTTGGTTAATGTCCTTGTGAAGGTGTGGCCTCCAGTACTGCACACAGTACTCTAGATGGGGCCTAATCAGTGTCTTGTAAAGAGGGATTATTACCTCCCTCTTATGACTTGTGGTACCCCTACTAATACACCCCAACATCCCCCTAGCCTTACCTACTGCTTTAGTGGTCTGCTTGGATGACTTCAGGTCATCGGCGATGATAATGCCCAAGTCTTTCTTCCCTTATGACTGCCAGCAACTCCCCTCCCAGTCTATAGGTGGCTTCAGGGTTTCTCTTCCCTATGTGCATGATCTTGCACTTCTTTGCATTAAACCCCAGTTGCCACTCTTCCGACCATTTTGCTAGTTTATCCAGATCTCTTTCCATTCTGCCCACCCCATCTGGATCTACACTGTTGCAGATCTTGGTGTCATCTGCAAACAGACAAACCTTAACCTCCAGTCCATCTGCAATGTCACTGATGAAGATATTGAAGAGGACTGGCCCCAGGACTGATCCCTGAGGTACCCCACTTGTGACTTGCATGTCTTCTGACTGTATACCATTTACCACCATTCTCTGTTTTCTGCCGTCAACCAGTTTGCCACCCAGCTGACCAACTTCTGACCCACCCAGAGCCTGCCCAGCTTATTAATCAATCTTCTATGTGGAAGAGTGTCCAAAACTTTGCTGAAGTCAAGGTAGGTGACATCAACTGCTCCCCCTTGGTCCACCACTCTGGTTATCTAGTCAAAGAAATCTATGAGATTAGTTTGACAGGACCTTCCTTTTGTAAACCCATGCTGTCTTGGGTCCTGTGCCCCTATGGATTCCAGGTGCTGCACTATCCTTTCCTTAAGGAGTGCCTCCATACTCTTGCCCACTACTGAGGTAAGACTGACTGGTCTGTAGTTCCCTGCCTCCTTCCTGCTACCACTCTTGTGGAGCGGGATCACATGAGCCCTTCCCCAGTCTTCTGGGACCTCTCCTGTGCTCAGAGACTCACTAAACAGTTCTGCTTATGGCTCTGCTAGTTCTACCCTTAGCCCCTTAAGTACCCTGGGACGTATGCCATCAGGTCCCATTGCCTTGTCCACCCTGAGCTGAGCAAGCTCTTGCAGGACCCTTTCTTTTGTGAAGGAGTAGTGCTCACCTCCTCCTCCCCTCCCCTGTGTCCATGGTGCTAAGCTGTGGGCCCTGCCCCTACCTTCTCTTCAGTAAATACTGAGCAAAAGTATCTATTTAGGATAGATGCTTTTACAGGGTCCTCCTCCTCACATGCCCCCTTTTCTCCTTTGAGCTATATTAGCAGAGCACCAATCATGCAAGAGCCAAGGGCAACAAAATACTGTCCAATACAGCACACTCAAAATTATCTAAAATAATCAAGAGAAATAGTGATTTTTCAACAGCACAGGGAGTGTCTGAAGAGAGTCAATGGAACAACCCACCGATCTGGCCTCAGAAGTGTTCCCTTTGGAAGTTCCCAGCAAGCAGAATGCATTGCAGCCAAAAATACCCAGCATGATGACCTCCCCCACACACACACACCGCCAATACACCTCTTAACCTCTTGCTTCATAAATCAGGGACAGGGCTTAAAAAAAATCAAGGACAAAGACCCTGAATCGGGACACGTCGTCTTAAAAATTGGTAATATTCACCAAGAAAGCTTTAAGAACAAGGGGTCTAGTGTAAGATGTGTTTTCTGAATAACACCAAGTCTGCAACTTAATGTTTGACATTAACTTGTGCTTAATACAGTCTCCACTGTGTTCAGTCACAAAAACAAACAACTTTTACAAGGGACAGAGAAAAATTCTGAGGGAAGATCAGGGATATCCCTGAAAAATCAGAGGGACCGTTAAGACGAGGTATGCCACCCCACCCCCATTTCAGCAGAGACATTTATTAAAATGATCATGGACAACACAGACTGGAAAGGCTGCACAGAGCATGGCCAGGAAACAACCATACACCAGCTCCCCCAATTCAGCAGAGACAGTAATAAATATAACAGACTGAAAAGGCTGCAGGGCAGGGCCAAAAGAAACAGTTATTACAATATTTTCCCTAGCACAGCAGTGCATTAATTGACAGAACAAGCTGAATAAGTGTTCTGGCAAAAAACATCATCACAGGCCAGATTAGAAGCAGCACTTAGTCACTCAGGCAACACAGATGAGGCAGCAATTTGTTAACGTTTTTTTTTTTCCTAACAGCTGACCCCTCCCCCACCCTTGTCTATAATTCAGGCTCATGAAAGTCTGCAGAGACGTCATACTGGTTATTTTGCTTTAAAACTCCTCCTCCCCTGCAGACAGTTAACAGCTGAGCATTTTTTTTTTTTTTTTTTACACAGCTCCAAATTGTAAGTTGCTCGTGCAAATGCAGAAGACATCTATCCAACTGCTCCCCTTCCTGCCACAACACTGCATGTCAAACCTCAGCTATGGGCTCTGGGGCACACTCTGACTACAGTATGTACAGACACCGAATAATTTTATTTATTTAACCCAGTGCACACATACCTTTAGTAGGGCAGCAGAAATCAGTTGTTGAGGATGTCGAGGTTTGGTGGAAACCCAACTGGAATGTCAGTGCTGTGCTCCGTGACTGCTGGCTCACTGCGCGATTCAGAATTATGCCGGAATGCTGGGTGCCCGAGTCAGTTGTCGGCTGTTTCTCTTAACACCAACCATGGCCTGAAATCTCCCGTGGCAGCTTCACCAATTGATAGCAAGGGGAAAGGCAGAACCAGAGTTGTTCTCTTCTCACTCCTGATGCTACCGCTCCCGACTTGACAGCTTTAGCGAATGTCACAGGGCAGCCCTCCCTCCATTTTCCTTTGCTCCCGACCGGACTTCCACAGCCTCGGTCACAAAACAGCAGCTTCACCCGGTGACAGCACAGCAGAACCCGATCTTCCGGTGGCTCCGACTCTCTCTCTCTCTCTCTGTGGGTTGTGTTGTTGATGCAGGGTAGATCTTCCATCTTGGGTCACCCTTCAGGAATTTTAGGTATTTTTGCCATGCTGACATTTCCGCATTTAAATCCGCGGCACTAATTAGGCACGCCCCTGCCCTGACGTTGTGGCCATCAGGAGCTTGGCAGAGCTGAAGAACCTGATTCAGCTCTTCACCCTCTGCAGCAACCCCCCTCCCCCTCCACACTGAAAACAAACAGAAAGCATGCCAACTAAACAAAGGAGATGCGCGGCCACACTTATTTCAGCTTTCATATTTCAGGCGCCCACGGGCACTCTCTGAGGACAGTTTCACCCGTCCTACCTGAAATCTACCCGCATTTGAGGCGGGTGCCAATTTCTACCCTGGTCTGGGATAAGTTAATCAGGGCAGACAGCATCAGTGACATGGAGCAATTAAGAGGGCCATTCTCGAGGCATCTAAGTTATGCATAAGAATGGTAACCAAAAGAAACAGGTACAAGAGACCAATATGATTCTCGGAAAGGGTCAGGAAAGCAGTGATGGCCAAAAAGAGATGGACACAGAAGGTGGGCCCCTGAACACCGCTGTAACAAATGAAATTACAGAATTTATTGAAAATCACACAGGACAGCACTGCACACAAGAGCCGTAGAGCTTCGGGTCTAGTATGACCGTTCATAAGGGAGTAGGGCCAGCTCCAGCAAAGGCTCTCAGTTTATACAACAATTAATCAGCATACATAAATATTCTAACCATGTATAAGGGCCAAAAAAAAGCCTTCACCAGGTACAAGAAAATGCAGGGGGAGGAAGAATGGATAGAATATCAACCGAGAACTAAGAAGTAAAGAGGAAGGTTACGGAGGCAATAGCAGACACTGAGATGCATATTGCGGATGAGGTTAAGGGCAGGGAAAAGCAGTTCTTCAGACATACAAGGAAGAAAAAGAAAGGAGGGGGAACTTTTAGGCTATCTGAGGGAAACAGGGTAAAAGAGGAGAATGTGCAAAAGTCATCCATCCTTAATGACTACTTTTGCCGTCTTCACAAGGAAAGACAGCAGGCCCCTGCCAAAGAGTGGCATCAAGGCAGCCATAAAGAGAGTCCTAGAGATGAGGCAGTCAGTATTTACCAGGGAAAGGGTTCAAAAATGGCAGTCAGTCCTAAAGATAGTAAGACCCTTGGGCCTGATGGGATGCATCCAGGGATACTCAAGGAACTGTCTGTGGTACTGGCAGAACCCCTGGTAGGGCTATTCAACAGCTCACTACATATAGGATTAGTTCCAAAAGACTGGAGGGTAGAGGACATACTTCTACTCCATAAATGTGGGGACAAAGAATAAGCAGGGAAATACAGACTTACCTCTGCTGTGGGAAAACTGATAAACCTGATAGTTTTCTTAGACTGGGTGACGAGAGTATTAGATAAGGGCCACGCCATGGATTTTCTCTACTTCGACTTCAGCAAGGCTTTTAACTCCTTGCCAAACAGAAGACTGCTGAAGATGATGGAGAATCTAACTGTGGCAAAGGACACAGCAGATGGGTAGGAAATTGGTCGAAGGAGAGGCAGCAGAGGGTTGTGATTTATGGTGTCAAATCAGAAGAGAGGGAGGTCACGAGTGGGGTACCAATGAAATCCAACCGGGGTCCTATCCTCTTTAATATGTTCATCAGTGACATTAGGTCCCAGGGTTTGACAGGGAACTAAGGGCAGACTAGAGGAACCATTGGATTTTTTCTGCCATCATCGTCTATGTCTGTGTTTCTATGCCATGTTGCACTGGGACAACTTAATGTTGCTAATAAACTCCCAGGTCCCTTTCTTCGCAGTCTCACCCCCATTTCAGAAGTCAGTTCTGTGGATCTTTTTTAAAGGTATCTTCACAGAGGCATAATAAATTGGACTGTAACCAGTCATATCAGGACCTCACAGGCTTTTGTATGACACAGCCACCTACATGAATGTTGTCAGTGCACATCACTGCCTATATAAAGTGAGCAAGCCCTGACCACTTCAATTCTTTTTCTCCCACCACAGAGAGAGTGAATGACTGACCAGTGGAAGCTGTTTTTCCACTGTCATATTTTCACTTGACTGCATTTATTTCTCTTTGGTAGCTACTTATTTGGAAATCACCGATGGGCGATGTATATTGTCACTAAGGCATTTTTTTGCCATTGTTGCTGTGAAAAGCGGATTCATCATGAGGATACACGTGAGATGTGTGCTACTTGGGCCCATCTCACAGCTTGAAAAACTGCACAATTTGCCAGGATTTCAACCAGGCAAGATGGAGACAAAGGAGTAACGTTTTGGACAGTTTTTCAGAAAAAATGGACAAGATTGCTGCAGTGCCTGCCAGGTCGTCGAATCCAACACTGACCCTAGAAGAACTGAAATCAATGATGCAAAAGTGGGGGGAACGCTATACCACCATATAAACCGATGCAACTATTGTCGAGGAGGACTGTTCCCAGTCGCAGTCTTAATGGGAGTCACAGCTTGTCAGGGATTAATCATTTGATGTCACTTGCCATCAGCCAGCGATCCAGATCCCTGCTCTCTAAAGAGGATGGTAAACCAAGGATTCAGCCAGTATGCTGCTGAAACAGGCAGGTTCGGCATCTGCAAGGCCAGAACCCCAACTTGTAAAAAGCTTGGATCAGATAGCCAAGGTAGTGCCACCTCCCATGAGCACCTCTGGAACTGTATCATGGATCAGTCCTGCCAAAGGCAGTAACTAAAGCAGTCTTGTTGCCAGCTTCGGAGTTTCCAGGTGCAGTATTAGCAGAATTCTGTGACATGATAAGGAGATTACAGATTACTCTGCCGCAACTGACAGTGCAGGTCACTCCTCAGATGCTGTCTCCAGCATTGTTGACTGGCCCTGCTGTACTTCTTCAGGCTACTCCTTTAAGGTCCTTGACTCCTATGACTCCTCCCCAACAGGAAGGAAAGGATGAAGAATACAACCCTGACCTCATGGTTGAGGAGGAGGATCACTATCTTCTCCACTCGCTAGGGCAGAAAGATTAGGCTGGCTCCACTGGGTTCTTAAGGGTTGAAGATAGTCCAGATGCAGAAAAGCCAGTCAGTGTCATTTATGTAGACTTTCAGAAAGCATCTGATATTGTGCCACATTAAGAACTACTGTACAAACATACGAACATGGGTTTCAGTTCCCATCTAGTTAAATGGGCCCATTCCTGGTTACAACATAGAACTCAAAGGGTTAGAATCTCTGGCCTTGTGCCATCTGAGAAGGAGGTGACAAGTGGGGTGCCCTAGGGGTCGGTCCTAGGCTTCCTCTTTAATTTTTTTATTTATGATTTGCACTTCGAGTTTGCAAATAAAGTTTCAAAATTCACTGACGATACTAAAACCTGCAGCAAAGCAGATACTGAGGAAAAATATTTATTTGTTAATGAAAGACCTGAAGAGGACTGAATATTGGATTACAGTGAATATGATGGAACTAAACCTGGAGAAGTGTGCAGAGCTCCATGTAGGATGAAATAATCCTAGGGGACCATATATACTTATGCAGGCCCAATTACCAGCAGTCAATAATGAAAGGGATTTAGGTATCCTGACGGATGCCTCTACGGATATGCATGCTCACATAAGAAAATCCACACAGACAGCTAATAAATTTATTAACATTATTCAGAAAACTTTTATTACAAGGGACGAACAGAGTATCACGAACCTGTTTAATGCGTATGTAAGACCACACATTGACTATGCTTCACCATTCTGGGCACCCTACAAAAAGCAGGACATAAACCTACTGGAGACTGTTTAGAGGCAGGCCATGAAAATGATATCGGGTTAAATAATAGGTCCTATGACTCAAGACTAACGCTAATGACTACTGAACAAATGAGAATAAGAGAGACCTATCTGCAATTCTTTCAGATATTAAATGACCAGGTCCTGTCCATTTGTGGACTTTCACCTCATCCTCGACCCAAGGAACTCAGATGCCACAATAGGCAACTGGAGGTTCCAAAGGTTAATATGGTAAGAAGGAGTAATTATTTTACCATCAGGGTCACCAGACTATGTAACGGACTCCCCTAACGCTTACTTTATATCACTGACTTTCAAAAATTTAAAAGAAAACTGGACACATACATTGGATTTTAAATAGCTACACAGTGTGGGAGACAGACTTGATGGACTTACGTCTCCTTCTGTCTACAATTACCAAGTTACAGGCCCCAATTTCCTTCTCAGGACCCTACTTTCCAAGCATTAATGTGTCTGATCCAGGAGACTTTGATCTTCTTGGAGAAAGAAGATTAATCAAAAAAAAGTAATTTTTTTTTGGTAGTAGGAATTGCTTCTTCAGTGGTCCCACTTCTGATACAGATCTAGCTCCTAAAGATAAAAATGTTTATTTTACCCACCTGATTCACTTATAATCATGGCTACACATGACAGGTCTTGACCACCCTCCCGAAGATGAGTATCAGACCTCCCGATAAGGACTCCAGAAATCTGGACATTATGGGCAAGCACACTTCTCAATCAATCAATCAAACTTTATTTAATCAGGCAGTTACATCGTTGAGAAGGCTCTTTTTCAAGATGGTCCTGGACACAAGGACATATTCAATACAAGACATGAAATAAAAAGTCACAACAATTTAACATAGCTTAGGTAGTGAATACAGACATAGCCAAGACGCCTACTCTAAAACTATATAGGAAGAAGCGATGTACAGCCTCCTGGTATTACAGCTTGCCGGGTGCAGTGAAGGTGTAAATTTTTTTTGACCGAGTCCACCAAATGACCACGGAACATGTCCCAGATAAGAAGGCTTTTTCTGTTTAGTAGTGCACCTGGGCTTTTCCCCCAAACCTCAGTTATCCATTTATTTACAAGGACTTCGTCCATCCAGCCCTTAGGATATGCTTCCACAAGGACGTTAGGAGGCATCTTTTCCTTAGGAAGCGTTTTTCTTTTAAAAATAATCACTGGCTTTAATTTGGAGCCAGGAAGAATTCTAACAGCAGGAGCGAACAGGATTGGAGACCCTGTAAAAATTAAAATGAGGGGAAGGAGAGAGGGAAAAATATGACCTACTGAAGGAACCTCTCTCGAAGATCTAATCTTACGGTAAGTTCCTACGTAACTGTATTATCTTACTTTGAGAGGGTTCCTTCAGTAGGTCATCACAAGTAGGACTGAGTCCCAAGCAGTCCCTCTAAGGAGAGACGATGAGAAAATAGGGAGGGGGCAAAACAAAATCCACGGAAAAGACTGAGGTCCGAAAAGGACCCGGTCTAGGACAACAGACCCTGCAGGACAGCTAGGCCAAAGCCAGACCTTCACTTAGAAGCAATGTCCAAACTGTAATGCTTGGTAAAGGTATGGACAGAACTCCAAGTAGCGGCAGCACAAATATCTGCTGCAGAAACATTACGAAGGAAGGCTGCAGAAGTAGCCATGCCCCTAGTAGAATAACCCCTGATAACACCAGGGAGGGGTTTGTCATACTTTTGGTAACAGTATCTGATGCAGTTGCCCAACCATTTGGAAAGGCCCTACTTGGAAACCGGTTTGCCTCGAGTTCGAGATGCGAAGGAGACAAACAATTGGTCGCAAGAGCGAAAGTCCTTGGTTTGGTGTGTGTAACACCGGAGAATCCGGTGCACATCCATCGTATGGAGGAGTTCCTCACCCCTGTTAGCGGGAGCCAGATTACATACCGGAAGCTTTACTGATTGGTTCAGAGTAGCTTCCGACACCACCTTTGGAAGGAATCTCGGATGGGTTCTGAGAACCGCCCTGTCCCGGTGAAAAATAAGGTAAGGCTCCTTACAAACCAACGCATGAAGCTCTGAAATTCTTCGAGCTGAAGTGATGACAACCAGAAACAACGCCTTCCAAGATAGGAAGCATAGGTCACAGCTCATTGCTGGTTCGAAAGGAGGCAAGGTGAGCTTTTCCAGGACGAAATTCAGGTCCCATGGTGGTGTTGGGCTGCGGATGGGGGGTTTTAGATGGAGAATCCCTTTCAAAAAAGTCTTTGAGATATCCAAATGAGCCATGGGTTTACCATTCACCAGCTCATGGTACACCGAGATAGCTGAGAGGTGCACCTTCAGAGAGGACTAGGCTAGACCTGAGTCCGATAAGTGAAGGAGGTATTCCATGACTTGTGGGGCCAAGCAAGAAAATGGGTTCCAGCCCTTTGCGGTTGTCCAAATGGAAAACCGCTTCCACTTCAATGCACAAGTGGAATGGGTGGAAGGTTTTCTGGCTTCAACAAGGATCTGTGCCACTCTAGAGGATACCCCAAAGTGAGAGATGGCTACGTCTGCAGGAGCCATGCATGCAGATGCAGGGTCCTGAGCCCCAGATGAACCAGACGACCTTGATCCAGAGTAAGGAGGTCGTGTGTCAATGGAAGTGGAACCGGTGGTTCCCTGGATAGCTGCTGAAGCAGCAGGAACCAAATCTGTCTTGGTTAAAGAGGAGCGATGAGAATCATCTTGGCCTTCTCCATCTGTAGTTTGAGGAGGACCCTCTGCAGAATGGGAAATGGAGGGAAGACGTACAAAAATTTCCCTGTCCAGGATAGAGACGATGCATTGCTCTAGAAAGCACCTGTATCTGGTAACAAGCGAGCAAAACTTGGGAAGTTTTGAGCTGAATTGAGAGGTGAATAGGTCAAGTTCCGGCCGCCCCCAATTTTGGAAGATGGATTCTGCCACTTCCTGATGAAGTTCCCACTCGTGAGCAGGGGTCCTTGATCTGCTGAGACTGTCCGCCAGGATGTTTAGAACGCCCAGTATGTGCACGGCCACTAGGGACAAGTGATGCAGGACTGCCCAGTTCCACACCCTGGTCACTTCCCTGCAAAGAGGGTATGATTGGGTTCCTCCTTGTTTGTTGATGTACCAAACCACCGACATGTTGTCCGTTTGGATCAGCAGTGTTCCCTCGGGCAGCAGGGGTTGAAAGGCCTGTAAGGCATGCAGGACTGCCCTGAGCTCTAGAACACTGATGTGAAGAGAAAGCTCCAAGCCGGACCAAAGTCCCTAGGCTTGGTGATCCCCCAGATGCGCAACCCACCCCATGTTCGAGGCATCCGTGGTGAGAGTGGCTACAGGCACTGGTCTTCGAAACGGGAGACCAAAGGAAAGATTGTGTGGATTCATCCACCATAGAAGATCCTTCTGGACCACTGAGGAGGTGAGAACCGGATGGTCCAGATCGTCCAAAAACTGGTCCCCCATTGCACCCTCAGGAACTACTGAGTGATCCTCATGTGGAGCCTGGCTAGGGTGCAGTACAGATGGAAGCTGCCATGAGGCCTAACAGGCGAAGGACCTCCCTGGCTGGAATGGTCTGGCAAGACTTCACCTTGGTGGCCTGGTAGACCAGAGTCTCCACTCTGTCTGGAGGAAGGGAAAGCTCTGCACTGGACCGTGTTGAGGACCGCCCCAATAAACTGTAGTCTCTGGGTGGGAATGAGGTATGACTTGGGCACGTTGACAGTGATCCTAAGTCAACTGAACAGGTCCAGGGTAAATGACAGAGCCCCCAATAACGCATCCCTGGAAGGGGCTGCTAGTAGCCAATCGTCCAGGTAGGGAAACACTGCAATAGCCCTGCAGCGTAAAAACAGCGCCACCACCGCAAGGCATTTGGTAAAAACCCAAGGTGCCAAAGACAGCCAAAGGGGAGTGCTCGGAACTGGAAGTGCTCCCCCCCGGAACATGAACCGCAGGAACCGATGATGGTTGGGGAAAATAGGGATATGTAGGTAGGCATCCTGCATATCCAGGGTGCAGAGCCAGTAATTCTCCAACAGTAGTGGCAGAAGGCTCTGTAGTGTCAGCATGCGAAACTTCTTGTACTCGACAAAATGATTCAGCTGACTGAGATATAGAATGGGTCAGAAATCCCCGTTCTTTTTCGGAACCAGGAAAAAAATGGGAGTAGAAGCCTTTCCCTGTTTGCCCCTGGAGGGACTCGCTCAATCGTTTGTTTTAGCAACTCCGAATTTATTTCCTCTTGGACGAAGAAAGCCTGGTCCCGAGAGTATGAGGACTTCACTGGAGGGTTTCCCGGAGGAATTTCCAGAAACTCTATAGTGTGACCTGAGGCCACTATTTGCAGGACCCACTTGTCAAAGGCAATCGCCCTCCACTCCTGCATGTGGGCGAGCCTCCCCCACCTGCTCCTTGTTGAGAGGCTGAGGAGGCAGTGGGGCCGGGGAGTCATGAAATGGCGGGTCTGTCAGGGGGAGGACCCCCCTGACTGATGCAGATTCTTGGAGGCAAGGGGGATAACAGTACCCGTGGCATTCCGCTTGCCTTGGCGATGTGCCTTAGTGGATCTTCCCTGCCGCCAGGTCCTCTTCCAAAAGGGATGCTGCTGTCTACGTTGAGGAGCACCCGATTGGTACATCCACTGAACAGATCTAAGGGCAACACCCTTGTCCTGTAATTCTGTAATTATGTCTTTAGTGTCGCCTCCGAAAAGTACCAAGCCCCAGAAAGGAGCATCCTGAATCACCGACTGAACCTAGTTAGTGAGGCCAGAGAAGCGAAGCCAGGAGTGCCATCTCAGGGCCACGGCAGTTGCCGAGGTACAGGCCATGGAATCGACCAAATCATAAGTGGCCCGTAAAGCATGCCTACAAGAAATCTTGGAGAGGCAAAGGTCCTTGGCGAGTTCCTCCTTGAGAGGTGAAGGATCCATAGACTGGATCTTAGCCTCCAACCTGGCCATGGTCGCTTTTTGGTGGGACACCATATGAGCCACGTAATTGAGGAAGTGGAGTGCACACGTGGTCTAAGAATAGACTTTTTTGCCAAACTGGTCCATCTGCCTCGACTCCTTATCTAGAGGAGTAGTGCTTAAGTGCTTGGGCGTAGCGGAGCGATCATGAGCCGCTGAAATGACCATGGAGTCTGCCTTCGAATGGGTCTTCAATAAAGGAGCATCCTTAGGCGCCCGGTAAAGCCTGTCCGCCCACTTGGGGACAGCCGGGATAGAGTGAGGCATCTGCCAGACAGTGGTGGTGAGGTCTTGGTGGGGGGCCATCCACAGAGAAACTGGGACTGGAGACAGGGACTCCAAATCGAGGTGCTCCACGAGACACTGTCTCATTGGGTCCTGTTCCTCCGACTCCCAATTAAAATAATCTCTAAGGGCCCTCAAGAGATCCGAGAAGGAAGGATCCTCAGGTGGCAATTTCGGTGAGGTCTTGCCTCTTGGCTTGGGTTCCTCTACGATTTCCTCCTCCGAAGAGTCCTCTCTCCCATCAGAACTATCATCGGCCTCCTCCACTGGACGACGTTCAAAGCCAGAGAGGGGAACGTCCAGTTGAGTTTCCCCCGAGAGGTGGACAATCGGACCCGAACTGCTCAGGGAAGGGGACCTATGAAGCGGCGGAGGTGGGAGTCTTGCTTCTAAGTCCAAAACCAACTCCGACCTTGCTCCCTGCCACCAAGACTGTAAAAAAGACTTGAAATCGGGTGTAGCCAGAGGGGGAGGAGGAGGAGGTGGAGGAGGAACAGCAACTGGCGGAGGGTAGTACCCATGCAGACCCATGTAATGGGTATATGGATGATAACCCTGATAAAACTGTCCCATTGGACTCCATCCAGGAGTGGGAACCTCCGGGTAAGGATCTCCAGGATACCCGTGTGGGTAATGGGGGACAGTGAGGGGACAGTTATAGTACCCCGTCGTCAGCCCTGACGTCGGGGGAACCCACGTCGGACCCGCTGTAGTATATATTAAATTAGGGTACGGCGTAGGAACAGTCCATGTTATAGGGACTGATGTTGGCACCGGCACCACCCAATCCGGCGCAAGAAAAGGATCCGGCGTCGGCACCGGACGAAGGGTCTCAGTGGTAGGAGTCGGGTCCGGCGTCGGGACTACTGTGGTAACGGGCGGCGTTGGGAGTCGCCAGCGGTTCTGGCCTCGGAACTGTAGTGACTGGCGGCGCTGGAAGCACCCGCAGTCCATCCTCGGGCTGAGGAGGGGCCTCCAAGGAAAGGCCGTCTGGCCGAGGAGGAGCCTCCTGACCCTGGTCCCCAGCAGGGGAGCGCGGGGAAGAACCCCCAAAATCAGCTGGTTCCCAGCGACCCCATCCGCCTCGCCGGACGTGTCCAAAGTAGAAAGAGGACACGGGCGAGGGAATAACAGGAGGGAGTGGGGCTGTCTCCTTCGTCCCGGCTTGACGCCGGGTTAGAAGCCAGAAGGCCCCAACGGGGGAACCGAGCCCGTGCGGTCATCGGGGACGACCGACTTAGCAGGTGTGGTCGGGCTGTCAGGGAGAGAACCCCCGGCCGACTTATTGATTGAGGCCAGGCGACTGCCCCCAGCTGGGGGAGTTGACTTAACGGCCACCGGGCGGTCTCTGGAGGAGCCGGAGGCCGACTTACCAGCTAGTGTAGCGCAGTCACTGGAGGAGCCGGTGGCAGACTTATCTGCATGAAGTTTCTCCTTACCTGGGTGCTTCGACGGTAGCTGGGCCTTGCTGGTAGAGGGCCTGACGTCGTCCGTGGAGCGAGCCTGCTCCCTCGTCTTCTCCTTGTGATTTTTTGGGGAAGATTTGTTGGACGAGTTCCTAAGCTTGCCCATCTTCTTCTCGAGCGAAAGTAGACGGGCCTTGAGAAGATGGGCTTCCAATGCCTGCTGTCTCCGCTTTCTGGTAGCCTGATTGAAGGACTGACAGTCGGGGCAGGAGGAGACTGGATGGTCTGAGCCTAGGCAGATGACGCACTTGGAATGCCAGTCTTTGTGCAGTATCTGAGTGCCACACTTGGAGCACTTTTTCTTCGGAGAAGACATGAACTATTTAAACTAAAAGATGAAATAGCGAGTTTTAGGAAAAACGCGAGAAAAAATACTTTCCGATGGACACTGAATGGATTCTGTGAAATGACTAGCACGAGGCAATGGCGGGAAAGAACTAGAGGGCGGGCGTGGGGACCGCCCACTATATACCGTCACGCTGACGTCAGTTGGGCAGTCCTCCCATCAGGGATTACTAGAAAAGTCTGCCGTGCAGCCCGACGTCAGTCCAACCTGTGATGACCTACTGAAGAAACCCTCTCGAAGTAAGATCATACAAAACCGTAAATACAAGATATAAGGACACATATAAATGCATTTTACAATAATAAAACAATCTGGTAAACATCTAGAACAATATTAGCTAAGTTAGGTGCAGCAGCACTTAATTTGTAAATTAGTAAAATCAATAAAACATTGTGAAAGATGGGGATTTTACATTTACAAAGCAGAACCCTGATGGCAAACTATTCCACAACTGGGGAACCATATAACTAAAATAATACTTTGATCTTTCATTAGTTGATAAAGGAACAACTAACTCTCTATTCACTGCTTTCCTCAAAATCGGATTTAAGTCCCTAACTATTAATCTTTCTGAAAGGAAATTTAGAATTTCACCCTGAACACTCTTATATGCAAAAACCACCTTGTGAAATCGTCTCCTATCAACCAGAGAAAGCCAGCCCAATTTTGCATACATTAAACAATGATGGATATCTCTAGGACACTGGAGGATTAGCCTTGCTAACCTATTATATATAACCTTCAGCTTTTGTAGTTTAACCAGACTAGCATAATCATAGAGAACGTCACTGAAATCAATCAGCGAAAAAACCTGAGTTTCAATTTTTTTTAACAAACTTCTCCCTAAACAGTTTATATTTCTATATAGCAACCCCACTCTTTTACCCAAATCCCAATAAGTTTAACAACATGGGTGTTACCAGTTGCCGAGGTTTCTATCCAGTATCCTAAATATTTATACTGAGAGACCTGCTCAAGTCTGGCTCCTGAATCCATAATAACCAAATCCAAGCATTTCTTTAATTTTGGTGCAGACCCCATTGCCATATACTTTGTTTTAGTAATGTTAATTTTTAGTTTAGATTTTACAAAATAGTTCTGCATGGTATCAAAACTTAATTGTAAATTAACCTCACTCTCTCGAATAGTATGAACAAAAGTATATATAAATTGTATTGTCGGCATACAAATGGTATGCCGATCAATTAACTACATCTCCAAATGTAGTTAAATATAACAGAAATAGCAAGGGGCCTAACACTGAGCTCTGTGGTACCCCTTGAACAACGGGAAGTGGGTCAGAAGTTACATGATTTACAGTTGTTAACTGGGATCTCCCTCCCAGATATAATGCGAACCATTTCATGGCAGATAAGGATAATCCAATATCCCTCAACCTAGACAACAGTATTTGATGGTCAACCGTGTCAAAGGCCTTGGAGAGATCAACAAAGATGGCACCAGTTAACTGGTCCTTTTCCATTGCTTTGTTGATGTCATCCAAGACCCTCGACACGGAGACCACTGTTCCATGGGACTTACGAAATCCAGACTGATATCTATCGCACAAGTTGTTCTGCGATAGATAATCCATTAGTTGGGCTGCTAACAGCCTCTCAAACAGTTTAGAAACCTGAGATAATAAAGAAACTGGGCAATAATTTGTTAGCTGGTCAGGGCTGCCACCTTTAAATATTGGGACAACCCTGGCCAGCTTTCAAGCCCCAGGTATAACTCCCTCTCCAACAGACCAATTAAATAAAAATGTAAGTGGGGCAGCAATCTGTAAAGCTAAGATCTTTCAGAGAAAAGGGGTCAGGCCATCAAGGTCACCACCCTTATTGGCTTTGAGACCTAAAAGTAGGTCTAAGACCTCATATTCTTCTATTTTCTTAAATGAAAAATAATTACTTCTATAATACTCAAAATCAAAATCCATCACATAGTTAGTATCACTGCCAGTATCCTCGAAGAAATTTCCTGCTTGCACAAAATAATTACTGAAGACATCAGCGAGAGACCCAGTCCCATCCTGAATAGGAATCACAATATTGTGTGTAGCCTCCCTAGTCTGTCCATTTAGATCTTTAACAATTTTCCAGAAGGCACCTGGGTCTCCCGCAGATGCCTCCAACTTAGTACTACAGAACTTCCTCTTGGTTTCTCTTACTGCTTCAACATAAATGCTTTTCTGTCTTCTATAACAATCTCAGTCAAATGTATTGTTAGTAAGATGAGTCCGCTCCCATGCCTGCTTCTTCTGGCGTTTAAGTTTCCTTAGAGCAGGAGAAAACCAAGGGGCAGAGCACTGTTTTTCTTCGTTTTTAGTGGCAAATGATAATCTGATACCCATCAGTTCAGACAGGGAATAGTCCCAAGCTGTCTCAATATCTGGAATAAGGAGAAGTCTGTCCCAGTCCAAATTATCTAAGTCCCTTGCAAACGATAAAAAATCAAAATGTTTTATACCCCTGAAAAGACATAAACCTAGGTTGTGTTGGAATTTGACACTTCCTTCTTATACAATAGATTGTGTTATGATCACTATTCAAATGTTCCAATTGCCCCACAGTATAATTATGATAGGCATTTGTCAAAATCAAGTCCAATAAGATTGAATCATTGGAGTTAGACCATAGCCTGTTGTTCATCATTTGAGGAAGGCCGGAGCTGGACCTCTCTGAATCCCAGCACAAAGCAGAACTACAAGTCTTCTGCTCGCTCACTCCTAGGTGTGGAATTGTTTGGCAGAACATACCCCTATTGGAAGAGGATATGTATTTATTTATTGAAATGTTTCACCAGGAAGGCACACTGAACAACAAGTTGCTTGTCTCACGGTGCGACCTGGGGGGAGGGGGTACAATGAGGATGGAAACAGAGATTCACACAATTTAACAGAAAACAGTTACATTTAGTAACAAAAATTAAGCAGTAGTGCACAGATACATACAATTTTACAGGGACCGATTAATTGTGTTTTGTAAACAGCAGGTAGACAGCATTGTTATACAATTGGAGTGCAGAGGGGAGGGAATGAAGGGGTGAGGATAACAGGCGTTAGGACTGATGAAATATATACAGTACAACAGCTAAGAGACCAGACTTGAAACAAGTAGTGCAGGCAGGATCATGAGGCACAGTACATCTGAATGCAATATAGTTTCAGAGTTAATACTCAGAGACAAAAATAAGTGTGAGGGAAGGGGGAAGATGGGCAAGTGCTTTATTTTGACGAGTTCGCACGTGGAGGAGGTTAACCCATTCACCCTACACTTTGTCTTTCCTTCTCTTTCTCTTATTCAGAGACTTCTGACCAAGCTCAGGCAGGAACCAGCCAAAATAATCAGTGGTGCCCTTGTGGCCTAGACAAATCTGGTCTTCACTACTGTGAGAGCTGGCAGAAGAAGCTGTTTCCACTGCCCCTCCAGCTGGACCTTCTGTTTCTGAGCAATGGCATGCTGATGCATAAGGACTTCCAGTCCCTGTGGCTCCATGCCCGGTTGCTGAGGAAGTAGAGGTCTCTAGATTCAGAGCCGCAACCAAGTTCAAGACTGCTCTGCTTGCTGCTAGGAAACTTTCCACCAGGCACACCTACCCCCTTGAAGTGGAAGTGTTTAACGGTGTTGTGCCAAGAATCCCTGGACCCCTTCACTCGCCTTCTGCAGAGGTTTCTGGACTATCTTCTGACTCAGTCAGGAGTGCAGTACTCCTCTGTGAAAGTTCATGTCATCCATTTTGGATTTTCATGCCCCTATCACAAACAAGACTGACAGCTGGATATGGTCCACAGGTTCCAGAATGGCCTGTTGCATGTGGCCCCTTAAATCCACAAGCCGGTAAAGGGTTCGGGACCAGAATCTTGTGCTCGAATCACTCACAAACCCCTCTTTCAAGCCTACATCTTCTAATGGCATGAAGTACTTATCCTGCAAGACTTTATTCAGTGTGATCTAGAAGTCAAAGAACCCGTCCTCAGCTCAAAAGCACTGAGGTAAGGGTTATCCAGAAGGGGCATTGGCAAACAAGTCAGGTTTCAAAGAAATACAAAATTACACATACCCAATAATACAAAGCATCATGGGAAGTATCTACAAATCACCATGTAAAATTTAAACTGGTTCTGCTTTAAGCAGGAGTACAGAATATGGTGCAAAATGGCCTCTCGTACAATCTATAAAAAATGAGAAGAGAAGTTCTGCTGTCTGCCCTTGTAGACTGTGAGAGCGCAGGGGTCAGCCTTAACTTTTCTTTGCACTAGCCAGCAGGACAAGTTAATTCAAAATTGCACTAACCCGCAGATGGTTGCATTAACCCACAACTGTAATGGTAAATTATGATCACTTATACAGGAAAAAATGCAAGCCAAGAAAATACTCAGATTATTGCACATTTATCCTGCTCCCACATTGCTTCCATGTTCCATCCCTAGCAAAAAAAAAAAAAAAGACTGCACTGCCATCACACACTGTGTGTCCCCACATTTTTTTATACCATGGTCTCCTCTCTTCCTCTTTCTGCACCCCCTGGACCAGAGGATAACACTGCAGCAAATGTTCAGTCAAGCAGTCCTAGCTCTGCACACACAATAGCTGGCATAATCATGCACCTAACCATACTCTCACCACCACCAACAGGGCAATGAACAGAGTCTGGCACAGAAAAAGACTCTCAGCACCCACCCTGTGATCAGCTGGAGCATGGCACCTCTGGAAGTTTTTATACAGTGTCAAGTGAGCCAGGAGCACATCTAGGATTTCTTTGGGGAGTTGGCTACACAAACCTAAGGTGCTTGGGAAACAGAAAACTTTGAAATTTTTTTTTAAGTATTAATTTTAACATGCTATGCCCCAACAGTAAAGTACAGTTACGTAAGAACTTACTGTAACAGTAGATCTTTGAGAGGGCTCTTGCAGTAGGTATTCACATATAGGACTAAGCCGCCAGACATCAGGACCCCATGGAAAAATTTCTAGATAGCAGTCTCTGGCGGGGGACTGCCCCCACATCAGGTGACCGGCGTCAGCCAGTATCAGTATAAAGGGGCGGTCCCCCACGCCCGCCTTCCAGTTCTTTCCCGCCAGAGGAGGCATGACAAGAGAGAAGAGGATACGCCCCCATAGAAGAAAAAGAAGAAACTCAGGGGGACAGAGGGAGGGAAGGCAATACCTACTACAAGAACCTCTCTCGAAGAGCTACTGTTACGGTAAGTTCTTACGTAACTGTACTATCTTACTTCGAGAGGGCTCTTGCAGTAGGTATTCACATACAGGACTGAGTCCCAAGCAGTCTGGAACAAAACAGAATACGGGAGGAGTTGTCGGCATCCACAAATGACTGAAAAAAAGGGCTGAGCAGAGATCAAGAAAGGAGTCCCTGCAGAACAGCCAACCTGAAGCCTGCTCTGCGGCGAGAGGCAATGTACAAACTGTAATGTTTTGTGAATGTATGGACAGAAGTCCAAGCTGCAGCTGCACAGATTTCTGCCGCTGACACATTCCTGAAACAAGCAGCAAAGGCAGCTACCCCTCTAGTGCAGTGACCTCTGACTTGCCCCGGCAGGGTTTTGTGATACTTGTAGTAACAGAAAGTGATGCAATTCATTAACCACTTAGAAAGGCATTGCTTGGAAACAGCACTGCCTTCTCTATTGTGAGCGAAGGAAACCAAAAGCTGATCCATTTTTCTGAGATCCTTAGTCCTATTCATGTAGTATCGCAGGATTCTGTGTACATCCAGCATATGCAGAAGGTACTCTCCATGACTGGAGTGCCCCGTGAAAAAGGTCGGGAGCTCAATGGATTGCTTCAGCATGGATTCAGCCACCACTTTTGGAAGAAACTTAGGGTTAGTGCATATGGCCACCCGTTCCTTGTGAAAGATCAAGTACAGGATCTTACACATCAGGGCCTGAAGCTCAGAAATCCTCCAAGCAGAGGTGATGGCCATGAGAAAAAGTGTCTTCCAACAGAGGAATTTCAATTCCGCATTCACTGCTGGTTCAAAAAAAGGCAGCGTGAGCTTTTTTAGAATAAAGTTCAAGCCCCAAGTAGGGTCAGAATTACGGATAGGGGGTCTCAAATAGAGAACCCCCTTTAAGGAAGGTCTTGGAGACTTCCAGTTGAGCAAAAGCCCCGTCTCCGAAGGGAATGTGGTAGGCCGAAACAGCTGCCATATGTACCTTCAAAGAGGAGTAGCTAAGGCCCAGATCGTAGAGATGCCTCAAGTAATCCAGGACTTTATTAGTCAGGTAGGAGAAAGGTTCTAACTCCTTAGAACCAGCCCAAATGTAGAATCGCTTCCACTTCATAGCGTATGTGGATCTGGTGGAAGGCTTCCTGGCCTCCAACAAAATATCCGCTACTAAAGGCAAGACTCCAAAGCATGCCTTGGCTACGTCTGTAGGAAGCACGCATGATGATGAAGTGATTTGAGTCCTGGATGGACCAGGGCCCCCTGATCCTGGGTCAGCAAATGCTGTGACAGAGGAAGAGGAAGAGGAGATTCCTCGGAAAACTTTTTGCAGATGAGAGAACCAAACTTGCCTCAGCCAGAAGGGAGCGATGAGAATCATTTACGCCCCTTCTGCCCAAAACTTGTTCAGCACCCTCGAAATCAAAGGAATGGAAAGGAAGGCACAGATGAATCTGCCCTTCCAACAGAGAAACTATGCACATGTTATGTGAATGAATCCGAAGATGATCGAGGAGAATGAAGGGAAGGAGAGCCTGTAGGGCGCCAAAGAACTGCCCTCCGCTTGAGAACATTGATGTGTAATTTCTGCTCGAAGGGAGACCAGCTGCCCAGAGTCCTGTGAGACCCTAGGTGGGCACCCCAGCCTGCACCTGACGCGTCCATCCTCAGAGTCTGGGTGGGAGGATTGATGCAGAACAGGACCACCAGGTTGGGTTTCTCCTGAACCGTCCACTACTGCAAGTCCCTGATCATCAGGTCCGACACTAGGACCTCATGGTCCAGGTTGTCCTGAGATTGGTCCCATTGAGACCGAAGAGTCCATTAGGAGACTCTCACATGGAGCCACGCTAGAGGGACACTCGGAATGGCGGCCGCCATGAGCCTGAGAAAACGAAGGATCTTCCTGGCTCCAACCTGTCAGAGGCCGAACAAGAGGCGAGCCTGGTTGAAAAGCATTTTGACTCTGTCCGGGGGCAGAAAAGCCTTGCCTAGGGTCGTATCCAACACTGCCCCTATAAACTGCAGCCATTGGCAAGGGACAAGATGGGACTTGGCCTGGCTGACTGTGATACCCAGGCTGGAGAAGACTTGTAGGGTAAGCGAAAGGGAGTGTAAGAGTTCCTCCCTAGACGGAGCTGCCAGAAGCCAGTCGTCCAGGTAGGGGAAGACTTGTACTCCCTGGGTATGCAGGAAGGCCACCACTACCGCCAGGCATTTGGTAAACACTTTGGGAGCGGAGGAAAGGCCAAATGGGAGGGCCTTGAACCAGTAGGGTGCCCCCTGAAAACAAAACTGGAGTTATTTGCGGTGGGAAGTGCATATGGGTATATGGAGGTATGCATCCTGAGTGCATATCCAAAGCACATAGCCACTGTCCCAGCCGAAGCATAGGCAGAAGGCTCTGTAGAGAGAGAGCATTCTGAATTGCTTGTACTCCACATACTGGTTCAGGGAGCTGAGATCTAAGATGGATCTTAGGTCTCTGGTCTTCTTTGGTACTAGGGAGAAATGAGAATAGTAACCTGTCCCCTGAAGGGGGTAGGGGGACGGGTTCTGTTGCTGCCTTCAGAAGACAGCGAATCTCCTCTAGTACCACCGGAAGATGAAGAGGGGAGTATGAAGACTGAGGGGGAAGGTCTGCGAGGAGGTCTTTCGAAGAACTCTATTGAGTGCCCCCCTGAGACCAGCTGAAGCATCCATGCATCTGCCATTATCCTCTGCCAACCCAGCAGATGGGAGGAATATCTCCCCCCCCTCCAACAGTTCCTCTGGGACAGCCAGAGGGCGAGGCAGGGAGTCAGGAGGCAGAGGGCAGAGCAGCGGCTGGAGTTTCAGAAGCTTTCTTACTGGGGGGAGCTTTGGCTGCTGACGTGGCTCTACGTTTATTAGGGCATTTGGCCTGTGGTTGTTTTTGTTTTGGACTATTTTGGCACTGAAAAGAACGTTTATGCCCTTGAGAGGATTTGTACATAGTCAGGACAGACTTAAGTGCCAAACCCTTCTCCTGCAATTCGGTTATGATGTCCTTGACATCACCACCAAATAGCACAGATCCCCTGAAGGGAGCATCCTGAATAGCAGTCTGCACTTCAGGGACCAAACCTGATGCAAGGAGCCAGGCATGACGCTGTAAGCCTACGGCGAAAGCCGAGCTCCTACCTGCAGTGTCCACCGCATTGTATGTGGTACATAACATGTGCCTACAGGCCGAACGTATGCAATGGACCAGGTCTCCCAGATCCTGTTTGGTCTGAGAATCTGGGAGAGTAATTTGGCTTCGACCTGACTAAGGATGGACTTCTGGTAGTCCCCCATGTGTCTGATATAGTTTAGGGCCCTCATACCCAGGGTAGAGGATGTGTACATTTTCTTCCCGTACTGTTCCAGAAGTCGAGATTCCTTGTCGGGGGACAGAGCTAAGGTGTTTGGGGTTGGCGGACGGTCGTGAGCAGCCTAATCACCACAAATCCTGCCTTGGGGTGAAGACTGAGGAGGTCTTTCCTCTGGCGCCTGATAGAGCCTATCAGCTTTCCTAGGAAGAGGGGCTAGTGAGGAAGGTTGTTTCCATATAGTGGAAACAAGATCCGTGTGAGGCTCAGTCCAGGGTGGAATCAGTGTGGGAGTGGTTTCTGGGAGATCCAAATGGGCAGCAAGTATTCTGCATTGTGGATCTGGCTCCATGGATTGCCACTCACAGACAGCCTGGATTTTCCTTAACAGCTCCAGAAAAGAAGGATCCTCCAGAGGAGACTTCAGAGAGTCCTCAGGTCTGGGGTTTTCTGGAGTGTGGGGCTCGTCCCCAGGATGAGAGGGATCAAAATCAGTATCAGACTCTGATGGCTCTGATTGATGAAGAGGAGGAATCCTTTCTGTTGGGTGGTGGATTGACCCCTCTGGAGATACCCCAGGGGTGCATGTCCTCCCTAATCTGGGATCCAGATGGTTCAGCTCTGGCGTCGGGTAAAGGGGAAGTCTCCTGTTGCCGACATAAGGGGTCCAGCATAGGGTTCAGTGTCCGCAAATGGCTCTCGACCTCCTTGGTGAGCTGGGTCTTAGCCTCAGTCCACCAGGAGGCCAAAACCTCCTTCAAGTCAACCTGAGGCTGCGGGGGAGGTGGAGGAGGAGGACTCGGGTACGGGTAACTTGCAAACCCTTAGTAAGGGTACCCGTAACCCTATGGCAGGAGGCCTGGCGTCGGGTATTGAGGCGCCAAGTACTGCAGCGTCAGGTACTGCGGCGTCAGGTATCCTGGTGCCAGGGGCTCTGACAGAGCAGAAGGTCCTGACACCAGCCCAGCAGGTGGACTGGACAAGTCAGGCGTCGGCCCGGAGTAAGTGGACCCACGGGAGAATCCGGAAGCCCCGCCAGCCCTGACGGCAGAATGGGTCTAATGTCAGGTAACGGGATGCTGGAGGACGATGTCGGGTTAACCAGTATCTGGCCTGGTGTCTAAGGATCCGGCATGGGAGGGGCACCCCCGATGGCAGCGTCCTGGTGTCCTCGACCCCAGCCGAGGAAGGAAGAGCAGAATCCCCAGGGGGAGTCCGAGGGGACAGAGGAGCCTCAGAAGGCAAGGTAACGGGAGTACGTTTCGGTGACTCCTGGACGTCAGGTGTTGCTTCAGAGTCTGACGTGAGGTCGCGGGCTGGGTGGTCGTCAGAGGGGCCGATGACTGGATTAGCAGCCTTGTTCGGGTGGATGTCAGTGAAGCCAGCGCCCAACTTATTGGACCCACTCTTACCGGTAGGCTGAGAGGATTTAGTGGCCGTAGTGGGAGTGGAGGCCTCCTTTGCCCCGAAGGCTCTCGGCGGGCCAGAGTGCAAGCCCATCGGGGGGGTGACGCCAGCTTGGTAACCACAATGGCCGGCTGAATCGGTCGCCGGAGGGGAAGATACTTGAAGGGCCGCGACTCCAACCGAAGTCGCGGTAGCTGTGGAAGACAATTCCCAGTCCCGGTGTTTTTCCTTGTCCTTTTTCTTAAGGTGGCCTTTGGGGGAAGTGGATGCCTACCTCAATTTCCTTAACTCCTTTTCCATGGAGGCCATTTTCTTTTTAAGTAAGTGAGCTTCCAGGGACTGCTGTCTCCATTTACGGGTAGTGGAAGTGAATTTTCAGCAGTGCTGGCATTCCTCCATGCAGTGGTCTGGGCCTAGACGGAAAAGGCACAGAGAGTGGCCGTCCTTGTGAGGGAGCTTTGAACCACATGAGTCGCACTTGTTCTTATGTGATTCAGTGGGCATTGGACGACAGACAGCGGGATAATCTGACAATAATTTGAGAAGAAATTCAAAAGCCTCGGTATCGAAAAGGGTAATACTCATCCAAAGTGGCGAGACGAAAAGAGGCTGTTCTTCCGTGACGTACTTTTGCAAGCCGACGGTGGGGAAGAACTGGAAGGCGGGCACGGGGGACCACCCTTTTATACTGACGTCGGCTGATGCCGGTCACCTGATGTGGGGGTGGTCCCCCACCAGAGACTGCTAGCTAGAAATGTTTCCGTGGGGTCCCGACACCTGGCAGCTTAGTCCCATATGTGAATACCTACTGCAAGAGCCCTCTCGAAGTAAGATCAGATTGTTTTAAGCATTCTCCTGTCATCAAGACCAGGGTAAACAGTGCACAGGCATGGTACCATACTACCCCTCTTTCTATATAGGATGATCTATGCACCCCAGAAATGCTTACTTCAACATTTCAAATTATGTGTTTTATTAAGGTGTTTTGTACTATACATACTCCAAAGCTTTGTTTTTAGGATGAAAGGACATGCTAAGTAGGATAAGGGTGGGACTAGATGGATGACATTGGCTGGTATGGTCCATTTATAAGAGCTGAGGACCCCTACACTGGTCAGTAATGGCAGCTATGGCTGTGGGTCTACAGATAGTCATTTCAGAGTATGGTCTGCAGTGGTGTCCAGGGAAAGTACAAAGTTGAGAGATCTGGAGGGGAAAGGGAGCAGCTAGGGCAAGGCTGGGCTAAAACCCACCACCTGCAGAGCAGACCTTGCATACTTCTTAGCATTTTGTTACTGAAATGCTGGATACAGAAACTCAAACTGTAGGAAAAATACAGAGTTGAGAGATTTGAAGGGGAGAGGAAGCAGCTATGGTGAGACAGAGATAAAACCCACCACGTGCAGAGCAGACCCTATAAGCATCTTTGCAATTTTTCACTGAAATGTTGGATGCAAACACTCAAAATGTAGGGAAATGATGGCTACTGGTCTTAATAATGTGGGGCAAATTGTCAGACAGACACACATTCAGAAAACTGGAAGCTGGTGACTTAACAGCTTCTACCCTTGATCACACCCTGGACACTAGCTGAAAGTTCTGACAGTGGAGGGATAAAGTACTCGTATTGAGCCTTTTTGAGGGATCCCCTTCTTGAACTAAGGAGGCAGTACAGCGCAGTGGGTTAAAGCTCTGAGCTGCATATCTGGAGACCTGGGTTTGAATCCCCCAGCCGCCTAGGTGCATACTGTGTGATCCTGAGCAAGTCACTTAACTTCCTTGCGCTCCCAGGTCGCACTTGGAAACAAGCTTCAGCATAGGCCCCATCCACACTGCACCGCTCAGACCCCGTAATGGATAGAAACCATTACAACCGGGGAGCGGTGCAGTGTGTCCACACTGCCGCGGTGTCCGTTACGAGACTGGCACCGCTGGTCCACACTTTGGGAGCCGTGTGACCGCTATCGCGGGCACCCAATCCCACAATGCAGCTTAGCGCTGCACTGGGGACCGTGCCACGTATTCACCTCGCCCGGTAACGCTACGATGGCGTAATCGGTTTGATACCGCTGTTGAAACCACCTCATATGTGGTTTCAACAACGGTTACGACTAACGCCTTCTGTAACGTTACAGGTGTAAACGCAAACTGTTGCAGTAACGGTTTGGGCACTCTGTAACGTTACAGAGGGGCAGTGTAGACAGGGTCTTAGTGTGCTACTCCTGGTTAAACAATGTTCCCTTCCCTTCCTTTCCAATGGCCAGATAACTGCAGCTCTTAATGAGGTGTTAATCACACCAGGCCACCTGCAACAGAGAGAGAGATTAGCACAAGGACTAGAGCTGCAAAACCAGGGACATTTTGAACTTCATTAAATAACAGCCACGGAAAACCTGCACTAGTTAAGACAGACAAATAGAGTTAGCTGCACTAGCCCAGGCCAATTTGCACTAGGTTTTGGGCTAGTAAAACAATGTTAAAATCGAACCCTGTGAGAGAGGCCATCTGACATCATACACTTCTGCTTAAAGCAGAAACAGTCTAAATGTGTGAATGGTGATTTGTGTATACTTCCCATGGTGCTTCACGTTATTGGGGTATGTGTAATTCTGTACTACTTTATTCCATGTGGCTATTACCTCAGCCAGCAGTGTGTATGAACAGTAGGCCTTGGTTCGTGAGCCACATTTCCTGGTGTTTCATAGGGTAGCGTGCCATTGCATACTCACCATAAATTCTAGACTAAGGCGATGTTTGTTTGATTTCACATTAAAGCAGTCTACTGATTAGCCCGTTTTCTTCCCTTCCCTCACAAGCTGGAAGAGGTGCTGTTGTAGTCGATGGGTGTCCACAGAATCCTTCAGTACTAACTGGATCATACCAAGGACTGTGCCCAGTCCTCCCAGCTGTTTGTTTTCTTTGGCCTTGGCATCGGGGACAAACCTGTTTTCAAACAGTCTCTCCCCGCATGGATCTCCTCATGTACCCTGTGCTGCTACAGACAGACAGGGCCTGACCTATCTGGTACTGTTACAAAGTATGCCAACAGGGGCACGGCAGGCTCTCTGGCTTATTTTAGGTCAGTTTCAGCTGCTGACGTTTGCAGAGCTGCTACCTGGAACATGATCCATACTTTTGATAAGCATTACAGTGTGGCGTTGATCTCCCAAAGGAGGGTTGGGTTTGGCCTGGATGTCTACTAAGGCCTGCTTTCCTCAGAGGTCAATGTGCTGTTTTACTGGCCACCTGGTTGGGCCCAGTACCATTTAGTAATTAGCCAATGTACTGTATTATGGCTCTATAGAGATACCCTCAAAGACCTACTGTTACCGGTAAGTAATAAACCGTTTTTTTTTCTACCAATGTGCATAACCATACATTTATTAGCATTGAATTTAATTTGTCATACCTTACACCACATCCACACCAGCATTTCTAGATTCCTTTACAAGTCCCTCATTCCCTCTTCTATGCCTTCCTTTCCACAGATCTTGGTCTCCAGTTAGCAAACAGACAGACCTTGCTCTTTACACCTGTGCTAGGTCACATATGAAGATGTTGAACACCCCCAGCCCCAGGACCGATCCATGTGGCACCCAACTGATCACCCCCGACCACCCCAGATCTCCTCATCAACTACCACCCGAGTCCTGCCTCCCATCAGTTCTCTATCCATCTGGTGAATTTTATCCCCCACCCCAGGTCATCCAGTTTTTTTTAACCAGCCTTCCGTGTGTTACAGCGCCAAAGGCCTTCCTCGAGTAAAAGTAAAGCACATCAACTGCTTGTTCCTCAGCCAATATCTTTGCAACACAATCAAAAAAGTTGACTGGGGGGCAGGCCCAGTGGCATAGTGGGCTGAGGTATCCACGCCTCCCTGCTGCCATGCTGGTGACTCAGGTCCAGGAATGGACTTGGGTTGCTTGGGGGCTTGGCTGGGAGAAGGGAAGATCGAGCATCCGTAGGACTGCTCTCATCCCTCAGTGAGGGAGGATTTCGTGACTCGCCACTCCACTGCCACCTGGAGGAATCCAGGTGGCAGTGCCAGTGCAGTCTCGTAGTTCGGGGAAGGACCAGCATACAGAGTGCTAACAGCACCTCCGTGGAGGCAAAGCGCTCATAGAAACATAGAAATTGTCAGCAGATAAGGGCCTTTGGCCCACCTTGTCTGCCCTATTACCACTAACAATTGCGCTCTATCATGCACTGCTGCAATTCTGCTGTACCCTCCCCTGACTATCAGCAATCCTCTATGCCTATCCCAAGCATGTTTAAAACCTGCAATCATTTCTGCCCTCACCACCTCCACTGGCAGGCTGTTCCACTGGTCCACCACCCTCTCTGTGAAGAAGTACTTCCTCATGTTCCCTCTGAACCTCCCTTCAGTTTCGTCTTGTGCCCCCTTGTCCTTGAGCATCTTTTTCTCTGAAACAGTATTCTCCTGTATGTTACTCTTCCCTGTGAGGTATTTAAATGTCTCAATCATATCTCTCCTCTACCTCCTCCAGGGAGTACATATTTAATTTCCTCAGCATATCCTCGTAGGGCTTGCAATGTAGTCCCTGTACCATTTTGGCTGCCATCCTCTGAACTGCCTCCACCCTATGTCTTTACATAGATGAGGCCCCCATAACTGGGCACAGTATTCGAGGTGCAACCTCACTAATGACCTGTACAGTGGAATTATGACCTCCCTTTTTAGGGCTGTGGGCAGAGCCCACAGGCCTACTGGAATTGCTTAGTAGCTTTAAAAATGGCTGATCGTGGAACCTTCCGTTGGACTTTTGGAAGTATCCTTCCGAAAGTCCAACAGAGCTTAAAACCCTCCGCCCCAATCGGCTGCTGTGGAATAACAGCCGCATTATTTCGGCTATTACTTCCACATTCCATAACATGAAATGCACATGTGTACGACTCGTGTGCATGAGCAGTTCTGCTGGTGCAGTCATGTTGTGAATGGCAAAATGTAATTCACCGCAACTGCACATGTGCGAGTGCCGCACATGCACAGTTGTCGCTGCTGCCAGCTCCGTGGCATTCTGTGCCCCCCCCTCCCCCAACAACTCAAGTGGCACACTGGGAGCCCACCCCAGTGTGCCCAAAGATGTGCACCTCCCAGACTCATGCGGCACACTAGGAGCCCACCCCAGTGTGCCTAAGTTGTTTTTCTTCTGTCCCCAACCCCCCGCCGACGTCGGGGTGCCCAATCCCCATGTCAGCATCCTGTACATCCCCTCCCCGGTCATGTGGCACACTGGGAAGCCACCCCAGTGTGCCCAAATGTCTGCTTTTTTTGTGTACCTGTAAATAAAGAAAGCAGTCCTCTGATGTTGTTCCGTTTTTTTTTCTGTAAAAAAAGAAAATGATCCCTCATCGTCACCCCAGTCCCCCTCTCCCACTGAGCACCCACCTCCCCTCACCCCGCCTTACCCCACACTTACCTCTGGAGGTCAGCGCTGTCATCTTCTCTGGATCAGGACACGTCTGCACTCTTCAAAGCCAAACTGCAAACTGAAGAATCAAAGGTAAACGTGCTATAATCCCATTCAATGGTGTTTTCAACTTATTTTGATAAATAAGCCATGTTTTGGAATTTTGACCCCACATTTTTAACATGGGGGTTCTTCGTGAATTGGTCCCGAAAAGTGATTTTGCGGTCGCTGCGATGAATCACCTTTTGGGACCAATTCATGAAATGACAGTGGCACTGTTCCTGAGGTGGGGGTCCCAGAAAGCCCATGTTGCAAATTTAGTGAAAATCTAAAATGATCATGTTATTTAGCTGCGGTGTTGTGCAGTTTCACACACACCTTAACTTTGTCAATTTTTAACATTTTCCTCCACATTTTCAACACTGCCATTTTTGTACACCTCCTTTAAAACAGTACAGCTGTCATTTATCATCACTGTCCAAAAGCGTGTTTCCGCTGTGGCACAGAATGGTGCGGTGCTCATGCAAATCACCTTTGGGACAAGTGGAACAAATGACTAGCATTTCTTCATGAGGAGGGGTCCCAAAAAGGCCATCTTGAAAATCTGGTGCAACATCTCCAAAAAATGGCCAATTTACACCCGGGCATTCAATAATTTCTATGCACACATGTAACTTTCCTCACTTGACCAAAGGTTTTTCTACTGGTGATTCCCCTACCTATGCATCCCAGCATCCTGTTTGCCTTTCCTGCCACCTTGTCACACTGGCTACCTACCTACCTTGCTCACTGCACATTCAGCTGAGTCCAGGGAGAAAAACAGGGGAAAATACAAGATGGGCTTAAAGAAGCCTTCCCCATTACCACTGGTGGCCTGCCCGGTCTCGGGGGACAGATAGAAACTCTGGTCAGCTGCATGTCATGGGACAGGGCTGATACAGCCACTCAGCCTGCCAAAGAGGAGATAAAAACCTTTATGGAAAAAAAAAAGTCTAGATAAGGTTAGCCTAGCATGACTTTCCAGTCATAAACATATGCTGCCTCTTGCCCTGTTGTCAGCCTCCAGGGACTCTACCAGGTAACTCCTTTATGATGGTGTCCAGTAGCTTCCTCACTATCGAGGTTAGGCTTACTGGCCTGTAGTTTCCTGAGTCTGCTCTCCCCACTCACTTGGAGTGGCACCACATTATTTACCCTTCAATCCACTGGCACAACCCCTTTATAGAGAGCAGTTAACTAGATCAGACAGAGTTGTCACCAGTGCCTGACTCTGCTCTTGCTGTCAGATTCCAGTGATTTGTTCACTTTCAGGGTCCTGGATCCCTTGAGCATTCTTTCCTCTGAGTCCTAACCTTGGTCAACTTCCCTGTGCTCATCAGGCCCTGATCCCACAATCTGGAAATGTCCCATCTTTTTCCACTGTAAATACTAGACAATATTTGTTCAGGTGATCTGCCTTTTTGCTGTCATCCTTCACCCATTTGCTCCCACTCATCAGCCTGATAATTCTTTCATTTTCCTTGTTTTTTTAATGTAACAAGAAAAGGCTTTCTCTTCCTCCCAGGCCCATTCTGCACTTTTAAGCTCTGTATCTGCTACTGTCTTCCTGGATGTCCCACAGGACTTCTATGGCTTTTCTAAATATCCTTCCCTATTGCTGCCATTCTGCTCTACCTTCTAGAATACTGCCCTCTATGTTCGTATGTAATGTATTAGTCACTTTAGCCATCTCGCTGTTGGTCATATCACATTCGTCGTCCAACCCCTTTGCCCTCTCTGCCTCTGCCAATCCTTTCTGCAGGTGCTCACCCTATTTTCCCAAACTCTGCCCTTTTAAAATCCAGAACCTTAGTTTTTGAGTTCAAGCAGTGGGCCTCCAGGTCAATCTGAAAGCACAATGAATTGTGGTCACTGGACCACAGTGTCTCATCATCCTGACATTCCCAATGAAATCCTTGTTAGAAAGCACCAGATGCAAGAGAGCCCCCTGCCTGGTAGGTTCCTTGACCCAATGTACAATAATGCAATACTGTAGCACCTCTACAAGTGATTGGCTTCTGGCAATTTTGGCCATCAAGAACTGTCCAGTCTATGACTGGTAGATAGGTCTCCATTAGTGCTATATCACACCTGCTGACAATTTCCCAATTTCATCCCCCGTGCTGTCTTTGTCCTCCCTTTGACTTGGTGGCCTGTGCACTAAGGCCACCCTTATCTACACCCCTCCGATGTCAGCTACACCCGGACTGATTCTACATCTTGCTTGTCTCCCAGAAATGTGTCCACAATGGCCTCTATGCCCTATTTAATATGCAGAGCCACCATCCTTCCTTATCCTTCTGCCTGTTCTTCCTATAGATGGTGTCCCACAGATGTTACTGTTGGATGCTTAAGTTTCAGTTACAGCGATAAAGTCTAACTGGGCCTCTGCCACTGCCATATGAAGCTCCTCCATTTTGTTTCCCATGCTTCTGGCATTCAGGCAAACAGCTTTCCATGCCCCATGATTGCCTCTCACCCCCAGCCTTCCTGCTGCTCAGTTTGTCCCTAAACCCCTGGTCCTGCTTCAGTTTTCCTATTTACCATGATACCTCCTGCCCCATTTCCAGCCCGCCACCCTGACTCTCCTTTTGCTACCATCACTCAATATTCATCCTCCTACCGTTCTGGTCTGCCTACTGTGATTTCTGCTCTCTAGCATACCCTTTGATGACCCTTTGATAAAGCTCTTTTTAGAGTGAAACGCATTAGGGACAGGTGTCCTGTTGATTTGAGAGGTGTTCTTTGTAGTTTCTGGAATGCATCAATGGACTTAGTGGTTGTAACACTGCCTTTTCTACCTACTCATTTAAATCCGAGGAAATAAAAGCTAAGTTTTCGTGACAATCCACATCCTTGGAATGATTTTTTGATGCTATATTGTGAGTACTGACTGGTTATATTCGTGAGTTAACAAATAAATTAAGCAGGTGCCCGCTCCTACAGACTTTGAAATTAAACTTTTTGCTGAGGCACTGCAATTCCCTGGTTGCGGTTCAGCTCCTTCTTGCAAATCTCTAACATACCACCCTACCACATAAGATGACTGGGTTTCTCTCTATTCCCTGAATGCCCCCTCTAGTTAGGATGAGTGTTTAATAGGGATCCATCAGCCGAAGTGCCCCCGAGCATGTCTCTCAAAGTAGGAAATTAAGTTTATCACGGGAGTCCAGTCTTCCCTGGGTTGCATCCAGTTAGGGTAGTAGAGCAGTTCCTACCAACCACTAGTTCAGCCTCCTGACCATTTCATTTCTTCCTTTCTTTTTCCTTTTGTTTAAATCAAGCTTTCTGTCCTTCGCTGCCATCTGCCCAGTCCTTGGGAGATGGTGACATACCCTTTTGGTGACAACCCGGCCCCAGTCTCCACTGCCTTCCACATCCTTGATGGTGGGGAAGGCATGGCATGTGGCTTGAGGTAACTATCTATCATCACAATGGTGGCATGGATTTTACCACCCATTCTTCTGTCTCCCACCTCCCCTGATATCAGGTCATACCTCCAATGACCTCTGATGTTGCAGCGCACCATTTACAAGCACCACCAGCTGCAACAGAACCCAAATGCCTGCCTCCCTCCCTCCAGGGGATGGATCATGCTTTGCTCAGTAGCACCCCCAGCCCTGATCCCAACTCTTGAGTCTGCTCCCAAAGCCGGGTTGCCAGCTTGGAAGTGTGATATGCTTCCTCTGGGCCATTGCGTGGCCTCACTTACTGTTCACTTATTTATTGAAATGTTTCACCAGGAAAGCACAATGAACAACAAGCTGCGCTTGTCTCCCAGTGCGACCTGGGGGGAGGGGGTACAAGGAGTATGAACAGAATACATTAAGGTTGCATATTACACAAGGGTACATACATTGAAACAGAACATTTGGCAATAACAGTATGCAATTTCAATATGCAATTTCGTGACAGGGAAGGGGAGAACAACTCTGACAGGAACCTAATATGGACAAAAATAGACTGGGCTATAGGTGTAGCATGGGGACAGGCAGAATAAAAGAACTGGTAGTAGGGAATAGTGATAATGGGGAACAAAAAGAGTGGATTAAGTGCATATTTATAGGCTATTTGTAAAGTGCCAGGGGATGAAGGAGGGTGGGCAAGAAAGGTGGTTGAGCCTTATAAAGGAAAGAAGGGGTAGTGGTGGGAGGGAGAAGGATGACCACTCACGGAGCTCTATGACCATATCCTGTAGTATACAGCCCTTGAAGGGGGCCAGGGGGGGGGGGGGGAGAGAGAGATAAGCTGGGCCCACAGGACCAGTTTGGATAAGGGAAGAGGGAAAGGGGGAGGAAGGGGATGTCAGAGCCCAAGGGGGGCCCTCCAGGATGCTGAGAACCCTGCAAGAGAGCGGCTAGGGAGGAGGGGAGAATAGTCTAAGTGCCTGGATGAGGGAGGAGTTTGGTAGGTAGGTCTTAAGTGCTGGGTGAGACCCAAAGGGAAGAAAAGGTTGGGGAGAGAGACGAATACCGTTGGGACTCCTTCAGGATGTTGGGAATCCTGCATCGGGGCAGGGGAGGTTACAGGAGAGAGGGTGGGGGAATGGTGAGTTACAGGAGAAATTAGGGGGAGAAGAGGTAGGTAAGGGAGGAGGGGGAAAGTAGTGTCGAGCCCAGTAGAGGCCCCCTCAGGATACTGAGAACCCTGCAAGGGCAAGAGGGCTGCAAAAAGGGGTTGAGGAGAGCAACTTTGGGACCCCTTCAGGATGCTGGGAACCCTGTAAGAGGGCCGGGGTGCTTGCAAAGGACAGGGTGGAGAAAGGTACTTGCAGAAGAAATGGGGGAGAGGAGGAAAGTAGAGTCTAGCCAGTAGGGATCCTTCAGGATGCTGAGAACCCTACAAGGGTGAGAGGCTGTAAAAGGGAGGGGAGATGGGAGTACTGGAGAAGAGAGTGTAACAGGAGCGGATTGAAAGGGTTAGGTTACAAGAGAAATAAGGGGGAGAGGAGGGAGGTGGGGGGAGGAGGGAAAGTAGTGAAGTCCAGTAGGGGCCCCTTCAGGATGCTGAGAACCCTTCAAGGGGCAAGAGGGCTATAAAAAAGGGGAGGGGGAGAGTGGAGTACTGTAGAAGAGGGAAAGGAGTGGACTGAAAGGGGTAAGTTCAGGAAGGGGGGGAGACTAGACTATGACAAGGGCACAGTTAAGGAGGGTCATGGCAGAAGCAGTTCGATAAGACGGAATTGTGCACAGCAGAGTTTAGGGAGGAGGCGGAGGATGTGTGCCAGATTTGAGGAGGAAGGGAGTTCCAAATTCTGGGGAAACGGTGTGAATAGCCTGACTGGCCAATAGGGGTGAAGCGCCTAGGGATGACAAGGGTACAGAGTCAGAGGATCTAAGGGAATGGGAAGGAGGGGAAGGGGAGACTAAAGAAGAACAGAGGTAGTTGGGGAGTACTCCCAACCAGTGTTCTGAGGTGAGTTTAACGCAGTGGGATAGATGTCTATTTGTGAGGGAGGGAAGAGACAGTGTGTGGTAGAAATCGCAATGGTGGGTGCGAGAAGGAGTATCTAGGGCAAAGCGGCACAAATAGTGGAAAAGGGTGTCCAAACTGGCTAGGGAGGATTTGGGAGTTGCACTGCATACCACATCGCAGTAGTCAAAAATGGGGATGATCATCTTCTGGATAAGACTGCACCTAACCATAGTAGGGATGCAACTACGGTTTCTGTACTCAAGACGGCATCGTTATGATCAGAGATGTTGAGGTGTTGGTCCAACCAAACCCCAAGGTATCTGAAGGAGGAGGTGTCCTTTAGAATAATCCCTTCCAGAGTGTGGAAAGAGGGGAGGTTTGAGAGCCTAGAGAGTCTCTGCCTAGTGCCAAAGGTCATGGAGAAAGTCCTCTTGGTGTTGAGGAAATGTTGATGGCTAGCAAACCAGAGCTGAACATGGTTGAAATCATGCTGCAAACTGGTTGTAACCTCAGCAGTACTTGAGCCAGATGCATACAAAACCATATCATTGGCATACATGTGGATGGAGGAGGAGGAGGGGGAGCAGACTGAGGGCAGGTCATTTAGAAAGACTGAGAATAGAAGGGGACCAAGGACAGAGCCCTGTGGAACTCCATGGGGGGATGGGGAGATGACTCCAGAGATCCTGACTGATTGAGTTCTACCAGTGAGGTAGGCCCTGAACCAGTTTGTGGCAGAAAGAGAGAGGCCTGCTGTTGAGAAAGTCCAGGAGAAGGGTGCGGGAGACAGTGTGGCATGCTTTGACAAGGCCGACAAAAATGGCTGAAGGGTATCCAGTGATATGGGCAACTCCAACTGAGCGACTCCATTTGAGCGCCTTTCAATAGAGCGAGTGGGATATGTTCACGATCATGGATATAGCGAGGGAAGTTGTAACAACAATAGCAAGAGTGTAGAGAGAGTGACGGTAGGAGGGCTCTATAATGCAGAAGATGTAGGAAGTAGTTTTGGTTGGTCGCTCCGAGCTGGCTGTGTGGTCTAGTAGAGGCAGCATATGCCTCCAATGGTGAAGTATTCAAATTCGAACCTGGGCAGGAGCTCTAGGCTTTTTCATTTTGTGTGTGTGTGTGCGCGCACTTACATATTTTTTGGGGTGTTTTGCTTCTCATGTGTACTTACTGTCTTATTTATGTTTTGCTCTCTCCATTCTGCTGGCCTCCAGGTTGCTCCCCCCTTTGAATGGCTCCCTCCCAAAGATTCCCTGTACCCCAGTGTCAGGTTCTCCCTCGGAGTTGGTTATAACTGGGGGGCACAGCCCCCCGCATTAAAAATTGTGTAAATCTGCTTTTTGTCTTGTGGTCCGGACCACTGCTGTTTATGGTCTCGCTATTGCGTACATCGCTGATGCGGTTTTTCGGCGATGCATACTCGCTCATATGTTGATCGCTATTGTGTGTTCGCTCATATGACGTGGTACCTAGCTGAAGTGATAATGCCATTGTCCATTCCAGTTAGGATGCAGTCAGTTAGCCTGAGTAAGGAGGTGGTTGTGGAAAGGTTTTTCCTGAATCCAGATTGGAAAGGGGTGAAAAAGGAGGATTCAGGTAGTAATGAGGTAAGCTGGGAGAGTACCAGGTGTTCTTGGAGTTTAGCAAGGGTGAGGAGGATGGAGATGGGGCAATAGTTACTCTGGGAAGAGGAGTCACCAACTCTGGGTAGAGGGAGAACCACTGCATGTTTCCATGAGGTCAGGACTGAGCCAGTAGCGAAGGAGAGGTTTAAAATAAAGGAGAGGGGTAGGCAATGGCATGGGCTGAGAGTGAGAGAAGTTTAGGGTCGAGGTCGTCAGGAGATGATCTTTTTGAAGGGTTGATGGTGAGTAAGGCTTTTAAAGCATCTTCAGGGGTGACAGCTGAGAATGAGGAGGCACAGGGTGAGGGAGGGGGAGGTGGAGATGTATTCCATTTATAACCGTTCCAGGTGTACTGCTCCAATGATTTTGTTGCAGCTCGCCCATTACCCCGCACCCAAAAATCCCAGGTGCCAGCTATAGGAATATGTGCGCTTAAACACCAAATACAAATCAACTTCAAAAAACTGCTACAGCTACGTAAATAAATACGATTTCTGAAAACAAACCTGGATGTGGAGCCCCAAGTGTAAAAAGACCATTGTCAAGGGCACTGATGTATGTTCCTTGTCCCATTTCTATCGCAACGGTTCCTGAGATTTCTCCAAAATTCGAAATGACCCACCAATTTCCTAAACAGATCAAAACAAATAATGTAAGGTCAGTCTCTGTTGCTTCTAGTAATGCTTCCAAGATTCTGGGTCAGAATACTAATTTGTGGGAGCTCTGACCCTTCATAATGCCATACTCCTTTAATGACCTTGCTTAACAATGGATTAGAGTTCATGGTGTGCATATGTATTGCTGTAAAATACTTTGGTAAGCGCACACTTCTAGAATGGACAACCACCATACCAGACCTGGGGTTACAGTTTTCTGAGTTGCTCTAAGAGCAGCATTCAATTCACTGCAGAGAGGGAAAATGCTGTAATGTTCTATATGCTCTATGGATCACTGGTGAGGCCCCTCCTGGAGTCCTCGCTTGAGGAAAGATATGGACAGGCTGGAGACGATGCAATTTAGGGTGACCAAAACGATTCAAGGTCGACAGGGCAGATCTTACGAGAACTGGTTCAAGGCACTGAACATGCACTCGCTGGAGGCCAGATGAGAGAGAAAATCAAAAAAGATGTATTTTGTTACCTTAGATCTTCTGATAAATGTTTTTGCTCAATGACTTCACCTAACCTTACTGCCTAATTCTTGTTCTTCCTGTTCTTTGCACTGCCTCCCATACCTGTTCCAGTTATCTGTATATATAACTACATTTTTGTTACATGCAGGAACTAGGTGCACTTACTTGATTGTAATTTACCTTATTTGTACCTAAATCGTTGCTCGCCTTGTCTGTTTTGTGCTACGTGTAGTTCATTTCCCAAGTTTTCTCTGGGACCTTTCCTTGAGTGTGTATCTGTCACTGCCAGTTAGACTGGGTCAACGTGAATCTGTCGGTATTCAATTTAACTTTTTACAAATCGACACTGCTGTACACCTATGGTTGCAATTTGTGAACTTGTCTCTACTGTTTTTCAATTCAGTGTATTATGATCATTGTATTACTGTCGTTACTTGTAATATACTCCTGGTTTGTGCCTGAAAATAGGCAGTTTTCTGTCTAGTGCGCTTACCTGGTAAACAAGGACTAAATAAATAAAATATGATCGAGACCTTAAAGTTCCTGAAAGAACAAGGTAAACTGCATGGAACTGTTTAGCATGAGTAGCAGATCAAGATCATGGGGGCATGAGTGGAAACCGTCAGTGGGAGGGTCAGGAGGGATGTGAAAAAGTGTTATTTTACAGAAAAAGTGGTGCCGCTGTGGAACAATCTGCCAGCTGATGTGGTGGGTGCCAAAACAGTCAGTGGTTTCAAACACTACTAGGATACAGTGAAGGGCTCAATAGTTGCTATGGGTGGTAGCAGTACAGTGGGGAGCAGAACCCTGTTATGGACAACAGGTCCCGGGTTTGTTAGGGTTTTATGGGAAGACTGGATGGACCAATTATCTTTTTCTGCAGTTATTGGCTATGCTTCTATGTTTTCTGGAATAAAAAGCATCAGTCATGTTGTGTAAGTAAATATTCAATAATCAGAAAAATTGCTGACAATCTGATCATTGGCCAGCTGCTCACGAGTTTGTGCGTGGTTATTCGTGGTCAGCTAGAACCTGTGTTGGGTAAACCACAGACAAGTTACTTGGTCAATTATACCCTCTTCTGCTCTCTGTAGCTTTTGAAAATCAGGTCTTCAGATTCCGAACAGTTGCAGTTCAACACAAACTCTCTCAATGCCCCCTTCTGTTTTTTCCCCCAGTAGAGATTGCTCATTTCAATTAGCTAGTCTATTTTGAAATTTGACAGACTTCTTCTAGCTTTAGTCCAGCAAGCATAGGCAGCTTTGTCTCAACAGCAGAGCCAGACCAGAGAGCTGGCAGAGGAACAAGGGTTGGGCATCCCATAGGATGCTCCCCCTGGGTGCAGTGAAGACTACCCCCACTGCAGCAGCAATACTGGGTGGTGCAGGTCAGCTGGGATTTCAGTGGGAGTGGTCAATGTCTGGCTCAGCACCACACACACATGTTGCTTGCATGAGGGGCCATGTTAACACCATACAAAGAAGCCAGCAGCAGAAGGCCATTTGGTCTATCAAGTCTGCTCATACTGCAGGGTCTATAGCTTGAGTTAACGTCCCTGCCCTCCCTCCCCACTCCTCCCTACCCATGATCCTTATCCTCCCCCTATGCCTGTCCCAGTCTCTCTTAAAGCTGTCCACTGTCTTCAACCAGATTACCTCTTCTGGCAGCGCATTCCAAGTGTCCACCACCCTCTCTGTAAAGAAATGCTTCCTGACCTCCCTCCTAAACCTCCCACCTTCCAGCTTAAGACTGTGCCCCATCATGTTATGGTTGCCACTCAGCTTAAAGAGACTCTTCTTATCAACCTTATTTATCCCTTTCAAGTACTTGAAGGTCCCAATCATGCCCCCTCCCTCTCTCTCATGTCTTCCAGGGAGTACATGTTCAGTGCCCTCAACCTCTCCTCATATGCCTTACCCTGCTGACTGGCTATCATTTCTGTAGCCCTCCTCTGGACCTTCTCCAGCAGGTTAATGTCCTTTTTGAGGTGTGGGCACCAGTACTGAACTCCATACTCTAGATGCGGCCTTACCAGTGACCAATACAATGGCAGTATAATCTCCTCTCTCCCACTACTTATCCCACTAGCAATGCATCCCAGCATCCTGCTTGCCCTTGCTGCTGCTTTCTTGCACTGCATGGAGTGCTTCAGGTCACTAGTGATCATCACTCCCAGGTCCTTCTCCTCCTCTGATGCAGATATTCCGACTCCATCCAGGTAGTACTGTCCTAGGATTCTTGGCTCCAATATGCATAACTTTGCATTTCTTGGCATTTAAGCAAAGCTGCCAGATCCTGGACCACTTCCCTAGCTTTTCCAGATCTTCCTGTAGGTCCTGCATCCCTTCAGCTGTGTCCACTCTCCCACAGAGTTTGGTGTCATCCGCGAATAGGCACATTTTGCCCTTAATGCCATCTCCAATGTCACTGAAGACATTGAATGGGAGGTGAAAATTAGGGAAAAGGGCCTACGTCGATGAGTGATGCTTCCCAGCACTCTCAGATCCTAGGCTACATGCTTTTCTGGCATGGAAGTCCTTCACTCATCAAATCTGACACTAGCGAGGCTGCCACACTGACAGCACCTGCATGTGGGAATCAGGTAAGGGTCTCCAGGGAGCAGTCAGGCTTCAGGGCTGAGAGACTGCACAGGGTAGCTGTTCGTGGATTTGGCAGCTAGAGGGGGAAAAATGAATAAGGGAAACAAAAAGAGAGTATGTGGAAAAATGCAGGGTTTAAGTAGACTGCCGACTGCAATTTGTAATGTATTAATTTAAAAGTGTGAGTGCAGTTGCAATCACAGCTGATCGTGATTAAAGCAGATAGCCACGCTGAGCATTCCATATAGCCAACAGACCATTTTATAAAATGGGTGGGAAAATTATGCAACCTGAAGGCTGCCGAACATGGCGAGATCACCACCAACAGCAAAAAAACAAGTGCTGCCCACCTGGGCACAGTGCAGGTGAAATCAATATGTGAACAAGCCTTTAGAATGTTCAGGTTTTAAACAGCAGTAATTTTATTTTGTCTGTAAGCAACTAGCACAGTAACAGTAAACTTGCCAGCTCCATCTGGTGGCACTCAATAGGGAGTAAACTATTTTACATTTAAAATGTGTTTATTGATCTAAACTGTATCATTTTTTGAACCAAATTGCTCCATCAATAAGTGCAGTAAGACCTGACAGGATTTTGGTAGCTGTGCCACAACCGCACTTCATGGAGCAGAAGGGACAGCCCGTGGCCTTGTGCTTTACTACACCCATTGGGCATGCCGTTGTGGCACAACTACCAACATCCTGTTGTATCTTACTGAATACATATATGTTACTGCTGGAGTACTGATTGCATTTTACAATGGACAGATGATGCCATCTCGAGTTACTGTCTCCAGCTAGGCACAGGGGCTAAATATGGGGCCACAGGTGGCCATTTTTTTTCAGCTACTCATGTGATCCTCTGCTACTTGCCAACTGTCAGCTTCCCTTCTTGCATACTTATATATTTTACTTGTTTCTTTCCTATTTGAATCCTATTATACCACTACAATATTTTTTTGAGTTTGGTTGTTTCACTCAGTTCACTGTTATGTATTTGTTACCCTCTTTTCCTATTTCCAATACCAAATACCCAGGACACACCTGGAAACCAGATGTATGCAGCTCAGTGTTTTTCCCTCTGTAAAATGAATAAATAATAAATGGATACGTAACTGACACTGTAGCGCGATATGAGGGGAATGCTGCACTTATGAGGTGCCGTCCTTCGGATGAAATGTTAAACAGAAATCCCTTCTGCCCATCTCTGGTCACTGTTCAGGTGAACGTTAATGATCCCATGGCACTTACTGAAGAACAGTAGGGGTATTTTATTAAAAATGAAAATCATACAATACATTCATAGAATACCACAAAAAGAACTAATCAAAAAGAACAGAGGTGCAAACTAAACAAAAAAATACAAAAATAAAACAAAAACATGTCCATAACAGAAAGTATTTACAAATAACAGTAATAAGCAAATCCTACTTGGTGAAATATAAATGTAGAAACCACTCAAAACAATACATAATTATTTCTTATGCAAGATTCCTTGGCAGTGCCTCCAAGTCTCCGGGGCTTTGGAATGCCGCATTACAGAGAGATCTTTCAACTACAATTTTCCCAGATTGTCTGAACTCATTCTGATTACCGCTTTCTGTGGAATAGTTTTTGCTGAACAGTGAGCATGCACCTTGCCTGTGGAAAATATTTACATGCTGCCAAACATACCTGTACAGTACCTTTATGGTCTTTAGTCCAAGGATTTGTATATATTCCCAATATCCCAATACTACCACTGAATAAGTAATTTGTTTAAATATTGTCCCCCCTCCCGATATGGCTTAATTTTACCCAGAAAAGCTTACTTCATGGGCAGTCTAACAAAAAATGTACCTGAGTTTCTAAAATACTTGGGCAGAAAGGGTGAGGGCATTCCCTTTCTTGCAATGCTTTACGTTTATGGGAATCTTGAACTGGGATTTTCCCCATGTATGCAGAACCATACTGTACCCACACAGCCCTAGGCAATCTGGGGTTAACCAACTGATTTGTACCATCCGATATATTTGATTGTGGGCAGTATTTCAATTGCAAAGGTGGGGAAAATGTATTGTTCAAAATGAAGTCACATATTTCCTTTCTAGTTTTTGTGGTTACCTCCAACAATGTTACTTTCGTTATTTTAAGTTTTGAAAAAGACCATTTTCATACACATGGGAAATAAATATGCATAGTCTTTCTGAAGACGTGCAAATGTACCAGAAGTGCAACAGGTATGGATGGCACCAGCCAATCTTTGATTAAAAAGGCTCATAGGCCGGCCCGTTGGTTGGATTTCTGCTTGCGATGCCAGTTACCCGGGTTCGGGAACAGGTTCAGGTCACTGGAGGGCCGGCCGGGGGGAGCCAGCTTGAGCGTCCCACGACTGCTCGCTGTCTCCAGGGAGGAAAGGGATCATGACCCGGTGCCATAACGACCACTGGCGGAGGCCAGTGGTAGTGCAGCACGTCAGGGCCATTAGGGGTGGTGCGTGACAGATGTCGGCTCCTGCCTTGACGTCAGAGCGTCACGCCTCAGGGAAACCAGGGAAACAGGAAAAACGCTCGCTGGCCTCCGGATAATGGCTCTCCGTTCCTGACGGCCTCCAGTGCCTCCTGCTCCCCAGCAGCATCCCCGGGCCCTAGAAAGTGTGTGCTGGGGCTATCCCTCCCCCGGTGACTTCCCCCTCGGAGGAAAGGGACCCGCCCGGTGAAGGGTTACACCGGGATATCTCGGGGGTCGGCTGTGATCTGGGGATCTGAGGAGGGCCAGGAAGGGACAGAAGGGGTCAGAGGGAACTTGAAAGAGCCCGAAGGAGGGGAGGTTCAGCGAGCATGGGGGGACGGAAAAATAGATTACTAAAAAAAAACAAAAAAAAAAAAACGGCTCATAGGATATGACATCCACGAAGGACAGGGGGCAAAGTTATAGGAAATAAAAATACTGAAGAAAATTGATAACGGGTGTACCATTTTAACACCACCTTATTCAGGTGTTTTATACGTAGCTTCCCTTTTTATAGGGTTTAGCCTGGATCCCCACAGTCCTTGAAAAAAATAAACAGACTACTGTCTCCTTCCACGGGAAAAAGAAAAACAAAGTAAAACATGGTGCTGTATTAGCAGTATCTTAAGCAAATATACCTTTTTAAATTAAGAAACTACGTTTTTCCAAATAGTTAATTTATGTTCCGCTGCCAGAATACCAAGTTGCCAATTTAGTAATGCATTGTTTGGGTGATTAAACAGGATACCCAAAACTATTATGAGCTCTGTAGTGACCCTGATTCCATCAACTAGCACAGGTATAACACTGTCCGCCTGCCAAGAGCCTATCTGAATAGCAAAGCATATGTCATAATTGTATACTGGAATTTGACACCTGTGAGTATGAAGAAATAGTGTCCCTAATGGCTTGCCCTGAATGGTGATGATTTAATATGATACAAAGACCATCCGCGTATGTTAAAGCCTTTAATTCTAGGGAGTCAGGTGTTAAACTTACACCCATAATATTCTGATCTGACTATCATTCACAGTAACAGGTGAATGGAAAATACAGTATACATAAACTAGGGCTCAATGGGCATCCTTGTTTTACTCATCTGCTTACCACAACTGAGAAACCTTGCCACGAGTTTGAGGTATGAGTGCAGCATTTTAGTGGTAAATACTTGAGGGATCCCATATTTTTCCAGTACCGCGAGCAGAAAACCATGGCTAACTCTATGAAAGGCCTTGGCCTGATCTAAAGAAAGCAGGAAGCCCTCTACAGAGCCTCGTCTGCTCCTTTCCTTAAGTTCCCTTATTGATACTAAATTATCTTGCATGTGCCTTCCTGGAACCATGCAAGTCTACAGGGCAGATATAAGTAGTGGTGTTTCGAGCAGAATCTTCTGTTCCACGTTCATAAGACATAAAAACTTCCAATTCTGTAATAAATATCTGTTCCACTTTTAATACAGAAGTATCAAAACAGCTTTAGTTTTTTTAACTTGTTTTTTTCTCCTGGGAGCCCAGCGACCTACCTCCAACCCGACCAAACCCGCGATTCGCCAGTCGGACCCCATTTAGCCATGGATCTTTCCCCAGGAGGGGTTGGGGTGGGTGGGCAGGACTGGAGCCCCAGTCCTTCCTGTTTCGTCAGGTCCCTGTTACAGCCTTGTGAGCTGGTTGGTGAGGGGTGCCTTCCTCTGTCAGTGGTGGTGCTAGCCGGGCTTCTGATTTTTCTCCCCATAATGCTCCTGGAGACGTGACTGCGCCATGATGTCAAGGCATGCGCCGACGTCTTGCCACGCTCTTCCTTCCCCCACTGTAAGGCGCCAAGCTTGCTGTTTCTCTGGTCTCCACCAGAGGCCAGACATGCACCAGGCCATCGTCCCCCCTCCCTCCCAGGTGAGGCAAACTGTCCCTCAGACTTTCAAGCCTCCCCTCCCTGGCCTGCCCTCCAGTTCCCAGGTTCGCTCCGAAACACAGGCCGCTGGCATTGCTAGCGGTAGTGTTACCACTGCTCCGGCGGGCTGGCCCCATCAAAACACCTTGTAGCACAGATGATGAAAAGGATCTCATCCTTAAAAAATTATTGAAAAGGAATTGTAAAGTAGAATCAAGAAATTTCCTGAACGTTTTATAAAATTCTGATGGCTAGACAGCCAAATGATCCCATGTTCCTACAGGAACTGCGCTAGTATCCATGATCTACAACTTTTTTTTTTTCTCTCTCTCCAATCTTTTTCCCTCCATTCACGGTTCCAGGAGCCTCTCAGGCATCCAACCGTATCCTGCCCTGCCTGAAGTCTCTCCAACCGAAACCCTCCTCATCTCCGCCCCCACCTCGCAGCTGGTACCCCCAGCTTAACCCTTCCGGGGTGGAGCTGCCACTCCTACCTTGGGCGCCTTCTTAACTTTGTAGACTCTGGCTGTTTGGCGTGGGCTCTGGGCAGAGGGTCCTGAGAGGGCCGGTCAAGTTAGACCCGGTCGTGGGCATGGGGTTTGGTGCCGTCGCCTACCCCTAGAACCAGGCTTTTCCTGTGTTCTGATTTGCCTGCCCCCTTCCCTTGCGTGTGCACTCCCAAAGCAATGGCGGACGGCTACCCTGCCAGCGTCTGGCACGCTATTACGTGCCACTCTGCATTACTGCAGCGCCCCCAGGTCTCCACCAGGGGCACTGAGCACCAAGCTCCCTGATGCCCCCCGGGACAGGACAGCACTGGGTGGTGCTCAATCCAGTCCCTCCCCGCCGACCCCCAGCACCCAAGCTCACTCCCGAACTCGGGTCGCTAGTGTGACGTAAAGTGTGGCGTCCAGCGCCTCACCCCTCAGCGCCACCAGGCCGGTCATCTCTAACTGTTTTGAGAGGAATAAATAGTCTATTCTTGTGGCTAATGAACCTTTCACAAATGTTGCAGTACTATTACTCTTTGTTAAGGACCTAACAATAGGATTAACCACCTTTATCATCTCACTTGAACAGGTAGTGTCACAATATGTTCTGGTTGTTGCCCTTTCACGGTCTGTCTGTACTAAACCACAGTTGAAATCTACCCCAAACATCAATATCTGAGAACTAACCAAATAGTGCCACTCTCCCAGCTTTTGTCTGGGAAGCACAGATATTTATCAATCCACGTAATAATGCCCTGTGTTGAACATACAACAAAAGGGCTTACCCTGGGGAGATTTCAATCAATCAAAAATCTTTATTTTACCAGGCAAACATCATTGAGCAATGCTCATTTTCAAGATGGACCTGGGCAGAACATAAAGACACAATTTACATTGGCTAAAAGCAATGAGTAAAATAGTATAGGATTTCAGAGACTAAATGATACAATTAGCAGGAGTAGACAAGATATTATCAGCTGCTAGACATGAAATGGGGTACCTCTTAAGCGAACTCCTACCCCATCAAATCTGTCGGCCCCCCCCTCCCCGAGACCAGAAGAAGGCCTGCTATCCATGTCCTCATGGCAGCCAAGATCTCATGTAAAGTTTTTAGTCGCCTGTCCGGTAAAAATATTATACTTCCAAGAAGAGAATTCAACAAGGAAAAGGCAGCTTCCTGTTTTTTTAGCTGTCTTGATACTACTGACGTTCCACGTGAGTCGAGATAGGGAATGACCATAACACATTTACAGTGGATGCTTGGGGGGGGGGTTCTGATAACTGCCTAGACTGTGATCTAGTTCTACCTCTTTTTTTTCTTTACAGAACCGTCTGTCTGTGAATCATCTAGATCAAAGGATTGGTCCCTGAAGAAGGAAGCCTCAGAATTTCCCTCATCCCCCTCACTATCACCCCACTGCCGAGCTTCTGTCAAAGCATACACTTATTTTTCAGAGGCATACTTGCAGGCTTATTGGTCTTATTCTTTGCCTTTCTCTGTCACCCTCTGTTGTGTGCAGTCACAGGAACTATGTCTTCCACGGGGGCGGGAGAGGCACTGCAGGTGCAGTTTCTTGTGTCTCATCAGTTACCTGTTCTTGAGCTTCTGAAACCACGATTGAAGGTGTTGCAGGTGCTTGATCTATCTGTACAAGCTCTGTAGCTGGGAACTGCTGGTTCCAGGGGACAAACTGCCTCGGGGTGGAGGTGGGGAGGGTGTTGACTCAGTCTGGCATGCTGCATGCTCTTTCTCGGACTGTTCTGGGGCTTCCATGGGTGGTGAGGGACCTGTACAGTGCTGGGCTATAGCTTTAGCCACACTCAGATTCTCCCTTAGTGATTATATAATCTTGGTTCATATCCCCTCCAACTGCGAGTGGCCCTGGGGCGCCTCCTAAATGAGTGGCCCTGTTCCTCACATAAGTTACAACTAAATGGATTTATTTTTATTTATTTATTCGGAAGTACCTTTGAGTCACGGGTTTGTTTACAGAAGTTCCACGTCAAATGTATTATACAGAGGATTAACAGCATAAAAGGGAATACAGAGTTTAACAAAAACACAACTGTTTAAGCCAGAACAAGCTATCCTCCACATTTACCCCCTCATTGCAGAACATGACCGTAATGGTCTTTACTGCTGGTTTTGTGGGGGAACAGCTAAAAAAAGGGATCCCATAGTGGAGCATGTCTCAACATTTGATATTGAGCCCAAAACATATCTAGCCATGCTACTGCTTTAAAGCTAATGTCATAATTAGCGTCTCCTATATGGATCAAGGCAAAAATTTCAGTAGCAAAAAACTTCATGGACCCTTTTAATAGGATTTTTGCCACATGTCTATCTGGTGGCTGCTTAACTCCTCCTCCTCTGTAGATTAGCCAGATGGCATTACGTGGTGCAGGTTCTCCCTTATTTTGAAATAGGTCTGAAAGTTTAAACATGGGCTCCAACCATGCTTTCTGGACGGGGTCCTGTAGAGTTCATTCTGCTGCCCTAACCTCATAGGGCTCTGTGGCACAAATGGTAGAGGAAGCACTACACGGATCTGCATGAGGTCAGAATCCCCTGTGGATACACTGTCTGTGCCTCTTGCATGGCATGGTTACTGTCTGATACTACATTTCCCGGTGTTGCTCAAATTAATGGAGTTTGGTCCTCCTCGTTATGCATAGCGGAAGGGGGGTCAGAGCCTGGGACTGTGATACCTGTCTGATTTTGTGGTATCTATATATGTGGGAAATATGTGGCATACTTCTGAATGCAGGGATCCTTTGGATCAGGTATCCACATGCCATTTTCCTGCTGGACCCATCCAGCATTCTCTAATGCTTTTTTGGGCAACCAGCTTCCAGCCCCTGTGGCGGTCTGCCTCCGTTCTGGTGAGCCTGCAGTCTGTATTACAGGAGCTGCCTGTTCATTTACTTGAGGTGTTGCGGCATTATTGTTTTCTGGATGTCCCGACTGGGACTTTGCAGATTCTGCAGGAGTTGTTGTAAGCTGTACTCCCTGGTGTGGCAACTCCGTTCCTAGGGAGTGCTGTTTCAGCCTGACCGGCGGGAGCCGCTTTAGACTAAGCACCTTCCAGCTTGTGTGTGCCATTCCGAGTGGCTCCCCCATGGTCACAACTTTCTTTTGCACTGTATTAGGATTTATAACTGGCTGAGCTTTTCTACTCCGCAACACTCGCTGCAGCAAGTGAACATTGGATTGACTCATCCTGTCCTCACTGGAAGGCACTGTGGGAGAGATGACATTTCTTTCACCTGTAAGCCTCGACTGTGCCTTGGGTGCACCGTTGGCAGAAACTACTACAACAGGTACAGCTGGAGCTTTTAACGAATCAAGTTGTTGCTGTATGCTAGTCTTGTGCTGCTGATAGCTCTTCGGATCGTAACTGCACCAGCAGACTTTGTTTTTGCATTTCCGTATCAAACTCTATAGTTGAAACTTTAGATAAACTGCTTACTGTGGGTAAAAGGGACAAGTCCTCATGCTCTCCCGGAATGGGACTGGTCATTTCTTGCTCCGTATTGTCGTGCTCTATCGACTCATAATATCTTAAATCCTGGATTGTCATAGCATATTCCATGGCCTCTTGTGTGTTGAGGGCAGGGGAGGAGACCCACTCCCCAGCCTCCTGCACATCCATCCTCTTGCTCTGCTCAACCGGAGTAGCCATCAGACAGCCATAAGGTCCCCCTGATGGACAGTACGGGAATTTCCCTGGTGTCATAGCCAACATTCTCCCATCAATAAGACAGGTTAATGTAACCTATCCTCCAGGACGCACCTGGAAACAAGCTATTGCAGCTTAGTGTGCCTTTCCTGGTCAAAAATGACAACTAAATAAATAAAATAAATACAGTCTGCCAAATACGGAAATTCAGAACAGGTGTAAAAATGTATGGAATAGCTTACTAGGCAAAGCCGCCTTCCCTCCCCAATTTAGTTTTATTCTGAATGGCCCAGCTGAGATATAGAATATAGTTTTAAGTAGCATTTGTGTTTCCTGCCCTGGGGCCAGCAGGGCAAACCATAGACTTGAGGCCTTTTAGCTCCCAGAGATGAAGGAAGCAGCATCCCTTGCCAGATGACCCATTCCTAGGAAGGAGGGCATAGCACCCCCTGCCAGCAAACGCACTCCCAGGGAAGGAAGGCAAAGCACACCCTGCAGGCCAACCCACTCCTTAAAAAGTCCCTAAAGACCTATTTATGGTCAAAGGTTTACACCCGATGATGATATATTATTGTATTTTTATGAACGCGGCAATTTTAGATCTGTGTTTATTTTTGTTCTGTGTGTAATTGCTGTAAGGCGCCTTGTTTTTAAGAAAGGCGCAGTATAAATAAAGATTTATTATTTTATTATTATTATAAGAATGGAGGGCATGGCACTCCCCTCCGGTCAGCCCATTTCCAGGGATGGAAGGCATGGTAATCCCTGCTGACCAGCCCACTCCCAGTGAAGGACAGCAAGGCACTACTTGACGGGCAATCCACTTACACAAAGGAGGGCATGGCACACCCTGCCTGCCTAACCACTCCCAAGGGATGGCAGGCACGGTAGCCCCGTAGCTGGACCCACTCACAGGGATGAAGGGAGCAACCCTTCCCGGCCGGAAAAACAACTCCAGAGAATGAGGGAGTGACATCCCTGCCAGCTGGCCTACTCCCAGGGATGGAGGAAGGAGCACCTCATACTGACCAGCTGCCACGGATGGAAGGAGGAGTGCCCCCCACTGACCAGCTGCCACGGATGGGGGAGCAGTCCCCCCCACTGACCAACTGGAAGGACTGGAGCGAGTGGCACCCCATACTGACCAGCTCCCAGGGACGGAGAGTGTAGCACCCCTTACTGACTAGGTTCCAGGGATGGAGGGAGCGGCACCCCCTACCGACCAGTGCTCAGGAACAATAGGAGCAGTATCACCTATTGACAAACTCCCAGGGACGGAGGCAGCAGTATTCCCTACTGATTAGCTCCCAGGGATGGAGGAAGCAGCATCCCCTACTGACCAGCCCCCAGGGATGGAGGGAGCAGCACCTCATACTGACCAACTCCCAGGGATGGAGTGAGTGTCACCCCTCGTTGAACAATGCTAGGGATGGAGTAAGCAGAACCCATGACAAATAATTCCAGGGATGGAGTGAGCGGCATCCCTTGCTGAACAGCTCCAGGGCTGGAGTGAGCGGCAGCCCTTGCTGAACAGCTCCAGGGCTGGAGTGAGTGGCAGCCCTTGCTGAACAGCTCCAGGGATGGAGTGAGCGGCAGCCCTTGCTGAACAGCTCCAGGGATGGAGTGAGCGGCAGCCCTTGCTGAACAGCTCCAGGGATGGAGTGAGCGGTATCCCTTACTGAACAGCTCCAGGGATGGAGTGAGCGGCAGCCCTTGCTGAACAGCTCCAGGGATGGAGTGAGTGGCAGCCCTTGCTGAACAGCTCCAGGGATGGAGTGAGCGGCAGCCCTTGCTGAACAGCTCCAGGGATGGAGTGAGCGGCAGCCCTTGCTGAACAGCTCCAGGGATGGAGTGAGCGGCAGCCCTTGCTGAACAGCTCCAGGGATGGAGTGAGCGGCAGCCCTTGCTGAACAGCTCCAGGGATGGAGTGAGCAGCAGCCCTTGCCTAACAGAGGGATGAAGGAAGTGCCAGTCCCTTACTGACCAGCTCCAAGTGATGAAGGGAGCAGCACCCACAACAGCGAACAACCCAAAGGATGGAAGGAGCAGCACCCTCTGTCAGTCACACAACTCCAAGGAATGGAGGAAGCTCTACCCCGTCAACTGACTGACTTCCCAGAATTAATGAAGCAGCATTACCCACAAACTGAACAATGCAAGAAATGGAGGGAGTGGCACCCCATGTGAGACAACTTGCAGGGAAGGAGGGAGTGGCACTCCCTGCCCCTATGGACCAACTCCCAGGGACAAAGGGAGCGGCGACTCCTGCAGCTGAACAACTCCAAGGGATGGAGACAGCGGCACCCCATACCAGCCAAACAACTCCCAGGAATAGCAAGAGCAGCTTCTTCAGCCAGCCGACCCACTTCCAAATGTAAAGAGAGCCACGCTCTCTGCCAATCTACTCTAAGGGATAGAAGGAGTGGCTCCCCCTGCCAGCTGACCAACTCGCAGAGATAAATGAAGTGGCACACCTGTAGCCAACCACCTCACAGGGATGGAGCAATGCCCCAACAGGCCATCCAAGGCGCAGCTGCAGATGACAGAGGTTGGAGGGCAGGGAAAAACATGAGGAAAGAGGGAACAAAGATAAAATAAATACTGACTCACCCACAATATCAGGTTTTTCTCTTTCCTCTTCCTCCCTCTTCTTTTTTTTATCTTTATGTTTCTTTTTCTTACTGTAATGAGAAAGCAACCATAAAAATCTGCCTTAAAGAAAGTGTTGGAAATACAAATTAAAGAGCCCTCCCCCCCTCCAAAAGTACCATGCAGACCTCAGGGCTCATACTTGTTGATTTTTGGGAGCCTGTATCCACATCAAGGGGCCCAGAATTTAGACATACAATAAAACTCAGTCACACACCTATACGTATAGATTGTAGGTGTATACATAAATGATTTTACCCCTTATCTTGAATTTTGTGCACTAAATTCAGTATAAGGAAGAAAAGAAATTTAGAATTACGTAGCAACTTTTATACACCCTGCATCCCAAAGCATTTTACAAGCCATGACAGTTACAGCAGCAATAAGGGGAGATCCAACAGGCTTAGACAAACAGAGGGAGGTTAGGGAAAGATCCGGAAGGTTAAAGGTGAGCAAGAGAGTTTAAGCCCAGGGAGGTTAAGAAACATGCTCCGAGTCACATAATGAATAAGTAGCACTGGTGATATTCAAACCCAGGGCTCAAGGTTCCCAGTTCTGCACATCAAACGTTAGGGTACACGGACTCTCAAGGAGGCAAAAGATCCATAATGAAGAAACTGAAGACAAGAAAAAACTGTAAATGTCACCTGTATATCTACACAGTCAACTAAAGTGTGGTGTTCAAAAAATTATATATGATTATTTCCTAATGTACAACTATTTTAAACAGCTTGGGACACATTCTCAGTTACACTGGCAGTGGTACAAATGGCAGATTTCAGATGCACTGCTGTGCCGTATGCAACCTTAAGCAAGTCACTCAACCACTAAGCCTAACCTCCTCAAGAACCATGATTTAAGAATCTGTGTGTATGCGCTGACAATGTTAAAGCCAAGGCTTTTCAATTATTCAAGGGCCGAAATGTGCACTGGCTCCCTAGCCAAATGCTGGCAGATTTGCTGCTGATGCACTGTGCCCATATCCACTGCTCTAGGATCAGTTTACTATCATGACTGATCTGGGAGTAGTTTACTGTGAGTATGCTTTACCTTAAGGGCTAGTCTTTAACTCTCTTTTATGAAGATTTACTATTCTGACTCCACACCACCCTGGATCATCACTTTGGTGAAATCTGAGGATAAAAGAATGTTGTGTTGCTCTTTTTTACTTTGTATTTATGGTCCTTGACCGTCTAGTGCTCAGGCGAACACTGGCAACCACCCAGCCCCACTCTGACTGACCTACCTCTGTGCCCCTCTCCCATTAGTAGGGTTGTGGGCCTTCCCAATTGACTCTCAGTATCAAGCATGGAGGTAGGAAGGCCAGCTGGTCGAAGCCAAGTTTGCTAGTCAGTCCATCATTCTGACAGATCAAGAAGTATTTCTTACCCTAGTAGCTCAACAGTGTGACCCGTCAGTGGTGCATGTGGGGTGCCTTTAACCCACCCACTTCCCCTGGTGCCGCACAGTGCATCCATCAACCTTGCCAATGTCTGCGGCACTTGGAGCATGCACCACCCCTTGAGAGGCAGCAGGAGGTTGCTGCTGTGGCAAGCAGTGGCCCTGACACAAACTAGCAGGGACGTGTTGTCAAGCAGTAATGTCACTCCCGGCCAGGCTGCCCGACTGCAAAAGCCCAAGTCCACTACTGAACCTGGGTCCCCTATGTGGAAGCAAAACAAAAGTTTTAAAATTGTCATTTTGGTTGGATTCAAACCCAGACTTCCTGGTTCAGCAACATGTGCTCTAGTCTGTTCTGTTTTGCATGCTTGTGGAGATGGACCTCTGACTTGAGCACTACGACTGGTCAGCAGCACATATTTGCTTACACTGAGTGGCAGAATTGTGCTTTACAGATTGAGATGATAGCAGAAAGCAGAAGCTGTTCTCCGTTACGGAGCTTTGAACCATGAAGTGCTACAGAGGAGTTAAAAGGTTTTTTTTTTTCTTTCTTGGAAAACAGCTAATTGGGAGGCTGCACAATCTATACTTAAAGTATTGAAAGGGAAGCGGGACCAGCAGCTGGCAAAACTGAGCTATAAAAAGCTCCAGTGTACAGTATATGGCAATTAAATCTCCTGCAGCCAATCTCTGACTGTGATGTCAGATACGGAGTATTCTGGGATGCTGCTTCCACAGCTCAGGCTGTGTAATGTCTGGGAAGGGTGACAGATCAACCAGATAGAACTTAATACTAGAAGACCTAAGTAAACAAGAAAAAAATGGTCACACAGCAAAGTGCAAATTAGGGGGTTATCTTTGTGGACATTCCCCTTTAAGCAGATTCAAAATGGGAAAAACAGGGCCTCTTGAAAGACATGAGAAAAACGTAATCTAAAATAGAATAAAAATATATAAGTTACAGAATTGTCACCATAATATATACTGCTTCTTTAATGTGGATTTGGACAAGGAAACAAACACAGGGAACCACCATAATAACACAGTGCTTTAAAGTCGGAAGGGAGTTAAGGTCACTTGTGTCCACCTCCCCACTCCACTTCATAATAGATGAATAAGTATGCTGTGCAACCAGGGGGAGGGGAGTGGGGAGTGAATTGTAGAAAGCGAAACATTTTTCAGCATAGACTGTTGCTTTAATCACTCTTCTACCTGAAATTTCTCAAAAACTTTTTCTTCTACTTCTTAAATTGCTCTCTAAAGAACGTAATTACTCATTCTGATGTTCTTATTGTTGCAGTGTCCTTTTTTTTGTCAATATATTCTTTACTAATTTTCATGGTCAGTGCAGTATAAATGTAACAGCGGGAAATACTCGAGTACATACACAGAAAATATTTGCTTTTTATGTCACTCTTGCCAGACTGCCCCAGACTGTAATTCTGTGGACCTCTCCTCCCCCTTAGGTACAGCTCGACAGCGGGGAACTTGTCCGGCTGTGTTTAAACTATACCATAGTGTCTGGGATACAGCTGAGCACAAAGAATTATGAAAATGAGACTCAACACCCTGAGGTGTGGCGGAGTGAATGGGTGGTCAGCCCCGGGGAGGTGGCATGGGCTGTGGCCAGAGCTCTATAAATTTTCCAGTGTGGGATCCTTACTAAGGGGCAATCCCCAGTATAATGAAAGTATAACATAAGAAAAAATTACTCACCTTAGTAATGTTGTTTCTTCTAATGGAGTCATGCTATATTATGACAATTGCAGTATGACCGCAGGTTAGAACTGCTCCGGAGGTGAAATAGTTAACTTTCCATGCAGGCATGGAACTTAGAGCGCGAGCTCGGTTGAAAACTCTGTCTGTTGTGCTTCAAACGCAAACTGTCAGATCTTTACGAGCTAAAACTCACTAAGGTTCTGTGTGGAAGCTGTAAACCTACACTAGCCAACTGGCTACTAACATAAACACTCATTTTGGCCTAAAACAAAGACAAGTCAGGAGACCCAAAATGCAAAACACAACACCAATTCACCCAAAAGGTAGGTGAAAAACAACAAGGTGGGCATCAAAAAGTGTATCTCTGTACTGCCCACCCACATCCCCAAAACAGAGGTTCTGAGAGGGGCAGGTAGGGAGGTCATAATATAGCAAGACTCCATTAGAAGAAACAACATTACTAAGGTGAGTAATTTTTCTTCAAACAACATGAAGTCTTGCTATATTATGACAATTGCAGACTACACAGCAGTACCCCATGGAGGAGGGACAGAACCTACCTAGGAAATAGGCTCTGAAGCATGGCTGTGTTAAACCCGAGCATCACTCCTAGCCTGGATGTCCAAGGAGTAATGCTTGGTAAAAGTGTGAACTGTTTTCCAGGTAGCTGCTTGACATATTTCTAGAACAGAATGTCTCTGGCAGCAGCCAGAGAAGCAGCTGTACCTCTGTAGAGTGAGCCCTCAGGCCTGAGGGGGGAACTTTACCCAACTTCTCATAGCAGAATTGGATACAAGAGACAATCCACCTGGCAATGGATCTTTTAGTGGCTGGCTTCCCTTTACCAACTTCACCATAGGTGAGGAACAGTTGAAGGGAGTCAAACCTATGACCCTTGGTACGCTCTATGTAGTAACTAAGGGCTCTCTTCACATCTAGGCTGTGCAGCATCCTCTCCCCAGAGGAGGAGTGGTCAGTGAAGTACACTGGAAGTAAAACAGATTGATTAAGGTGGAAATCTGAAACTACCTTAGGCAGGAACTTTCTGTTAGTCCGAAGGACCACCTTATCTCTGTGAAAAGAGATAAACTCCTGCTCCACTGACAACGCTTGTAATTCACTTATGCGTCTGGCAGAGGTGATGGCTACCAAAAACACAGTTTTCCAAGTCAAGTACTTGAGCTCAGCAGAAGACAAGGGCTCAAAGGGGGGTAGCATAAGCTGAGCAATGCAAACATTAAGATCCCAGGCAGGGGCAGGATCCCTGAATGGAGGGTTGGTGTGAAACAACCCCTTAAAAAACTTGGAAAATACAGGATGAGCTGAAAGGGAAGAAGATTTAACTGCTGAAATAAAAGCAGACACAGCTGCCAAGTGCACCTTCAGGGTAGCTGGTCTCAGCCCCAAAGAATTCAGGTGGACCATATAATCCAGGACTGTGGGTAGATCAGCAGAGACTGGGGAAATATGCTTTTCCGAGCACCATATGGAAAACCTTTTCCATTTGCAATTGTAAGTAGCCCTGGTGGAAGGCTTCCTTGCGGCCTTCAATATATCCATTACACCTTGGGAAAGGTGTAAATCAGTAAACTCTAACTCTTCAAGAACCAAGCCTTGAGATTGAGAGATCTGAGATCTGAGTACCAGACCCTTCCCTGGGCACAGGTTAACAGATTGTGATTCCTGGAAGGACAGGGAGGATGGACTGCTAAGGACAGCAGGAGTGGATACTAGGCCTTCTGGCCCAATCCGGAGCTATCAGAATGACTTTGCATGATTGGGATCTGATTTTGACTAGCACTTTGAACAGGAGAGGAAAGGGAGGGAAGGCATAGAGAAACTTCCCCTCCCAACTGAGGGCTAAGGCATCCAGTGGGAGTGAGCCCAAAACTGGGGGCCTGCAGCAAAAAAGAGGAAGTTGGTGATTGTCTGGGGCTGCAAAAAGATCTATCTGCGGGGTGCCCCATCTGGCAAATACTACTCCCAAGACCAGGGGATCCAGTGACCATTCGTGGTGGCCCTGGGAAATCCTGCTGAGAGCATCTGCCAGGACATTGTCCTTGCCTGGGAGGTGAACTGCCGAAGGGGTGTTCAGGAGTAAGCCAGAGACCACAACTTCAAGCGCTGGCACAAGGCCGAGACCGAGATGCCCTTGCTTGTTGATGTACCACATTGTAGTGGTGTTGTCTGTTCTGACCCGAATACTCTTGTTCTGAACAGATTTGGAAAAAGCTTGAAGTGCTAGAAAAACTGCTCTGAGCTCCAACAGGTTGATGTGGAGCAGAGATTCCTGGGGAGACCACAGACCCTGGGTGGTGAGGTCGCCCATGTGAGCTCCCCAGCACAAGAGGGACGCATCTGTAGTAAGGATTAGAGAATGAGACTGAGTGACAAAAGGAACCCCTTGTCTCAGGTTGCTCTGATCCTGCCACCACTGTAGGGCTTGGATCAGGTTTCGAGTTACTGGGATCAGCTTGGTAAGAGGATCCTTCTTTGAGACCAAAAGCTCTCAAATGGAACTGGATGTCCTCATCTGAAATCTTGCTCCTTGCACAACTGCTGTGGAAGCAGCCATGTGTCCTAGGAGCTGCAGAAAATGCCTTGCTGGCCGGGACACCTGCAGGGTAAATGAGGAGGCCAGGGAGACTAGGGTCTTTGCCCTGTCCAGGGGGAGGAAGGCCCTGGCTTCCTGTGTGTTCAGTTCTGCACCTATGAAGGTAAGAAGCTGGACCGGCTCTAGAACTGACTTTGAGAGTTTCAGAAGGAAATCTAGAGAGGTAAGCAGTTGCTGCGTTATCTGAAGGTGTAAACTGACCTGGTCTGGGGACTGGCCTACTAAGAGCCAATCGTCCAGGTAAGGAAAGATGGCAATCTTTTGCCTTCTTAGGTAGGCAACTGCTACAGCCAGGCATTTGGTGAATACCCTTCGGCTGAAGGGCATTGCTCTGAACTGGTAGTGGCCTGAGGGCAGCCCGAACCTGAGGTACTTTCGATGGGAGCTTCTGATGGGAATATGGAAGTAGGCATCCTTGAGGTCCAGGGAAGCTAGCCAGTCCCCTGGCCTTAGAGAGGGTAGGATAATTCCCAGAGTCACCATTTTGAACTTTGGCTTTAAAAGGTGCTTGTTTAAATATCTGAGATCCAGGATGGGCCGCCATTCTCCTGTCTTTTTTGGGGTAAGGAAGTACCTGGAGTACAAACCTTTGCCCTGGTGTAGGGGAGGAACACTTCCCACGGCTCTGAGAGCCAGGAGGGTAGAGACCTCTGCCTCTAGGGCGAGTGCCTCTGATGGAGTTGCAGGTGGAAAAGATCTGGTTCTCAGCTTTGGAAATTTTTTGAAGCTGAGAACCAGTCCCTGGCTTACTACTTCCAGGACCCACTTGTCTGATGTTAAAGACTTCCAGTCCTGAACAAAGTAAGCCAGCCTGCCCCCTACAGGTAGAGGAGAATTGGCCCTGGCAATCCCATCAGGGTGCCTGCTTGGCAGGGGCTTTGGGCTGAGGGGTGGAAGCAGACCTACTTGTACCCTGTCTGCCTCTCCCTCTAAAGAACCCCCTCTGAGCATAGGCGGAGGAGGAAGCTTGGGCTTGATAAAAAGGTCTATGAAAAGGCCTGCCCCTGCCTCTAGGAAGCTGCTTTTGAAGAGTGGCTTGCCTTTCCTTGGCCTGTGCACTCCTATAGGTGGTCCTATATTCATCCATTTTCTTCATGTAATTCTCTGTTTGCTCCCCAAATAGAGAATTTCCCACAACAGGAAAATCCATGGCCTTAGACTGGGTATCCTGAGACAGGGTAGTACATCTGAGCCAAGCCATCCTGCGAAGTGCCACAGATGTAGCCACGACTCTTGATGAAACATCATTAGAGTCCACTGCAGCATGAAACTGCATCTTGGATGCCTCAATACCATCCATGGCCAACTGTTCCAGCTCCCTGGCAAGCTGGTCAGGGACTTGTTTCGCTAGGGCCAGCACAGTATCCCATCTGGATTTCTGGTACCTAGCAGCATAAGCCATATAATTTGCTTGTCTGAGTCCCAAAGATGCTGCCATGTACTGTTTCTTTGCCACTGCATCAATCTTCCTGGAGTCCTTCTCAGGGGGGTGTGAAGCTAGGGGAATATTAGCCTTTGTCACAGGCTGCAGCCTGCACTACCCCCACATGGCTGCATTGTTGAGTGAGGAAATCAGTGTCGGAGCCTCGATAAGGTATACCCTTGTCTATCCTTTTATCCACAGGAGGTATAGTGTGAGGAGTTTTAAAACTTTTACTGTTTCCGAAAAGATTTATGCAAGGAATAGACAATCTCCTAGACTCTGAATATCCATCATTTCTACATAGTCTGGCTCCATTTGGTCATCAACAGCTTCCTCAACAGGGAGCTGGAGAGTTACAGCAACTTTTTTATAAAACATGAAATGAGAAGGGGACTCAGAAAGCCTTGGAGGAGAAACCCCTAGGGGTCTATCTGGAGAGATGTCCGGATCAATGGGCACATCCAGATCTTCAAAACCATATTCACTCTCCTCATATTCCTCTTCCCCTCCGGTTCATAAAAATCCTCAAAATCATAATCTTGAACCGGTGGAACTGGCCGAACCGAACGCTTACCTGAAGGTGTCGGTTCGGTCGGAACCGAGAGAGAGAGACTGGACAATTTGAATTGCTTTAGCTATTTCCTCAGCAGTTGGGAAGAGAACTTTTGGCTCTACACTAGCTGACTTTCTAGTCCTTTTGCTGGAACCGGCTCCTCAGAACCGGCTCTTTGTTTGCCCGAGGAAGTATCGCCCTGGTCAGAGGGCACTCCCTCCGGTTGGCACCGAACCGGGCTGGCCATCCGGGTCAGCTGGACTTTTTGGCCTCCCTTTCCTGAGCCTACCAATCTCTTATCTATGGTGGCAGCAGGGAAATTGTGACAAATCTGGCAGTCTGAATTGAGGTGGTCAAACCCCAGACAATAGACACATGTGGTGTGTGGTCAGTTTTAGCAAAACCTTTCCCCACAAACACTACAGTGTTGAAACCCAGTGGTCCGTTTTTTTTGCTTCAGACATAATGCCAGCCTTAACCAACTTGCCCATTTATGGCAATCCACCAAGCAAGACACCCTTATCGGTTCCCAACTGTGTCACGGGTCGTGGAAAAAACCGTAATGAAATCCGTTTTTTTTAGAACCAATAAGAACCGGGAATCACACTCTAAAAAAGGACTGGTAGATTTTAAATACAACCTGATCGGTTCAAAACGAACCGATAAAGAATTACAAGTTCCACACAGAAAAAATAAATGTAAAACCTATCTATTACTTACATTACCACAGACAGAGCTTGAACCGACCTGTTATGTTTAATTTCGCTAAAACTAAAATAATACTTTTAAACCGACAAATGAACCGAGCAGAAGGAGAAATCTCCGGAGCAACTGTTCAGTGAGGCGGAGTAAAAAATCTGACAGTTTGCATTTGAAGCACAACAGACAGAGTTTTCAACCGAGCTCGCGCTCTAAGTTCCATACCTGCATGGAAAGTTAACTATTTCACCTCCGGAGCAGTTCTAACCTGCGGTCATACTGCAATTGTCATAATATAGCAAGACTTCATGTTGTTTGAAACTTACAGCTCAGTGTCTGGTGATCCCACTTTACTGAAAGAATAAAGTTAGGTCCTTGCTCATGGTATGCAAGAGCCATGCAGTCCATCGAGAGGAACAGACCTTCAAGTGATCATTCAAAAAATGAGTCATTTTCTCCATCTGGTATATACTATTCACCATCAATCTCCAGAAATCTACAGCAGGGATAGTAGCAGTAAGCCAACACTTTATTACTTTTTTGTCCACTGTGATTAGTATCCCCAACAAGTACCTTGTACTGGAATTATGAAAGCCCTTGGGTACTGTAAAAGGACATACAGAGTGGGTGTAAGCATTACTTGTTTCCCAAAGAATTGTCAGAGTTCCTCCTCCAGGTCTTGAATAAAAGACTGGAGGAGTGGGCAAGCCCACATTATAAGATAGCGGGTTCCTTTAGTCACAGCAGGCTTGGAGTGAATGAGGAAATAATGAGCTGTAATCACTGGAGTATGAAAGTACCTCCTCAATCATTTCCAAGCATATTCCCTCCACTGATGAGAACTCTTAACTATGGCAACCGCATGGCATGCACGGGTCCAGGCCTTCATGTGTACTGGTTGACCGATTTCCTCCTCCCATCATAATGCAACATCTAAGGAGTTTACTCCTAAGATCAACTGCAAGGTTTGGCAAACCTGGGATTATCAGATGTGGGTTATTACAGACTCTGAAGAAGTTTATACAGAAAGCGATAAGTGGGGGATGTTGTTCAGGGTTATGGAACCCCAGCAAGAGGGACAAAATGTAGTTTCGGAGCTGGAGGTGGTAGTAGAACTCCGTGCCATTAAGATAGTACTGGGTTTGTATCATGGCAAACTGCTGAATCCTGTTATGCGCAAGGAGCTGGTAAATGTATTGCAAGCAGTATCTTTCCCAGTTAAGGAAGCCACGATCCAGGACAACAGGTATACAATCTTTTAACTGCAAAGCAGGCCATAGAAGGGAAAGAAAGGGGGGGTAAGTGTAGCTGCTTTCTATTGGTCAGCCAGACTTTTACTTGAAAATGCAGCCACAGACTAAGTTTAGGGTGTGACTTACAGTACATAAGGTGGATGCATTTCTGAGTAGGGTGCGAGGCATGCTCCATATCCAGCCATGCAGCATGCCGACCCTCCAAATGATGGGATATGAGGAAACGTAGATGGGCTGCCCAGTGAGATAACTGAAGCTGTGGGAGCACCAATCCTCTGGCACTCCGTTCCTGTGTCCTTCTGACATCAATCTGGGGAAGGCATTAGATAAATAACGGTAACAATGGGCATTTCACTTCCTTCTGCCCTAAATTTCCAGTATGAAATCCAGCTTGAAAACTTACAGTACCTATGTTCCTATCTAGAAGAGTGCCATTTTCCCCAAGATTATTCATTACTAAAACTACAGGAAAAAAGCAGCAATAGATTTCATTCAGCGGCATGAATAATTCCCACTGAGCTACAGCTCATTTACAAGGGATACCCACTTTACATTTTCCTGGTTACAGAGGAACAAACATGTTCACTATTTACTTACTGCACTGATACTATTACACAGCAATGAAAATCAATCAGTCATAAATATAAAATAGTTTTTTGGTATATTTTATGTTACTTTTTTAAGAATAATTTTATTCCATTTAGAATCCTATATTCTCACCTCTTCTCTTTATTCTAAGGAGGTTTGGTCTCCTCACTCCTAGACTAGGTGGCCAGGCAGCACACTGCTTTCCTCCAGTGTAAGCAGCACTGTAAAACATCCTCCCTTGCAATGTGATCCTTTAGTAGATATAAAAACCCACTCCTGCCAGCAGGCAGCGAGGACTAGTTTACTAAAATGGCAGATCACGAGCCTACTGATTGGCAGAACCTCTGACAGCCCGTGGGCAGAGCTACAATGCAAGTTTACTGACAGAAGGTGTCAAGATGACAGAGTAATATAAGAAGATACAGGTGTGCCTTTGGGCACCCTTACCTCAGGTCACTTACCAGGCTTTCTGATGGGACAAGGGGCCCCTCACTTCAAGCAACTGTCTGTGGATCCAGTTTGCAGGAAGAGCAGAACTCATTGTCTGGTCGTCTGGTAGTCTCCAGGGACAGACATCACGACAGCAGTGATAACTCTTGGGATTTGGTTTGGATTCGGAGTCTGAAGGCCATTTAGTGTAAATCGCCATGAATTTTGGTAGGAGTGTTAGGAAGTCTCTGATAGGGAGGGTGTATAGTGTATAGTGGTTGCTCCTCTACAGAAATCTCTGGCAATCTTGCAATGCATGGGGGATCTCACCTAAGTGGGTGTTCACCTGTTGGGAGCAATTTTGGTCCTGTGCCTGAGAGATGCTGCCAGCTATGCTGAAGATGGTGAGAGCTCTGGTGAGAGATTGAGCAGCAAAAACAGGTGGGAAATTGGCCTATTATTTGTATGGGGGATCCCAAGCCGAGATGTATACTGGAGATGCCGCCTCTGGCAGAGGGCCTGTGAAGATTGCAAGCCACTGCTAGAGGGCAGGATGGAGGTACATGCAGCCACACTGGTGCCAAGCCCACTGTCTGGTGAAGGGAAGAATCTGTTTAATATGAAGCACCCACAGCCAGGGTAGCCGTTGGCCAGGAAGCATCAGTGAATCCCCCTCCCCCCCAACGGTCTTGCCTCCTGCACACCAGCTTATACCATTTAGAAGCCTATATGCTCAGCCACTTCCCTTTATCCTAAGGGGGGTCAGTCTTCCCATTCCATAGTGCCTATTAGTATGTGAGAAAATGAGTGAACCCAAAGTGTACAGCAAGATGGGAGATCTTGTAAATTCAGAAGACAGTGTAGGAAAGGCTCTATCCCAAGGTATAACCTCACTCACTAAAGAATAAAAAGGAGCAAAAGGAATCACGGGCTCCTTGGAAAAATATCCTATGGTACAACCTTCCTTAAAGAACACCTTTCCTGCCCTTTTGTCAATTGCCCCCAGAAACACACAGGAGGACCCTTACCTTCCGCCCCAAGTCAGATGCTGCAAAAATTAGAATGTTTCCTTGTTTGCATTCCAGTAGGGAAGGGACTGTATTTAGGCTCTGTGGAGCTAAGAGCACCATCCCTTCCACTCCCCAGTCCTGAGTCCGACCCTGCATGTTTTGTGATACAGGAATATCAACAGCATGCGTAACATGGTCCATACACAACAATGGAGCCTTTTTTTTTTTTTTTTAAGTGTTTTTTACGTATGTTAGATGGCTGATTTCAAACTAATCAAAGCCAACAATCAACTAACAAGGCTCTTGCTGTTAAGCAGTAGCTTTGATTTGTTAAAATTGGCCATCTAACATGCATAAAAAGCACAGCCCCATTATGGCCTATGGAGTGTGCTCCCATGCTCTCCATATTCTTTCATCACAGAAAATGGGGGGCAGGGCTCAAGATGGAATGGAAGGGATCAGGCTCTCAGCTCCACAGACCATAACTACAATCCCTTCCCTCCTGAAATAAGAGCAAGGAAATGTTTTAATTTTGCAGCATTTGGCTTGGGAGCAGGTAAGGGTCCTCCTGTGTTTTCTCAGGTGAACACCAGAAAAGGTGCTCTTTTAAGGCACTCTAAGGTTCTGACATGTGCCCGGGGTCAGGCTCTAGCCCGTCTTTACAGCACTGACAGGAGAGCGTTTCAGGGACCATGTGCCAGAGTGTGTGACTGTAACTATGACAACATATAGCACAGTGATTTATTTCTGTTCTAAAAGAATAGGCATCGAGTAAAGCTCACCAAGAAGTGAATGGGAAAAGATGGAAAGGACACTGTAAATAGTTAATGACTTGAGGATATTGATTTTGTCCAGGGGATGCCTCTGGTCAGCAGTTACTATCTACTTCTAGACATGGAGGGTACCTCGGGGCAATGGCCAACACACACAGGTCTCTGCGTAACGCCAAGAGAGGGTTACCATATGGTGCCAGCCCTCAGATGAATCTACATGTAAGCCCCCCCCAAATGGGGTTACCTGGTTAGGGCTGTGGCCCTTCGCTCTCCCACCGGCGTTCTGAGTGGCCATGGTGGGGCTTGAGCCTGCCTCCCGCTGCTGCTCTGTAGCCATGGCTGCTGTAGTTCTGGAACCCTGGCCCATGTTCTGAGTGGGGCCGATGTCCGACTGCTATTTCCGTGCCTCTGAGTTTATTGTGGAACTCGAGCAGTCCCAGTGTGGCTCAGAAAACCGGGCCGCTAAATGTAAATAAAAACATGATGGCCACACACCCAGTGCGCATGCGCAGCTGCCTGGAACAGTAAATTTAAAAGGAGCCACAGCTCCAAAAGAGGAGTTTGGCTACTGCTATATGTTTAATGTTATCCCCGGCTCCAGGGGACACAGTGGAGCCGGGGATCATCACCAGAAAGCCTCCTGTTGCGGAGTGGAATGTTTTCAGCCCTCTTAAGTAATAAATTACTATGTCTGGGTGTTGGGACTGCAGAGTGTAACACAATGGCAGCCCCCTCCCCGAACTACAGAACCCAGGGAGCTGTTGCGTAAAGTGAAAGGGCATTGAGTTTGCCGGGGAAAGTGGCAGCCAATCAGAAGGGGAGCTGCCAAGAGCTATAAATAAGACTGGTTTGCCGCCCAAAGGAGTCACCGAGAGAGCTGAAGTGTGGGTGTGGGAAATGACTGCTATGGGCTCCTAAGCCCAACTCCTGCACCAGTGATCCTTCTGGTTTTGGCCACAGACTTCTCAAAAAAAGTTCTAAGTTGTGCTGCAGGAGGGATAGAGACTGGGTTGCTCTGCTGAGACTTTATCATTTTGCTCCCTGCTGGATCAAAAGTTGGGCAGTACTTTGAACCTGAAAAGAATAGTGAATCCCAGATGCAGACTGAGCTATTGTGTCCCCCTCGAAGGAGTAATTGTTTGAGTGTGAATTACAGCAAGGGGAGAGCCTGTGAGTGCTGTGGCAAGCATCTGTGAGAGGGACCAGCACCGCTGCGAGGAGACCCACAAAGGGAGTCCGCTGGGGTTAAGAGAGACTATTCAACAGCCCAGCTGAAACCATGTGACCAGGGTGTGCAACAGAGGGGTCTAGGGGACCATGTCTATCATCCCCTGGACCAAAGAAGAGGAAGCTGATCAGTAGAAGATGCTGACAGGCCTGCCTGTGTGAAAACTGTCTACAAAGGCCCCCAGGCAAAGTTTGCATGTCCAGGCAGGTGAAGACCAGTGCTCTTCAGTCATCCAGATCTGCGACCTTGTGGTGCACCACCATCCAGAGACCTCCATGGTACTGTGCAACTGACATTTTGACTGCAACCCAGCCACTGAAACCCCCCTTTGTAAACTGCAGAACTTTAAATACCCCAAGCTGTAACTTTGGAGAGTCTTATTAGCTAGCTAGTTGAGTTACAAAGGAGTAAATTCTGGGTTTAACTGCGACAACTATAAAGCTGTGCCCAGAAAGAGAATGCAAGGTTGAAACTGGTTAATAGTTATTGGGGCATTGACGAAAGACCCCAGACCTGCATCACCACCCCGGTGAGGTACCCAACGCATAGGGACATTTCTGGGTGCACCCAGTAGTGGGAGGAGGGGTTACAACATGGGAAATCATTGTTTCTCAAAGTGTTGTGCTGTTTAATATTCTCCCCCCAAATACATAATTTCATTATTTGCATATTAACTATTTTTGTTGTGATTTATAGCCACAGAGTTACCGGGAGTGGGGATTGTTATTTTGTGGGGAAAGTGTTCTGGGGGCAGCTTACGATTTTCCTGGGGGTGGTAACCTGTTCCTTGTCCAGAGGTATTCCCTGCCACTTACCCTGGGTGGAGGCACCGCACCATACTTGCTGACCACTGTGGAACCCAGGCCGGCCCCCTCTGAGGTGTATACCAAGTTGACCCAAGGGCCCTGGAGCAGCCTAGGTGTGTCAAAGGGCTGCTACATACACTAAAACAGCAGCCACAGCTGAGGGGGCTTCTTAGACTGCCTGTCACCTACTCCAGACGTAGGGAACAGAACACCTAAGAATAAAGACTGTGAGCATATGCCGTGTGTGTGTGTGTGAGAGAGAGGGGTAGCTATAGAACATACTGCAGGTAGCCACTGAGGTGTTATATTCTTGGTAGTCTAAACCCCCCCCCCATATAAGTAACACCCAGTAAGAACTCTTACAGGTAGGAACTGACAGCATCTACATTATACCCATGAGACAATATAATGTGGACTAACTTGAAATCGCATCAAGGTCCCAGGGTAGGAAGGTACACTGGTCCAACAAACATTTTTAAGCGTGGCCCTGAAAGGCACTGCTGCACAAGCAGACTATACAGCAGGTTGAAAAAAATTAGTACACAGGATTCAATCAGTAAAAGGGTTCATGCTTAATTTACTGGCCCAGGGCATGGTGCAAACTGCCTCAGGCCAGTGCAATTTCCCCCACCTTGCTCATTGGGGCTAGTGTATAAAAATTAAACATCCCAGCCCCACAAACTTCCCCACGCATGTCCCCTTAGCAACTCCCCCCATACCAGCCCCAGACCTCCCCACCCACTTCCCCTTAGCAACTAACAAAAAGTTCAAAAGTACTGTATTTATTTGTCATCTCAGAGTTACACCTCTGAACTAAGTGCTCTTTTACAAATGTTCTACATCAGGTAAGGTTCAAACAATTGATACATACAGAATAAAAACATAAGGTACAAACATAATCAAGTATAACATAATTTACAACCGTTAGTGAAATCCTAGGGTTACAAAGAGGATAAAGCTATACAAAATGAAACTGTGCTATATACAAGAAGCAAATACATTAGTTCATACAATGAAGTACCAACAGTATTTATGACAGTTTTGATAAGCTATGAGTGCAGGGGTCACAGGACTAGTGCGGTGAGGAGAGGTGGAAAGGGCAGATAGTGGAGCAGTCAGGGCTGACTGCAAATAAAATCCTTAAAATAAGCACACCACTGATAGTATCTTAACAGTTTCACCTCCAGGCCCAAATGCCAGCAATCTCTCCCTCAGGTGTTATCACAAAGAACTACTGAGAGATACTGCCAGTATTCCGGCCCTGCACTGAAACTGCTAAAGCCACTACAGGAGATATGCTTCATTAAAGATTTTATTCACATACTTTATAACTTTTAGCAAGTTGCTGACTAAGGGGAGATGGTGAAGGAGGGTGGTGGAGCTGAGATGTGTGGGGAGGATTTTTTTTTTTTTTTTTACTTCAGGTGTTCGAGTCAGACAGTGGTCGGGCGGAAAGGTGTGTGATGGGCTGTTTCAGCTGCTGTCAGGGACTAGTGTAGGTTGAGGTCCTGGGGGGTCTGCCACTGGACACCAGGGAGAAGGGGGAGATGCCATTAGACAATAATGAGGGCTTATGGACAAGGGGATAGGGTAGCACTGGAAAAACAGGGAGTAACTGGAAAGGTGTGGGGATCCTCCCCAGTAATCCACATTATCGCTTGGGGCCATTGCAAACTGGTACCACTTCCCCAGCGGACCAGTTGCGCGCGCGCGCACACACACACACGAAGCGTGATCCCTGCAGTAAAAACTTAAAAAGTCTTACTTTTCTCAACCTTTTGTCACTATGTGGGACAATGTCACGCAAAATGTGGGAAGATATCATGGGATCTATCATCAAAAATGACAATACAAGCACACAACTAGTGCCTTTATTTGTACAAATTATTCTACTCTAGCATCACAGTAATATCTATACATTACTCTTTCCTTGGTCTGCTTTAGCAAGGAAATGCAGTTTTATAGTGGACCACCAATAATCAATGCGATAAAGAAGGTTCGTCATACCCAGTTATGTCGTTTGCTCACACTGAAAATCAGTGGGATAATGGGGGTTACCAGTTATTATGATTAACGCTGAAGCAGGTGCAGCATTACGTAACGGACGGCGACCACCCTTCAGATCACCTGCCCCCTCCTTTCTTTTGCATCTTTTCACACTGAACAGCGTTCCAATTGATTTCCAGTGGGACATAAATGTTCCCCCTCCACCCTTTTACAGCTGAGCTTCACCACGGCGTCTGTCGCCACGCTAACTAAGCCCTGAAGTCCGATGCGTTCTTCGTCCTTTCAACAGTAACCTACACCAAGCCCCTCACCTCTTGTTTTTCTGTCCCTTCAAGACTAGTTTCGTGGATTTCACAAGCGAATACTCCGCCATAATCTCTCACCAGACTCGGAACTACAGTGAGACTGGAGATGAACGCAGCGGAGGACAGGACAGCATTCGGCTACAGAAACGCTCGGCGCTTCCTGTTCCTGCGGAAGGAGAGGGAAGGAAGGCTTTCCTTATGGTTGAGAATCACGCTTGTGGCTGTTGTACATGCTAGTCTGTTGGATAGTGGAGTTAAGAATCCCTTGTGGCCAAAGTGTAGGCTAGGCTGTTTTTTTGGGGAAGCAGCTCCTTAAAACACTGAAAAACCCTGCTCAAAAATTTACTGTCGAACAGGTCCAGATCGCGGTAAAACAGTAATGGCAGCCCGACCCTTTCTTCCTGTTGCAACCCTCCAACCCGCGTTGGCACGTAAACCCTGCCCGCTGCCTAAATTAAAGTACCTCGCTGGTGAATCGACCCATGTAATGCGCTGCTGTGTATGTCTGTCTCTTTTCCTTGACTCTGTCGCACACTCTTCTCCCTCCCTGTTACAGTGACTCGCTGTGTAAGCAGTAACACATGAAAACGCTGGCATAGGGGCGTAATGTGCTAGCTGTCCCTAGAAGGCAATTTATCGGAGCTTATGAAATGAGTTTGTCGGGGGGTGGAATGAATGTTAGCCGGGCTGCAGTACCGGAGCCTTCGGGGTTCCCCTCTCCACCTTTCTCCGAGGAGCCTGGCCCTGGTTTCCTAAAGATAGTGTTGACAATAGGGTTACCACCTGTCCTGGTTTTCGCAGGACAGTCCTGATTTGGGCAACTGTGTCCTGCAAAAAACATGAAAAATACTACATGTCCTGACTTTCTAGTAGAAAAAATATTTTCTAACTTTAAATGTTTCAGAAAACTATAATACCTTAACTAAAATACCTCAAAATGATAAGAAACAATAGAAGCAACAATGAATTACAATACCTAGCCGTAATTCTGATTATATAGAGAAAACAAGCCTGTTGCATTGGTAGAGGTTACATAGTGTGTCCTGCGAAATATGTTTCTGTTAGAAATGTCCCACTTTGGGCTTCTTAGAAGGTGGTAACCCTAGTTAAACAAAATGGTTATATTAAATGCACGCTGAAAATAGTTAAAAATCTACGTTGCGACCTTAGGTCTTCAGGAAATATCTAAAAGAGAAAAAAAAAAAACAAGTTAGTGTCCTCTAGTTGACAGACATATAAGTCCCAAGGTTCAGCAACTGGAATGCTGGTCACTGCAGAGGGGGACGTAGCCAGGAATTGTTTTGGGGGTAGATATGACATTTTGGAAAGCTCTGTTGTGAGTTTTGGGCCTTTTCTTGAAGAAAAAACACTTTGTTACATGTTTCCCAACCATAATTCCATGGGAATTATATTTTTTTCACATGGAACCAGGGTTGTGGGAGACTGGCTGGCATTACAGTCTGCAGAACCTCCAGTGGTTGTGCACAACTGGCTATCCAATAGTGCGATCAACCACTGACCCCATATGCAGTTTTTGTAATATACTGTGATCTGTAAAATATTTCTATATAAAGGCTGTGGCCTAGGTCGGCCCCCAGAAGCTCTGGGGGGTTTACATGCTCTGTGTTGAGTTTTGGGGCTTTTCTTGAAGAAAAAAAAAAACACTTTTGTTACATGTACCCCACCCCTAATTTCAGTGGAATTTTTTTCCCCCCATGGAATTGGGTGTGGGAGTGGAGACTCTGACTGGCATTACAGTCTGCGGAACCTCCAATATTGTGGACAACTGGCTGTCCAACAGTGCCATCAACCACCCACCCCATATGCAATACAGTATGCAACTGTGCCTGCAAGGCTGCAAGTAACTGGTGGGCAACTGACTGGCCAACAATGAGCACCACCACTATACTGTAAGGTAGTTTTTAATGACAAACCTGGGACTAGGTGAGGGAGGAAGTAGTACCACTGGTACCAGCTGGGGATAATCTTTTATTTTAACTCATACGGGTAATAGGACAGTGAGGGGGGCCACTTGCACCCTAGGAGTGCCAGGGTAGGGTTACATGGTGAAGCATTTGCAGAGGGACAATTTATGTCCAGACTTCAGCTTAACCCCTCCCATTCAATACTTGGTTCTGGTTTTCCTGTTCTTACTTGAGCAGCGACACATAAAACAGTGCAACTGCACTGTGGAGCCAAGAGTAAAGGGTTTGGAACAGGGCCTGTGACCTTGTATCAGTAGGTTTGAGGCAGTTAGCTAACTAGTAGGATGGAACTACCAGCTCAGTGCTGGACAGCCCATTTCTCAAACAACCAGGAGTATATCACATTGTGAAGACAGTGACTGAACCCATTCTCTTGAACAGAGGGCAGGTAGTGTGCACTGGCCAGCCTGAGTGGGCAGACATAACAGTGTTGTCCCTGCTCATTCAGGCTGACCAGTGCACACCACTTGCCCTCTGTTCAAGAGAATGGATTGAGTTACTGTCTTCACAAACATTGTGACATACTTGGCAAAACAGAAGTACATTTCCCTGCCTATTCTGGAGGAAGCAAGGTATTTTTTGTTTCCCACCAAAGTTTTTATTTTAGTATCTGATTACATTGAAGTGGTCTGTTCAGGGCACACTTTTGCCTATCTGGTTTCCCTTTCCTCCAGAATAACTGTTCTCCCAAATACATCCGGTATAAATATTAGAATGTTACTGTTTTGCCCTGAATTCCTTCAGTGTATGTCAGGAAAGCTGTAGCAGCACACTCAATCTGATCTTCCTCATACAGTGCTGAGTGGGATGTTCCTCGCTTTTGCATGCCTGAGTGACCTCCTTGTACACAGAACAGGCACTCTGTTGGCCATGTGAAGTGACACTGTGCTTGTGTGCCGCATAGCCATGATGCTGGTGGTCTGCCCTGTATCTCTTTGTGGTATAATATTCCACTGTGCCACTCTGCAGCAGGACATTTGCCTGTAATGGCAGGGATGCAGCCACTGGTACGCCACAGTGTAGCAGCTGACCCGAGGCCCCTGGACCTTCCAGGGCTTTTAAACATTACAACACACATGGCCCTCCCCTGAGATACCCCACATGGCTGCCCCCTGCATGGACACTTGCACCACATCCTCTGCTGCACACTGCTGCATGTTTGGGGGACAGCCCCACCATGGATGGTATACACACACACATACCAGCATCAGGGCACTGTGGCTTTCCTGGCTGATGCCCGGGTATGGGGGGGGCGGCCATTGACATATGCCCTACCACGTCTGTGGTACCTATGGTGTACTGCCATGCATGTATTGGCTCCCAGTGTGGTCAATAATGTCCTTTCCCCCATGTGTGGACACATGAGCCATGGCATACCTACACCTTTCTGTGCTGGCTATGTTTGGAGTCTTACCACTCTGCACACAGCAGTGTCATTGCCAGGGCTCTCATGACATTCTCCCCTGTCCTCCATGCATAACCATCCACCTGTATGTGTGATGTAGCCATCTACCACACTGTATATTCCCTAGGGGTTGCTCCTTCTCTTGAGACCCCTTTGAGAATCATAGGGTAGCATATTCTCCCTGATCCTACCTCTGCAGTAGCCTAATGGTATATATAGATACATAGCCAGAACAGCATCAGGGGCCAGTTTGGCTCTGCTGAAGCTAAAGAGGGACTTGGACAGCTTGACAACTGCTGCAGAATAAGCCTGCCATTTTGAACAGCAGCAGGCTTCTTTTTTCAGACACCCCACCTGTCCCCGTAGCTGCAATTGGGAGCAAGCTGCTGAAAATGGGGCAGGCCTGAAAAGTGAAACTTTTGAAATTCACTGCAAGGCTCTAACAAAGCGATCAGCTGTTTTGGGACCAGAAAAGCTGTGCTGCAGCTAAAGAGTGACTTTGACAGCACTGGAAACTGCTGCAGACAGAGCCTGCTGTTTTGAACAACAGCAGGCTTCCTTCTTCGAAGTCCCCATGGCTGTTATTGTGAGATACTGACATGTTCAGCCTGTGCACTAATGTTAAATACTTGCTTACCTCAAGAGTCCGACGAGTTATTGGCTCCTCTCCTTTACTGCAGTCTGCAGAACTTGACTGGCTCAGCTGGGCCTGACTGAATCACCAAACGAAATGGAAGCCGAATGCCTGGACCCTGCCTGGAGACAAGTGCCCAACTACTCGGGGACAAATGACTGAGTAAGGGAACCACAGGCTGGCCTGGTGGCTCCACGGGTCAAAACAAAAGTATGTCTCTTCTCTTCGACGACGATGAGTAGTACCCAGTCCATCCACCGGTACATCTGAGTCTTCTTATCTTCTTTACTCCCAAGAGAGACATCACTCCTGACCATGACCTGGCCCCTCAGTGTGCCACCACCAACCGGACTGAGGACTCACTCCATCTGTCTCCCCTCCATGGGCACTTCTTTACTGCTAGGCCCACAGCTCCACAAGTCAGAGGACCTGGGGCACAAAGTTCAAACTAACTATTTTAAATTAAATTTAATTCCGTTTCGGATTTCCGAACACCCGATTAACACAATCCTCCTCCTGACCTACTCTCATCTCGACTCCTCTCTCTCTCTCGTGACAAATGGTAGGGCGTGCACCAGTCCGGCAAGCCACCAATTTTATGTGGCGCCCCATTAATTGGCTGCTGTTGAGAGAGGAGGAGGAGCTGGAGCAGACACACACAACCCTTTGGCTTCTCGCATGGTGCTGCACGCTGCTTGGGCTTCTCTGCAGCCATCCCAACCCCCAGGCCAGACCCAGTAGCAGTTAGTTGAGCCAGCACTGACAGGCAGCCAAAACAGCATACGCACACATTTAAAGGGCCAGTGCCTTGTGTGTGTGACCAGAATAGGGATAAATAAAACATTTTGGAGGTCATTTCAGGGGTGTTTGAACACCTTAAACACCCCTGCTCGCCTCTGGGATGAGGAGAGCGCAGCGGGGTGAGGAGAGAGGGCTGGAGCTGGGAGGACATACCTTTACAATTAAAATCCAAAAAAAAGAAAAATGAAACAACAAAGTTGGTTATTACTTTATCATTTAATTTGCAAATACTTGAAGTCCCAGGAATGGTATAATGTTGATAAGTGACAAACTTCAGTTTTTACATCCCCAAATCCACTGACTTCTATATTCACATGCTTATCCACATGAAACATGGCAGCAGAGATTATAACAGTGACATTCACCATGGTATATTAAAAGGGACACTGTCAACCTGTTTTTTTTATCATATTAGTTATAGTTAAAGACTTACATTTTATGATTGCTTACCTTCTCTAAAATTCATTGATGTTGCTGTTAGTTTTGTCGGTCTCCTTGTTTAATACAACTGAAATGCCTGCTAATGTATATTTATAAACAACCTTGTTTTGTTTACAATCCTGGATCTGTTCTTGCTGCATACTTCCTGAGTATTACAAACACACCCAAACAGTGCAGTCGCTCATGAGGCAGTAGACTCCCACTGCATCATAAGGGGATGGACTGTGTTGTGGGTGTTCCCAAGAACAGGAAAGATGCAGTTGGAGCTGATCAAGGAATGTAAGCAAAGCTGTGTTTATGTGGTAACACCAGTATGGTGGGCAGTCTGTTTTTCACTTTTTTGAAAGAAAGAGTCAGAATCAAACTATGAGCTACATCAGAAATCTTTACCAAATGTTGGCAATCATAAAATGTGTTTTTTAAACTAGGGACACTTTGAGACCTAAGGGGTTGACAGTGTCCTTTTAATATTAACAACGATAACAACAACATTTGTTAAATTTCCAATTATATAATTAGCAATCTGAATTCCCATCAATGAATGGAGTGTGCGTCAGACAAATGACAAACTTTTACTTTTTTACATAACTCATACATTTCAAATCTACTTACTTTCTACATTAGAAAGAATGGCATTGTCTATATAACAATAAAAGAGAAAGAAAACAAGACTGGTTAACTTCAAAGTATTTGAAACTTGGATTCCCATCAATCAATGTATGGTAATATAAATAGCAAACTTCAGTTTTATTACATCACCCTAACAGTTTAATCTTCTTACTTATTTGCATGAAACATGGCAAGAAAAGATCATGAAAGTGTTGTATTACTACTCATACATCAAAGGTTCAGGCATCGTATTTCGGGGGGAAGTATGGTCAGCGTTGTAGTTTGAGGCAGCACGTTTAGTCTTTCTGAGCAGAGACTTGCTAGGGACAAATTTGTAGCACAGCGTTTTGTTGAAATGATTGATCTTGTAAGTTAGAATGGACGGTAGCATTGTTTGATTTGATAGGCTTGATCTAAAGGTGGTCTTGTTTTTGGCCACTGTAGAAAATACTCGTTACATAGATACATAGACACATAGACAGTGTCGGCAGATAAGGGCCTATGGCCCACCCAGTCTGCCCATTTGAGCTTGTAAGTTCAGTTTGTTTTCCTAGAAGTCTGTTTCCTTACCCTGACCTCTAGAATTCCTTTATGTCTATCCCATGCATTCTTAAATCCTGTGATTGTTTCAGCCCCCACCACTTCCTCTGGCAGGGTGTTCCACTTGTCCACCACCCATTCTGTGAAGAAATTCTTTCTCATGTTTCCTCTGAATCGTCCTCCCTCCAACTTCATCCCATGCCCTCTAGTCCTGGACCATCTTTTTTGCTTAAAAATAGTGTTTTCCTGCACCCTGTTCCTCCCTGTAAGATACTTGTATGTCTCTATCATATCCCCTCTCTCCTTCCTTTCCTCCAGGGAGTACATGTTCAGTTCCTTCAACCTGTCTTCATAGGACTTGTGATGCAATCCATGCACCATCTTTGTTGCCCTCCTCTGAACCTTCTCTACCCTGTCTATGTCCTTATGTAGGTATGGTCTCCAGAACTGTACACTGTACTCCAGGTGGGGCCTCACTAGTGTCTTGTATAGCGGAATTATGACCTCCCTTTTCCTGCTGGTGATGCCCCTGCCTATACATCCCAGCATTCTATTTGCTTTACCTGCTGCCTTGTCACACTGTTTCTCTACCTTGAGGTCATCAGAGATGACAACCCCAAGATCCCTTTCCTGCTTGGTGCATGCTATATCCTCACCCCCCAACTGATATATTGTGCCAGGGTTTTTGTGCCCCATATGCATTATCTTGCACTTTTGCATTGAATTTCAACTGCCAAACCCTGACCATTCTTCAAGTTTCTGCAGGTCGCTTCTCATTCTGTCTACACCCTCTGGTGTGTCTACTCTGTTACAGAGCTTTGTGTCATCAGCGAACAGTGAAATTCTGCCTTCTAGATCCTGTGCAATGTCACTGATGAAGATGTTGAATAGGACCAGTCCCAGCACTGATCCCTGTGGTCCCCACTGGTCACTCTCTTCCTCTGTGGAGTGACAGCCATTTACCACCACCCTCTGTGTCCTGCCACCCAGCCAGTTACCTACCCACCACACTACTGTCCTGCCCACACCCATATTCCCCAGTTTGTGTAATAGTCTTCTATGTGGCACAGTGTCAAAGGCCTTGCTGAAGTCCAGATAGGCCATGTCCACTGCCCTCCCCTGATCCACCTCCCTAGTCACCCAGTCAAAAAATTCAACGAGGTTGGTCTGACATGACTTCCCCCTGGTGAAACCATGCTGCCTTGGGTCCTGTAGTCCATTGACAACCAGAAGTTCCACCAATCTCTCCTTCAGTAGTGCTTCCATGATCTTCCCCACTACCGAGGTGAGGCTGACTGGTCTGTAGTTCCCTGCTTCCTCTTTGTTCCCACTTTTGTATAAGGGGACTACATCTGCTGTCCTCCAGTCTTTGGGTACCTCCCCTGTTTCCAGTGATCGGCTAAACAGGATGGCCAGAGGTTCACCCACCACCTCTCTTAGTTCTTTAAGGACCCTGGGGTGCACCCGATCTGGCCCCATTGCTTTATCAACTCTTATTACTTCCAGTTCCTTCAGGACCCTTTCTCGTGTAAAGGGACTTGTGTCCATTTCTGCACCATTCTCACCCCTTGTACTCCCTTCAGACCCATTACCCTCCTCTTCCTCAGTAAAGACTGAGCAGAAATACCTGTTCAGTATGTCAGCTTTACTGTTGTCATCCTCCATGCGGCTCCCATCCTCCCCCTTCAGTCTCACTATCCCTCCCTTTGTCTTTCTTTTTTCACTTATGTACCTGTAAAAGGTTTTGTCCCCTTTACCCACTGATTTTGCAATGTGTTCTTCTGTCTGAGCTTTGGCTTCCCTTACTGACCTCCCTGCCTCCCTTTGCTTCTCCTGGTACTTCTCCCTATCCCCTTCTGCCTGTGTCTTTTTGTATTGCCTGAATGCAATCTTTTTGGCTTTCACTTTCTTTGATACCTCTTTGGAAAACCATAATGGTCTCCTCTTCTTTTCCTCTTGCTAACCTGCTTAATGCATAATTCTGTTGTTCTTGTAATCCCCATTTTAAATACTGCCCACTGTTCCTCAACCCTGATTCCTGTCCCATTCCCCTTAATGCCTCTTTCAAGTATCTCCCATTTTCCCAAAGTCTGCCCCTAAAATCCAGGATACGTGTTTTTGTGTGGTTTGGTTCTGCTCTTTCTGTGATTTCAAACCACAATGACTGGTGGTCACTGTTACCCAGGTGCTCCCCCAGTTACTCCCATCACACTGTCCCTGTTTGTGAGCACAAGGTCCAGTATTGCCTTCGCCGAGTTGGTTCCATGACCAGTTGCTTGAGGAAGGCACCCTGAAGGGAGTCCAGGATAAATCTGCTCCTAGTTGATGCTGCTGCTGGGATGCTCCAGTCCACGTCTGGAATATTGAAGTCTCCAACCAGTACTACCTCACCCTTGTCTGTCATCCTTTGGATGGCTAGCATCAGCTCCTATCTGTTTCTTCCTCCTGGGCTGGTGGTCTATAGACCACACCTGTGCGATGGCTGGCCCCATTTTCCTTTCCAGCTTAACCCAAAGTATCTGTCCCCATTTTGTTCCTCCTGGATCTCTGTGGCCTTATGTCATTTTTTCACATACAGTGCCACTCCTCCTCCCTTCCCTGCCTGCTCTGTCTCTTCTGAATATGTTGTAGCCAGGTATGGCCATCTCCCAGTCATGGTTATCATTACACCAGGTTTCAGTGATGGCCACAATGTCCAGGTCTGACCGGCATTCATGACAGCCTCCAGATCTTCCGTCTTGTTGCTAAGGCTCCTGGCATTTGCACACATGGCTTTCCATGATTTGACCTCCCTAGACTGCTTCACTGTTCTACTCCAGCCCCTTCCTTGCTTGTCATTTATCCCTGGTTCTCCTTGCTGTCTGCCCTTCTGCTGAATTTTGCCCTTTCTGCTTATCCACCTCTTGGGCACTAATCTCCATCTTTGCACACTGCTTTGTAGAGACAGCAACTCCTCTGGTTCACTGGTTCCACTGCTAGCTGTGGGGGTGAGCAAGTAGGTACCCTTTGCTAGTTTAAATGCTTGTCAATGTAGCATTTAAACTTATCATTGAGTGCTTGGATTCCCTCCAGGATGGATGGGCCGTCAGGCTTGAACAAACCTCCATCCCTCCAGGTGGGTCCTCAGTCACCAATGAATCCAAACCCTTCTCACAGCACCAGTTCTTCAACCATGAGTTAAAGTTCCTTGCATGCACATCTATGCTCTCCCTTGCCTCTCACAGGTAGTACTTGAGAAAGTGACAGAAGTAGCTACTTGCTTGAGACCCCTCCCCAGTTTCCTAAACTCTTCCTGAACTTCCTTTGGCTCCCCATTTGCCAGGTCATTAGTACCTAGGTGGATAATGACATCCAGCTCACCCTCCCGTTCTTCTTCTGCATTGGTGTGTGGGAGAATAAGAATGTACTCGGCCACCTCAAACAACAAATTAAATCTTGGACCATCACACTCCTTCACCTGACCCAGATAGTGCCATAAATGATCCACCCGATGTAGTTCAGCCAGTTCTGGTTCAGAGTCATGCAAAAGCTGATAATCAGTAAACTGATCATACTTTCTGTCCAGATTCCCTTCAACTTGTTCCTTCAGTGTTGGAAATTTTTCCACAAAGAACACAAAACTGTCAAAGCTGGCTTCAGTACGCTGATCAAACAGAAGCACTTCCGCATTTTTCAGTACAAGGTCATTTACAGGTAAGTGACCAGTGGCATACTGGTATGCCTGAAGTAGAAACAACTGGCAGCTTTTGGCAACATTCAGTTCTTCATCAGGGAGAAAGTTTTTCTGCCTTGTGACTGAACGGGTGGTGAAACCAATCATTACGTTTTGTGGGGGAAGCAGGTTCTCAGGCTGAGGCACATCAATGTTAGCTAAATCCTTGCCTTTGTATGCATCTACTTTCATGCCAAGAAATTATGGATCTCTCAACGCAACACATGTATTTTAGGTTCTTCAGACTGAAGAAGTTTGTTTAGGTCAGAGAATATGGGCATGATAGACTGGTAGAATAAAAGGTAAACCTCAGTCAAAGGATCAGCGAAGTATTGCTTCAACCTCCGTAATCTTGGATCAGATTTCAAATCTGGCTGACTAGCAAAGAAACTCTTCAGGCTGGGGTACTGTTTGAAAACTCTGGATATACACACATCGTTGCTAAGCCAGCGTGTAGCCCCATACTTTTAAGATTTTCCTGTATTCCTGGTCACAGAAGTAGCAGAACTCTTTAAGTGATGCTTGACATTTTGTACTGTTATCAAAGTAATAGTACACGTCGACAAGGAAATCACCAACATCAAACCCAGTGGTCTGTGCAAAGGTTTTAGAGTCATGATTGGCAGTGTTATGTATGACATGGCACGGACAACCAAATGTGAAGACATTTGGGTTTTTGGCCTGAAAGTGTCTGTATAACCCCTTATGCCTTCCCATGTTCACAGAAGCATTGTCCAAGCTCAGACCAATAACATTTTCCCATGGCAAAGAGTACTTCTTGAAAGCTTCACTTATTTTTTCAAATATTCCTGTGGCGCTGCAGTCTGAAACCAGGCACATATGCCAGAACATTGAACTGATCTCACCTGTGTTGACATCATATATCCTAACAACTAGTGGATACATGCTTTCAGTTCCTGTGTCACTACTACCATCAACTGCTAATGTGAATGCATTATACTGTAGATAATCTAGAAGAGGTTCTTGTAGCTCAGGTGCTATGGCATAATTCACAGTTGCGGGTGTTTTAGTTGCTGCACATCCATACTTTTTAGTTATTTCACTGTCGGGGAAACATCTTGGTGGAAGAGTGGACCAGTATGAGCTGCAGCCTCAAATGGTAGGTTATGCTCTAGAACACATCCAGTGAAAAACACCTCGGCATTAGTAACACTGTCCTGAGACTGCTGTACGAAGTAATATACAGGTTTGCATGCCATAGTAACCTTGGCCAACTTCTTGTGTTCTGCTCCAGCAGTATGATGCTCCACATCCCGCCTGCCTTGATGACTGATACCAAAAGCAGAATTGCAGACCTACAAAATCAAAAGAACAAACTGCTGTACAGTACTTGACACAATTATATTTTAATAAAAAAGTATAAATATGCAGAGCCTGGAAGCTTTGCCCGACAGCTGCATTTATATAATTTTATAAAACTATAATTATTCAGACAGTCTGGATGCAAAACAGCTTACTGCATTAATTCTTGTACTAAATCTATGCATACCTGGATGCCAGTGGGAAAACTGTCTGCATTTATGCAGTGCTGATGTAAGTGGTAATATTATACCTGACAAACGCCTTATCCAGAGATGCAAAAAACAGAAGAAGAAGAACCTCAGGGGACAAGCTCAAAGTGGACTTGGATTACATCTATGCACATAAGGAAAGCGTGGCACACTTAGATCAAGAAAATAAGAAAATGCCCACAGGCCACTAGGCATGTACAGAGAAATCAAATGTTTTCTGCTGGAACATAAACACTTCTAATCTTCCAAGCACAGGTAACAACTGAACCAGCTTATCCAGTGTTTTGCCTTTTGTTCAGATGCCAGTATCCAGAGGTGACTGTGCAGTCTGAATTTGGTATTGGAAAACAAAAGACTGGCTGAGCAGCATGTAAATGCTTAGATTGCTGCTACAGTTTGTTATTATGTGTGGTTCGTAGCTCAGTGCTCATGTAACATACTGTAGCTGAATGATGTAGATGGTTGGATACAGAGGCCAGCTGTTAAGTAGACAATGGTTGCTAGGTAGTAGTAGTAGTATGGAATGATTTGTGCTTGGGTACTTCAGCATGAACATGATCAAGTCGGTGATTATGGTACGTATGAATCAGATAGTATGAGCAATGAGCTTGGATGCTTGAACTAAGAATCGTTTGTTATTATTTGATGTGTAACCCCTCACCCCTGCCTTTTTACTAAAATGCCAGGTGGCATGCTGTTGGCGTTGGCAGCAATACCTGGGGGGACCTGGGTTCAGGGAGGATGAGGTTACCTGGCACAAGGGACCTAGGTTTGGCTACTCTTCACAGGGGCACCCAAGTAAATCCAACTACAGGAAGCAATAACTGTAATGTCCAGAACCAGGATTGGGATTTTTCAGTGTGGCTTTATTCAAAACTAGCTGAAACATGACAAAGCATTGAATGGTCCCCCAAGGGGCTACGTTCACTGTATATGCAGATAGAGACTAAAGGCGGTCCACTTGAAGAATGAACCCATTTTTACTATTGTCTGGCTCTGGACCCACCAGGCACTCAGCCCGGACTTGCATGCGCTTTGGATACACAGCCCGACTGGCCCGGCTCCCCTGCCGGCAACTTGACTGATGGTCCATTTGAAGAATGAACCCAAACTTTACTTGGAGAGACTCCCATCACACAAGGAGTATATTTTCCCAAGCTGTGGCTCCCCACACCACTTAGAGTCTGTGACTCCTAGAGAGATTTTCCAAAGTTGCGACCCACGTCTGGGTACCTACCTCATCACTGGCCAGGCGCATGAGGCAAGTAGCAAATCACAGAAGAAATCCGTAGAGGTGGACCTGGTCACTAAAGATGGGGGGTCCCCACCTCCAGCTCCCACAGCCCATACCCGGCCATTTCTCTGACAAACAGAAACTTAAAACTTTGACATGTAGATTAAACGGTGGATGACCTGAAGCACCCTCTACAGCATTGAAATCCATTAAAACTTTAGACTTTTGACCGCCTCCATTTGTTTGTCCTAGTAAAATAGTCCTCCCAAATAGCAGTCCACATCCCAACTTTTTTATATTTCAAACTGATGAAACAATTGGTTTGCCCTTCAAATGGAGCAAAACACTCACCCTGCTGCAGGTAGCCCTACAGGCGAAGTATCACATCCTTCACTGTTATACAAGAACAGAAACTGTAATCAGGCAGCTTTCTTCTATAGTGGAAATAGGGGATTGCCCCTGGAATCCAGAGAGGGACTTTTCTTCCACCTCCCCCCGGAGGGAGGGGGCACTGAGACCTGGACAGCGGTCTCCACCACTTTCAAAAGGTAAACAGGATCACACCTCCTTCTCCAACAAAAGGTAAACAGAAACTGCCTCCTTCCTGCTTGGAGGTAAACAGACAACTGGCTTTGAAAACTCCCAAAGTTCTAAACTCACTCCCTGAGCTGCAGATTCCAATGTGGCTTATGCAACTACGACAGTTCTATGGTGATGTCATCTCAAGTCTCAGCTGTGACTGAGAACAGAGGTGAGACAGTGTGAAACCCATTTAACTGGAGTTTCACAAGCTGCCTCCTTGCCTACCACTAGGTCTTACTGGGATTCTAGTAACCCCGGATAACAAGGGGTTACACTGCCTGACCAGGAAAATGACTGCCCCAGTCATTATGCACCCGCCCTAGGCCATCCCACCCTCATGTTACCCAAGTGGAGGGGTGATCAGACCCCTCCTACCATGTGCAAGCACAGGCAGGCAACACTAAGGGCCTAGAGGCCTGTAGCTGACATATCAGCCTCTACTCTATCCACTTACTATGGACACCTAGTGGCTTTGGTAGAACCGTCCAGAGCATAGCCCTGATAGATCAGTACTGCAGTCCCTATGGCCGCTGAGGACCACAGCCTGTCTATCCCCCCTAACCCTCTAAGGAAAACCTATCTGCCTCTAACATAACATCCCAAATAAAAACAAAACCCGGGGCCCTCCCCGACCTTGGGCAACCTGCAACTACAACCATTAGAATACCAATAAATACTTTCTCCCTACCCCCACAATCACACATGTGGAAGGAAAAGGGGTAATACAGTAACAACCATAGCAGTAACAACACAGTACTTTAAATTCTACACAATAAAGCACTGACAAGGAACTCCGATGAGCCCCTCTTCCTCTTCTTGGTTTCTCTTCTGTCTTTCCAGGAACACCTGTAAGAAAAGACAAAAACAAAACACACTCCTAATCTGCATACACAGTCTACCTAAACAACAACAACCTCTACCATACAGAAAAACACTGAACAATCCCAAAAAAGATTTTTTAGAAAAAGGTAGAAAAACAGTATTTACATTAGAGTACAATAATGACATTATTTACAATACACATTTGGGGGGATGGAGTGCCCTAAAAGTCCCAACTAGTGACCACAAGGCCCGAAGGCTAGTCCAATAAAGAGTCTCTCCTGGGCCGGAGCCCCGTGAAACACAGTTCTAGAAGGCCAAAATCCCAAAGGGAGAGTCTTTATGACAGTTCCACATTTTGAATTCTGTAGTGTAGGTGTACTGCAAATGTCATAAAGATAGAAAAAGGGGTTTCGGACCTACCAGCCACTTGTAGTATAAGACTAGGCACCAACCTGCACGCAGCTGAAGACTCTCCTGCAGCATTTCTTCTGATACAGCGGTAGGACATCTTCCGGGAACCACAGGAGTGCACATCTGGAAACAGCTGGGCTGATGTCATCTCTGGAGAAGGAACCTTAGAACAGGAACAAAAAGAAAACAGCTGGTCCGACGTCATCCGATTACCAGGCGATGAACAGGAAACAGCTGGGCTGGTGTCCTCTCTGTATCTGAAGTCGTCTGGTGGGCCAGTAGATGGTTGCTGAACAAGACAGTACACTGTAGACTGAAGAATATGGAGCACCTGAGTCCTTGGTTATTCATATTGGCAGATCAATAAGGGCACTTCACAGTCTAGATGTGGCAGTATTGACTACCAATGCTCGGCTCTCCATTTTGTAGGCACGGGCTTAATTACTGGGAGGTCCTTGCACTGAGACCAATAGTACCGGGGGTCAGGGGCTTGAATTATTACCCCATCTGGGCGAACATAATTCACACAGTGGGAGACTTCACGTCCCTCACCATCCACTATTCTCACTCTGCCCATAAACAGTGTCCTGCCTCTCTTCCACTGTGTATACTTTTCGTGGAACAGTCTATTTTTTACATGCTGGTTGGCTCCCAGATGCACATGTTTCATTGCTTCATCCCAGATCCAGGATTTCCTGCAGTTCTTAATCTCCTCCCAGACTCTCCGAGGAAAGGTAGGAAAGGTCATACCATAGATTTCATTGGCCTTTCTATGAACCAGTCTCTCCTCTTTACTTGCTTTGGTCAATCTGAGACCGCTGGCCTGGCTTGGGGGTGGCCAGTCCTGGTTCTGCCAGCCTCGATCCTCAAAGAAATTAAAACGGATCCCTGACTACTTCTTCTTGTAAAGCCAGGGCAGTGGCATCACCACCTTCTTGAACACATTCCTCGAGGCAAGATCTTGAGGCTGTGTACCTGCCTTTCTCACAAGGCCACATAGGTTTCCTCATCTTCCTCTTCACTGAGGATCTGAGCCCAGGAGTGAGCAGTCGTTCTCACCCCCGAGACTATCCATTCATCACTAGGAGCGGAGGTCGACACCTCCCATTCAAAGGCCTCCCACATCTCATCTTCACCTGTGAGACTTGGGCTAGGCCCCCCCACCCAGGGGTCTATTGATGCTTTATCCAAACTTTCTTTCTGAGATCCAGCATCCAAAACTTCAATTTCAGATTCAGTCTCTAATTCTGCACCCTCTAGCTTTGTGCCACACTCCCCCGAGGAACCTTCCTCCACAGGCTCCGCCTGATGCTGTGTGCTGCCAACTGCAGATTCCTGAATTTTTGTCCATGTGGGAGCCAAACGAATTGGAGGTGCTTTATACAAGCCTTATTTTTGTAGACATCCAGCACAGTGAGGAATCATGAAGACATCCCTTCCAGCACTCAAGCACATCTGGCATACACGCACTGGATAATTAGGAATTGCCACATCAGGAGGGAGTTGCCCTCCATAACACCACTTTTCAATATCTCTCCGTCTATTTACTGCTGCTGTTACTGCAACCCGGGCATGATCCGGGTAACGAGCTGGTCCTGAGGCCATAACTGCAGAAAAATAAACAAAAGTTCACTGTAACTGAAAGTCCCACTTTAAATTAACACACTCTGTAGCTTTAAAATGGCTCCTCTGCTGCTGTGTTTACTTTACTACCCCACCCTGTAATGGCGGCGGCAGCACTCCTGTGCATCAACATTTAGACTCTGGGTCCAGCCACTGCTCACCTGATTTACATCAGCTACTGATAACTTTTACTCAAACTGCACAACTTGCTCTGATCTGGCTTTTCACACATTTACAGGATTTTCCTTGGACTTTTCACTTGCTGGCAACATTCATTTAATTACAGTCCCTTAAAAACTTCAGGTTTCAGCACAGGATTGCCTGCTTCTACTAGTGTTGCACTTTTACAACCCACAGTCTCTCTCTGGCTGAAAACTTTAAACTGAGGCTATTTTCACTTCCATGCACACATTCAATGGCTTTACAGACTTGCACTTGCCAGCAGGACATCACACAGTCGCTACTTGCAAAGCGACTATATAGCTGCAAACACATTTTATATGGCATTTTCTGAAAATCACTGATTGAGCAGTTTTTTAATTGTTTATTCACTGTTATTTGTAGCAACTTGCTGCGATGGGGTAAAATAGCCTGCAGCCAGATTTTGAAGGCCTCGGAATGCAAACGGGTGGGCAGTCTCCATGATCGTCATTTTAACCACAAAATTCACTAATTCCACGATCGATTTGCGGGTTGAGCCCGATTTTAAACTTAAAAGTCACTTTTTGAACTGTTTCACAGCACTTTGAATCCTCGCGACGCTCCTCCACTGCCAGTACACGCACTACTCTCTGTCTCCCTCTCGAATGCTGAAGTAGTCACAGAAGAGCAGGCTGAGGGGCAGGACTAATGGCAAACTGACCAACCACACAATGCCATGCAAATGAGCCTCTTCTTCCTCGTGAGGGCTCCTCTCCTCACGGCGATCGTCGAGCAGTCAAATTTAAACTGTAAAATGCACACACTTTTTTTTTTCAACTGACTCCACGGCGGGAGCCCATTTCAACCATGTAACATTGCCATTAACTCTGCAGTCTCTAGCTTTGCACAAAAAGCATTTCCAACGTCCAGGGCATAATTTCTCTGTTGCTACCCCTAGTTTTCCACACTTTCCTTCACAGAAATTCATTTTAAAAGCATTTCAAACATCCATGGCATAATTTCTCTGTTGCTACCTCTAGTTTTCCACTCTTTTCTTCACAGAAATTCATTTTAAAACTGACAAAAATGCTGTAAACAATTTTGATGATGCAGGACAAGGGCACACTCTTTGGCTTTACAGCTCCTTGGTAAACAGTTGGCATATTTTAAACAGCAGCACAAGATTCACAGCAACACACTAGGGAAATTGCTTCAACTTTTTGGGCTACTCACTGCCAGATAGCCAAAACGCTAGCCCACTTGCCCAAGCACCTTCCTTCCTGAACAAATCCAAAGCGGTGCCTCCATTTTTGTAACCCCTCACCCCTGCCTTTTTACTAAAATGACAGGTGGCATGCTGTTGGTGTTGGCAGCAATACCTGGTGGGGACCTGGGTTCGGGGAGGATGAGGTTACCTGGCACAAGGGACCTGGGTTTGGCTACTCTGCACAGAGGCACCCAAGTAAATCCAACTGCAGGAAGCAATAACTGTAATGTCCAGAACCAGGATTGGGATTTTTCAGTGTGGCTTTATTTAAAACTAGCTGAAACATGACAAAGCATTGAATGGTCCCCAAGGGCTACATTCACTGTATATGCAGATAGAGACTAAAGGGTCCACTTGAAGAATGAACCATTTTACTATTGTCTGGCTCTGGACCCACAGGCACTCAGCCCGGACTTGCAAGCTTTGGATACACAGCCTGACTGGCCCGGCTCCCTGCCGGCAACTTGACTGATGGTCCATTTGAAGAATGAACCCAAACTTTACTTGGAGACTCCCATCACACAAGGAGTATATTTTCCCAAGCTGTGGCTCCCACACCACTTAGAGTCTGTGACTCTAGAGAGATTACCTACAAGTTAGGCCCACGTCAGGTACTACTACCATCACTGGCGCATGAGGCAAGTAGCAAATCACAAAAGAAATCCGTAGAAGTGGACCTGGTCACTAAAGATGGGGTGTTCCACCTCCAGCTCCCAGCCCATACCCGCCATTTCTCTGGACAAACAGAAACTTAAAACTTTGACATGTAGATTAAACGGTGGATGACCTGAAGCACCTCTACAGCATTACTTGAAATCCATTAAAACTTTAGACTTTTTGACTGCTCCATTTGTTTGTCCTAGTAAAATAGTCCTCCCAAATAGCAGTCCACATCCCAACTTCTTTATATTTTCAAACTGATGAAACAATTGGTTTGCCCCTTCAAATGAAGCAAAACACTCACCCTTTTAGTTGGAGGTGCCCCACAGGCAAGTATCACATCCTTCACTGTTATACAAGAACAGAAACTGTAAACAGGCAGCTTTCTATAGTGTGAAATAGGGGATTGCCCCTGGAATCCAGAGAGGGACTTTTCTTCCACCCCCTGAGGGAGGGGCACTGAGACCTGGACAGCGGTCTCCACCACTTTCAAAAAGGTAAACAGGATCACACCTCCTTCTCCAACAAAAGGTAAACAGAAACTGCCTCCTTCCTGCTTGGAGGTAAACAGACAACTGGCTTTGAAAACTCCCAAAGTTCTAAACTCACTCCCTGAGCTGCAGATTCCAATGTGGCTTATGCTGCTGCGACAGTTCTATGGTGATGTCATCTCTCAAGTCTCAGCTGTGACTGAGAACAGAGTGAGACAGTGTGAAACCCATTTAACTGGAGTTTCACAAGCTGCCTTCCCTGCCTACCACTAGGTCTTACTGGGATTCTAGTAACCCCGGATAACGAGGGGGTTACAGATGGTTTTGGCTTTTCTCTGTATCCCATCTTTAAGGAGGAAGCTTTGTCTAGTGTAATGAGACCCCCCCAGTGAGATAAGAGTGCCATAGAAGGAGGAGGTGTCAGGGGAGGATGGTGGGTGAGTGTGACTTGCTCTAAGCAGAGTGGGATTCTGCTGCTTGGATTAAATAGGATGTGGGAGAGGAGCTCTTCCCCCCACTTAACCACGGGCTTACGCCCTTCAATTATGTGTGGTTCATAGCTCAGTGCTTATGTAACATACTGTAGCTGAATGATGTAGATGGTTGGATACAGAGGCCAGCTGTTAAGTAGACAATGGTTGCTAGGTAGTAGTATGGAAGGATTTGTGCTTAGGTACATGAACATGATCAAGTCGATGATTATGGTACGTATGAATCGATAGTATGAACAATGAGCTTGGATGCTTGAACTGAGAATCATTTGTTATTATTTGATGGTTTTGGCTTTTCTCTGTATCCCTCCTGTAAGGAGGAAGCTTTGTCTAGCATTTTGAGACCCCCCAAAAGAAATGACATCAGTGATTGTTCTATATCCGACTGATGAAGGAGTCGAGCAGTAATACACCTCTAATAATATGAGTAGATGATCACCTCCTCCAACTCCAGAGAGTGTGATCAGTAACACGCAGGAGAGGAAAAACCCTGTTGGGGGGGGAACCTCTGAGGACCCATGGCTACTGACCTGCCCATCCTTCTGGGCATACTAAAGGAGAGTAATCCTAAATAATCTAATCGGCTAATCCAAACCCAAATGTAGAACCCAGTCCAGAAAAACGGAGGACTGAAGATGTATGTAATTGTGACAAGTCAGACGAATAGAGCAAGCATCCATTCAGTAAATCCAAGGTTCGAGTAAAGGGTATCCTGACGATTCCTGAATAGTCGAGCAGAGAAGTCCTAGATGGCGAGAACTGAGGTTGAGTCAAATGAAGTAGCATTGTCACAAGGTCCAAGAAGTGGTAGAGCATAATCAGAATAGTGAAGGTCTTCAGGAGATGCTCAACTAAGTGTCCTGGGAAGAGAGAAGCAGCAATAATTCCACAGCTGAAGCAGCAGGGCAAATTATCCAAGAATAGATGATGAACTAAGAAATGTCCAGAGGCGAATCCAGGAAAGGAGCTTCCAGCTGGCCAACATTGGAGCAATTAAGCGTATAGTAGAATGTGTGAATTTCCAGGCCCCGAGCTGGGTGAGGCAGAAGTAGAGTAGAAGTAGGAAAACCTCCCAGCCCGATGGGCAAAGGCAGGTCGTAGAAGCGGTGATTAGTAGGTAAACCCCCCCAGCCCAATGGGCGAAGGCAGGTTGCCAGTAAGTACGATAGGAGTAGAGTATATTCTTAGGAGATGATACAGACAGCAATAGCTGTAGAGCTGAGCTGGAATCTTGCATCCATCGAGTAAACTCCAAGTTAGAAGATCCAGGAGCAGGCCGAGAAATGACTGGTGAAGAATATCTGATGAATTGGAGAGCCTCTGAGATCGCAATAGTTGCATAACAATGATAACGTCTACGCTCCAATGCTGGAATGATACCATAGCTAGAAATGACTGGTGAAGAACATCCGACGAGTTCGGAGTAGTCGAGCTTAGGAGTCCTAGACAGTAACAACTGAAGAGGCTGAGTCACATGAAGTAGTGTTGAAACAGTGTCCGAGAAGCCCCATAACATAAATCAGGATAGTGAATGTCTGCAGGAGCAGCTCAAAGTGTCCTGGAAAGAGTGTAGCAGTAGTAAGATCATAGGACTAAAATGGCCGGGAAGCATCCGAGAATAGATGAGGAACTTCTAAACATCCAGATGTGAGTCTACGGTAAAGGAGTTCCTGGGGCTGGCTGACAGGCAATGTGTAGGCATATGGCAGAATATGTGAATCTCCCGGCCCCGAGCTAGGCAAGGCAGGTGTGGAGCTCCTGAGGCTAGCAAATGAGAGATGAGTGGATGGAGTGATTGTATTCAGGCTTTGACGCAGACGAGGCAGAATCAAATAGAAGTAGTACGATTTATAGGTTTCCGTTACCAGAGGCTAGTATAATACGTGGAATGGTAGAAGGCCTGCAAGAAGACTACTGACTGACGAATCCAGTTCCGGTAAAGCACAATTTGGTTATAAATGAGCTTAAGTGATGATATAGAAGGCAGTGGCAGTAGAGCTGAGCTGGAATCATGGCAGGCTTTGAGGGTAATAAATCTGAAGCTCTGTTGCGAGGTTAGGAAGTATTCATGAAGTATGACAGGGCGAGCCCAAATAAGTATGAGCGAGTGGACTGCATAATTTAAGAGATAAAGTAGCAAGTAATGCATCAAGGTAGGCAGGTGAGATGGAATAGAACGTTGCTTCTAGCCCCTCGGTGCACAGCTTAACTGAGAGCTGGTGAGGTAAGTAGAGAGGCAGCTAGTTCCAGGTAACGTGAAAGCGCAGCCAGACCCATATAGGTCTGCTGGTAGTAATAGAGCGTGGCAGCTAGTCCACCAGTGATAGGCGCAGCTTATCCATCAACTGGTGAGGTAAGAGAGAGGCGACTAGCTCCTGGTAATAGGGAAGCGCAGCCAAACCTACGGAGGTTTGCTGGTAGAAAAGAATGTGTCAGCTAGACCCTTGGCTGAGATGCACAGCTTAACCCATTGGCTGGGGAGGTGAGTAAGGATGCGGCCAGCCTCTGGCGACAAGAAAGTGCAGCCAGACCTTTGAAGGTCTGCAGGTAAGTAAGTAAAGTGGTAATACATGGCCATAGAGTGAATGGATAGTTCCAGGAGTGCTTGACTTGATAGGTAAAAACATGCAGCCGCTTGACAAGGCATAGTGGAATCAGTAAGAATGAGAGACAGATTGTAAGCATCTGGCAACACAAGGAAGGAACCTAGCAATATCTGAGATGGATTAAGTGTCTTAGGCATGACGCTAGCAGTGTCGCGACTGCAACAAGTGAAACAGCAATCATTAATTACAGTAGACAGATGGTTTCACAGGCAAGATTCAGCTTAACATAGTGAGCGTATGCAGTACCTATATCCATTGCAAAATGCACAAGGTAGTAGAATAGCATGTCCTGGTAAACTGTAGGTAAGGTAAGGCATGATAAGGCCCAAAGGCATATTCGTGGTGTAAGCACACTCAAAATGGACCGCAGAATGCAGTGGAATTAAGGTAGTCCTGGGGGGGTGGTTGTGTGGTTCCCCCACCGATCACTGGCTCCTGTAGTAAAGGTGAAGGCTGAGTAAGAAAAATGGTAGACATATGGTTAAATAGTCAAATTCGGTGAGACGGTGTAGATTCATGCAGTACCCGATATTCATTGTCAAGTGCGCAACGCCACTCAATGAAATTGCAGTCCAGATAGCTGCAGTTAAGCGAGACATAATATAAGGCCTAAGTAATGGCATATACTGGTGCAAGCACGCTTATAAGGGTCGAAGAGGGATCAGACGATTGAAGACGGAGCGCTAGGCGTGGTGGACAGCAGTTGAAGTCATAGGATGGCTTTAAGGTGAATGCCGTCTCGGAACCGATGCCCGGCATATGGTAGAGGTGATGAACATAGAGTGGAAATGAAGAGAGATACTGTAGGGGTGAGCTGCAATATATGTCCCATCTTTGGTATTCAATGGAACGAAAAACAAGTATATGCTGGCAGGTAGCTGAACCAGCTGAGTACTAAAGTAGGTCACGAATGTTGGAGTGGATACAGGAAGCACTGTAGATGCAGGCAGTAGTGCTAACTTAACATAACAAACTGAGGTGTATTGAGGTATCTTGTAGAGTGTGAATAGCCTGGCGCAAGCAGCGGGCAATGCCATAATTTGATTGTAAAGAACTTTGTGCTAGCAGAATTACTGATGTTTGGTTGGAAGGCATGTTGTTCTGGCACATGCACCTGGGCCTGGTAAAACGAGGCAAAAGGCTCAGTAATGTATCCTGCTATGAGGTAGATTTGCAATGCTACTTTGTAGATCCTGCCATGGAAGTACATTGTGGTTCACCGCCCGGTGAAGGCGGTGCAGGCTGTGGAGCAAAGGGCTAATGGTAGCACTAAGGTGTAACGGCCAGAGCGTCGGAGCGAGCTTGCAAGGCATTACGAGGAGGGCCGTGGGCGGAAGAGAAGGTAGCAGCATGGAGAAGCTGGGCTAATCCTAGCGTTGTCCACCGGAAGCCAGAAGGCAGCGAGGCAGGGTGAATGCTCCCCTGAATGGAGCGCAGAGGAGCCAGATGAGAAATGGCAGTGGAAGCAGGAGCTGCGGCAGACAAACTGCGGCACAGCCGACGGAGCCCCCAAGAAAAAGAGAAAACAACCAAGGCATAGAACAGCATAGGAGGGATGGAGCGGGAGGGCAAATGGAAAGAGAGGCAGGAAGCAAACAGAATGAGGGAAATGAAGGCACAGAGAAACCAACACAAGGCAGGGAAGAGGAGGAGGGGGCCTCAGCCGCTGCTCGACGGGAAGCGGAGTGCGACTACCTAAGCAGAGCGGGAGTCTGCTGTGATTAATAGGATGGGGAGGAGCTCATCCCCACATAACCATGGGCTTACACCCTTCAGTTAGCTCTCAGGCCTGTGAAAACACTAACTAGGGGTTGATCTTAACATTGTTTTACTAACCCAAACACTAGTGCAATGCAAATTGACCAGGGCTAGTGCAGCTAACTCTCTACTTGTCCGGCTTGACTAGTGCAGGTTTTCAAGGCTGTTAATGAAGTTAAAAAAGTCTCTATTTTAGCAGGCTTTATTCCTCATGCTAATCTCTCTCAATGTTCCAGATGTCCTGGTGTGACTAACAACTCAATAGGAGCTGCAATTATCTGGCAGTTCAAGAGGGGCATCCCAAAAAAGATTTAGTGTGACCCAGTATCACTCCACTGTTAGGACTTTCAGCTATTGTCCAGGGTATGATCAAGGGTAGAGTGCTGAAACATAGACTTTGACGGCAGATAAGGACTGCTTGGCGGCCCACCTAGTCTGCCCATTTCCCCTACCTACTGGATAAGCTGCAGATCCTAGTTAACCAACAGCTTATTTCTTCCTACCCCCCCACACTAGAATTGCCTTATGTCTGTCCCATGCATTCTTGAATAGTCCCACAGTTTTAGATCCCACAACCTCCTCAGGAAGGCGGTTCCATGCGTCCACCACCCTCTCCATGAAAAAATACTTCCTCACAGTGCTCCGAGCCGTTCCCCCCTCTATCTTCAAGTTGTGTCCCCTTGTTCTTGCACATCTCTTTTTCAGAAAGATGCTACCCTCTTGGACTTTGTTGATTCAACTGAGGTACTTTAAAGTGTAATGTCCCAAAGTTGGGGCACCACAGTAAAAATATAATAACAAAAAAGCCTAGGGGTTACAGGTGCCCAGAGTGCCTGCTGTAAGTGTGGGCTGCAGGGTACAGTCAAAAGGGGCCCCTAAGAATAAAGTGTCCTCTCCTTGTAAATGGGAGAAATGCTGTAAATAATCGAGAAAAGTGCCCTGTGCACTAAAGGTTGTCAAAAAAGCAGAGTTTTGTATGCAGCTGTAGAGACAATGGCCTGGATGGAATGCTGTGCTGAGCTGCTCATGCACAGCATTCCATTCCAGCCATTCCAGAACCAGAATGGTTTACGTTTTAAAATTATTCAGTTGGTGGCAGTTCCTGGGCAGCTGTTGAGGAGAGAGGACACAGTAAGTCAAAGTGACAAGGAAAGGGCTTACCTGGGGGTTGAAGCAGTCCCTGAGGACTTAGCTGTGTGCCTTCTCTGCCTTCACTGTCTGAAGATCCCTCCTGTTGTTGCATAGCGCGGTCGGTGGTGCCATCGGGGCACCACGAAGAAGAAAGCAACCAGTTTGGCCATTGTGGGCTTGGGAGCCCCGTCGTTTATTTATTTTGGCCCCCCCAATTGATTTCAAAAGTTTATTTCAGTCCCCCGTCGGCGGCTAGCCAGTGCTGCATCACCGAGAAGCTGTCGGCTGTCCGATGCCCCCTGCTGTCCTCCCTGCTGCCTGTTCAGATCCCTCACACTGTCTGAGCACCTCCTGCCTCCCATTCATCTCCGATCTGGTCCAGCAGCCAGCGGAGTGGTGAGTTGTCTTCAGCACTTGTTTCGTGCTGACCGCCCACCTGAAAAGACCGTGCTGTGTATTTTTATTTATTTGAAGAGTACAGAAGGAAGCGACTGAGTGCTGCGGGAGGGTTGGGAGCAAGGACCCTAATTTAATATTCAGTAGGGGAGGGATTGAGTGATACCCACGGGGAGGGATTAATGCAGCAAGGCCATTGAAGAGGCCTGTTAAATATTCATTTACAGGTACATAAGTGAAAAAAGAAAGGCAAAGGGAGGGATAGTGAGACTGAAGGGGGAGGATGGGAGTGGCATGGAGGACGACAACAGTAAAGCTGACATATTGAACAGGTATTTCTGCTCAGTCTTTACTGAGGAAGAGGAGGGTAATGGGTCTGAAGGGAGTACAAGGGGTGAGAATGGTGCAGAAATGGACACAAGTTCCTTTACACGAGAAAGGGTCCTGAAGGAACTGGAAGTAATAAGAGTTCATAAAGCAATGGGGCCAGATGGGGTGCACCCCAGGGTCCTTAAAGAACTAAGAGAGGTGGTGGCTGAACCTCTGGCTATCCTGTTTAGCAATCACTGGAAACAGGGGAGGTACCCAAAGAATGGAGGATAGCAGATGTAGTCCCCTTATACAATAGTGGGAACAAAGAGGAAGCGGGGAACTACAGACCAGTCAGCCTCACCTCAGTAGTGGGGAAGATCATGGCAGCACTACTGAAGGAGAGATTGGTGGAACATCTGGTTGTCAGTGGACTACAGGACCCAAGGCAGCATGGTTTCACCAGGGGGAGGTCATGTCAGACCAACCTCGTTGAATTGTTTGACTGGGTGACTGGGGAGGGCAGTGGACATGGCCTATCTGCACTTCAGCAAGGCCTTTGACACTGTGTCACATAGAAGAAGACTATTACACAAACTGGGGAATATGGGTGTGGGCAGGACAGTAGTGTGGCTGGGCAGCAGGACACAGAGGGTGGTGGTAAATGGCTGTCACTCCACAGAGGGGAAGACTGACCAGTGGGGTACCACAAGGATCAGTGCTGGGACCGGTCCTATTCAACATCTTCATCAGTGACATTGCGCAGGACCTAGAAGGCAGAATTTCACTGTTCGCTGATGACACAAAGCTCTATAACAGAGTAGACACACCAGAGGGTGTAGACAGAATGAGAGGGGACCTGCAGAAACTTGAAGAATGGTCAGGGGTTTGGCAGTTGAAATTCAATGCAAAGAAGTGCAAGATAATGCATATGGGACACAAAAACCCTGGCACAATATATCAGTCGGGGGGTGAGGATATAGCATGCACCAAGCAGGAAAGGGATCTTGGGGTTATCATCTGTGATGACCTCAAGGTAGGGAAACAGTGTGACAAGGCAGCAGGTAAAGCAAATAGGATGCTGGGATGCATAGGCAGGGGCATCACCAGCAGGAAAAGGGAGGTCATAATTCCATTATACAAGACACTAGTGAGACCCCACCTGGAGTACAGTGTACAGTTCTGGAGACCTTACCTACGTAAGGACATAGGGTAGAGAAGGTTCAGAGGAGGGCAACAAAGATGGTGCATGGATTGCATCACAAGTCCTATGAGGACAGGTTGAAGGAACTGAACATGTACTCCCTGGAGGAGAGGCAGGAGAGAGGGGATATGATAGAGACATACAAGTATCTTACAGGGAGGAACAGGATGCAGGAATGCACTATTTTTAAGCGAAAAGATGTTCCAGGACCAGAGGGCATGGGATGAAGTTGGAGGAGGACGATCAGAGGAAACTTGAGGAAGAATTTCTTTCTCACAGAATGGGTGGTGGACAAGTGGAACACCCTGCCAGAGGAAGTGGTGGGGACTGAAACAATCACAGATTTAAGAATGCATGGGATAGACACAAAGGAATTCTGGAGGTCAGGGGTAAGGGTCAACAGACTTCTAGAAAAACATAAACTGAACTTACAAGCTCAAATGGGCAGACTGGGTGGGCCATAGGCCCTTATCTGCCGACACTGTCTATGTATCTATGTATCATAAGGGGCAGAGAAAAGGGGTGGCCCAGGGTGAGTGACAAGACCCTGATCAGGCCAGTTCTTAAAGGGGCCCACCAGTTTAAAAGGGGTAAGTCAGGCCCAAGAGTTTAAAAAGGGCACCAGACCCACGTTTAAGTAGGGCACCAGGCCCATATTTAAGAAGGGCGCCAGGCCCAGGTCTAAGAAGGGCACCAGGCCTAGCAGAAAGGGCATCAGGCTTAGTTTAAAGAGGGCATCCAGGCCCGTGGTAGTAAAGGGCAGCCAGGCCCGTGGTAATTAAAGGGCACCAGGCCCAGTAAAGAAAGGGTGCCAGGCCCGTGGTAGTAAAAGGGCACCAGGCCCAGTAAAGAAAGGGCTCCAGGCCCATAGTAATAAAGGGCACCAGGCCCATGGTAGTGAAGGGCAGCCAGGCCCAGTAAAGGGCACCAGGCCCGTAGTAGTAAAGGGCACCAGGCCCAGTAAAGTGAGGGCAGCCAGGCCCATAGTAGTAAAGGGCTACCAGGCCCAGTAAAGGTAGGGCATCCCAGCCCATAGGGAAGAGGGCAGCAGGCATACGGGCAGTTAGTGTAACCAGGCTAAATAGCTGGGGTAATTACCTTAAAGTGTTCAGGGGTAGCCAGATCCTAACGAAGACAGACACCAAGAGGAAAAGGGTCCGACTAATGGGTGCTTAAACTCACAACCTGTTACGAAGTGATTATCAGCTGTTGTACAGTTTCTTCAAACTGTTTATTCCTCCAGTATCTCAAACTGTTGTGTTTATTGCATGAAGCACCGAGACTGTATTGTATATTATTAGGATTGTGGTCATTTGCCCCTAACAGTGAACAGTTGCCCTGGATTGTTGCAATTTGCCCCAGCTCCAGGCAGGTTGCCCCTGACAGTGAGCAATTGCCCCTGAAGTGAACTGTTGCTCCGGATTGTTGTAATTTGCCTCTGCTCCAGGCAAGTTACCCCTGCCAGTGAACAATTGCCCCGGATTGTTGCAATTTGCCCCTGCTCCAGGCAGATTGCCCCTGAAGTGAACAGTTGCCCCGGATTGTTGCAGTTTGCTCCTGCTCCAGGCAAGCTGCCCCTGACAGTGAACAGTTGCCCCAGATTGTTGCAATTTGCCCCTGCTCCAGGCAAATTGCCCCGAAAGTGAATTTTCCAATGTATTGTGCTAAAAGTACCATTGTGCAGCAACAGGTCTGTGAAATAATCTTCAGCCTCCATCAATTCTTCACCATAGCCGTCTTCAGCCAGCAGAAGACTTCAACATCTTCTGCTCCTTTTGTCCGCCGTATTTGAATTCGACGTCCTTTGAAGAGTCACGGCTGCCAGTTCCTGAGCATCTTGGAAGAAGGACGACTGGAAAGTGCCTTGTCCGTCCCTCCCAGACGCCCGCCGGTAGTCAAGTCCGTCGTAGCCAAGTGTGGTCGTGGCTGCCATTTCTTATTTTGTTCTTCATCTTTGTGGAATCCGGATCTTCACCTTCTACTTCTTCCTGCTTGTTTCATCCTGCATCGCCAGTGCAGTCCTCAGGGTAGTAGCTTGAGTTTGGTGGTCCTCCAAGCGGATCTGTTGCCAAAAGCAGCTCAGTAGTGTCTTCTTCATCCTTGGTAGTCCTCTTAGTGGATTCTTCACCAAGTCTGGTGTTCGTTTGGCAGCCCTAGTCAAGGGTAGGTGCCAGGAAAACCCAGGAAAACCGGCAGCAGTTCTTCTTCATCCTTGGCAACCCTGGTCAAGGGTCAGTGCTGAGGAGAAAGCAGCAGATGCCTTCTCTTGTGGCAATCCTGCAGGTGGATTCCTTGCCATGTTTTGGTTCTTCACCCTTGGCAGCCAGTTCATGCTCTTGTATTCCGGCAACACTGGAGAGTGGGTTGGCCGATGCCCATGGTCTGTTTACCAATCTCTCCATTCCCGTTGCAACCTCTCATAGGTTTACTGGTGAGCTTGGTGCCAAGCAGGAGGTCCCCTTTCTTTTGACCCCTACTCTTCAGTTGTGCACAAAGACAACATACATTTGCATCTAATAGACTTTGAGAGTGTGAGACTGTTTGCTGGTTGTATAGTGAATGCTTGTCATGTGGTATGATAAAGTCCAGGTATTGCTGTAAGTATCATTTCATGTATGAAGACCCCCATATAAGCCATAAATTAAACATAAAGTACCACCACTGCTACTATAATAAGAGCAGTGATGGTATCCACGTCACTAAATGGGCGTAATACCCATGACTCTTTGTGCACGCTCATATTGGAACCTGACGCTTCAGTGTTCAGCGAAGTTTTGGCACTTTATAACAAAGCGCAAGCTGGATTAAAAATTAAGATGACTGCAGCCCCAGACTCCCACAGCAGCATTTTAAGGTATGTGGGAATGGGAGCGGGCTGCAGTGTTTCTTTGCAGGTCACCTTTAAGTCTCTTCAGTCTGTCAGCTCACATGCAGTATACAGGAGGAAATGTTAGGACTGTCTCAGAAATTAAAGAAACAGAACAGAGACTTTGTTTTTCTCTCTCAAAATAATTTCTTGGCCAAAAAGCTCTCTCCATTTATTAATTTAAGTCTCTTCTGTCTGTCTCACAACAGGAGGAAATGTTATGATCTCCTTCAGTGTCAGAAATATTAGAGAAACAGTGCTGGTACTTTGTTTTTTCTCAGCCAACAACTAGCTCTCTCCAGATTTTCAGGAAATAAGCCATGATATTAATAACTGTCAGAAAAAAAGAACAGAGGAGCAGGGACTTACTGTGCACCACACTTTCTCTGGGTTCCCTTTAACAGGCTGTACACAGGGCCAGTCAGATGACCACTGCCTCTGGAAGCAGGTCAAAGAATGCTTCTTCTTTAGCTGCTCTTTTTTGGCTGCTGCAACGCCCAGCAGAGACATCGCCACCCCAGGCTGGTCCCCCTCCTCTAAGTCACTAAGACTTTGACTAATATCGGACTGCATTGTGGACCTGAAGTTCCTAGTAAGTTAACTAAAATGGGCTAACTTTCACACTGATGACCTCTGGTCTCTGACGAGTTGTGACACCTTCCCTAGCTCAGACAGCGACAGCGCGAGTCTCAGTCAGCAGCTGTCTGAGACTCGTGCTGTCACTGTCAGCTGCTTGCCTGTCATTTGCCGCTCAAAAACGCAGATCATCGCAGTCATTCTGCGACTGCGAAGTCACTTATAAATTGCCGTAGTGAAGAGAGGCCGAGAATGAGCGCAGCGGAGGTGTGCACTTACTTGGAAAGGGTCGAAGTGGGTTTGGATGAGGGCTTGCGGGTGTGCAGGTTTTAAAGCCCTAAGTTGGGTCGAACCTGCGAAATGCGGGTCACTTGGGGGCTCTGAAACAAAATGTTTAATGCCGTATTGGTCCTAGTAAGAACAAATCCAGAGCAAATGATTTGATACCTTTTATTGGACCAACAAGGATGTTACAAAAAGAACAAAGAGCTTTAGCTTTCAGACCATCGACGAACAAGTCCTTCTTTAGAAGCCTAATGAGAGTTATTTAGAAAATCCCATATTATTAACACTTAGAACATGCAGATGTAACCCCTAGGTGGTGCTATCCCAAGGGCTACTACCCCTGCCTGCATGACTAGGTGCAAGTTAAGGGGCCTGGGTACTGAAATCGGGTGCCTCCACCCAGAGGACAGGGTTAGTGGTAGTGTAGCTGACCTGGGTACAGCCCTCCAGGACACTATGACCCCCCTTTCCCCTCTAGTGGCCTAAACAATGAACAGAATACACAGGTACAATAGCCCCCAAATAGCAGATATATCACCCCTCTGATTGCACTTACCACCAGTGCTGGTTCCACCTGTTCGGCCCTGTAGACCTCCATAAAGTAAGGTTAAACACAGCAAACAATAATACCACAGTGCTATTTGTACAGAAGTGCACCACAGGCAGTTTAAGTGCAAAAAGATTCAGCTCTGATTTATTCAGGGAAAATGAACAAGGAAGGGGCGTAATAAGGCTGATTGGTTTAGACACTGATTCAATCAGGCTACAAGGCATGTACTTCAGAGTCCCTCAACACAGTCACACACACTTTGTGTACCCAGTTGATGAGGTAGGCTAGCCTGAAGCGTTGCCCGGGGTAGGCCGTCGTTGCAGCTGGTCGGGGCCCTATGATGGAAAGACAATTCATGTACAATAACCCACAATTTGTAATCCAGAGCCAGGTGGCTCAGTTCCTGATAATTAGGCAAAACAATTAAATCAGATGACTCACTTTGCTTGAGCTGTTGTTGCAGGGAGTTACCCTGGTGTTTACTCATGCTACCCAGTACATGACACAGGATTGATGAAATGGAGACCTCTGGATGAAGAGCTGGATGGTCAGGAAAAGCGGGGCACACACGATTCACCGTGGTGTCGTTCCTGTTTGTGATGTTGAGTAGGGGGCTGATCCCTGGGCTGGTCTCTCATCGATGGTTTTCTCTGTGGTGCGAGAAGCTGTCTGGTCCAAGGCGGCAGGGCCCAGACTGGGTGAACAATTTGGATGACAGTCCGGTAGTTGCTGGATGCAGCTTCCAGCAAGAGTGGCACAATCAGGCAGTGGGGAAGCAAATTGCGACCCACTAACAGCATTCAGCACTCTTATAGTAAAGATAAAGTAATACCACAGTTTAGATGACAGTCCGGTCGTAATCACAGTGTCTCTGCGCAAACTGTACGCTTTGTGGTGGTTTCAGACTTCCTGACAGGCCAATCACGTGGAGCAAATCTTCGGTTCTCTTCAGGCAATAAGGCAGTCACAATTCATTAACTCTGGTCACAATTGGTTCGGATTTAGTCTGGTTTAAATTCAGATAAAGGATTCCCTCACTAGGGACAAGTAGGTAGGTAGGCAGGCCAAACACAGCCTTTCCACCAGTTTCTCGCGCGACTACGCAGGAGCAGCTGCTTGAATATCTCGAGCTGTTCACTCTCTCAACTCCAAACTCAGGCTGACTCTCTGCTGCGGGCAGCTCAGGACTTTCCCCTCTGATCCAAAAGGTTTGATTTGTTGCTTCATCTGTCTGTCACAGCAAGGGCTCCCCCTCCAGGTCCATTTAGGTGCCAAAGTGGACAAACTACAATTCCTACAGAAATTCACTCCCACAAGACCCCTGGGGGCAGGCTCCATTTTAGGGCCCCCAAAGGTACTAATTGGTCCACAATGGCAGTCCAGAACCAAGATGGTGGTGATTTACAGAAATGTCCAGAAGGCAGGTTAGACAAACTTCAATATCATTATTATTAGAATAGATAATCAGCAAATAAGTACAGCTTCTAACAGCGCTCTTTTTACGCAACTAGCAATGGCAGAATGGAGCAATTATCTGGCAGCCCAGGTGGGACTAGAGCTTAGAAACCCTCAGCCCCCACCCATATTAATTATTCACTGCGATATAGGTAGCTCTAAAAGAGCCAGGACACATAGACTGTAAAGGCACTCACATGCAATAGCTTTTAAACGGTTAAGACACAGGACACCAGCCTGGCAGCGGGCGTTTAGGCACACCCAAGGAAGACTTTCGGGAACCCCCATTTGTAGGGGGGTTACACAGAAAACAACAAATCATTTTCATTGGTTTAAAACAGGCCTGTTTTAAACCAATGAAAATGAAATTTATTTTTTTTTCTGCATATTCTAAGTGTTCATAATATGGGATTTTCTAAATAACTCTCATTAGGCTTCTGAAGAAGGACTTGTTGGTCTGAAAGCTAAAGCTTTTTTCTTTTTGTAACATCCTTATTGGTCCAATAAAAGGTATCAAACCATTTGTTCGGGATTTTTTCTAAAGACAGAGTGGGACTGGCCTACCTGGAAATTTCCAGGTGGGCCCCCTCTGTTGGGTACCTGGCCACCTTCTAAACTCTGAAAATCTTTGCATTTATCTATTTTTTTATTAAATGGGGGTATTTGTGTAACCCCCTACAAATGGGGGTTCTTAAATTGTCTTCCTGGACATGCCTAATGCCCAATGCCAGGTTGGTGTTCTGTGTTCCAACCATTAACAAGCATTTGTCAATGCCGAACGTTCGCTTGCAGGTGTTTGCAGTGGTGTTTGGCATGTATGGTGCTTTACCCTAATGCCCTGTGCGATTGCTGGTATTTGCACAATAAATTGTCAGCATGACCTTTTTGTTACCCCCATTGTGCGCTACATAGGCGGAAACACGTTTTGGGCAGGATGTGAAAAATGACAGCTGTACTGCTCATAAGGAAGTGTGGTAAAATGGTAATGTTGAAAATCTGGAGTGGAAATATTGAAAATTCGCAAACCTAGGAGCGTGCATGGGAACTGTGCAATGCACGCTGGTAAAACAGTGATTGTTAGGAATTTTTTCACCAAATTGTCAACATTGGCAGTTTAAAACCTCTGCTAATGAACAGTGACATTGTGATTTTCTTAATGTGTCCCATACACTGAGTTCGCACACTGACTGTGCCATTGTGCGCTACATGGGCGGAAACACGTTTTGGGCAAGATGTGAAAAATGACAGCTGCAGTGCTCATAAGGAGGTGTGGTAAAATGGCAGTGTTGAAAATCTGGAGTGAAAATATTGAAAATTCGCAAACTTACGAGCACGCATAGGAACTGTGCAACGCAGACTCATAAAACAGTCATAGTTAGGAATTTTTTCACCAAATTTTCAACATAGCCATTTTAAGACCTCTGCTCATGAACAGGGTCACTGTGATTTTCTTAATGTGTTCCATACATTGATTTCGCACACTGACTGCGCCATTGTGCGCTACATGGGCAGAAACACGTTTTGGGTGAGATGTGAAAAATGACAGCTGTACAACTCATAAGAAGGTGTGATAAAATGGCAATGTTGAAAATCTGGAGTGAAAATATTGAAATTTACGTGAACTACGAGCCTGCGTAGGAACTGCATAACGCATGCTTAAATAAAACAGTCATTTTGGAATTTTGCCAAATTTTCAACATGGGGTTTTGGGACCCTTTTCATGAAATAATGTCACTGTCATGGCGTTGTTCGAGGTCGAAGGGTGATTTGCGCAGTGACACCAGTGCCGCGAAATCATCCTTCGCCCGAACAACACCACGACAGTGACATCTTCATGAGAAGGGGTCCCAAAACCCCATGTTGAAAATTTGGTGCAAAAATTCCAAAAATGACTGAGATATGCAAAGTTGAACCCCCTTTCTAGCCCATTATACAGCTTACGGCATTTCCTCAGTTTGCGGTCGCCTTTGAAGAGTGCAGACGTGTTCCCGGTCCACCGAAGATCGTCGCACGAGTCCGGAGGTAAGTATGGGTTGAGGGGGTGGGGAGGCTGGGTGCGCAGTGGGTGGGTGCGGGTTGTGGGAGGGGGTTGGGAGACGTGCCGCGGGACAGTTTTTGTTTTACAGGTTTGAAAAAAAAAAGACGACGTGGGACATTTGCCACGCTGGGGTGGGCTCCCAGCATGGCAGAAGATGGCTGGGGGCCAAAGGGCCAATGGGGTTGGGCACCCCGTCCGGCAAACTACGCTGGGGGGCGACGAGCCGACCGGGATTGGGCACCCCGTCGGCAAAATAAACTAACATCTGTCACGCTGGGGTGGGCTCCCCAGGCGTGGCGCTGGATAACTTCGGGGCGTGGAGCCGACGGGGACTGGGCACCCCCGTCAGCAACAATGTTTGCCACGCTGGGGTGGGCTCCCAGCGTGTACAGCTTTGGGGCGCGCGTGACGGATGCGCGAGGGTGGGGGAGGTAGCGCGGATGCAGTGGGGCGCCAGTATGGCAGAGGTGTTTTTCTTTGAAGCAGAGGAACACCGCTGTCATACTGAGCTGCTGCACCCATTGGTGCAGGACCGCCACGCCTGCTCAAGGGAGCAGTGCATTGGGTGGGAGAGGCACACCTCTAAGTGTGCTACTCTCCCAGAACGTTCCTTGCACATGTGCGCAAGCGAACGTAATAAGTGCCTGCATCATGTAGGGTTGCCACCTTTTGGATGAGGCAAAAACTGGATCCTAAGCTCCGCCCCTAGCCCTACCCCTTTACATGACTCGTCATGTATTCCTCCTCCTAGAAAGCCAATTGTTATATCAGTAAAAGACAACACTTAAAGCAGCAGTTCAACAAAAATGTTCAGATACTGTACCTGTTAAAGTTACTTTCCTAGGTTCTTCTTAGTTATTTATTTACTTATGTATGTATTTATTTATTTATTGACATTGGTTTACCATATCAACTTACAGAGATAAAAGAAATCCCATTTACAGATATGATCTGGGGAGAGACAAGGGAAATACTACTGTAAATCGCATACAACAGTATGCATAATATATAATACATAATAAAGAAACTGTTTCCTATAATGTGTACTTTATATATTTTTCTAGTTCCATTTCTTTTTGCATGTCCACAGTACTATTTCAAAACCAAAGACGTGACCATATTTTTTTTCTTTTTTTTGTTTCCAATTATTTTTATCGCCTACCTGTCGGGGCATCTCTCGGGTTCCCTCAGTCAAACAATGGCTCCTTACCACTTGCCTGAACCATTCACCCCAACAGTATCATCAGTATCAGGACCCTCATCTCCCCCTGGCCCCTTGGAGAGGCTGAGGATCCCCAGGAGGTAGAGTCAGGGGGCGGCACTAGACGTGTAGGGCCTCTGTTCCTGGAGTTCGCTGTCACCTCACCTGGCCGGTAGGGATATTTTTCATGCTTTTTCTCCCCCGAGTTCAGACGTGCAATGCGTCCGGTGCAGGGACACATGCTCCTGTATGTGCCTGCAGAATCGCCGCCGCAGCCAGCTCCCCTATTGTTGCTGACATCATGCTTGCTGTGCCTCAGACAGCTGCCAGGAGCCACTAACACCCGAGATATGGCTCCCTCTCCCTCCCAGGACAGGAGAGCAGTTCTCCAGATGCTCAGTCCTGTCCTTCCTCTGCTGACCCCCAGTGGCCCAATCTCACTCCCGAACCCAGGTCACCTGCGTGGTGTGAGGTGTGGCGTCCAGCGCCTCAACCCTCAGTGCCACCTGGCCGGTTTCATATTTTTTTCTTGAGGAAAAAAAAAATTTAAAACATTTAAAAATGGCTAAATTCTGTTAGAGATGAAAATGTTTACTAGCAAATGAAAGTGGAATACAACAGGCTGTTACTATTACAAAAGGTGGGGGCAGCTTTGCTGCTATGCCACTTTAAGATGCAGTGGAAAAGATTAGGTTAAGTAAGTGCTAATAGTGTTAATGGCCATACTTTACACCTCCTAGGTTGACTGCTTTCACAAATAAGAGGCTATACTGATAACAGAACGTGTTTGTAACCTGGACATGCAGCTGAAACAATGGATGATATGACAAAATCTGTTTCAAAAGTATGTGAGCACTCAAAATGGCTAAAAAACCTGACCAGCACAGAGCAAAACTGAATTACCTGATAGAGACCTTGAAAACCTAATCACCAGGTGAAAAACCTGACAGGTGGCAACCCTACCTGCATGTGAGTGCGCTATTAGCCTCCATGTCTGTCTCTTTAAGAGCTATCATTCTCGTGGTGTATAATTAATCTGGTTGGGGGCCAAGTAGTTTCAGGCTCTAGTACAGCCTGGGCTGCAAAACAGCCGCTTCATTCTGCCATCGCTAATTGTGCAGAGGGAACTTTACAAGGATCTATGATTGTCTACTAATTATCTGCTTTAATAACAGTAATATCGTAGTTTGTCTAACCTGCCTTCCTTTGCAGCATGGACTTTCTGCCAATCACCACCATCTTGGTTCTGGACTGCCAGTCTGGACCAATCAGTAACTCTGGGGACCCTAAAATGGAGCCTGTTCCTGGGTACATGACAATTCACTCCCTGACAATTTGCTCCTGTCAGTTCACTCCCATGACAACTCACTCCCGTGACAACTCGCTCCCACAACAGTTGACACCGATGGATACATCTCTAAAGCATCCACAAGCTGATCACTGCATGTGTCAAATGTGTACAAATGAACGTTTGCCCTCCTCTGTTCATAGACCCATCAACCGTTTCAGTTCTGTTCCCCAACAGTTAATCCTTTTGGCACTGTTCCTACCGCGACACAAATATTAACTGAGTGCAGGCACTGGTTAAACAGAAAGGATGGCTGCTTAAATACTAAGGCCCAGATATTCAAACTGCGTCAGGCTGTGGCGCAAGCCTGGATACAGCGCAACTTGGCTGCGCGGGGTGTTGACTGGGTGATATTCAACGGAGCTGCGCCATGGCAGAGCATCGTTGAATATCGCACCTAACTCATAGTGCGCGTAGTGCAGTTGCACTGCACCAAGCGCAAGTGGCAGAGTGGGCATGAGGATGCGCTTCAGCACAAAGTTCCGTTCGCCATATTACGTAACCACGATATTCAAAACTGCACATGCAAATGAGGCCATAATGTATGCAAGGTGCAAATGGGGCCATTTGCATGTCATTATGGCCCCATTTGCATGCAGGTGCGCCGATCCTTGGGGACTTGCGCCTGGCACCCTGCCAGGCAGCAGCCGTTGGGGACCGATGCCTCCTGCACAGCACGGCAATGTGCCCCACAGCCCGATCGCGGGCTTTGGTAAATATAAAATAACGTCCTATATCCCTGGTGGTCCAGTGGACCGCTCTCAGTCCAATCGCGGGCATGTGTAAAAATAAAGATAATCCAATATCCCTGGTGGTCCAGTGGACCGCTCTCAGCCCGATCGCGGGCATTTGTATAAAAAACGTCCACTATCCCTGGTGGTCCAGCGGACCCCCCTCCCCACCGCCCACTGATCCCCACCGCCCGCTCCCCTGGTCAGCGGCGGGTGGCAGCACCACCCGCCTGCCGTCCCGCCGCCCGCCATCGGCACCGTGGGTGGGCTGTACACCCATTGGTCCGCAGGCAGCAATGGGTGTGACCGCAAATACTAACACATTCCAGATAGTGAATGGATCCATTCACATATCTGGAATCATATATAATGCTGAGCTACTGCGCCATTAGCTCGGAGCGTGGCTAACCTGATGGCTCGATGACTGCAGGGCAGCAGCCCGGGTGAGTATACACTCCCGGTGACCAGAAAGCCAGCGTGAAGATCAATGGCGAAGTAAAGAAGATCGCTAGTTCGAGTAATGGGAAGCGCTCACCCCCTGCTCCATGCCGATAAAACTGAAGCCGATCCACTACTGAAATGGACGTTAATATTCCAACAGATGCCGCGATCAACATGAAACATCCCGCGGAGGTGCAGCCGGAGCTTGGGGTAGCCACCCACAGTGGGCAGCTGCCGTGTTGTGCCTTGCAATATGGCAGCTCACCTGTGGGTGGCCAGCCATTGTTCCTTTTTTTTTTGGATCAACTTTGTGTGGCGCAAGCAGAGGTTGCGCATGCATGGACTCAGCACATCCCGGGCTGAATATTGGGATGTGCAGAGTATGCATGGGCACGCCCCCCCTACCTGTGCCACATACATTACTGATGCACTCCAGCGCATCGAGATTTGTTCCAGGCACAATTCTCGTTTGAATATCGCACCAGAGCACATCAGTGGGTTGCGCATGGCACAACCCTTTTGAATATCTGGGCCTAACATTTTAAAAGGTGTGGTATTTGATACTCAAAGTACAGAAAGTAAATTTGTTGAGGTCAGGTGGATCTTTTCATATTAGTCTCCACACCGTTTTTCAAATGCTAAAAACAATTAAATTTAACACCTTGACACATAAGAAATGAATTCTGTGACAATAAATGTGTATTTTATTACATGGGATAGAAATAACTAGAGACAAAGAACTACAATAATATCATCAAATGATTGTGGGCTTCGGAGACTGGAAAGAAACAGCAGTGGAAACATCACCTAGGCACAATCTCATGATAGGTCTGAGGAACTACTTTTACTTACAGTAAACACTGTTTTTATTGCCAGTACTGCAGTAATAAAAATAAAGCAATGTATCCATTGGTGTCAACTGTGGGAGCGAGTTGTCACTGGAGTGAATTGTCATGGGTGTGAGTTGACACGGGAGTGAATTGACGGAACGAATTGCTAGGGAGTGAATTGTCCTGTTCCCACTGTCCCCAGAGGTCTTGTGGAAGTGAATTTCTGTAGGAATTGTAGTTTTTGCCCTTTGGTGCGTAAATGGACCTAGAGGGGGAGCCCTTGATGTGACAGACAGATGGATCAACCAACAGAACCTTTTGGATCACTGGGAAGTCCCAGAGCTGCCTGCAGCAGTGAGTCATTGTGTAGTTGGAGTTGAGAGAGTGAACAGCTCAAGTAATTCAAGCAGCTGCTCCTGCATAGTGCGCAGGGGAAATCGGCGGGAAGGCTGTGTCTGGCCTGCCTGCTACCATCTTCCCAAGTGAAGAGACCTTGAGTTTGAAATCAGACTTATCGGAAATTGCAGCTTATGCGATCAGAACCTGAATTGTGACAAAGTGAATTTCGCCTGGTGTGGACCGAAGATTTGCCTTGGTGCGATCGGCCTGTCAGGACTTGAGACAACCGCAGAGCATATGGTTTGCGCAGAGACACTGTCAATCACAACCAGACTGTCATCCAAACTGTGGTATTTACTTCTCTTTACTATAATTGTGCTGAATGCGCAGTGTGGGTCGCGATTTGGTTCCCCACATTGCTTGAATGTGTCACACTAGCTGGAAGCTGTATCCAGCACTTTACCGGACTGTATCCGAACTGTTCACCTGGTCTGGGCCTCGCCATCTTGGCCTAGATTGCTGCTCACGCTGCAGAGTTACATCCAGCGAAAGACCCACCGGGGGATTCGGCTCCCTGCTCAACATCAACAAAAGGAACGACCACCACGGGGCGTTGCGTGGGTCCTGCTTCTCCTGGCAAACCAGCACTCCATCCTGAGGTCTCCATTTCATCCATCCTGCATCCTGGTCTGGGTAGCGTGAGTAAACATCAGGGTAGCTCCCTGCAACAAAGCTCAAATCACAGTGTGTCACCTGATTTAATTGTTTTGATTGATCCTTACGAACTGAGCCCTCAGGCTCCAAAATACAAATTGTGGGTTAACGTGTATGTTGTGTTTTTCCTTCCTAAGGGCCCCAACAACAGCTGCAACGCCGGCCTACCCCGGGCAATGCTTCAGGCTAGCCTGAGGACCAACTGGGTACCCAGAGTGTGTGTGACTGTGCTAGAGGGACTCTTAGAGGCATGCATGCTTAGCCTGATTAAATCAGAACCAGAATCAAACACCAGATTAATGCCCCTCACTTGTTCACGACCCTCAATAAATCAGATCTAAATCTTTTTGCATTTAAATGAATTTTCTAAGATTCCTAGGCAGTATGCAGTGTATGCTGTCTTGCATACACAGCATCAAGAATTCGTATGTAATCCGACATATAAATTTAAGGAAAGTGTGCTTTTTTCACTGTTTTTGTTGCCGCGATCCCGGAAGTGGCCAAATGGCTTAATTTTTTTGTTCGCCTTTCCTGCACATGCGTTGTCTTGGCGCATTGCCTCATGACGTGTTACCAGGGATCGTAGCAGTCAGCAAGCATGGCTGAGCGTGGATTTCAAACCAACGACCAGTCTAGTGAAGAATACGACTCCGACTCCTCTCTAGCCAACACCAGAGATTTTTTCGATATTAATGTCGGCATCGCAGGACATGATCCCTTCCGAGATGACCCGTATCTGTCTAACTCCTCGGAGGGTAGCCGCTCTGATGTCGGTGCTTTGGGAAATTCCAATGCCAGCAGTGAAGATCCTTGGGCATATGGGAGCAAAGGACGGCTGGGACACACAGAATGGTACCCCTAACTTGCTATTTTAATAAAAACAATCACTGTTGTATCACTAGCAGTGTGGCCATGTCAGAATGCCAGCCAGCTGCTGGCATTGGCTTGGGGTTGGTTTCTGTCTGTCATATCAGTCGCAGCAGCATGTTCATTTGTTGAAGAGTGCACATTAATTTACACACTGCAGAGCTGTATAAGAGGAACAGCCTGCAAAGCCATTATTGATACCACATTTCCTCCAAGCATGGTTACCTTTGTTCCCGGTGTTTGTGTTCCATGTAATTCGTTGCAATGTGTTTGGACAGCGTCGGTTGTATTTTGGCGGGGCGGGGGCACGCGCTTGGCTTTGTTTAGCCTGACGGCTTTTTGGGCTTGCTTATGCACAAACATGTATCGTATGATGCAGTGCTGCATGGTTCTTTTTTAACAGCCATATAACTGTCATGATCTTACACAGTGGTTGTTGAGGGGGAAAAAATAGTGTCTTTAAAAAGCTTGGGCTGCACAGGGTACTGCCTGCTGTGCTGATGTTCTGGCAGCATGGAGAATTTTCTGGGAGTTAAAGCTGCTACTGGAGCGAGACTGGCTACTGGGGAGAAGTGGCTGCTACTGGTGGAGATACTGAGGGCATTTGCAGAGGCTGTACTGCTGGGTGTGCTGGGTATTATGCGGAAATTACCGGTGTCGTGGGGTTACTGACTGTAGGGGGCTACTGGCTGGCAACAGGAGAATCTGGAGGGGTTTACTAGCATGCCGAAGGCTTACTGGGGAAACTAGCCATGCTGGGACTTACAGTGGGCATATACATAACAAATTTGTCCTGAAACATGCACAATAGTGTGCAAACCTGTGCCCACCAAACAGCACTGATGCTGGCGACACCCATTTGCACACACCTGGTCCCCATTGTTACAGTGCAACACAATAAAATCCTGTCCCGGCTATCTAGTGCCCCCACAGTGGACAAAAAAAATCCTGTTTCTGTCAGTCTAGTGGTACCCATCCATTTCAGTACAGTGCCATGACTAAAATTTTGTCCTTGGCAGTTTAGTGGTGCTCCCCACCCAATTGGTATTGATATAGTGCCTTTAATTAAAATTCTATCTCTGGCAGTATAGTGGTACCCTATGGTCCTTGACAATCTAGTGGTAAACCCCATCCAATCCCTGTCAAAGTCTACCCCTCCAGTCCACCCACTCAGCACCCACCATCCCACCCACCTGTCAGTCATCTGAATTTTCTTATTCAAAGAGTGGCAATCTACCAGCAGGTCCCCAGATGGTGACTGGTGCAGTCACTTTGCTCACCCCATCGGACATTCACCATTTGAATGACAGTGAGGGAGCATGCATGTACTGTAGAAACTATTGTTGCCACAGTATATGCATGTCCACTCACTGTAAATCACCATGTTGGCTGGCTGAGGTTGTGGGTGAAGGGTCCACATGTGTCACCATCTCTGCACAAATTCTGGCCACACTTGCCAGGATTGATGGGCGAGTCAAGGGCAGACGGGGTGAAGGATGCTGAGTGTGTGGGCCTAGGAGGGGGTGGGGGACTAAGAATGATTTAATGAGGATTGGTTAGGGGGTATTACTAGACTTCCAGCATTTACTTTGGAATCAGGAAGGAGGGGGGCACCACTTTACTACAATAGATTAAAATTACACAAAACCAGCACTGGGACTGGGTGGGAGTGAGGTACTACTGGACTACCAGGGATGAAAAATACATGTAACTGGCATTTACTTGGTGACTGAGCCAGAGGGGAGTACCAGTGGACTTCAAGGGAGGGGGACTACACCAAACTCAGATTACTCCTGGATCAGCAGTGGTGGTATTTGTATTGTCTTTTGACTGTAATCAAGTACATTTCTTTTTGCAATAAATTGCTTATGCACCTGTATACTGTTTTACTGTACTGATGCTTGTGTAGGACAGCATTTACCCATGATTGTACTTATCTTACCTTATTTACAATTCATTTTACCTGCTCTGTCTTCCTGGCTCTTTGACTAGACTTACCACTACATAAAACTCTTCAGTGTCTCCCTGTTTTCCTCTGTTTTCATTGGTTTTGCTCCACATTTTTTTCCTATTCTCCCTATTCACTGCTCTTACTGCCTCTTCTTTTCCTTCTGTTATTCACGACAGACACATGCATGCAATGATTTTTAGTGCTGCTGTATACTAAGGGTGACCTTGTAATGCTGAGCCCTACAGGAATCTTGCAAACTGACCAGAAGATGCTATGTCTCACTGCACAAAGGGAAAATGTACAGTAGTAAAAAAAGGAGAAAAGTAAACCAATGCCCACAGTCGCACAAGACCATTGCTCCCCTCCCGATGCTAGTCCTGCACTGTTAGCAATGCTCATACCATTCCTGTAGCCTGTGAAGCCAAAAATTAACAGAAAACCGCTGCCGATTCCTGCATCTAAACAGAATGCCACAACACTGACTAGATAGAAGTGCTCTTGTGGCAGAAGATGAGCACAGTACATAGATCTGTGATCGCACAGCTGCTCCAGACACTGAAACTTTCAAGTGCACCGCGGATGTGCGATCCCTGCTATGACAAAGAAAGAGACGAGCAAAGCATTGTGGTAAGCTTCTCGCGTCACTCAACAAAGTCGGAAAAATTAAACATGAAGTGGGAGGATTTCATTATATTACTACATTACTAGCTATCCGATTGCCATACAGAATACATATTGTGCAATCGGAAAGCACAAGGAACATCACCACATGAGTTGTTTTGGCACCTAGTGATCTTGGAAATTTACTTTAAACTGGCTGTGGTGTACCTTTGTGGTGGGAATACTGTGTTGTTATTGCCTTTCTCCATTGCAGGTCTTATTTTACAGAGGTTCTCCAGGGCCAGTGCAACTGATTCAGCCCTGGTGGTAAGTGCACCAAGTGTGGGGTTAACATTGCATTCTGGTGTAAATGGTAATTGTGTATTTGCTGATCAGGACAGACCACTAGAGGGGGATAGAGGGGGGTATCAGTGTCCCGGAGGGCTGTACCCAGAGCATCTATACTACCGCTAACCCAGCCCTCCGGGTGGAGGCATCCGTTCACAGAACTCTGGTCCCTCACCCTGCGCTTAGTCATGCAGGCAGGGGTAGTATCCCTTGAGATAGCGCCACCTAGGGGTTACATCTTGGAAGCACCACTGGGATTTGCGCCTTCTAGTGGTCAGAGTTGGGAATTGCAACCCCAGTATTTAAATTTGCGACTGCTTGGAGTCACTCACTACACCCAAGTAAAAAATTGCTCCCCACAAGTTGGTCATGCACCGCATGATGGGGTGGAGTGAGGCTGAGGGGATAGACCCCCAGCAGGCCATATTGTTGATGGACATCCCGCTTCAGATTCTTACAAGCACTATACTAACTAATAGCTTTAGACATTGTTTTAAAATTTTGCCATAGGCCACAAATACTTCTGGAAGAAATTTTCTATTTGTTCTAAGGATCACCTTATCCTTATGAAAGGAAATAAAGTCAGGTTCCACTGACAAGGCCTGTAATTCACTGATCCTCCTGGCAGAAGTAATGGCTACCTGGAACACAGTCTTCCAAGTCAAGTACTTTAGCTCAGCTGAAGATAAAGGTTCAAAGGGGGGCTGCATAAGCTGTGCAATATAGATATTCAGGTCCCAAGCAGGGGTAGGCTCCCTAAAGGGAGGTTTAAGATGAACCAGACCTTTGAAAAACTTACTGAACACAGGGTGAGAAGCCAAGGAAGGAACCTTCCCTGCTGAAAGGAAAGCAGACACAGCTGCCAGATGAACTTTAAGAGTAGCAGGCCTGAGGCCCAAGCTATTCAGATGAACCAGATAGTTCGGGGCTGTAGAAATGGTCGCACTGCCTGGCTGAATATCCCTCTGAGAACACCAAATAGTGAATCTTTTCCATTTGGAATTGTAAGTCTTTCTAGCAGAAGGTTTCCTAGAAACTTTGAGAATATCAATAACCCCTTGAGAAAGATGCAATCCTGCATACTCTAACTCTTCAAGAGCCAAGCTTTGAGCCTGAGAGGTTGGAGATTGGGGTACCAAATTCTTCCCTGAGAGGAGGTCAGGAGGTCGTGCCTCCTGGGAAGAAACAGGGGGAGTGTCACTGAAAGAGACAGTAGTAGTGGATACCATGGTTGTCTGGCCCAGTCCGGGGCCCCCAGAAGCACTGTGCAGGGCTGAGACCTGACTGATTAGTACTCTGAAAATTAGAGGAAAGGTGGGAAACGAATAAAGAAACTTGCTTGTCCAGTCCAGCAAGACAGCATCTAGAGGCACAGACCCCAGGACTGGGGGCCTTCAACAGAACAGGGGAAGTTGATTGGGGCTGCAAAGAGATCTATCTCTGGAGTGCCCCATCTCCTGAAAATGACCTGAAGAACATGTTGATTCGGAGTCCATTCGTGGTGACTCTGCGAAATCCTGCTCAGGGTGTCTGCCAGCATATTGTCCTTTCCTGGGAGATGCACTGCTACCAGGGAAGTCTGAAGGGAGTAGGCCAACGACCATACCTTCATGGCTTCTGTGCACAAGGCCATGGACCGAGTGCCCCCTTGCTTGTTTATGTACCACATGGTGGTGGTGTTGTCTGTTCTGATCTGCACCACTTTCCCTGAACTGACTCTGAGAATGCTTGAAGGGCTAGAAACACTGCCCTGAGTTCCAGAAGATTGATATGAAGGAGAGACTCCTGATGAGACCAAGTGCCCTGTGCAGTAAGGTCTCCTTGATGGGCTCCCCAGCCTAGGAGAGAAGCATCTGTAGTAAGAACAACTGAGGGTGTCTGGAGGGGTAGTATCCCTTGAGATAGTGCCACCTAGGGGTTACATCTTGGAGGCACCACTGGGATTTGCGCCTTCTAGTGGTCAGAGTTGGGAATTGCAACCCCAGTATTTAAATTTGTGACTGCATGGAGTCACTCACTACACCCAAGTTTAAAATTGCTCTCCACAAGTTGGTCATGCACCGCATGATGGGGTGGAGCGAGGCTGAGGGGATAGACCCCCAGCAGGCCATATTGTTGATGGACATCCCGCTGGGGACCGCTAATGCTACTATTATTGAGACTTAGAACAAGTAAAATGTCTGGGGAAAGTTGAGGTGAAGGGAAGGGACTCTGACCTGTTTGATCAGACTATGGTGGCCCTCTTCACCTGCAGCCTCCCCTTAGATCTCGAGAGAGTACCCCCCATTATCTTGCCTGAAGGGTCCCAGAAAGGGTGGCAGGTCACTTATTTACATAGTGACCTCTGTGCTCCTGGGGGATCCCCAAGTATAAAGGGTTTTAAAAATAAACTGCTTAGACTGCTAGCTACTGAGGGGCAGCCCGCCAAGGAGTTAGTAAAAATGTTAGATCTATCTGAAGGCACCACTACTATGCAGTCCCCTTTAACGTCTCCCACTACCCCTAGAGCATCCCCTGTAGTAGCTTCTTCCTTTTTGATACCATCTGTACACCTGGACTCTTACCGTAGACTTAGGCTCTTCTCGGGTACTGTCCCAGTACCTGTGGGGGGAGGACGACTTGGAGACATGGATGGATTATGCCACCCATCTGGTCCAGGAGTGGCAGTGCTCAGAGGGGGAGAAAAGAAAGAGACTCATGGAGAGCTTGAGGGGCCCTGCACTGGAAGCCATCCATTTCCTGCATTCTACTAGCCCAGAGGCCACTGCTGCTGAGTACCTCTCTGCCCTGGAGGGGGTGTTCGGCAGCACTGAGACAGGGGAAGATCTGATGGGGAAGTTCAAATCTGCCAAGCAGTGGAAAAATGAAAAGTTGTCCACGTTTGTCACTAGGATTGAGAGGGCTTTACAACGGGCCCATAGGAAAGGGAGAGTACCAGCAAGTGAACTAAACAGAGTCAGACTAGAACATGTCTTAAAGTCCGCCAGATATTCCAGTGTGTTAATGTTAAAACTTAAATTGCAAGACGGAAAAGCAAATCCCCCTGAGTACTGTTGGCTTATGAAGGAGATTTGGGAGGCCGAGAATGATGAAGAGGGATGGGAGCCCTATGCTAGGGTTGCCCGTACCAGCCAGACCCCTGACCGAGGTGACAACCGACCTGATGAATCAGAGTTTCAACAAATGAGAGAGTTGATTAAGGAGGTAAAAGAACTATGGGCTAGTCAACAAGCTGCTGAGGTGGTTAAGGAGCCACCCCCTAGTCAGGTGCCTGCTGAGCTCAAAAGTGACATCCTGCCAGGGGGGGCAGGCTATAGCCCCTGAACCACAACTGGAAAGTAAGCTTATGGAAGAAGTGAGAGAGCTGAGAGGCCTGGTGGGTGACCTCATTAGAGTCACACAAATCCCTGACCCCTGGAGAGGCCAGGAGGACAGAGACAGTGACCCTCGACATAGAGGAGACTAGCGGGGTTTTCCTGCCCCGCTAAAGAGACAGCCCCCTTCCCCCGAGAGGCTTCAAAGAACCAGTATTCTGCTATTGCTGTGGGGAAGATAGGCACACTAGGCCAAACTGTAACCTTCCTGAAAACCTGAGAAAGGTCACCACCAGGTTGCTTGCCTTAGTCAGGTGGAGCAACATAAGGCCTCAGACGAGCCCTGTGAGAAAATCCTATTCTTCAAAGACTGCTATAAGGCAGACAGCTAAGACCACTTCATCTGATTGGTCTGAGGTGGTAGGCCCTTCCATGGAAACCACTGTGACTGTAAATGGCATTTCTGCAAGGGCTGTACTGGATAGTGGCTTCTAAGTAACCATCGTGTTCCAAAATTGGTATAACCAACACCTGTGTGACATGCCACTGCAACCCCTGGAAGGTCTTCATCTGTGGGGGGTTAAGTGAAAAGTCCTACCTCTACTTGGGATACGTCCAAATCTGGCTGTCTTTCCCCACAGCAGTGGTCGGCGTAGATGAACTGGTAGAAACTGTAGCTTTGGTGTGTCCCCCCACGGGGCTGTAGGACGGTGTCCCTTTACTCATAGGAACCAACACCCACATGTTCGGGAGGCTAGCCCAGCTGTGTCAAGAAAAACAAGGACGGCAAACTGGGCAGGCTATGAAAATTTTAGCTTTGGTGAGGTGAGCCTATGCCTTACAATGTCAGACTACTGAGATGGACAGGGATGAACCCGGTGGGGATAGTGTGGAAGAAAGACCCTGACTCATTGGTGCTCCTGCCCAACACCCAGTATACTGTCTGAGGTGAAGTACGCCTCTAGAAAGATGTGAAAAACAAAATCTTAATGCTGGATGCCCCAGAAGAAGGGAAGTTGCCAGAAGGACTGTTGGTCAAGCCCAGTATCCTACCTGCATGTGCCCATGCTTATGCCCGACGTGTGGTGGTTCAGCTCCAGAATGTGTCTGATCGTGAGGTTCGAGTCAACTGCGGGCGCACCCTAGCCACAGTGCACGTGCCAACACTGCAGTGCTGCCCAGTAAGAAGTATTCAAGTGAGAGAGAGGAGATGACCCCAGACTTGTTTGATTTCAGAGAATCCTGACTGCCAGCTGAATGGAAGATCAGAATCAGTCGGAAACTTGCTGAGAGGGATCAAGTGTTCTCCCTAAAGGAATAGGAAGTGGGATGTGTCAGTGGAGCTGAGCATCATATCTGACTGCATGATGATAGACCTTTTTGAAAGAGATTACGTTGACTGGCTCCCACCGATATAGATGACGTTCAGAGGCACTTACAAGAGATGCTAGCGGCTGGTATTATCCAGGAGTCAAGGAGCCCTTACACTTCTCTTATTGTGGTGGTATGCAAGAAGAATGGATCCGTGAGAATGTGCATAAATTACTGGACTCTGAACCGAAGAACTGTACCCGACCAGTATACCGTGCCTCGGATACAGGATGCCCTGGACTGCCTGAATAGGAGCCAGTGGTTTTCAGTGTTTGACTTAAGGAGCGGGTATTACCAGATCCCAATGGCCCCAGAGGACCATGAAAAGATGGCTTTCATCTGTCCCTTGGGGTTCTATGAGTTTCTGAGGATGCCTCAAGGTATTTCAGGCACACCCGCCGCTTTTCAGCTGATAATGGAGCAAGCAGTGGGAGACATGAATTTGTTGGAGTGCCTGTTGTATTTGGACGATGTCATTGTATTCAGGTGTACTTTGGAGGAGCACGAAGCCTGGTTGTTTAAAGTCCTTGACCGCTTGGAGGAGTTCGTTCTGAAATTATCAATAGACAAATGCCAGTTCTTTCAGACCTCTGAAAAGTACGTTGGGCATATTGTGTCGGCAGAAGGTATCCAGACATACCCCAGCAAAGTGGAGTCCCTGACCACCTGGCCTCAGCCGACCAATCTAAAAGAGTTACAGGGCTTCTTGGGGTTCTGCGGTTATTACTGACAATTTATCAAGGATTATTCCAGAGTTATTTGGCCACTACTCAACCTCACCCAAGGCTATCCCCCCACCAATCATAAGTATAAAAAAGGTTCCATCCAAGAACAAAAATTGTATTTTAAAACAAATCAACCTTTTGGAGCCCGATGGACCCCTGATTGTGAATCTGCATTTTTTTGAGATCATCCACCAGCTCACTCATGCACCAGTCCTTGCATACGCTGACCCCACCGAACCATATGTCTTGTATACTGATGCCAGCCTCAAAGGGTTAGGAGCTGTGTTATACCAGGAATATGAGGAGAGCCTTTGACCTGTAGCTTTTGCCAGTAGAAGTTTAACACCATCCGAGCGCAATTACCCTGTCCATAAGCTTGAATTTCTTGCTCTCAAATGGGCCATAGTAGACCAGTTTCATGAATACATCTATGGGGCAAAAATATTAGTAAAGATTGACAACAACCCATTGACTTATGTGCAGACCTCTGCAAAATTAGATGCCACTGGATATCGGTGGCTCTCTGCTTTATCTACCTATGACTATGTGGTAGAATACCGGCCTGGTTTGAATCCTATAGATGCTGATGCCCTCTCAAGGCAAGCAAACCCCCCTGACAACTAGGTGAGGTTGTCTGAACATTCCATCAAAGCATTGTGCCAGAAGTTTGACAAGGATGACCACCCGTCTGCAGACACTGTTGAATGTTTAGTTGACTGCTTGGGCCCCCAGACACATGCATCCTGGCAGCCTACTGTCACTTCACTGCTCTAGATCTTAGCTCATTGCCCCAGTTTGATAACGACAGCTTCCAGTGGGCTCAATCCCAAGATCCAGTGAATCAGCCTGCCCTAAATGCTTTACGTGCTGGAAAGATATGACCAAACTTCACTCTACTGACCTGCGGACTGCTTTGCTGCTCAAAGAAGGGCCCAGGCTTAAATTGCAAGATCAACTGCTATACAGAGAGACAACAAATCGCCAAGGTCAGTTGGACAAGCAGCAGTTAATGTTACCTACAGCCCTCAAGCAATTAGTGCTAAAATCTCTCCACAACCACATGGGGCATCAAATCGTTTTGCATTTAAACTGGCTGTGATGTACCTTTGTGGTGGGGATACTGTGTTGCTATTGCCTTTCTCCATTGCAGATCTTATTTTATATTTTATAGGGCTGTACCCAGAGCAGCTATGCTATCACTACCCTGTCCTCCGGGTGGAGGCACCCGTTCACAGAACTCATGCCCCTCACCCTGTGCTTAGTCAGGCAGGCAGGGGTAGTATCCCTTGGGATAGCGCCACTTAGGAATTACATTTTTACTACTGTCAGTAAAATGTAAATGTGGAACTAGTGTACCAAATCCCTGAAGGTGGCAAAGCACTGTGAGAGAGTAGTGGCTAGAGGTAGCAGAATGCTGGGCTGCATCGGAAGGGGGATTACTAGTAGGAGGAAGGAGGTCATAGTACCCTTATACACCCATCTGGTTAGGCCATATCTGGAATATGGGGTCCAGTTCTGGAGGCCATATCTCAGAAAGGATGTGGGGAGGCTGGAGTGTGTTCAGAGGAGTGCAATGAAGATGGTAAAGGGGCTCAGGCACCTATCCTATGAGGAAAGGTTAAGGGAACTGAACATGTACTCCTTGGAGCAGAGGAGAGAAGAGGGGACATGATTGAGACCTTCAAGTACCTAAAAGGTATAAACCAAGTGCCAGTGGAAAGCATCTTCTAGCTGAAAGGAAATCAGAGGACTAGGGGGCATGGTTTGCAGATTGTGGGGGGACAGTTCAAGGGGAACATTAGGAAGTACTATTTCACAGAGAGGGTAGTGGATAATTGGAATAGACTCCCTGAGGAGTTGGTTGGAGAAACAATAGTGGAAGGGTTCAAATGAGAATGGGACAGACACAAGAGACTGCTGGGGGTGGGGGAGGCATGTCCTAGCAGATAACTAGGCAAGTGGGCAGACTAGGTGGGCCTGGTGGTCCTTTTCTGATGTCACTGTAGGTGGAATAGTGCTAATTATACAATGGGGACAAGAATGCCGCTCTTTGATTGGTCAGTTGGCACCTCTTACCCGTTGTAAATCCTCCACAGTACCAACAGGAAGAGGTGCCAGCCACCAGTGAGCTGCATCCTTAACCCCCCCTGAAATCACTCCGACCACCAGAAACCTGAGACCCGCATAGACAGCAATCCCCACTAAGCCACCATCTTGCAGGAAATGCCCTTCTGAAGTGGTGAACGGCTGCTGAACAATTGAGCAAGCCATACAGAAGAAAGGCTCCTACCGTTAGCAAAGAGGGACCCGCGAAATGGTATGGTTAATTTGTATCAGTAGCCTTAACTGCCCCATGACAATGGCGATTACATGGCGCATTAAAAAAATAAAACTTTTTGAAACCGAAACAGGCAGCTGAAGATGCAACCTCTAGGAAGCAATCACTTAGTCTCCGTTCATGCGCACAGTGGACACAAACGGCGGTAGTGTTCACACTTCAAATGCCTGTTCCATGTATAAAAAAAAAAAGAAACAGAAAAAAACAAGGAACCTTGAACACAGTAAACTCTACTCTGGGAAAGAAACCCACGTCTCTTTCTTATACCAACCTCAGATACTCTCACCTCTATGCAATACTACCAGCCCCTAGCAACACATAACTATTTTATTCCTGCACAAGAATGCATACAATAAAAATCATAGAAAAAGGAAAACAAAAAACATTTGAATTTTCTTTTTTTCACAAAACCTAAAAGGGACCATTGTATAATCGCAATATACTGCGACAGGGTGGGGGTATTGCTAGGATTTACCATGCCTGGTGTGTTTTCCTCACTTGGTCTGCGGCCCCGTGACCAAACACACCAGGCATGGTAAATCCCAGCGTAACCCACATGCTGTCATGGTACATTGCTTAAATGGGTCACCCCATTTGATTTTCCAGGTGGGCCCCCTGTACCTCAGTCCAGTCCTGCCTGAAGAGTTGCTACACTGGCTCAATGTGGCACAGTGCTTCCACCTGGGGCATTGATACGGGGTACCTGGCTTCTGAAACAAAACAACAAGGCCATCGTCCCCCAGGAAATAATACTTGAACTGCCTACACGGTCACTTACATAGAAACATAGAAGTTGATGGCAGATAAGGACCGCAAGGCCCATCAAGTGACATAGTAAGCAATGACATGTCTAAAACCGTACAATGCAATTTTAAACCGTTTATTTAGAAGAGAGAGAGTACAGAAGGAGCAAGGGTAGAATAGATGAAATGGGGGGTAGCAATATCTCTGTGCTCTAAGCAATAAACAGTTCAGTACTTTTGCCAGCAACTCTACCCACCCCAGCAGCCCTCAAACTCCAATGTGGGTCCAGCTGTCTTAACTCTGTACCTCTGTTGCGGGCTGCTGGCAAAGTGGACTTGATGCATTGCACCTGGCTGAGATGCTGGCTTCTTCAGACTGGCTATTGGCGGTTCGGCTTCCCTGTACTGCTGCTTTCTCAGGCTTGGGACCTGGATGAAGGCAGGTGCCTTCCTGGAGTGGAGATGCTGTAGGAGCTGATCCTCCAGGGGGAATGTCTCTGGAGGACCTGGGAAACCCCAGCTCTAATTTGCTTTTTAAAAAAGTTTTGTTGAAAACATCTTTTCATTTATGTCACAATTTACTCTGGGATCCCTATACTTCTGGGTCTGGCAGACAGGCCAAAATGTGAACAGACTGTGGCACACCAGCCAGCGCCTTCACATACAGTCCTCTACCTGAGGGCTAACTCAACTGCCACCAGCTTTTCAAAACAGTCATACGAACATACAAAAAAGCCAGCAGATACAGGCCTTACGGTCTATTGCATCTGCTTGTTTGTGCAGCTCTCAGTAATTGCCACTGATGCTGCCCCCCCCAATATCATTTCTTAGTCTAATTCTACCGATAACCCTGTCCCACCCTCTCTTAAACCCTGTCCCACCCTCTCTTAAATCCCTCCACTGTTGTCAGTGAAACTAGATTCTTGGGCAATGCATTTTCCTCCACCACCCTTTCCTTGAAGAAACTCCTCCTCATGTCCCTTCTGAACCTTGCCCTATCCAGCTTCTGACCGTGCCCTCTCGTGATCCCCTCCTGCCTGAATTTGAACAGACCTTCAGGGCTGACCCTATTTATGCCCTTTAAGTACTTAAAGGTCTCAATCATGTCCCCTCTGTCCCTTCGATCTTCCAATGAGTACATGTTGAGTTCTGCCAACCTAACATTGTAGGGCTTTTCCTTCATCCCATTTAGCATCTTGGTTGCCCTCCTCTGCACTCCCTCCAATAGCCTGTTGTCCCTTTTTAGGAAGAGACACCAGAACTGCACACAGTACTCTAGGTGCGGTCTCACCAGTACAGTGTCAGGATCACCTCCTCCCTCCTTGAAGTGATGCCCCTTGCTATGCACCCCAGCATCCTGTTGGCTTTTGCCACCACTTTCCTACACTGTGCTGAGTGACTTATCTGGCCAGTGACTATCACACCCAGATCTTTTTCCTCGGTGGAGACCAATACCTGTTTACCCCCCAACTGGTATCTGTGCCCTGGGTTCTTGGTTCTGAATTGCATATCCCTGCACTTCCTGGCATTGAACCCCAGTTGCTATGTGTCAGCCCACTTCTGCAATGTGTCAATGGATCACTCGGGAGTGCCCTCCCACCTTCCACTTCATCCACCACCGCTCCCAGTTTAGCATTATCGGCAAACAGGCTCATCCTACTCAATACCCTCTCTGCCATATCTGATACAAAGATATTGAGTAACACCGGCCCCAGCACTGAGCCCTGGGGGACGCCACTGATGACTGCTCAGGGTGTTGAGAGTTTCCCCCTAACCACCACCTTCTGCTGCCTATTCTCCAGCCATCCCCCAGTCCATCTGACCAGGTTATCCCCTACGTCCAGTCTCTTCACCTTGCCAATCAATCCCTTTTAAACAGGCTGAAACTTGACACCTGAGTGCCCAGGCTGGTTCTCAGTCAGAATCTCTCTGGCTTGAGCTGCTCTTTGGTTGATCGTGACTTGCGGGCAGCCAGGAGTTGACTTCTGACCCCTTCCCAAGGGTCTTTGTGATACTGAGTCTCCATGGGTCCACCATCTTTGTTTATCTTCACCACTGTAACTTGTGCAGGTTGCTGCCCCTTTATTTACTGTTCTCCAAAGTAGATTTATGGCTGCCCTGGCCCCGCTTGCAGTTCTGAGGCCAGGGCTATGTTTATGTTTTTGGGCACGTATCCCATTTTAGAGCCGGGAGTATTAATGTGGGAGGTGGCCATCCAAGCTTCTCTCCCTCTTCGTGCACATAGGCATTGTTTTTTTTCCTATTCTTGGCCCCATTTGATGTTCTGGGTCCGAGAAGCCTTTTTTCCTATGCCCAATGGCACAGTCTGTATTTGCTGCTGGCTCCACTTCCATTCCAGGAGCTGGAAAAGTCCCTGGGTTCGGGCCAGCTGCCTGATTTCACTTGCAGAGCACTGGCTCCAAAAATGCACTTCTGTGCATGTGTAGCAGCGCAACACTGCTGCCATGCTCCACAAAGTCTCATTCCCCAGCCCTCTTTGGCTCCTGGGCTGGGACAGCAGAACTAGCCACTTTTTTTTTCTGACCCCTGCCTCAGCCCCTGAGACTCTGGAGGGGCCTGTGGTCATTGGGTGGTGGGTGGCAGTGGCTGCAGATTTCCAGAGTGGAGTCCTGGTTCTCATCCCACCAGAGCTTCCGATGGGAAGCTCACATGCTGCCCTGCCAGTTCCCAATGTAGCAGTCCCAGGGGACTGGAGGGTAAAGAGCTAGAGGGACAGAGGAGACTTAAGGTAAGCCCCAGATCGGGAGGAAGGCCTTACACACTCCCCCCTGCCAGACTTTTGGCGCCTTTGCCAAGACATTGTCCATATGTCCAAATGGCAGTGGCATAAGCAGTCATATAAGCAATATATACATTCCTCACTAACACTTGATGCCTGCCTACTGAGAGTATTTATATAATTAATGTTTCTAGCTATTGCCTGTCTATCAGTATCATCCAACAGGCACACAAATACATTTTCCCATCTGAACTTTGTGCAGCGCATTGGGGAGGTATATCACAAGTGTAATGTGCTTATGAACCCCATAAAGGGGAGTATCAGAGGAGGCTCCAAGGGTGTCATAAGTGAGCTTGATAATTGGTTTGGGATTATGCCAGATTTTCTGGGTAACACTGTTTTTACTCAGGAATAGGACTTGCACATCCTTCTGGCTCTGTGTACAGCAAAAGGGCATTGTCAGGAGTAACAGGAATAATTTCAGTCTCTGAAACTTGTTCATCAAAATTCAACTCCATTGTCATTACAGGCTTTGCAATGTGCTCGACTGGCATTTCCATTGGCACAAAAGGTGTAGCCACAGGGTTCAGCTGGTATGACAATTCACTATATATGAAGTCCTCAGTATTGGACAGTATTTGTGGATGTCTTTGCATTTCTCCAATCCATTTGCAGAACTGTCACATCTTGTGGTAACTTCGGTACTCTGGTGCAACACACTGTATCATCACCATTTTCATCAGAGCTACTGTACACAGGCTCTTGAACAGAAGCTGCATTTGGCGCACTAGCATCATTACTTGATATTTCAGTTCTTTGGGGGGTTGTTTCACTCTGGGTCTTTGGTCTCCGTGCCACTGGGCCTTCAATTTTAGTATTAATCTCTGGCACAATCTCTCCAATGGGTAGGAGATGGTTTCTGTGGACAGTCTTTTCGAGGCTTCTGCATTGTTCCTGGAGATTGTTTACACTGGTAACTCTGGCATTTGTTTTACTATGATGTATGACTCTGGTGTCCAATGATCTTGGTTCATGTGTTTGCCTCGAAGGCCCAAGTTTCTTAGAAGTATACAATCACCAACCTGTAACACCTGGTGATGAACTCTTGTCATATCTTTCTTGTTAGCAAGGTTGTTTTTGGCTGCTGCCTCAGTGGTGAGTTGGTAAGTTTTCTATAGTTGTTGACGCAGTCTTCTGGTGTACTCTAAATAGGTCTCTTCAGATGCACCATTGGCTGAGACTCCGAAACATGGGTCCACTGGTAACCGTGTTTCTCTGCCAAATGTCAGATAGAAAGATGACCTTCAGGTGGTGTCATTTTGAGTACATTTGTAGGCATGTACTAGAGAACTTGACGATTTTCATCTGGGTTATCTCAGTCATCAGGTCACACTGTAGAAACTTCACCGTCTGTGAAGTGGAATCCACGTGGAAGATTTTCAGCAGTACAACTGGGGCCGCCCATGCCATCCATTTCCCTCGATGTCACCAACCCTATAAAGGCATGAGCGGCCCTGCTCCCTCCTCAGTTCTTTCCCACCATCAACTTGCTTGCATGGATCTCCGTAGAAGCTCCAATGCAGTATTCACACCATTTTTTCGCCTACCGCTTTTCTTAAGTATTTTTTCTGAATCTTTTTTTTGAAGAGATTCCTCCATCTTGTTTATGTCAAGAGTTAATCTTTCTACCTCTCTCTTCCATCACTGCCACTGCAGAAAGAAGATTGCCTCCACAGACGAACACTGTCTCTGTGTCTGTCTTGGGTCTGAACACTAAGTTTGACTGTGAGCTCTGCCAGAAGCTTAATCAAACAACCCTCAGGTGACGCAGAAAGGCTCTTAAAAATTTCCTGATGGATCAATAGGTAGCCAGCTCCAGGCAGGGGTCCTCCGGGGTCCCAGCCTCTGTCGCTGACCGGATCGTCGAGCTCCAAGGCCTGAGACAAATCCTTGGTGAAAAGTCATAAAAAAGACAGAGGTCGCGACTGCTCCCCCCTGGTGATGATGTCGTTCCCCAATGGCCTCTTCTCCTTCCTCTGGGCGATCCTCGATGGCTGCGGCTGCACCAATGCGGAAGACTGTTGTCCAGATCTCTGTGCCCACCAGACCCATACCAAGACCTTCTCCACCTAATTCTCAGGGCACCCAGCCATCGACTTCCGGGTCGTTGGACCCTCCTTCATTGATAACAGGTTCGTCATCGATAACTCTCCCATCAAAAGCTGTCTCATCTGCCTCCAGGACTACAGGCTCTTTGGTTTCTCAGGACCCAGCAGGCAGGTCGTTGACACCTTTGCCATCGAACCCCCCTCCTTCAGCAACGACTGTCAACTTGTACAAAGTCCTGCTTAAATTCACTAACGTGCTGATACAGCAGCTGTGCACCTTTAGGCCCCCCTTGCTGATGTCGTCAACGACGGCTTGATCGTCGACGTCATCGTCATTGCATCTGATACCAGATCTAGAAGTCAGAGGTTGAGGAGGAGTACCATCCAGACCTCATTATTCCTGAGGATGAGAGCAAGTAGAGGAAGAAATCCCGATCTCTGACAGGTCTGCTGCTGCTTCTTCTGTCAGTGAGGATTCAATAAAACATACTCCTAGGTCTCCTCCTGAGGACTCCACATTTTTCAAAGTGATGAAACAGCTGTCCTTCGCTATGGGCTTCCACACTGAGGAAGTGGATGCCACCAGAAAAGAGCTGGTGGACTTCCTGGAGATCCCTGAAACTCCCCCAAAAATCATTCCTCCCATCCTTCCTGCTCTGAGGAATGCAGCCACAGCAGCCTGGCACAGACCAGACTTGGTGCCAGCTATGCCTCGCAGGGCTGATAAACTTTATCATGCCCCTAAGGTTTCCCCTGCCATGCTGCCCAGCCCGAGACAGACTCTGTGGTCATCCAGGCAGTTCATGACAGATCTAAGGCACCTAAGCACCTTAGTTCCCTTCCCCCAGATAAGGAGTCTTGCAGAATCAACCTCTGGGGAAAGGGTGTATGCTTCCTCTACTCTGGGCTTGAGGATGTTTTTTTCTATAAGTGATTTTATCTTTTTTTTTCCCCTGTTTGCGCTCCAGACCCGGGACCCTGGCAGACATATATGTGCACGTGGAGGCGCATGCACATGCCGTGTACTGGCTTGGCCCCTTCCCCTCAATCCCTGGCATTCGCTGTTGCACCCCCCCTCACTTAAGCTACCCACCAGACCTCCACCCTGCATGAGTGGAACTACCAGGAGAGTGAACGACCACCCCCAGGAGGGGAGAGCTGCCTGCAGCATCTCAATCATGCTCCGACCCCGGCTCCCCGGTGACCCGAGGTCATTCCCGAACCCAGGTTGTCGGTGTAGCATGAGGTAAGGCATCCAGCCCCTCAGCCTTCAGTGCCACTGGGCTGGCCTGGCTTGAGGATTGCAAACTATCTGTCTCACATGGTGAAGTACCAAAATGCCAGTTGGAAAAAGGGCAGAGCCATGGCACATGCCCTTCCAGATGGTACGCAAATGCAGGAGCTGCTTCAGTGCCTCCAAGCCACTGAGAATGTCAGTAAGCACCTCCTCAGGGCCCTCTACGATATGGCTGATACCATTGCCAGGGCTACTGCCATGGGCAGATGCCTACCTAGGCACTCCTGGCTGAGAGTATCCAGTTTTGCTGCTGATGTTCAGCAAAAGGTGCTTAATGCCCCCTGTAATGGCATTAAGCTGTTTGGCCCTGATGTCCAGGATATTATTAATGACCTACAAGCCTCTGGCAGGGCCCTCAAGTCTGTCCACTTCTACCATATAAACCAACCAAGAGGCAGAGGACTCCCTCCCTTTCGCAGACCACCCAATAGTCCCAGTAAGAGCCCCTGGCCCCAAGGGAAACACAAGGGCCTGGCTGCCTTCCCCACCCCACCCAGCACTGGACCTGCAGCCAGGCATCTTAGGAGTGATGGACCAGCCCAAGCGGCTGGCTCCACCTCCGCTTGGCTCCTGGCCGGATCCCCATCTACTGGTCTCGGACCAGGAGGCGGTGGTCAGAAGCTGGTTCTCCCTCCACTTGAATCAACGGAAAACCATAACTTCAGATGCATGGATTCTGCAAAATCATAGAGCGGGGCACACCCTGGAGCTCATCGAGCAACCTCCAGAAACCCCTCATCCACCCTCCAGTTATCCTCTGGCTCATATGCCTGTTGTCTGGGTGGATGTACTGTCCCTTCTACACAAGCAGGCCATCAAACCCATTTCCAGGCACCAGAGAAACAAGGGATTCTGTTCCAGGTTTTTCCTGGTACCCAAAAAGACTGGCAATTTGAGGCCCATTCTGGACCTAAAAGACCTCAGTCTGTACGTCTAGTACAAAAATTTCTGGATAGTAACTTTGCCAGGCCTGATGCCCCTCCTCAAAATGGAGGATAGGCTCTGCTCACTGGACATGTAGGATGTCCACCTGCACATCTCAGTCTTTCCTCCTCACAAGAAGTTTCTCCATTTTGCCTTTCAGGGCGAACACTATCAGTTCAAAGTGATGCCCTTTGGCTTGTCCTCTGTGCCACAAGTCTTTACCAAGTGCATAGCAGTGGTCGCAGCAGCTCTCAGAAGGAGGGTCTGCATGTTTTCCCTTATCCGGATGATTGGCTCCTAAAGGCTCCATCCAGTGAACAGCTTTTACTGACTCTGGAGCAGACTCTCCAGCTCTTCCACTGCCTGGGCATCATGGTCCATCTGCCCAAGTCGGTTCTGATACCATCCCAAAGGTTGCAATATATAGGGGCATTCCTGGACTTGGCACAAGGGAAGGCCTTCCTGCCCCAAAACAGGGCAGAGTGTCTTACAGCCCAAACTTAGCAAGTTGCTCAAAGCCACTTCATTCCTGCCAGGATGTACCTCAGACTACTGAGCCTGAAGGCGGCGGCTGCCATACCCACTGTTCCACTGACACAACTTCATATGCGCACTCTACCGTGGACCCTCTGGGTACAATGGGACCAGCGCACAGACGAGTTAGATCACCCAGTCCTGGTCTCTTCTCCAGTCCTCAAGGTACTGCATTGGTGGATGGACCCCTTGAACCTGCTTCAGAGCATCTCATTCTAGATATCCTTTCTGCAACAGATCTTAACCACGGATGCCTCAGGTCCAGGTTGGGGAGCACATCTGGGTCCCTTCCAGACCCAGTGCTCTTGGTCCCAGCTGGGAAACCTCCCTGCATATCAAAGTCCTGGAGATAAGGGCATTGCTCTACATCATGCAGGCTTTTCAGGTCATTATACGCTCAATGACTAAAAAGTACATTGACAACAGCAAGGCCACCCACCAAACAAATGTTAATCTAGTAGAGCAATAGAAAATGCTGTCCACAAAATGTAAAGTGCGCCACACAATATCTCCGCAAAAAATATATTGTCCAACACATAAACACCGCTATTGACATGTACAGGACATGTCGTCAACACCCTCCAAATTTCAAGTAAATAGTCCAAGCCGTGTCCGAGATATAACGTCAAAATTTGAAATTTTTGTTTGTCAGAGTGGCACAGTTCCACACCTGTTAACATTTAACACACACAACAACTGAAAATTACATGCATGACACTAAGGCTAGGCACCCTATCAATTTCAAGCCACCAGCAGAATCCAAAACACTGTCCGCAACACAGAAAGTGCATCATGCAATATCTCTGCAAAAAAAACTTTCTCTGACACGTAAACAGCATAATTCACATCTACAGGACATGCCGTAAACGCCCTCTGAATTTCAAGTAAAAAGACCAAACTGTTTCCGAGATATTCAATCTTAAAGATTGGTAAAATTTCCCTATCTATTGCATTATAAAAAATCTGGCCATCTTGTCCCTATCTCGTGATTAAAGATGGCGTTTAAAGAATCTCACGATCAAAGAATTTGCAGGCTCGCAATCAAAGAATTTGCAGGCTCACGAACAAAGTATTAAAACTGTTCAAATTTAAAAGATTCAAAGAATTGCAGTAAACCACCGCAATGGTTTGTCAGAACGAAGCCCCTTGAGTAAAACCCACCCTCATTTGTCTTCCTAGGACATCCCTGGGCTGAGAAAATTGATTTTTTTTATCTGGCCATCTCGTCCCTCACTCGCAATGCATGATCGTGATCAAAGAATCTCGCGATCAAAGAATTTGCAGGCTCGCGATCAAAGAAATTGCTCGGTCATGAACAAAGAGCGAGGGACAAGATGGCCAGATTTTAAAATAGATTTTTGTAGCCCAGAGGTTATATGAGGGTGGGTTTTGCTCAAGGTGCTTCATTCTGCCCCATCTGAATTAAAAAATCATAAGTTTTCAATATCCTTGGTAGTCTAGCCCCCCCATCATAATAATATACATAAACATCTCTGTATCCCTGGTAGTCTAGTGGCCCCCCCAATGTGTATTTTATTAATATCTCTTTTTTTATCCCTGGTAGTCTCGTGGCCCCCCATGTGTATTTATTTATATTTCTTGTTTGTATCCCTGGTAGTCTAGTGGCCCTCCCCATCTGTATTTAATTATTATTATTATTCATATCCCTGGTAGTCTAGCGGCCCCCATCATAATGACATAGATAAGCATTTGCCAAATATGCGGATGGGTCCCAGTCCCAGGCAATGGTTATCTGCACCTGTATGGAGTGGGAGGCACACTTGGCACTGTCTACCACAGTCCAGGGCCCCCCCACACCCTAACAGGCCTGTAATGGAGGGGTAGCCTGCCCCCCACATATGATATAGGGGCTGTTCCATATCACAGGCTGGCCATGATGTGGACAGACCCCACTACTCTGTCACAGTGGCCCCCATTGATTTGGGCATGCACCCTGTAGTACTGCATCTTGCTGATCTGTGTTGCAGACATGGTGTGTCAGACTCTCTGTTTGCAAGGGCCACCCTCCAGCATCCATGTCCCACATTCATGGTGCACAGTGTCCGGACACACATGGTCCTGGCTGTGCCAGGACATGTCTTTATCCACAAGCACATCAGTTAGTCATGCAGTGACGTCTGCACATACGCCCTGGCATGCAGCAAGACACCATGACAGCCAAACAGGAACAGTGGATGGCTGGTGTCTGTGTGTGCACATTTCTGTACAGCAGGGGCAGGGGCAGTACCGCTGGTGTTGCAGTCCAAGGTGTCTACCCCCACGACTGGACTGTGCATGTACAGTGTGGACATCCAGGCCATTGCATGACATGCGCTTACACACATGTTGGGGTGTGCACTACCCCGGTATCGTATAGCTGTTCAAACCTTTCTACAGCTCCACATGGTAAATCACACACAGCCCTTGAGTACAGATGTGACAGTACCGCCTAATCATCTGCCACACCCATGTCTGTGTGCACTGTGGCTGCACTGATACATGCATTGGCACATGCCACAGTGCCTGTCAAGCCCCACTAGCAGCACATGTAGTGTGGTCAGCCATCTAGTCCTGTTGTGGGGATGCACACCATGGTGTGTGGTTCCGCGGCATGTGTTCCACAGTGCTGGGTGTACATAGGCCCAGCATGGCACTGGATGTGCACGGGGGGGCCTTATGGGACAGGCATGTACGGCCATGTCTGCACATTCCCACACATGTGCATGTCAGACAGTGTATGATGCCGTAGGCCTTGTGATTGCCTGGTGGTGCACCACTGTCCATGCTGCCATGTGCAACCAGGCCAACAGATACGTGCCACAGGTTGACAGCATAGGCAGCGCCACATGTGCTGGCCTGCAGGACTCCACAACACTGAGTTGCATCGTGCATGTCCTGTTGGCATTGCTCAGGGGGTGGGGGTGTGCATGGCAGCTGTGTGTTGCACCATGGCCCTTTGATACTGTTACAGATGTGCGATGTTTGTCCACGACGATGTATAACCCTTACCCTGCCTTCTCTCCCACACAGGTGGCGCTGCAGGACAGGAGCATCTCAGGGCCCACAAGTTTTTGGGGGATGAGCTGCATGCCCTGGTACATGCCATGAAGGAGTGGGAGATGGTCCTGTGGTGTAATAGGTGACTGATGCCACTGTTCAGTTGATGTGGGAAGAGACTGCCACAGCAGTGAATGCCGTGGGTGGCCGTGGTTGTACTACCGATGCCGTCCGAAAGTGGTGGAATGATCTACTATGCAGGACCAAGGAAGAGGAGGCACAAAGACTCAGGGACAGGCTGCGGACTGGCGGGGGGGCCACAGACCATGGAGCTGTGGGAGTGGGACCCATTGATGACTATAGTAGCCTCTACCCTGAGGCTGGTGGCAGTTGGTGGGGTTGAGGGAGGTGGATGTTAGATACTGCTCACACCACCCAGGGCAGGTATGTCTGTGGCATGTATCCGCCACTCACTGGACAGCAACAACAATCGGGCTGGGGCACAAATCGCTACTGTCATGGTGCATGCATGGGGCTCACGTGGGTATGTCGCATTGTGTGAGCGGTGTTGGGGCTGCACAGTGGTGGGGCATCTGCTGGCAGTGCACATGTCGTAAGTGCATGTGTGCTGTGGTACAGGGGGCACATAGGGCAGTGGCTGCATTTGCATGGGATGCACAGTGGGGTCTGCATGGGCATGCTGTGGGGCACACACTGCTGGGGTGCATGTGGCATTGGTGGTGGTAGAGGTGGCTTGTCTGTTCACTGTAGTAGCCACTGACATCTGTCTGTTCCATTACATCACTGGGTGCCCAGCAGGCCATGTCCCAGGTGTAGCCAGGCACAGTGGTGCAGGAGGAGGATGGTAACACAGCAAAGGTGCGCCCTACTACATCAGGCATGGCTGCCACAGGTGGACCTGCAGTGGAAACATCTGTCAGCATGGTGTGTGGCCACGGAAGACATGTGGCACTGGAGTATGCAGGAACATTGGAGGAGGAGGATACGGCATTTCTGAAGTCCCTGAACCCCTATGAGAACACCCAGATGGAGGACCTGAGTGGAGAGCTGGTGCTGATATTGACTGTGACAAGTGACCATGGCTCAGGGGATGCAGAGGATGACCCCACTCTGTGAGTTGTGGGAGTGGACAGTGGCACCATTGGTTTGGGTACAGTGGGGGATGGCACCATGCCTGAATTGGGGGTGTGGGGTACTCAGGCACATACCATTTTGGTGCCCACGGCTGATGTTCCTGTGCCCGCACAGTGTGGCCTGCTGGATATGTCCCGCAGGGCAATGGCTGCAGTGCCAGTCCTGCAGCATGCTCCGTCACCTATTAGACCACAGTTGCAGCAGCAGCCACACCACCAGCTGCCCCCACAGGTCCAGACACATCCGTAACACCCTGCCTAAACATCAGCTGCAACCTTCACCACCAGTGCAGGATGCTGACGCTTCTCCTGCACAGGAGGGCCAGGGTGCACAACCCATGCTCCAGGAGGCCCTGGCAGCACAGCATGCAGCCCAGCAGGACCTGCATGACCTCCGCAGGGAGCTGCAGCATTAGCTGTCACAGCTGCGGGAGACAGTGGCAAGCAGCCGTCAGCGGAGCAGATGACCCGTGTCCTTGCCACCATTGAGCGTGGCTTTAGTGGACTTACCGCTGCTGTGCAGGCCCATGCTGAGGTGATGAGGGAGACAGTCACAGCAGCACTACAGGGTGCACTCAGACACCAGCGAGGCCGTGCCTCACATGTGCAGCAGCGTGGTAGAGGTGCATGCAGGGTGGGCGTCAACTCCTCCACCCCTACGTCCTAGTCATCCACATGCTGTGCACAGCATCATGGCCACCCTCCCTCCACACCTGTGCAGGCCTCCCGGCATGGACACGGATGGACTGCCCTCCCAACCTCACCTCAGTCCACCCCATCTTTGTCCTCAGCATGTAGCATGTCTACCAGTGTGCCTCGCACACACGGTGTGCGTCATCTGCATGGTGGCAGGCGCAGTTGATGTGCTCCACCCCATGCATGGTGTGGCCATGTCCCACTCACATGCACACCCATGCACACCCCTGCATCCCATGTCCCCTGCACACACACACAATATCCTCCACAGCCCATGTTCACTCCCATGCCACAGCCCCTGCCAGAACTTGTCTACATAGCTGTTTGCTCTGCACACCTGCGTGGTGGCCAACACACATCACATACACACTGCACTACATCACTTCATCACACTGGCAACTTGTACAGCACCTGCATGTTACACTGATCACACTGTACTGTATCTGCACTGCTATTAAATGTACTGTTGATATATTATCTGTCTGTGTTGTGTTTACTCACTATCTACCCTGGGATAGTGTCTCGATGATACTGCTCCTGTGCTCAACAGCCCGGTGGGCCATGCAAGGATCCCGCCTCTTGAGTTGCTCTACTATCCCTTTACCTCTGACACTGGCTCACTGTCAGAATGTTCCTCAAGTTCAGGTGCATGTATCCAATGGTTGAGTGCCATGTTGTGTAGCATACAACAGGCTAGGATGATACAGCATACCTTCTGAGGCCTATACTGTAAGGCACCGCCTGACTGGGCTATGCTACGGTACTGCATCTTGAGCATGCCAAAGACCCTTTCAGTGATACTTCTTGTAGCGGCATGTGCCTCGTTGTAGTGTTCCTCGGCCACTGTTGCTGGCTGAGGTACCGGTGTCAGAAGCCAGGGTTGCAGGGGATAGGCACTGTCCCCTGTGGAGAGATATCAGCTGTTAGTGCTGCTGTCCTGCAAAGTGCCCATTGCTGCTGTGTACCATTGCCCCCTGCCCCTTCCGTGGGTACTCTTGCTATCCCCCTTCCCCTGTGCTCTTACCCTGTTGTGGCTGCCCATACTTACCGACTAGATGCCCACTAGGTATCTTGCCCTCCTCGAATGCCTGGCACAGCAGGGGCTGGTGCCAGATGAAGGCATCATGGGCACTGCTGGGGTACTGTGCAAAGACGTTGCTGATGCGCCCAGTCACATCGCACACCACCTGGCAATTGATGGAGTGGTAGCCCTTCCTGTTCATATATAGGTCACTGCCATTGCCAAGTGGTGCACAGATGGGAACATGGGTGCAGGCAATGGCACCAAGTACAGCGGGTAGGTGCGCAACGCGATGGAATTGCTGCATGGTCACTCTGCACTCTGCTGCCATGCTGGGGAATACTATAAACTCACCAGCATGTGGCAGGAGAGCATCAAGGAACTGGGTGAGAAGGCGCAATGTGGCAGACTGCAATACCCCAATGGTGTCCCCCGTTGGGCGCTGAAATGTCCCAGTGGCTAGGAAGCACATCGCTGCCATCACCTTTTCCTCAAATGACATGGCATGACTGCGCCTCGTGTTTGGCTGCAGCTCCTCATGCAGGAGTTCACATGACTGCCTCAACATTCCCCTGTCCAACCTGTACCAGCCAATGATGTAGTCATCAGGCAGGGTCTCAAAGGAGGCTCTGGGCCAGTGCAATCTGTGTGCAACATATCTCCTCCTTGGCCTGTGTTGTGGGCCTTGTTGTGTCTGCTCCCTTTCTTCCTCCTCCACAACCTCCTCCATGAGGTGCAGCACTACTGCATTTGTGAACACAGCCATTATGCCTCACTTCCTGGTCTGGCCACTCCTCCTCTGTGGGTTGCCCTGGGATTAAACCTGCCTTTTCATAGGCAGTAATTAGCGCCATGCTATATCCCGCACACTGGTGCATTGCACAGCGTTATGTGTCTGAATATCCCATTGCGCCTATATGCAGGTACCAGCCCCCCTCACTTTGCCCCTTGCATACATTATTATTTAGCCCAGCACTATTTCATTTTGCCTGCACTATCTCCGCCTTTGAATATGGTGGACCTGTGATAATTCTGTGCAAACGGTTTGTGTGCGGCGCTAAGTTTTGAATATCTGGCCCTTAGTGTGCCTTTCTTGAACAAGTAGAATAATAATGTGAATGATTTTCAATAACTGATGCTAGAAAGGCTACATCTTTACAGAAACACTGAAGGAGTAAAGTTTGTGTAACAAGATGTATTTTGGCAGTACCCCAGATTTATCATCACATTTGGTCCTGCACAAATAGTCACAGTGGTACTGCCTCCCATATATTTTTTATAACTTGGCTGGAGTCACTGCAGTGACTCATGATTCTAACTCTTCACCTCCATGGACCACCACTCCAGTGAGATTTAAAATGAAATCAAATACATTATAAGGATGATGGTGAAATTTAAATTTGCAAAACAAAATGAAGCTCCTGCCCAGTCCTGAACCCTGGTCACTTATTGAAAATATAAAACTGTAAAGTTCTTGCTCATAGTCGAACCCCCTGGTGGTCTGCTTGCAAGCTTGTGTACATGTACACTGCATCATTGAGCTGTACTGAAGTAAATAGCTCCTTTGACAAAAAGATTAAGCCATACATCTAGAAAGCAAGCAACTTTAGGTCCCTGGGTTTAAATTCAAGGCACGTTTATAGAGATGGAAAATAAACAGGAGGATCACGTGATGTCTGCAGACTGATAACAGCCTTCTACTGGAGCTCTCTCCTCTACATCTGACTTAATCCGCCATAAATAACAGCTACTTTGGACTTTTACAGTACTTACTGCTGCCTGCCTGCTCACTGCATCTGTCTGGAAGATTTTCCTATTGCTATCGGCAAGAATCGCCGCGATGGAAGCCGATATGCGGCATGCTCCACCGCATCACACACCACTGACTTCATCCTTGAAAGCTCCTAAAAAAGCTAAAGCTCAAGGCATCCTGAGCTCGAAATCTTCTACTCAATCACCCTCCTCAGGACCTCATACTGAAGATCGTTTTCTTCAGGAATTGCTTCCCTTTCAGGAAGCCCTTGCAGACATCTCGTCTGAACTCAAATCCCTGCGATCCGATATGGGAGACCTGGGCCATAAGTTGTGGGATGTGGAAGCCAGAACGAAGTTGATGGAGTCCTGGAAAGAGCGACTGGACCCAGAGATTGTTAAACTGCGACAACAACTCACCAAATTGCAAGCGAAGTCCGAGGATCTCGAAGGAAGGAGCCGCAGGAATAATATTCTTTTCTTCGGGCTGCTGGAGTCAGAAGAGGGCCCCAATGTCATTAGCTTCATCCAGAAGTTACTAGCCAAAGTAGTGGGACCCTCTCCCTTCAACACCAGCTACCAGATCGAACGTGCACATCGGTCACTCCGACCTCGACCCCCAATGGTGCTCCTCCACGACCCATCATACTAAAATTTCTAAGCTACCTTGAGAAACAACATGTGCTCACCAAGGCATGGGAGCTGCAATCTATACTTTGGGATGGTAAACCGCTGCATGTCACCTGAGATCTACCCTTCGAAACCAGGCAGAAGCAGTCAGCTTTTCACCCAATCGTTTCCAAACTGATAGCAGCAGGCATAAAATCCAGCTCGCCTGCAGATCCTCCTAAATGACACCTGGATTTCCTAAGAAAGTCCAGACTTTGCCAAGAAAGACCTGAGCCTGCCCATGCCCTATCTGTTCACAGACACCTGAACTGCTTTATATATCCATCAGAGCTGTGTCATTGTTTTACTCAAATAATGTACCTGTAACAGCTGTTGTTTTCCTTTTGTGGATGGCCCAATTCTTCATCTTGTTCCTGGGTATATGGGATTGAAATAAGTAGGGGGGGATAATCGACTCGATTCTAAGTTAGGCTGCAATTTGTACCTCCAGCTTTCCACATTCCTATTGCCCCGGATGCTGGGTGGGTCCCGTGGAGTGGGACAGGCACCTTCCGACTGCCCCGCTTGTGTGTGCCATACCCCGGTACTTCAGGTTGGGTTGATGTTTCCAGGGACCAGGTTTTACATGCACTTGTCCAGGACAGATTTAGTTCCCCTCCTCTGGCCACTACCACTCCGGTGGGTGGAACAGCACAGGAAGGTTACTCCTCAGCTTCCTCTTCACCTTCCTTACCTCTACCTGGTGGCTAAATGTTTTTATTAGAAACTTGGCTGGCTCTTCACATACGCAAGTTGTAGCTCTGTTCTAGTCCCCTGATAATCCTGATGGCCATTTATCCCTATGAGGGTCAAGGCTTTTTTCACCCTTTTTCACCCTTTAGCACTGTCATGTAGTGGTCTGTCCCACCTCAGAAACGAATGGAAGGGATGGGATAATGGCATCCCACGTTTGCAGGGGACACGGTCGACTTATCCTCACTGGAGATCCAACAACCAGGCTAACTTCAGATGGGAGGCAAGTAGGTTTAAAGCTTTCCTTACTGTAAACTGGTATTGACTCAAATAATTCCATGAGTCACTTCAATCGGGGTGGGGGGAGGAAAGAAGGCTCCGGGGTTGCTGTCTGGCTAGTCTGTTCAGCATTGTGTTCTGGTACATGGGGGGGTTGGATTTGCTTCTACTGATTTGGGTCAATAATCAGAACTTTTTTACATCTACACCCCGCTAAAATGAGTGGAACCATGCTCAAAGGGGTTTCCCCCTCTCCTCATAGTAAACTGTCATTTCCAGCTTTGGTCTAGTTCCTTGGGGGGGGGGGTTGCAAATAATTTATTTGTTGGGATAGGGATAGTAGTCAATGGGTGGGTGGCTTTACACAGTTGTTGGCTGGTTTTAAACATGGTTAGGATGGGTTTGGGAAGGTGGGGACTATGTTGGGGTCCTTCAATTGTCAATCCAGACATGGGTCTCATGTTTCTACAGAATAGAATATTGAATCACTGATTTGTTGCTTTTGTTTCATCCACTCAGCTTACATTGGTATTAGTCTGGATGTTTGGGTGGCGGGATGGGGTGGTAGGGGGGGTTGGAGTGGGGGGAGGGGGAGGTTGGGAGTGTACCCTTTGGGTTTACCTGGTTAATGTATACAGGGGTTTTCTTGGGTATACTGTTTGTTAATTATGATGAGTCAGACCATTACATTCCTAACGTGGAATGTTACAGGAGTTCGGGACCCCACCAAGAGGTATCAAGTCCTGAAACACTGCACTTTACTTAATGCTGGTATCATTTTTCTATAAGAGATGCATTTGTTAGTGAAAGAGGCTAGCTGGTTGTGTAGGCAGGGGATCTCTTGGGTTTTTGCCTCTGGAAGCTTTTCCTTGAGCAGAGGAGCGGCCATTCTAATTATGGGCAATATTTCTTTTCAGGCTGAATCTACCATTTCTGATCCTGAGGGTAGATTTATTCTGATTAAAGGTTCCCTTCTTTGCACTGAGGCTGTCCTAGGATGCTTATATGGTCTAGTCAGGGGTGACCCCCCCATTCCTAATGAACTTGGCCAATAGGCTAGCATCTCTTCTACCCACACCCCTAATCTTGGGAGGGGACTGGAATATTCCTCCCATACAAGATCTAGATAGGTCCAATCTTCCGCTGAAACCCCCTCTCTCCATCCCAAAGAGCGTTGAGGGATTTTACAGACCTACTCGGCCTGTGCAATCCATGGCGCATCCTCAATCCCTCCCGTTGTCTCTACTCCTACTACTCCAATATTTATCAGTCCTGGTCCAGGCTTGATTATATTCTAGTTAGCCTTCCCCTCTTGATGGGCTTATGCCAGACAGGGATAGAACCAATTGTTTTATCTGACCACTCAGTGGCCTGGATTGTCCTCTCTCCAGACCCCACATTGCAAAGAGATAAAGCTTGGAAGCTGAATACCCAGCTCTTAAAAGACAAATCTATCATTGCCAAAATCCAGTCTCTTATACAATCCTTCACTGACTCGTACAGAGATTCAGTAAGCAGGGGGGATCTTGTTTGGTGTGCACTTAAATGCTATCTCCGAGGGGAGTTTAGTAAACTTGCCTCTAGAAGGAAAAGACAGAGAGAAGCAGAGGCCTTATCCCTCCTAACACAAATCAGGTGGGATGAACACACTCTTTCCTTGTCTACTTCTCCCGATACATTGGTGAAGCTACTTTCACTAAGAAATAAATATGCATGCCTATTGAGAGAGAAGGCAGAATATGCCATCCTTAAAACATGGGCCAAATATGTGGAGCAAGGTGAGAAAGCCGGTAGGCTCCTCGCTCTTCGCTTGCGTAAGCTGGAAGGCTCCAGGTTGATTCCTTCCATTCTAGCTCTGAATGGCTCTACCAAGACCTTACCTCGGGACATAGCCCTAGTATTCGAAGGCTTTTATAGCAATCTATATGGGAAGAACCCTCCCCCCTGACTCCCCATGAAATAGAAGATTACTTAGATTTGGTGGATCTTCCTTGTCTTCTCACATACCAGCAGGCTTTCCTTTCCACTCCCATCTCCTTGAGAGAAGTGGAAGAAGCAATTAACAATCTAACTCTGGATAAGGCTCCAGGACCAGACGTCTTTCCCTCCAATTTCTATAAATCTTTCTCCAAGGAACTCTCTCCCTTACTACTTAGACTGTATTCTTACATGTTTACTGCCAACACCCTTGATCCCTCACTACTGGAAGCCACTATTGTCCTTCTTCTCAAACCCAACAAACCACACCTCAGCCCAGCATGTTATTGTCCTATCTCTCTCCTTAACTATGATATTAAGATCCATACCAAAATTCTCTCCCTGCGCATTAGGAAGGTATGGATGCACCTTCTGAACCTAGAACAAGTTGGGTTTGTTTCAGGACGTTCCTCTGCGGATAATCTAAGGAAGTTGAAACATCTATTCCAAACCACACAGTCCTCCCCTTCTCCCATGGCTCTGATCTCATTAGACCCAGAGAAGGCCTTTGACAGGGTGAACTGCGAGTTTCTCTGGTCAACTCTGCAGAAGATGGGGTTTGCACAGGCTTTCCTTCAATGGATCAGAACCATATATTCTTCCCCCTCAACTAAGATATTTTGCAATGGGGTTTTCTCTTCTAGCTTTTCTCTCTTCACTGGTACTAGGCAGGGCTGACCCTTGTCTCCTTTCCTTTTTAATTTGTACCTGAAGCCTCTCTTGAGACACATCAAAATGACTCCCCAGATACAGGGCATTCCTGTGTATGGTTCCCCCTTAACATTTCGGCATATGCAGATGATATCCTCCTTCACCTAGAGCACCCAGCTATTTCCCTTAACCACACGCTAAAGGTGATATCCTGGTTCAGTATTCTCTCCAATTATAAACTGAACGTTAACAAGACCAAAATTTTCCCCCTTGACCACTACACTCACAAGGCTGCTTTCCACCAATTTGGCATGACATGGTCTCCAAAGTCAATCAGGCATCTGGGGATACTTCTATCCACTGACTCTTCCCTCACCAAGAAATTAAACCTTACTGATCTGGTGACTCACATCCAATAAGATCTCCAGAGATGGGAATGCCTCCCAGTTTCTTTATGGGGCAGAATTAACATCATAAGATGAATATCCTCCTCAGGCTTTGTTATCCCTTGAATATGTTGAATCCCTGGCTTTCTCTCTCCTTTTTCCAGCAGATACATTCTCTTATCTCCAATTTCATTTGGCTGCATAAGCATCCCTGACATTCCCAAAGTAAGCTGAGCCTCCCCAAAGACATGGGGGGATTGCGTCTCCCCAACTTCCTAATATACTCCTGGGCTAGTCATTTTTCTAAATGCAGCAGATGGCTGTCGAGTGTTGAAGGGGATTACACCCCAGCTTGGTTACAAATTGAAGATCAGATTTTGCAGTCTCATAATTTCACCATCCCAACCATCTTCTGCCTTCCATGGAAGTCCCTTCCAGTTACACTCTGTCACTCAGTGTTTGGCACCTCACTCAGAGTATTTTCCCAGTTTTGTTCCTTTCACAAAATTCTCCTCCAAAAAGACTCTATTCAATCTATCATATTAAACCCTAACATTAAGATAGAGGATTCTTGCATTGTCCCTAACCGGATACCGCAATTAAGAGAAGCCACGGTAGCTGACCTGTACTCTCATGAATCTCTCCTCTCTTCTCCAGACATCCTCCTGAAATGTGGCATAAACCAAGTGCACATCTTCAAGATATTCCAGCTCAGACACCTGTTAAGCCAACTATGTGGCACTACTTCTAAATCCTCTGCACTGAGCCCTGTCTTGGAACAGCTGAAGGTTTTAGCTCTCAAGCCACATGCCATTTCTAGCTTATATTCCTGTCTCCTAGTTGTTGGTCACCCTGAACCCCTCTTGGGTTCCAAGGTCTGGAGCTCTCTGCTCTCAGATGTTACACTGGTTTGGCCACAGATTTGGAAAGACCTATACCTTTACAATACCCAAGATAGGCTCAGACTCACCCAGTTCCATATCCTTAATGACATGTATTATACCCTGGTTAAATTGGCCAAAATAAGCCATCTCCCCTCTCCTCTTTGCTCAGGGTGTGGCATTGCAGAAAGTAATATCCTACATATTTTTTGGCACTGTGAAAAAATCTCTCCCTTATGGCAGCTAATCTGGGATACATAAACCCCCTGCTTAGTCTGGATGGTCTATTTGCAGCAGAAATTTGTATCCTATAGTGTTATTCCAGTATTAAGGTTAAAGAGAGAAGATATGCTATGGCTTTAATTTCAGTGGTGGTCAACAAGCTGATAGTCAAGCACTGGATGGAGTAACTCATAATTTCTAACAGTGAATGGCTGAATGATCTCTCAATGTGCTTCAGGACTGAATGCATGATTGGTGGCTCCTGTAATACTGTAAACTCAAACTTTTTGACAGGAGATGGGGCAAGTTGTGTGCTCTTTATGTGCACTAATTGTACCAGATTTCCCCAGCTCCTCTTATGTCTTGTCCGTGTCTTCTTTTGCATAGAATGCTGTATCTGTATTTACTTCCTATGGGCACACTCCAGGGGTGGGGACGGGGGGAGGGAGTGGGGGGGATTCTATGGATAGATAGTATTTTGTGTTAACTGTTACATTTTACAGTCTCTGCTTCTATGTATGTTGGACTTATTATTATAAAAACAATAAAGAAGTTGAATTTCCCAAAAAATTAAAATAAACAGCTTACCTACCTCAGGGACAATGTTGGTTGCCGATTTTTTTCCATTAGCATAGCAAAGCTTCCAATTCAAGTCAATAAAGAGGATCACCATTCACATCCTGCCAAAGTTCCTTCAGTTCTGCTTTTACAGTGTTGCTCAGGCACATACCTGGATTCCAAACCAAGGTTTTCAGATCACCTTATCCCTGGGCGTGTACCATAACCATCAGACTAGAGGGTTTCAGTTAAATTTTAGTTACGCAACATTGTTGGGTGAGGGGCACATCTTCAGTGCATGTATCAGAGACTCAGACCAATGCACCAACATATAAATTATTGGCCCCAGCAAACTCTTGTGTTAATCCATAGAAATGTATTGCTAGAATGTAGACCGGTTTTAAATCATATTTTTATAATAAACCACCACACAGAATCCACACTGATAAAGGTTAACCAATTATATTTTTATCAGTAGCTATCATGGGGCTTGCACTGTTTTTTGCCCTGATGGATGTTTCTGCAACATTCAACATGGTGAACCACTCCATCTTGTCCAATTGTCTGCAGTCACTTGACTTTTCCAGTTCCATTCCTTTATGGTTCTCTTATTTTCTTCATATTTTCATTGTGTAAAATTCAAACAATTTGAGTCTAAGCCCAAGGCTGTCTTATCAGGTGTCAATCAGGGTTCCATTCTCAGACCCATATTGTTTAGTCTTTATATCCCCTACAAGCTGCATTTTTATGTATATGCCAGTGATAGATATATGGTTCAGTTGATTTTTGGTCCTGTGAAACCATGTCTAGCATTGTAAACTTTCTATCAGAGTTAACATCTTTGCCATAAGCGACCTTTTCTATTTAAATTAGAAAAGAATGGAAATAGTTTTCTTTGGAACAAGGAGATTCCTGTCAAGATGCCCTTCAGATCCTATTTCTTTTCCTGATGTGACCCATGATCTGAAACTACCATCCTCTATTAAAAACTGTGGGGTAAGTCTTGTGTCAGATATACTTTTTGTTATTCGTACTAAATCTGTTATAAAATAGATTTTAATTTCACCATTGGGCTATAGCTATATTAAAAAATTGGCATTAATGTGGAAATGCTCGAATTGTTCAACAATGCTTATGTAATCTCAAGAACTGATTAACGAGATACATTACTTTTGGGACTTATGAATAATTCTTTATGTAAACTGCAGCAAGTCATCAGTGCTGCAGCAAGATTAGTCACTAGTGTTTCTCTTCCTGAGCATATCATCCCTGTTCTTCAGAGTTTGCACAGACTTCCTATTAAATACAGATGTGACTTTAAGGTTCTTTTACTCACATATACTATAAGAAGCTTCATGGACCCGGCCCTCAATATCATCTAGCTCTTATTTCTAATTGTACCCTATCGTGATCCTTATCTGTCCTGATTATTAATATGTATACACTTGAGGAAAGAAGGGAGAGAGGGGACATGATAGAAACTTTCAGGTACTTCAAGGGAATCAACAAAGTCCAAGAGGGTAGCATCTTTCAGAAAAAGAGATGTGCAAGAACAAGGGGGCACAATCTGAAGATGGGTGGGGCGGCTCAGAGGTAATGTGAGGAAGTATTTTTTCACAGAGAGGGTTGTGGATGCATGGAACAGCCTCCCTGAGGAGGTCATGGAGTCAAGAACAGTGGGGGAATTCAAGAATGCATGGGACTGACATAAGGCAGTCCTAGTGGGGGGTAGGAGGAAGTAAGCTGTTGGTTAACTAGGATCTGCAGCTTATCTGTTAGGTAGGAAAATGAGCAGACTAGGTGGGCCAAGTGGTCCTTATCTGCCGTCAAATTCTATGTTTCTATCATTAAAATCTTCACTGCCATTCTTTCTGTCCCACTATTCAGCTTGAAGATGGTGGGTGGAAGAGCTGTTTAAATCAAGGCTCCTGCCCTTTGGAATGCATCATCACTTATCATTGCCAAGCTCCTTCATTATCAGTGTTCAAGTCACAGTTAAAAGCATATGTTCACAGTGGCCTTTGGACTTTCATGAACTTTTTCGTGTCTCAACTATTTGATCATGTATTGGACTTGTGTTATTTTTTTCTTCTTAAATTAGTAGTTTGGATTTTTATTATTGCTTATTTTATTTTAATGTACTGTGCTGTGGTCCTTTTGGGAGGGTAAACATGATAAATAAAAGAAAAAACATGCATCACAAAATAAGAAATATATTTTAATAATAATTAGTAATTGTTAACAAAGGTTCTAACCATTGTTGGAATTAAACTCCCCCTTGGACTTCAAAGACCAGATCCTTAAATACTATAGAAGAAGATCAAATGAACCCTGAATACTGAAGGCTTACAAAACACATGAAACATCCAGATCTGTCATATATACTAGAACTGCATTAAAATTTGTAAAACAATCAAAATATTTAATTTAGGGCTACGGAGTTAAAAGTCAGTTCCCTAGTTCATGTCATGCTCCATGACTGTACAAATATTTGTGAAAATTGGCCTTAATTTACCATTGGTTTTGCTTTTTCAACAAGGAGAATGAGAAGAACAATATTTTCAACATTTTTGGTGCCTCGTTCTGTAAAAGCAGAAAATATAAGTAAATTGTTTTCAGTATCTGATGTTAAAATGACAACATTTGTACAGAAATACTAGAGAGTATAATTCGTATGCCTAGAAAAGTTTGGTTAGTACCCTAGGTTTCCCAACATGGTTGGCTTGTGTAGATAGTCACTGTTGAATTGACTCTTGCATCTTCTTTCTAACTTGGCTTGAGTCACAACAGTGACTCTCAGTCAGTCCATGTTTGTCAAGCAGTAGTATTTTATATGTAAAAGGACCCTTTTCCCACAGTGGTAAAGAGATAAATATGTAAGGAAGCAGGCTAGGCGCCCCTTGCAGACCAAGCAGAACCACCCCCGCTACCACCTACTGAAATCTTGTCCTTCACTTTAAATAAACCTCATTTCCCAAATAAATTTTAAGTTAAGTAAGTACATTTTTATTTGTATAGCATCTTATCCCAGGAGCACAGGGTGCTGTACATAAAATTCCAACAGAGCAACATAATCAGAACCATAAAGTTTTTGTATAAAAGACAGTATATAGTGACTAAAAAAAAGACTACTAGCCATTGTCATTGAGTGCCAGGGTAAAGAAATGAGTTTTCAATAATTTCTTAAAAACCAGCACCACGGAGATACTTTGAAGGTGCAATGGGCATGCATGCCACATCCGAGGTGCCATTACAGCAAATGTTCTGTCTCCCAAAGCTCTGAGGTGGGCCCATGGAACTTCCAGCAAATTTCCCTGGCAGAGCAGGGAGGGCGACACAGAGCGTATGGGTGCAGGAGGTCTTTTATGTAGTCAGAATGCAGATTGTGCAGGGCCTTGAAAACCATCAAGCAAACCATGAAGGTAGTGGACCATCTAACCAGAAACCAATGCAAACTCTGCAACACAGTTGTGATATGGTGAAAAGTACTTGTACTGGAGATCAGCTTGACCACAGAATTTTACACCAGCTGGAGATGACCAACCAAATCCCCAGAAAGCCCTAGATACCGAGCATTATTGAGATGGGTGGTCATGAAGGCATACCACAGTTACCAGATCATCAGGTTTAAGAAAGAGCTTCAGTTGGGCAATATTTATGAGATGGAAAATCCACAGAGAATGACAGTTGACACCTGAGCTTCAACAGATAGTTTGACATCCACTATGACTCCCTGTTTCTTAACCCTATCCACAGCACTGAGGAAGTTGTCCCTCCCCAAAAGAGGGCAAGATGATATCATTCTGCTTCATTGCTGCTTTCGAAGGCTTTGTTCTAGGATTAACAATCCTGTCTTGCTTTCATTAAAGCTCTGCCAGCTGCCAGCCATCCAATCACTCAGCTCAGAATAGCACTGAACTACTCTGGGTCAGTACAAAGGAGAGATACAACTGTGTATCATGTGCTTAACTGTGAAAACCTAGGGTACACCATCTCAAGACCTCTCACAAAGGCTACATATACACTAAGAACAACATAGGGTAAAAGACTAAGCCTTGATAGATACCTGAGGGAGCAACAGCCACACACTGGAGAAAAACCCTTCCAGTGCTATTGTTGCTTCCTACCAGTCAGGAAGGAACCAACACACTACTATACCTGAAAGTCAATAGATCGAGAAGAATGACCATCCAGCATTCTCTCAATTCTTTGCCAGAAAGAGATTGTTCAACACCTTCACCAGAGCCATCTCAGTGCTATGTCAAGATCTGAACCCTGTTTGAAATGGTTCACAGATTTCATGGTGCACCAGGTGAGACTCCAGTTGTGATGCAACCACCGTCTCTACTATGTTCCCTAAAAAAAGGAAGGATTGAGACAGGTCTGTATTAAAGAGAGGGTTCACAACTGCATCTTTCAGTGCAGTCTGTAAAGGACCTGCTCCCAGGGAATTCTGGAAGGTCCTAGCCACAACTGGGACCAGTGTCTCCTGTCATTTTACCAACAACTGGATAGGTCCAAGATCTAGCCTACAGTAGGTCAGCTGCAAAACAGATATCACCTGAGAAATCTCATCCAGGACTTGCTGAAACTCCAGGCAGAGTCCAGGAGTGCCCTCATGATGCCTGACATTTCCACTGTTGGGCGGCACCCCATCCTGAGAGATTGTTGCTGTGGTGGAGGATACTCTGTTAAAGAAGAAAGTACCAAAAGTCTTGCTCCTAGCTCTGGAAACTGCTCCTCCAGTCTGCAGACAGGAAAAATGTAAAAGACTATCTGCAGTGTTGAGAAGTTGGAATGGTCTATTCCTCTCTGCTGCAGTCATCTCAGACAACAAATGTGCCTTCTTCCAGGTAATTGCCCTCTAATACACCTCATAATGGGCCCTCAGAACTAGCTTGTCCTCCATCAAGTGTGATCTCAATCAAGCCCGCTCCAGTCTCAGTCCTTGTGTCTTTAACCGCTACAGCTCATCATTTTACCATAGCAAACTGCAGCAGGGGACTAAGGGGTGGGCATGAAGAGGTGCGATGGTGTAGACACTGGTTGAAAGAGCCCTATTATAGCCCTCTATGGCTGCATCAACACCACCCTCACAGGAAGTCAACATACCCAGGATGTTCTGAACATTAAGGAACCTGTCCGAAGTCATATATGTCAAAAATGATAATAAAACAAAAGCTTTCTATTTTTGATTTCACACTAACTAGTGGGTTTTTGTACACATCTTTCAAATACAACTGTGTAATCCCAGTGTGTTCCCTGATATCTCAGGTCAAACGCCATGTGTATGACTTGATGGCTGGACCAACACAGACAACGTGATTAAAACCAAGAACTATTAGCCAGTCTGAGAAATCTGGATATGGGTGACAATATAATATTAGTAGGTGATTTCAATGTATAAGGGATTAACTGGAAAGTAAGAACAGGCAGTACAATAGTGGAGAAGGAATTAATGGAAATACTAAGAGTCTCTTAATTTAGATCAGTATGTTAACTGTGGAATGGGGGGGGGGGGATATTTTAGACCTGGTACTCAGTAACTCTGAGGACGAAATAAACAACTGTATGGTTAATGAGCCACTCCTTGGAGGAGATCATAACATGGTACAGTTTGCAATAAACTGTAAGGAAAAAAATCACAAGGCAAACTAAAGCAAGATGCTATAACAAGGCGAACTTTATACAAATAAAGAATACACTAATGGACTGGAAGTGGGAAAAAACTTTGAAGAGGTAGATCTCAAGTTCAAGTTTATTGTGAAGGGATAAAATCCATTGAGCAAGCTCATTTGCAAAAATGTCCCTTATACAAACAATAACAAGAAAATACATAAAACAAGTATGGTAATGAAATAACATAGTTCAAAATAGTAATAAGGTATTAAAATTCAGAGATATTTGCAAAAACATACAATATAAACAATAGATAAATTTACAGTGTTTAATTCAGCATGGAGCACAGGCCAACTATTTTGAATGCTTGCAGGTGCAATCAAAGGAGACTTCTGAATAGAGCAATAACACAAAGCATGGACGTCACAGAACATTAGCGTCCAATAAGTAAGCAGAGAGATAAAGAATGGATGGAGGGAGTAGATAGGTAAGATATAATATTAGTAGCAGTGGCAGATCTCAGTAGTGATTTTCTGAATAAGGGTTTTGAAAGCATTCAGCAGGATTACAATTTAGAGCATAAGCATTATTTGAAGTTTATTTCAAACTGAGAGGAGTGCATACCTGATAGCTACTTTACCATATCAAGTGCGTATTTTAGGTACCTCTGGGTAGATATAAGTACACTTCCTTAGAGCATACGAGCTGTGTGAGCGGTGGAGGAGATCGGTGATATAATTAGGCAATTTGTTTGACAGAGCTTTGTACACCCAGATATATGTGTGAACTAGTCTCCTAGTAGCCACTGAGGTCCAGTTCAACTCATTGTAAAGGGTGCAGTGATTGGTTCTGGCTGGAGCATTGGTGACAAAGCGGATAGCACAATGATATAATGTGTCCAATTTATGCAGATAGGTAGTAGCACTGTTATTGTATATGATATCCACATAATCCAGCAGAGGCAAAAATGTGGCCTGGACTAATCTCATTCTCAAGGTTCAGTAAAAAAGGGTTTTGTTCCTGAAGAAGAACTCTAGCCTCAGTCTCAGTTTTTTAACTAAAGCTTCAATGTGGGGAACAAAGGAGAGATGCGAGTCTAGCAAGAAACCCAAGTATTTAAACCTATCCACCACATCCAGTGTGTTGCCAAACAGGGTAATAATAGGTGGAGGGAGACAGGAGTTGGGGGGAGCATTGGATAAATTAGGAGGTTGGAAAAACATAACATTAGTTTTCTTGGCATTAAGTAATAACTGAATGAATTAAGTTATTCTGAAGCTGGATAAAGTCAGCTTGGAGGGCAGTACAGACTTGTATAAGTGAGGGTTTGGAAACATATAATACAGTGTCATCAGCAAAGAGGTGTATTTTAGAATCAGCAATATTGCTGCTCATGTTATTAATGTATAATAGGAAAAGTGAGGGACCCAGGACAGAGTACTGGGGAACCCTTCTTGCCAGGGGGAGCTGGGACGAGAACGTCCCATTGGCTTTGATTTGTTGCTGTCTGTTCTCCAGGTAGCTGGCAAACCATTTCATTGCTGAGCTATCAAACCCATAATCCTTAAGGTTAATTGGTAGAAGGCTATGATCAACTGTATCAAAGGCCTTGCTAAGGATCAAGAATACAGCCTCTGTGACCAGTTTCTCATCTGTAGCCTCTAGCCAGTTGTTTGTTACTTTTGACAAGGCAGATAAAGTGCTGTGATGCCTGAACCCAGACTGTAAGGGGTTGATCAATGTGTGCGCTTCTAAATATTCTCTGACCTTCATACTGATCAGCTTTTCCAGAAGTTTTGAAAGTACTGGCAATATTGAGATAGGACTATAGTTGTTCATGTCGTAAGGCTCTCTGGACTTAAAGAGGGGAAGTATATGTGCTACTTTCCAACTAAGAGGTACAGTTCCCTCTGTTAAAGTCAAATGAAATAGGTGGGTAATAGGGGCTGTTAGGTAATGATCGCCAACCTTCAAAAAGAAAGGATCTATGCTATCTGCTCCTGCACTCTTTTTAGTACTGAGTTTAAGTAATTGATCTTCAACTTGTTTGTATGTAGAGAAAGTAAAAGTGGCAAGAGTGGCGGGCCTTTGAATTGACACTGTTTATGAGATTGAGGGACGTAGTGAAGCTGCCTGGGATGAATCAAAAGCAAGGCCTGCTGTTGCAAAATGTTCATTAAGTTTATCTAGTATAGTAGATTTATCATTAATGGATGAGCCGTGAATAATAAGTTTGTCAGGTAGGGATGGGGGTATTTTACATCATTCTACTGATATAAACATGCACCAGATTTTTGCTGTATTCCCTTTAGCTGATTCAAGGATATTCAGATAATAAATCTCTTTGGTGTGCCTTACCAGTTTAGTGCAGGCATTATGGCAAGCCCTGAATGCTGACCCGTCTGCAGGAGATTTAGTGTGTCTTGCAGTTACCCGGAGCTGGTGTCTTTTTAGCAAGGCTTTTTTAATGTCTCTGTCAAACCATGGACAGGATGCTTTTTTTACTGTACAAGTAATCACAGGGGCATGTTTAGTTATGACCCCAGTAAGGTTCAGGAACAGGTACAGAAAACAGCCGTTGAGATGCCACCTTGATTGCTCCTGTGAACTTTCGGTGCCATTTTTATTCAAACCAGGACTGTCTTTTCCTAGTTATATTTACCATCGCCATACAAGTGGAGATAGTTTCCTCTCAGCAATTGTGACTGTGCTAAAAGCTAGTTTAGAGGTTCTTCTGCAAGGTGCTTTAATTTAAATAACAGCAGAGCTAGTACTTCTGCATTTTTTTTTTTTTATGGTGCCCTAGCTTGCTAATCCCTGCTCCAAGGGAGATAGTTTCGTCTCAGCGATTGTGACTGTACTAAAAGCTAGTTTAGAGGTTATTCGGATAGGTGCCTTAATTTATCAACCAGCAGAGCTAGTACTTATACCTTTTATTTATTGTGCCCTAGCCTGCTAATCCCTGTTTCAACTAAGCATTACTGCTGCTCTCTGTACTGTAGTCTGGGAGCTTTATTCGTAACCAGTAGATCGAAGTGCATCAGATAAGGGACCAACTGCCTTGAAAATCAACTAATGCAACTCTTACTAGGCTTGCTTGTACTCCTAGGGAGCACTCGATCCTAGCTGTGTTTGATACTGCACTTGTGGTTCTGCAGGGTAAGTAAGCGTAAACCAAATAATTAGATAAATAACACCAAAACAGCACCAGCTACCCATTCTAACTTCTCCCACTTGTTTGAGGCTGTTATGAACTGCAGTGGCATGGTTTCACTCTTAAAATAAGAACAAGGCTTAGTCACGTTCTTAAAATATGAACAAAAAATTTAAAAATAAAAATCTAACCCCCAGAACGAAAGGCACCTCAGGCCCCAACAGCCCTCCCTTTTCTCAACACCCCTCCTCTCTCAGGTTAAACAAAGCCCCCTTACCTTACCTTACTTAATTTCTCCTTTTCTCTGCTTCTCCACAGAACTTGGACAGACGCCCCCCCCAATGAGGGTGGACGGTCGTGAGGGCCAGCGTGGAAGAGCCCTCCCTCCCATATCTTGATAGGGAACAGGTACAGAAAACGGCCGTTGAGACTCCACCTGCCCAACTCCTCAGGCATCGAAGCAATATTTATCAGAGTTGTCCTGGGCCATGCAAGACACCTAACCATAGGCTGCATATATAACCCTCCCAATATTGCCCACTCAGCGTTTCAGAGCTTAACAAGTTCCCTAGCAGGGACTACTCCTATGGAGCTATTGATCCTGGGGGACTTCAAACTAAGGTGGAAAACTACCACTAAGCAAGTGCACAGGGCCTCACTCCTTAAAGCAAACCTGACACAGGTCATCACTGAGATCAGCAGGCAAAACACAAAAACAGGAACCACTCCACCCTTGACTGGATTCTAGCATCAAATCCTGCAAACATCCAAGCGGCTGGCGTGATGTCGGATGCCCTGAGCGATCATTCACCCACTTTCTGCATTTGGAAAAATAGTCCTGCTAGGATTCCCCCCAGGCTCATTGTAGCCAAGGACTTCTCTAGCTTCACTGCTGAGGCCTTCCAGAGCTGTCTGAGAAAGGTTGACTGGATGGCAATCAAACTGCTAGACAGTGTTGATGAAACTGCACAGTTCTTCCAGCACACATTCTCTGCTGTGGCCAATCTCCATGCTCCTGTAAGGAGAAGACGCACAAAAGGTCAATGCCACAGACGGATCACTCGGGAGCTGAAATCCCTAATGAAAGGCAGAGACAAGGCCTGATAAATGTACAGGTGCTCTGCCCGCTCAGAAGGCCTAGCAGATTATAGGTCACTGAGGAACCAATGTAAGAAGGCCTCAAAAACTGCAAAGAGGGAGTACATTAAAACCCTACAGCGCTAAACCTTGACAGACCCCAAGTCCTTCTGGTCTAGCATCAATGCCCTGATAAAAGGCCCAAACAAATCTCCCCAGGGCAATATAATCTGCAATGGTCAAACCTTAACTGATGTTGGGGGGCAGCTGCGGTCTTCAATAGCTTTTTCACTGACCTGGGCACATATAGAGTTAACCCTCCACACCACAAGCAGGGCCTTCTGGATACTGAAATCCAAGATCCTCCAACTCCTCACTTCCACCTAAGGACAGTGCGCATCAAAGAAGTGCTGCCTCTCCTACTATCCTTAAAATCCACTGGGTCAGCGGGACCAGATGAACTGGACCCTAGGCTGCTCAAGGCTGCTGCCCCTGCTATTGCCTTACCAGTCACCTGGCTTATAAAAAGATCCTTGCTGGATGGAGCTGTCCCTAAAATATGGAAGCAGGTCCACGTGGTACCAGTCCACAAGTTAGGACCTAGGGAAACAATAGGTCACTACAAGCCCATCTCTCTCCTGTGCTCCCTAGCAAAAATCCAAGAGCGGCTAGTGTACTGCCAACTTAGAGACTACCTGGAAGCAAACCAACTTCTGGCCCCCACCCAACATGGTTTCAGACAAAAGCATGAGACTAACACTGCGCTTATCAGGTTCACCTCTGACATCCTCGTTGTGTTTGATAAAGGCACCCCTACAAGGTCTTTGACCTGAGAGACCACCCCCTTCTGCTAACAAAACTGAGTCAATTTTTACTTGACCTACACTCCCTGAACTGGATCCGCAACTACCTATCTGTCCGCTCCCAACAGGTGAAGTGGAGAAGTTCAGTCTCTGGAACATTACCCATAAATGAGGGGGTTCCTCAAGGTTCTATTCCGGGCCCACTCTTGTTCTCCCTGTTTGTCAGTGACATCCGTTGCCACTGTGGGAACAGCTCTGTGGTGCAGTATGCTGATTATCTGGTACTCTATAGAACTGCATCTCACGTGGACGAGCTTGGGCCCCTGCTCCAGTCAGACTTTACCAAGGCTGAAGCTTGGCTAATTGAAAATCTTCTGGTCCTTAACCCTAATAAGACAAAATACTCCTGTTTGGATCTAGATCCCTGGGTCCTAACCAGTCTCATCTTCTCCCACTTGTTACTTTATCTGGCTCCACAGTTGAGGTGGTCCAATCCTTCAGATACACTAGATTAGGGACTCTCACTAAAACCACATATGGATCTAGTGACAAAAAAACATACACCAAAAACTTGGCCTGCTGTACCCCCTGAGTGCTAAAATGATACCAGAGACTAGACTGGTGATTGCAAAAAGTATCCTCCTCCCAACCCTTACCTATGCTGCCCCAACCCTACACGGCATTGCAAAACTTGACCATTGTAGACTACAAACCCTGTATCACAAATTAGCATGATTTGCCATGAAAGCTCACCCAAGGACCAACTATTGTGATGTCCTTACCTCACTCAACTGGCCCACCTTCAGCCATAAGCTCAGTACCCCCTACTAAGTTGGACATATAAGCTTCTCAATGACGACTCTCCTGCAGGGCTAATTGGGCTACCAGCTTCGAAGCTGTCCAGCAGACCTCTCTGCACTTCAGGCAAAAAACTCCTGGAAGTACCCAGGATCAGCTCTGCAGCTGGCAGTAAATCCTGTGCCCATGCTGCCCCTGTACAGTGGAATAAGCTCCCTGCACACCTACAAGAAGCCCCCTCCCTAGCGAAATTCCAGAATGGACTACACAAGCACCTACTAAACTCCAGTCACTGCTCCTGTCCCGAAGGCTAGCTTACTTACATCCTGTGGATTGGTGCAAAAGCTAATGCCCCAAGTCCTTCTCCATTTTTTTCTCATGCCTGTGATTTCTTTTAGCTGCCATTGTTGAATTGTGTAAACTTGCTATAAATAACTTCTTTCTACTGTGAAAACTGTATACTGTCTTTGTAATCCTGTATGCTATGTCCTGCACTGTACAACTTGTATGTATTTGCCTTGCTTTATGTAACTAATTTTGCGTCGCTCCTGAAAAAGGGACTTTCAGAGCTTAGTGGGCTTACCCAGTTAACAAACTTTAATAAATAATAAATAAATAAGGGCTGAGTTGAAAATGTGTATGGCCTTGTTAATAGTTGATGCTAGGTAAAATGATCTCCAGTTGATGTCCCTGGATCTGAATAACGTGAGAAAAACTGAGACTGAATCTTCAGAAGTGTGTTGATAAATATATACCTGGGAGGTTTAACTATAATACCAAGGCAAAATCCCAGCCAAGTGCACAGAGAAAGTCAGGAGGCAAATACAGAGGAGAAAAAAAGGCATAGAAGTCAGCAAAGAGAAATAATTCATTAAACTTATGGAACGAGTACAAAAAAGAGAAAGGAATATAAAAGGGAAATTAAAACAAGCATTTGTCAATGCCGAATGTTGCTTGCTTATATGTGCTGTTTAGGTATTTGGAAGTGACAGTACCATGCTTAAGAAGACCACAGAGGACCCTGGGCGGGAGGCTGGTCAACTCTAAAGTCCCGGCAGAGCTCCATTGAGCTTGCTCACTCCCCCCTCTCATGCGCTCATTCTATTTCTCCCAACACTGAAGTCTGCCCTTTTGTACTGGGCTCCTGCTTGCGTTGGCGCCTTTGTCTGCCCACAAAGAAATCCACAGCAGTCCTGACAGAGCTCCGTTGAGCTTGCTCACTCCTCCTCTCTCTCTCACTCATTATCTTTCTCCTGGAGCTGCAGGCTGCCCTTTTGTACTGGGCTCCTGCCTGCGCTGGCACCTTTTTCTGCCCACAAAGAAATCCGCAGCAGTTCTAACAGAGCTCCGTTGAGATTGCTCACTTTCCCTCTCTCACTCACCCGTTCTGTTTCTCCCGGCGCTGCAGGCTGCCCTTTTGTACTGGGCTCCTGCCTATGTTGGTGCCTTTTTCTGTCCACAAATAAAATCTGCAGCAGTCCCGACAGGGTTCTGTTGAGCTTACTCACTCCACCTCCCTCCCTCACTTGCTTGTCCTGTTTCTCCCGGCGCTGCAGGTTGCACTTTTGTACTGGACCCCTGCCTGCATTGACGCCTTTTTCCACCCACAAAGAAATCCGCAGCAGTCCCGACAGAGCTCCGTTGAATTCGTTCACTCCCCCTCCCTCCCTCGCTCATTCTGTTTCTCCCGGCACTGCAGGCTGCCCTTTTGTACTGGAGTCCTGCCTGCATTGGTGCCTTTTTTCTGCCCACAAAGAAATCCGCAACAGTCCCGACAGAGCTCCATTGAGCTTGCTCACTCCCCCTCTATCACTCACTCCGTTCTGCTTCTCCCGGTGCTGCAGGCTGCCCTTTTGTACTGGGCTCCTGCCTGCGTTGGTGCCTTTTTCTGCCCACAAAGAAATCCGCAGCAGTCCCAACAGAGCTCAGTTGATATCATTCACTCCCCCTCTCTCACTCGCTCGATCTTAATCTGTCCCAAACACTGATTTCCCACAGCGACCGCGCTATTCTGTGCCAGAAGTTCAAAAATACATTTTGGCCAGGATGTGAAAAAATGACAGCTGTACTGTTCATAAGGAGGTGTGAAAAAATGCCAGTGTTGAAAATCTGGCATGAAAATATTACAAATCTGCAAAGTTACAAGGGTGCGTGGAAACTGTGCAACGCACACTTGTAACAGAGTCATTTGATGAACTATCACCAAATTTTCAACATAGGCATTTTAGGATCTCTGCTCATGAACAGTGTCACTGTCATTTTCTTAATCTGTCCTGAACACTGATTTCCCACAGCGACCGCGCTATTCTGCGCCGGAAGTGCGAAAACATATTTCGGCCAGGATGTGAAAAATAACTGCTGTACTGTTCATAAGAAGGTATGAAAAAATGCCAAAGTTGAAAATCTGGCGTGAAAATATTGCAAACTCGCGAAGTTACAAGCGTGCGTAGCAACTGCGCAATGCCCGCATGTAACAGTCATTTTTTGGATTTTTTCCACCAAATTTGCAACATAGGTTTTTTTAGAGCCCACCTCATGAACACTGGCACTGTTGTTTCACTAATCGGTCCTGAAATGTGATTCCACGCAGTGACAGCAAAATCACCTTTTGGGACCGAATAACACCATGACAGTAGTTGAATTCATAAGGAGGGGTCCCAATAACCCCATGTTGAAAATTTGGTGCCAAAATTCCCAAAATGCACCAAAGTTGACAAAAAAACAATTTATGCCATTATACAGCTTGCCGGCATTTCTTCAGTTTGCGGTAGGCTTTGAAGAGTACAGATGTGTTCCCGGTCCACCGAAGATTGTCGCGCTGGGCTCCAGAGGTAAATATGGGGTGGGGGGTGTGTGGGGAGGCAGGGTGTGCAGAGGATGGGTGCAGGTTGCGGGCAGACCACGGACTCAATGAGGGACCATTTTCTGTTTTATGGGGTTTAAAAAAGAAAAACGTCGGGGACGTTTTTTTAAGGGACATTTGGCACACTGGGATGGGCTCCCAGCATGCCACCTGAGTGTTTTTTTGGGGGCTGTAGCCAATGGGGATTGGGCAATTCTTGTCGGCACATGGGGGGGCAAGAGCCGAGGGAGATTGGGCACCCCCCTCGGCACACAATTCATTGAGGGGGGGAAATTATGCCGAACGGGAGTGGGATTCCCCATTATCAAATTCAACTTAGTAGGGGAGACTGAAGCCGATGGGGATTGGGCATCCCGTTGGCAAAGAATGCGGGGTGGAGGCATGATGCTGAGGGGGATTGGGCACCCCCTCGGCATACAGCATAAATTTTGGTGTGGGGATATTATGTCAATGGGGACTGGGCTCTCCGTCAGGAAACTGGGTTGGGGGCATGCAAGGAAATGCCCTGCAATGACGGGTTACTCCCTCATTGCAGCGGAATGGCTGACACTGCAATGACAAGGCGTGCCCTGATTGCAGTTGCTAAAGCGTTTAAGGTAGTGGCATGCTGGCTGAACTAGTGTCAGCAGCAGTGTCACCCATTGAGGCATGAGCCAAAGCGTCTGAGCGGGGGCATTGACCACAACAGTGCCGCACCTCCCAGCCTGCTTCTGTAGCAAGTGCTAGCAACATGTTTTCTCATGCGCGCAAGCAACATAAAAAGGGAGAAAGGGAGCAGGTTTGCAACAAAAGTCAGGGATAGAAACATAAAAATTGTCAGCAGATAAGGACCACCTGGCCCATCTAGCCTGCCCATAACAAAAAGTCTTTTTATAACCACATAATTTAAAAAAAGATAAACAGCCAATTGGCCTTATAATGAAAAATAGCACACAGGCAAGTCACTAATACAACAGAAATGTCTGAGGTCTGTAATAATTTTTTTGCAGGTGTGTCAGAAAAAGCAGCACATGATATTAATGGGATAACCAGAGGAAAAAAAAAACAAGATAAGTATTAAGGTGAATATGGTGGATGAAAAATTTAGAGAACCGAGTCCTAACAAATCACAAGGCTGGATGAGATACATCCTAGGCTCCTGAAGGAGGCAGCAGGAGAAGCAGCAGGACCCGTAGCAATGATATTCCAGAAATTTCTGGGTGAGGGTAAAGTGGTTTCATCATAGAGGGAAGTGATGATAGTACCAGTTTTTAACAAGCATTTGTCAATACTGAATGTTTGCTTGCATGGTGTATGTGTTAGGGATGTATTGTGAGATGAGTTTATTCATTTGAAATGAAGGGAAAGAAGCAGTGGCAAGACTGTTTAGTAAAAGTAAGCATTTCCTTAGTATAACTGTAATGAAGTGAATATTTAGTAAGAGGGAATGATTTTTATGATAGTAGTGGAGAGGTTCTGGGGGTTGGGGAGAGGAGCAATCTGTAATTGCAATTTGGAGAGGACCAGAGTGGATTCCAGCAGGTGGAAGACAGGGGCCATACTGCAAGATTTGGGGGAGCAACAAGCATGAACATGGAATCAGAACTGCAGAAATGCAGCTTGCTGATATACAAAAGTGGCTTCATTCTGATTCTGTATTGCAATTCTGGTAGCATTTGGCACCAAAAAACAATTCCGGTCCAATGTGCATTCCAGTTCTAGCGCACTGCCATAATTTCAGTTTTCCCCAGATCCTCCTGATAGCCTAGCTGCTATGCAACATCTGTAGCAGTGGGCGGTTAAGTGACTTGTGCAAGGTCATACTGTAAGTATTTTGCTGTCACTTAGTGCACTGCTTTTTTGCAACCCCAGCTGGAATTCAGTCTACAAAGCAGGTGTGTGTGGGGGTGTGTGTGGGGGGTGCGGGGGGGGTGGAGAGTTGGTCATCACTGAGTTGCGGTGGGTTACTGGGTGGTGGGTAGAAAACACCAACATTAAGGCAAACTCGAGAAAAAGGTACTCTGTAAGTGCAATTTCTGATTTATATGCTCCATAAATTCATGCCCATGTAGCTGAGCTTGTAACTTTGTCTTCTTTCATGGGCATGAATTTAGAGCATATAAATAAATGGGAGGACGTTGTTGTTTGTAGTGTTACCCACCTAGCCAGCCAGAGGAAGTCAAAAAGGTCTTGTGTTCTTATCTTGCTCACTGGTCTCAGCAGATGCGGGAAGGGGGGGTTGACTGGAGAGAGGACTGGTCCAGCACAATGGACTGAAGAGACCAGCACCATAGACAATGCCAAACAGTTAACGTACTGGGGAAGGGGGAATGGAACGTCCTGCTTCTCAACATACTCTAACCACTAGGCTACTGGCGTGGCTATCAAAAATAAACACACACACAATATGTAATCTGCTTTTTGCATCACAGAACTGCAGCAAACTGCAGCAAACTGCATGGGTTTAACCGCACTCTCAAGGAGCAGATGCCTGGATATGTAAATACTGAATATAGTTTATAAGGCTAACATTAAAGCCTGATGTCTGCATTTCATGTAAGGTTATATATAAGTTACTTCACTTTTCACGTGATTCTGCCACCTCAGTTATAAAACTAAATTTAAGTGGGACCACAGCAAAAGTGAGATGGAATTGAATTGAAGTGGGACCCCAGTGAAAATGAGATGGTGCAATTTTGTTGGACTGGGTAAATACATTTAAAAAATAGTCTAGTTTATACACTGAAACTAGTGGTACAGCGGATACAGTGGAGCCCTTTATAAGAACACTCTTTGCCAGAGCAAAATGTTCTTATAAAGGCTGTTACTTACCATAAGTGGGCTTGCTTGAGATGCATTACCGCTAATAGACCCTAGGTGGAGCGTGACTCCACAACATGTAAAAAACACCATATGCCCTGAGTTAGATTGTTTTCCACTCTTTTTGCTTTAAAACTATGAATGACAGCACTGCCAAAAAAGTTTACACTGGCATTAAAAAGCATTAAAAACAATAACATCATTAAAAACTTTGTTTGAAAAATGTGCAATTTTAGCAATTTAAGCAAACTGTTGGCCCTGTTCCTTTTGTAGCACAATAATCAGTAATCTTTTGCTGTTTGCTGTGATTGAGAAACAGTTTGTCTATGCCACATGCAAGAAAGGCAGTAAGATCACTTCTTTTTGATAAAATATACTGTTTCAGTTTGTGTACGCATTCCTACCTCTGGGTGAGGTTAGTTGAGTTTAGATGTCATGTTAGCATTACAAGTGCCTCTTTTGTGCAGTAAATCACTAAGGAATGCAGTCAGTCATGATGGAATGTACTACTGAATGTGTAGACTTAACCATCGCCTAAGGAGGTGTAATCAGCGCAGCAATGAACTGTCAGTTAGCAGCCAGCTTGCCGCCAGCTTCATGCAAATGAAACGACTGAAGCCCTCTCTAATAGGAGCTGCTTTGGTCCTTTCAACTACTTGAAGTTTCTGCCCATCAGACTGTGACCAGTGTCATACACAGCTTCCTTGGTCATTGGCCTGTCACCGATGAGCCCAGTGCAGCTTGACCCGTATTGGACACGACAGTGGCACACATCAGAAATGCTGTTCATTGTAGTAAAATGTTTGCTGCGCACACATGTGCAAGCAAATACAAAAAGGGATCCAGGTCAGACTACAAGGACTAGGTCTGTGAGTCTGACATAGAACACAGAATTTGACAGCAGTAGGGACTGCTTGGCCCACCTAGTCTGCCCATGTATGTGTGCCAGTACATCTGTGTGTAAGCCCCTCTCCCCACATCTAGGGGTTAAGCAATGGGAAGGGGGCACTCCACAACATACAAGCACAATCCAAGAATAAGAAAAAATCATACCTGGGTAAGATGGTGCCACTGAACAGGCGACTTCAGGGGGTGCAGCTGGCTGGTACAGATGGTCCCAATGGGCAGCGGGGTACAGAGAGTCCTGTCTAGGGAGCTCAGGGGCAAGCTGGTTAGCAACTAAATAAGTCCAGTGTCCAGGCACAGATAAAGAATAAAAAAACATTTTATTTGGTAGATAAAAGTCAATCACTACTCTGTGGAGCAGCTGGGAGTATAACAATTCAGTATAGACCCAAAGATCTTCATGGCACATTTTCTTCACATTGTTTTTTGGGGAGCCAGGACTCCCTACTGACAGTGGCTTCAGCATAGGTTCCCTGAAAACACATCGGCCTCCCTCCTGCACTTCAACTTCATGGTCCCTTCACAACTTCACTGTTAAAGTGCGAGGTGCTTTTTTCTTCTCCACTGGCTGGGCATTACGAGCCCGACTCATCAAACAGGGTTGGCGACCCCATGGCAGTGGTGCCCCACACACTAATCCCCTTAGTAGGCCCCAAGACCTAAAGGATCACACCGCGACACTGCTTTTCCAACTCGGCCCTGCAGATCTGAGCTGCTGGACACAGCCCCAAAAACGTGGTTACCAGAGACAGGCTGCCACCACTATCCCCCACGATGCAGTCTCTCACCTTGCACCAAGCCCGACCCGCAGCAACCAGCAGACACATTTAGGGACGCCACCTGAGACCTACCACGGTGCCGGGGATCATGAGATAGGCTGCAAACTTTACCACCAGGCCCCAGCTCCCATCTCCTCCTCCCAGGGGCCCTAAATTACTGCAGCCCGAAGCGGCCCCACACCCGACCACTACCACATACCCTATCTAGGACAAACATGGACAATTGGCGGACCGGGATGACAATCGCCCCATCCTGGACCCGAACTTTGGTCCTGCAGCCGAACTTTTTCTGCCTTTGGCCTGGGAGCCCTGCCTCCTGCTCCCGGGCCCCTTTAACTCCCCAAAATGTGCCAAACCACCCCTTTTAAAGGGAACTCCCAGCCCCAGCTCCACCCTCCGGCAAGCAGACCTGAACACTGGACAGCCCCGAATTAAAGGGCCTTTAACTAGCAAGCTCCCAGAGAGGGCTTACAAGTGATGGGAAAGGTATTGGAAGGAACTGTAAAGGAGAAATTGGAGTAACATATAAGAGGCAAAGGTTTAGTGGACATCAACCAGCATGGCTTCATGGGTAGAAGGTCATGCCAAACCAACCTGCTGTATTTTTTCAAATTGGTTACTACGGTAATTGATTGTGGTTTACCGGTAGATGTGGTATAGCTTGACTATTCCAAAGCATTCAACAGTGTTCCTCACTTAGAATTAATGAACAGACTGATATGGAAATGAAAAAGACTATAATGGGGTGGATAACATCATGGTTGCATGAGAAAAGGCAAAGGGTTAATATAAGAAGTAACATGTCGAACTGAGGAAGGGTGACCAGTGGGGCGCCACAAGGATCGATACTGGGGCCAACCCTCTTTAATATATATGTATCATCTATGAAATACAGTACCAGTGTCTGGTTATGTAAGTTTGCTGATGATACAAAGATAGGGGCAGTGGTAGATTCAGATGAAGCAATAGAAAACGTTCAACATGAACTAGAAATGGAGACATGGACCAATAAAAGCAAACTACGTTTTAATGCAATCAAGTGCAGGGTCATGCATTTTGGCACTAAGAACAAGGAGGCAAGATACACACTAATGGGAAGGGAACTTGAGAAAACAGACTTGGAGAAGGACCTGGGGGTATTAATATCTAGTGCTCTGACCTTTGAAAAATCACTTTGATGAGGTTACAAAAAAGTGCAGGAGGATTCTCGGGTGCATTAGTCATAATATATCCAGCAGGAAAAGTGAGGTGATAATGCCATTGTATGGAGCCTTGGTTAGGCCCCATCTGCAGTATTATGGGCAGTTCTGGGTCCCACATAAGAAGGGAAGGGGTGCAGAGAAAGGCGACCAAGTTGGTGACAGGACTAAGGCAGCCACCTCATGAACTAAGAAGGGAGAGTCTGATCACTAGAATATCGATGGCTATGGGGAGACCTCTGCCTAGTCTACAAAACCCTCAAGGAAAAAGATCAATGGGAATGTGTTGGAATGTAGGAAAAGAGGTACAGCTTATGAAAGCAGAACACATAGTCTACAAATGGGGTGGGGGGACCCTATACAAAACGAAAAAAAAGAGAGGATCATGGCAAAATCAGAGAGTGATCCTGATTTGGAATGGGCTCCCAGAGGAAGTAGTTAACTGTGGAACTATGAACAGTTTAAAATGATGCTTGATAAACACCTTAAACAAATGGGGATATCAGGATATATCCACTGAGAAATGACAAGCCTCAAAGGGCTAATGCTTACTGGCTTGTACATTTCCTATGATTCCTGTGACTTACACTCACTCACTTACACACTCACTCACTCACTCATACACTCACTCACTCACTCATACACTTATTTCCTCCCTCCACTCACTCACTCACTCACTCACTCGTACACTTATTTCCTCCTTCCCTCCACTCACTCACTCACTCACTCACTTGTACACTTATATACCCTCCCTCCACTCACTCACTCACTCACTCACTCCTCACTCACTCACTCACTGGTACACTTATTTCCTCACTCCCTCCCTCCCTCCACTCACTCACTCACTCACTCACTCACTCACTCACTCACCCGTACACTTATTTCCTCCCTCCCTCCACTCACTCACTCACACACTCACTCACTTGTACACTTATATACCTCCTCCACTCACTCACTGCGTACACTTATTTCCTCCTCCTCCACCACTCACCACTCGACACTTATTTCCTCCTTCCCTCCACTCACTCACTCACTCACTCACTCACTCACTCACTCACTCACTCATTTCCTCCCTCCACTCACTCACTCACTCACTCACTTGTACACTTATTTCCTCCCTCCACTTACTCACCCACTCACTCACTCACTTGTACACTTATTTCCTCCCTCCACTCACTCACTCACTCACTCAATTTCCTCCCTCCACTCACTCACTCACTCACTTGTACACTTATTTCCTCCCTCCACTCACTCACTCACTCACTCGTACACTTATACCCTCCCTCTGCTCGCTCACTCACTCACTCACTCACTCACTCACTCACTCGTACACTTATTCAAACAACATGAAGTCTTGCTATATTATGACATATGCAGTATAACCCCAGGTTAGAACTGCTCCGGAGGTGAAAGAGTTAACTTTCCATGCCAGGCATGGAACCTTGAGCGCGAGCTCGGTTGAACACTCTGTCTGTTGTTGCTCAAACTTAAACTGTCAGATTTTTACTGCCTCACTGAACAGTCGCCCGGAGATTTCTCCTGCTGCTCGGTTCGCTTGTCGTTTAAAAGTGTAATTTTCGGTTTATTAACCGTAATTAAACCGTAATCGGTCGGTTCAAGCTCTGTCTGTGGTATTGTAAGTAATAGATAGGCTTACGTTTATTTTTCTTCTGTGTGGAATTTGATAGCGTCTTTTCAGTTCGGTTGAACCGATTAGATTAGTTTAAAATAACTTTCTAGTCCTTTAGAGTGCGGTTCCCGGTTCTTATCGGTTCTAAAAAAACAGATTATTATGTTTTTTCCACGACCCGTGACACGGTTGGGAACCCATAAGAGAGTCTTGTTTGGCGGATTGCCACCAAAGGGCAAGTTTTGGTTAGGCTGGCACTATGTCTGAGAAACCTAAAAGAAAACCGACCCACTGTTTCAGCACTGTGGCTCTGTGGGGAAGCCTTTGCTAAGGCTGACCCACACACCACCTGTGTATATTGTCTGGGGTTTGACCACCCTCATTGCAGACTGCCAGATTTGTAAGAATTTTCCTGCTGCCACCGTGGAAAAGAGAGTTGGTAGGCTCAGGGAAAGGGAGGCCAAAAAGTCCGCTGACCCGGATGGCCAGCCCGGTTCGGTTCCAACCGAACCTGAGGGAGTGCCCTCTGACCAGGGCGATACTTCCTCTGGCAAACGAAGAGCCAGCTCTGAGGAGCTGGTTCCAACTATAAGGGCTAGAAAGTCAGCTAGTGTGGCAAATTGTCCAGTCTCTTTCCCCAGTTCCGTCCGAACCGACACCATCAGGGAAGCGCTCGGTTCGGACGGTTCCACCGGTTCAAGATTATGATTTTGAGGATTTTTATGAACCGGAGGAAGGGGAGGAGGGGTATGAGGAGAGTGAATGTGATTTTGAAGGTCTGGATGTGCCTATTGAACCGGACATCTCTCCAGACAGACCATCAGGGGTCCCCCAGGCTATCTGAGTCCCCTTCTCATTTTATGTTCTATAAGAAAGTTGTTGAAACTCTCCAACTCCCTGTTGAGGAAGCTGTTGATGACCAAGAAGAGCCTGATTATGTGGAAATGATGGATATTCCAGAGTCTAGGAGACTGTCTATTCCTTTGCACAAATCCTTTAGGAAACAGACAGTAAAAATTCCAAAAACTCCTCACTCTATCCTTCCTGTTGATAAAAGGATGGACAAGAGGTGTACATTATCAGGCTCTGATACGGAGTTCCTCTCTCAGCAATGTAGCCATGCGGGGGTAGTGCAGGCTGCAGCCTGTGACAAGGCTAATGTTCCTCTAGCCTCTCACCCTGCTGAAAAGGATTCTAGGAGGATGGATACCATGGCAAAGAAACAGTACATGGCAGCATCTTTAGGACTCAGACAGGCAAATTATATGGCTTATGCTGCTAGGTACCAGAAATCCAGATGGGATACTGTGCTGACCTTAGCAAAACAGGCCCCTGACCAGCTTGCCAGGGAGCTGGAGCAGGTGGCTGCGGATGGTATTGAGGCATCCAAGGTGCAATTTCATGCTGCAGTAGACTCTAATGATGTTTCATCAAGGGTCATGGCTACATCTGTGTCTCTTCGCAGAATGGCCTGGCTCAGATGTCCTGCCCTGTCACAGGATACTCATTCTAAGGCTATGGATTTTCCTGTTGTGGGCAATTCTCTGTTTGGGGAGCAAACAGAGAATTATATGAAGAAAATGGATGAGTATAAGACCACCTATAGGAGTGCACAGGCCAAAGAAAGGCAAGCCACTCCTCAAAGGCAGCATGTCAGGGGCAGGGGCAGGCCTTTTCATAGGCCTTTTTACCAAGCCCAGGCCTCCTCTTCTGCTTATGCCCAGAGGGGGTTCTTTAGAGGAAGAGGCATAAGGGGTTCAAGTAAGCCTGCTTCTACCCCTCAACCCAAAGCCCCTGCAAAGCAGGCTCCCTGATGGGGTGGCCAGGGCGATTCTCCACTACCTAGGGGCAGGCTGGCTTACTTTGTCCAGGACTGGAAGTCTTTAACATCAGACAGGTGGGTCCTGGAAGTAGTAAGCCAGGGACTGGTTCTCAGCTTCAAAAAATTCCCGAAGATGAGAGCCAGGTCCTTTCCACCTGCAAATCCTTCAGAAGCACTTGCCCTAGAAACAGAAGTTTCTGCCCTCCTGGCTCTCAGAGCTGTGGAAAGGGTTCCACCCCTACACCAGGGCAAAGGGTTGTACTCCAGGTACTTCCTTACCCCAAAAAAGACAGGAGAATGGCGCCCATCCTGGATCTCAGATACTTAAACAAGCACCTTTAAAACCAAAGTTCAAAATGGTGACTTGGGAATTATTTTACCCTCCCTAAGGCCAGGGGACTGGCTAGCCTCCCTGGACCTCAAGGATGCCTACTTCCATGTTCTTATCAGAAGCTCCCATCGAAAGTACCTCAGATTTGAACTGCCCTGAGGCCATTATCAGTTCAGAGCAATGCCCTTCGGCCTCACCTCGGCCCCGAGGGTATTCACAAAATGCCTGGCAGTAGCAGTTGCCCATTTAAGAAGGCAAAAGATTGCCATTTTTCCTTATCTGGGTGACTGGCTCATAGTAGGTTAGTCCCCAGACCAGGTCAAATTACACCTTCAGGTAACTCAGCAACTGCTCACTTCCTCTAGGTTTCCTTCTCAATCTTCCAAAGTCTGTTCTAGAGCCTGTCCAGCTTCTCACCTTCATAGGTGCAGAACTGAACACAAAAGAGGCCAGAGCCTTCCTCCCTCTGGAAAGAGCAAGGACCTTGGTCTCTCTGGCCTCCTCTTTCACCCTGCAGGTCTCTCGACCGGCAAGGCATTTTCTACAGCTCCTGGGGCACATGACTGCTTCTACAGCAGTAGTGCAGGGAGCAAGATTTCAGATGAGGGACGTCCAGTTCCATTTGAGAGCCTTTTGGTCTCAAAGGACAGACCCTCTAACCAAATTGATCCCAGTGACTCGAACCCTGATCCAGGCCCTTCAGTGGTGGCAGGACCAGAGAAATCTGAGACAGGGGGTTCCCTTCAACCTCCAATCTCAGTCCTTGACCCTTACTACAGATGCATCCCTCTTGGGGTGGGGAGCTCACATGGGCGTCTCACTACCCAGGGGTTGTGGTCCCCACAGGAATCTCTGCTCCACATCAATTTGTTGGAGCTCAGAGCAGTTTTTCTAGCACTCCAGGTCTTTTCCACATCTGTTCAGAACAAGGTTGTTCAGGTCAGAACAGACAATACTACTACAATGTGGTACATCAAGCACAGCGCACTCGGCTACGGCCTTGTGCACCGAAGCAATGAAGTTGTGGTCTCTGGCTTATTCCCTGAACGCCTCCCTTACGGCAGTTCACCTTCCAGGCAAGGACAATGTCCTAGCGGATGCTCTCAGCAGGATTTCCCAGGGCCATCACGAATGGGCACTGGATCCCCTAGTACTGGAGGTGGTATTTGCCAGATGGGGCACCCCGCAGATAGATCTTTTTGCAGCCCCAGACAATCACCAACTTCCCCTTTTTTGCTGCAGGCCCCCAGTGTTGGGCTCAGTCCCTCTGGATGCCTTCCTTCTCAGTTGGGAAGGGAAGTTTCTCTATGCCTTCCCCCCTTCCCCTTCTGTTCAAGGTGCTAGTCAAAATCAGATCTCAACCCTGCAAGATGATCCTGATTGCTCCAGATTGGGCCAGACAGCCCTGGTACCCACTCCTCATGTCCTTAGCAGTCCACCCTCCCCTGCACCTCCCCAGGAATCACAATCTGTTAACCTGTGCCCAGGGGAGGGTTTGGTATCCGAACCTCAAATCTCTCAATCTCAAGGCATGGCTCTTGAAGAGTTAGAGTTTGCTGACCTACACCTCTCCCAAGGTGTATTGGATATCTTGAAGGCCTCTAGGAAGCCTTCCACCAGCGCCACTTATAATTCCAAATGGAAGAGATTTTCCATATGGTGCTCTGGCAAGCATATTCCACCAGAATCTGCTGACTTGCCCACAATCCTGGATTATTTGGTGCATTTGAATTCTTTGGGGCTGAGACCAGCTACCCTAAAAGTGCACCTGGCAGCCGTGTCTGCTTTCTTATCAGCAGGTAAACCCTCTTCTTTTTCAGCTCACCCTGTATTTTCCAAGTTTTTCAAGGGGTTGCTTCACACCAACCCTCCATTCAGGGACCCTGCCCCTGCTTGGGATCTTAATATTTGCATTGCCCAGCTTATGCAACCCCTTTGAGCCGTTGTCTTCAGCAGAGCTCAAGTACTTGACTTGAAAACTGTGTTTTTAGTAGCCATCACTTCTGCCAGGTGCATAAGTGAGTTGCAAGCATTGTCAGTGGAACCTGACTTTATCTCCTTTCACAGGGATAAGGTGGTCCTCAGGACTAACAGAAAGTTTTTGCCTAAGGTGGTTTCAGATTTCCACCTTAACCAATCCATGTCCCTTCCTGTGTATGGTATTTCACTGACCATTCCTCCTCTGGCGAGAGGAGATTGCACAGTTTAGATGTCAAAAGAGCCCTTAGTTATTACATAGAACGTACCAAGGGTCACAGGTTTGACTCCCTCCAATTGTTCCTCACTTATGGTGAGGTTGGAAAAGGAAAACCTGCCACTAAAAGATCCATTGCCAGGTGGATTGTCTCTTGTATCCAATTTTGCTATGAAAAACTGGGTAAGGTTCCTCCCTCAGGCCTGCGGACTCACTCTACCAGGGGTACAGCTGCGTCTCTGGCTGCTGCCAGGGACATCCCTATCCTAGAGATATGTCAAGCAGCTACCTGGAAAACAGTTCACACATTCACTAAGCATTACTCCTTGGACATCCAGGCTAGGTGTGATGCTCGATTCGGCACAGCCGTGCTTCAGAGCCTATTTCCTAAGTAGGTTCTGTCCCTCCTCCATGGAGGTACTGCTGTGTAGTCTGCATATGTCATAATATAGCAAGACTTCATGTTGTTTGAAGAAAAAATTACTCACCTTAGTAATGTTGTTTCTTCTAATGGAGTCTTGCTATATTATGACCTCCCCCCCAGCCTGCCCCTCTCAGAACCTCTATTTTTGGGATGTGGGTGGGCAGCGCTATGTTGGCACTTCATAGATGCCCACTTTGTTTCACCCTTTCTTTAGGGTGCCTGGGTGTTATGTTTTAATTTTCTTTCTTGATTCCCCTGACTTGAGTCTTTGTTTTGGGATCAAGAACACAAATATGTTTTTTGTAGTTAGTAGCCAATGGGCTACTGTAGGTTTACGGCTTCCACACAGAACCTTAGTGAGTTTTGCTCATAAAGATCTGACAGTTTAAGTTTGAGCAACAACAGACAGAGTGTTCAACCGAGCTCGCGCTCAAGGTTCCATGCCTGGCATGGAAAGTTAACTCTTTCACCTCCGGAGCAGTTCTAACCTGGGGTTATACTGCATATGTCATAATATAGCAAGACTCCATTAGAAGAAACAACATTACTAAGGTGAGTAATTTTTCTTCCTCCTCCACTCACTCACTCACTCAGTACAATTATACCCTCCTCCTCATTCACTCACTCACTGCCACTTATTTCCTCCTCCACTCACTCACTCACCGTACACTTATACCCCCACCCACTCACTCACCACACTTATACCCTCCCTCCCACTCACTGTGACATATTTCCTCCCTCCACTCACTCACTCGCTCCTCACTCACTCATTCACTCACTCACTTATTTCCTCCCTCCACTCACTCACTCACTTACTCACTCACTCACTCACTCACTCACTCCTCCACTCACTAGCACTTATTTGCTCCCTCCACTCACTCCTCCTTGTACAGTGCCGTAGGAAGGGTGGGGCGGGTGGTGCTCCACGGCAATCCTCTGAGGCGCAGTTTTCAAGTCTAAAGCTCATTTTTAATTCACTTGCGCTGTCGCTTCAAGGTTTCTTCTTTTTTTTTATGTTTATTTTGGTTTTGTAATTACAACTGGCTGTCAGCAGGGGCGCATCTGTGGATCAAAGATCAGGAAATCAGAGGGAGTGTCACATGGTTGCGCCATCTGCTGCAGACAATATAATCATGTGGTGGTGGTACAGAGAAAGAAAAACTGTGGGTGGGCCACCGCCACCCAACCCATTAGTACAAAAGGTACTGGGTGGAGTGCCGTGAGCACATGGCACTGAGAGGCGGTTTAATAGAGGCTGGAGATACAGTAGTTTGTTGAGATGAGACAGAAAGAGACTAGCAGCAAAAAACAGCAATAAACTATAGAGTGTAGAGAGAAGAGATGAGACCAAGAGACAGAGAGATATTGATTTGTGTAAGCAATGCACTACTGTCTTCTGTGATGTCTATAATGTAGTAGTCTGACTGGACCGCATTAAGTAAAAGCAACAGCAAGCATTTTTCATTTCCATCCATGTTCGTCCTGTGTATGACCCAAAATGATTTTTTTTTGAATGAGAACTTGTGTCATATTGTGTGTCAGTGAGATGAATTATGGTGTATGTGGCAGCAGTGGCGCCAGGTGGGGGGTACTAGATTGGAAAAAATGCAAACTCAGGAAATCTGCTTTGAATTTGATTACTGGGCTGGCTCAGCTGACTGGCTGGTGGCTGCTGTGTATTATTTCATGATCGAGGAGTGCATTCAGTTCACTTTTGTGACCGTCCGTGTGAAGGAAGTTTTAACTTGTACTGTCCACAGTGAATTTTTTTGCTCAGCATGTTGTTAAGCTAAGTTTTATAATCACACTCCAATGCAGTGCTTACTTGTGAGTTTCTTTTGGGAGTGACTGGGAGTGAAGAACAGAAGTCGTTGATTTCCTAAATTGGTCTGACTTTCATGGCGCAGGCTGCGGGGCACCATCCTCCCGCCCACATGTTATACATTTTAATTTTTCTTCTCCTCTTGACCCATCCCTTGCACTCCCATTCCATTGCCATTGTTTTTTTTTTCCATGTCTTCCGTTATCCCCACCCCACCCACATCAGTATTGCTGTAGAAAATGAAGCATCGCCTTGCCTTGGATGGAAGTTGTTAGTCGGCCTGCTGACAGACCTGGCTCTGGCTGCTCCAGTTACAGGGCAGGCAGGCTCCCACACTGCTTTCCTAATACTCCAGGTCAGTGGCTGTTGGCAGTGGGCCTTCTCATCCCAGACCTGAGAAAGTTCTTCATTCTGACTCCACTGCCCTGACTCCCCCTCAACCAGGGACCCCTACTACTACCCTAGTACTCAGTACCTGCTAGGCTGCTACTGAATGAAGAATCAGCTGCAGCAGGCCAGGCAGCCAGCACTGGGAAGTAGCACTTATAGGTACTGCAGTCAGTTGTATTTAAGACAAGCATAGATATACAATACCTGATACATACAATATGACTAAATCAATCTAGATTTGTTTCTTCTTATTCAGTTAGCCTCCCTCTGCTACCTTAGCTGGCATCAGGCAAGTGTAGACTAGTACATTTTATTTGTTGGTTGATCAGCAAAAGAGAACTTCATTTTACAGCTCACACGCTGATGCCAGCCAGCCAGCCAGAGTCTCACACACCTCAGATTCCATGGGAGCAACATTTTCCCTGCAATCAGGGGTAGGGAACATATACCTAAACTATGTTTTTACCTGATGAAAAGCCCCAAAACTCACCACAGAGCATGTAAATCCCGCAGGACTTCTGGGGGCCGACCCCCAGCTGTTTTCTGGACGGGGGGCACCAAATTAGTCTCTAGCCCAGGGCACCAAAATGCCTTCCTACGGCTCTGCACTTGTACACTTATTTCCTCCCTCCACTCACTCACTCACTCACTTATTTCCTCCCTCCACTCGCTCGCTCACTCACTCACTCACTCACTCACTCACTCACTCACTCACTCGTACACTTATTTCCTCCCTCCACTCACTCACTTACTCACTCACTCACTCACTCACTTGTACACTTATTTCCTCCCTCCACTCACTCACTCACTTATTTCCTCCCTCCACTCACTCACTCACTCACTTATTTCCTCCCTCCACTCACTCACTCACTTGTACACTTATTTCCTCCCTCCACTCACTCACTCACTCACTCGTACACTTATTTCCTCCCTCCCTCCACTCACTCACTCACTCACTTGTACACTTATATACCCTCCCTCCACTCACTCACTCACTTGTACACTTATTTCCTCCTTCCACTCACTCACTCACTCACTCACTCACACACTTATTTCCTCCCTCCACTCACTCACTCACTTGTACACTTATTTCCTCCACTCACTCACTCACTCACTTATTTCCTCCCTCCACTCACTCACTCACTCACTTGTACACTTATTTCCTCCACTCACTCACTCACTCGTACACTTATTTCCTCCACTCACTCACTCACTCACTTGTACACTTATTTCCTCCACTCACTCACTCACTCACTTCCTCCCTCCACGCTCTCTCTCACTCACTCACTCACCCACTCATTCACTCACTTGTACACTTATTTCCTCCCTCCACTCACTCACTCACTCGCTCACTCACTCACTCACTCACCCACCCACCCACTCACTCACTTGTACACTTATTTCCTCCCTCCACTCACTCACTCACTCACTCACTTATTTCCTCCCTCTACTCACTCACTCACTCGCTCACTCACTCACTCACTCAATTTCCTCCCTCCATTCACTCACTCACTCACTCACTCACTCACTCACTCACTGTCTCTCTCGTACACTTATTCTCTCCCTCCCTCCTTCCTTCCCTCCTATTCAGAGCAGTGACAAACAGGTCCTGTCTCTGATCTCCAATAGGGCTGAATATTGTTGTTATGAATTAAGGGCCACAGCACTCACAATTGCAATAACCTGCTCAGATGTGTCTGCCTTCACCTGTGAGTCCTGTGCAGTGGGAAGTTATTTTTCAGTCCTGTATTTTATTGGGCTGTATTCCAGTGATCCCTGCATTATATGTAACATCGTGCATTCACAGACGCTGTTTGTTAGTGTGGCCATGTGGAGGAATAGCTTAAGTTGGACAGATATGCACTGAGCTCGCGTATCTTTGTTATTACTGTATGTTGGTGTGCAATTGCCCCATCACCCTTCACTTCCACTCCTGTCCTCTTCCTAGACCCATCCTGTTCTTGGCACACATGGCACTCTGCGTTTCCAGGTTGCATGGGTACAGCAGAGATGAAGCTGCTGCATGTTTGTCCTTCTGTTGGATGTACTTGCAACAGTCCCACTCCTACCCACCCAATCAAAATGACAGAGTCATTTGTGACTGTACCAGGCAGCATGTGAGTGTTGTGTCCTGCACTAACGGGAGGACCATGAGGGCTGAGAGGGCAGGGACATGCCCCCCATAGCTGCAGGTATCGCCAGGAGTAGACCAGGCAGAACTGGTCTAACAGCCCATGCACCACCACCTTCCCTAGTGGAGAGATGGCCAGAGAGGTGTGACAGGCAGACATAGTGGAGAGCACAAGTTGCTGATGTGGTAACGGGAAAAGGTGCTGCACAGGACAGTAAAGGGAGGATGAGGACATACACAACTTTGTGCCATAAGCAGGGGTTGTGTGTGGGCACTATGCACAAGGTGGAATATGTGTGGAGATACCCATACAGAGGCCAACAGATGGCAAGACACACGACAAAGTATTCCACTGCAGTCTCCGGGGTCGCATGGATGGTGCTTTCAAACAACATGAAGTCTTGCTGTATTCTGACAAATTGCAGTGAGGTCCAACCTTCGAACTGCCCCGGAGATGAAAGAGTTAACTTTCCATGCCAGGCATGGAACGCTGAGCTCGAGCTTGGTTGAGACTCTGTCTGTTGCTGTTTGAACTCAGACCGTCAGATTCTTTACTTCGCCTCACTGAACAGTCGCTCCGGAGATTTCTCCTTTGCTCGGTTCAATTTGTCAGTTAAAGTACCGTTTTTCTCGGTTTTCAACCGAATTTAAACCGCAACCTATCGGTTCAGTCTCTGTCTGTGATATTCGTGAGTACTAGATAGGTTTATATTGTTTTTTCTATTCTGTGTGGAACTTGTAAATGTTTCAGCGGTTCGGTTTGAACCGATCAGGTTGTTTAAAAATCTTTACTTCTACTTTTAGAGTGTGGTTACTGGTTCTTATCGGTTCTAAAAAGAACGGATTTTATTACGGTTTTTTTCCACGACCCGTAACACGGTCAGGAACCGATAAGAGTGTCTTGCCTGGCGGATTGCCATTAAAAAGGTAAGTTTTGTTTAGGACTGGCCATGTCTGAGAAACCCAAAGGAAAAACCAGGCTCACTGGGTTTCAACACTGTAGTGTGTGTGGGGAAGTCTTTGCTAAGGCTGACCCCCACACCACCTGTGTTTATTGTCTGGGGTTTGACCACCTCGATTCAGACTGCCAGATTTGTAAAACATTTCCTGCAGCTACCCTAGAAAAGAGAGTTGGTAGGCTCAGGGAAAGGGAGGCCAAAAAGTCCGCTGACCCAGATGGCCAGCCCGATTCGGTTCAAACCGAACCAGAAGGAGTGCCCTCTGACCAGGGCGAAACTTCTTTGAGCAAAAGGAGAACTGATTCCGAGGAGTCAGTTCTGGTTAAGAGAACAAGAAGGGATAAATCAGCCGGTGTGGATCCAAAAGTTTCTTCTCCAACCGCTGATGAAATAGCCAAAGCGATAAAAATTGTTCAGTCGCTATCCCCGGTTCCGACCGAACCAGCACCATCAGGAAGGCGCTCGGCTTGGCCGGTTCCACCGGTTCCGGATTATGATTTGGAGGAATTTTATGAACCGGAGGAGGAGGAAGGAGAGTATGAGGAAAGTGAATGTGATTATGAAAGTCTGGATGTGCCCATTGACCCGGACATCCCCCTAGACAGACCTTCAGGAGTGTCTCCTCCTAGGCTTTCTGAGTCCCCCTCCCATTTCATGTTTTACAAGAAAGTGGCTGAAACCCTTCAGCTTCCTATGGAAGAAGCTGTGGATGACCAGGAGTAGCCTGACTATGTGGAAATGATGGATATCCCAGAGTCCAGGAGGCTATCTATTCCCCTACACAAGTCTTTTGGGAAACAGACAATAAAGATTTTAAAGACTCCTAATTCTATACCTCCTATGGATAAGAGAATGGACAAGAGGTATACTCTGTCAGGCTCAGATACGGAGTTCCTTACCCAGCAATGCAGCCATGTTGGGGTAGTGCAGGCTGCAGCCTGTGATAAGGCTAATATACCCATGGCTTCACACCCCCCAGATAAGGACTCCAGGAGGATTGATGCCATGGCACAGAAACAGTACATGGCAGCATCCTTGGGACTCAGGCAGGCCAATTATATGGCCTATACAGCTAGATATCAGAAATCTAGATGGGGCACTGTAATGGCTTTAGCTAAACAGGTCCCTGGCCAGCTTGCCAAGGAGCTGGAGCAGGTGGCTGCGGATGGTATTGAGGCATCCAAGGTGCAATTCCATGCTGCAGTGGACTCCAATGATGTTTCATCTAGAGTCATGGCTACATTTGTGGCCTTTCGTAGGATGGCTTGGCTCAGATGTACTAGCCTGTCTCAGGATACCCAGACTAAGGCCATGGATTTTCCTGTTGTGGGTAATTCTCTGTTTGGGGAGCAAACAGAGAACTACGGAAAGAAAATGGATGAATACAGGACCACCTATAGGAGTGCTCAGGCCAAGGAAAGGCAAGCCACACCTCAGAGGCAGCATCCCAGGGGCAGGGGCAGGCCTTTTCATAGGCCTTTCTACCAAGCCCAGGCCTCCTCTTCTTCTTATGCTCAGAGGGGGTTTTTTAGAGGGAGAGGCAGAAGGGGTACAAGCAGGCCTGCTTCCACTCCTCAGCCTAAACCCCCTGCCAAACAGGCACCCTGATGGGTTTGCCAGGGCCGATTCTCCACCACCTGTATGGGGTAGGCTGGCTTACTTTGTCCAGGACTGGAGGTCTTTAACATTAGACAAATGGGTCCTGGAAGTAGTAAGCCAGGGACTGGTTCTCAGCTTCAAAAAATTTCCAAAGATGAGAACCAGATCCTTTCCACCTGCAAATCCTTCAGAGGCACTTGCCCTAGAGGCAGAGGTCTGTTCCTACTTGGCTTTCAGAGCTGTAGAAAGGGTTCCACCTCTACACAAAGGGAAAGGATTGTATTCCAGGTACTTCCTCACCCCCAAAAAGACAGGAGAATGGTGGCCCATCCTGGATCTCAGATATTTAAACAAGCACCTTTTAAAGCCAAAGTTCAAAATGGTGACTCTGGGAATAATTCTACCCTCTCTAAGGCCAAGGGACTGGCTAGTCTCCCTGGACCTCAAGGATGCCTATTTCCATATTCTCATCAGAAGCTCCCATCGAAAGTACCTCAGGTTCGAGCTGCCCTCAGGCCATTACCAATTCAGAGCAATGCCCTTCAGCCTAACTTCTGTTCCAAGGGTGTTCACAAAATGCCTGGCAGTAGTAGTTGCTTTCCTAAGAAGGAAAAGGATTTCCATCTTCCCGTACCTGGACGACTGGCTCATAGTAGGCCAGTCTCCAGACCAAGTCAAGTCACACCTCAGATAACTCAGCAACTGCTCACTTCTCTATGTTTCTTTCTGAATCTTTCAAAGTCAGTTCTAGAGCCTGTTCAGCTCCTCACCTTCATAGACGCAGAGCTAGATACAGAAAAGGCAAGAGCCTTCCTTCCCCTGGACAGGGCAAGGACCCTTATCACACTGGCCTCTTCATTCACCCTACAGGTGTCTCGACCAGCAAGGCATTTTCTGCAGCTCCTGGGGCACATGGCTGCTTCTACAGCAGTGGTGCAGGGAGCAAGATTTCAGATGAGGGACATTCAGTTCCACTTGAGAGCCTTTTGGTCTCAGAAAAAGGACCCTCTGACCAAACTGATCCCAGTGACTCGAACCCTGATCCAGGCTTTGCAGTGGTGGCAAGAGCAGGACAATCTAAGACAGGGAGTTCCTTTTGTCACTCAGTCTCACTCTTTAATCCTTACTACAGATGCCTCCCTCTTGGGGTGGGGGGCCCACTTGGGAGACCTGACCACCCAAGGGTTGTGGTCTCCTCAGGAATCTCTGCTTCACATCAATCTGTTAGATCTCAGAGCAGTGTGTCTAGCACTTCAAGCTTTTTCCAAGTCTGTTCAGAACAAAGTAGTTCAGATCAGGACAGACAATACCACCACAATGTGCTATATCAACAAGCAAGGGGGCACTCAATCTATGGCCTTGTGCACAAAAGCAATGAAGTCGTGGTCTCTGGCCTATTCCCTGAACACCTCCCTTACAGCAGTACACCTCCCAGGCAAGGACAATGTCCTGGCAGATGCCCTCAGCAGGATATCTTAGGGCCATCACGAATGGTCACTGGATCCCCTGGTTTTGGAGGTGATCTTCTCCAGATGGGGCACCCCACAGATAGATCTTTTTGTAGCCCCAGACAATCACCAACTTCCCCTCTTTTGCTGCAGGCCCCCAGTGTTGGGCTCAGTCCCCTTGTATGCCCTGGTTCTCAATTGGGAAGGGAAGTTCCTGTATGCTTTCCCCACTTCCCTCTCCTGTTCAAGGTGCTAGTCAAAATCAGGTCGCAACCCTGCAAGGTGATTCTGATTGCTCCAGACTGGGCCAGACAGCCCTGGTACCCTCTCCTGTTGTCCTTAGCAGTCCACCTTCCCTTGTCTCTTCCCAGGAATTACAACCTGTTAACCTGTGCTCAGGGGAGGGTTTGGTACCCGAATCTCAAATCTCTCAATCTCAAGGCCTGGCTCTTGAAGAGTTAGAGTTTGCTGATCTACACCTCTCTCAAGGTGTTATGGATATCCTAAAGGCTTCTAGGAAGCCTTCCACCAGAACCACTTATAATTCCAAATGGAAAAGATTCTCCATATGGTGCTCTGGGAAGCATATTTCCCCAGAGTCTACTGGCCTGCCCACAGTCCTTGACTATATGGTTCATCTGAATAGCTTGGGACTCAGACCAGCTACACTAAGAGTGCATCTGGCAGCTGTCTCTGCTTTTCTCTCAGCAGGTAAGCCTTCTTCCCTTTCAGCTCACCCTGTATTCTTCAAGTTTTTCAAGCAATTGCTTCATACCAATCCGCCATTCAGGGACCCTGCCCCTGCTTGGGACCTTAATATTTACATTGCTCAGCTTATGCAACCCCCTTTTGAGCCTTTGTCCTCAGTAGAGCTTAAGTACTTGACTTGGAAAACTGTTTTCTTGGTGGCCATCACTTCTGCCAGGCGCATAAGCGAGTTACAAGCCCTGTCAGTGGAGCCTGATTTTATCTCTTTCCATAGAGATAAAGTGGTCCTCAGGATTAACAGGAAGTTTTTACCTAAGGTGGTTTCAGACTTCCACCTTAACCAATCTATGTCTCTTCCTGTGTTCTTCACTGACCATTCCTCCTCTGGTGAGAGGAGGCTGCACAGTTTGGATGTGAAAAGAGCCCTTAGCTACTACATAGAGCGTACCAAGGGTCACAGCTTTGACCCCCTCCAACTGTTCCTCACTTATGGTGAGGTTGGTAAGGGAAAACCTGCCACTAAAAGATCCATTGCCAGGTGGATTGTCTCTTGCATTCAATTTTGCTATGAAAAACTAGGTAGGATTCCACCCTCAGGCCTGAGGGCTCACTCTACCAGAGCTACAGCTGCTTCTCTGGCTGCTGCCAGGGATATTCCTATCCTAGAGATATGTCAAGCAGCTACCTGGAAAACAGTTCACACTTTTACCAAGCATTACTCTCTAGATATCCAGGCTAGGAGTGATGCTCGGTTTGGCACAGCAGTGCTTCAGAGCCTATTTCCTAAGTAGGTTCTGTCCCTCCTCCATGGAGGTACTGCTTGGTCGTCTGCAATTTGTCAGAATACAGCAAGACTTCATGTTGTTTGAAGAAAAAATTACTCACCTTAGTAATGTTGTTTCTTCTAATAGAGTCTTGCTGTATTCTGACTCCTCCTTCCCCTCTCAGAACCTTTGTTTTGGGATGTGGGTGGGCAGTAGCAGTGTTGGCACTCAGGAGGTGCCCCACCTTTTTATTATCACCCTCTTTTCTTTGGGTGAGTGGGTGTTGTGTTTATTTCATTTTTTGGGTTTCCTGACTTGAGTCTTTGTTTTGGGACCAAAAAATCTGTTTATTATATTTAGTAGCCAGTTGGCTAGTGTAGGTTTACAGCTTCCACACAGGACACTCAGTGAGTTTAGCTCATAAAGATCTGACGGTTTGAGTTCAAACAGCAACAGACAGAGTCTCAACCAAGCTCAAGCTCAGCGTTCCATGCCTGGCATGGAAAGTTAACTCTTTCATCTCCGAGGCAGTTCGAAGGTTGGACCTCACTGCAATTTTTCAGAATAATGCAAGACTCCATTAGAAGAAACAACATTACTAAGGTGAGTAATTTTTTTCTTGTGGGCCAAGCCAGAGCAGCTGGGAGTGCTGGCCAAGGGATACCAGAGGGATGCCCCAGGCAAGGTGGCAGTGCCATGTGGAGGTGAGTGTCAGTGGATGGGTGCCAGGGCACCGTGTGTGAGGGAGATGGGATGGGATGGGATGGTGGGATGACATGCCAGTGCATTCTGTGACTGTACCACATATGCCCGATCATAGCGCCCAGTCACTGCCATGCACTATATGGGTGTGCGGGTGACTGCATTCCCATCTGCCACACACAGACATCCAGCAGTGCACCCTGCAGAGCTGGACATTGCAGCAGAGTGTACCATAGTGTACACTGTGTACACACCTCCAAGGAATGGGATGGGACTGGGCATGCATACTGAACACCATCAGCGTGTCATACCACACGGAGCACCCGGCTGTCTGGTAGACCAGTGTGCCACAGTAGTGCCATGGATAGTGTCTGCTTTCTGAGGGAAGCAGTAGGTGAGTGGCCAGAGTAGCTGACCTGTGGACACAGGTCCCGGTGCTGTTGCTGCCCAGTGAGTCCTGTTACATGTTGCTGCACTTGCTACCAGGAACCTGCCCACAGTATATACACCTCTACCCTGTATCATCATGACAATAGCTGGTTTGGTGACGGCTCCCAAGGTCTACCATGGCCTCCATGCCTGCCGTCTGCAAACCATGAGGCTGTGCCCATGCTCACATATAGACACCCACCTCACTGTGGTCAGCTGGCCCCTGCTCACTTTCATTGGTATGTCATCAAGGGGTCCTACTGTACTGCATGGCTTGGGTATTGTCTCCACAGGCATCTGTATAGGACTGGAAAGAGTGGACGACGTCATCTACCATGCTGAGCTCTACACCCCTGCCATGCCCATGACTGTGTAGCGCAATGACTTTGCTGCTTCACTGCGCTGTCTACACTCTCTGGGCCTGTGGTTACCAGGTGGGGGGCTGGCAGCCTCCATCACAGTGTTCATGACAACTGCCATACGTAAAAGAACAACTAGTTGGTTAAAAAATTGCACAATTTTAAACTCTTGTTATAGTCTTTTAACATTTTGCATACAAATCTATTTGCTATTCTACAATTTTTTATTTCTATCTATGTAACAGCTATTTTGTAAATATAGCTTGAAAATGTAAATTGTGCTTGTATCCGTTGTTGAAATGGTTCATGGCTGATCAAACACAGAAATAAAGATCCAGACCTAACGATTTCTACATTCAAATCCCTTAACAATTTAAATTCAATACACATCTGTACTTGTTAGGTAAAAATGTAAGTGTTTTTGAATGTTATTTAACAATTCTTTGTGATATGGTCTTTTATATATCCCCTGATTGTTGTACTCTATGTGTGTTTGAACCCTAAATATGTTGCACTCTTGTTTCTCCCCTAAAATTGTTTTTGGAACTATCTTTTTGCATTCTTCAGCTACAGGAGCACCTTGTGAACAGGGTATGTATAGACCTAATGGTGTAATGTTCTTGCTGAACCAATGCCGGCATAAATAAAATGTTTTACTACTACTGCTGCTTGATTAGTAAAGATACTGTGCTGTGGCCAAATGAGGTGGGGCAAACTGCTGACAACTGTGATACCATGCGTGCGTGCGTGCATGCATGCACATGTGTGTGTGCGTGTGTGTGTATGCACGTGTGTGCGTGTGTGTGTGTGCACGTGTGTGCGTGTGTGTGCGCGTGTGTGTGTGTGTGTGTGTGTGTGTGTGGTGGTGGTGGTGGTGGTGGTGGTGGTGTCACCAGCATGTCTGCTCAAATCTCCATCAATGACCACAGTAATTGGTCCCAATATTAGTCCCCTCTCTCCCTGATAGGACAGTGGCCAGTGCTCTAGGGCTGTATTGCTCTCATGAAAGAGTTTTGATATACTGCTGTTCTGAGAGGCTCCCACTGCATTCTTGTGTGTTTTGCTGCTCACTCATGTGATTCTCAAGCACAATCATTCCCATAGTTAGTGGAATCCTTCCCAGCCATTACAGACAACAGCAACAATTAATCACAGGCCACTCCATTCACTCCCAATGCTTTTTCTAAGGCACGGGTCCTGCCTACCTCTCTGTGTCTCTGCCACTGTAATAGGAAATGTTCTAACAAGCATTTGTCAGTGCCGAATGTTGTCATGCTGGCATTGGCATTGGCAGTGCCGGAGCTAGAGATGCATAATAGGAATGGCAGTGAAGTATTGAAGTGACATCAACTCCACCCCCACCCTGTAAAGAGCGACAGGCATTGAGGTGTGCCTTTGGGTCATCAGCTGTATCGCTCATGCCATTGTACCTCACCCTACCCTGTAGACACTGACAAGTGTTGTGGTGTGGTTTGGGGTCTTGGGCATTATACTTACCCCATTCCTTAAGGAAATACGCTGACGTGGGTGCAGTATAGGAGCGTGGGGTGAACTGTGTGGCCAAACAGTGCAAGGCACACAACGATGCCTGTCAGTAGCTGCAGGGTGGGGGTAGAATGGTGTGAGCATTACATCCGATGATCCCAAGTGACACCCCTGACGCTTGTCAGTCTGTACCGGGTGGGGTGCTACAGTTGGAAACCCTAACACCGTAGTTGTGTGGTGGTAGTTTCACTCTACATTTTCAACATGGGCTGCTTGTCAGGCCACCTCATGAAAAGAGGCACAATCACTTTGTTAGCTGAAAGGTGGTTTTGCACATTGGCTATGCCATTTGGCGACAGAGGGATGAAAACATGTTTTTGGGCAGGATGTGGAGAATGACAATTGTATTGTTCATGAGGAGGCATAAAAAAATGGCAACAATGAAAAATCTGGAGTGACAATATGAAATATTGGTGAAGCAATGAGCATGCATACAAACTGCGCAACACACGTCCATAACCCAATTATTTTTGGGAGTTTGTTAGCCACATTTGTAACATAGGCATTTTGGGCCCTCCCCTTATAAAACAGTGGTGCTGTGATTTTGTTAATCTGTCCCAAAAGTTGATTTCCCACAGCGACCACGCCATTGTGCGCCACAGGTGCGGAAACACATTTTGGGCAGGATGTGAAAAATGACAGCTGTACTGTTCATAAGGAGGTGTGAAAAAATGCCAGTGTTGAAAATCTGGCATGGAAATATTGCAAATTTGCAAAGTTACAAGGGTGCGTGGAAACTGCGCAATGCACACTTGCAACACAGTCATTTTAGGTACTTTCTGCACCAAATTTTCAACATAGGCATTTTAGGACCTCTGCTTATGAACAGTGTCACTGTCATTTCCTCAAACTGTCCCAAAAAGTGATTTCATACAGCAATCGTGCTATTCTGCGCCAGACGTGTGAAAACACATTTTGCCTAGGATATGTAAAATGACAGCTGTACTGTCCATCAGGAGCTGTGGAAAAATGCCAGTTTGGAAAATCTGGAGTGAAAATATTACAGATTAACGAAGTTACAAGCGTGTGTGGAAACAGCTCAATGCACGCTCATAGAACAGCCATTTTTTGGATTTTTCCCACCAAATTTGCAACATAGGCTTTTTGAGGGCCCCCCTCATGAACAGTGGCACTGTGGTTTCATTTATTGGTCCCTAAAGGAGATTCCTCACAGTGACCACGAAATCACCTTTCGGGGCCGATTAACGCCATGACAGTGCCAGAATTCATAAGGAGGGGTCCCAGAAACCCCATGTTGAAAATTTGGTGCCAAAATTCCAAAACATGCCTGAGATATGCATCAAAGTTGAAAAATCCCTATGTATGCCATTATACAGCTTACCGGCATTTCCTCAGTTCGCGGTTGGCTTTGAAGAGTGCAGATGTGTTCCCGGTCCACCGAAGATCGTCGCGCTGGACTCCGGAGGTAAGTATGGGGTGAGGGGGGTCTGGGGAGGCAGGGTGCGCAGTGGATGGGCGCGGTTGTGGGAGTCGGGCTGGGAGACCACAAGGGACAGTTTTCTTTTTTACAGGTTAAAAAAAATAAAAAAATAAACATCAGGGAACTTTTTTTTGCAGGGGCTTTGACACACTGGGGTGGGCTCCTAGTGTGTCACCTAAGTCATTTCTGGGGGTATTGTAGCTGAGAGGGGATTGGGCACCCTCGTCATCACATAACAAAGCAGGGGACAAGAGCCGGGGGATTGGGCACCCCCGCACTATAACAAATGGGGGATGCATTATGGCAAGGAGCCTCTCTCGCTGCATACACTTGGCCAGGGTATGCTGACAGGGGGATTAGGACCCTCAAGTCGGCAGTATGCCGCCATGTTAATTTTCTTTTTTCACCACCAGGGAAAGCATGTCGGGAGGTCCGCTGTATATAATGAGCTTAGCTCGCATTGCAGCGGACCTTTTGTTTGATCTCATCGCCACATTAGGTAGGCACGGTGTGGCGCTGGCGCGCAGGCTGATTGGGGAATGAGGGACGCACCTATTGATGTGTGCCCTGCATTCGCCCAACAGTGACTGCACTTCCAAATCTGCACTACCTGCACAAGCGTGCCAGCATAAAAATGATGGTACTAAACTTCTCTCAGTGCCTCACTCAGATGGAGATAAGCCTGTTTTTTGTGGGGTCTTCAAAGTAAGCATTAGTTGGTGCTCTTTAGAAAACCAAGCCCTTGTGATGGGCATAAAGTACTTTTTTGTTTTGTATTATAAGGCTAATTACTTACTCATGAGGCAAACACACACTCTGATTGGCTGCTGTGCCTTGTGTTACTCCCTTAGAAATGTCTGGTCTATTCAGACTGGTGCATTTGTAAACTTTCTTTACCAAATGTCCCCCCTTCCTAACACAATTAGACTTATAATCACAGCAATGACCTCACAGCCTGTTAGTTCCTGGGATTAAGACCAGCTGGAGGTTTGGCCTTTGGCTGCTCCTCAGGCCAACCCCCCCACCCCCCAAGCCGGTCATTAAGCCCCAGGAAATGATCGGCTGTTTGGTCATTATTACTTTAATAGTACCACATATGGGGCTCTTTAAACTGTAATGCTGATCAGTAACTAAAAGAGCTAATGATTGTTCAAAGGAATCTAGTTTAAAAGACATTCTGACTGCTAATGAATGCGGGCCTCTTCAATACTCACAGTAGAATGTCATAATTTTTCTGCAACATGTCAGCAGCTATAAACAGGTGGGGGTTTCACTTCATAAAAAAAAAAAATAAATAAATACAATTTTGAAAAACTGTAAAGATATTTCCTCTTCATAGCAGGAGTTGTAGCCATTTGCTCTGTAGATGTCACTATAGCACCATAGTAAATTTATTTATAAAGGCCACAAAAAGGATTTCAGCAATCAGTTCATCATTCGGCTGATGTTTATCCTGAGTATTTAATTGCTGTATACTGGTATCTTCATTTGATCTTAGGAAGTCAGATTTAAAAAACATAATAAGTCAAAGCAATTGCCTTTATCTTTCAGGTATTGTCATGTTCAAAGGCACTTTGTCTCACTATTTGGGAGAGATCATATCTACGCTGTTCTGTATTTTAAGCTTATCACATAATGAACTATAATACAAATACTGTTCCTGTGAGAGCCACCCTTCTCCTGTTTGGCACACACAGTGTGACCAGAACTCATTGCAGACTGAATAGCAGATGCAGACTGGAGCCACCAGCAGGCCCAACTGAAAGATACGAAAGGTCACAGTCACTCAAACATCACTCAACCTGCAGCAGCCCAGCGTTTGAGCTATCAGGCTTTGAAGGTGATGAATGAGCACGGTCTGAAAAGTTATACTACTATTAAAATGATAAATTTGATTTTTGAGGTTTACTGTTGTAGATGAAGTCTCTAGGTAGCCAGCATTTGCGGCCACAATGTATATTTATTGTGCATGTTCACTCTGCATATGCAGGAAGCCTGAAGGAAATTAGCTCATTCTTGTTGAATATAACAAGTAGCTCTGAACACAACTTGTTTTTTTTTTAAACTTTCTTTTGACTATTTTTTTGGGTCTGATCCACATAGCCCACGGCGCCCCCACCGCCTCGTGGATAAGTACACTAGGCCAGGAAGTGTGGAGACCCCTCTTTGCAAGTACAGAGGCTTCTGTGTGTCCACACACAGTGCAACACTAGCTATGGAGTTCAACCCTGAACTGATTGGGGGACCTATATAAAGGAGAGTAATGTCAGGTCTATGGCCACCAGGGGCATGGTCACATTCGATGGGGTTTCAGTGCAAGTCTTCAAGTTGTTTGTTGCATAGGTAGCTGGGAAGGCACAGAGGCTATTTATGGGGCACTCCAGCATTAAACCTTCCATGCCCTACATCATTTCACTTCTGTGTGCTTTAGAGCAATTGCTCCTAGTCATCTGACCCTGCATGGAGGGCTGGGAGGCAGGATGGCAGCATAATGTTTTTTTCTTCAGTTTCCTGTTATAAAATGGGTAGGAGAAATCCCACAAGCAGAGGAGAACAGCCTGTGGAGTCAGCATTCATGTTGACCCCTTTCAGTAATCCACTCCATTTTAGTCACATGACTCTGGAGCAGGTTTATTATAAGTATCCGCATTTCCATCTGCAGGGTATACCCTCTGACCACTAGGGGTCAGTCCAGAGATCACTATTTTGCCTGTTTTCCTGCCCGGTCTCCTCCTCTACTAACCCCTTCCTTCCCATTCACCTGAATACAGGGGTGAATATTCTCAATCTTTCTCCCTCTTGTGCAGCCCTCTCCCAGTGCCTTCAGCCCTCTTTCCCTGCATTTTGAACCTTGGACCTTCCTCACTGTATTTAGTAACCCTACCACTGTGCTATCTGGCTTGACCTACTTCTAATCTCTCGGTTATTTATTTTATAATCCCTACTTACACACTCTCCTTATAGCTTGCATTTTTTTTCGTCCCCCCTCCTTTCATCTGGCCTCTGTCTACAATGGAACTAGTAAAGCAAATTCTCATCACTGGTTGTTTCTTACTACTCTTTGTTCCGTTCCCCATCCCATGCTCTCTGTTAGCTCCTGCTTTTCCCCCAGCTGCCGTTTTCCACTCTGTTCTGTCTGGTACTACTGTCAATGCCTTACCTCACTGTGATTTACAGTCTAGTTTGTTAGCTGCCTACTCCCACCCCTGCTACCACAACCTATCATTTCTTTAGAGTCTACATGTCTGCCAGCTCTCGATCACAGTGGTGGGATCTAAGCCCTGCTCCCGCATCTGTCACCCCATTCCGAAAACTAAGCTACTTAAATCTGCTCTCCTTAGGCATGCCCTCCTTTTGTTGCTCCTCTCAGGAAATGTACACCCCAGCTCTGAACCCGTTTCCTCACCCGTCCCAACCTATGGCCGTGTTGGTGAACTATTGATAGCCTCTATCAATATCTGCAGCCTGCTAAAGAAATATGATATCCTCCATGGCTGGATGGTCCTTCATCAGCCTGATATTCTGGCTGTGGTAGAAACCTGGTTATCCCCAAATGCCCCTGATACCACAGTGGCTATCAATGGCTACTCCAGAATCCCAATACTCTTTTTCCAAATGGAAAGGTACATGCCGGGCTAACAGTATGGCTACTCCCCCCTTTCTAGTACTGCAAGCAGCCCCGGATACTTGTCCCACCCATTTTTGCTGGAATTGGTGGACATCTTTCCTCTTCCCTCTTGATGTGCATTTCCTGTAAATAAGCAATCCATGTTTGTAATTTTTTTAGGTGATGTAACACCAAATAGCTCTTTTTTCTGTACTGTCCCCCTTTTATATTCCAGATACTGAATGTATAACTACCCATTATACCATAAAAAGAAAAGGAAAGTCACTATTGAAAGAATCCCACATAACCTAGAAGTGAGCCTAAAAGTGAAACAGCCCAAAACACCTTTGTTGAGCTCCATAAATCCCCCCCCATAACTAACACAGGCATATAAGAACCCATACAATTGAAATATAAACAATAATATCATAAAAAGTTGTAAATTATGGGAGATGAAAAGAACATGGCCCCAACTCCAACCCCAACAAGAAAGTAAGAACCACCCAAACAACAGAAGAAAAATCCCCAACCCATAAAACAGTAAACACCAACATACCCCTGGTCCTAAAGACTGTATCTTCTGCTTCTCTCGGTCCATGATGATGTACTCCCATACACTATTCAGCTCTCTCTGCTCCCACCAGACATTTAAAGAGAAGAAGTGTACCCACAATAAAGAAAAACATATAGCCATTCCTGCTCAGAAAACAAACATAAATATAAACCTTGGCCGGTTAATATTTCAGCATTGATATTAACATAAGTTACACCCACATAACATTAACAAAACAAAAAAAAAAACACTTTAAGCACATACTAATTAGCTGATATATCTGAGGAGGCTGAGAGTTCTAAAAACAAAAATTTTTCAATATTAAAGGAAAAAGGATAAGGATTCCTGTAGTCCATAGCAAAGTAAACATCAACAGTTTAAACTAAAGTAAAAGCTGAACTATCTGTCCCAGCCATAGTGTCCTGGATAAAGGATGAAGTTCCATGGAACAAAACCGCTGTTAGGGATCTGCACATAAAGAGCCAATGTACTTTAACAGACTTCTCAAAGAAAAAAAGATTTGCTTTCAGTCAAGAAGTTCAGGACCCCAGCAGCAGATCAACGTGTCTGCAGTAAATGACAGTGCTCGGCAAGTCCAGTTGAAGGGAAAGCTTACCTTGAGCAGAATTAATGCCGACTGATGTAATTATAATTGTTATTTGCAAAGCAAGCTGGGCTGAGCAAAAACCTCTCCATCAGCGATGATTAGCTTATAAGATGAGCTTGTTTTGAATATTTTTAAAACGACAGCATCTTTATTATAAACAAAGATGGATGATGCGCTCGTCCACTAACAAAATAGCCAGTAGCAAATTGAACAAAGTAATAAGTCTCACTGCCTTTTCCAAAATTGTTCAAACAAGTGATGAGGCTCCTGAAATCAAAGTTGCTATTGACTGTTAGCTGAACTTACCAGTTCCAACAGTTCCCTGGTATCAGAGCGATGCATGCAGTAAAGAAGCCAGAAGTTATAACAAAAGCAAAACCGGGGAATGCTACTGCAGATAAGTCAGTCAAGATGCACTGCTTAAAATCAGCAGTCTTTCCAGGGAACCCACATAAAGGCACACCTCTAAAGGAAACCATCACCAAAATCAACTGCCGGCATCAAAGGGCTTAACTCCCATCTAAGGTACTATAAATTCCATTTTTATTAAGTAGACATATTCTGATCATACTGATAATGCAACACTATAGAGAAATACTTGCTTCCTAAGTCATCAGCATCTACAGGCAACTAGGAAAATCTCTTCCTCCAGCACATTCTGTATCAAAGAAATAAAAAGGAAAAGTCCAATGCCATGTTCAGGTGTCAGACTTAAAAAGGTTCGGGAACATTTTAGGGAGTTTAACATTTGCCTGATCATCAGAATCAAACCATTTAAAGGAACTCTGGTAATCAACTTGAAGTCTGGTGAGGTATAACGTGGAAGGGAATGTGGGCAGCGATCAGTTTGGAGACCGCTGGACTATAACTTGCTCTCTTTTGCCAGACTGACTGAGGCAGGTCCTGGACGATATGCAGTTTATGGCCTTCCCAAATAACTTCTTGCATTCCTTTCACTTTTGCTAGTAAGTGCTGCTGATCCAGGTAAGAAATTTGAAGATTAAAGGACGTGGGTTTGAACCAGCAGGAGGGGTGTGTTGAAGGGATTTATGGGCACTTGCTCCTTACTTGTACCGTATTGTACTCAAGCTATGTATCTTGTATCCTAATGTACTCTTGCACCTAATTTGTATGTCATTGCACTTGAATCATTCCATGTATTTGTAGTTTGTTTTATCACCTGTACCATTTTTAATTAATGTAAATGTATTGTACATTCTATGTGCCATCTTCACAGCCATCTTCATGGCTTGAGTCATGCCTGAAAAATGGTCCATTGGATCAGTGCACCCACCTGGTAAACAAATAAAATAAAAAGGGGTGACATGATCGATACATACAAGTACCTGCATGGAATAAATAGGCTGGACACCAAGGAACTTCTCTTCTTGATCTCAGATACAGGGACTAGTGGGAACCCACTATGATGCTCAGGGAGGAAATTCAAAAGAGACATCCTTAAGCACTTTTTCACAGAAAGAGTGGCTGACAAGTAGAACAAGCTACTGGCGGAAGTGGTACGGGCCAGATCAGTGAGAAGCTACAAGCAGGGAAGGGACAGGCATATGTGATTAGTTAGAAAAGGAAGGGGCAAAACCAAATGGTAGAGTTTGCCACTAGGGTCAGTGCAGAATAATTATGTATGCTGAGCAGATTGAATGGGCTGACTGACCTTTATTTGCCATCATTGTCAATGAATTTATGTATTTATTTTAGTAGGCTTTCCTTCTGTTCTTTATATAAATCACAAACTTGGTTTGAACCAGTGTAAGAATATAAGCTTTCCTTAGGAGTGCAGCACCTAATTTATTTATTTACAATGTTTTACTAGAAAAGGCATATTATGCTGAGAACAGCTCGTTTCCAGACGCATCCTGAGGAAAGCAAGGCAAGACAATTTTATTTTTATGGTGCCCGATCCCAGGGGCTCTGGGTGCCTTAAAAACATCCAAAGATGAATCAGTAAAGTAATACAATTGGCCACCAGACTGATAACCATTGTTAAACAAATGGATTTTAAGTTTTCTTTTAAAAGTGTCCAAAGAGAGGGCTCCTCCAACCTCAAGGGGAAGTGAGTTCCACAAAAAAGGTGCTGCAAGCCCAAGCGCATGATCCCCCAAAGATTTAAGTCAAGACCTCTCAGTGGACCTGAGAAAATGGTTGGGTGCATAGGGTACCAGGAGGTCTTTTAGGTCGCCTGGGCCCAGTGCATGCAGGGCCTTGTAAGTTAACAAACACACCTTGAAAATGATGCACCACTGAACTGGCAGCCAGTGCAGTTCACGGAACACTGTCATGATATGCTCAGACTAGGAAGTCCCAGCAATCAGCTAGGCTGCCGCATTCTGCACCAGCTGAAGGCGATGCACCAGCCTCACAGAGAGCCCTAGGTAGAGAATGTTACAGTAGTCCAGTATAGAAGTGATGAAGGCAAGTCAACTGGCACAATAAAAAAAGGGTTTAATCCAGGAGATGTTTCAAAGATGGAAAAAGTCACACAAACAATCGCTGACACCTGATGCTCCAGTGTCAGCTTGGACATCATAATGAGCCCCAGATTGCTCACCCTATGCACAGCTCGTAGCTTGATGCATTTAAAGCTTGCAAACTGACACTAACACCATTCACTGCCCACTCACACTGATCTGGTTCCACCAGGTGCACCTCTGTCTCTGTGGAATTCAGACTAAGTCAGCTGGTGGCCATCCAGTCTTGAATTTCCTTTAGGCACTCACTGAGCCCTGTAACTGTTATATCCCTGTCCGGAGCACAAGACAAGTACAACTGGGTATCATCAGCATAACTGTGAAAACCCAGTTGTTATCATCTAATAATCTCCCCAAATTCCAACATGTACATGGTGAACAGCATGGGAAACAGGATCAAGCCCTGAGGCACTCCTCTGCAGAGAGCAGCGCTATCCAAGATGTGAAACCCCAATGCCACCTACTGCTGTTTGTCAGATACGAAGGGGGAAAGGGGATCAGTGCAATGCAAGCTATACAATACATGAGTAATAAGGTAACAAATAGAGCAGCAGTAAAAGGCAAACTATGCAATCAGTTCAGTATATAGGAAAATACGAATATACCAACAGAAACATAGTTATAGGAACATAGACAATGATGGCAGAAAAAGACCACTGGTCCATCCGGTCTGCCCATAGTTCCCTATGAAACCCCAGAACCTATTGTCCATATAGGGTACTAGCCCTCACTATCTACCCCCCGTTTTCCTCTCTACTACTGCTGCCCTGAGTAACCACCATAGCCTTCACTCTGTCCCAGCTGTGCATTAAATCATTTATGGTTTTGGCACCCAGCACCTCAGCTGGCAGAGTGTTCCAGGGTTCCACCACCCTTTCTGTAAAATAAAACTTTCTCATATCCCTCTTGAACCTATCTCCATCAGTTTCCACTTGTGCCCCCATGTCCTTGAACTATTACTCATGCTAAATAGTTCCTTGCAGTTCACCTTGTTTATTCCTTTCAGGAACTCGAAGGTCTCTATCATATCACCCCTCTTTTGTCTGGTCTCTAGTGAGTACATGCTCCATGCCTTGAGCTGATCCTCTTATGATCTGCCCTGCATGCCCTGAATCATTTGAGTCACCCATCATTGCACTGTCTCTAGCCTGTCCTGATCTTTCTTGAGGTGACAACTCCAGAACTGGCCACAGTACTCCAGGTGCGGCCTCACCAGTGATCTAGAAAGAGGTAATAATACCTCTTTTCTTCTATTGTCAATACCCCATCCAATACATTCCAGTATCCTGTTTGCCTTACTACAGGCCTTGAAGGGTTCTATGTAATGGAGGCGACTGCAAAAGAGCGCTGACAAGAAGAGTGAACGAAAAATAGCAGCTTCAATACAGCGAAGAGTACTATAGTATGCTCCCGGGGGGAATTACATTCAGGGATAAACTCGGAGAGGGACAGTACAGGAGAACACATGTCAGGAGGGGAGGAGAAGGTTGGGGGTGCAATCAAATCATCCTCCACTGGGGGTGAAGGGGAACAAAGTTAGGAGGGCGGGTGGAATGGGAATTAAAAAAACAACAACTCACAGCCTGCATTGAACCTGGGTCTGCCAGCCACACAGGCAGTGACTGTAACTTCTACACTATGTGGTCAGCTCAGAACTAGCCCAACAAACAACTACCTACATGCTTCATGCACAAATTACCTATATGGCTCCCTGCCAAAATGAATGTGCTGACCTTAATATGGGCTCTTAAAATATTGTAGCTCATGTTGCACTTGCTATTTTAACATCGCCCAAACTGACTCACTATAATTCACTTGTTCAAATCAGGGGATACTGCCTTGTTGCACTGGTGTGATTCTTTAAAGGAATTTCTGTTCTCAGCCATAATGCTCAACTTGGCCCCTCCCATGCAGTACTCTCTCCTGGGGTTCTTGTTTCTTAGGTGCATCACCTTTCACTTTTTGGCATTGAATTTCAGCTGTCAAACCTTAGACCACCTCTCTAATCTTTCCAGGTCACTCTGCATCTCCCTAATTCCCTTGTCGCTATGTACCCTTCTACAATGCTTAGTTTCATCTACTAAGAGACACAACTTGCCCTGGATTCCTTCCCCAATATTGCTAATGAACATATTAAAAAAGACAGGATCTGGGATGGATCCCTGTGGCACCCCACTCCTGAGCTCACCTCCCTTGCTTCTTTTTTGACACGGTTAATCACAATCCTCTGCTGCCTCTCCTTGAACAAACTTCCTACCCATTTTACTATGTGTCTTGTTGCTCCCAGATCCTCAATCTTCATCAGCAGTCTTCTGTGAGGCACCGAATCGAAAGCCTTGCTGAAATTGAAGTAGAGTAAATCCACAGCATGGCCTCTACCTAATACCCTTGACACTCATTCAAAGAAAACTATCAGGTTGGTCTGACAAGACCTCCCTGCCATGAATCCATGCTCTTTAGTATCATGAAGTCCATGCCCTTTATGTAGCCCATGAGGTCCTCTTTGACCAGTTAGTCCATCAGTTTACCCACAGCAGAGATAAGACTGAAAGGACTCCAGTTCCCTGCTTGTTCCTTGCCCCCCCCTTGGAACTGCCTCCATCTGCAAAGAGGTTAGATCAGTTCCACTGCTAGTACTTAGAGTACCCTCAGATGCATCCTATCAAGCCCTGGATCCCTTCTCTATCTTTAGGGCTGCTAGCCCTTTCTGAACCTTTTTGCTGGTGAATACTGACTGTGTGATCTCTAGGACCCCCTTTGTGGCTGCCTAGATGCCACTCCCTGGTAGGTGCCCACTGTCTCCCCTTGTGAAGACACAGCAAAAGTAATCATTAAAGACAGCTGCCTTATGTGCATCCTCCTCTACAACCCCCTTGAAAGCTTGTTGAGTTGAGGTGGTAGGGGTCAGAGCTGTGCTGTTGAAACCTGCAGTTCTTTGCATGGACACTGAAATAAATAGTGTGTGTATTGAGCATTTTTTGCCTCCGTGCTGTCCTTTCGAGTACTCTTACTAACTTTTGGTGGCGTGTTATTGCTGGAGGTAAGCTGCCTCCTTTGTGGGGAGCACCAGACCCACTTTTTGTTGCTCACAGCCTGTTCTCCAGTCATGCCTAGTGGACCCCCTTCCCTCCAACCACCAGCCTGTAGTAAAATATAAACCCCTCCTTGGCATCCAGTGGTTCCCCCTGGACACCCATTCATGGTACTACCAGTCCCAATTCCATACTCCCTGGCTTCTAGTGCCCCCCACTGTGGCACCAAACACCCACCCTGTCACCTTAACAGTATCCTCGGTGATATGTGTGCACATAAGGTGATTGTTACAGCCCTCCTCACACCTCCTCAGCTGGCCCCCATAAGGCCAGGCAGGAAGCATGTGTAAGAGGTCTAAACCTCACTTTCAGATTCTTGACGATATTGGGAATGCAAATAATCACAAACAAGTTGCATTTGAGTAATAAACAAGTTTATTACTACAAAAGGGATAAATCACAGTTGCCCTAAGCAGTTCTTACCAATACGATCTGGGAGCCAGTGCTAAGCGTTCCCTACACCTCGAGGTTTCTCTGTAGTCTCTTGGGATCTCTCGGGTCTCCGAAGTGTAGAGCCTGTGCATAACATTATATACCTGTGATAATTATTATGGTTACTAAAAGATAGAAACATTTCTAGTTACAGAGATGAGCCCTACTGGCTAAATTAGAGGTGGCTCCACGGTCCAAGATAACATTATATAATTCTGTAAAGTCATCAGTTTTAGAACAAAGAAGTTCTTATACAGAGTCTTACGTAACAAGGTGTAGTGGTGCACATCACCAAAGGATGGCAATGTTGCCTTACATATTATAGTTACTTCAAGGACAGGTGTTTTGGCATCTGATGAGTAAGAAATAAACAGAAAATACATAGTATAATATATGTGCATTTAGCAAGCAAAGTGGATTACAACAATATGCATTTATCCTGACATCTACTCTTGTACGGTAGACGTCCTTAGCCCTAAATATTAGTATAGCCTTATGCCTAAACATTAGCTGTCTACGGAGTACCCCTGAGGGTATCAATGAGGGTGCAGGGACCTCGTGTAACAATTCCCCCCCTTGTTGCCTCCAAGGGCAACACAGGCTAACTACAGGGAATGGACAGGAGCAGTGGTCATTTACAATCCCATGAGCCTTGCAAAGGAACTCAAGCTGCTCACGGTGTTGGCGCAGTGTACGTCGTAGGCAGCAGAGCATAATAATCAAAGTGAATATTAAAAATGCTTGTATTATAACAAAACCTTTAAAAGTGATCTCTAACCAGGTGTTAGTGAATGCATTATTCATATCTCCATCATTGATCAGATCAAGAACAGCTTCATTGGCTTTGGTTATATTATTGCTGATGTGGATGAGGTGTGTGTCCTTTCTATCTAAAAAGGATTTTAGTGTAAGTGTAAGTGGATCTATGTGTACGTTAAAGTATGGTAGGTATTCTGAGAGTGTGAGTAAATAATCTGGGTTACCATCAATAATTTCTGCATCCATAAGGGGGACAGGGGTTATAACGGTATGTCCAATAACAGTTTTCTGATGGGGGACAAAACAGAAGTTGGGGTATTCAATAGGACAAGTAACAGAACCATATGTATAAGACTTGTAATTAGTCACAATGCAGTACTCTCCGTCTGAGTTATACTGTGAGCATACAGTAGGTAGTCTCCATTTTTGCAACTGGACAGGGCATGTGTAGGTCGTCTTCGAAATCCGTGTTGACAGGCGATGAGCTTCCTCACGATAGGACTGGTAGAGCTGATCCGGTGACAGAGTCGATTCAAAAAAGTTGGTGCCATTCTCAGTGATGTCATCATCCATAGTGAAAGTCCACTCAATACTGTCTGGAGAGTAGCCACAAACAGGGCACATGACATCAAACACATCACATCGGCACAAGTAGATGTATTGCTTTTTCGCAGAGCAGTCCGTGTGTGGTGCCACCCAGGCATCCAAGAAGGAGTGGTAGACCAGTAGAGGTGGTAGATCCAGGCGTTCTCTGCAGATGTTGTCATCCAAATGCCATATCGAATGTGCCAGTGCAAGTTTGTTGAACAAAGCTGTAGTGGGATCAAAGCGTGGCAAGGAGACAGTAAAAGAGACAAACATGGTATCTGTTATGGAACATTTCTTAGTAGAAAAACAAGGACCAGTATTAGGGTGTCTGGTCACAAACCCCAAATTCCTCACTGTGGAGAGAGGAATAGACAAAGTCTGTTGCATACATAAGGAAACACAAGTTGAAAGTTTACATTTAGGACAATACCATTTAGAGATGCGTCTATCATGTATTATGTCAGGGATTCTTCCAGTTTCTAAATCACGGAAGAGGTTGTTGATGGTAGTGAGGATGTATGAACCATATGCAGAACAAAATATTTCCCTACCAACGTATTGTCTTTCAGCTTCTCTATTGTTCTGTTGTATGAGTGCGTTAATCTTATCTTTTGAATCAGTGAATGCTTTTGCGATGTCATGCATGTTGTATACAGTGTATCTTTCTTCCTAAGGCCATCCACACCATGCAATAATGGTGGTAAGACATTATTAACCAAACCAGTGGAGAATTTTGCAGAATGACTTTTGATAGCAGCAATGTCTGCTTTTTTCCAGATGGACATAGCAGTACCAAAAAGACCAGTGACAGTACCTGTAACATCAGAACTGTCAACTTCACATTTACTACGTTTATGATTAAGAGTACCAGGAGGGGTTTTTCCTCCTAAAATTACCTCTATGTTCAGTAGAATAAACCCCAGTAAAGGGATCCTTAGTACGAATCTGAAATGCAGCTAAACTATCAAGCAATAATGTGCTATAAAATGCAGATGTATTGGTATTGTGACACATACCAAATTCTTTCATATTCCAGTAAGTAAGATTAAACAAAACAGGTATATGCATGAACTGTAAATTATTAATCAAAGAACCTGGGAGGGCAGTGGCTGTGAGACCACTACGGGGACCAGGGTCATGTTTTGGACATTCCAAAAGCTGTTTTTCAGTGGGAGGTAAAACAGAGAGATACATGGCTGCAGAGGCCATGTGGTGTACAGCACAGAATCTGCGGGCAGAATCTTTGGAAAGAGAGTTACAGTAGGAAGGATCAATTAGAGCAGTATTGTTGTACAAACCAGAGTGTCTTAATGCAGTTTGTAACAAGGACAGTGAACCATTTGGGAATAATTTAGCATTGGGCCAACCCTGAAAAGTTCCCTTGGAGAGTTTGGCCACAGGGAGAATTTGTCCTTGTGATGTGGTTTGCCACTCAGTTTGAAGGGTAGATTTGTCAGGAGCAACAACCGAGGCAGTGAGGTAAGCATCGGAACCTTCCTGGACAGTAATCATAGTGTCTGGTATTTTGATGGAAACTCCCTCTGTGAAGGGGTGCTGGAGATCCATTTGTCAAAGGAGGTCCGGTACCGTGCCTTGGGTGCAAGGGATCACTCCTGCAGGAGGAGATAGGAACAAGATAGCCATCTTGTCAGTATATCTGAAAAGGAAGATCAAAGATTAGTACATTAGTACAATTCCACCCAGTGGGGTTGGGAAAAGTAAGTTTAAGTTCCTTTGTACAATTTCAATTGGTTTGCATGTAATCATTTGTCAGTCAATTTATTGTTGTGGAGGAGTCTGACTTGATAGACTGCCGGACTGAGCTTGTTGACAATGGGGTAAGGGCCTTCCCACTTATTGGAGAAGGAGTGGGTGGGATGTGCAAATTGAAGTACCATTACCTGATCTCCAACCTTCCAATCCACTTCTTGTGCGTGTTTGTCAAATTGTATTTTGGACTGTTGCTGGGCTTTGCCCATGCAGTTTGCAGCATACAAGTGTGTGTGTGTGTGTATGAGGTCTTTTCTGAGCTTTTCCACATATTGATCCACAGACACACGGTCTGCAGTGGGGGTGTGCAGGTCAAACAGCAAGTGTTCAGGTAATCTCATCTGTCTTCCAGTCATCACCTCAAAGGGTGTAAGCTGGATGGTGGCTGAGGGTGTACCCCTGATTGCCATAAGGAGTAAAGGCAATAGGGAATCCCAGGTTTTGGGATTGTCCTCAATGAATTTGGAAAGCATTTGCTTAATCCGTCTCTTGGCTCTTTCTACTTGACCTGATTGAGGGTGATAAGGTATGTGGAACTTTTGCTGAACCCCAAGGAGTTCAAGGGACTCTTTCATCAACTCACCTGTAAAACTGGTTCCTTTGTCGGAGTCCACCTTGAGAGGCAGGCCCCACCTGGAGAAAATCTGTTCTACCAGGATTTTGGCAGTTGTCTTTGCGGTGCATGTTTTAGTGGGGAAAGCCTCAACCCACTTAGAGAATAAGTCGGTTACCACAAGACCATACTTGTTGTTTCTACTGGTATTGGTCAAAGGACCAATAAAATCAATTTGGATGGCATGCCAAGGGCCAGTGTGTCTTTGTGGTAAAAGTCTGGCATTTCATTTTGTAGGTATGGGATTGTTTTGTGCACAAACGAGGCAGTTGTCAATGTATTGTTTAATGTCTTTGGAACTACCAGGCCCCACCAGGCGGTGGTCTTGAGATGCTGGAGGGTATTCTCTGCTCCCTGGTGTCCACCAGTAGGAGTATCATGTACTTGGTGCAAAAATTCAGATCTCAAATGTCTGGGCACTACCCACAATTTGGTGGTAGTATCCTTTGGTTGGAACCAAATGAGTTTGTCATCAGGGGATAAGTGTAACTTACCTTCATGCCTGCGATATGGGTTATGTGTAGGGAGTCTTTCTTAGTACCTTTGTCAAGGAATCTGAACACTTCTTTGAGTTCAGTGTCCAAATGCTGGGCTGCTGAGAGGTCCAGGGGAGAAAAAGACTCAGATTTCTTTTTAAGAGCTGCAACATGTACTGCTGCATTGGCTGCTGGATGATCCATCATCCAGACTTCCCCGCCTCGGCCCCTTCCTTAGCTAGGGTATCTGCTGTGTCATTGAATGCATGATAGGGATCATGTAGAAAGTGAGCTTTAACCTTGTGCACATAAAATTTGTGTGTGTATTTCTGTGCCAATGCATGTATGTAGATTACCAATTCTTTGTATTTCACTGGACTGCCATCAGAGGAGAGGAAGGAGTTCTGCCAGAAAGGGAGAAATTCTGTAAGGAAGCAACAAGCCCAATTAGAGTCTGTAAAGATGATGGTATCCTGAGTTCCATGTTGGATAAACTCAAGCGCACAGGCCACCGCTGCCATCTCTGCATACTGCGCTGAAGCCACACTACAGCGTTTAGATATCTTGACAGTGTTCCCATAGGGATAAACCACCAAAGTACCTATCCCTGCAATCTGTTCTCCCTGATAGTATGATGCTGAACCATCAGTGAAAATACGGCACAAAGAGGTACTCTCAAGTATCTCTGGCGTGGCAAGGAGGAAAGGACCCGGATCTGGGAGGTCAGGTGACTGCAGTGTACAGTCATGGGGTTCTCCCTGAAAAAGGAGACCATGAGCTAGCAGAGATGGAACTTTGGTCTGGTGGACCTGGATATCTCTATCCTGGAGGAGAAGTGACCAATGTGTCAGCCTAGTGTTGGAGACTGACCCATCCTTCACTCTATCTGAGAGCAGAAAGGTAGTTGGCATGTGATTAGTATTGAGAATCAGTGGTGAGTACCCAATGATATACAGGAAGTGCTTGACAGCCCAGTAGGTGGCCAGAAGGTTCCTTTCACAAAGGCTGTACTTCTGTTCCACTGGGGTCAAGAGCTGCGATGCATATGCAATAGGTCTCAAGGTGCCATGCACCTTCTGGCTAAGCACTGCTGACATAGCAATGTCAGAGGTGGCACTCCAGATGGAATGGTAGTGCTGGATTGGGGTTCACCAGTGCTGGGCGGAGGCCAGAGCCTGCTTCAGTGACATCACAGCCTGGGTATGAGCAGGGCCCCAATTCCATGGAACATCCTTTTTGAGTAGATCATACAGAGGAGCAGCTTTCTGAGCAAAATCACAAATAAAATCTCTCGAGTAGTTTACCATACCTAGAAACCTTTGAAGAGTTGCCACACTGGTGGGTAATGGCAAGTCTTGCAATCCCTGTATCTTTTTCCAAGTAGGGCTCCGGCCTTGGTCAGTTATTTTCAAACCCAGAAAGAGTACTTCTTTCTGACATAATTGTGCTTTCGCTGGGTTACATTTCAGACCTGCTTTCTGAATGAGAGTCAGTAGTTCGTCCAAGAGATCCAGATGTTGTTCCTGTGTAGCCGTGGCCAACAACAGGTCATCTACGTACTGTAAGAGACATTGGGGGTCTGAGAAACTCTGTAGGGCATCCATCATGTGGAGATGGAAGAGGGATGGACTGTTATGGAATCCCTGTGGCAAGCAAGTCCATGTGTACTGTCGTCCTTCGAATGTGAAGGCAAACTTATGTTGACTCTTGAGGGCCAATGGTAATGACCAAAAACCATTGGAGATGTCCGGGGCACTGAACCATTTCTGATCCGGTGTTAAAAGTCGAAGCACATCTGGTGCCGACGCCACAGTTGGGGAACAAGTGGGAGTGACCTGATTCAGTTTCCTGTAGTCAATAATAAGTCTCCAGGCGCCTGTGGTTTTTTTCACGGGCCAAATGGGAGAGTTGGTAGTGGAAACACAAGTTCTAATTACTCCTTGTTTAAGGAGTGACTTGATCATTTCTTGGAGAGAGGGTAAGGCTTCAGTGGGAAATGGGTATTGCCTTTGTCTTTCATGTGTCGGGCTGGCACCTCGATAACAGTATGCATTCTGCCACAATCATGCTTGTTAACTGCAAACACTTCCAAATGTCGTTGCAGAATAGGTAGGAGTTTTGGAAAAAGTTTGTGGTTCTTGAACAAATCTAAGACATCATACTCTTTGTTATTGATAGAGATGCCACGGCATGTGAGTCAGGAATTAAGAGAGTAGTGGTATTGGACCCTGGATCTGTATCAGCAGCATGTTAGCTAGATCACCACACACGGCCGTGGTGCAAGAGGAATCAATCCCATGATACTAGGATGATCATGCAGTACCATTAGTTGGAAGCGTGGTGAGCCTTCAAATGGCCAAGCTCTACCGGTAAGGGTAGAGAACAGTATGCAGGTAGCCTAGTACCATCAACTCCTGACATACTGGTCTTCCATCCGGTAGACCAAGGGGACGTGTCTGGGTGTTCATCGTGTAACACAGATACAGCTGCACCTGTATCTAATAAGACAATTAGTTGGCGGCCCCCGACCTCGGCCTTGGTGCAGGGCCTTCCGTTTGTATCCAAGACCAGCTTGTTTACAATGCGGACTGAGGCCTGTAATTGTCAATCCATATTACTGGAGGCATGCAGAGGTTGGGCCTGACTTGCATGAATGACTTCACAGTGTTGCACTAATGCAATGTGGGGAGGAGCTTCCGGGTTCAGGCTTGTGTGGGCCTGAGAGCTCGCACTTCCGGTGTCTCCATGACCAGTAGCGGCATGGGTACATGGCTGTGCAACTACTCACGGGTCTGTGGGGAAACAGCGTCTGCTATGGAGCCTGACTTGTCCCAGGAGCTCTCAAAATTTTCGGTTTCTTCAGCTATCTCCAGTATGAGGGACCCACTCTTTATAATGGTTTCCTCTGCCCTTGCGCCTTCTGTTTTAGGCCAATTCGGTTCCCACCCACTGTTGTTGTTGTTGGCCCTGTTGGGGTTTTGTTGGTTGCTAGCTGGAGGGGCCGATGGATGTTTGGGCTGCTGTTGCTGGGCCTGCCCTTCCACAGTATAGTGTGTCTCGGTCCCGGAGGTGGGTTCCACGGCAGCAGCCTTCTTGGAACTGGAACCCAAATCACGGATGTACAGTTGATACCACCTCTCAGTTTTCAGAAGAATATTGGCAAACCTATCCGTATTTGGGTACATGGTTGGCTCTACCTTTTCTCTTACGGCTGGGATCATGTTCCTAAGGAACAAGGTCTTATATTCAATAAGCTCTACATCTGCAGCTTCTTGTGCCAAATGCTCCCTGCTCGGTAGGCCATCCAGAGTCTCTGGTGGTGAGGCTGGGCTTTCTTTGCATTTTGCTTCACGAGGTATGCCAGCATCACTCCTACCACACCTGGGCTATGAGTGGAGATGAGCTCAGCTGCAACCATCAAAGTAGCGTTCCCATCTGGTGAACTACTTCGGGGAGTTTGGCCCATAAACCAGGATCGATGGTCTGGCGTAGTATTTGGACCTGATATTCTGCGGCGAGGCTGAGCATCGAGCATTTGGAGCGCACCTTTTCCAAATGGCAACTGAGATTGTAGGACGGGTTCATCCGACCGATACTGTCAGCAATTTGCTGAACAGAGTAGGCCATTTGTAGGGGATTAGTCGGTGGTCGATCAGGCAAAGGTAACGCGTCTCGTGCACCATCCAATGCTGCGCGAGCTGCAGCTTCAGCTGCAGTACGAACAACACCTTCCTGAGTGCCAGCTTCTTGGAAGATTTGTCGGATCTGACTTTTAATGGCTTTCATACTTCTTTCAGGAAGAGGAACATTACCTAATGCTCTATCAATCATGGTTTCAATCTCTTGCCTGTCTTCCACACTAATAATGGCTACCGGAGGTGCCGTCGGGACCAGGCTTGGGTCTGCTCCCCCCCATCATGGGCGCTGCCATGATGGCGCTTCCAAAATGAGCATCACCAGCGTCGTCGAGCGTGTGACTTGACCTGGGAGTAGTGGGTGGGGACCCACCATACTGTGGATGGCTGGGTGGGGAATCTGGGCCATAGTGAGGGGCGTGACTGGGCGTTATGCTGTGAGGCGTCATCATCAGATAACTCCCCTTCTGATGACGTGAAAGGCAGGAGACTCGCCACCATTGCCATAACGTGGCCAGCCAAAACCTCTCGCTGATGGCGCAGTTTATCCATCTTAGCTCTACATTCATCATGATTCACACTTGCAACATCCATATCAACCTGATCCTGCTTCTGCTTTTGCAAAACCACGATACACGGCTGCCAATTCGACATTGTCCCTATAGGCTATTTCTAAATCGTTACATACCTGGTTGATCTCGCCCCTGAAGCTCACCCATTTCATCACTCAGCTATGCATTCACAGCACTCAACAAATCATTCATCTGCACAACTTGACTCTATCCTGTCTCAAACTTTCACACTCCTGTTTCAGAGTACACATTTCTTGTTCACCAGCCTGTGCTGAATGATGCAATAGTGAATCCTTTTTCATTACGCAGAGATTGGAGTTCTGACTCCAAGTTCTGCTGTATTCAACACATTCAGTTTCTGTAAACCCATCTCTTGCTTAAGAGATGCGATCCATGCAGATCAAGAGTACGAAACCTGCGTTTGAGCTTCAAAGCAACATATAGATGGCGACCATCAACCCTTGGCATGCAACACTTGTTGGGTGGATTGTCGCATCTCTGCATGGTTAGAACCAGTACAGGTTTAGGATTGACTTACGTCACACGCAAGTCAGACCATCCTCCATGGGAGGTAAGAGTTGAGACATCGAGTCTCAGTTCAACGAATATCATACGGTGAGCAGTGGGAGACAAAAATTCCATGAAAAAGCATGACTCAAACAACAGTACTGGAGACCAACGGCTACTGTGTGGTTGTGAGCGCAATTCAAAGCTGCTGCTATGGAGTAGGTCGGGCGGCATCGACCACACCTAAAAAGTCAGCCAGACTTTGCAAGTATCTACAAACTGGTAGAAAAACGGGAGAGGTGATACGGGAGTGTACACCTACAATCCCCGTGGGGAAGGGAAAATTTTCAGCAACAAGTGAAAACCTGCAAACACCAAATATCGCCTGCACACGGTCGCCAATTTGTAAGAGGTCTAAACCTCACTTTCAGATTCTTGACGATATTGGGAATGCAAATAATCACAAACAAGTTGCATTTGATTAATAAACAAGTTTATTACTACAAAAGGGATAAATCACAGTTGCCCTAAGCAGTTCTTACCAATACGAACCGGGAGCCAGTGCTAAGCGTTCCCTACACCTCAAGGTTTCTCTGTAGTCTCTTGGGATCTCTCGGGTCTCCGAGGTGTAAAGCCTGTGCATAACATTATATACCTGTGATAATTACTATGGTTACTAAAAGATAGAAACATTTCTAGTTACAGAGATGAGCCCTATTGGCTAAATTAGAGGTGGCTCCACGGTCCAAGATAACATTATATAATTCTGTAAAGTCATCAGTTTTAGAACAAAGAAGTTCTTATACAGAGTCTTACATAACAAGGTGTAGTGGTGCACATCACCAAAGGATGGCAATGTTGCCTTACATATTATAATTACTTCAAGGACAGGTGTCTTGGCATCTGACGAGTAAGAAATAAACAGAAAATACATAGTATAATATGTGTGCATTTAGCAAGCAAAGTGGATTACAACAATATGCATTTATCCTGACATCTACTCTTGTACGGTCGATGCCCTTAGCCCTAAATATTAGTATAGCCTTATGCCTAAACATTAGCTGTCTACGGAGTACCCCAAGGGTATCAATTAGGGTGCAGGGACCTCGTGTAACACATGCATCTAATTTATAGGACAGGACGCATCACCCAGTCCTATAAATAAGACACCCATTCCCTGCCTGAACTTACAGTGGCCAGCCAAGGAGCTGTGAGGTGCACTAGTCACCGTATGCGCACCCGCGTCACCTAGGATACTGGTAAGGTGACTGGGGGATGAGTGTTCAGTGCCATGGTGGGGAGCACTAGATGCCAGGGAGTGTAGAACTGTGACAGGTGGTACTATGGATCGGTGCCCATGGGGGACCTCTGGGCACCAGGGAGGTTTTTAAAATTTACTGTGGGCTGGCACTTGGGGGGGGGGCACTAGGCACCATGGAGGTTTTGTTTTTAATATGGGCTGGTGACCAGAGGGAGGGGGGACCACTAGCACCAGGAAGGGTTTTTATGTTTACTACAGGCTGGTGATCAGGGTGGGGAGTCCACTAGCATGAGGGAGAGTTTTCATGTTTGCTATGGGCTGGCGATTGATGGGGGGGCACTAGGCAACAAGGAGCTTTTTTTTTTACTACAGACTGCCAAACAAAGGAAGGGGGGACCACTGCCACCAGTGTTTTAGTCTTGTTTACTAGGGGCTGGCGATTGGAGGAAAGGGGGGGTCCTCTAGGCACCAGGGAGGGTTTTCATGTTTACTGCGGGCTGTCAAGTGGAGGAAATTGGGGTCCACTGGGCACCAGGGAGGTTTTGTTTTTAATATGGGCTGGTGACTGGGGGGGCACTAGTGCCAGGGAGGGTTTTCATGTTTACTATGGTCCTGCAATTGGAGGGATGGGGGTCCACTAGGCACTTGGGAGGGTTTTTATATTTATTACGGGATGGCGATCGGAGGGAGGGGCATCCATGAGGCACCAGGGAGATTTTATTTTTAATATGGGCTGGTGAACAGAGGAAGGGGGGGATCACTAGCACCAGGGAGAGTTTTCATATGTACAACAGGCTGGTGATTAGAGGGAGTGGGGTCCACTAGGCACCAGAGAGCTTTTGTTTTTTTATGATAGGGGCTGGCAACTGAAGGGAGGGGGACCACTAGTACCAGGGAGGGTTTTAATTGTTACTACTGGCTGGAAATCAAGGGAGTGCCATGGGCAACAGGGGGTGGCTGTGCTCCCCCAGTCGACAACTGGCTAGTTGGCTGCATTACCTCTGGCAGCCACTAGGGCTGCCCCAAGTAAATCAGGGTCTTTTTTTGTGGGATCCATGTAAAAACTGCACCTGCAAAATCACGCAGGGCAAAAACAGCGAGTGAAAAACAATGAGACCCATAATCGTGCTTTGAAGTACAGTACCAAACAATGAGAGCGAAACCCCCATTATATGTCAGTTGCAGGGGGCTTTGCCCCTGAACCCACCTTAACTTACATAATTATCTCTAAGCCGCAAAAAGTAGAGCAAAAGAGCAATATCCCCAACAGCGCTAAACTTAACATGTGCTGTAATTACCACATCCCTGAAATGATTAGCGCTGTTTTTGACTCACCGGTTTTGAATGGCTTTCTTGATGGGACACCTTTTGGCAGTATTTGTGCTGCACAAAAGGGCTGCACTAACTTCTTTTGTACAGTGCAAAGCTGCTGAACATGGGATAGCGTGGCTATTCATGGCCGCGCCCCTCCCCTTGCCCACTCACATACATTATGTTTTGCGTGGCCGCCAACGCTCCTTGCCCGTGCAAAAATCTGTTTCAATATGGAGATCCAGAGCAAACTCTGGTTTGCGCAGGCAAAGACCCATTGACGCCTGTGCAAACTTTTGACTATCAGACCTCTAATGTTTAACACAACAAAGAGACAAAAGTTTTAAAGCCATGACTTTTAATGCAGTTTAGTTTTACATTCATGTTCTCCACTAGTGAATGTGCAATGCTGTTATGCTGTCAGTTGAACATTACCCTTGATTCTGCATGTAGTTTTTGTTATATCCTCCCTGCTCCAGTAATTATAACAATTAAAACATAAGCGACTGTGTGCATTTGAAGTTTTTTTACACACCGTTGGTGTCTGATGTCCACACAAACCTCTCAAGCTTTGCTCTCTAGGTTTATGAGACATCATACACCTCAGATGTGTAAAAAAAGTTTGTAACACAGAGTTGCATATGCATTATTCTATATGTTATGCATACCTACCTATACATTATTCTATATGTATTAGTCTGTTCCCACAGCCTACCAGTACCTTCTAATCATGCTGGGCATCAAACATCTCATTTGCCTATTTTTTTTTCTTTTCAATGTCTACAGCAATACCTAAATACCTGGGCTATATTTGTCAAATATTTAACAAATACATAATTTGTGTATTTACCCAATCCTATCCAGGAGTGTCAATCATGCCATCACGGGAACAGCAGAGGGGAGTTTCTCCCCAGTATAATCTGAAGCTAGTACATTGCTGTGCATGCTCATCCCTGACTCCTCCCACCTCCCCCAATACCAAGCAGCCCTGTAATGACCTCATGCATGCCAGCACAGTCTTGTCCATGTGCACCCCACACGAAAGAGCAAGCTCAGCTGCCCATTGTGAGGGGTCACTGCCACTGTGGGTGACAGAGCCAATCCGCTCCATCAGGGATGTGCTGCCATGCGACAACATATTCAAGTCTGGTTGCCCAACTGTGAGGACCCAAGCTGGCTCCGGAGCCCAGGTCATCTGCATGGAAGTAATATAACGTACTTCTTCTAGCCCATTGCAAGGTACTACATGTCAGCTCAACAAAGGTATCACACCTTACAATGATTCTGTTTTTCTAAGGACTAAAACAGCTGCAAACCTTCTTCCCTGGGGATATCACAAGTATTTATAACTTTCGTAAATTCTGGAGATGCCCCAAGAAATTCTGGGCAGGCAGTATTTTGCCCCCTTCCCCAATGTTTTAAAATGTAATACAACAACCAAGATGTATATATAAATGTGACTCCCAACCTAAGGCAGTGTAGCAACCAACCTGCATCACTGCTCTGCATGAGGGCAGGTACAGTCAAGGGAACTCCCGTGTCTAGGGGTATGTATTGTAACCGCTTGCTGGGCGTCCCTTGTACCTTACAGTATGGGTTGCATGACTGCCTGCTGCAGGTGATGGATGTGGGCACCTTGGATGATGGAAGAAAATGAACTGGACCACTGCACTTCATGTACTTCACTTTACTGGAGGGCTTCACACCAAAGTTTGTTTGCACAGTCAGTAGTCACGGACCCAGGAATCCCAGTTTATCAGGTCATACACAGTTCATTACCATCATTCAAATTTTTTTACTTATTTGAGTTAAATTTGTTTTTTTTTTTTTCCCAAATTGAATATACTTTATTTGTAGGAAGAGTTGACAAGTCATGTGTTCCAGACATTAGACAGGGAGATATACATGTTACTTTCACATATACGTACATTGTATAATAAGGTCCTGTTACAATGTTAACTATTAATCCATTGACAAAAGAATGTCTAGTAACAACATAAGAGTTAAATTTGTTCTAACTGTAAGTTTTATACAGCTGACTGTTTCATATTTACTGTAATAAGTGGGTTTTTTTTTCAATATTGAGTTTTTCCTTTTATTATCTGTTGATTGTAACTATTTGTATGCCTTCAGGGCTGCACTGAAAATGAGCTAAAGCTCAGTACACATGTCCTGATCATAATAAAATGAAAATAAGAAAATTATGATGGGTGGCTATTCCAACCCTTCTTTGCAACTGTACAGTGTGCTAGTTGTGTAGAAGCCACCTGCTGTGGCACATTCTACTTATTCCTTGCTCCCAGCAGTTCTCCCTCAGATCATGGTGTCTGACATGCTGTCCTTTTTGTTTCACTATGTACAACGTGTACAGACTGGCTATCCATAGTTTGCAAGCTACATGGTTCCTCTGTGTTACAAACTGGCTTATCTTCCCTTCTATCTATTGGTGCTACCTCTACCTGCACACTTGGCCCATTACTTGGTTACTGAACATGGCACACCAGTATAATGTATTTTCCCTTGCTTCTTGGGGAACATATTCTGTAAACTAAATTACTGGTTTTCACATTTCAGTGCCAGACAGGGATCAATCCTTGCATCCCCAGGCTCAGAGGCAGTAACTCTGAGCATTCTGCTAAAAGGAAATCTGCTTTTACCCAAGGTGTTAGCCTGGCTCATGTTCTTGTATGCTGCAGTCTTCACTTCCTCCACCAGATGGCACTTTGCTTTTCATCTGGTCACTGATTCTGTACACACTACATCACTTCCTCTTTTTTTTCACCACCAGATGGTACTCTGCATCTGGTCTCACAGCAGAGGTTTTATCCATGTTGTCAAGGTAATATTTGTAGCTTCTAGATATTCAGTAACATAGTTGAGTTATGACAAATAGTTTATTTGGTTTGGCATCACAGAAACATAGAATTTGATGGCAAATGAGGATTGCTTGACCCATCCAGTCTGCCCATTCTTCCCTACTTACACTATTACCACAGACTGTACCAAATCAACAACTCTTTTTCTCCCCCCTTCTTTTCCATTATGGTTCCCTTCTGCTTATCTCATACATTCTTGAACCTCATCACAGTTTTTTCCCCCACCACCTCCGTTGAAAGGCTGTTCCAGGAATCCACCACTCTTTCTGTGAAGAAGTACTTCTTTCCATCTCTCCTGAATCTATCCCCTTCCAGCTTCATAGCATGCCCCCTTGTTCTTGAGCACCTTTTCTTCTGAAAAATACTTCCCTCCTGTACTTTATTTACCCCCATGAGGTATTTAAAGGTCTGTATCATATCCCCCCTCTCCGTCCTTTGTTCCATGGTGTACATATTGAGGTTCTTTAGTCTTTCCTCATAGGGCTTTTGATGCAAGACCCTGCACTGTTTTAGTTGCCCTCCTCTGGACCACCTCTCCTTTGTTTATGTCCTTCTGGAGAGGTGGTCTCCAGAACTGTACACAGTACTCTAGATGGGGTCTTACCAGCGATTTATACAGAGGCAACACCACCTCCCTCTTTCTGCTGGTGCTACCCCCCCATGCACTCCAGCATCCTACTAGCCCTCCTGACTGCCTTTTTGGCCACCTTTATGTTTTTGGATATGATTACCCCAAGGTCTCTTTCCTGCTTGATGGTTGTCAATGCCAGTCTATCCATTTTCTGCTCTGCTGCTGGATTTCTGTGCCTTAAGTGCATTATTTTGCACTTTTTCACATTGAAACTCAGCTACCATACCCTTGCCCACTCCTCTAGTTTTCCTCAGGTCTTGGCTCATTCTTTCCACCCCTCCACCCAGACTGTCCACCCTATTGCAGATTTTTGCATCATCCACAAAGCTAGTAGATACATTGGTTGAAAAAGGAAGCGATTGACCAGATTTTATACTCTGGTTCATCTAATACAGTTGTGTTTGTTGTTTTATGTTCATAAGATCAATAAAACTTTTTTGATTTAAAAAAAAAAGAAAAAAAGAGCAAGATAGTGATTTCAGAGCTATTGCCTGAGTCAAGGGCATCTGTTTATAAGAAAAAGAGAATTGCTTGAACAAATGAGTGACTACACAAATGGACGGAAGCAAGTGCTTATTGATTTATAAGACACTGGGGAACATTTGAGAATAAAAACAACCTGTATTGTAGGGATGGGCTGCATTTAAATTATAGGGGTAGTGGGATTTTAGGGATGAGACTGAGGCAGGAGATTGAAAATTGTTTAAACTAAAAGGGAAGGGGACGACCAGGGACCATAAAGTAAAAATTACGACAAGTAAAAGCAAACTGGATGTCAGCTATAAAGGTAATGTTCTGTAATGCTAGCAGTTTAAATGAAACCAGCATGACAGAATTAGAGATGATAATGAGGAGGGAAATTCAGATATGGTGGGGATTGTGGAAACCTGGTGGTCAAATGAGAGTTTATGGCATCAGCAGATACCTGGTTATAGATTGATAAATAACAACAGAGAAGGGAAATGGTGTGTGTGTGTGTGTGTGTGGGGGGGGGGTAGCTGTATTTATTAGAGATGAAGTAGAAGTTAGGGTTATTGATGAAAATTGTGCCCTAGGCAGTATTGAAACTGTTACTGTTGAATTGTTGGGTACAAAGGGGAAAAAATGTAGGATGTCAGCATTTTATAGAGCACCTGATACTAGTATGAAGGAAACCAAAGCTTTTGTGGAGCATGTTGTGGCTTTGGCTGAAAGCAATGATATGGTGTTAATGGGGGATTTAAATATGCCCAACATTAAATGGGGAGAACAAAAGGCAGGAAGCAATTCAGACTGTAGAGTTCAGGAAGAGCTAATGTTCAATAATGCATTCAGGAGGCTACAAGGGGAGATAACATATTGGATGTTATTCTAACAAACGTACCTGATGTTATTCAACAGATCAGTATTCAACCACAATTGGGTACAAGTGATCACAATTCTATATTTTTTAGGATGGTTTGGGAAACTAAGATAGTGAAGGGCAGTACTGTACAACATCTCTATAAATGGGGGGGGGACTATACAGTTGCGAGAGAGAGGTTGAGCAAAATTGATTGGGAAGATATGATGAAGGATCTAACTATGAAAGAGTCTTGGGAATTGTTTTCAGATATAATAAATAAGATAATTGATAGGTATATCCCACAAAGAAATGCATATAACCACAAAGGTAAAAAGCCACCATGGCTAATAAGATCCATAATAAGGCTTTGTTGAAAAAAGAAAGTCATGTTTCAGAAAATGAAGAAATATAAATCAGTAGCATCTCAAAATAGGTATAGGAATATACTGAAACAACTAAAGAAGGAAATTAAAAATTCAAAAAACAGCTTGAATTTAGATTGGCAATGTGTAAGGATAATAGCAAAAGTGTTTATGCATATATGAATAGTAAAAGGGGAGGAGGTAGTAAGGTTGGTCCATTGAATATAAATGGGGTTGTCACCTCAGAGCCAAAAGATATGGTAAATGAATTTAGTAATTGTTTTGGAGCGGTGTATAAGAAATATGATGGGGTCGTAGAAAAGGGGTGTTTGGGTATAGGTACATCGGACCCAAAAGAAATTATAACTGAAGAAAGGGTGAAGAAAAGGATTAGAAGATTGAAGGCTGAGAAGGCAGCAGGACCGGATGGGATTCATCTGTATTTTTTAAAGGAGTTGGGGGACGAGCTGACACCTGTTATTACTAAATTGGGTCAAAAGTCATTGATTGAGGGGTTGGTGCCAGAAATAAGGAAACTGGCATACGTGGTGCCAATTTACAAGAAAGGAAAATAGAGTGAGGCAACGAATTATAGGCCGGTGAGCTTAACCTCTGTTGTGGGGAAGATTATTGAAGGCATTTTGAGTGAAGCTATTATTGATGTTATGACAAGTGGAGGGTTAATAGATAACAGTCAGCATGATTTTGTGACCAACAGATCGTGTGAAACAAATCTGATCACCTTCTATGAGTATATTAGTAAGAGTATTGATGAAGGAAAGAATGTGGACATGGTGATGCTCGATTTTAGTAGAGCATTTGATACGGTCCACATTGTAAGATTATTGAAAAGCTTATTGGTATGGGGGTTGATTCAATTATTGTACGATGGGTTGAACAATGGTTAACAAATAGGCAGCAGCAGGTGAGAATACAGGGTCATCTGTCAGAACCATTAAGGGTGGGGAGTGGGATTCCTCAGGGTTCAGTGCTGGGACCACTGTTGTTTAGTGTCTTTATGAGTGATTTGGCAGTTGTAAGTAACAACAAGCTAATAAAATTTGCAGATGATGTCAAAGTTGGAGGAATAGTTGATACATTCAGTAATAGATTAATCTTCAGACAGGATTTAATTCATATTATGGAATGGGTAAACACAAATGGGATGAGTTCAAATAAGGAAAAATGCATTATCATGCATTTTGGTAGACATAACATCCAGCAAACATATTACACGAAGGGTCTTAGCTTGAAGGTTTCAGAGTGTGAAAAAGACTTAAGGGTTTATATTCAAAATGACCATAAAATGGTGCCCATAGTAAAATAACATCAAATAAAGCTATGCAGCTAGTACATTGGATAAGGAGGGGTTTTCAATCAAGAAGTGGGGAGGTTTTGTTGCCACTGTATAAGACTATGGTTAGGCCAATTTTGGACTATTGCTCCACGGCCTCGTGCCCATTCCTCATTAAGGATATTAAATTAATAGAGAGGCCCCAGACAGCATTTACCAGACTAGTTTCAGGTTGTCAGGGAATCTCATATGAGGATAGACTGGATAAGTTGGGATTGTGGTCATTGGTTAATAGAAGGGCAAGGGGAGACTTATTGTTATTATATAAGGCATTAAGGGATGATGATCTTAAATCGGAATTGGGATTGGCAATGAGGTAAAATCATATAATTTGAGGGTACATGATAGGCAATTGATTCGGCCGATGCCCGACACTTGCATGACCCCAGGCGGAGGCTCGAGGAACTGCAAGCTCCACTTGGGGATGGCGGCCATTGAGCAGCATGGATGTTGGCGGCGTGCGTCATGGCGTCGGGAGGTTACCTGCTGCCTCGGGAGGAGAAAAGCATGAGACAAGCCTGCCTCAGCCGGGAAGATGGGAGGACCATGGCCATGCCACGATTTGCCTGTGCCCACCAGCAGACCTCAGACCGTGAAAACGTAAATAGCAGGTTTGAGCCCCCGCCTCGTCCCAGCCCGGAGATAATCCATGACTCCATGGGCCAGGGGTCTGCTTAGGTAGGGTTCGGGCAGTGGGATGTCAGTTGTCCCCTGAAGGGTCGGAGGTGGCAGGCTAGGGAGGAGGAATAAACAGAAATTTCAAAAAAAACAAAAAAAAACTCACTTAGTTTGGTTTCAGCATGGTTCAGTTGGTAGCACATCCGCCTCTAGACCGCGTTGTGGGTTCACGCCCCATCGAATTGAACTTACACCTAAAATTATGGCATCCAAGTGCAGTATCGAGAAGTGCTATACTACTAGGGGTGTGCCGATCCTTGATGAGATGTTAAACTGAGGTCCCTTCTTCCCATCCTGGTGCTGTCCTGGTGGGAGTCCAGGTGGAATGGAGTACAGAACCCAGGGCACTCCTCAAGAGTAGGGGCATTCCGGTGTCTGGCCAACATTTCCCTTCCATAAACCAGTTCAATTGTCCGGTTGTGTGTGGGTGTTAATGTGCGATATGGCGGCACTACAATTCAGTCACTTCACTACCAGTCTTGCATTGCTTGTAAAGCGCTTTGGGATACACAGTGTATGAAAAGTGCTATATAAATGCTGATTTTTCTAAACGCTGATTCTTCTTCTTCCTCCTTCACTGATCTTCTGCATTTTACAGCTGTGACAATTTCCAATTTATAATATTCATAACCAGTAATAAAGTTTCTCATTAGTCGTTCCGGAACAGTCTTCTTCTGTAATATGTTTAAATAAATATTATTTTCATTGGTGGACAGCTTCAACCTTCATGACAGGATGGGACAGGGTGAAGAGGAAAATAACAGGTGGGGATGAGTGTGTGTGTGTGTGTGTGTGTGTGTGGGGGGGGTGTTATTTGAGCGAGATCAGGAAACAGGGGCGGCTGTTAGTTCCCGCTGTAAACACAGTGGAAACTACACACTAGCAGAGACAGGCAGACCTTTCAGTGTGTCTGCTAGGATGTTTCGCATGTTTACGATTCTCGCACAGCCAACCTCTGCCCCCCCGTAGCAGCTGGAAACGTGGAGACTGTAGAGTAATTGTCTGTTTTACCATATAATATGCATTCCAATCCAGAAATTACTTTAAACCAGAAATATGTTTTAACAACAAGGCGTCACATGCCTGAACAAGCTCCTTCCAACGATGTGATTATAAAGTTGACCACTTTGTATTTACTGTAAAATAGAGCTCCCATACAAACTTCTTGGTAATTAAAGCCCCGTGTCTTTGATTGCGCAACAGTACAATGGGCATTATCACGTGTATATAATTTATATGAGCGAAATCTATGACCGAGAACCCGGAATTTAAACTGCTGTTATTAACACAAGCACATGACAAGACATGTCAAGAGCGACCCTCGTGCAACATCCAGACCAGTAGCACAGTCCTTGCGTAGGGTGGCCGTTTTAGGAAAATTTGTAACTTTTTCTAAAATACAGTGACTCGCGACGTCATCTAGTGTACTATACAAACATTAAGATATTAAGAATAAACCAGTAAACAATGTGCTAACATATACAATACTGCCACAGACTGTAACGTATCGTGAAATAAGTTGCCAACGGACTCCCCCGCGGAATGGTTCAGGGAGCGAGATCACGCAGCAGCGGCGCCTTCACTTCCTGGTTCCCGGTGACTGGAACCGCAGGAGTAGTTTCTGCAGCTGACGGACTAGTAGAGTATTTTCTAGCAGCTGTGTGATTGAGCTGTTATGGTACAAGCCTCACGAGCTGATTGAGTGCAAGTTGCGGCTTAGCTACTGGCTGCCTGGGTCGTTGCAATGTTGGGCTCAAGCTCCCGTCCTGCTGCTGTCTCGTTGCTGCCTTCTGCGCCCTCGCGCTGGCTCAGTATGTGCCTCCGGTAAGTAACATTTAGTGCCTTGAGCCCGACCCACTGTTCACTGTTGAGCTGTTTCTCTGGCACAGTGGTAGGGTTGTCACCTGTCAGGTTTTTACCTGGTGATCAGGATTCAGGGTCCCTATCAGGTAATCCAGTTTTGCTCTGTGCTGAACAGGTTTTGAGCCATTTTGAGTGCTCACGTACTTTTGAAACAGATTTTGTCATATCATTCATTGTTTCAGTTACATGTCCAGGTTACAGACAAGTTCTATTGTCAATATAGCCCTTTGTGAAAGCAGTCGGCTTGGGAGGTGTAAAGTATACCATTAACACCATGTAGCATTAGTTACAGACAGAGGAGGGCTCTGCTGGTAGATTAATGCTCGCTTGGGGGGTTGGTGCCCGAGGGTGAAGCCAAAGGGTCCAACCACCAGTGAGCATTAATCACCAGCAGAGCCCGACGCTGGAGGTGATTAATATTGCTTGTAACATAGGCTCGTTGTGGCAGTGGCAGAGCCATGTTACCGGTGTGTGTCCTCGGTGCCAGAGACACTACGGATAGAGACAGTTTGAGAAGCGGCAAGGGTTTTGCAGTGCCGTGTTACAAGTAGTGTTAAATCCACCCCTGCCAGGCCCTTCCACCCTCAGAACAAGCCCGATGGCGCCTCACATGATGTCTGTGGATGCCCTCTGAACAGGAGTTCACCTAAACAACTGAAAACACCCTTGAGTTTGAGATGTTTTGTAGTGAGTAAATGATTGTCGCGGCACAAAGGCGCGTGATGTCCCGCTCCAGTTCAGCCTGTATATTCCCAACTTCCTGACAGGGTGGGCGAAGAAGGAGCTGCTGAGCAAATGGGAGCTCGCGGTGCTACCGCGTCATCTGTCTTCGCTGACGGGTCTGTCTACCAAAGCTGTAAGTTTGCGGGCGGGAGCTCAACGCCTAAACTTCTGTGGTACAGATTTACTAACACCTGTCCTTGAACTTGAAAATCAGGCTGGTAATAGCCTCACACTTTGAGGGTGATGGTGACAGCGGGGCAGAAATGACTCAGGTGCCCTCAAAGTCATGAATGTCACAGGAGGTAACCAGGCGGTCACCACCAGGCCTTTTGCCTCCACGAGCACCAGCAGGTGGCGTGAGCAGGTAATGAGTGAGCTAGCGGGCGGAGTTCCCTCTGCTGCTGCGGTGGCCACAAATTGGTACTAACCCGGCGGTGTTACCTGTAGGTTAATCACCGCTCGGTTAGTGTCACCTGAGCCATTTCAGCCAATGCCGTCGCTGTCTTTTAGAGCTCTCTGCAGTGCCGTGTTACAATAGCACTTACTTAACCTAATCTTTCCACAGCATCTTAAAGTGGCATAGTAGCACAGCTGCCCTTATCTTTTGTAACAGTAACAGAGCCAGTTGTCTTCCACTTTCATTTGCAGGTAAACATTTTCACCTTTAACAAATTTAGACATTTTAAATGTTTTCGGATTCATACTAGGATGGATTCATGCTAGGATCGGATAGAACAAGAGAGCGAAAAGGCCCATAATATACTTCTATTTCAAATAATTAAAAATATTATATAGTTGTCTAAACACCTTTTGTATGTTGACTTAGAATCACTAATAATTATATCAATTGGTAAGAGTTCCATAACTTAATTATTACAGTATAAAGAACTTCTGTGGAAAAAATGAAACTTCTTTAATTGTAACTGCAAAGGATGTCCCCGAATATTATACGTTAGATCCTTAAACAGAAAACCCCAATTAGTTATTAAACATGGATCATTTATAATATTGTACATGAGAAGGAGGTCTCCCTCAAGCGTCTGGTAGATAAAGACATCAGATTGAGTAATTTTTAGTCTTTGTTCATAAGATACTTCACTCAAACCGTGCACCATTTTAGTGTACCCTCTTTGTACTCCTTCTAATAGCACAATGTCTTGTATCCTATAGGGACACCAAAGTTGAGAGGAATAATCCAAAAGTGGAATAACATAGGCTCTAAACAGAGGCATCATAACTTTAGTGTCTCTAGATATAATATTACGTTTGATAGACCAGATAACTTGGTTTGCCTTAAGGATGATTTCATTTAAATGTGAAATTGGGAGAAAATCGTCTGAAATAAACACACCCAAATCCTTTTCCGTGTTTTCCTCAAGAAAAAGTATAGTTACTTCTTTGGATTTAAAATAGCACTGTGGACATGAACAGGAAATGGAGCCAGAAAAGATATAAAGTACACAGTATAGGAAACAATTTCTTTATCATGTATTATTATATGCTATGTATACTGTTATATTCCATCTTACAGTATTTCCCTTATCGTTGTCCCCAGATCATATCTGTAAATGAGATTTCTTTATCTCTGTATGTTTATCTGGTAAACCAATGTCAATAAATAAAGAAATACATAAGTAAGTAAATAACTAGGAAGAACCTAGGAAAGTAACTTTAACAGGTACAGCACAGTATCGTAACATTTTTGTTTAACTGCTGCTCTAAATGTTGTCTTTGTTGATCTAACAAATGTCCTTCTAGGAGGAACAATGCATGATGAGTCATGAAAATGGGTGGGGCTAGGGAGCTTAAGATCCTGTTTTTTTTTTTTTTTGCCTCATCCAAAGGTGGCAACCCTAGTGGTCCTTTAGTTTCTAGCATCTGATAGCACTTGTCGCGCGCCTAGAAAACCCACATAACACCAAAGAGCACAGTGCATCCTATTGGGATAGTAGGATGCTAAGTTTGCTTTTACCAAGTCTCCTATTTTCAAGTGTATTCCTGTTGTTGTCTAAAGGTATAGGCATTCTTGTTCAGAATAATTCCACTTTTACAGTTATAACTGCGTCTTGAAGAAAACAAAACAAAACTGGAAGATCATCTGATCAGAGGTTACAAAAATAGTTATGTCAGGCTATGCCCTGATTTGGTCCTTTGAAAAAGTGGCAACCATAATTTGCAGTGGTACCAATCCATATTAATAATTTAGGGGTGACCAGCCAAGCATGGGATCTGCAGATGTACTTTCTAGATTTTTTTTATTCATTTCTGGTCAGTAAGTAGCTGACGAATAACATTATCTCGATGTATTTTATTTTTTGCACAGCGTTTGCATACAACATTGTATCCCAGAGTGCTCGTATTAGCCCATGTGCCTATCCCATGCTTGCACGCATCTCCCACCACCATGGGCAGGAGGTTTGAGGCATCCTTCACCTTCTCTGTGATAAAGTATTTCCTCTCATCCTTCTTAAATTGCCCATCACCCAGCTTTGTTGCCGTCCCCTGTGCTCTAGTACTTTTCCTTCTCTGAAACAATCTGCCCTTGTTCCCATTGAGGTACTTGCAGGTCGCACCTTATTGCTCATTTAGGTGCTCAAGCCTAAATGCCATTGTACTGCACAGCATGTTTCAGGTTGCTCGGTGGTGGCAAAGACATATTACTGGTGGTCCTGTCACCACTTAATGATTACAATAATGTATAAAATGGCAATGAGGAATGCATTCATATGATTAATGACATTACATTGAACTGGCTCACTTGCCAGATCTTGTTTTAGCTCACAAAACCTATTTTGTTTTACATAAAATCTACTTACAACAAAAAATCACCTGCTGAAAATACACAGAATTAAAAAAAAAAAAAAAAAAAAAAAGTTTCAAGCAGTTTATTTAAAATAATATATTTTATTTATAACAGTGACCCATTTTATGAGCAAAGGAATAAGGCAGACCAGGGTGCATTATTTATGATATGCTAGTGTATTGACTGGTGGATGAGGGCTTAAACTGCCAGGAGGTATATTTTACATGTAAGCATTAAGCCCGCAACAAGGTGGCATCTAATGGGAATTAATGCATGGTTGGGACTGTTGTGGCCAAGTGCCTACAGCGCAACCATGCGTGAGCCGGTAAATACCACCTGAAATGTCTCTTCTCACTTGTATATGGCCTGTGCATTACTGTGAATGTGCCACGTGAGTGTGCATCGGTATAATGAATGACACCGTGACAGTATTTTACATAGAGCGTCAACTTTATTGCACTTTTTACACCATGGGGTGATGCTGTGTCACATACAGATGTGTTATTTTACAACTTCAGCATGAAAGAAACACAATGCATGCATTAACTGTTGCAGTAATTTTCTGTACATTCCTGGCAGCTGTTTGTCTCACAGCACACTCAGAAGGACAGCGGCTTCCGACTTTACTTCAGTCAGGATCGGCCTGTGCCGCTGGTTGCATACCGCTTGACACGAGTTGTACCTGGCGTCCTGATATGTTCCTGAGGGCTGCTTGGACCGGTTTCTGGTTGCCTTTCTACTTGTACATCTGACACTTACTTGTTGCCATCGGTCTCGCTCGATCCTCCGTGATGGTAGAAATTGGCCGGTGCCATGCATGGTCAGGGACTGGGACTGAAGCGGTTCTGCCTGCTTTGTGGGTTACAGTGTACGATGCTGCCACATCCGTCTCATGCTTTCTTCTCCTCGCATCTGTTCCTCTGTTTTGGCGGCTTGCTCTCTGTCAGATAACCTTGGGCTGATTTACTGCTGTCCACTCTCGACGTCTGACCTGCTTCTCCTCCTGTGCTGTGCTCAGGCTGTCCACTATGGGCCAGTATTTTAGGAGCTGTGTGCCACTTGTTTTTGCCATCTTTCGCTCTCAGCACCTCTGCTGTGCTACATTGCTCAGTGCTGTGATGTGGCTCCCCTACTGCCCCCTCCATCCTTTCCGCTCTGCAGCGAGGGATTGCTGGAGATTCCCAGGGTTTGGCTGAAGACATCAGGATCTCATGCTTTTGCTTTTTCAGCACCAACCCTGTGGAATGCTCTACCTTGTTGGTTGAGAGAATGTAACCATCGGTAGTTTTAAAGTTGGTTTGAAGACATATTTATTTAGTTTAGCATTTATTTAGTTATGGTTATATTTTAATGTTGTTTTAAAATTTTTATCATTATGTATATATTTTATGTACAGCGCCTTGGCTTTGAAAGGCGCTATAAAAATAAGTTGATTTGATTTGATTTTGGCGGTTCTTGGTCTCCTGCTGCACTTCTCAGTTTACCTCCCTTCCTCTGAACATCATGTCTGACCATTTCTCTCCTGCGCTTCAGTTGGCAGCCACTTATTTGCGACCCTCGTCTGCCCTTTGTCAGTTTGGACTGTCACCCTGTTTGCTCGTCCTCCTGCTGAGCTTCTGTCCTGCTCATAGACATTTGACTTGACGGCAGATAAGGACCACTTGGCCCACCCAGTGCTCCCATTTTCCTCCTCCTAGATAAGCTGCAGATTCTAGTTAACCAACAGCTACTTCCTGAAACCCCCACTATAATTGCCTTATGTCTGCCCCATGCATGATTGAATTCTCCACTGTTTTAGACCCAGTGACCTCCTCAGGAAGGCGGTTCCATGTATCCACTACTCTCTCCTTGAAAAAAATTTCCTCACATTACCCTAGGCGTGTCCCCTCTATCTTTAAATTGTGCTCCCTTGTTCTTACATCTCTTTTGTGAAGATGCTACCCTCAGGACTTTGGGTCCCTTGAGGTATGAAAGTTTCTATCATGTCCCACAGTTCCTCCTTTCATCAAGAATATACATATTAAGCTCTCTGTCTCTCTTCATATGGTTTCTGCTGCAGACCCTGCACCATTTTAGTTGCCCTCCTCTGGACTGCTTCCATCCTGTCTATGTCCTTGCATAGATGAGGTCTTCAAAACTGCACACAGTACTCCAGATGGGGTCTCACCAACTGTCTGTATAGAGGATTACCACTTCCCTTTTTCTACTTGTGATGCCCTTCCTATGCATCCCAGTCCCCTGGCTCTCCTTACCAACTTTTCTCATTGACCTAAAGGTGGGTAAGCATCTGTTTAGTACCTCCCCTGCTATTGTGTAATCTTCTCCTGGGTTTTGTTTCCCAGGTGTCTTACTTATGCTTCTTTGCATTGAATCCAAGTTGCCATATGTCTGACCATTCCTCCAACCTTGCCAAGTCCCTTCTCATCTTTTCTACCCCTCTTGTGTATCAACTCTGTTACAGATCTTTGTCATCTGCAAAGGGCATACCTTTTCTTCCAGACCCTCCGCAATGTCACCTATAAAGATGTTAAAGAGGAATGGACCCAGTACTGACCCTGAGGTACTCCAACTAGTAACCCCCTTTTCTTCATAATGTGTTCCATTCACTATTACCTTCTGTGTCCTGTTGTGCAGCCAGTTTGCTACCCAGGCTACCACCCTGTGACTCACTCCCAGGCTGGCTAACTTGATTATTAGTCTTTTGTGCGGGATTGTGTCAAATGCCTTGCTAAAGTCTAGGTAGGCCATATCCACAGCCCCTCCCTGGTCTATTACTTTGGTTACCCAGTCAAAGAAATCAGTTAGATTAGTCTGACATGACCTTCCTACTGTAAATCCGTGCTGCTTTGGGTCTGTGCCCCTTTAGCCTCCTAGGTACTCAACAGTTCTTTCTTTCAAGTGATTCCATCATTTTCCCTACCACTGAGATCAAACTTACAGGTCTGTAGTATCCTACTTCTGCCTTGCTCCCACTTTTGTGAGGGAATCGCATCTGCCCTCCTCAGTCCTCAGGTACCACCCCATCCTGCCATGATTTGTTAAAAAGCGTGGTCAGTGGTATCACTAGGTCCTCCTTAGTTCTTTTAGGATTCTGGGGTGAATCCCATCAGGCCGCATTGCTTTGTCCACCTTGAGTTTTAGGAGTTCTTTCAGGACTCTTTCTTCTGTGACTGGACTGGTGTCAACCCCCACCAGACTGCTTCTATTGTCTGGTTTAGGTAACTCCTCCTCATCTTCTTTTGTGAATACTGAGCAAAGTATTCATTCAGTATCTCTGCCTTTTCACTGTCTCCCTCTGCCCATGTCTCCTTTCCTTTGTTAATCTTCACTATCCCTCCCATTAACCTTTCTATGCCCCTAATGTACCTATAAAGGTTTTATCCCTCTTCTTAACTAGAGTTGGCTGTTTTTCCTCGGTTTGGGCCTTTGCTATTCTGACTGCCTTCCCACTTCTTTCTGCTTTAATTGATACAATTCCTGTCGTTGCTCTTTCTGTGATTCCTTGTACTTTTTGAATTCAGCCTTTTCTCCTTAACCTTCCCTGCCACCTCTTTTGAGAACCATAGTGGTTTTTACTCGCTTTGTTTTCTTTATTTGTTTCACACAAAAGGCTTGTTGCCTCTATGATGGCAGTTTTGATTTTTCTCCATTGTTCTTCCACCCCTCCTTTTGGCCATTTACTAGTGCATTCTTTAAGTATTCACCCATTTTGCGAAGTTAGCCCTTCTAAAGTCCAGTATCCTTGTTTTGTATGGCTTATCTCCACGGTTGTGCTCATTGTAAAGCACACTGTGCAGTGGTCGCTTGTTCCCACATGTCTACTGACTTCTAAATTTGTGATCCTCTCTCCATTTGAGAGTACCAGGTCTAGTATTGCTCCCTCCCTCCCAAGTGGGTTCCAACACTAGCTGTCTAAAGCCTGCCCCATCAGGGCATCGAGAATGACCCTGCTCTTGGATGTGGCTGCAGTACATGTCATCCAGTTAACATCTGGCATATTCAGGTCCCCATCAACAGTATCTCCCCTTTTCAGCCATTTTGAGAATGTCCTCTATCATTTTCTTGTCTGTTTCCTCCCCTTGAGATGGGGTCTGTATATAACCCTGTGCGGATTATGGTGCCATTCCCTGTCTCCAAGGTGACCCAGAGTGCCTCTTGTCCTCCCCCTTTACTTTTTAGTTCTGAGCTTTGATCCCTTCCTTATGTATAGAGCTACTTTACCTTCCCTGTCCCTTCTGTAGATTGTGTACCCTGGTATGTTGACATCCCAGTCATGGTTCTCTGTGTACCATGTTTCCGTGACTGCCACAATATCAATTGTTCATCTTCCATCAGGGCTACTAGCTCGGAAGCTTGTTTCCCAGACTACGGGCATTGGTACTCATTGCCCTCCATTTAATGTTGGCTTTATCCTTTGTCCCCCATCTCCCTGCTCTTATTGCCCTTGTCTGTTTTCCATTTACCCTGTTCTGCCCTCTGAGCTCTGTACCTCAGTGTTTACCTTACTACCTGCCATGTTTTGTGGGAGGCTTGAAATTTCCTGCCTCTTATCAGCACCTCCCCTTGGCTAGTTTAAAAGCTTGCCAAGGAAGCATTTAAACCTGTCACCTAGAGCTTGGTTCCCTCTGTGGACAGATGCAGACCATCATGCCAGTATAGACCTTTATCTCTCCAGGTGTACCCCAGTCCCCAATGAAGCCAAAGCCCGTGCTCTGCACCAGTTTTGCAACCATTCATTAAACTGCATGGTGTGCAGTACCCTAAGCCTCACCTCTGCCATGGACTGGCACACTCTGAGAAAGGTTACCGTGCTTGCTACCCGTCTGGGGCCCTCCCCAACTCCACAAATTCATTCTGCACTGCACTGATCCCATGCCTAGCTAGGTCATTTTGTCCCAAGGTGGACAATGATATTTAGTTCCACGCTCCTGTGATGCTGCTTCTGCAATCCCAAGGATTCACTTCCTGCTTCTCAAGCTCGAGACCAGCCTCCGAAGCAGCAGGCCCAAGGCTCAAGTGAAGCAGCACATACAGAAGCCCCCATACCAGAGGCCGGACAGTATCCAGGGCAAGAGCTGGAGAGAGCAACAGGTGACGGACATGTGTGGAGAGAAATGGTGAGAGAGGATGGTGGGGATCTTGTCCTCTCCTCACTATCTCTCCCACACATGTCCATCACCTGTTGCTCTGTCAGCCCTTGCCCTGGATACTGGTCCAGCCTCTGGTATGGGGCTTCTGTATGTGTTGCTCCACTTGTGCCTTGAGCTCGTTTTCCTTTGAGACGGATCGCTGACCATTTCTCTTCGGTCTCCTGCAGTTGGCGCCCAATAGTTTCGGAGGCTGGTCTCTCAGCGGTGTCCAGTGACCGACATTATCTCGTGGCTAGACCAGCCTCCGATACCATTTGTACTGCCATGCTACAGGCACTATGGTTCGTGTACCTCTTGGTTAGTTCTGCCTCTTCTGATATTCACGCCATAATGTCTCCAAGGTAATTCGCCTCATGGACAGCCTCGAGAACCACTTGTCTTTCCTTTCCAGCACATGCTGCGGTTGCTTTATTGGGTGCAGGTAAAAGGCTGGAGGTTACTAGGGCACCGACTAATATATTCTTTGAATAGAGCTACCAGACAATGCTGCGAGTCTGTCTGGACATACAGAACTCCTCTGAGAGCTTCTTTATTGCTCTCGTGTGGTCTTGCATGATTTTTCGTCACCTCTTTGAAATTCATACTGATGTATTCACTGCCGCTGCTATCTTTGAGAACTGTAAAGACTCTTGCTTCAGTTGTGAGCCCTTCCCTTCCTCTTCTAGCCAGCCCAACTGCATCTCAAACCAAAGGTGCTAACCAAACCCTGTGCTGTTTCTGGGTCCAGTTTCACACTATTTCTAATTCTATACAAGTCTGCCTCAGTTATTGACAGATGATGGCTGGCTCTTTCTTTGCCATCCGTCTGTACTTTTCACTGTGGCAACAAACACATTGTTTGCTGGCTGGAATTCTGGATTAGACATGATATTTATCTGTCTTTGTACCTCCACACTATTAAAGTACCTGTTGAGTCCAGCCCTGATGCCACAGAACGAGCTGATGCTGTACTGATCACCGTCCTCGGCTCTCACTGACCCATAAAACTCTCTTAGTATTTGACTGAGCCGCTCTGTTTTAACAGTGGCTATATCGACTGACATCTGTTTCCCTCTCAGCCAGTCGGAGAATACATTGCATGCTCACTCAGTGTTCTTCTGTGTATTGGCTTCAACTTTTTTCCTTTCTAGTTGATCCAACTCAGCTTCCGATAGTACTGCGTGCCTGCACTTTCCCTTTCTTACACCTCCCCTTCTGCTGACAGCTCATCTCTTATCTCCTGTTTTCTGCAGTTCTGCTATTGTCTCTACATGCCTTTTCTCCTTTTTTCTCCCTTCTGCCCTCGTTCCAGTGTCCACCGCTCCACTACTGCCATTGTCAGGCGCTACTAGCTGCTGTGTCTCTGTGCCAAATTTCTTATCTACCACGTTCCCAAATCAATCCCGCCGACAGCTGAATGTTATCTCCTCCTTCTCCATATCTCTTCACTGTTTCTGTCCACCACAATTTGCAGTCTGTGTATATCGCCCAAGATGTTTACCTGGTCTGCGTGCCCACTGAACCTTTCCCTCACTCTCTGCTCAAGATAACACATCTGCCATTGTGTCACTCGCTTGCTTTAGCACACTGCTCCTTTACCACCAGCTGGCCTTTTCTGGAACTTCACAAGCAGCACGGCATTATCGTGCTATAATACTGTGTTGCTCTCGTACCAGCTGACACACTTCGACCTATTGATTTCCTTCCTTCTAATCGTTTATTTTTGCCATGTTACAAAGCATAATGTCCCCTTAGAAATGTTTTATTTCACTTATAAAATAACTAAAATGTGTCTGTATTGAGAAACAAATCAAGTTTTTGAAGTGTAGTTGAAGTCTGTGCTCCTTTAAAGAACTGGTTCCTTTTACAGCTGAGCTGTGGGGACCACTTATCTTATTTAGACCTGTGTTCCTGCAGTCTGTTAGTGGCATCACTCTTTAAAACAGGTTTCTTTAGTTACACACAGCTGGGAAGCAGTGTTAGCCATTGGATAGTAAATGTATTTTCCTTCACTTTAAAGCAGTATAGGTAGACTTTTTGTGAACTGTATCTTACTGTGTGTTTGATTTCTTTTGTTAAATTGCGTTTGTAGTGTGTGCAGTGGAAGCACAGATTCATTTGAGATTTTATTTTGCTGTAAGATGCTTTTTGCATGGTTTTCGTGTTTCTTTAGTTAGATATTTGCTTATTTCAACTGCATGTTTGATGTTTGGCTGTGCAATATATGATTTTGTGGGGACTCTGGCTTATGACACAGCAACTGCAATATAATGCACCTGGAAACAAAATCCCAGGGAAGATTACACATTTGGGGGGGGTAGTAATGCAACAAAAATGGATAGGGACCTGGGGGTAATCATATCAGATGACCTTAAGGTTGGCAAGCAATGTGAGAAGGCAGTAGGTAGGGCTTTGGAGATACTGGGATGTATGGGAGAGGCATCACCAGCAGAAAACAGGAAGTTGTTATCCTCTGTACAGATAGTTGGTGTGACCCCATCTGGAGTACTGCGCCCAGTTCTGGAGACCCCATCTCTGCAAGGACATGGACAAGATGGAGGCAGTCCAGGAGGGCAACCAAAATGATGCAGGGTCTGCATCAGAAAACATATGAAGAAAGACTAAAGGAACTTAAGATGTATAGCCTCGAGGAAGGGGAGACATGATAGAAACTTCAAATACCTCAAGGGAATCAACAAAGTCCAAGAGGGTTGCATCTTTCAGAAAAAGAGATGTGCAAGAACAAGGGACACAATTTGAAGATGGGGGTGCCTCAGGGGCAATGTGAGGAAGTATTTTTTCATAGAGGGTGGTTGGTGCGTGGAACAGCCTTCCTGAGGAGGTTGTGTGGTCTTCAAACTGTGGGAGGAATTCAAGAATGCATCGGACAGACATAAGGCAATTCTTGTGGGGTAGGAAGAAATAGGCTGTTGGTTAACTAGGATCTGCAGCTTATCCTGTAGGTAGGAAATGGGCAGACCTGGTGGGCCAAGCGGTCATTATCTGCCGTCCAAAGTCTATGTTTCTGTGTTTCTTTTTAGTATATAACTAGTTGTAACAGTCTTGACTCCACCCCACTGTACTGCACCAGGCAGTGCATAAAGTGTAGTCTGTCTGCACTGGCTTGTGTGGTGATCTAATTCAACTGAGTGCTGACCACGGAGATTGCCTATCTCAGCTGGACACCAGCGTAGCCTCAAGCAGGTGGACTGGTGAGACAGCACTGTGGTTGAATGGGGTTGGGTGGAAGGAAGCACCCGGTAAGGAGGCAGGAGACAATCTATAAGTTTGATGCCCGTCGGACTTATTCATACCGCAAGGAAAGGTAGACATGGTCACAAGGGAAGAGGGAACCAAACCACACAAGAACAGCAAGTAACACTCTGTACCAACTCTAAGAGGTGCACCTCAGCCTAAGGCCACTGTTTACAATGCTGTATGCTAAACTTTCTCTAAATGGTCTAAGGAGCAATTCGAACATCTGTCACTTTATAATGAGATGAGACAATTACTGCTGTGCACAATGGATACCAGGGAAAATCCTGGAAAATTAGGTATTGTAAACACCTGTAAAAGTCCATTGGATCAAAGGAAGTCCAGACTTTTCCTGCCATCTTCGTGTGCACAACTGAATGATGTAGCAATGGGGTAAAAGGAAAACTGGGCTCCTGCTTGGTGCTAGAGCTACACCTGTGTGAAAACCTAGGAGAGGCTGAAGGAATAGGAGAGATTTTTAAAGCGGACCCTGATTCTTTGGCCAACCCACTCTCCAAGGTTGCCAGAATTCTCTGGCACAAGAAAACTGAACTTTGCTGAACTCTTCCCTGGCACAAACCCTCGATCAGGGCTGCCAAGGATGAAGAACTAGACTTGGTGTTGAATCCACTTGAAATGATTGCCAAGGATAAAGATCTGCTGCAGATTCCCTGACACAAACCCTCGATCAGGGCTGCCAAGGGTGAAGGGACAAAGACTGGCTGAAGTTCCTGGGCACAAACCCTTGACTAGGGCTGCCAAGGAGGAAGGAACACAAACTTGGCATCAAATCCACTTGCAAGGCTTGCCAAGGTACGTTGAAGCTTCTTTGGCGAAGGATCCACAGGAGAACCACGAAAATTGAGCTGAATCCCAGAAGGCGACACAGGGACAAGCAAGACTGAACAAGCAGGAAGAGTAGGATGCAGGCGAAAATCAGAACCTTGTACTGTCAGAACTAGAAAACAACAACAATCCGGCGGACATGGACACACATTTGCCTGGAACAGGGCAGTTGTTCATGGAAGAGGCAGTTTGCCAGGAGCAGGGCAAATTGCTGAAATCTGGGGCAATTGTTGCGTTGCAGGGCAATTCCCAGGAGCAGGACAAATTTCTGAAATCCAGGGCAATTGTTCGTTGCAGGGACAATTTGCCAGGAGCAGGGCAAATAATCACAATCCTAGTATAATACTGTTTTGGTACTCGGCAATAAACACAACAATTCAGATAGTCACTATACAGTTTCATCAGATAGCAGTCACTAGATGGCGGTTGTGTAAAACGCCCTTTTCCACTGACCCGTCACACTTGCGGGTTACCTAAGGTGGACTTGGCTACCCTGAACATCTTTAGCACAATGCTCTCTTTTTACCTATGGGCCTGCTTTTTCTTTTTAAAACCTGGGCCTAACTTGTTGCCTGTATTTAATCTCTGGATCCCCTTTTCCCTACGGACATTTCTCTTATTGGCCCCTTTTGGCTGTGGACATCTTCTACTGGGCCCCCTTTAATTATTTTAGGGCCTTTTCTGCCCTTCCAACCTTTCATGAGCCTACTGCTGGACTCCTTTACCTCCTGGGGCTTGCTTTTATCCCTCAAGTTCCTTGGCTGGTGGGTGCCCTTTAATTACTCAGGCCTGTTCCCAGCTTAGCTGTCAGTCACTGGAAGCTGCCCGCCTCTATTCTGCCCCTCAATGAATATTTATTGACTTCCCTCAGGTGTTGGTCAGGCCCCTCCCGTAGGCATCACGCGCCCACATTCTTAAGGGCTAATGTCAGATTCCTGGTAGTGCCATGGCACTAAACAAAATAACTCCCCTTTTTTTTTTATAAATAGTTCTGGCAGTCAGCACTCTTCAGCGTGCCGCCAACTCACGACCTGGGCCGGGTGAAGCCGATGCAGGAGGAGGGAGGTCTCTGGCAGGGGGAGCCGTGGGAGATGTGTAGCCAGCGGTGGACAGGAGGGGGCCTTATGTGGGCCGACAGCCTAAATGTTGAAATGCAGCTCTGACAATGCTGCCGTGGGACCAGAACACTCTAGTCAAGGAAAAATAAAATAAACTGGAGCTACAGCCCACACCAGAGTGTCGGGGGGAGTGGAGGAGTCTTTTTTTTTTTTTTCTTTCTTTCTTCCTTTTTGTTTCTTTCCTTCAGAGCGACCACGGACTTGACTGCAGGACAAATGGGCACACATGGCACAACAGTCTTCACTGGCTGGAGGAGGAGGCAACACTGGGAGTCAACAGGATGGCCACCAGCCCTTGGGTAAACATGATGATAGTTGCACTCTGTCACCTTTCCTCCACAGCCCAGCAACAACTCCCTGGCGAAAGCGTCTCTTCTCTATTTAACAGGTACTCTTGAGTTCTAGCTTTAGAACCCTGAGCCTGTGCCAAGGACCAACAGCAAACATTTGAAATGGCACCTGCGCTGGGCAGGGACAGTTATCCCAGCACATGGGTGCCACGCTCCATGCTGCCTGCTCAAGGGAGGAGGGATAGAATGGAGCAGAAAGCAGGAGGGAAAAAAACTTTTTTTTTTTTCATTCCTGGCCATAGCAGGTGGGGAACACACAAGAGCCCCATGCTTTCCTTCTCCCTTTAGCCCACCTGCACAACGGGCACCTCGGTACATTTTCCTCAGTAACCCCCATTTCTGAAGTGCCCTATACTTTGGGGCATTACACTTGTGGCTGAAGGGTTATAAATAACGCACAACATCTAAACCTCTTCTGCCATCTTGATATGAAGTCTAAAGTGTGAACTGTGTGCGTGTGTGCGTGTGTGTGTGTGTGTGTGTGTGTGTGTGTGTCTCTCTCTCTCTCTCTCTCTCTCGTGTTTGGGGTGGTGGTATGTCAAGTTGTGCCTACAGGTTGCCAGTGCCAGTACATTTGTTGTCGCATCTCAAGTCTCTTAAATGCTCTGCAGTCCCTCTCAGTTTTGAGGCACACCCCAGACTATGTCTATGACTTAACTTCTTCCTTATGGTAGTAGGGACTCGCTAGTCTGGCAACAGAACTGAATAAAAAAAAAATAAAAAAAAAATTTGGGCCTCTGAGTTTGTCTCACAACCTGTGATGCTTGGATGGCCCAAGGTTTGTAAGGCTACTCTTCTGCAGATTCAGAGGTCTGCAAATGAAGAGAATTGGACATTTACTCCAACACATCGTGAGGGAGATTTTCAAACGAGAAGCTTCAAACTGTGTTCAAAAGTAGACTGCCAGCTTTATTCCTCTTTTTTCAGATGCTAGAAAGGATAGACAGCGGATCCCATACAGGCTTAAGCCAGCCTGATATATATATTTTTGTTATCCTTAATTTCTGTATTTTCCTTTTACGGTACATGTCCAAGATAAAGTTGTAGTGTTATGTGCATAATAGAGCAAATGTGATTATCACTGTAAGATTGTCATTCTGTTAGCTGCCACATTCAAGAGGAGACGCTGTGTAACTATTTCAAACAATTTGTAAAGCAAACTGAACTGTGCTGCTGTAAATGTCATATAGTTTCCTAGTACAGTAAATGGTCAGCGGCGGCAGCTCACCACCCTGCAGGCTGCCCACCGACTGACAGCTTACAGTATAGCTGTACACCCATTGGTCCCCTGCGTGGGCAGGCGCCACTCCCAACAGCTGCAGCCTGGCAGGGTGCAAGTCGCCGTGGTTCAGCGCACCTGCATGCAAATGCGGCTATAATGACATGCAATGGCCCATTTGCGCTTTGCATGCATAACGCCTTATTTGCATGCCCAGCACTGAATATCGCGTTGCTGCGCCTAGTGCACTTGCAGTGGTGCATCCCCTGCTCCTCACTTGCCACTTGTGCAGTGCGGGCGGCTCCAGTGCCATATTCAGCGGTGCTGAGCCATGGCGCAGCACCGTTGAATATCACCTGGGCCATGCCCTGGTGCATCTCACTGCGCTGCCCAGGCTTGCTGCTGCCTGGCGATTCAATATCCCACCCCAGGTGTCATGTTGTCCTGCCTACTAGACAAAGATGTGGCCTCATCTGAGTGCTGTTGTCCCTGCACTGTGAAAACCATGTGAAGAGTCATTTGTGGTGCCGATAGCACCATCTTGGCCACATGTTACACTGTGTAATACTTTTATATTATCTTTAAGGCAGACAACTCTGTTATGCAAATAAAAATAAATGCACAGTGCATTGAAACCGAGCACTGCGTTGTTCACCACACATTTAAACTGTTTTATTGTCCAGAAAATAAATCTAGCTGATTTCCATTTGGAAATAAGTTCACCAAAGTCCTGATGTTCCTTAGCCTGATGTATAACTAGAACTTGAAAAATTTAACAAACTAAGCACCTTACCATACAGACTTATCATTTATAATTAGTAACTGTGTTGTACCACAGAGTTCCAGAAAAAGTTCAGTCTTCTCCTTGGGCAGATTCAGAGTTTCTTGTTCAGGCCAACACCTCTGCTCCATCTTCTCGCTTCCTGCTCCTTGCGGGTTTGTGAACCTAAATTGCTTTCTAATACAGTTTTGCTATACCCTTGCTACACAATCGTTTATAACAACTATAAAACCAGCACTTATCTATAAGTAATTTTTATATTGGTAAGAATAGTTATGTATATCTATAATGTTGTTTTATATATGAAATCTAGGGATCTTTTGTGTGTTGATAAAGGACCCATACCATGTTATAAAGCTATATCTGTTTCAACACTCTGTAAGGCTCTCATGTAACTTATTGCGTTATAATTATGGTTCGTAATGTACTTTTTTGCAATATTAGATATATATTTCTGCAGGCCTTGTATACTAGTTTTATATATTGTAGGTATTTATTAGCTTAACTATTTGTACTTTATTTCACATAGATCTTTGCTGTTAGTTTTACAGCAGACCTAGATGTAATGTAATGTGGTTTTGGGTTGCACAATACAGGTCACGTAACAGGAAAAATGGCACTTTATATGAATTGTATCATTGATAGTATGGTGTCTCTTTATATGAGTATCTCTTTAAGAAAGCTCTTTTAAATGTGTATGTTATATCTATGTGGCCCGCCTTGATTAAAGCGTAAGTGCCACGTGAAAGCGTTAGTGGAGGGTGCTGCTTGTTTCGGTCAGCCTTAATTTTGTTATTTAATAAAGCGATTTTGAAACTTGACCTGTCACTTGGTCGTTTATGTCGGTCGCTAAGTTGCTCCGCTCAGTTGCACTCATGATAAATTGCTTTCTCACCATTGTGAAATGTAGGCATGCTGGGAACAGAAAGGTGAAGGGAATATCCAAGGTTTTGATGTACATTTGACACTGTCAAACACCTTATGTCTGTTGCAAGTGACATAAGAATGTTTCTGGGAAGACAAGCACTTTGTTCTTATTAAACATTATCAGATTTTTTTTTTTTTGAATGGGCAGCTTGTAATATCTGATCTGTTTCTTTCCCATGAGGTGACCACAACAAGCAGCATGGTTCTGGGCCCTACTTCCCAATATGTGCTTTTGCGTGAGGTGATGTGATATGTTTTGGTAATTGTAAAGGCTTCCATGTGGTTGGGTTACCTCCAGAATCCAGCATCAAAAAATATGTTGGGTCTCCTCCTCGTTTCAGGCAATGCCAAAAGTCTGATGCTTGTAGAACAAGTAGTATTCACTTGTTCAAGGTAGGTTTTAAGCACTTTCAGCTCTTTTACTGAAGTCGTTGTGGCTGCCAAAAGCCTTCCAGACCACAGACATAGACTCTTTCACAGAGTTCATTAGCATATCTACTCTTGTCTCAGTTACTGTTAAACACTGGGCGAAGGAGTCGTCCAATTTTTGTCCATAGCCTGAACTGACCTTCTGAGAACCAGCGTAACCTGCTGGAGGAGTCCAAGGGGACAATCAACTAACTGGCTTGATGCTAGCAGACTCTGCTCCAGCAGATCATTCTGCTTTGCTGGGCCAACCTGCAGATGAAAAAATCTTTATTGCTTGTGCTTTGGACACACCATCACTTACAATCTGGTCAGATCCGCCACGGCTGCATAATGAAGTTAGTGAGGTTGTGTGGAACTGTTAAAGAGACATGGAGAAACACAGTGATTTTTAACTAGTAAGATTCGTTTATTTTGCATTCTAAGGAAGGCAGACACGTTATTAGGAAAATATATGGAGGTGTAGATTTCAATGGAAGGAATGGGAAGCAATATAAGTTTGATAGGTAGAATAGGTGGCAGTACATGAAACAGTAATGGCTGGCACATGTTCAGTCTTGGAATTATTTACACAGTTTTATAGAGAAAAGAGAGGTTGTCCATACAGTGATGTAGTTTATATTTAAGTAGCGTGTTGATGTCAGGCAGTCGGGTGTAATGATGGACTTCATTAGGAGAAACTGTGATAGTAACTTTTATAAAAGGTCGACCTGAAATCATCTAAGCAGGCCACTAAAGCAGTAGGTAAAGCTAGGGGATGTTGGGGTGTATTAGTGTGGGTATCACAAGTCTGAAGAGGAGGTAATAATCCTCTTTACAAGAGACTGTTTGGGCCCCATCTGGAATACTGCGTGCAGTACTGAAGGCCACATCTTCACTAGGACATTAACCAAATTGAGGCAGTCCAGAGAAAGGCAACCAAAATAGTGCAGGGACTGCATTAGAAAACATATGAGGACAGATTAATGGAGCTCAATATGTATACCCTACAGCAAAAAGAGAGAGAGTTGATATGATCGAAACATTCAAACCCCTTAAGGGCATTAACAAGGTGAAAGAGTCTAACATGTTTCAATATAAGAAAAATAGCAGGACAAGTGGACACAGCATGAGATTAGAGGGAGACCGATTAAGGGTAATGTGAGGAAGTTCTTTTTCACAGAAAGGGTGGTGGATGCATGGAATGGCCTACCTCAGGAAGTGGTGGATATGAATACAGTGCAGGGCTTCAAACAGGCATGGGATAGGCATAAGGAGCAATGCAGATGAGTATGACTAGATAGGCCATTGACAGAGCAAAAGCCGATGACACATCCATAAAGTAGAAAAGAAATGGGCAGACTGGATGGACCTTGCGGTCCTTGTCTTGTCTGCTGTCATTTTCTATGTTTCAATGTCGCTGTTGATAAGGTTACGGTAGTTATGCCTGTGCTAATGGGAATATCAGACAGTATGAGGACTATACAGGAGTGGAGTTCAAATATGCACTGTATCATAAGTATGTGTTCAGAGTGCAGGCAAATGCGATATGCAGGTTTATTTTACATATACGGTAGGTAAAAATAGGAATAGATGCAGTTGATAGAAATATAGATAGTTACATAGACCTACAGACAGAGGAGAAGTTATAGTCATGACAGTCTTTGGAGAGGCACCTGCCCCTAGAGTCACAGTCATGTTCACTAATTTGGGTTGTAAAACTTTTCAAGCAGCACTATTTTGCTGTCAGTAATCCCTATGGGTTTAAGCATGTATTGGAATGTCTTAAACAGTTATAGTACAGGAAAACAATGAAAACAATTGTGTTACAATTTAGTACTGAAACATACGTGTAACATACATTTTGCCACCTTGCTTCAATGAGCACCCTTCCCAAGCAGAGTGCCAGTCTTAAAGAGCATCTGACACCTTCAGGATAAGTGAAAGAAAACATAATATTTAGACACAGATCAGTTTATATTTCACATTAGTTCTGATCTCTCTTCCATTATTTTTTACTGAGGCCATTTGCATTAAAAGAGGACTGTTGCCCTTAAGTGTTCATGTATTCCTGTGCTTTCTCCCATTTAATGTCATATCAGAGCAGTTTGTGACATCACAGTTACTCCCATGACAGCAGACTGTGATGTCACAACATAGCATTATGACTTGAAGTAGGATGTAGGGTGTAAGCTACAGAGGCAGATGAACTCTAACAGATAAAGATCATATATTCATCCAGATTTCCTCTGTAATAAAAGATAGGCAGGAGAAATCTACAGAATATATTTAAAATGTAAGCTGAGTTGTACCAAATTTTTTTTTTTTTTTTTTTTTTTTTTTTAGCAGCTCTTTATTATCTTGTATTGAGACACCTATATTTTTCAACAAAGAGCTGTCTTGGCACTAGTATCACAAGATGTGCCAACGGTAATCACTGAACCTCATAAATGGAAAATGAAGGAGGTCTGCTTACTCCATTGACATGAGATGTGTGCTGTCCCATTGTGTGTCATAGCAGCATTTCTAATTTTGAACTTGGCACCACCACAACAGGGAGTTCTCTATTTCTTCAACAACAAAAAAAAAAAAAAACACTTTATCAAAGTGTGTGTTTACCAAGTACTGTGCCCAGGATTAAAATAATTTCAACCCTCCCCCAAAATGTGCACTGACATGAAACTGCATGTTTAACTGTAAACACAATTAAAAATGCATTACTAACACCAATGCTTTCAAAGTTTTGAAACTACTAAAAAGACAAATTATTATATATAAACTATACATTGAATATGGTAAACAAATAGTGTTAATCCCAAAAGCTGAACTTTAAGAAAACCTGTGGCTCTTACTGTACATCAAAATGCTGTGTCTTATGTTTTCCATGGGAGATGTAGTTTCACTTGCTGTCTCCTTCTGAGGCCCCAGGTGGCTCTGATAATCATTTGTTCCAAAGGTTTTTAAGTCAGTTTGAAGGCATGAAATATCTTCTGTTCTCCTAGTCATTAATAAAATGCAGGGGCTCCACAACTTCACAGACTTGTTCTGTTGCTTGATGCAGGTCCCAAACTAGTGTGTCTTGTTACAGCATGATACAACCACCTCATGCCCCTCCCACATGAATAAAAAAAAAAAAAAAGTTGGGGTGGATCTTAGGAGCTTCTCTGGTGGGGGGTGGTGAATTTACTCAAAAAACAAACAAACTAATGCTGCCTCCCACTACTCAGGTTCCAGTTCTTGTACCACCCATTTAAGAAAGAAAATAGTACCCTACAATCATTGACTAATATGAAAGCGTATTTGCTTGAGGGCGGAAAACATTGCTTGAGAGGGTAAGATGGAAGAGACTATTTACACCTTCAGTCAGTTCCACAGACAGAAAACATGACATCATTCCTTTTGTACATGCAAACGTCTGCAGGCTCTGCCTACTGCAGCCGATAAACTAGCATTTGTCAATGCTGGATGTTTCCTTGCATGGTGTACGTGGCAGGGGTGTATTGTGTTAACTGAGTGCAAGGGAGAAAAGAAGTGGCAATACTGGTAAACATCAGGATGTACTTGGAGTTCTTGTATGACGATAAAAGTGCATATCTGCTTAATTGACTCGCTAATGAATCTACCTATTCTCAACCCACCCCTCTCCCCATACGCTCACTCACACAGATCAGTATCAATGGAAAGTAGGCAGCATGGCAAATTTAAATGAATGGGAACTGAAGCAACTTCTCAGCAACAGAAATCCTTGTATGTAATTCTGACTGCAAAAGTTTCATCAATTCCAATTTGCATGCATGCCATGTTTTGACAGGCAGATAGAGCGTACCCTCATAACTTTTTGTTTTTAATATTTTTTGCCAAATATTCAACATAGCCTTCTTATACCCCACCTCAAGAACAATAGTGGACAAAATGTTCAACTCCTGCCAAAGAGGTGATTGTCAAGTGACTGGGAAATCACCTTTTGGGATGTGAGACCACATTTTGGCCAAGATTTGAAAAATGACAGCTGTCATATTCATGAGGTGCTGTGAAGAAATGGCTTTGTTGAAAATATAGGGTCAAAATATTGGAAATTACCAGAAGTTATGAACCTGCTTCTGACCCCACCTCATGAACAAGGGTGGAGAAAATTTGCAACTCCTGCCTGAAAGGTTATTTTGAGCAGTGACTGTGAAATCACCCTTCTGGACAGATCTACCTAACGTCACTTGTATTATTCATGAGGTGGTGTCCCCAGAAAATTTGAGAAAAAATATTAAAAATGCCCAAGTTATGCTACTAAGTTGAAACCCCTTGAAATACATTGAGCCACATACTCTACCTGATTTACTCAGTTTGCATTCCGGCATTGAAGCTTGAAAACGTCTCTGCAGTGAGGAGAAGATCGGCATCAGAACCCCGCTGGATAAGTAGGGACTTGCAGGGGTGTGGGGTGGGAGGGTCGGTCGGTGGGGGGTAAATGGCACAACAGACAACGGTGGATGGTTCTCTGTTTTACAGGGCCTCCAAAAAAAATGAGGGACAGTTTTCTGTATTGCAGGTAATGACATGGGGGATTAGGCACCCCAGCGCCACTGTTACTTTATGGGGGTGCTGAGACTGAGGGGGGTCGGGTGGGGGAGAACAGTAATAAAGGAAAAAGGACAGGGAATGGAGGATTGAGGGTGGGACAGCACACAGAGGGAGGGAGCAGGAGGGTTTTGCAATAGTTTAGTCATATTTTTACCTTTCTGCATAGTGCAGTTGCATGGATCCGACATGGCTACCTTTGCAGTGAAACACCTAGAAGAGTTTGTGGAGGAGCTCACTTTTGCCTTTCTCTGTACTCCTGGGTTGTGGCCACAATTTCTGCAGAGCATGCATATTGCAGTTGTAGGACCCCAATCATGGAGAGAGCACCACCAACACTGCCAGCTGCTTCCCCATTGGCAGTGCCCTGATCAGCAACTGGTTGCTGGCTGCCATTGCAGAGAAGAGGGCGGTTTAGATTGTAGGACAGTGGCGGCAGGGAATGGGACAAAGCTGTCTCCTTGCGGATTTATGCAAATGAAAGTACTGAAGTCCCCTCTCATTGGAGTGCTTCATTCAGTATCAAGTACACAAAGTTTATGACCATGTAACTGTGACCACCATCATACTCTTGCATGGTCATTGGTCTCTCAGGATGAGCCCAATGTAGATTGCTGTGCTTAGGGCTAGTCCAAGACGCACCTGAAATGCCGTTCTCTGAAGCAAGCGAAATGTTTCTTGCACATGCAAGCAAACATAAAAATAGTCTTTACAGCTTACTGCCATACAATTGAAACATTATTTAGATAGGGCAGTCAGTGTTGGTTTGGACACCCTATAGCTCTAGTTGCACAACTCCTATAAAACTTTTGAATGAGATAAAGTTATATTATACCAGATAGAATGAATAGCCACTTTCTTTATGGGTCCATTTTGAAATGGTTCGATGAATTTCATTTTTAGTTAACACCCTCCGAATCATGAGTCCCAGGATCCTTTTGAAACTCCATCAAAGCATTAACTTGAAGTGTAATTGGCAAGGAGCTTGCTCTAGAATAGGATGGAAATCTTACTACTGTTGCATAAAAGGTAAAGTGGGTTTAGGCCTACCAACATTAAGCATTATGCACAGTTTATGTAACATTCTTACTGACTATAACATGTAGAAATTACTATAATGGTTGCTATAATAAGGAGTTGATGTCTGGAATCCCACATACTGTAAGTGTTATGCCTTTGTTTGCACTCAGTTGACATATCAACTGAATAACATATCCCTGGTCTAAAGATACTCATCATGTGTGGTAGCAGGTATAGTGCTAGGTATTCCAAATGCAATCTGGAAACTTACTGCTATATTTTCATATCCTAATTTTATCCCTTCTCACTTAGATCCTGACTACAAACAATGGGAATTTAAAGCAGCAATGCAATGAAATTTTTTTTTCCAGGAAAGCTTTGTTCAGCTACAGTCAATAAAATGAGCATACCTGTCAAATCTATATTTCTGTGCACTTGTTATGCTGCATACCACAAATTTTTTTTCTGTTCTAACCCGTACCAAGTTTACAGTGGTATTTGTAAGCCAAATTTGGGCTATTGTCTTTTTTTTTTTTTTTTTTTTTTTTAGAAAAAGAAACGTAAAACATTTATAAACTACTCAAATTTTGATGAAACTATAACATTTTAACAGTTCATGAAACTGAAAGATGCCTGAAGTCTTTCATAGTGAAAAACATAGGATCATATGTTTCCCTAGTTTCACTGCACTGCTGCTTTAAAGGCAACTTAAGTATTTCCAATTCTGGAGACTTATTTAATGACCATTTTTGTATGTTTGAAAATCTGAAATCCTGCTATAGCTTGGATTGAACAGATTTGTTCAGTTGTTTGAAAATGAGAGGAAGACCTGTATAGAATAATGCATTTGCAGATGTGTATTCTGAATTTTTTTTTCACACAGCAGAGATGTAGAGACAGATCTGCACATATTTTATTTTATAATTGCTGCCACACTAGTAAGCGTGGGCGACAAGCTACAAACTGCAAAGTGCTGCAAACTCATTCATGCTGCTGAATTACACAAGCCACGCATACAGGACTGCAATAATTGCTCAAAATCTGCTCATTATTCGCTGAAAATCATTCTGCAGTAATACAATATGAAACCGCAGATTGAAAATTTGATAAAATGAAGTTGGGTGTGTGTGTGGTGATGATGGTGTTTTGTGTGTGTGTGTGTGTGTGTGTGTGTGTGTGTGTGTTTTTTTTTTTTTTATTTTATTTTTTTATTTTGGGGGTGATAAGTATCATTTCACATTTTGCAATGCCCTGCACTTGCTAGCACATTATTACGCCTATTTTATTTAGAGTATGATACAGCTGTAAAAAAAAAAATCAACCAGCAATCCGGTTATTATGGAGTGCCATTAAAACAGAGCTGCTGGCTATTATGACACAAACCATGTTGATGTGGATTTTCAATGTATTGGTGGTCCAGTTATTACAGAGGCTCACTAGTAATCCTATCTGTTTAAAAGAAACCTGCAGAATGAATTATTACGTATTTTGAACTGGATAAAAAAAATTGGACAAAGCTGATTGGCCAAGAGATATTTGAAGCCGTGATGATATCAGGCTACATCATCACGGCTCCAAAAGCCTCCGCCATCAGCCTCCTCACAACAAATACAGTCGACAGAAGTTACACTGCTAGGATCAGCTCCTCACCGCTGCCACTTGTACTTTCAAAAGCGGCATGCCCAACACTGTGGCACAACAGCATGCAGTAGCAGCAAACGGACAAGTACTTTACTTTTTTTTTTTCTCTCAAAAGGACAAACCAGAGACCCTCTCACTCTAGTCATTTCTCACAAAATTGCAGCTCTAACTGCAAACCCTCTCCCCACAAAAAGAAAGCCACGTGCCAGCCACATAGAAAAAACTGCCAGTCTTGTCACAGACATTTGTAACGTTCTAATAGTAGCCCTTAGGTAACAGTCCGAGCGAATCACACAAGATTCTACCTTTTCTCGCTTGGTATGGTTACTCCATTAAATGCAACTTGTGGTACACACATCATTGGCTTGGCTCCCCAACTTCAATCTCAGCTTACCAGTCCTCAGCATCCAATTCAGCTTACTTTCTCCCAGAACAAAATAATAAAAATAAAGTGCTGTATGAATGGGGAACATTGTGTTTAACAAACAAAACAAAAACAAACAAAAAAAAAAAAAAACTACACTGGTAAGGAGCGGGTCACCCAGTCACAAGAGCTCCACTTCCTCTATCACAGCTAATAAAGCGCCACCTGCTGCCCAGAGCCCTCCAGGAACTATTTTATATAAAGGTATTCCTCCAACACCCCAAAACACATTTTGAAAATGTTATAAAATTTATTTGTTTGCTTGTTTTTTTTTTACTTTAAAAATGTTTAAACCACTTCACAGTAGCAATAATGCACTCCATGGTGTGGGATATCATCACTTCTCGGTCATTGGATGCACTCGCCTGCAGCCTGCATGCTCAACCGCCCGAGGCGTGATGATAATCCCGTGATATACTACATCCCGTCGTGCATTATTGCTTAATTATGTCATGCTACTTTAACCAGCCAATCAGATTGCCTGTGTGGCACCTCAAGCCTGTTGTAAATCCCACGATGACCACCGCAAGAGGTGCCAGCCAGCCAGTCTGCGCCCACCTGTGCAGTGTCCGACCCCTACTCCGAAATGTAATTGAAGCCATCAGGTGGCCATTCTTCAACTCTCCCAATGCTGCGGTTCATTCATGTTAAGAGATTTCATGCAGAGAAAAAAAAAAAAAAAAAAAACACGGGAGTCCACCACCCTTCCCCAAATGATAAGCTGCTCTGCCCCAGAAGCACCCAGCCACACACTGAACTGCCGCACCACAACCGGCTGTCTCCCCTTCAGCTGCATCTCTGTAGCAAGCAACACAGGAAGAACTTTGAATGTACACAGTTTACCTAAGTTTGGACTTTTTATTTAAAAATAAATAAATAAAAATTACTATGCCTACCAAATGGTACTCAGTCACGCTTGACATCCCCTACACTGAACTTCTGCATTCGACATGGGCCATCTCCCCTTTAGCTCCATTCATGCTTACGCCCATAGCAACACAGAAAAAATGCTGGATGTACAAATTCTATTAAAATAAAAAAATAAAACTTTCTGCTCACAAATAGGAGACATTTTGGAAACATCACCATCGCTTGGCACCCTCTGAGCTCAGGTCCATCCTCCTAACAATACAGAACTATTGTTTTTTCTGGCGGAGCAATACATTTTCTATAAAAATAGCTTAAAATACAAAAGGGGCGCTATTGGGCAGCTAACTGGACAATAGCCATTTCACTGCTCTCTTTCGACGCCAAAAATAATTATCGAAATACCGAATTTCCAGTCATAAGTATGTGGAGAGGCACCAGAAAGCGTCATGGGACGAATATCTGACTCAAATCCTGCAAAAAGTCAGAGGCTGGCAAACAAAAGTTGTAAGAAGGCGGCTCTGAAAATCCAGGCCTAGTCTCCTTGTCAACTGTTGAGGTGATGGCGGTAGAGAGATTTACGGACAGGTCATTGCAGCACTAGAGCCATGACTCATCAAACTAGAAGGCAAGCTCGATTCTAATTACAGGAAGTTCTGGAGCAGCAAACCATTCAGGCTAATAAATTGGCTGAAGCTGAAGAAATAATTTCCTATCTGGAGGATGTCCAGGCGTCAGTACCAGGGCAAGTGAGAACTTTACAAAAGGAGCTGGAGGACTTTAAGAGCGTTTGATTATCAAGAAATGTATCAAAGACTCCTTAACTTATGCCTGAGGGGCTCCCAGAGGGAAAGAGGCAAGTGTCCTGGATTTTTTAAAGAAATCATGCCAGAATTACTTGGCCTCCAACCTAAAAATGGGTGCATAAAGATGGAGAGAGCTCACCGCTGTTATGACTAGACCTCCACCTGACCAGCCCTCGAGGCAGATTATAATGAGGTTTCTCACACTCCAAGACTGTGAGGAGATCCTGAGAGAGTACAGAGAGAAGGAGAGTCTGAATATGATGGGGTCTCGCTTTGTTCTTATCGCAGGACTACTCGCCAGACTGCTTCAGCGGAGGAAAAAGTTTAATGGAGTGATGGCCCAGCTAAGAAGCATGAAGGTGGAAAACTTCTAAACCTATCCTGCAACTCTGAAGATTTGGTACGAAGGAGCAATGTTTTTGTTCTGGGAGGTTGCATGAGCAATATGGTAAATCCCTGCAGCCCAGTGGGCTGAAGATCACCAGGCTGGAGTAGACATTTCCCTAATTTACTACCTGTGACTGTTTGACTTTGTTCTTGTTGGACTTTGTGCTTCGTTGTTATGGATCTGGCATGCTCTCACCATCATTTATGTGGACAGTCTGAGGTGGAGGACGAGGCCTCTCGATGCTACAACACTGAAGGATGGTTTATGAAGGCCTGAACTTATTAGACTCGGGGAGGGACTCTTTGTCTGAACTTTTGTCCTGATTAGATTGTAGGCCTTAGGGTGGAAGCTCCGGTGAGCAGAGGCTAAATTCATTGATGGTCGGGGGTGGGGTGGGGTGGGGGAGGAATAGGCATCTTAGATGGGCAACTGTGAATTTTAAGTAGTGCTCGCCTCTTCTGACCTCCCTCTTCCCGAGGGGTTGCTACTTGGGAGCACCCCACCCCTTGGGACTGTTGGATGCTGGCAGGAGAGTGAACTGGGGAAAGAGGTAAGGTGTGGATGACAGGGTCTGGGTCAGCGTGCTAATTGTTGGATGATGCTGCTCCCCTCCTCGCTTCCTAACTACATGGGAGCTGGATCGGGGATGGGAGAGCTGCATATTCAAGGGGTGCATGCTGGATTTAAAAGTTGAATATATAGAACAGATCAGGAAACCAGAAAGGGATATATTGTAGATTTCTCTCTTCCCTCTGAGTTTTTTCTACACGATTATTATGGGATCTAGATGAGGGAAATGGGAGGTGAAGTACTGATTTGGGGCAGGACAATTCTGTTGCAGATGGAACTATGAAGGCATCAGAATCATCCTACAAAGATATACACTGTTTAAAGCCAAGAAGGGTATATAGTGATTATGGTTTCGCTGTTGGGTGGGGTGGTGGGGTGAACATGTCAAAAGTGGGTTTCAATATGACACTCCTGCTCAGGTGGCAGTTAGTGTCATGGATTAGGATGGAGGCAGGAGGAAGCTTGGGGGAATGAACAATTGGTACACGATGGGATATTGGGGAAAGGAGGGTTGGGAGACTGCAGTATAGAGGGACTGTAAGGAGGAAGAGAGCAGCGAGGGTTGAGAGGATCAGGACTGAGAAGAAGTGAGAAATGGGTGATTTAAGTACTGGGAAGGACTGAGAGGGTGCATGAATCGGACAATACAAAATCAGGAACTAATGGGGATGAGAGAGGAGGGAGTGGCTGGGGGATGAGGAAAGGGGAGAAGTTGGGAGGTTATACTGTTATTGTTTATGTAGTTCTTGTTCTAACTGTTGCTGTTTTAATGTTTTCAGATACATTAGATGTTTTATGTACATGGAACTTTTACAGGCTCTTGCAATATTGACTGAACAACACTGAGTCCCAATGGAACAAGTGGGATTGTTCCTATGTTCATTCTTATGGTGGGGAATCAAGGGGAGCATATGTTGATATATGACTAAGACACACACTGCTCATGTGGTTTCATGGAATGTAAAGGAATAGCACATCCAGTGAAAAGGACATCACTGTTGACGCTCTTAAAAGGGTAGGGACACCCGTGGCATTACTCCAAGAAATGCACCTGACAGAAGTGGAGCACGCCAAGTTAAAAGCGGTTGGGTGAGAAGATGTTATGGCTGCCTTATTCGCTTCATACAAGAGGGTGGCTATCCTTGTACATAAGGCCTTCCCGCTTGAAATAAAGTGGAAAAGATCAGAAAGAGGTTAGATATGTTTTCATATCGGGGAACTGCATGGAGAAAAGTTACATATGGAAGCATATACGCCCAGCGCTCAGGACCAATGTTTTATATGTCCTTGCTGGATTTGCTTACCAAGGAACAGTTCCAGGTTTACTGCTGGGGTTAATTGGACAGTGGATCCCCAAATGGATCACTCGGAGGGCAGGGGAGGACATCGGAGATTATGAGGCGGTGGCAGATGGGTGTAGCTGACCTAGATCTGGTGGATGGATGGCGTTCGATTAATCAGGGGGAAAAGAGTATACTTTTTTTTTCTAACCCACACAAAGTATGGTCATGTATTGACTATATTTTTATGCCCAAGAATTGCTGTGGAGAGTTAAGGATGTATCGCATAACCCCATACATCTACCTGACCATGCATGGTGATTCTCAAGATATTTTGTAGGATGGACGAGACCTCGAAATTCCTACATACATGATTGAAATCAGGATTTCTGGGAGCATTTAGAGGAGCAGTGGCAGCTCTATATTGAGACAAACACAGGACAGGACACAGCCAAAACAATCTTTTTGGATTCAGGTAGGCGATATGCATGAAGTAATTATTGAATATATGGCAAGACTTAAAAAAAAAAGCAGAGCAAAGGGGAACTAGAATTGCGGCTGAAGGACCTGGAAAAGAGGGTTACAGGTGGTGGGCAGGGCAGAGCAGTTACTGAAACCACTAGGGAGGCTCTGAATGCCCTGCTAAGAGAAGAAGCTGGAGATCTTGGTTTTATTGTTAAAGACAGATATTCGAGTGGGGTAACCGACCTGGGCCTCTGCTTGTACATCTCATGAAGGAGGGTGGTGCCCAGTTAGGTCACAGGGGTCAGGAATACAGGAGGGACCATGTACAGATGCCAAGGGATTAGGAATGTTTCAAAATGTTTTATAAGCAACTATATAGAGTAGAGCATGTGGGGAAGGAGAAACTGATAAAGGACTTTCTGGATAGAATACTGTTGCCAAGCATTACATCTGCCCCAAGAGAGTTGCCAAATCGACCACTCACACCGATGGAGATATGGAGGCTATACAAAATTGCAGAGGGTAAAGCTAGTGGACCAGACTGGTTCCCGATAGAGTACTGCCAACTGTTGATGGACAACTGGCAAAGGTCCTTTGTGAGGTGTTTGGGAAGCCTGAGGAGAGGAGTTAGTCTTGCCTAATACTTGTTATGAACAACGATATGCCTGGTTCCTAAACCAGGCAAAGAGCTCTAGTGCGCCTCTTATAGCCTATATCGCTGCTTAACAGCGATGTGAAAATACTGGCAAATGTCTTTGCTACCAGGCTAGGATGTCCTGCCAGACCTGGTGACCGGACCGGGTTCATCAGAGGGTGACAGTCCTACCACAATATGCGCCACCTCCTCAATGTGGGTGTGGAGAGCGCCCGGGCGGGGAGAGTGTGGGCATAGAACCACTAGTGGTGGCGATTCACCAACACGATGGTGTTGTGTTTGAAATGTTATACCCTCTATTGTGGATGGACCTTACCATGCTTAAACACTATACATGACAGTGGGGCCTGTGGTGAGTTTGAAAACATTTTAATAATGTGTGTTTTTTTTTTTTTAATGATTCAATGGTGTGAATAGGGCCTTAATGACCAGATTAAGCTGGTTGAGGGTTTGTCCAGCTTACAGTTTAGTTTTAGGAAAGTTGTCTACATTACTGGTGTTTAAAGATATCTTGTGGAAAAATACATTCAAGAAAGCAAAACCTACATATAGCTTTTATTGAATACAGAACAACTTTCGATTCTGTTTTGCAGATGCTTCTATGACAGCAAATACATACATGGGGAATTGATGTTAACGTAATCACCATTATTAAAAATATTTATACTTCAACTTGGGCTAGAGTCATATTAGGTCCCACGGTCATCTATCTCAAAATTTGCTACCAATCAAGGAATAAGGCAGGGTGCTTATTTTCACACCCAATTTAATATTTATATAAATGATACTTTCTCAATATGTCAATCAGATTAACCAAGAGTTGGCATGGTGGAAATTCCTGTCTTTGCCTGTGCTGATGATGTGGTAATTTTCTCTAACTAGTCAGACCTACAAATATTTTTAAATCTTCTGCATGTAAAATCACAGAAATATTCTTTAAAAATAAATGCCCAGAAAAGTCAGATTGAGCCAGAAAATGACAAACAATAGCCACAGTAAATGGAGGGTTGGAGACTTGATTCTTGGAGACTTCATTCTCAATACAGTCTCTAAAGCAGCATAGACTGGAGCCCAATCAAACTCCTCCCTCTCTGGGCGAGGCGTTGCCTTCTTTCAGCGAACAATCCACATGGCAGCTGACCTATTACGCCCCATGAAGAAACTCCGTACCAAGGAAGCTGCTATAAGTGGATCACCCCTCCTGAAAGCCCTAATGATAAACCGGGACAAGGCCTGGAAAAATACAAGCTCTTACCCTACCTGTTGAGCTACAAAACTCTCAAAAACAGATGTAAGCTGGCCATCAAAAGCGGCCAAAAGGGAGTATGTCACGCAACTTCAGAAAAAGAACCTAGGGAAACCCCAGACTTTTCTAGACACATAAATGGGTTATTAAAGGAACGGCAAGACCAACATGGCCCCATTGAGGTAAGTGGTCAACTAATTAACGACGACCCCACATCGCCATGGCACTCAATCACCACTCACTAACCTTGACTCTTATAAGGCTGGACTTCTCCCCTACCCAGACCCCAACGGGCGGTCACTTCTAACCTTGACTGCCCAACCTTCCACCTCAGACTGGTAAAACCAAAGAAGTTCTCTCATTACTACGACTCTTAAAACCTCTGGCTCTGGGGACCTGATGGGATTCACCCCAGGCTATTGAAGGAAGGGGCCCAGTCCTAGTCAGACCCCTGACCTGGCTCTTTAACTGATCCTAAAAGAGGGTGCAGTCCCTGAACAATGGAAGCAGGCCTACGTGGTCCCAATCCACAAGGGAGGCCATCGAGTCCACTAGCAATTACAGGCCATTTCCTGCTTTGCACCCTGGCAAAGATACAAGAGAGGCTGATATACGGGCAACTACGCGAATACCTAGAGTTCCATCAATCTCTGGCACCCTCCAGCATGGCTTCAGAACCAGGCATGGACGGACACTGCCCTCACCATATTCTCGACTGATGTATTCAGAGAACTGGTTAAGGGACCCCTACTGGTGCAGTCTATCGATCTATCCAAGGCCTTCAACCTGGTCAATCACAATCTGCTGTTGACTAAGCTGGGCAATGTAGGCCTTGGACAGCCATTCCTTACGTGGGTTCGGAAGCTACTTAAATGGACATACACAGAGGGTAAAATGGAAAGACTCCATATCGGAGCCGCCTCCCATTAAAAGAGGGAGTGCCTCAAGGGTCGATTCTGGCCCTCCTCTTCTCCCTTTCACCAACAAACTCTGCGACCACTGTGATGGGAGCTCTGTGGTCCATTATGCGGATGATGCCGCCATCTGTCCACCCTTCACTAAGCTGGGAGACCTCAGCCCTTGCTACAAGGAGACCTGAGTTCCTCGAGCAATGGCTTGTTAACAACAGAATGGTCCTTAACACAGACAAGATCAAGGCCATGCTGTTTGGCCCAAGATCCCTTGGACATGATAGAAACCAACACCTACACCTGACCTCTGCATCGGGCAGTAGGCTAGAGGTTGTGGCATCACTAAAATACCTTGGCCTCACCCTGGACCAGGGCTTCACCCTCAAGGACCACGTGGATCAAGTTACTAAAACTTACATGCGAAACTAGGCACCTCTACCGACTGAAAGACCAGCTGATACCTGAAGCAAAGGTCTCCATAGCCACCAGCGTCGTCCTCCCGACAATTACCTATGCGGCCCCAGTGGTCCAGGGAGTAGCTAGACTTGAGATGAATAGACTCCAAGTTCTGTACAATAGGGTGGCTCGGTTCACGCCCAAACCCCAGGAACCATCACTGTGACACACTATCCCAACTAAATTGGCCCTCCTGGGATGCCAGTCTCAGTACCCCTTGCTTTGCCAAACCTTCAAATTAATTAGCCCAACCCCCAGCCGCTCGGGACTTATTGCACTAAATAACACCCTCGGCTCCTCTGCACTATGGATCGACGCCCTGGCTGTCCCTAAAGTAAGAACCAAGGTGGGGAAGTCTTTGCTCACACGGCACCCACCTTATGGAACTCCCTCCTTCCCGGAGTGCAGGAAGTCCTCCATCAAAAGTTTCCGCGACAAGCCTTAAGGCTTACATGATGGCTACTCCAAAATGCAGCTGTTAGAGATACGGGTCCACCACATGGACATCTAAGCCTCACAGTCCGTTACTACCTGCTGTGCACAATCTGTCTCTGCATTTGTGGTGCACACCCTCTTTATTAGTATCAATACACATGCACTGCTGTAATGCCGATCTCTGCACATGTAACCAGCTGACTGTACACCTCTGTATAACTTGTGTCATAATTGCATTTTCTTCATTTACCGCATTGTGATTTATTCTATGTTATAAACCCGGTCGCCTCTGAAAGGGACCTCCGAGGCCCAGTGGACTCATCCGTCACCAAAATTTAATAAATAAATAAATACACCTACCTGGGCTTAGATTTTACTGCAATTGTTCATGGTCATCTCACATTACTAAATGCAAGCTGAAAGCCAGACATACAGCACTTCAGTTACAAAAATCCAGTTGTCAGTTTGGGGGCAGTAGTGTTTATACCATTACTAAGGACCTCTCCTCTAAAGGTAATGTGCAAGCCCTATACGGTTGTCAGATTTGGAGACCTTGTAAGGCTGATCTTGAAAAAATTGCATTTCATCTTTTCGATCTATATTGAGTCTCAATACATCCATTCCTTTATTTTATCATAGGACTGAGTTAAGTCTTCATACTTTTAAAACATTAGTAGATTAATTGATTTTGAATTTGTGGTTAAAAGGAAAAGACTGATGATAGTATTGTGAGTCTGTGCTGCATTGCAAATGAAACATGGTCTCTTTCCAACTGTAAAGCTTCTGCATGGTTAAACAATGTTGTAACATGGCACAAAAAGACAACCCAAATGAAGCAGTCAGATAGGTGGAAAGACGACAGGTGGTACAACAGAAACCATGGATTAATACCATGGTAGATCATGGTTGGGGCGAGGCGTGCAAAAGAATTAAAACATGGTCTGAAAGCTGCAGGAGCCGAACAGCAGTGGTGCAGATTAGTACAGTGAGCGCAAGCAGCTGTGCTGGGTCGCCTCTAGTGGCAAGCGGCAACAAGTGGCAGAGCAGGGACAGGCTGGGACACAGAGAAAGTAAAGAGCAGTACAGCAAACGGCTGCAGTGAGACAAGTAAGGATTGCAGTGTGTCTTACTGCAGCAGTTGCAGAACCGCGAACAATGACAGCGGTAGTGTGCAGACCGGCAGCACCAGGTCCGTGCAATCGGCAAACCACTGCGACTTGCATCACAACTGTGTCCATGCGGTAACTCATCCGCGTCCTCGATGGGAACATGTAAATGGACAGCAATACCCAGAGTGCAGCAGCAAACACACCAGTGAAGTGCGCGACTATCAGGCTGAAACGAACACGGAGAGACACGCAGAAAGATAAGTGGGCACACTGAGGAATGTGACATTCCGGCTGCATATGTACCGCGGGTGGTGTAGGAGCCGAGAACCACATCAGTATATTAATAGATAGGAAATTGTGAATGTGCATGCGCGCTTGTCAACTGGAGCAGAACATCATAGAGACAGAAGTGAGAGACAGAAAACTGGTATTTTGAGGACGTCTTTGTCAGTCATAATAGTACTATATAATAGTAATCATAAACAGTAACCTAGCATAGTGCTAGCCATGTTACAAGCGGATTAACCACGAGAAAGCATGGGTCTACTGTGGAATTAATCCATGGTTGGTTGGTTGGACCCTGAGGTCGAACCAACCCCCAACCATGGATTAATTCCACAGTAGACCCATGCTTTCGCGGGTTATATCCTTTACTCAATAACTTCGTTAACCTGTATGGACATTATGCCAAGCAAAATGTTGTGCTTAGTCTCCGATATAAATGTTACTTCTAGAATACTTTCGTGATTGTAAATCAAACAAAGGACCTGGATTAGATTACGAATTCTACATTGTCTAGCTGGTATTCCAAAATGATGTTTAGCATGGTTATAGAGCCTATTTCAAAATAATTCTTGATCCACCAAAGAAAATATTTTTATCTATTAATTTGAAGCCTTTCTCAGCAATGGCTTGGAAACCAGGTTGCTAAGGTTTCCAATACACTTAGTTAAGCAATAAGGCATGCCAAGGGTTAGATTAACAGTCTGTTAATCACCTCTAGGGGTGTAATGTGGCATGAGATGCAGCCAGTGCCATATTGCCTCTAGGGGTGATTAAGTGACTGTTACCTAACTCCTGGGAGTGCCTTATTGCTATTATAAAAAATTGCTCCAAAAGAAGAGTGTTTGTTTTCGTTTTCCTCATTTAGAGGATATTTTTATAAAATAGTTCTTCCACGAACAGTGTAAGAATGCTGGTTCAGAATCGAATGCATCATTCCAGTCATTCAGCAGTGCTAGAGGATGGAATGTTGATAGGAAGAATCCATGTTCCATGGTGATCAGGCTGTACATGATGACAGTGTAACATGGATCAATGTAAGGCTGTTAGGATTCTAACAGCCAATCAGATTGCAGCATTTCTAAGAACCTTTTATAATAAAAATTACTGTTGCGGCTTGAGTTATCTTGAGGACTTGGAACATGTGATGTTTCATTGTGTATGGTATGTTAAAGCTGGGGATACCAGGCTTAACCAGTTTGTCTGTTCCTGAGGTTGTGGTCTCCAAATGGTGATTACATTATAAATCAGCTAGCAAATTATTTTTTAAAAATAAGTAAGCAATAATCCATGACAGGGTATTGGTTAAGAGGATTTAATCTACGCCCGGTGCACTGTGAAGCACCAGACCTAGGCAGAGTGCCCCTCACAGCACCCGGCATGGATCAAACTCTATACCCTGGAGTGGGTTATTGCACTTATAAAATGGGTTATGTCTAAACAAAATAAAATAAAAAAAAAAAATTCCAGAAATGTTTTTTCCTGTTTAAATAGGAAAATGTTTACTGTATCCTGCTGACTTGAAAAGTAGACCCCAACAACTACTGTATATGTCATGAACATACATATACCAGAAAGAGTAGTTAAATGATTTCTGATATTTCTTGTCCATAAAATACTTCTGTGACATGTACAACGATGCTTTACCTCGTGCCCCACCACACATGGCTCTTGGAGCAGATCCCAAAAGACCTGTTGTGCCGCATTGAAGTTGACAGGTGAGGCAGCTTCTATAGCACAATTTAAGACTATGGATTTTAAAATTCTCATGGAGGTGTGTGTGTTGCAGTGTTAATGCTGACCGACTGGTGAAGCTTGGTGGCTGAAAAGAAAAGAGAAAAAAAAATCAGAGTTTGGACTTGTCTCTCTCCTGCTACCTCTGCCATCCAGTACTCGCTGCATGGACAGTCTCCCATCCACTCACCCTGTGCAGGTCGCAGCTCCAGAGCACAGAACGTCAGGTGTCTCTCTGCACGCTTTGGTTCCCCACTGCTTCCTTCAGTCTCTCTCAAGCCATTTGTTGCTTACTTCCAGCAGACTCCATGCACGATCCAGGTGTTCTTGGTTCCCGCACTGCCTGGCCACTTCTGTAGGAGGAATATCAGTGATGGGTCTGCATGCACAGACTTTGACTGCATGACCGCTGATTTAAATAGGAGATTTACTCAACAGCCAGCTGATGCCGCTTGACCAATCCTATTGTGAGTTTCTTCAAACCCATTTCATGAGAATGATTAGAACACAAGTGCCAGTGTCAGGTCTAAGGGTAAACTGTAATAATTGGAAAACTGGTTCCTCAAGTGTCTATCCTTCTGAATCTGTTTATATGTTCTTTTATTTTATTTATTGAAAAGTTATACCAGAAAAGGCACACTGAACAACAAGTTGCTCGTGCCTCACGGTGTGTCCGGGAGGAAGTGGTGATGGAGAGATACAATTAACGAAAATACAAGCAAATCATCTTACATCATTTGTTGACCATAAGATACTTAACAGTAGTGAAAAAATCAGACATGTAGGTAGAGAACATAAGGAAAATAAGTTAACAACATACATTTGTCAAAATACACAGTGGTCAGCACATCTTAGCAAGAGGTAACTGTTTGTTTAAAATTACAATTTACAGACATACATCACTTAAGTGCAGTAGTAGGATACAGTGTAACATAAGAGACTTTGTGCAGATAAGATGGGAACTGGGCGAGTGCAAAGAAGTTAGCACAAGAGCAGTTAACAGAGAGGAGTTTTGAAGTGCCGTAGTTAATGAAGAGGGCGAAAGTAGGCTTAATCGTTACGGAAGCAAATTCACAGTTTTGGGAAGCGGTATGAGGAGGCAGCCTGGCCTGTTGTGGTGGAACGAGGGACTGGCAGGGTTCTGTAGTCTTGAGATCTGAGGAGTGGGAGGGGGGATACTAATGAGGAAGTAAGATAAGCTGGGAGTGAGCCAAACCAGAATTTTGAGACAAAGTTTGCACAGTGGTGTAAGTGTGTGTTTTCAAGAGAGGAAAAATGTCAGGAGTGGCAGAGTTGACAGTGATGGGTGGAGGAGGAGGGTTAAGAGTGAAGCAACAGAAGGAGTTGAAGAGGGTATTCAGTCTGGCTAAGGAAGTCATGGGAGCAGCACTGTAGACTACGCCATAGTAGTCCAAGATGGGTAGTATCACCTTCTGGACCAGTTCGCACCTAACTGGTAGAGGGAGGCAGTTCCAGTTCCTGCATAAAACACCGAGCTTGGAGTGCAACTTTTCAGGATGGTTTCAACGTGGTCAGAGAAGGTGAGGTGTTGACTAAGCCAGACACCCAGATATCTGAATGAGGAGGTGTCCTCAATTACTGTCCCATCAAGAATATGGAAGGAGGGAATGGAGCCTTGAGAGTCTCTGCCTGCTGCTGAAGGTCATGGAGACTGTCTCCTTGGTGTTGAGGAAGAGTTGATGAGTACAAAACCAATTCTGGACATTATTGAAGTCCAGTTGAAGTCTGTTTGCAACACTGGATGGGGATTGGCTGGAGGTGAAGAAGACTATCATCTGCATACATATGTATAGAAGATGCTGTGCAAAAGATGGAGAACAGGATAGGACCCAACACTGACCCCTGAGGGACACCTGTGTTGATAGGGAATGGAGGGATATAGAGTCAGCGATTCTGACTGGGTCTGGCCTTTTAGGTAATCACAAACCAGTTGGTGTCAGACAGACCTGCTGAGGAAAGGAGTTGAGTAAAAGGTGTGGGAAACTGTTGAACACCTTGGTGAGATCGACAAAATGGCAGATATGATTTGGCCACTGTCCACCCCTAAGAGGATCAAGTCAGTAAGCCTAATCAGAGAGGTGGTGGTGGAGTGGTTTTTCTGAAAGTCAGATTGGAAGGGGTGAAGAAAAAGTTGGAGAAATGAGCCAAGAGTTGGTTTAGAAACGGATGTTCTTGTAGCTTAGCTAGGTGGGAAGAAGGGAAATAGGGCGGTTGTTCCCGTGTAGTATATTGCCACCCTTGGGTAAAGGAAGGATAATAGCATGCTTCCATCCAGTAGAGATGGCAGCCAGGTCAAAAGAGAGGTTGAGAAGAGCAGACAAAGGCAGAGATAGCAGAGGCTGAAAGACATTGTAGCTTGGTGTCCAAGTCATTGGGTTAGCAGCCTTTGGTAGGATTTCGGTGTACAAAGCCTCCAGCATTTCTGGTAGGACTAATTTTGGAAAGAAGTTTTTTTTTTTGTTTGTTTTTTTATGTGTGAGCGAATGAGAGGAGGTGACAGGTGCGACCAGGCTCATAGCCGTAAGGTGGCCAGAAGAGCAGAGGCACATGAGGTGAAGTATTTGTTGAAAACAGCAACACTAGAGTGGTCGGTAATGGGGGAGTTGTTTATGTTGGAGAAGGGGAGGGAGGGATAGACGGAGGGGAGAAGAGAGAGAGTGTATCATTTTCCAAAATTTGGAGGGATTATTTATGTCCAAGTGGAAAGTGGAATTGAAGTACTCAGCTTTGCTAATCGTGTGGTATTCGTACACTTATTTCTAAGGAGCAGTGGGTTTTGTAGTCATTGAGAAGCTAGGAGCATTTATGAAGCCTCATGCTTGGTTACCGATTTTTGGCAAGCTATGAGTTAAGGCAAGATCCATGGAAGGTGGCTCCTGCTGATCCCTGACCTGGTGAAGTGGGGCATACTGGTTCCAAATGTTGAGGAATTTACCCTGAAATAATTGGCAGCTTTGTCTAATGAGGTTACTTGATTACTATGGGACCCAGTTAGTGCACCAGGTGGCGTGGGGGCAAGGTTCAGGAATTTGTATGAATGGATTGGTAAGGTTTTATGCGGGGTTTTGTTTTTATGACCTTTAGTATCAGGAAGGTCATCCAGTGGTTGCTGAGCAGCGCTGATAATGCTTCATATTTCATGACCCTGTGGGGTGCGGTGAGGGCCCAATCAATTAAGGAGTGGTTGATCATTTTGTGGTTCATCTGTGTCTGTTCGAGGATAAGCTGGGTTAAGTTGAGGGCATTTATGTTTGTTTAGCACTTTTGTTTGAGGGTATGGGTTGACCAGTTTAAAGTCCCATAATGTATACTTCATCCAAAGTGGTGTGGTACGTTATGGAGCTGATAAGATCAGTAGTAATTGAGGGTGGCAGTAGGCACCCTGCAAAAATGGGAATAGAGATGGGAGGAGAGCTGTAATATCAGCACCTCGTAAGCTTTAGGACCGAGACAGAAAAGTGATGGTGAATTGGATGGACGAGGAGACTGACACACGCCTGCCTCTCCTCTCTGCCAGGTCTTAGTGGGATATTGTATAGCCTGGGATGGAGAGGGAGGAGTCGCCTATATTTTTATTAAGCCAGGTTTCTGATAGGATGATTTATATCAGGGCCAAGCTTGGCAACCAGAGGCTGGAGTAGGTTCACTTTAGGGAGGAGGCTGTATATTCAGGTGTAGGAATTTCAGGCCACTGGGAAGTATGGTTAGACCCGAAATTTCTGTAGGAGGGATGGGGACGAGTGGCACTTATAGGGCATGGTCCAGGGTTAGCATTTATGTCCCCAGCAGATAGGAGCAGGAGAGCAATAATAATAAAGTGGACTTTGGCACTCTTGAACCAAGATGAGGTGGATGAGCGACTGGTGAGAAGGATAGTGTGGTAAGTAGAGGGGCTGAAGCCAAGCATAAGTATTACAGTTCAGTACATAGGCATTGCTAAGAGTGCTGCACTAGGGCGGGATTGTAGTGTGCCCAAGTCTGATGGGGGGAGAGGGGTGAGGCATGGATGAAGACAGGGAGTTGGAGGAGATATGGCATGGCAGGCGTTGCTGGTGCAGGAGAGGGATGTAGAGGAGTATGGGAAAGGAGGGGAGAGCGAGGCAGAGAGGAGCAGGAGGGGAGAGTGAGGGAAGAGAGGAGCAGGAGAAGGAGCCTGGGTGTGTATAGGAACATGTTGGGGTTAGGCAGAGGCAAACACTCAGAGGGTGAAGATCTAAAGTGGTAGTACTGGGCTGTATATTAGTAGATGAAGCTGGCCCAAAGCCATATAATGTGGCAGGTCCTAAGCCAGTCAACACACCCTGACACTCTGGTTCCCTTTGTATCCTGCTGATTTGCTCACTGAGATAGCAGAGTAAACTAGTCGGTAGTGTGCCCTAAAATTGGAACTGTCACTTTAGGAGATTTAGTCAGTGCCAGTCAACAGCCTTAGTGAGGATGAGGGTGTAGCTAAGTGGGGAGAGGAAGAGTATTTAATAGAGGTCTGTGAGAGTGAGCGAGACAAATTACTGTCGGATACAGAAGTTTGTGAGGCAAAATTACAATTAATTAAATTTTAAAAATAGGCTCAGCTCGCTTATTTTAAAACAGCCCGAGCAGAACAGACAGTGGGCACCAATGGGGAGCCAGGTCCCAATCTTACTGGCCAATCAGATTGGCGTCTTTCAAGCTGAGCTTTTCTGGGGAAGTTTGCCGTACCTGAAGCTGGGCGGGTGGGCCGAGGAGAGCGTGCAGCTGGCTTAGAGATGAGCTGCAGCCGCGGTCCGTTGGGGAGCCCAGTCAGGCGGAGTGGTGTCCTGGAAAGGAAGGGAGGAGAGCGAGAGGTTAGGGTTAGATGCCTGCAGACACAGTAGGGCTAACTTGATGGGAGTGACTAGGCTGGTCACAATAGTTGGGGAGGGGAGTGAGAGAGTGTGAAAGAAGTGCGCAAGTGAGTATGTGTGTGGGGGTGGGCAGAAAGCTGAAAGAACAGTTGGGGGGTTCTAGGTTTTGGGCGCCTGGGCATCGAGGTGAAACAATGAGGGAGTGATTCAGGTTAATGGGACAGGGATTGGGGAGCTGGAAAGACTACTGAGCGAGAAACAAGCAAAGAAAACAGGTGGGGAGACAAACCCGGGAGCTAGGGAAGAGGACCGAGTTACCAGCAGAGTTTAGAAGCAGCTTGAGGTGCCCACAAATAATGCAATTGGGCTGAAGCAGGCGGAAACCGACTAGGAAGTTGGCAAAAGAAAACAGGTAAAAATACAGATAGAAGGCACAGTTTAAAACAGTATAATTAGTACACAGGTAAAGAAGCACAGTTTTAAACAAGGTTAAATAGAATACTGATAGGGAGGCACAGTTTAAAAAAAAAAAAAAAAGAGAGATAAACTTAAACAGCAGAGTTACAGCAGTAAACATTAAACATTGCCAAAAAAAGGGCTGAGTACTGAGCTGTAACATCCGAGGGCAAGTTTATGCATTTAATACCGAGCTGGCTGGTTAAGCTCATTGGATTTAGGTACTGAATTGTAGGAACAGTTTACAGAAACACAGTATGAGCTAGATGCCTAGCGCTTACATTACCAAATTACTGTCCAACACAGAAGTTCGTGAGGCAGAAATTAATTAAGCTCAGCTCACTATTTTAAAAACTGTGTGAGCAGAGCAGACAGCGGGCAACAATGGGGAGCCGGGTCCAAATCTTGCTGGCCAGTCAGATTGGCAGCTTTCAAGCCAAGCTTTCCTGGGGAGTTTGCAGTACCTGAAGCTAGGCGAGTGGGCCGATAGGCGTGTGACCGGCGGAGCGAACCAGGTACCTTTTTTCATCAAATATACAAGGTGAATTAAGCAGTATATTGCGCCCAGGGTGTAGTCGGTTAGCCAACGCCACCAGGTGGTTGACAATGAAAGAGGCTGAGTGTGCCCAATAACTGAGGCGGACGTTATCCCAAATGACACACACCCTGGAGGGCATTATTGATATTATACAATGATTCGTTGTTATACAGAATGAAAAAAAATCATTTTAAAGATGTTTTTGTGTGGAAAAATATTTTGCTTTTAAGAGAAGATGAAACAATCAAGCATATGGCCATCTGCAGGTTCACAGTGAGGCTGAGCTCTAGACCCTGATGTTGTGTTGGGATAATATAACGGGTCCAGTCCCAGACTGACCAATCCGAGTCAAGGATTTTTCTTGCCATTGTATAATTTGCATTTTCAAGCCAGATAAAATTCAGTCCACTGGAATGGTAATTCAGTGGTTAATTCTGGATTACAGTTTGCTAAACCAGCATTTGCTAATGCTTTTGTCATTTAGAGCAACTCCACTTCAGCATGCGATTTCATAAATCGTGTTTCAGCTGTTAAAATTTACTAGAGAATACATTTTTCATTTTCAATGTTCTTTTCCTAGCAGTACAGCACATCTTGGTAGGCCATCAAAAAGTCCATAGAAACATCTGAAAATATTTATCTTCCTGTTAACCTTACAGTGCCTTTGTTTATGACGTCATAGTGCTCCACCATGGTAGTAAACTGTGATGTCACAAACAGCAATTGTGTGGTTAGCAGGGTTTACAACTTTTTCCTTTGGTCACCGGAGTGGTGGCCTCTCTGGCGATGTCCTGGTTGTCTCCCGCCCAGCCTGAAACCCACCCACCCCTGGGTCCCCTCCCAGCGATCCGCTGATACCGTCACTCTGCCTGGCGAGAGATCCCTGACTTACCCCCCAGGATGGGGCCGCCACACCACAGGTGCCCTAAACATCTAGTTTCATCCAGGCATTGGTGGTATGCGAGGATCAGGACCCAGGTGGGCGGGTCCGCAGTGGGCATGGGGCCAGGGCGTGCCGTCACATACAGCACTCCCCTAGGTGAGCACGAATGTGCAGTGACGCCCAGTGGAGGAGGCGCAGCGCCCTGAGCGATTCTTGCCGACTTCTGCCATGCTTCGCTTCCCTTTGCTTGCAGGCTGCCGGTGCTATACCTCCATCTTCCACCAGGAGGCACCCGAGTGCGAACCCTGCAACCTCCCTCCCCAGGAGAAGGCAAGCTGTTGGCGGACCTTCCAGCCTTCTCCCTGCCAACCCCGACGCCCATGCCTACTCCTGAACATGGGTCGCTGGCATGACGCCCAGCGCCAACCTCAGTGCCACCAGGCTGGCTTAAATTCACTATTTACTGTAGTGTGGTATATTTTAGACTGTATTCAATAATTTTGCTGACTTGTAAGTTGATGTTTTTGTAACTAGAATTCCCAGAATCCCTGCAGCTGACATCAGGGGAGGGCTGCAGCAGTGGGAGATCAGTAGCCTGCAGTGCATGTTGGAGTCTTTAAGCTCCTGTCAGCTGTTTGCTGGTCCCACTGTCCTCTTTGGGCTAATAGCTCTGGGAGAACGGCAAGACTGGCAAACAAAGATCTGAGCCCCAATATTCAAAACTCCATAAAACAGAGTGCGTTCATTTGCGCTGTGCTTTGCGATAGTGTGGTGTGCAGAAATGCTATATTTAGAGGATAGCACATGGCAGTTTTCCCTGAATATAGGGATACAGCGAGGCACTAAACCACTTAAGCGCCACCCAATAGTGCCCCAAATAGGACCCCGCAGTGGGTTTGCACCTCTGCAGTATTCAAAGTCCCCATGCAATGAGCCAATTGACATGCAAGGCGTTAGGGGGCCATTTGCATGCCCATTAAGAGCTCATTTGCATGTAGAACGAGGCTGATTTGCCTGGCACAGCCCCCCACCCACCTAGTTGCCCCATCCCAGTGAACTGTCCATTGTGCTAGTGGTTTGTCCCTCCCTCGATCCCAGTTCCAGTATTAGCTCATATCCCTGGTGTCCAGTGGTTCCCCGCCCCCATGACAGCCGCACTGCCCTTGGCATGGCATTAGCAAAGATGTCCAGCCCCCAACAATGAAGCCCTGTCCTCTTGCTCAGCGTGGTGCAGCGCCGCTGCCGCTCCCCCAGTCTGTACCTTGTTGGTGGCCAGGCTCCCTCCCACCAAGTCACAGACACCCACTGCCTGGTCCCCTTACTTGTCCGTTGGTGCCATGGGTAAATGACAGTGAGCGGCACAGCCCACCACAAACCACGTTGGCGTCTGCTTGCAGGAATCACATCTTATGTATAGGGCAAGGCGGCGTCACCCATGCCCTACATCATCCTGCACGCTCCCCATAATTATTTATTTATTTATTTATTTTAGTCTTTGGTAACGGGTGAGCCCACTAGGCACAAGTGCCTGTTTTCAAGAGCGACCTGGGAGCACTGGGCAGTAAGTGACTTGCTCAAGTCGCTGATATGCAAGTGGATTTTGTGAGAATCAAACTCTGGTCTGGTCTGCTGGATGTACCAAGCTTGTTCACACCTTGTTCCCCTAACCGCTAGACTATACTGCCAGGTATAATGATAGACGCTGGTGGCTGAGGTGGTGTGTGGTGGCTGTGCCGCTGTCGCCGTTTACCTGCAGCACCGACAGACAGGGACAACATTGGCAAACCGGGGGTACTTTGGGGATCGGGTGGGGAGGGACCACTGGACACCAGGGATATGTGTCAGTAATGCTGGGACTAGGATCCGAGGGAGGAGGCACCACTGGATGTCAGAGAACATGTATATTTCTACCGGGACTGGGATTGAGGTAGGGGGTATTACTGGATGCCAGGAAAATGTATGTTTTTACTGGGACTGGTATCAGAGGGAGTGGGAAGCCACTGCACACCAAGGACTACTGTGTTGGGATGGAAGGGTGCTGACATACCACCTCTGGCAACTCCTAGTGTTGCGCTGGATTTATTTAGTTTAGTTAGTTATTTAAACTTTGTTAACCAGTTAATGTAATGAGCCAAGGCCCTTTTTCATACACACCCGGGACCATAAAGAAAGTCAAGATGTTACCTAGAACAAATAAGCTTAGAATTCAAACATGATACAATAGAATAAATATAGTTAACCTATTCAACAATAACATTTACATGTTAAAGAGCTGAGATAATGATTCTTTAGATGCTTCTTAAAATTTGATGTCCTAAACCTTGTTGTTGTAAAGATGCTGGTAATTTATTCCAATTTATAGCTACATTTACTGAGTAAGCATGCATACCCATCTTTGTAGTTACTTTTGGGACAGCAAGTTAAATCTTAAGGTCCTAGCTGCCTTTTTTTTTTTTTCAATCATATAGTGAAAATAGAGAAGAAACAACCTTAATCTTAAGACATTATCTGTCAAACAATGTTGGTTATATAAACAGTTTAGAAATTATATGAACAATTTAGATTTGGGAGTAACCAGCCTATCAATTGACACAAAGTGCAACGATGGGCTCGATAAGGTAATTTTAAAGCAACCCTACAGACAGCATAAAAGGAAGTGATAAGTGATGACATATCGGAAATATTTAATCCAGAAAACAAAAATGAATTCTAAATAATCAGAGAGAACACATTATTTGCAACTGCAATCCTAGTTTGGGTAGTCAGTAGGTTCTGTAACTTAAACAGGACACCCAGTCTCTGATTAATTTGCCTACTAATCAGTTTTATGTGGCGGGAATAAGTAAGGCATGGGTCCATTAGGATCCCTAGATATTTGAACTGGGTGACCTGTTCAAGAGGAACCCCAAGGGTATCCTGAACTACAAGTGGGATACTGGACTAATCTTTGTTTGGATCAAACCAACATGCTTTGTTTTGATTTGTATTTTGCTGTTCAGGAGAAAATTATGTTTTTTTGCCAGAAATCCAGTGCCTTAAAATCAAAATTCAGATTTATAGTTTCCACAGTGGGAGAGCTGCTATACATGATTACATTGTCGGCATACATTATAATACCTGTCCTCTCCAAAAGTGGAGGCAACTCATCCACAAATAAAGGATAGAAGCGGCCCCATGATGGATCTCTGGGGCACTCCTAATTCCATAGTTCTGCAACCAGACAATATACTCTGGCAGCTCACCCTTAATGGATGATCTGTCAGATGGCCTCGGACCAATTACAGGGCATGTTTACCAGTCCAAGGCACCTCAGCCTCCCGAGCAGCAGGCCATGATCAGCCAGGTTGAAGGCCTTGGACAGGTCCACAGACACAGCACCAGTGAGCTCACCCTTCTCCATGGCTCTACAGATGTGGTCTGTGAACCTGGCCAAGGCCGTCCTGTGCCATGATGCTTATGAAAGCCATGCTGCTCTGGAGACCGGCACCACGGAACTGAGAACATTGTCCATTAACAATTTTGTTCCAGGAGTTTGCCCAAAGATGGCAATAAAAATATTGGTAGATAGCCTTCTAAATATCCCAATGTACCACCTTTAAATATTGGCCCATTATTGTCGGTTTTCATTGGCTAAGAAACTGTCCAGTTACAAGAGAAAGATTAAACACATTAGTTGACAGCAAATAAACGTGAGCAGCTATTAGCTTTAAAAATCTTGGCTAGAGACCATCTTTCCTGAACTTTTATTGGGCACATTTGTTTAAGTAAGTTCAGCACTTGTTTTGGTTTTACTACTTGAAGATAAAATAGGGAATTTGAGTACCATCAGGTTTTAACTGAGTAGATTAAGATGAGAGTTACATTGGTTGCATTTATTCTGTGCAAGGGACTGCACAGGCGCCCTTGCGTGGAGCAAATACTCTGAATATCAGACTGTGCCGCTATTCAGATCCCGCCTCCCAATTTGCATAATTTTGCCTTGCATACCCCTCCACTGTTGCCTGAAGGCATAAACTGGGCTATTAAATATAGAGCTTCTGCGAAAAAACAGGTTCGTACACAAACTGGGATTCCGCTAGGAAAACTTTTGAGTATAGGGCCCCTAGCTTATAAAAAATCTAGCATGCACTGCAGGTTATTGAATCTTCCCAGTCCTGCAGCCCTCCTCTAATGTCAGCTGCAGGGGATTCTGGTATTAGTAGTGACAGAAAATGTCAGCTTACATGTCAGCAAAATTAGTCTGATGCAGTCTACTGTACTGCAGTCTTGTATGCTGGGTTTTATCTGATGAAATAGCATTTTATGCCTTTACTGACTTTGTCATAAGAAATGGGATTCTGGATTATATGCTAGTTAGGCAGCATCTAATACATCTCACCTATATAAACTTGATTGTGTTAGATTTATAGTATCCTTAATGTTTAAGGGTGCGGTATTAGTGATGGTCCTCCCCAAGGTTGTACTTGATATAATCACTTCTTGATTGCTGACCATAGCTTGTCAGCGATCAACTTGTATGTTGTTTTCCTTATTTATGTATTGTAAAATTGTCCTATTCTGATTTTCCCATGTATTTTTGTAATATTCGTAATGGCTATTATGCTGAACAATAAAGAATGCTACTACTAATAGAACTTTTATGTTACTTTAGTGAAGTTCTTTCAACAAAAAATTTAATATTATGTTTGAAAGTTCCATTCTTATGACAGCAGGGTTGGGTAGATGTGGTCTCCCACCCAGTGCTATATGGGGCTATTCTGCTGCCACCACACTGCCTAGTAACAAGGGACTTGCCTCAGTTGTGCAGAGTAGGATTGGGTGGAACACATCAGGTCCCTCCCTGGACTGGGTGGAACATACCAGGTCCCTCCCAGGACTGAAATGGTAAGTCCTCAGACAAGCGATTGCTGTGAAGAGCTGAGGGGGAGTGCAGGCAGCATCCATTGGTCCCTGATGAGAGGAAGTAAGTCTGAGATGGAAACGGTGAATTGAAAAGCAGGGGCAGCTGGAAAACTAACAGTGTTTTTTTTTTTTTTTTTTGTCGTGTGCACAGCAGTCGGTGGGACCACAGAAGGCAGAAAAATTTGTGGGGGTGAAGTGCTGTCTTTCTGAATATGAATCTTAGAATATTTTATTTGGGATGAGTATTACCATATTATTCTTGTATCTTATGTTGCTTTCACAAATTGTTATTGCTGTCTTATTGTTTCTTAAGCTGTTGTTGTATTTTGGTTGCAGTATACAGAAGACTGCAGGAGCGTCACTTATCCCCTAATGGTCCGCATCGAGCAATAACTTTTATATAAATCTCGCTTGCAGTCTATCAGGCAAAAAGATTTAGGCAAAAAAAAGGCACAATAATGGTCCAGCAAACTGTCAGCGTATAATTTCTTTTCTGATGCGTTTGAAGATCTGTGTCAAGTCTAGTCCAGTCTCCCATAGCTTGAACTATGCTTGTTTGTTTGGGACATTATGACCTCATGTGTCACATCATTATGCAGCTTGCATTCGTAGTTTTGCATTTTGAATTGGTGTGTTCCCCAATTGTTTTCCTCCTCCTACACATTCATGGAGAAGAGCATGGCAACAGTCTTGAGTCTGAGGGAGGGTTGTGCTGGTCAGCCACCCTTGGACTCCTATCAAATACATGTTTGGATGGTTGTGGGGAGGGGGCTGCATTGGTGACAGAGGTTGGGTAATGTGGAGGGCCAATAATTTTCGATTCTAAAGGAAAATACTGGGGGGCAGAATTTGTCATTTTGTAAAGCAGAACTTGGGTATCATGTTTCATGAGAAACTATTGAAGGAGGCAGTATAGCGCAGAGGTTTAGGGTTCTGAGCTGCAAACCTGGAGACCTGGGTTTGAATCCCACAGCCCTCACTTGCATACTGTGTGACCCTGAGCAAGTCATTAACTTCCCTGTGCCTCGTCCCACCTGGAAACAAGCTCGCTTAGTGTGCTGTTCCTAGTTAAACAATTTTCCCTTTCCCACCTATGCTTCATTATCATGCAGACAGATCCCACTTTGCTTCAACTTTTGTGCAAACCCCACCATTTTGAGTCAGTGTTTTCTACAAAGCATGTTGATGTGCCCTCAGCGGGGATTTTAAGATTTTGCCAAATGGAATTGCCCATTTTTGAAAAGAAAATCACTGAATCTGGCTGCTGGCCGGTGGTGCAGACAGTTGAGGCACTGGATGCCCTGCCTCACGGCGCCAATAAACTCGGGTTGTTGGGGTGCCAGTGGGGGGGGAGCAGGATCAAGCATGCCGATGGGCAGCTGTCCTCCTGAGGTGGCGAGAGTGGATTACTGGAGTATTGGAGAAGGGGGGTCCAGTAGTGGGATTGAGCACCGTTGTTAAAATGTAATCAGAGGTGGATGATTCCTATGTTTTCATGACCATTAAGAGTCCCAAAACAGGTGTCATCATGAAAAGGGACTTGTGTGTTTGCCACACATCTCCTCTTTACAAAAACACCTGTAATAGTGTTGTAGCGAGCCAAGACTTTTAGGGAAACCTCTGGGGACCCTATGAATGGCTTAGGTGATTACTACATAAGCCAGGCTTTTCTTTTTCTGTCTTCTGCTTATTTTAGATGAACTTGTAGTACAGAGTATGTTTTGAATCACTGAGCCACATTTAGACTGTTTTATGACAAATGGAAATGAAGACCATGATTGTTAGATTAATGATATTTACTAGCGCCTAGATTTTGGGATGAGAGTGAATATGAGCGAGGAGCACTTGGAGGACAGTGGGCTCAGGAGGTTAGAGCGGTCAGGCAGAGGCACATCCCAGATCCTATTCCACTCAAGAACTCATATGCCACACTGGCAAACTGGGACAACCAAATAGAGGTACCCAGAGAAGTGAAAGGAAAGGATGTGGAGGTTAGCCAAGGAGGTGACTCAGCAGGAAAGCAGTGACCCCAGAGGAGGAGGACGCTAATCCTGGTGGGGACCCATCATAAGAGAGATCCAGCTAGGAACACAGGAGGGGAGGACAGGGAGGTGAGGTGCCTACCAGGTGCCACGGCATGGAGGGATGGAAGGAAGATCCGGGGATCACTGGGAAGGCAAGACGGGAAGGTGAGCTGGATGTCATTATCCACCGAGTACTAATGACCTGGCAAATGGGGAGCCAAGGAAGTTCAGGAAATTGGGAGGGGTCTCAAGCAAGTAGCTACTTCTGTCACCTTCTCAGAAGTACTACCCGTGAGAGGCAAGGGAGACATAGTGCAGGCACCAGGAACTTAACTCATGGTTGAAGAACTGGTGCTGTGAGGAAGGGTTTGGATTCATTGGTGACTGGGGACCACCTGAAAGGATGGAGGTTTGTTCCAAGCCTGACGGCCTGCATCCATCCTGGAGAATCCAAGCACTCAATAATAAGTTTAAATGCTACATTGACAAGCATTTAAACTAGCAAAGTGGGCTGGCAGGCCAGCAAGGAGGGTAACCTACTTGCCCCGAAGCAGCAGTGGAACCAGTGAACCAGAGGAGTTGCTGTCCTACAAAGCAGTGTGCAAAAGATGGAGATTAGCGCCCAAGGGTGGATAGGCAGAAAAGGGGCAAAATTCAGCAGAAGGGCAAACAGCAAGGAGAACCAGGGATAAAGGACAACCAAGGAAGGGGCTGGGTGAACAGCAAAACAGTCTAGGGAGGTCAAATCATGGAAAGCCATGTGTGCAAATGCCAGGAGCCTTGGCAACAAGATGAAAGATCTGGAGGCTGTCATGGTGCAGTCAGACCTGGACACTGTGGCCATCACTGAAACCTGGTGTAATGATAACCACGACTGGAGTTAGCCATACCTGGCTACAACATATTCAGAAGAGACAGGGCAGGCAGGAAGGGAGGAGGAGTGGCACTGTATGTGAAAAAATGACATAAGGGCCACAGAGATCCAGGAGGAACAAAATGGGGGAGAGATACTGTGTGTTAAGCTGGAAAGGAAAATGGGGCCAGCCATCCGCTTAGAGTGTGGTCTATAGACCACCAGCCCAGGAGGAAGAAACAGATAGGAGTTGATGCTAGCCATCCAAAGGATGGCAGACAAGGGTGAGTAGTACTGGTTGGAGACTTCAATATTCCAGACGTGGACTGGAGCATCCAGCAGCAGCATCAACTAGGAACATATTTATCTTGTAATCCTTTCAGGGTGCCTCCTCAAGCAACTGGTCATGGAACCAACTCGGCAGAAGGCAGTACTGGACCTTGTGCTCACAAACAAGGACAGTGGATGGGGTAACAGTGGGGAGCACCTGGGGAACAGTGACCACCAGTCACTGTGGTTTGAAATCACAGAAAGAGCAGAACCAAACCAACACAAAACACGATCCTGGATTTTAGGGGCCAGACTTTGGGAAAATGGGGAGATACTTGAAAGAGGCATTAAGGGAATGGGGCAGGAATCAGGGGTTGAGGAACAGTGGGCAGTATTTAAAATGGGGATTACAAGAGCAACAGAATTATGTATTAAGCAGGTTAGCAAGAGGAAAAGGAAGAGGAGACCATTATGGTTTTCCAAAGAGGTAGCAAAGAAAGTGAAAGCCAAAAAGATTGCATTCAGGCAATACAAAAGACACAGGCAGAAGGGAGGGAGAAATCCAGGAGAAGCAAAGGGAGGCAGGAGGTCAGTAAGGAAGCCAAAGCTTAGACGGAAGAACACATTGCAAAATCAGTGGGTAGAGGGACAAAACCTTTTACAGGTACATAAGTTAAAAAGAAAGGCAAAGGGAGGATAGTGAGACTGAAGGGGAGGATGGGGGCTGTGGGAGGATGACAGTGGAAGCTGACATATTGAACAGGTATTTCTGCTCAGTCTTTACGGAGTAAGAGGAGGGTACTGGGTCTGAACGAGTACAAGGGGTGAGAATGGTGCAGAAATGGACACAAGTCCCTTTACGAGAAAAGGGTCCTGAAGGAACTGGGAATAATAAGAGTTGATAAAGCAATGGGGCAGATGGGTGCACCCAGGGTATTTAAAGAACTAAGAGAGGTAGTGGCTGAAACTCTGGCTATCCTGTTTAGCCGATCACTGGAAACGGGAGGTACCCAAAGATTGGAGGACAGCAGATGTAGTCCCCTTATACAAAAGTGGGAACAAAGAGGAAGCGGGAACTACAGACCAGTCAGCCTCACCTCGGTAGTGGGAAGATCATGGAAGCACTACTGAAGGAGAGATTGGTGGAACATCTGGTTGTCAATGGACTACAGGACCCAAGGCAGCATGGTTTCACCAGGGGAGGTCATGTCAGACCAACCTCATTGAATTTTTGACTGGGTGACTAGGGAGGTGGATCAGGGGAGGGCAGTGGACATGGCCTATCTGGACTTCAGCAAGGCCTTTGACACTGTGCCACATAGAAGACTATTGCACAAACTGGGGAATACGGTGTGGGCAGGACAGTAGTGTGGTGGGTAGGTAACTGGCTGGGCGGCAGGACACAGAGGGTGGTGGTAGCTGTCACTCCACAGAGGGAGGAGTGACCAGTGGTACCACAGGGATCAGTGCTGGGACCGGTCCTATTCAGTATCTTCATCAGTGACATTAGCAGGACCTAGAAGGCAGAATTTCACTGTTCGCTGATGACACAAAGCTCTGTAACAGAGTAGACACACCAGAGGGTGTAGACAGAATGAGAAGGACCTGCAGAAACTTGAAGAATGGTCAGGGGTTTGGCAGTTGAAATTCAATGCAAGGAAGTGCAAGGTAATGCATATGGGGCTCAAAAACCCTGGCACAATATATCAGTTAGTGGGGTGAGGATATAGCATGCACCAAGCAGGAAAGGGATCTTGGGGTTATCATCTTTGATGACCTCAAGGCAGGAAACAGTGTGACAAGGCAGCAGGTAAAGCAAATAGGATGCTGGGATGCATAGGCAGGGGCATCACCAGCAGGAAAAGGGAGGTCATAATTCCACTATACAAGACACTAGTGAGGCCCCACCTGGAGTACACTGTACAGTTCTGGAGACCTCACCCACGTAAGGACATAGACAGGGTAGAGAAGGTTCAGAGAGGGCAACAAAGATGGTGCATGGATTGCATCACAAGTCCTGTGAGGACAGGCTGAAGGAACTGAACATGTACTCCCTGGAGGAGAGGAGGGAGAGAGGGATATGATAGAGACATACAAGTATCTTACAGGAGGAACAGGGTGCAGGAATACACTATTTTTAAGCGAAAAAGATGTTCCAGGACTAGGGCATGGGATGAAGTTGGAGGAGAGACGATTCAGAGGAAGCGTGAGGAAGAATTTCTTCACAGAGCGGGTGGTGGACAAGTGGAACACCCTGCCAGAGGAAGTGGTGGGGGCTGGAAGCAATCACAGGATTTAAGAATGCATGGGATAGACATAAAGGAATTCTGGAGGTCAGGGGTAAGGGGCAACAGACTTCTTGGAAAACATAACTGAACTTACAAGCTCCAATGGGCAGACTGGGTGGGCCATAGGTCCTTATCTGCCGACACTTTGTATCTATGTATTAATTCAAATAGGAGAATGCAATACAACCTAGGTTCTCCCAGTACTGTTCTTATCTGAAGCTCTTTTATGTTAGTTTTTTTTTATAAATTTGTGGGTTTATCGCTGAACTACTAATGGTATTAATGAATAGCTATATTTAAAGTGCTTCTGTTTTCTGTAAGCCACCCCTGAGGAAAACTCGACATGAGTTTGAAGCACTGGGGTGAGTGGCAAAGCACCCAGTTTACAACAGAATCATTGTTTCTGAACACCAGCACTTTTCTTATTATTTGGTGACTAAAACGGATATTAATCTGTGCCTCTCTACTGAGATTTGTTTTATTTTCTGCTTCAGGTGCTGCTGTACCTGGCTTGTGTCTGGTTCTCAGGTCACCCTGTTCTCCTACTAGTCTCTTAGTGGAAGGGGGTGGGGGCCTGGTGAAGGTTGTGTAGGCTCCTTCACATACCATCCCCTCAGAGCCGTGCCCATAGCACACTTGGTTGTGGTTTCCATCGAGCTGCCCTCCTTGGAGAAAGTCACATTATCATGCAGGGAATCCACCGTGTGACACACCTGGAATGAAAACTGCTGCAGAGTGTCACTGGGTGACTTGGGGGAATTAGTGTTCCACATGGCATGCAGCCATTAGAGGGTGCGTGTTCAGTGACCAAGGTGAAGCATCTTCCCAACAAATAGCACAGGGCTGCTAGTGCCTCTTCACTGCCAGATACTCTTCTCTAGCCTGATATACCTTTGTTGGTTGGGAAACTGTTGTCTGGACAAATAGAAGTGGGGTGAATCCCACTGTCATATTCTTATGATAAGACGACCCCAACTATACTCCTGAGGTGCCTGTGTAGAAAATGGACAGTTGGAATCAGGACTTATATGACTGATCCCTTACACAGCACACTTTGATAGTCAGGAAGGCCTTCTGACACTTTGAGGACCAGGTCAGTCAGTGGGGTAGGAAGTGTCAAACTCTGGAATGAACCGTCGATAATCCTGTGCTAAGCCCCACTAAGCCAAGGAAGGAGCTATCTTGCCTTTTCATAGTCTGTACAGGTCAGTCAGCAAGGGCTTTACCTTAACAACTGGGTGTACATGGCCATTCCCAACCATGTATCCCAGGTATTTAGTTTCTGTCACCTAGGTCACATTTTGCGCACTGGCCATGAGATCTGCCTCCTGAGAGACTAAAAGTACGGCAGCTATGCCCTGCAGGTGAGTGTCCCAGTCCGAGCTAAATATGACAATAACATCTAGGTAGCTGCTGCATTACACACATGGTGACGGAGGATTTGATCATCTTCATTCTCTGAAATGTGGCAGGGCACCATGCAACTCAAATGGGAGCATGGTAAACTGGCAAAGACCAAATGGTGTGACTCGGGCGGTTTTCTCCCAGGATTCAGGGGTTAGCAGGATTTGCCAATATCCTGGTCGGGTCTAGGGTACTAATGTACTGGGCCTTACCCAGTTGGTCCAGAAGTTCAGCCACACTAGGCATAGGATATTTGTCAAACTTGGAGACTGCTTTTGACTCTTCTGAAGTCAATACAAACTGAGCAGACCCATCTGGGTTTGGGACTAATACAGTAGGGCTCACTCTGAGATTCCTCTGTGACTCCCAGTTCCAGCATAGAAGCGGATCTTGAAGCTAGGTCGCAGAAGTACTCTGTCACCAGGTTTGAACTCCCACAGTCTGGCTCTTTGGTTAAAGTGCCCTGCCTGGGTTCGCTTGTGCTTTAAATAATTCATGTGCAGTCTTTCTCTCATTTGCATTACATATTGGGAGCACATTAGGGGTTTATGTGCCTGTTCTTCCTATACCTCTTTAAAGATCCAGCATCCCCTGAGGTGGTTGTCTGTACAATTCAAAAGGCCAGAATCTTGCAGATGATTGTAGCTCCCAGACTGCAAACATTTCTCCAGTTTTTACCTCTGCCTAAACAAATTTAGACAGCATACCCTTTAAGGATTCGTTAAATTTTTGACTAGGCCATTGGTCTGAGGTTGGTACACTGATGCTTGTATGGACTTAAGCTTTAGTAAAGCACACACCTCCCTCATAAGTTTTGACACAAAGTTGGTGCCCTGATCAGTTAAGATCTCCTTTGGCAGCCTAACTCAGAAAAAATACCTTTATGTAGAATCTGACCACACATAAGGACTGCTTGGCCACCCAGTCTGCCCATTTTTCAGGGCTGCAGAAGTCATATGAGGAGAGACTGTGGGAGCTGGTCCTGTACACGCTGGAGGAGGAGGGAAAGGGGGATAGGATGGAGACATTCAAGTACTTGAAGGGCATAAACAGTCGGCCGGTGGCGTGAGAGTTGAGGTGGGATGCCATACCCTGCGCCGTGCCAGGCGACCCAAGTTCGAGAGCGAGCTCTGGTGCGGGGGGCAGCAGGAGGGAGAGGACTGAGTATCTGATTGACAGCTCTTCTCTCCGGGGATGGATCTGGGACTCACTAGGAGCAGCAGTGGCCTCTGGTGGCGACTGGAGGTACATACTGCAAGTAGCCATAGAGGAAGGAATGAGGCGAGATCAGCTGCTCTCTGTCCAGGCGTCATTGCACATTCAAGTTCCTAGGAGGCGTAAAAGCAGAAAAACCCTTCATGCCTGATAGGAGATGGCTCCCCACAGTACCCACTGCACACATCCAATACCGAGCCTCTGTCTCACCCTCTGCCTCTCTGCTGTCCTGACCCGACGCTTTAGATTCTAGATAGAGTGCCCAGTAGTGGAGGCTGCCCTACCAGGGGCTCAGAGCTGGGGGCCTGTTGGTTCAGGATCGATGGAACACAGCTACATTCTGAGGAGCAGGACCACGGTGGATGGTGGAGCAAGTCGGTGAGTTGGGATAGCCTGAGAGTTCAGGTCCAGGGGAGAGGGAGCCTACAAAAAAAAAAAAAAAAAGGGCATGAACAGGGTGAGGTTGACAACATCTTCAGAATGAGTGAGAACAAATCCACTAGGGGCATGCATTCAGACTGGAGGGTGAAGATTCAGAGGTGACATCAGGAAGAGATTCTTTACTGAGAGGGTGGTGGGGCCATGGAAGAGATTGCCAGAATGGGTGGTGGGGGTAGATATAGTGGACAGATTCGAAAGAGTTCGGAATACATACATGGGCCTAACTGACAGGGGGCAGGCTGAGAATGGAGGGCAGAGGTCTTCCTGGAGAGTTTTGGGCAGACTAGATGGGCTGTGAGGTCCTTTTCTGCCAACAGATCTCTATGATTCTATGATATACTGTTACTGCATACCCTACTTGATCTCTGGGTCGCCTCCCTTAAGCACCAAGAACATTTCTTTCTACCTATCCCTTGCATTCTTGGATCCCACACTGTTTCCCACCCCAACTTCTTCTGGAAGACTGTTCCAGGCATCCACTACTTGTCAGTGAAGTACTTCCTTGTCTCTCTTAAATGTACCCCTTCCAGCTTCATTGCTTGTCCCTTGTTCTCGTGTATCTTTTCTTCTGAAAATACTCCCATTCTATACCCATTTTTCCCAGTGAGGTATTTATAGCTCTGTTATGTCCCCTCTCTTCCTTGAGCAATTCATTGGCTACATAATGTACTGATACCCTGCTGAGCTTTTTACAGGGGTCTCACCATATCAACCCTATTCTTTCCAATGGAATATCTGTTATCACGGTTAGGATCAGGGGGCCTACTTTATACTCTGGGTGCTACCAACTGACACCTGGGCAGGAAGCACAAACATCTGCCACTTTCTTCCATGTACTGTACCTGGCAAGAACCTCATTATTTCATTGTTCAGAAATGATATAGACCAGATTTTGAAACATGTCTGGCCTGACTTGCAGAAGTGCCTCATGACTGCCGGCTGATGTGGATACCGTAGCCAGTTCCTCATCTGAGTCACTACTGACCTTCCTTGAACCCAGGTCCTTGTAGTCTCCAACCACTACAACCTTGAATTGAGGGCTTCCATTTGTTTTGTTTTTTTTTCCTCCTCCATTTCTGTCCTTGGGATTTCTCGGCTTCCTTCTGTCCCAAATAGTTCAGCATCAGTGAAAGGAAATTTTATTTTAATCCCACTAGGTTTTCCTCCTCCTGTGAACATACTCTTTTAGAATTATTTTGTAGAATGGCATGGTAACTTCCCAGTCTCAGCCCAGGACTACTGGCCAAAGTAGGGTTTTGAAAATCCACTTTTATTATTCCTACTCGTTGCCCATTTTTAACCATACAGGATATGTGTGGGTATCCCCATGTACACAGGAAATTTTTATGGGTTCTTACCAGTGGCCTGAACTGGATCCTACCACAGATTCTTGTCTGCGACAACCTGAATCACCACAGCCAGAACTTTTGGTACAGCTTGCAGGGACTGTATGGATGGTTGGAATATGGTCCACTGTTGTGGTCTGTAGCTGCACATTCCATAGCCCATACTGTCAGCAAATGTACAGATATATCCCCTTTATCATATTGAAAACATATAATGATACTACCAGGTCACTGACTTGTGCCCCCCTGTCATCGTGGCATGGGTCAGGAAGCATAGGAAACCAGGAGCAGTTGTAGATTCGTGAAAAGTGTTTTAGTACTAGCAGTAACATTAAAATAAATAAATAAAAACTTGTTCAGTATAACTATTTGCAAAGGCAGAATAAATAGAGAAGATCCATCTGAGTTTTCTTCAGTCTCTGTGTCTTCCAAAACATTGCAGCTCTCGCCTTCTGTTTATAAGTCTTTGCAACCCCCTCCATAACAAGCATCCTGTTTGTTTTTGTTTTTTAAATGTTCTTGTATGTTTCTGGCAGGTGGCAAGAACTCAATGTCCCAGAACTGAGGCCCTTTCCACAGCTTCTGAAAAGGGCTTAAGAACTGCTCCAGATTAACCCTTTGAGTTCCTAATAGCTTTTGCAATCCTCTAACTATAATTACATACATTTCAACAGTAACACTATATAATTTCTAAACAAAGGGATCCCAATATCAGTTACATTTCCACATAATGATTTGTATATATTTTATACCAGCAGGTATGCAAGGGAGGAAAAGACAGAAATGGTAAGTGAAGACTGAGAATAGTGAGAAGCAAAGAACTGCAAGACTGTCAGGTGATCAAGTCCTAGGTCTCGTAAGAAAAATTTGGTTGCGCACTCCAGACGGACAAGAGACAGGAAAGGAAAGAACAGAACAGATCCCTGCATTCAAACTCTCCATAACAACGGTGACAGGGTCCTATTCAACTCTGTCATTCCGCCCCCTCCATTTGGGGACTGGGAGAATTACACTAGAGGGTTATACCTTTTGGAGCGTGGAGGGTAACCATTATTTCACCCTTGACCACCTACCCATACCATTACATTTATTCCATCCACCCCTCTGGTTGTCCTTTCTTACCTCTTCTACAGGATCTTCCAGTTGGGTCAACACCTGGGATTTGTCATGGGTTCTGCTCTTCTTAGCGGCCTCTGGTCTCTCTGCTTCCAAATAGTGCTCTGTGATCTTGATTGCAGCAGCCAGGGTGGTTTGCTTGTGATGACTCGCCCAGTTACATACTCTGTTTGGCAAAATGTTAGGTACTGCTTCATCTCAGTTAAATCCAAAGTTTATTCTTTATTTAGAGCATACCTCTGATTTTAACCACTGGGTAGCTAACTCTTTCAGTTTTGAGCCACCACTGTGAGTTGTGTTCTAGCTTTAAAACAAAATGTGTGAAAGTTCCTTCAATAGCTCTTTGCAGTTATTTCAGTCTGATGAGGATGGCCACCTTTACCTGGTCATAGTCTCCGGCAGTGGCATTGTCTAGGCTCTGATAAGCAACTTGTGCATCTCAAGTCAGATATGGTGCTGTGCAAGTGGCCCAGATTTCCTCATGGCCAGGCATTGGTACTAGCAACTCTCTCTCAAAAGTCATAAAGTAGGCTTTGGTGTCGTCCTCCAGACAGATTTGTTGGCATGGGGTGAGGTTATACAGTGACTGGATTCCCGTAATCTGTAGCTGGGGCACAGATTATTTCTGTGCTTGCAGAACCTGCTTCATAAACTCCTGTTGTTGCTGGTCTTGGTGCCTGCTGCTGGTCTCTGTGGGCCTGCTATTGCACTTAGTGGGCCATCCAGTCTCTCTGAATCAGTCTGTGTGCTTGCTGGTGTGCCAGCATCTGGGCCTGGTCTTAGTACGCTTGTTGTGAGAGCCATTTGTCTAAGTCCATCTGACCCTATTTAGACATGGGAAAGTCAACCCACCGCTAAAGCCAACCACATGTAACGGTGTTGTAGTGAGCCAAGACTTTTAAGGAAACCCTCAGGAAAAATCTTCAGCGAAACAAAAGTTGATTTCTTTCAGCACCAAATGAGAGTTCAAAGCAGCTTACTTTGGCAGAGCAAAATACAAAACAAAGGGAGCTGATATTTAGAGGTTCGCTACCACGCTAACATGGTTAGCACTGGCACGAATGTGGGTTTGCACGAGCACACCTGGTAGGGCTCCATTCAGGCCCAGGCCACCTCCCAAAACCGGCAGTGCCAGGGCACTAAAAATACTGCTGTGCTTAAGCAGATGAGGGGTCTCCTCATGCTTTCCACAGCGGCATATTGAAAGATCGGTAGCAAAGGTGAAACAGCCCCGGTGGTGCTGTTTACTGCTGCTGTAAACCTCCTTTAACCAGATGCTGAGCCTGTGCCTCCACCCCCGAAGGCAGGGTGGGTGTACTGCAACTGCCCACCCCTGATCATCCTTTTCCATATTGACAGTGTACCCTGGTGTCTAGTGGTTCCCCGACCCCAATTTCCCATTACTGTAGTGAAGTATTCCCAGGTGTCCATTGGTTCCCTCCACCCCAATCTTCCGTTTCCTCTAGATGCAGTATTCCTGGTGGTCCAATGTCCCCACCTGACCGCCCACTCACATACCACCTCCCACATCTCTCTTTTACCTAGGTGTCCAGTGCTCCACATATTTACATATGGTGACTGGCACAGCTCTCTTCTGTTCTCTGTGGGTGATTGTGCTAGGAGTCCCCCACCTGACCAGTCACATCCCACCTCCCGCACCCTCCTGTTCCCGGGTTTCCAGTGCTCCACACATTACATATGGCAGCCAGCACAACGCTCCTGTCTTCTCTGTGGGTGGCTGGCGTGGAGTTGCAAGGTGTTCTGGCTGCCTTATGTAGATGTGTGGACACTGGACACCCTGCGTAAATAGTGGTTTGGGAAGGTGGATTGTGACGGGGAGAGGGGGGGACTGAACCACCAGGAAATACTGAATGGGAGATCGTATGGTAGGAGGAACCACTGGACATCTGGGCATACTTTCATTATAGTAATGGGAGATCGGGAGTTGGGGGTTGGGGAAACCACTGAGTACCAGGGCATATCTTTACTTTAGTAATGGTAGATCAGAGTAGGGGATGCCCTGGACCACTAGGGCTTTATTTAGAGTTTGTAGGCCCTTGTGTAGGCGGATGAGCCCTAGTGAGCATGCAGATGGACCCTTAGCCCCTTGCATGCCCAGCGGACTGATTTGCATGCTCGGCTGAATATAACCCACAGGGGACTTGGCACCATCCCATTTTGGGCAGCGCTATTCCTGTGGACCATATGCAGCCCTGGTCCATATTGTGGTAGCCCAGATTCACTTAGCAGTGTGCTGACATGGACCGATGTTCAACTGGATAGCACTGCTCTCTATCCATCTAAATATCTCTGGTGCGGGGTCTAGTGCAGGGGCAAGCACAGGTTCTGACATTGCACTGCGCTTGCCTCATTTTCTGAACATCTAGATCAAAACTTCTTAGCTTGATTCAGCTCTCCACTCACAGCAGCCCTGCATGCTCTTTCTTTCACAAGCCCTCAAACCTCCTCCTTGCTCCGTGTTTGGTTTCCTTCCACACAGGGATTTCCAAGCTTGCATACAGCCAGTGCATATGGTCTTTTAAAGGGCCAGGCCAGAAATCATCAGGACTGGGTTTCAATTCACCCTGTTCTACTAGTATCTTAGTGGAAAGGGGCCCCAGGTGAAGGTTGTGTAGATTCCGTTACACACCTTATGAAATGTTTGTAAAAATAAACTGTACACACTGGTTCTATTCAAGTTAATAATTTAAAGTTTACAAATGTCTCAGTAAAGCAATATAGCTATGAATCATCCTTGGGCCAAACTCTAACCTGAAAGTTTATGTTATCAGCTCTCGGCTGTTTCTGTGCTGTGAGCCAAAAATAAAAGCCTTAAACATATTTTACACAATTTTCAACATTTTAGAACTTTCAACCACCCAACTGACCAGGACCAAATTTACAGGATCCAGAGATCCTGGAACCAAACAGCATGCCAAATTTCAGGTTATTCCATCCAGGGATAAACATGGTACTATTAAGGGTCAAAATTGGGGTTTAACACAGAACAGCATTTGTAACCTTGACTATAGCTAGTTACATACTATACAGCATTGGATAGTGACACATTAATGTTGCTACAGTTTAAAGTCATAGTAACTGATTATTTGAAAAATAAAGTGATAATGGACTGTTGCACTATTACATTTTTGGAGAAAACTATGAGTTATGGTAACTTTTATTCTGTGTGTTCCCCCACAAACCTCAACCACCCACTGCCTCCTGAGTCCTGACCATATACTGATATTAAATACAGTAAAACTACCCACCCATCTGAGCCCCACCCAGTCCAGTTTAAACCCTTCCTGTGGCACTCACAAGTACCTTTTAAAATTATTTCAAAGTTCAGTGTACCCTTAATGCTGAATGCTGTTATCTCATCCCAGTAATGTTTGCACTGAGCAACACACTAATGCAGCTCATACAGTTCTAGCCACTGGGGTTGGGTTTAAAGGCTGGGAGACAGGAGCTTAGGGAGTTGTACACTTCCCTATAAGTTTACTGTGTAGTACTGCATCTAGTAACGGGGTACTTGTTTACTGTGGGACTGTATCTAGGATTAGTGGGTGACCTGATTAGTGGGTAGGGGTGTATCTTGGACTAGTGGGGAACCTGGTGGTTCTCCCAAGGAAACCTACTTGGAGGGATGGGACCACATCATTAGGGCAGGCATCTTGGGAGGGTGGTGGGGTGCACAGGATGTGGGGAAGCCATGATGCTGGACTGGGCTTGAAATTGGGTGGTTGCCCAGTGTGCTACCAGCTGACACAACTTAGAGAGGAGGTTGAAGAGGTTGAGGAGATTAGAGACAGCTGGAGGGAGGGGAGGTATGGTTGAGAAATAGGGCAGGGGCTCTCACGGGGTTGCACCAAGCACTAGGGGGCGGGGTATAGGAAGGGTGCAGGAGAGTACTCTGGGGTCATATAGGGACCCTGACAGAGGGGCCAAAAGGAGGACATTCTCAGGGAAGTATGCAGATGACTTGGGCTGGACAGAAGGAAGCAAGGGGAGGTGGATCGACCTTAAGCTCGGTAACCGCTTCCTTCTCTTCTTCTGCTTGGGGATGAGGGGTGATGTAGCCAGGACAGGGGCGGTTAGAGATGGAAAGGGAGTTGGGGGCAGGAGGCGGGGCCAGATAGCAGGAAGAACAGGGGAACTTGGAATGTGGGAAAACGGGGAGCAGGGACCAGAGCAGGAGGAGGAGGGTAGAGGGAGGAAAGCAAGGAGAAGGATCAGTTGGGAGGTAAGGGCAAGGAGAAAGACCAGAAGTACAAGGAGGATACAGTAAAGGGAGCTGAGGGTTTAGGCCAGGGGAGCACGACCTGCAAGAGGGGCTGAATGGAGATGGGAAGGAAGGGAGGGAGGATGAGCCAGGCTAGTTTAGCAGATGGGGGGACCAGTCACGAGCAGTGATGGGGGTAGCGGGTACAGAAGGATACTCGGTAGGAGGAGAGGCATAGGATCGGAGGGAGGGGTGGCCAGGGTAAATGAGGAGGGGCGCAGGTGGCACCCAGATGGGGAGGAGCAAGGAGCCGGCTGGGGGAGGGCCAGTAGAAGGATGAGGGACATGGAAGGGGAATGGAGGGCAGGGTGGTCAGAGTGCTCCTGTTGGGTGATTCCATGATCAGGGGTATCAATGGGATAGGGACGGGAAACCTGCCGGTTAGAACAAAATGCGTCCTTGGACTGATGGTGCATAGGGTCAAGCATGAGGTATATCAGCTGGCAAGGATTGTGGAGGTTCCCCAGACATACTGGTCCACCTGGGTACCAATGACATTGAGGAAATAGTGAGTTAGAGATACAGTCAAGGTTCAGGGACCTTGCCAGGGTCTGTCATGACATAGGATGCGCGATTTCTCTCAGAAATCCTGCCGGTGCCAAGGGCTAGTGAGGAACACAAGAGGAAGATTAGGGAGATAAACCGGTAGCTCAGAGAGTGGTGTGGGGCCAGAGGGTATGGGTTGATGGGGAGGATTGGGGAGACCTGGGAGGATAAGGGCTGTATGCTAGAGATAGGCTACATCTCAGTTTGGAGGGAGGAAAATCCTTAAGTTGAAAATAGAGGGTTTGTTGGTGAAAGGTGGGGTTTAAACTTGTAAAGGGGAGGATGGGAGAAAAGGCTGTTGGGGTGGGGGTCCGATAAAGGAGGACTCTGTCTCCACCCCTTGGGTAGCTGGAGGAATGTGGGAAAAGGCTGACTGGTAAGGTGCAGACCAGGGAAGACGGAATCCCCATGGGAGCGAACAGAGATAATGGGAGAGTATAGGAAAGGGTGGAGGTAGTCCTGCTGAATGCCAGGAGCTTGGGCAATAAAATGCCTGAGCTCCAGGCGATGCTAATTGAGGGAGGTGGATGTGGCAGCGGTCACTGAGACCTGGGCCACCGCAGGCACTACTGGGACCTGAACCTGGAGGGTTACCACCATGTTCAGGAAGGACATGGGAAGGGAGGAGGGTTAGCAATAATAGTCAAAACTGCATTGGCATAGAAGGAGTGGAGGAGGCAGAGGAAACTGTGGAGGCAATTTGGGTCACCTTGATAACGGGGGCAAGAGAGTAAAATAGGAGTGGTGTATAGACCCCTGTGCTGGTGGAGGAGCTGGAGGGGAGTCTGGTGGCAGATGTTTGGAGACACTGCAGATTGGGCAGGGAAGGGTGGTGGTGTTGGGAGACTTAAACATGCCAGAAACAGATTGGGAGACTTGACATCCTCAGTGGCCAGGGAACAGAGGTTGTTGGATGTCTTTCAGGGCGCGTTCCTAACTCAGCAGGTGGGGGAACTGACCAGGAGGTGCGGATACTGGATGTGGTCCTGGCAGACAGTGACCAGATTGAGAGCCTGGAGGTAAGGGACTCGTTGGCGGGAGGCGACCATGCCACGGTCCGGTTCTGCCTGGCCTAGGAGGGTAGAAGGCTGCACAAAAACGGAGGTAACAGATTTCAGGGGCAGATTTCAAGGTAATGGGAAGGATCCTTAAGGAGCATTTGGATGGGATTGGGCCAGACATGGGCGCTGACAGTAGGTAGGAAATCATCGGGGTGGGGTGCAGGATGCTACCAGCACCTGTGCAAGAGTAAGACGAAAATGCGGTAGGACCCGAAACCCTGCTGGTAGACCAGGGAGGTTCAGGAGGTGGTGAGGGAAAGAAGGCAGCCTATAGGCATTTCAAGTGCTCAAGGAGTGAAAGGGATCGAGGGGAGTACAAGCTGATGGCTGGAAGGGCCACTAGGGTGGGAGAGCGGCTAAGGCAAGGAAGGAGCAGAACCTGGCCAGGAAATTAGGGAGAGGAACAAGGGTTCTTTAGATACATGGGGGAAAAACAAAGGGTGAAGGGCAGATTAGCAGGATTAAAATGGGAGAGAGGGCACAAGACCCAGAGGAGCAGGCTGAGGTACTAAATGAGTACTTGGCCTCAGTTTTCACCAAGGAAATGGGGGCTGCATCATACATGGGGAGGAGATGGTGAAACTGAGGAGGGGGACGCCACCGATCGGCAGGTCTAGGGAGAGGGGCCATCATTGGCAGGAGGGGAAGGCAAAGCAGGGGAAGAGGTAGCGGAGGTGGAAGTCACAGGAGAGAGAGAGAGAAGCCCTCAGGTCCCTTAAGATGGAGAAAGCACCGGGCCGGATAAATTGCATCCCAGAGTGCTGAAGGAACTGGCGGATGTCCTGGCGAAACCCTGGTGGACTTTTTCAGCATCTCTCGGAGGACAGGGTGGGCGCCCAGGACTGGAAGGTGGCACATATAGTGCCTATCCACAAGGGGGATCAAGGGAGGTGGCAGGGAACTACAGGCCTGTCAGCCTGACATCGGTGGTGGGCAAGGTGATGGAGGGCATTGTCAAGAAGAGGCTGGGGGGCCTGGATAAGTCGGGGTGCCTGGATGATAGACAGCACGGATTCATCCCAGGGAAATCATGTCAGACAAACCTTGTGGAGTTCTGTGACTGGGTGATGAGTGTCTTGGACCTGGGTAGACCGTGGACATCTCTTTCTTGACTTCAGCAAGGCGTTTGACTCTGTTCCTCCACAGAGGCCTGTTGGATAAGCTGGGAGAAATGGGAGGGGAACCAGATGATCAGATGGATAGGCAATTGGCTCCAGAACCAGACCCAGAGGGTCGTGGTTAGCGAGTTAGTCTCATCCCAAGGAGGGTCATTAGTGGGGTCCCTCCGGGATCGGTCATGGGGCCTCCTTTTCAACACCTACATCTCTGACATAAGGAAGGGTGTCAGGAGTGAGATGGTCTTTGTGGATGACTCAAAAGGGGGGGGTGGTGGATGTGGATGAGGGAGGGCGGCCTACAGGGGACCTGGAGGCTCTGGAAAGGTGGTCTAGAAAGTGGAAGCTGAGGTTCAATGCAAGGTACTGCACCTGGGAGCCAGAAACCCGGGCCAAATGTACACCCTGGGGGATGCTGCAAGTCCCAGTGGCTGAGGGGGACCTGGGGGGTGGTGGTGATGTCAAGATGAAAACCAGAGATTTGTAGGGAGGCAGCAGCCAAGGCCAACAGGATGCTGGGATGCATCATTGGGGATCACCTCTGAAGGAGGGAAGTGATACTCCTCTGTATAACTGCTTTGGTGAGGCCGCACCTAGAGTACTCGTGCAGTTTGGAGGCCACACTTAAAGAGGTACATTGAACCTTGGAGTGGGTCCTGAGGAGGCAACCAAAATGATCTGGGGCTTGGGGACAGGACCTATGGGGAGAGGCTCAAGAGCTAAATAGTGCATATTGGAAGAGAGAAGAGACCGGGGACATGATAGAGGTCTCCAGGTACATGAAGGTGGTAAATAGGGAGGAGCAGCCAGGGTGCTCTGAAGGAAGGGGTAACTAGAGGCATGGGTGGAAGCTGGAGAGAGATTCTAGGGGGAAAGGAGGAGGTGCTACTCACTGAGAGGGTGGTGGAGCCATGGAATGCACTGCCCAGGGGCTGGTAGAGGCAGAGACGGTGGAGGGGTTCAAGAGGGGTGGTACAGGTTCAGGGAAAGGTTCTGGAAGCAGAGTCCAGTGCAGCGAATATCCGGACTGGGAAGGGAGAAGCCAGAGAGGGCGAGGGGGCAAGGTCAGCTCCCAGGGTGGGTTGACCAAACGCTGAGACACGAAAGACCGTTAGGCCTGTTCTGCTGGCATTTTAGTATGTTAGTGTTACACAAGGTCCCTGCACCCTAATTGGTACCCCCAGAGGCACATCGAGACAGCTAGCACTTAAGTATATGTTATACTAACATGTAGGCTAGCATCTACCCGCGAAGAGTAGATGTCAGGATATGTATGCATATTGTTGTAATATACACTTTGCTTGCTAATACATATATTCTGCTATGTATTTTCTGTGTATTTCTTATTTGTGAGATGCCAAGGCACCTGTGTCCTTGGAATAATTATAACATGTAAGACGGCATTGCCACCTTTGGTGATTTGTATTACTACACTGAGTTATATAAGACTCTGTATAAGAACTCTTTTGTTCTCAAACTGATGACTTTACAGAATTGTATAATGTTATCTTGGACCGTGGAGTCGCCTCTAATTTAGCCAATAGGGCTCATATCTGTAACTAGAAATGTTTCTATCTTACAGTAACCATAGTAATTATCATAGGTATATAATGTAATGTACAAGTCTTATACCTGGGAGACCTCAGAAGACACAGAGAAACCTCAAGGTATAGGGAACGCTTAGCACTGGCTCCGGGTTTGTATTGGAAAGAACTGCTTAGGGCAACTGTGATTTATCCTTTGATAGTAATAAACTTGTTTATTACTTTAATGCAACATGTCTGTGATTACTTGCATTCCCAATATCGCCAAGAATCTGAAAGTGAGGTTTAGACCTCCTAACATTAGTAATATTGGCAGTCAGATCAAGCAGTGAGACCAGAAAGATGAGGATTGTCTCACTTCATTTGATTTAAAAAAAAAAAAAAAAAAATTATATGTACTTTGGGTGTCACAGTAGGGGTGTTTGGACTGGTTGTTGGGTGGGGAGGTGGTGAATCCAGATGGGTGGGGGTTGCTATATTTTATATGGTTTTAGCCAGCAGAAAGGTAATTCTGTCAGGAGGAGGAAACCTAGTTATTAAGACACAGAACCATTTCACGAAATTGAGTGAGGGTATCTGAGGGCCGCCTCCAGTTTCAGAGGCCCAGTCAGTTGCAGAGAGGCCCAAAAGGCTGCAGGGACTGCAACGCCTCTGTACAGGGGAGGCTCCACACAAAGAAGTCCAGTGTAGCAGATGTAACACCCAGAATTTATTTTTAATACAAGTTATGTTGCCTGTAAACTACGTTAGTTGGGGGATGTAGGGGAGAATTGAAAATTGCCTCATATTGTAGTCCCACGCCTGGGGCACTCAGCCAAGAGGCCTTTGTGTAAGCAACTTTTCCTGCCCTGTGAAAGGCCTTTTCTTTTGGTTAAACATCAAAGGGTTGAATTCTTTCATAATGAAAATAAATGTTTTGAGTGTAAATAGGGCCAAGACTGAGCAAGATAGCACCCCAATGGATTTAGCCAGCAGGAAGAACAAAAGACCAAGCTCTAAATAATAAATCCAGTTTGGACCTGTTCTGGAAAAAGGTGGTCCCCAGAGAGCAAATAAATGGTTCATGCTGTGATGTCGGAGAGGCATGTATGATGATACGGGCATAGTGGGCCAACCAGCCAAAGGGGTGTGTGTGTGTGTGTGTGTGTGTGTGTGTGTGTATGTGTGTGGTTTTGGTTTTAGAGTTTAGTGATGTTTTAGGATTCTGAGCTAGCAACGTCTCTGGTTCAAGCCCCCATAACTCACCAAGTTTCCAGTTTGGGGTAAGCTCCACTCTACTCTGAATCTAGATAGTTTTTAAGTTAGGTTCTTCTGTGTGTCCTCTAGCTTTGCAAATGCATTTATTTTTATTTCTGTAGAAATACTGTATTCCACATAGTGATTATTATGCATTATTCTATAACACGTAAATATCACGGAGTATTAAATGTTGTTTTATATACTTCATGCTTTTGTGATTGAGTCACTTCTAGTATAAATACTGGGAGTAAATTGGCAGTCGGTTATCTGTTTCCGAGAGACAGGCTACAAAGTTACCATCTCTAAGGCCAAAGTGTTCTCGGCTGTGACAGAGGGTGGGCTGTTAGCCCTTTGGTAAGAAGCATTGTACTGAGTGAGCGGTAGTTTTGGTGGGATTCTGACTGGGACATAGCGAGTGAAGTTGTGACTGAGTGGTGGCAACATACCAAGGTAACCCTTTCAGGCATCTGAAGGGTTGTGAAAACTGGTAGTGGTAGTAGTATAGACAGAGTTCTGGGAGAGAACCAGTCTGTGACAAACTAAGGCGTAACAGTTGTGGTGGGTGGCTTAGTAGTGCAGGGGTATGTGTTAGTGGGAAGGAGGGAGGGAGAATAAGGTGCATCCCTTGGGCAATGGCTGGAAGTGTTATTCCTAGAGCAAGAAGGCTGGTTCATAAGGTAGGGGATAAACCCAATGTAATTGTCCTCAAGACAGACCTTCTCAACAACCCATGATAAAGGAGGTGAAAGCTAGTTTTAGTGTGTTGGGCAGAACTTGAATGAGGAAGCATCCTAGACCCTTTTGAAGTTTTTTTATTTATTTAAAGTTTTGTAGGCACAGTGAGCCAGAGCTCTCTTCCAGGTGCAACCCATGGCTAGGATACAGTGGACAATGAAACAGCAATACTGAATATAGTGACAACAGTGGATGCATGCACATGATCTGTAAAAGCAAGGTATAAATAAAAAATTCCAGAAAAAGAAAGCTTAGAAAGTGTTCCAAGTACGTAAGTTGAGGTGGTACAAGCTTGAGATGGGGGCAGGATGCTTAACATCTTTTACCTTCAATAAGGGATTACAGTTATGGTGCAGGGGAAGGATTCAAATTAGGGGGACTATGGCACATATTGATAGGAACTGAGGGTTGTTTGTGGGTGGGGGTGTTTAACGATGGAAATGAAAGTGAAATGCCCTGTATTTTACTAGTAACTGGAGATTGATTAATTGTGTGAAGTGCCCTCAGGTCATACCTCTCAAGTGTCCCTGATTTTGCCTCAAAATTTTACTCTGTCCCTCCTAAAATTTGTCTTTTTAGCTAAACAGTGGGGACATAAGCGAAAACAAATGTCAAGCATCAAAGTTACAGACTTGTTCTTCTTTAGAAAATGCATTTTGTACTAAGCCCCATATTCTACCAGCTTTCTGGGTGGATATCTCTAATTTTGAAGATGTGTCCCTGATTTTGGTCCTTTGTCCCTGATTTTTAAGCCTTGTCCCTGATTTATGAGGCAGGAGGTTGAGAAGTATGCTCATGTACAAGCCTACAGTACGCATCCTATTTGTTGTCTTTCTTTTGTTTTGGGGTGGAAAGTTAAGTCGACCTATATGATATTTGTTGCAAAAGAAAGGATGCCTTTGGTAACTGAACTGCCCTTTATTGAGAAAAGAAAGCTGAGGTTGTGTATGTGCCATTTGTGAGGAGGGGCCTTGTTAATCACTGGTCTGCCCTTAAGATGAAAGTCTGTAGGAAAATAAATAGAAAACTGACTCAAAACACTGCCTGATGTGTGGTGGTGTTATTACAGAACAGCTACAACAATCAGTTTTGATAAGATATTAAACATTTTTTTTAACTTGCGCTCAAAACTGATTACTGATCAACTTTTTTTTTGTTCTGATTAGCAATGCTGCTTATCAACTTCCCAACGCTAATTTGTGCTTTGGCATGGGTTCCTGGGAGGCAGATCATGTCTGGCTAATTTATTGAGTAAGTTACAAAGTTAGTAGACAGAGGCCAGGCAGTAGATATGCTGTACCAGGTTTTGCGAAGCCTTTGATAATGTACCACACAGAAGGCTGGTTTTAAAAACAAAAAAAAAACTGATGGACCTGTGGGGAATAAACTGACAAAGTGGATAGTGTACATCAGTTTGAGATTACACCTGGGTTTTATTATTTTATTATAATGCCTTATTACAGTGTACTGGTGTAACCCCTACAAATGGGGGTTCCCGAAAGTCTTCCTTGAGCTTGCCTAAATGAACACTGCCAGGCTGGTGTTCCGAGTTTTAGCAGTTTAAATGTATTGCCAGAGAGTGCCTGTATAGCCTCTGTGTACTGTCTCTTTAAGAGCTGCCTGGATTACAGTCATAATTAATCTGTGAGAGGGAGCTCTGTTAGAAGATGTACTTGTTTGCTGATCATTTGGTAGAGTAATAATAATATTGCAGTTTGTTCTAACCGCCTCTTTGCAGCATGGACAGTTCTGTTTGTTTCCATCATCTTGTTCCTGGACTTCAGAATGGGCCAATCAGTACATTTGGGACACTAAAATGGAGCCTACCTACAGGGCTTGGTGGGGCTAAAACTTGTAGGAATTGTAGTTTTGGCACCAAATAACCTGAAGGGTGCCTTGTTAGACAGATCAGCCAACTGAACCTTTGGATCTTGGGGAAAGTCCCTCCCACACTGCTTGTAGTTTCAGTTAGAGCTGAGTTGGGAAGTGAAGTAGTAACAGCTTGAGATAGTTCGAGCAGCAATCCATAGTGGATTCAGGTGGAGAACTGTGGAAAGGCCTGAGTTTGGTCTGCATGCCTGCCTGCTGTCCCTGAGAGGGAATTTGTGCTTTTTTCGACTGAATCTGAATTTGGAGAGCAGATTAAGCCACTGAGTTGTGACCAGGCTTTTAACCTGAAGAAGACCAAGATTTGCTGAATGCGATCGGCCTGTCGGACTTCCAGCTACCTCTGAACTCCCGGATTGTGCAGAGACTCTGTAATCTGCGAACCGAGAGCCATTTGCCTGGTACAGTGGAGTTTCCTCACATGTGAATGTCCTGTGTGCTTATAGTGGGTCGTGATTTGGTTCCTCACTGTGTGTCTGAACTGTGTTATGCTTGCTGGAGGCTGTATCCAGCTCCACGGACTGGATCCGATTATTTCTTTTTCCTCGCCCTGTACGCTGAGAAAGTCATTGACGAGAGACCGCCTAGGGATCAGCCCTGCTCAACGCCTTGAACAGGAACGATGCCTCAGTGATTCGTGTGGGCTCTGCTTCTCCAGGCACTCCAGCTCAACAGTCTGCAGTCTTGATTTCATCCTGCCTGTGTCCAGTATTGGGTATCGTGAGTAAACATTAGGGTAGCTCCCTGCAACAACAGCTAAATCTAAAAGTGTTATCTGATTGTCTTGTTGCCTTTTCTTTCACGAACCGAGCCTCCGGCTCCGAATTACTAATAGTGTGTGTTGTGCTGTTGCTTTCTTCCATCACAGGGCCCCAACCAGCTGCAACGTTCCTGGCTAGCCCACCATTTTCCTACCTGGGTATCCAGAGTGTGTGACTGTGTAGGACTCTGAACTGCATGCATAACTGTCTGATTAATATAGCTTTTAAGCAAATCAACCTGATTATGCCCTCCCTTGTTCAAGTCCCCTGAATAAATCAGATTTAACTTTGTTTGCATTTAACCAGACTGAGGTTCCAGTTTGTGCCGAAGTATTGTACTTTTGCCATTTGGCGCTGCTTAACCTTGTTTTACAGGGGTCCCCAGGGTCAAGCTAGAGGAACCAGCCCTGGTTGTAATTGCAAACAGTGTGGGTAATTGCCTGTGAATAAGGGTCCTGTGGAAGTAATTATTGTATATTGTTCAGGGTATCACGTTAACTCATCGCAAACATTTCATCGAAAAATATCATCGTAAACACTACATCGTAATTAATTTCAGTGCATGATACATCTGACCGCATGACATTTAATCGCAAAATCGCAACAGGTGAAGAAAGGAGCCAGGGCTCACCTCTGCTAACCCTGTCATGGCAGCTATACACTTTATTCCCACGATTGAAAATAAATGTGATTCCCCACAGGCTTCTCACCTCTGACCTCTGAGCCATGACACTAATTGGCACTAAGAGCTAGCAAACTGTCTCTCACAGATATGGAGAACTAGTCACTCACCACGAATCAGGGGCACAAATAGAAATTATTTTCTCTCTCTCTCGCTCAAGACACACTGACGGCTCTTCTCTGGTGGTTCAATGATTGTTCAGTTGTGCTGAGCCAGAGCGGCCACGTCTCTGCCAATGCTTCTAAGTCTGCATTCCTCAATTCCCAATCCTGGAAGTTGGTACCATTGAATGACTGGGAGAATGCGATCACTGAGCTCGTCTGCCCTTTCTTTCTGAAGGTACACTCAACCCGCGCTCTGCTCAGGGGTCTGATGATGGATTTCGATTTTCGAGCCCAGACCCCGACATTTAGCTCTGGTACTTTATGGCAGCCATCTCATCAACCTTCACTCGGACTAGCATTAGAGGTCTCTGCTCCGATGACCAGGAGTAAAAGTAAAGTAAAGGCAAGTAAAATAATAAGTAAAAGTAAAATAATAACAAGCATAGGCTTGATGGGGAAGCATGCTGGTCGTGCATTAGCTGGAAACAGTAAGATACTCACCGATTCAAAGCAGTAGGTGGATGCACACTAAACACAGGCTCTATATGCGCTTAACTGTCATGTGGAAGAGTATGCGCTGAAAAGTATTGCGATGTAAATTGACATGCGGTAATTGACCGCGACTAAATGTTTCATGAGGAAAAGACATGGTTTGTTCAGGCCACTAGAAGGGAAAGAGGAGGGTTACAGTGTCCCGGAGGGCTGTGCTCAGGTTAGCTTGACCACTAACAACCCTGACCTCCGGGTGGAGGCACCTGCTTCATTACTCAGGCCCCTTAACCTGCTACTAGCCAAGCAGGCAGGGGTAGTAGCCCTTGGGATAGCGCCACCTAGGGGTTACATCTTGAGGCACCACTGGGATTTTCTGCCTCTAGTGGCCAAAAATTTTGAATTATTGTTAAAGATTAATGGCTACCTCAGTAGAAATGGCTGTACACCAGTTGGTGGGTGGTACTGGGCAGGAGATCACCCCCAAAATGCTCTGCTTATACTGGATATTCCCTGGTACCAGTAAGGACACTATAGAGGAGCACTCTCCAAAGTTGAATGTTTAAAAACCCTGTAGTGGTGGGTCGGCAGGCTGATTTAATCGGCCAGACTTTCATAGCCTTGGTAGCGTGTAGTGACCTCGTGGACAGCTCTAAGTGCCACAGACTATTGCCTCAGAAGGGTCCTAGCCGCCTGGAGAGTGATGACAAACACAGTAAAGACCCTGGGGAGGATGAGCTCCCACCATTATCTGAGACTTTTAGGAGAAATTTGCTAAGTTGTTGCTGGAGGAAGGAAAACCTTAGAGGACTTAAGAAACTATTCTTGCCACCTGGGGTGTTCCTTCCCAACACCCCTTCCACTCCAGCACCTGTTACTGCTCTGCCTTCTGTGCCCGTGCCAATGCTGGCCCTATATCTATACCTGCCATTAGTCACGACTCCTATCAGAGGCTGAAAATCTTCTGGGCACCCTCCCCACCCCCAGGGGAGGATGACTGGGAGACCTGGATCGACTGTGTTGCCGCCTTTGGTACCCGAGTGGCGGCATGCGGAGGCTGAGAAGCAGAAAAGAATCCTAGACAGTTTAGCGGGCCCCGCCTTGAAGCCATTAAATTTTGAGGTCCACGAACCCTGATGCATCTGCTCGGAAGTACCTATCTGTACTTGAAGCCAATTTTGGGAGCATTGAGTTGGGAGACTTTGATGTGGAAATTCCATGGTACCAAAAATGGAAGGGAAAGTTTTGTCTGTGTATGTTACTCACCTAGAAAGAGCTCTGCAGAAAGCTTACCGGAAAGGTGGGTAGCTGCCAGTGATTTGAACCGAGTGAGATTGGACATATCATGACATGCCAAGCATTCTAAACTGCAGATCATCCAGTTAAGGCTCCAGGATAGGAGAGGTAACCCACCTGACTACTGTAACTTGATAAAAGAACTCCGAGGTAGAAGGTGAAGAGGGAGATTGTAATTATGGGGTGAGTGCAGTCCAAGTGATCATGGCACTGGAAGGCCCTTCCAAATGGAGACCACTACAAGTGTCCTGCCATGGGCTAAATGGTGGGGGAGGAGTTGCTGAAGAAGGTCAGAAAAGTACAACCGGGTGCGTTGCTGAGGTATCCCCTGCTGCCAGAGACCATGGCCCCTGTCAGGACGTGACTGTTATGGGGTGGAGGGCACCTCAGGCATCCTCTGCTGAGGGTGGCTTGGCCAAGCTCAAGGAATTGACTGCCACCCTAAAGGAACTTTTTGAGACATGGTACACTACCAGCAGAAGTCGGATCACCATCTCCCGTCGATGGCTCCAGCATCCCCTGCTATGTTTTCCCCAAGGATGCTCCGAGAGCCTGTCATTTGTCTCAATTGCTGTGCAAGGATGGCCATATGAAGAGGGAATGCCGGTCTCAGAAGGACTTGGAGAAAGTGGTGAACTGGCTGCAAGGAGAGTCAGAAATGAGTCAGTGGTCAAGGGTGCACAAAATGACTGCAATGAAGGCTTCAGCCATCCTAACTCAAACCCTCTGTGGCTAAACAGTCTGTCCAGGCCCCTGCTGTTGTCCCTCCAGATTGGTCCAAAATAGTGGGCCCTTCAGTGAAGACTACTATGGCTGTGAATGGTATTCCTACTTGGGCTGTGCTTGACAGTGGGTCGCAAGTGACCATTGTATTTCAGGACTGGTAGACAAACACTTATCTGATGTGCCATTACAATCCTGGAAGGCCCACATGTGGGGATTGAGCGATAAGTCGTATCCCTACCTAGGATATGTCCGCCTGGTTGTCTTTCCTGCAACTGTAACGGTAGAACAGCAAGTAGAGACACTGGCCCTAGTGTATTCCCCCAATTGACTGTATAATTGGGTCTCTGTTAACTGGAACAAATGCCCACATGTTTGGGAGACTAGCACAATTCTGCCATGAGAGACGAGGGTAACTGACTGGATGGGCCCTAAGAATTCCAGCCTTAGTAAAAGGGCATGTGACATTACAACAGAAACCCAATGAAGAGGACCCAGATGAGCCAGTGGGATAGTGTGGAAAGGAACCTGACTCCTTGGTATTGGCCCCAACGCCCAGTGCACAATCCATGGAAAAGTCCGCCTAAAGAGAAACGTAAAGAACAAAATATTAATGTTGGATGCACCAGGTGAGGGAATGTTGCCAGAAGGATTATTGGTTAAACCCAGCATCTTGCCTGTCCATGCCCATGCTTATGCACGACAGTGATGGTCCAGATTTGAAATGTGTCAGATAGGGGGTCCGGGGAACCGGGTGACTCTAGCTAGGGTACGCCATGCAGACACTGGAGTATTACCCAATAACAAGTACTCTGGCCAAAAGGAGAGTGACCCGGGACTTATTTGACTTTGGTGATTCCCCGCTGCCAGCTGAATGGAAGGCTATGATTAGCAAGAAACTCGCTCAGAAAGACCAAGTGTGTTTGTTAAGAATGGGATGTGGTGTGTCCAGGGTGCAGAGCATCATGCACGCCTGCATGATCGGCCATTTCGAGAGATCCCGACGCCGCTCCAGCGGACATAGATGATGTGAGGAGACACCTGCAGGAAATGCTCGCTGCTGGCGTGATACAGGAATCGAGGAGCCCATATACCTCTTCCATTGTGGTTGTGCGTAGAAGAATGGGTCAGTGAGAATGTGTGTGATTATCGAACCCTGAACCGGCGGACCATCCCAGATCAATACACCATGCCCGTATACAAGATGCCCTGGATTGCTTGAATGGGAGCAAATGGTTCTCAGTATTGGATCTTCACAGCCGATATTACCAGATTCCAATGTCCATGGTGGACCATGAGAAAACAGCCTTCATCTGTCCTTTGGGTGCTACGAATTCCTGTGAATGCCACAGGATTTGGTGCCCGCCACCTTCAGTGACTAATGGAATGTGCGGGGAGATGTGAACTTGCTGGAATGCCTAGTGTACCTAGATGATGTCATTGTGTTCAGATGCACATTAGAGGAGCATGAGACCCAACTGTTTAAAGTCCTAGACTGATTGGAAGACTTCAGCCTCAAGCTGTCCATTGAGAAGTGCCAGTTTTTTCAAACCTCCGTGAAGTATGTGGGGCACATAGTATCTGCAGAAAGGATGGACCGATCCCAGTAAGGTCAAGTCAGTGACTACTTAGCCCCAGCCACATAACTGAAAGAACTACAATGTTTCCTGGGGTTCTGTGGCTACTACCGCAGGTTCATAAAAGTCTATTCCAAGGTGATTCGCCTGCTTGAATTCTCACCCAGGTTACCCCCTGCCAACCGTGAATACAAGAAAGAGGCTGTCCAAGAACCCAAGAAGTATACTTCTGAACAGGTGAACCTTTGGGGCCCCAGTGGACACCTGAATGTGAAGCGGCCTTCCACGTAATCATACCAGCTCACCCATGCCCCCATCCTCGCAGCTGGACCCTACCAAGCCCTATGTGCTGCATACGGATGCTAGTCTGCAGGGCCTAGGAACTGTGCTGTATCAAGACCATGAGGATGGTTTGAGACCAGTGGCTTTTGCCAGCAGAGCTTGACCCCGCCGGAACGAAACTATCCTGTGCACAAGCTGGAGTTCCTTGCCTAAAATGGGCCATTGTTGACCAGTTTCATGAGTACCTCTGTGGGGCAAAGATATTGGTGAAGACCAACAATAACCCGTTAACCTATGTACAGACTTCAGCTAAGTTGACGGCACTGGGCACTGGTGGCTGTCTGCTTTATCAACCTATGATTCCGCTGCTCGAATACAGGCCAGGACTGAACCATATTGATGCTGACGCCCGTCACGAAAGCCAGTCTTCAAGAGTGATTGGGTCAGGTTGTCTGAACCTGACATCCGAGCATTGTGCCAAAAGTTGATAGAGATGAACAGATGTCTCACGGACAGTGGACTGTTTAGTATATTGCTTGGGCCCACCTGATATTTGCATACCGCTGCCTATTGCCATTTCTCTGCTCTAGATATTTGTGTATTATCTCAGTTTAACAATGACTGCATCCAGCAGGCTCAATCCCATGATCCTATGATTCAGCCAGCACTTGATGCCCTGCGCAGGGAAAGATATGACCAGTTATGCCTCTGACTTGCGAACTCCCTATTGTTTAAAGAAGGCCCCAGGTTGAAGTTACACAATCAGTTGTTTTACAGAGAGACAGTGGATCGCACTGGTCGAGTAGACCAGCAGCAATTGGTCCTGCCCACGGTCTTTAAAGTTTTGGTACTGAGGTCCTCCACAATCACACGGGCACTCACTATTGAGAGAACTCTCAACCTGGTACGATCTCGATTCTACTGGCCCAAGATGGGGGCCGATGTTGAGCACCATGTAAAGACCTGCAGTTGTTGTCTGCAAAGGAAAGCCCTGCTTCAGAGGGCTGCCCCTTGTCAATATTACTACCAGCACCCTATAGAACTGGTCTGCATAGACTTTTGTGTTTAGAACCTGATCAGCGGAATATTGGCAATGTGTTAGTGGTTACGGATCATTTCACATGGTATGCACAAGCTTTTCCAACTAAAGATCAAAAGGCCTGTGCACTGCGGCCAAGGTGCTGGTGGAACATTTCTTTGTCTACTATGGTGCCCCCAGCGGATCCACTCTGACCAAGGCAGAGACTTTGAAAGTTGGCTAATCAAAGAAATGCTCTTCTGTGAGGGGTACGAAGTGAAGAACCATCCCTATCACCTGCAGGGGACCCGGAACCAGAGCGTTTTAACTGCACCCTTCCTAGACATGCTGGGCACTCTCCACCCAAAAGACAAGACTAAGTGGAGCCAGCAGATTGCACTGTAGTACAGCATTACAATTGCCAAAAATGATGCCAGTGGGTTCTCCCCTGCCACCTCATGTTTGGGAGGGAGGCCTGCCCGCCAGTTGATGTCTGTTTTGGGGTCCCTCCAGATGGGGTCCGAGCTGAAAACTGCCTGCAGTATGTACAGATACTGAAAGCTTAGTTGAACCATGCATATCAACTGGCCCAGATAATGGCCGCTAAAAGAAATCTCGCCAACAAAGAGAGGCATGACATGAAAGTAAAAAGGCTCAAGAGCTCGGCCGGAGACTGCATGTTACACTAATTTGGGACTACATGGTATGCACAAAATTGCTGATAGGTCTTTCATCTTCCTCATGTAGTAGTTGGAAAGTTGGATGATCTACCAGTATACAAAGTGCATGAACAATAATGCCACAGCTGTCAAGACCATGCACCGTAACCACTTGCTGCCTATCGTCAAGTTATTATTGAAGTTGAGCCAGCAAACATTGCCTCCTGGGCCGGTGACTCATGCTGCTGCAAAAGAGAGAGTCAACCTACCCCAGTAGTTGCAGAGTTAAGGTTTCCTGCAGCAGGCCCAGAATGATAATGACTGTCAGCCCACCTCTGACGATAATGAGTGTGATAATGCCTATTACACCTCCTATGAGTTGTGTCAGCTGTTTCGAGGTAACCTGTATGGCTAATTGTGGGGATGAAGCTGGGCCTCTGGACTGCCTAACCCCCCAGCTTGGGCCTTGGAGCCAGTGCTTCCTGAAAGTGAGGTGCAGAGCATCACATCTGAGGTTGTGGACTTGTGTTTTGTGGAACTGTGTGAATTGCCCAAGAAGGGGCTGAGTGTCTGTCTGAGTCTCCCTGGTGACACATCAGAAATTAAACAACAATATGAGAGTGCTGACAGCTCCGGCTTCAGTGCCACAAAAGTCTAATTGTGACCGAACCTTTTCTAAATGAGCCAAGTGTTGTGGAAACGAGTCTACAGAGCAAGGGGCTGATGGTGCTTCCAGTTTGGACATTCCCATCCTGCAGGGCACCCCTCACAATGACGTAAAGCTCCAAAGTTAGTGCTGAAAGTACAGAGACTGTGGCTGCCCTCAAAGACTGGCTGAGCTGTCGAGCAAGTATTACTCTTCAGTTGTGATTCTCCCAGGAGGCCAGTGGATTTGCCTCTCATCGTGGTTCACAAAGGTGTTTATTTCTCAGAGCTCACTACCCAAACTGAGCTTAATAGCCAATTCCAAGTTTATTGTTCTTTCTTCTCAGTATGGTGCCCCTGCTCCATCCAGCCCCAAGTTAGGTGATAGGAAGGGCCCCTCCTATATTGTTTAATGTACAGGAAGTTTTAACATGAATCAGTATTGTGATGTCACAAGTATGTTAATCATAGTGGAATCAGTATTACCTGTATGAAACATGCATAAGCATTGTCCTTATGGATATAGTATCATGAAGTGTAGTGAATATGTGTGTAATAAGTTTTATGTTAACTGGTGCATGATGGTACAGACTTGACACGGACGCCAAGTTTTCTCCAGGTAGGAAGGTGTAACCCCTACAAATGGGGGTTCCCAAAAGTCTTCCTTGAGCTTGCCTAAATTCTCACTGCCAGGCTGGTGTTCTATGCTTTTAGCAGTTTAAATGTGTTGCTAGAGAGTGCCTGTATAGCCTCTGTGTACTGTCTCTTTAAGAGCTGCCTGGATTGCAGTCATAATTAATCTGAGACGGAGCTCTGGTAGAAGATGTACTTGTTTGCTGATCATTTGTTTCCATCATCTTGGTCCTGGACTGCAGAATGGGACAATAGGTACATTTGGGACTCTAAAATGGAGCCTGCCTACAGGGCTTGGTGGGGCCAAACTTGTAGGAATTGTAGTTTTGGGCTTTTGGCGCCTAAAATAACCTGGAGGGGAGCCCTTGTTGTGACAGACAGATCAGCCAACCCCACCTTTTGGATCTTGGGGAAAGTCCCACACTGCTTGCAGTTTCAGTTAAAGCTGAGTTGGAAGTGAAGAAGTAATGGCTCGTGATAGTTCAAGCAGCAATCCATAGTGAATTCACGCGGAGAACTGTGGAAAGGCTCGAGTTTGGCCTGCATGCCTGCCTGCTGTTCTTGAGAGGAGGGAACTTGTGCTTTTTCGGACTAAATCCAAATTTGGAGTGCGAGTTAAGCCACTGAATTGTGTCCAGGCTTTATTTAACCTGAAGACCAAGATTTGCTGAATGCTATCGGCCTGTCAGGACTTCCAGCTACCTCTGAACTCCTGGACTGTGCAGAGACTTTGTAATTGCGACTGGAGAGCCATTTGCCTGGTACAGTGGAATTTCCTTCATATGAATGTGCTGTGTGCTTTTAGTGGGTCGTGATTTGGTTCCCACTGTGTGTCTGAACTGTGTTTTGCTTGCTGGAGGCTGTATCCAGCTCCATGGACTGAATCTATTCATTTCTGTTTGCCTTGGCCCTGCTACCTGGACCAGCCAGAATACCTGCGCAGAGAAAGTCTTGACGAGTGACCGGCCTAGGGATCAGCCCCTGCTTAATGCTTTGAACAGGAACGGGCGCTCAGTGATTCGTGTGGACCCTGCTTCCTGGATACTCCAGCTCAGCAGCCTGCAGTCTCAATTCTGTCCTGCCTGTGTCCAGTATTGGGTAACGTGAGTAAACATCAGGGTAGCTCCCTGCAACGACAGCTAAATCTAAAAGTGTTGTCATCTGTTTGTCTTGTTGCCTTTTCTTTCACGAGACTGAGCCCTGCGGCTCCGGATTACTAATAGTGTGTGTTGTGCATGTTGTTTTCTTCCATCACAGGGCCCCAACAAGCTGCAAGGTTCCTGGCTAGCCCACCGTTTTCCTACCTGGGTACCCAGAGTGTGTGACTGTGAGTAGGGACTCCGAACTGCATGCATAACTGTCTGATTAATATAGCTTTAAGCAAATCAACCTGATTCGCCCTCCTTGTTCAATTCCCTGAATAAATCCGATTTAACTTTGTTTGCATTTAATCTGACTGTGGTTCCAGTTTGTGCCAAGCGTATTGTACTGTTGCTATTTGCTGTGCTTAACCTTGTTTACAGGGGTCCCCAGGGTCAAGCTAGAGGAACCAGCCCTGGTGGTAAATACAAACAGTGTGGGTAATTGCATGGTGAATAAAGGTCATTGTGAAAGTAATTATTGTATATTGTTCAGGCTACTAGAAGGGAAAGATAGGGGTTACAGTGTCCCGGAGGGTATGTGCCCAGGTTAGCTTGATCGCTAACAAACCTGACTCCCGTGAGGGCACCCGCTTACATTACCCAGGCCCTTAACCTGCTACTAGCCAAGCAGGCAGTGGTAGTAGCCCTTGGCATAGCGCCACCTAGGGTTACACTAAAATGAAGGAATACAGGTATAAACATATAAATGTTTTGAAGTGGGGATTCATAAGCAAAGTGGCTGTTATGTGGACTTGTACTTACATCCTGGCTACCCCATAACCAATGTACACATTTTACATTTTCACTTTCTCTGAAATTCATTACTTGTACTATGATGATTTTTTGTAAATATTGCTCGCCTTCATGCATCTGTTATCACTTTGTTATTGCTGTTTTGCTTCCTGCTGTATCCCTCCCCAAGGTCACACCTGGAAATGAGGTCCTGCTCAGTGTGCCTATCCAAGTCACCAAATTTTAAATAAAATAAAATTGGCCGCAGGAGAACACTGTGTAAAATGCACATTTATGCTGATTATGCCTTTGTGAGTAAGGAAGGAAAGGGTTAAACATTTTCAGAAGACAAAATCCAGGAAAATAAGACTCGTTTCATGGACTTGTTTTCTCCATAATGCCAGTCACTGATACATCCTAACTCTTTGCTGTTACCATGGGGTATCAGCTGTAATTGTTAGTCTGGAGGCCCAGTCGATATAAAATCAGTGGTGTATCACAAACAAACTGTAGGCCAGCAAACTGAGAAAGACAAGTGAGAGAAGATTTTTTTTCCTTTTTATGAAACCATGCCAAATGTTTACAATTTCATATCTCATACCCTTGTAAAGGACATTTTTGCTGTCAGAGGGCATAAGAAAAGAAGCTTGTAGATCACAGAGGAGACTGCTTTTCTCCCAAAGTATGGATCCTTCAGAAATACAATTTGTACAGTGCTCTAGAAGCTCCTTTTATGACTAACTAGAACCTTCCCTGTCCTGTGTTTTATATTCCATTTGATTTGGATTGTCCGTTCTCCTGACCAGTTCTCCCAAGTCCTGGACTTTCTGGGGAAAAATGGGGGTCCTGAGCTAAAATTTGGGAGTCCCTGTGAAAGGTTTGGGGATCCCCATTGAAATGAATGGAACGAGTCTTGGTAAGTTAATTTCCAGTTGTTTTATTTTCCCATCTTTTTTTTTTATACTGTTAAGGTAGTTCCTGAGTCAAGAATGCAGATCGACTATATTTTTTGGTCCTACAGTGATTTAATTTTTTCTCTGCATGGTTGCAAAGTGTCATTTACAGGATGCCTTAAGACACTGTGGATAAACCATAGTAATATGATCACAATTACAAAATGCCAAATATAATTTTTACACCTGTACCTGTGCGTTGTAGGTTCATAGTACAATAATAAAATAAAAATAAAAATATATAGTTTTGCTATAATTTCTGCCTGTTCTAACATCAAAATTCTATCTTGCTGCTCCTGACCCTCAAGCAGATATGTGCCAACCTAGCTACAAAAGTCAAGGCCATAGGAGAAGTTCTGGGCAGGAGGGAGTGAGGAGAAGTTATACCAGGTCAGAATGTTTTGTCATAAAAAGTGTGAAGAAAAGACGTACAAACTGCTCCTTCAGCCCTCTTCTTCTGGATGAAAACCTAGTGTTCCATTTGTCTCCCCATTCACTTTGGTGGTCAGCCCTGGTATCAATGGTGTGGAAATTGCACTGGCTGACTAAGTGGAGGAGGAGGAAAAACAAAAGGGCCTACAATCCTGAGTGTCTTGGGGACTTTCTGGGTAGAGAGTTGCATGTCCTGAAGCGCAAAATGTGCAGAAATGACGCGGGTACCCACATCCCTGAAAGCCCTGTAGTGCCCCACACCCTCCTTGTCTGATCAGGACAGGTGTCAACTCAACATAATTCTCATACTAGTAACTATTACAGTATAAAAACAAGCATTTGTCAATGCCAGATGTTTGCTTGCTGCTATTCGCATTGGAAGTGCATGAATTAGACAGATGCAGAATCAGAATGGCAGTGAAGTATTGAACTTCATGTGAACCCACCTCCACCCTTCAAAGACGGACAGGCATTGGGGTGTGCCTTTGGCCTAGTCGCACATAGCGATCACGCCATTTCTCCCTCACCCTAGTCGGCAGACATCGACAAGTGTTGAGGTGTGCCTTTGGGCTGTTCGGACCACAGTCACCCCATTCCACAAGGATATACACTGAAATGGGTGCAGTATAGGAGAATGGGGTGAACTCTGGGGTCGAAGAGTCCAAGGCACACCTTGATGCCTGTCACTGGCTGCAGGATGGGGTGGAATGGCATGAGCATTGCAGCCAGCAATCAAAGGCACACCCTGACACCTGTCAGTCTGTACAGTGCGGGATGTTATGGTTAGAAACCGTAATGCCCTGGGCGTTTGTTGGTATTTGCACTACAGATTTTCAGCATGGCTTTTGTGACCCCTACCTCATGAAAGCATTTGGTACAACTGCTCATGAACAGTGGCACTGCAATTTTGTTAATCTGTCTCTAATGTTGATTTGCTACAGCAACGCGCTATTCTGCACCAGATGTGCAAAACACAGTTGGGCAGGATGACCAAAATGACAGCTATGCTGTTCATAAGGAGGTGTGAAAAATAACACTGTTGAAAATCTGGGTGAAAATATTAAAAGTCTCGAGGTTACGATCGTGTGTGGAAACTGCGCGAATGCACGCCGTAATACAGTCAGTTTGTGAAATGTTCGCAATACTTTTTAACATAGGCATTTTTGGGACCTCCCATCATGAACAGTGTCACTGTGATTTTGTTAATCTTCCTGAATGCTGATATCCCACAGCGATCAGCGCCATTGTGTGCTACATGTGCAAAAGCACATTTCAGGCAGGATGTGAAAATGACAGCTGAACTATTCATAAGGAGGTGTGAAAAACTGGCAGTGCTTGAAATGTGGAGGAAAACATTAAAAATTATCGAGTTACGAGCGCGGGGAAACTGCACAATGCATGCTCGTAATAGTCAGTCATTTTGTGAAATGTTCTCACTAATGTTTTAACAGGCATTTTGTAACCTCTGCTCATGAACACTGTCACTATGATTATCAGTAATCTGTCCCAAACATTGATTTCCCACAGCGACTGCGCCAGATGTACGAAACCCATTTTGGGCAGGATATGAAAAATGACAGCTGTACTGTTTATAAGGAGGTGTGAAAAATGCCAATGTTGAAAATCTGTAGTAAAAATATTACAAATTTGTGAAGTTACGAGGTGCATGGAAATTGCACAACGACACTCATAACAGTCATTTTATGGACTTTTGTCACCAAATTTTCAACATAGGCATTTTAGGACCTCTGCTCATGAACAGCGTCACTGTGATTTTCTTACTGTGTCCCCAACACTGATTTCCCACAGCAACCACGCTATTCTGCACCGAAGACGAAAACGATTTCGCCAGGATGTCAAAATGACAGCTGTACTGTTCATAAGACAGTGTCAAAAATGCCAATGTTGAAAATCTGGAGTTGAAAATATTACAAATTGTGAGAGTTACTACGGCGTGCATGTAAACCATGCAGTGCACGTCAGTAACAGTCATTTTTGAATTTTCCACAAATTTCCAACATAGGCTTTTGAGAGCCCACCTCATGAACACTGATGCTGTCATTTGCATCTGTCCCAAAAGGTGATTCTGCACAGTGGCTGCGAAATCACCATTAAGGACCAAATAATGAAATGACAATGACTGAATTACGTGAGTTGGAGTCCCAAGAACCCCATGTTGAAAATTTGGAGCAAACATTCTCAAAAATGACCGAGATATCCACCTAAGTTGGAAAAAAAAAAAAATTATGCCATTATACAGCTTACCGCATTTCATCAGTTTGGTCGGCTTTGAAGAGTGCAGACGTGTTCAGTCCACCAAAGATTGTCTGTCCGGGCTCTGGAGGTAAGTATGGGGTGAGGGGGATGCAAGGTGCACAGAGGGTGAGTGCGGGCTGGGGAGGGGACACAATGGCTAGGACTGTTTCCTTTGTTTCAGGTAAAAACAAAAAAATGTAAACATTCACTGTGTACCACTGGTTTTGGTCACACTGGGTAGGCTCCCATTGTGGCACATTTGTTTGGGGCTGGTTATGTTAGCTACACTGGGAGTCCACCCCAGTGTGGCCAAAACTGTGAAAAAAAAAAAAACGGTCTGCAGTGAATTTAAATTTTTTTTTTTTTTTTTACCTGGAATCCCAGTGTGGCACACAGTTGTGTGGGACAGCACCAGGAAATTTGGAGGTTAACATGCCGACAGGGGATTGGGCACCCCGTCGGCAAGCATGTCTGTGTTTGGGGCATGATGCCGAGGGGATTGGGCACCCTTGGCAGACCACAGCAATAAAGGAGGCACATATGCTGACAGGGGATTCGAACCCTGAAATCGGCTTCCTAGAAACTGTGCAGCAAGCCACCACCTGCCATGTTTATTAAAATGTTACACCAGGCAAGGCATCCTCTGCAATGACAGGCCGCTCCCTCATTGCAGCGACCATTTTGTTTCAACGGTGGCACGCTTACTGAACAGTGTCGGCAGCAGTGTGCCACCGCATTGGGAAACATGGCCAAGCCTCAGTATGCAGTGGGGCATTGGCTGCCACAGTGCCGCACCTCCAAAACCCTGCTTCCTAAGCTGTCGCATAATGCTCTTTTTATACTGGCGCGCAAGCAAACCTAACAAAACTGTTCTGGTGTGGCTTAGAAATATCCTTTCGGATTTAGATATTAGTGTTTTTACTGAAAAGTTATTCAAGAACAACCAATAAAGAGCATGTGTAAGATGGTCCATAGGAATATCAAACTAACCAAACAAATTATAGAAAGGTAAGCTGCAATGTTTGCTTGATAACTACATTGGTTTTCTACTATTCCTGGTCGTTGTTTACTGAGACTGTTTTAATGAAGATTCTTCTGTGTTGCATTGTGACTTTTTATGTTCTCATTCTTAGGTTCAAAGGCCAAGCTCCTGGTATAAAATAAACCTTGACCTCCCACCATATCAACGATGGCATCAGTTGATAAGTGATAAGAAAGTAGAGGTATAGTGCGATAATTAAAACCCCATTTTCCTTGGTGAAATTGATATTAAAAATTGGTAGAGAGGTATTGGAGTGGAATCCATAAAACGTCCACATACAGGACAAGAACTGCTGACTTTGCTTGAAAGGGTCTGGACTGGAGAGTAAATTACGCCTCAAGCCAGAGTGAAAGCCCTTTTCAGACCAGCACTGTGGTACATCAGTGGAACAGTGTTTGTGGAAGTGTAAACTACATCTGACTGCTTGTAACTGACCTACAGATTAACAAGGGACTATAGTTTCAGGGCTTCACTCTCTCTCATAAACACTAAATTCATAGCTCAGATTTTGAAGAGCCCCAGACATCACAGGAAACCTATATAGAGTCCTGCACATATTTCTCGTGGTTGTCTGTATAACTGCACATTAACAAGAAACTATGTTCACTATCCCTATGACTTCATTTGCTTTGGCTGCTCGTCTGCACCTGTCCGCATCAAAATTCTCTGCTTGTGGCCTTGCAGACTGTTGTGGACACGATGATGAGGCTGTGTGGTCTAGTGGTTAAACTGGCTTGGAAACCAAGAGACCACAGGTTCAAACCCCACTTCAGCATTCACAGTGTGATTTTATGTAAGTCACTAACCTCCAGTGCTCCAGTCCACTCACCTGTGGAAATGGGTAACACAGGATCCGATAGAAACTAGATGTTGCATCTCTGCTGGGGTCTCATGGGTAAATAAATGGTAAAACACAAAATATAGTACATGAATATAATACAGTTGTACACGGAGTTGGCTAGGATGCAACAGTCTTACCACAGTCACTGCCAGTGACGTCCTACAAGAATATTGTGGGATCACAAAGTAATCCAGTGGCAGTTACTCTAATTTGTCATGCAGGAAAGTGTGACATGCTTATCACAGTGCATTGTATCCTGGGTGTTGTGTGTGTGTGTTAGTTACATAAACTGAATTTTGATGTTTGATATAGCCAAGTAGCCAGAGAGGTGAAGTCTAGGGACAGTAATCCTGATTTCATGTTTATGTGCATAGCTTTTAAAGAAAAAGGGAAAGCAAAATGCATGAAATAAAACTTGAAATGTGTCAAACTGTTCTGTCTTAAAAAAAAAAAAAAAAAAAAAAAATTTGTCTAATAGTGCCACTCATTTCTTGTGTTCAAAAATGGTAATTTCCATGACTGTTTCCATTTTTTCACAACCACGACAAATCAGTGGCCCCACTTTAAAGTCGAAGAGCACTGCCTTAAACACATAGTGATGTCCACTTATGACTGTGTATCTTATGCTATGGTACTTTATTACAGTATCAATAAAACATCTTCATCGAGGCTATCTCCTCCATTAGGCCACACATTTGAAATTATAAGCCATCTGCATTAGGACTACTCGGAACCTTTTTGCTAGTCTGAGGCTGCCCACAATAACTTGTAGCATTGACACGTATGTAACATGAGGCCTCATAACGCCTTGATTCTTTCTTCCGTGTCAGTCACCCTCATCGGACCTGCTGAAGAAAATGCTGCCAACCTAGCCATTGCAGTTTATTTTATTTAGTTTACTGTCATTGTCTTTAAATGCCGCCAAGTTGCAGATATAAAGTTTACAAGGAAGACACGTGCAGTTTGTGTGTGCTGTCTGGGCCTGTCTCACAATGTGAGATTTTTTTTTTTAAAATACTTTATGAATACATATTTTCATTTTCAGTATGGGACAGCTTACGCCTATACTGTTACAATAGCATATAAGTGGTCTGTGCAACAAGATCCAGTAAGCTGAATTTTCAGCACCTGATCATAACAAGCATCAAACTTGTATAACCTGCAAAAGTGCAGTAACTATTTGTTTTATTTATTTCAAAGTTTGGAAATACACCTTTAAGTAGAAATGCTCATTTACAAAGGTTCCTCATCAGAATAACAATTTGTTTACACCATGTCAAAGACCGTATTAAAAACTGATTAACAAAGGCTGGACAATATTGATTCAGTGACATTACAAAACAGTGAGTAACATAAGTACCGTGTCGGCAGTACAGAGTGAACAAAAGTTAACATTCAACAGGTCAAATAATACAAAGCATAACTTAGGCACTAGGAGCTGTACAAGGTAGCAGCCCATCTGGGCATTGTCAGAGGTTAAGTCTGTGCTTTTACGGCACATTGGAATGGAGGAGAGGCACATGCTTGGGGAGACCGTGTGGTGGGTAAGGTGCTGGCATCATACTCTGTGTAAGAGGGGACTTTAGGCAGAAGCACCACGATCCGGTGGTGCAAGGGTTGGGTTGGGTAGGGGTGCAGTTGGCAAGTGACAGTGCATGAGATGGGGTTTCATTGGGAGAAGCAGCTACATTTGGAGCCAGGTACAAGTAAAATTTATTTCAATCACTCAATTTATTGGATAGAAAATTGAGAAAATAGTTTCTCCTTTACAGTTGCGTCCAAACATATTCACTTACAAAACATATAATTAAACATGCATACAAAATTAGTTGTACAAAAATACATTAAAAATTATCAGCTGATGGAGTACATATGAAGCATACATTAATTACATTCATCCCAAACAAATGCAATGCTTAAAGAATAAGCGAGCGATTATCTAAATCGCCCTATTAATATCAACATCTGAATGTTCAACTGTTTTCTGACTTTTTCCCCAAGTTCTCGGAACAGCTACAGCCAACAGTCTGTCCCCATATTTAGATCCACATCGTAGAATCTGAAAAGATAACCAGACATGGATCTAAGAGCATATTTGGAGCAAGACCTAAGCCTTAATTTTGCTAACAAAAAGGGGTAATAATTGTAAAATACATTTATAAACATAAATATACCAATGCATAAATTTAGAAGTTCCCGTTTGAAAGGACCCAGCTTAGTTGGTGTCTTTTGTATTCCTAAAAGTTAATTAAGCCAGCTTGGTGCCCTGGTTGCAAAGGAGTGTTTGGCTGAAGCTGTTTGGTTGAATGGAACAGCCAATGTATTGATAGTCATGCCTCTGATTGAGTAAGGATTTTGAGTAGGTTGTAGGAGACCTTGCAGCCGGGGGATGGGGGTCAGGCCCATGAGGGCTTTCATCCCTAGCAGGCAGGCTTGAAATTTTATTCTGTTCTGTAGGGGAAGCCAGTTTGTGAGAGAGTAAAGAGTGCAGGTGTGCATGATTTTGTCAGCCCCAGTTACAAAGCACCAGGGTTTGTTCAGGACTAACGGACCCTGTTTAACACAGTGTCTGTGGCACTCCCATAGACTGTTAGGCCATAGTCGACTATGGGGAGGATGGAACTTGCAACTGACACTTTTTGGCTTTCAGGGTAAGGTTGTGCTTATGTCTATATAGTGCTCCTAGTCTCCTGTTAATGTTGCAGGCGATTTGGTCGACATGGTGCAAATGTTAATCTGGTCGATGGTGACCCTGAGGTATTTGAAAGTTTCTACCTGTTCTATAGAGAGTAATACTTACAGTTGAGGATGTTGGCGCTTGTGCCTTAGTTTTCTTCTGTGCACTGAGAAGTGCATTGTTTTTTTTGGTCTTCTTGTAGTTGAGCGCAAGCTTGTTCTGCTGGAATCAATTCTCGAGGGATGCAAAGCTGCATTTGAGGTCTTGAGTAAGTAGGTAAGTCCTGGCAGGGGTTCCTTGCAGAGATGACTGCATCATCTGTGTAAAGTAAGACGATGGAACTAGGGTAGGCTTTGGGAAGGTTATTGATGAGGCTGAACAAAGGGGCCCCAGGATGGAGCCTTGCTGCACACCCTATGTGACAGGCCTGGCATCAGAGTGCTCCCTATTTAGCTTAACCTGTTACGATCTGCCTGAGAGGTAACTTTAAACCAGAGCACAGTGTCCACAGAGAGACCTAATGTGGGTAGCTTCGTTAGTAGTATTGCATGGTTTACTAAATCAAAGGCCTTGGTGAGATCTATGTAGATAGAGCCCACCAGGTGTCCTTTGTCAAGAGCTTTGTGTAGTATGCTTGTGTATTCGATCAGTGCAGTGGAGGTGCTGTACATTTCACGGAAGGGTGTTGTTTTCACACTGGACATTATACTGACTGAGGTATGAGGCGAGTTGGTCAGATATAATTCTCTCAAGTGCTGTGGTGAGAGAATGGAGATAGGCCTGTAGTTTGCAACTGATGTGCAGTCTCCACTTTTATGAGCAGGATGACTAGGGTACTTTTCCATTCTTTTGAGAATCTGAGGAATAGGTTAAAAGTTTAGTCCGGGGAGATGACGAGCTTATCCAGGACCAGGGCAACTAGTTTCATGTCAAGTGAGTCGCTTCCCATCTTTCTTTTCCCAGTACTCACTTAACATAATGGACCGTGTCCTTTACTGAGACAGATCTGAACTGGAATTGTGGCCTACATTGGTCTTTTGGGTGTCGTCATGGGATACAGTGGTGGCAGTGGGTTTGTCTTCTGGAGGAAACTGTGCTAAGGTCAGTGAAGGCTTTATTGAATGAATTGACTATCTCAATAGGGTAGAGTATGATGCTTTCATTTGAGTTGAGCATTGTTGGTGGCGTTATCATCCCTACCCAGGAGATCCTTTAGTGATTCCCAGAACACCTTCCCCATTCCCCACCAGCTAGTTTGCTACTCTTTATAAACATTAGTCTTAGCCTGTCTGATATTCTTGGTACACCTATTCTTAGCTGCCCTGTATTCTTGCCAGTGTGCCTGCATGCCAGATTCCTTGGCTTTGTGCCATAGGTTGACCCTGTCCTGCATTTGAGCAAGCATTGACGGTAACCCATGTGGCAGTGTCCCTCAGACGACCTGCTTCTTGAAAAGGCAGATTTATCTGCAATGGCATTAAACACAGTTATGAAGTGGTCGAGGCCTGCATCAATGTTGGTGGTGGAATCTAGCTGGCTCCAGTTTAGTTGGGCCACGTTGGCTTTAAATGCACTTGGTGCCCCTTTCGGAGTACCCTGTTGTAGGTTGTTTTGGGAGCTGGCTCGGTTAGTTTGGCAGACCAACTACACACAATTGGTGGTGGTTGCTCAGAACATCAGGCATCGTGAGTAACCTCCTTCAACCTATCTGGGTGGATATTGAGGACCCAATCCATAAGGGTTGAAGTGCCTGTTTTGTAATTAGTTCTGTACGCTCTGTAACAGCTTGTAAGGTAAAGATTATGTATTTGGTCTTTATAACCTTCCAACTGACATTAAAATCACCCACGACTACAGTGTCTAGATTCTGGCTTACTTGCTTGTAATGCAAGGCAAAACTGTGTAGTCAACTTTTGCCTTCCTGGGGAATGTAAGCGGTCATATGGGTTGGGTTCTTCCTCCCATTCTTCAATATTCGCGTACTGCTAGGCACTCACAGCTATCACTGGTCCCATCTGGGGTGATTTTATAACCTTGCAAGGTGTTTTGTGGGTAGATTAGGCATCTAACTTCCGTTTACTTATCACGGTCTAACTGGAAGTGGTTATACCCTTGTAGGGAGATAGAAGTGTCGGGGTTTTAGAGGATAGCTATGTCGCAGTGAGAGATGATATCTGGCTGGTTTTGTCTCACCCAGGCTTTGAACTGAACCGTCTTTGGTAGGAGGCTGCCAGTGTTCAGGGAGGCAGTTTTAAGATAACCTGGGGGCTGAGTTCACCACCTGGGGTGGACCAAGGATGGGGTGGATGTTACCCGATCTTAGTAATAGGATCTGCAGCACCAGTCTGAGAAAGTACCGCCATTGCTAGTGCCTTTGTTGTTTTATGGTACACTGCTGTGTGCTAGGACCCCTAGTAGGTTTAGGCCATATAGTGGTCATGGCAGGGTGCTGTCCCCAGTCAGTGACTTGTAAGGTCTAGTTATAGCTGAGTAGCGGAGGGGCTTGTCTGCAGCTCACTTGCGATAGCAATTCCACACCCTGTCTCCCAAGGGATAGTTTTTAATTGGGGTTATTTTGTTATTGTTAGATCAGAGTGCCTCCTAACCCCTGTCACTTGGGGTGACAGTATAGCAAGGAGTCTCTACTAGGAAGGTCCAGGCAGGTGGGGTTTTCTCAATGTGAGTGTGCATGATAACTAACTGCACCCTTGGAAAGTTAGGTGATGGAGGATTGTTGCAGGATAAGGCTGTGGTGGGATGCAGGTGGGTGCCTGACCTAAATTGGAGGCAGTTGGGTGAAGTAGTGCCACCTAACGTTAGGCGGATGAACAGGTGGGGATCGGGGTCGATGCAGCTCTGCAGAGTAGAAGTTGAAGATGGGATGCCCTCTAGTGCATGGTGCCGATAAACTGCAGATGGGGAAAGTGGGCTGGAAAATAAAAATGCAGGCAATTAAGGTGACTGTAATAAAATAAGGTGCTTCTAATGCAAATAAATGCAGTCACTTAATGTCATGCTCACAAAATCTATGCAGTTAAGGTAACTCTTAAGATCTGCTAAATTGTCCCAGTCATCCAAATGAAATTAAGGCAGCATTAATAAACAAGTAAAGATTCAGCAACAAATGGCAGAAAAAGCTCTGGTGCAAAGACCATCAGTTGCAATCTGCCGACAGATTTAAAAAAAAAAAAAAGGTGCCAAAACATAGTCCGGCGTGAGGAGGAGCCTGAAGAATGGCTGGCTCTGATGTCCAAGCCCCATACCTGAAGAAGCTTGCACTGAAGTGGTGGTTCTGACTCTCCAGTCCTGAGGGTTGTCAAACAGGAGGGCTGAGGTCCTAGTAGGTGCCCTCTCAAATCCTGGAGAAGCTTGCACTGAAGTGGCAGCCACAGTTCTCTGAGGGTCCTGGTAGGTGCTCTCTCAAACCCTGGGGTTCGAGAAGGCATCTGCAATCTTAAAATAACAATTTAAAACAAACTAGGGCATGATAGACTATACTTCAATACTACTAAAAGAGTTGGATGGCTCTGCATGGATCTCGGCCAGTCTAGAGGAATAGTGCTTTCCTACTTAAAAGGTACACAGTATGGTTAAATAATGGTCTGTTCCTACACTGATAACCTATCCATCCTTTCTACAAGGTGCAGTGAAACCCCCATTTCCCTGCATAAGGAACCTGTCATTCCTAGCAGTTGTCCACCTGATGCAGTGCTCCAGGAACTTACCTATTCTGTCTTGAGTTAAATAAGTCAGTCTCTCCATTTCCTGGATCACAGTGTGAGAACTTGAGAGATTTGCCAAAGCTTCAGCCAGGCTACAAGGTGACAGTGTAAGAAAGCTCAAGAAAATTTTCTTTCATTAAAGGCATTGCAAGCCATGGAGAAGGAAACTGGCTCAAAGTCTGCTTCTCCCTCACCATTGATCAAGAAGCAGTTGCCGAATCTGAGGATTAAAGACACGGAATGATCATTGTCTTTGGCCTCCTCGCTGTCCATCCATAAGCCCAAACACAGAGACAAAGACAAGTCTGCCTTGCCGGCAAGTCCTAGTCGCCACTGAGAAAAGATATGTCCGTGTCTGTGCCTGCTTGAGCCACATCGACTACAGCTCCCTTACTGTTGTTGAGACACCAAGATCGAAGCTTGGCTTGGGTGCTGCCATACCTACTTTGGACAGTATGAAGCCATCGTCATTGGGCCAAAGCCTGTTGATGCAGTTAGTCCCAGGCCTTCTTCAGGGCACCATCGACTCCCAGGCTGTGCTGGCATCATTCTCTGAAATGATTCAATGCATTTTGCCAGTGTTGCAATTGAAGGCAGTGTCTCTGCCGACAGGGCCTTTGGTGCTCCCCCCCATGCACTGATTCCACTGGCATGCCAGAGATTCCTGCGCCTCAACTGTTGCCAGTCTGTTCTGTGGCACACATTGTCACTTGTGCTGACAATGATGAAATGGACTTAGAGGTAGATTTAGAGGAGAAATATGAGGCTGAACAACAATTTATGGAGGTCCCTCTCACTCTAGTTCTACCCTCGCTTCTGTAGTGAGGACTCAGTGGTTTATACACAGCTATCTCCTGCTGAGGATATATCTTTCCAAGCCATGATGCAGCAAATACAGTCTACCATGGGCTTTGATGTGGAACAGGAAGATTCCACTAAATGGAATCTTATAGAATTTTTGGAGGTGCCATGCTCCTCCTCCCAGACCCATGATCAAATGTCAGAACAGCTTGGGAAAGCCACATTTACTGCTGCCCAGGCTTTGCCTGATGGCTTTGCCAAGATTGATTGACCTAAAACATTATCTACTGATGCTAAGGCTGGCAAACATTTACTGTGCTACTTATGACATCTTTAATGCTTCTGCCAGGGCTGCAGCTTCTGTCATTTGCATGAGAAGATGTTCTTGGCTCAGAGTTGTGTAACAGGTAGTTTTCAGTGCTCCTGTAAAGGTCAGAATTATTTGGCTGTGATGTTGAAAAGGCCCTACTTGGCCTTCAGGCTTCTAAAATAACTCTGAAGGTCTGAAGTCCCTGTATCCACTTCTGCCAGAGGTTGTGGTTGGGGCTCCTCTCATCAGTCTGCTGAGTAAGGTAGTCATGCCTCTTCAGGGCACAACTCTCTCTCCCCTTGCTCATGCAAAAGCACTCAGAGAATCCGTTCTGATGGCCCTACTGCCCTTCCTCTCCCCGATTCCCACAGGACTCTCTTCCATCTCTCCCCCTCGGCTTTTACCTCCAAGGGTGAGTGTGGGGATCTAAGACAGTGGCAGGAGATCACTTATAGATGAGTGGGTTCTGGAGATAACTGGAAGGGACATGCTCTGGATCTATTACAGACCCTTCAGATCATCATCCACCTCTTTCCTTTTTATCCTCTGGGCCATTTGTCCTTCTGAAGGAAGTTACATAGTAGTTGGACAGATAAGGACTGCTAGGCCCACGTAGTCTGCCTGTAGTCCCTGCCTGCACCTACTGATTATCTTGGTCATTGGCTTTCACCTCTCTTCCCCACATCTATGGTTTCTTTATGTCTCTTCTATGCATGCTTGATTTCGCCCCCCCACTATGTTAGCATCTACCACAGGCTATTTCAGGCATCTTCTACCCTTTTCTTGAAGAAAAATTTCTCACATTTCCCCTTATCCTGCCCCCCTCCAATATCCCCTCATGCCCCTCGGCCTTGTACAACTCTCATGCTGAAATATGTCACCCACCTGCACTTTGCTCAAGCCTTTAAGATACTTGAAGGTCTCCATCCTATTCCCCGGTTCCCTCCTCTCTTCCAGTGTATACATATTGAGGTCCTTTAATCTGTCCATGTTTTCTGATACAAGCCTTGCACCATCTTGGTCGTCCTTCTCTGGACCGCCTCTACCCTGTCTATGTCCTTGCTGAAGATCGCGCCTCCAGAACTGAACACTGTATTCTAGATGAGGCCTCACCAGTGTTTTATCCGATGGCCTCACCACCTCCCTTCTTCTGCTAGTGATACCCCTTCCTATGCACCCCAACGTCCCCTGCCCTCCCCATAGCCATGTTACACTGTTTGGCCACCCTTAGGTCATCTGAGATGATTATCACTAAATTCCTTTCTTCCCTGGTGACGGTCAGCACCTTTCTCCCCAAATCCTGTAGCTCTCCACAATGTTTCGTTGCCCCAGGTGCATGATTTTGCACTTCTTTGCATTACATTTTAATTGACACACTTCAGACCATTTTCCAGCTTTCCCAGATCCCTCCTCATTCTTTGTCTACCCCCACCCCTTGGAGTGTCTACTCTGTTGCAGATCTTGGTATCCTCTGCAAATAGACAACTTTCACCTCCAGCCCTTCAGCAATGTCACTGATGAAGACATTAAAAAGGACTGGCCCGGGACTGATCCTTGAGGCACCCCACTGGTCACCCTCCTTTCCTCAGATTTGATCTAGTTTACTACCACCCTCTGCTTCCTGTCCCACAACCAGTTTCTTTTTTTTTTAAACTCCGTTTTATTGTAAGCATCGAGTCAGTAGAGAGAAGAACATACATTTCCAGGGTCTGTCACAGACAGAGAGCCCAGGCACTCATAATTGTCATACATTACAGATGGTGGATAACAGTATTGAATCTTAGGTATAGTCTAAAATTGAGCTTAAAGGCCCACGCCCTCAAGGTTGTTCTTCTAGTATTTTCAAATGGTTGACCTTGTGTTGCCTACCTACTGATGTCTAGGCCTGCAAAACATAACAGCAGGTGTGAGGCCTAGGAAGAATTTGAAACTAAACCCTCAAAACATCTGGTTGTGATGAGGACACTAACCAACATCTGTGGCAGACTCGTATTATGTAGAACTGACTTTACATTGTCTCGTGTATGGGAAGCCCTGTACTCAACCCTGCTCCTAGGGTAGGATTTGCTCTGCTTCTTCTTTTCCCTCTGTCCTACCGAGCAGGGTCCTCCCTCCCCAGCTGGTCCAGATCTCTTGGTGTTTATCAGTGGCTAGTCATGGCTTGCTGTCAACCTCTCCATCCTTTCCAGATTATTTACCCCTGTCACCCAGCCTTCAAATGAGGAGGGTCCTCCCTCAGCCAGTTTGCTGTGATTTCTTTCAGGGCCACTAGGCACAGGGTTCTCAGGAGTGCTTGTTGTTTGTGCCCTCAACCAGTTTCTAACCCAGTTTTGCACTTTGTGGCCCACACCCAGGCTGCCTAGCTTGTTCACTAGCCTTCTGTGCAGTATGGTGTTGAAGGCCATGCTGAAGTAGAAGTAGGCGTCATCCACTGCTCCTCCCTGATCACCTCCTTTGTCACCCAGTCAAAAAGTCAATCAAATTTGTTTGACGTGACTTTCCTGCTGTGAATCCATGCTGCCTTGGATCCTGTGCTCCCATGGTTTCCAGGTGTTCCACAATCCTTTCCTTAAACAGCGCCTCCATAATGTTACCCACTACTGAGGTGAGGCTGACTGGCCTATAGTTTTTGCCTCCTCCCTGCTATCACTTTTATGGAGAGGGACTACATTTACCCCCTTCCAGTCCTCCAGAACTACCCTGTATCAAACAGCTCACTAAACTGGGCCACCAGTGGTGCTGCTAGCACTGTCCATAATTACTTTTAATATCCTCGGTATATCATCTGGTCCCATCGCTTTGTCCACCCTCAATTTTGTGAGTCCTCCCAGGACTCTCTTTTGTGAAAGGACTGGTGTTAACCCCACTCTCTCCCTCTCTCTCCATTGTTTCTGCTGCCTAGTTGTGATCCCTATCCCCCCCACCATGAATACTGAACAGAAGTATTAATTCAGTGCTGATGCTTTTCTAGATCGCCCTCTACACATGCCCCATCTTCCCTTTTGAGCCTTACAATCCCTCCCTGGCCTTCATTCTATCGCTAATGTATCTATAAAATGTCTTGTTCCCCTTCCTTTACCATCTGTGCTAATCTCTCCTCTGTTCATTGCTTGCTCCCAACAGCTTTCCTGCCTCCATCTCTCTCTCTCTCTGTAGGTACACTGCCCTATCCTCATCCTTGTCTCCTTGTATTTTCTGAAAGCCACCTTTTGTCTCTCACTTTCTCTGCCATCTCCTTTTGAACCATAGTGGTTTGTTCCTTGTTACTCAGCCTAATGAACTGATTTGTCGCCACCATTATGGCTTCTTTTAGGTGCACCCACTGCTCCTCGACCCCTCCCTCTGGATCCTTTCTTGCCATGGCTTCTTTGATGCCTTTCCAAAATTGCCATAGAGCGGGTTCCTCCTCAGGAGAATTAAGGGTTCTATTGCAGATACTTCCTTGTCCCGAAATGGACAGGGGATCTCAGTCCTATGTTGGATCTTGTGTATTTCAACCTACACATTGAATACAGAAAGTTTTGAATGGTATCCTGCAGGCTCAGATTCCCCTACTGCAAACACGGGATTGGCTCTGTTCTCTGAACATAAAAGGTGCATACCTTCACATAAAGAACAGGAAATCCCACAGACAGTACCTCCACTTTATGCCGGAGGGCAACTGTATCAGTTTAAGGAGGTATTGCCTTTTGGCTTGTCATCAGCGCTGTGGGTCTTTACCAAATGCTTGGCAATAGTGGTGGCAGCCCTTCACAGGGAAGGCCTGTATATTTCCCTTATCTGGATGACTGGCTCCTGGAGGTCAGCTCCAGGGAAGTGCGCTACATACCCTGTCTTGGACATGTCGCTTGTTGATTTGGGAGTGCCAGTACATGTGCCAAAGTCTGTGTTGACTCTCTGCCAAAGACTGCAGTACATAAGAGGGATGTGCTTTCCTGTCACGGATGGGGCAGACACTTTGACTTCTGAGGCACACTTGGTATACAGAGCAACTATGCCTCTGCACAGACAGTGTTATGCCTCCTGAGGGGGCTTGGCTTGGGATCCAACAGTGGTGGGGGGACACTAAATGGGCTCCAGCTTGCACCGAACAAAAGTAGCAAATACAGCATTTTCTCATTGTCTGTGATTTTGGAAAACCAAAATCTACAGAGTTAACTGATGGCAACTGGTAAATTGACTAAAAGACAGGCTGCCATCGACTTTGAGCTGAGTTGTGAAGGGTAATCAGATGTTTGGGGGAGCCAGGACAAGATCACGTAGCATGGCACAAGAGGTGGGAAAAGACAAAGAGAGAAGGAGCCACAGAACAAAATAACAGCATTAGTTTTAAGCTTGCAACAAGAAGGTAAAGCCAGTTTTGAGACTTTGACAGCCCAGATCTCACAATTCAGTCAGTGATGACCGGGCTTGCCAAAACCACCTCCACGCTTACTAAGCAGCTTGATGAAGTGGAGACTCTGATCGGAGAGTTGGAAAACATAGTGACAGATTTATCACGGAACAGATTCAAATATTAAATGAATAGGCTGATGACCAAGAAAACAGGGTCGGAGATCCAACAAAAGAATCCTTAGCTTGCCTGAAAAGTTTGAAGGGTTGGATGGTGGCAGAAAGGTACAAAATGGCTAACAGAACAGCTAGAGCTAGAACCAGAGGCTGCAGAGTAGGAGAGAGAGTGCACGAATGGGACCCCAGCCTAAATGGCGAGTGTTATGCCTCCTGGGCCTCATGGCTCTGGCCATAATGACTGCCACTGGCTGTCTTCGTATGAAGATACCTCGGTGGGACACAGTATCCAGTGGGGTCAGTTGACGGATGAGCTGGACCAGATGGTTCTTGTCACGTCTCCTCATCACAGAGCATTTTTATGATGAAATGATCACAAACGTACTGAAGAGTGTTCCATTCCCTGTACCAGTTCCTGTACAGAACCTTACCACAGATGCCTTGGGCTCTGGCTGGGGTGCTCATCGTGGCCCTTGCCAGACACAGAGGTTATGGACCAAGGTGGAGGCCAAGCTATACTTAAATGTCCTGACTATGTGGGATGTCCTGTACAGCCTCCAGACCTTTCAGAATCATCTCTGCCCTGGTCTCTGCTAATCCAGATGGACGTCTGTGTGATGCATTGCATCAACAAATGAGGGGCACTCACTCCTATCCCCTATTTAGGAAGCAGTGAGAGTGTGGAACTGGGCTCTGTCTCAGTGACTTTGAGCTAGTGACTGTTTCTACCAGGTGCAAAACCATCCTGACAGACAGGTTAAGCAGATCAGTCAATGGGTCATGAATGGGAACTGCTGCCCTCCATGGTAAATGACCTCTTCGTAAGATGGAATCATCCAGATCTGGACCTTTGCCTCCCACACAATGCAAAACCACCACATTTCTGCTCGCTCACTCCAGGGCCTGGAGGTTTTGTCAAGACATGTTTTCCTTTCCTCCCCATTCCTGTAATACAGAGGTTCAGCTCAAGATGCAGGTGGAGTGTGTTCCTGTCATCCTCATTGCTCCATTCTGGCATCCTTCCTTCAGCATCTAGCGCTGGAGCCTCCTGTCCCTTGACTTCTTTGTCAGTCTGTTGTCACAGGTCAAGGGATCCTTTGTCCATCTGAACCTGAAGTCCCTGCACTTGCATGCACAGCTCCTGAAAGCGTAGCCATTGCACATTTTGGGATATCCCCTAAGGTTGCTGATGTCCTGCTTGTGCTAGGAAGTCTTCTACAGACATACTTATTCCTGAAAGAAGTACTTCACTTAGTGGTCTACTTCCTGGAATATATACCCTTTACATGTCCTATGTGTCACCGGACGGGGTTTCGGATAACACAATTTCAGGCAAACCACAAGTCAGGTGCATAAAAAACACATGGTTGCGTTTTATCATTTTATTTTCATCAAGTAAAATATACAGAAAGCAAAATGGTAAGTCGGATAACTGCTTAGCTTCAACAGTTTCTAAGGCATTTCTTCAGCCTAACATGAATCAAACAGTGTGAAAGCACACACTGCAAGGAGGTCTTTTATCTTTTAGCTATCTCTTCCTATCTCAACACTGAAGTAGGGCTTTTATAAGCTCACTAGAAGTTGGAAAAACAATTTCCCCTGCCTTTTGATTAACATCAGACAATATAAAACTAGCCACTAGGGGTCACTGTTGCTCCATAGATAAGTTATGTGGCAGCCACCTGGAGCACAGAAGAACTTGCTTACAACATTGGAAAGGTCAGAGTCGAGGTCAGAACATTCTGTGATCTGCTAAACTCTTCTGCAGGGTCAAATTACATCATGCTGTTTGCTGCAAAATATATCTTAAGAAGGGCTGCTAACAACTAGAAAAAGCAGACACAAGTTGTTGTGTTTATATTAAGACAGCCTCTCATTTTGTAACTGTACTTAGTTTGTTTTTAGGTTAATATGCACAGAAAGTTTTATAAGCACTTCAGCACTTAATTTATAGCCAGCATGTTGGACATTATACAAAACATATAAACTGCTTGGGGAAGGGGTTTCAATTTATCCCAGGGTGTCCACTATGGTGGATCACTCTGTCACTCTGTGAGCGATGTGCTGAAATATTTGCTTTCCCTGTCTGACTCTGGCCTGCAGTATTCCTCTATTGAAGTGCATTTGTCACTATATCAGCTTTTCATCCTCTATAGATGGTTGCCAACTAGAGTTGTCCGAGATGTTTCTGAGAGGTGTTCTTCATATGAAACCTCCTATTCTTAATCCAGTCCCACCTTGGGACTTTAATTGTTGTTCTTGAGAAACTGACTTTGGCTCCTTATGAACCTGTCATGGTTTGTGGCTTAAGTTTCTTTTTCATGGTAAACTTTTTAGTTGCGATGACCTCTGCTTGAGTCTTTTTCACAAAGACAGTGTCGTTTGCATATGAATCCTAAGTTTCTACTGAAGGGGTATCTGAATTTACACTGAATCAAAACATGCACCCTCTGTCTATTATCCAGAGCATGCCAACCACAGTGAGGCACTACTCCATACTTCAGATGCAGCTGACGAAAAGCCGCACCAATCACAGACTTTCATTTTTTTTTTTTTTTTTTGTCAAGTTATTAAATGCAGAGCAAAGTGCTAATGTAAGACACAGTGCAAAACGGCTCTTTTAGTAGCAGCACCAGCAGGTAGGGATCTGATGCAAGCAGGAAAGCCCAGTTAGTTTCACTGTAGGCTTTTGAATAGTTGCTGGGTGAAGCTATAGCGTGGGTTTATATTAGCCCAAATTTAAAATGACAGTACGGGCAAAATGCTAACACAATATAAAACAACAACAACCAGGTTCTGTTAAGATACTAAAACATCAATACTGCAGCAATCAAAATCTATACATGGTACAGCTAGGTGTATCAAAACACTACATCTACCAGAGATGAATAAGATGTTGGAGTGTGCTTCCTTCATTAAACATACCCAACACTGTAACTGGCCCCACTCTTCCTCCTTCCTTCCTCCACCCCTTCATTTGGTTTCCTGTGGTTAAAATGGCTTGCTCTGTGTTACTGTTACTATTATCATAATAATTTTAGTTTGTTTCTTTCTCTTCAAGCTCTCCTCACCTGTATTGAGATATCTCTCCCTTTTTATTCAGCTGTTGGTATTACTGCTGTATTGTCAATATAATATTTACTGAGCTATGTAACCATTTTTAATATGCCTAGTTGTACCATGTGTAGAGTCTGAGTGTTGCAGTGTTTGTTTTAATGTCTTAATAGAACCTGGTTGTTGTTGTTGTTACTTTATATTGTGTTAGAACATTGCACATACTGTCCTTTAAATTTGGAGCTAATGACCACCTGGTAACTTCTTAACAACCCTTGAGAAGCCTAGAGCAAAACTGATTGGGCTGTTCTGTTTGCATCGGTCCCTAACCTGCTGCTATGTTGTTAATTGTTGGTGGTGGGATTCGTAGTCTTTTTGAGTACTGATTATTTTTATGTATGGTGTGTAATTGTGGTGTTAGAGTATTTGAGTGTGTTTGAGAATTGAGTATAAGAGGTTATTTAAGCAGTAATACTGTGCGTAGGTTGTGCTGTGATAACGTCATGCCTTAGTGTGGTTGGGCACGAGGCCAAGGTCGAAAAGCACCAACGGGCAAGGCGTGATGCTATCACAGCACAACCCACACCCTGGAGTGCATTATTACTATTACAAATGGCTCAGTTGAAAAAAAAAAAAAAAAAAACTAGATGTTTTATTTTTAATTTTTAATCTTTTATTTCTAGAAAGTGGTATGAAACCTTGTGCTTCAAGAAGTAGTCCATGCATTTTTGTCCTGAATATTTTTTTGCCTGTAGTTGGAGCTGTTGTAACTGTGTGGATCAGTGGCTTCGCACACTGAACCTTGCTTCCATCCTGTACAAAACACTTGTTGTTTTGTGGTCTCCAACCCCATCTTTATGTTCTCCTGTGTATGTTTATTTTAGCCCCCGTTGCTTCCTTTGTCTCTGTGAAGCTGAAAAGCCAACCCCCCACCCCTGTGATCATTTTGGACATCGCTTGATGCAGTTGTCATGTTGATACCGAAAAGTGAAACAAGGGAGATCATCAGAAAACTCCCACTGAGGGTAAGTGAGAACTGCAATGTGCTTTTTAAGAGGCATACTGAGTCTGTTCTGGAAGGCAGGGACAGCAGAGGCCGACCAGTCAGTCTGTTCAGGATGGCCAGGGAAAGTAGATTCCTATAGCAGCGGGTAGCGTAGCACTGAAGGTGATAGGGTGAAGACTTTATAAAATACTTTTTTTTTTTTTTTAATTGAAGCAGTATGCCACGAAACACACGTTTAGTTTCTGTTTGGGAGACCGCTTAGTCTGTTTGGGATGGGCGGGAGAGCAGAAGCCGCTGAACCGCTCGACTGGCAGTTGCAGTGACTGAAGCAGTTCAGCGGAAGAAAGGGGCATAAGAATTTTTTTTTTACTGTTTGTGCGGGAGGTAAAGAGTGACATAGTGGGAGGAAGTGAACACTACACTACAGGCAGCTTCAGAGCGAGAATGATTGAAGCGGACTGGCCAGCGATGATGACTGAAGCAGGCTGCAGTGGAGTGATTCCAGTAACAGTTTATGAGGTCATCTATGTGTTGGACTAGACCCATGATGTTGTACTGAATAACATCACGGGTCCAGTCCCAAACTGATCAATCAGAGCCCATGGATTTTTCTTGCCATTTTATAATGGTTGTTTTTGATGGTGTAAGGATTGAGTGGGTGAGTGGTTTTAGTGTTGGAGTATTGTTTGTGTGTGTGATTTTAATTGACTGTGTTACTGTCTCTATATATGAAATATTTTGGGAGGGTAGTAAGAAGGTCAGGCGCTATTCCCCTCCAGACTACGGACCTTCGCCTTTGACTGTCCCCTTTGTCAGCTGAGGCATACAGTAGATGTCGTGCCCTGGGGATAGTAGGATAAGGGGAGGAGCTGGGCCTGGGGAACGGAGAGGAGCGGTTGGATAGAGGTAGTGGGGACAAGGAGATGCCCTGGGGCATAATGAGATCAGAATAGGGGCCCTCCCTGTCTGATTCCCATACCTAAGGGTTCTGTTGAATGCAGGCAGGTGGCGTGGTGCCTGCTCGGATGGTGTTATACAACACCAGGTCCATTGAAACAAGACTGCTATTATAGCAGATCTTGTTGGGACATCTTACCGGCATGCAGCACGAGACCTGGCTGGATGAGAATGCTGGCCTAATATTGGGCTCAGACATTCTGGCCGGGTGCTGGTGATGCAGTGTCCGAGAATGGATCGTAGGGCTGGGGTGTAACCATGTTTTAGATCAGAACTGGGCCTTATGGAGGTGCCAGTGGGGTCCACCAGGTCCTTTGAGTGTATTGTGGGTGTGTGCGAGGATACTGCTCATCTACCGCTCCACCCGGAGATGGGAAAGAGTTCCTGCAGGAAGTCACGGACTTCATTGTCAGCATGGTATTGGGATTCCCAGAGGGTTGATTCTGGGAGATTTCGGTGCCTGGGTCGACGATGAACTCTCGTAATTTGGTTGTGACTTCCTTCAACTAATGACTTTGTTGGGCCTCGTACAGGTTGTTACCTCCGCAACCCACATTGGAGGTCACTTAATTGAACTTGGTATTCCTCCTGGGGATGGAGATATCTGACTTGGTGGTGGAACTAGTCAGATCGTCTGACCGTAAAACCATAGAGGTCAGTTTTATGGTTCCCCAATAGGCCTGCCCCTATGGAGATGGTCCAGTACTGCCCTTTGCGGGTTGTGAGCCCAGATGGCCTAATAGTGGTGCTGGATCTGTCGAGCGTGCTGAGGAGTGCATGGATCCAGGGGACCTGGTGCCTGCCTTTAATATGGTGGTAATGGAGGCCCTGGATTCTAATGCTCCTGTTAGGTGTTCGCCCTCTCTCCTCTGTCCAAGGTCTGTGTAGTTTGATGGGACCTTGAAGGAGTTGAGGAGAGTGGGGCAAAAGTTGGAGTGGGCCTGGCAGAAATTGGGAATGGAGGCGACAGGCTTAGATTGATGGAACATTATACAATCTATCAATCGACAATCACCTGTAAGACGGCAGAATTCCTGTCCAAGGAGATTGCTGCTGCACAAATCGACCAGCTCGCTCTTCGGACTGTGGACAGATTGTGCAATCCAATCTGCCTCAGTCTTTTGGAGCTTTTCACAAGAGAAGTGTGATGAGTTTGCTCAATTTTTGCAGATAAGGTTGCCGCCATCAGGTCAGAGATCGACCAGACCACCTCTAAGGGTTGTTGTGGTCGGCGGAGGTTAGCGCCCGGTTTGTTTGGACAGACTTTAGCCAGCCAGAACTCATCAACATTGTGTGGGTCATCCAGACTTTGCGGCCAACCAGCTGTAGTTTGGATCCGAGCCGCGACTCCTAGTGGGTTGCGTGGATGAGATCTGCCGATCCTTGCAGGGGTAGTCTGGAATTCATTGGAAGGTCTTTCCGACCCCTAAAGGAGGCGGTCATGCGACCGGTCCTGAAAAACCCTCCTTTACCGGATTGTCCTGCTAACTACAGACATGTGTCTAACCTGCCCCTTGTGGGTAAGGTTATTGAGAAGGTGGTTGCACTGCAGCTGGATGACCATCTCACCACCCGATGTCTATGATTCTCTCCAATCCAGATTTAGGAAGAGACATAGTACTGAAACTGCTCTTGTCTGGGTGCTAAATGATCTCTTGATAGCAAGAGATTGGAGGACTTGTTCCATCATGGTCCTCCTTGATCTCTCTCTGCATTTGACACTGTGGACCATGGTGTGCTATTGAAGCACCTGCGGTTCATCTGTGGACTATCTGCCACTGTTCTCGGATTGTTTAGATCTTTCCTGCAAGGTAGGACTCAGAGAGTGGTCACTGGGATTTAGTCCTCAGACACTCTTCCCCCATCCTGTGGGGGTTCCATGAGGGTCCATTTTGGCACCCATGTTTGCAGTGTGTCTGCTGCCATTGGGAAACCTTGTTGGGTGATATGGCTTGAGTTTTCACTGCTATGCAGATGATACTCAGCTGTACCTGTCCTTTGTACCCGGACAGGAGGATGCGATCTCTGTATTTAACAACAGTCTCTCCGAGTTCAGGACGGGATGAGTATCAGCTGGCTGAGGCTTAATCCAGATAAGACTGAGGTGTTGGTGGTGGACTCAGATCGTTGGGTGGCGGGTATGTTGGCTGGACAGTCATCTGGGCTTTGGCTCGGGATGCTCAGCTGGCTGCCTCACATCAGGTGCGTAAGCTGGGCATTATTTTTGACAGTGAGCTGACCCTGAAATCTCAGGTGTCAACTGTTGTCAAGACCTCATTTTTTCATCTGAGGAATATCGCCCAGGTGAAGCATCTGATTCCTCCCAATGATCTCTCTACCTTGGTCCACGCCTTTGTGACCATCCTCCTTGACTACTGCAATGCCCTGTACCTAGAGCTACCGGGGTTGATTGCTGTCGTTTGCAACTGGTACAGAATCGCTGGCCAGGCTTGTGACTGGTACTTTCAGGACCAGTCACATTACACCTGTGTCCGTGGACTGCACTGGCTGCCTGTACAGTGCCAGATCACCTTCAAGGTCGGTTTGCTGACCTATAATCCCCAATGAACAAGGACCCGCCTACCTGAAAGCTCTCCTGTGCTCCTATTGTCCCTCCTGACCGCTCTGATCCACCGATGAGGGATTGCTGAAGATTCCCAGAGTGCATTTGAAGACATCTGGGGCTTGTTCTTTGCTTACATAGCCTCCTACCCTATAGAATTCTCTACCTTGTTGCGTAAGGAGTTTGTGACCATTCAAAGCTTTAAGTTAGCCCTCAAGACCTATTTATTTAGGTTAGCTTTCCTGATAATGTCCAGCTGATAGTTCTTAGTTATTAATGTTATTCTGCTGTTGGAATTACATTATGGCAATAATTTATTTAAGTAGATTTTATGGAATACTTAAAGAAGCTGTGGTTTGCAGGGCTCCCACCTGCAAACCTTACCCTCGCTTTAAGGCTTAGTTGAGCGGCTTTCTGCCGCAGGAAAGTGGTTTTAGTTTTTAAAGTCTGCTACCGGAAGTGCTGCGGATGCTTAGGGCTCCATTTACTGTAAAGGTGCGGCGCTGCACCATGTGCTTCAATGCAAGTGCATGGTGCAGTGCTGCACCACAGTAAATGGAACTCCGTCATAACACTTCAGGCTGTAAACTCAAGCAAACCCTTTCAATGTCCTTTACAACTAAACCCTAAAAGCAGAAGGAAATTACGAGGGTGGAAAACCTATACCTAACTCTACTAAAAGAATAGTATTTTTTTTTTAATGTGTTTTTAATATTTTATGTTCCAGCACCTTGATCTCCTGGAAGGCGCGTTACAAATAAAGATGATTATGATTATTATTATTGTTATTATTATGTGAGTTGTTTTGCACTTTGTATTTTGCACTAGCACTTTGCTCTCGTTTAATACATTTACAAAAATAAATTCTGTGGCTGGTGCCAGCTGTTCTGTCTGCTGCTGTATTTGTAACCAGGCATAGTTGGGTTTATGAAGTGGCGTTTTGTTCTCGGATGCTTTAGATGTTCATGGGATACTGAGATACTGTATTGATCACTCAAAAGACTGCAGAAAGTCCTCTTGGCTTTTGTTTAACTCCTGGGAAAGAGATGCGCCTGTGTCTAAACAGTGTCTGTCCAAATGGCTAGCACATGTATTATGTCCTGTTATAGGAAGTTCTGTAGCAAACTTCCTGGTGTTCATCTAGAGCATAAATTCATTTGGGAAACTTGATTAGCAGTAATTCTTAATCAAAAATGTTTGATCTTCAACCAGCTAAGTTTGAGGTGCAGTTTCACAAAATTTGTATATTATAGTATACAGTCCAGCAGAGTGCAACTGTTGGGGGGCAAATTACAAGCTAAATGACCACAATTATGTACTTTTACCCCAGTTGCAGGAAAAAAGTACTGCAGTTCTTAAGTTTTTATTACAGTGATGCAAATCACTTGATTAACAACTTTGCTAATCAAGGCTGCACTTGATCAGCAAATTGCATTTTTAAGTAGCAAATTGCAGCATGAACCTGTTTAATTGTATGCCTTGTTCATAGTCACTCCACAGAGGGTATGCTGTTTCTTATTTCAAAATGTCCTTTCTGCCAACATATGTTCTGCAGCCACATGGAGCACTGTTCGCTTTCACTAAACATTACAGTATGTACATTGTCTCTCATGCTGCAAGGCCTTTGCCCTAATTACATATCTAACTTTACCATCTCCCTGCTGCTTTGTACTGCTGGAGTCACTCAAAAGTGTGGCCTGAGGGAGGAGCTGTCCTCACTACTGTAACAGTAGATCTTGAGAGTTTCCTCCATTAGGCCATGCTGTACCCTCACTCCTTCCCTGTTTGCTTTCAGTGAGGGCTGTATAAGTTGCTGTGCCTCAGACCTTACTCCATGTATCCTATTTCCAGATCCATGATTCTTCTTGTATGCCTGGTGCTGGTCTTATCTCCTCAGTCCTCAAAGTTGAGGCCCTCAGGCTAATCTCCAACAGGGAACTGATGAGTGATGGTGCCACCATATTACAGTATATACACGATGTTGCATGTCACTGTGCAGCCCTCAGCTAGCAAAACGTTTCTGAGAGGTCCACGCTTGATGGCTTATAGTTCCAAGGCTTTGGAGTTTGGTGCCATCTGTTGGTTTCAGGTTGGAACCTGTGATTTCAAGCTAGAGAAAAAAACACGTTATTTTTTGGAGACTCTACTTTAACTGTGGAGGACTCTGTTTAGAGCATACCTGGTATATCTGGGGCTGGGACATTTCACTCAATACTATAGCCATCGCTTGCTGGTAATTACTGGCTGACTGTTTCTTTATTCTGGTTCAAGTAAAACTTTTACTAATTTAGTTTTTCATTCTCCTCCACCCCTTTCTCTCTCTCTCTCTCTCTCTCTCTCTCAGCTGAACAGTTTAATCCAGGTGATTAAAGAATTGGCAAATCTTTCTTTCCCAGTGGCAAGCTTGTTGAACTAGTGGACAAATACCTGGTAAGTCATATTAAATTTGAAGAAGCTAAATTGTATGAGTACTTATGATATGCACCTTTTCTTGGTATAGTTTACTATATTAATGTGTCTCAGACTCTGTATCAGAGTACCAATTTTAAAACCGTACCCAGTCCTCAACAGATTACAGGAGGTGGAACAAAGACACAGCCTTCATTGTTCCAAAATAATGAATGATCTGACTGCAGATCGTCTTCATATAACTCAACTTCAGATTGGAATTCCCTACTGGCTGGTAGAAAAGTGACTCCAAACATTGCTCAGTTAGAGTCCAAATTGATAACTGTAGCTTAAGAATTTGTACATGTGCAAATGTTTGAAAATCTTGCTCAGTGAATCTGTTCTTCTTTAATGCTGTCCTGTGTATATTAATGTACCTTGGAACTGTTATGATGCTTGTCTCTTGTAGCTCCCCATACACACACACTGACTTTTGGCATGAGCGAGTGCTAAACATAAAAAAGTCTTCAGAGACAGAAGTAGCCTTGCACATCAGATGGGTGAAACTAATACTTTTTCAGGATGGCTGTTTCGGGAAGAAGTGATCATATTTGGCTCTGTGCAGCTGGCAGCCCAGTCCTTTCCACTGCCTTGGTCCATTGCTCTGCACCGTGCATCGAATCTGTGTGATGTAAGATCCTGGTTAGTAGATGGCAGCTTTGATATCAAACAAACAGCATTTGAAATATTAAAAAATGCACTTAAAAAGATGTCTGTCATGCTTCCTGTGGTGAGCGCTCTCCAGACTTTTGCATCAACAAGGTTGACACACTGGGGTATGGTGTTCCACTAAAGAAGTACCGGAAACCATTCACGGGTCCCTTAGAACATCTCACCAACCATTACTAAGTATACCTAAAACTCGTTTAGCAGTTTGAAAAGATCTTTCTCGTATGCAGCTGCACATAAATGGAACAATCTTCCAGTAGAACTCTATCCTGCACATCCCTCTTGCAGTTTAAAAACAGTACAAGGACCTATTCTAGGGACATGGATATGTTGTTCATCCACACTTATTGGCAGGTTCCTTGCGCTTTTAATCTTGCGGAAGGTCTTCAAGCTGGCTCTTCCCACCCACCGGGTGGTAAAACTCTCGGCTCCGCCCATGGCGCCAGATCTTCCTTACGCTTGGAAGGTCAGGTTCCCTCTTTAGCGTGCTGCGTTTTGCCACTGGTTCCTGATTCTTTCGGTCTCTCCAATTTAGTTGGAAGTTTTCTAAAACTTGATCTTCTTCCCTCACTGCTGCAATAGATAATTAGTTTCCGGCTCCGGGCGCCCGTTAATACCTCCAGGAAAGTACCACACTCCGTGCGTTTACTGCCTCGACTTGGATCATGATCTGCAAGTTGCGTTTTTGCTGTGCCTTTCGACCAGCCCCTGGAGGATTGTGCGGCCCGTTAGGGCTCAGGTGACCTGAAATTTTTCTGCGCCGGAAAAATACTTGGAGACTCAAGGCAGTGTCCAGGCGTGCTGTCTCAGGCTGAGCAGCCTCGATCTTCTTTCCTCCATGGAGGGGGGCGCTGTTCCTCGGGTCTGCGGCGCTTATCCCACTCTCCTTGAGTTCTCCTCATTCAGCTTCATTCAAGGAGCCGCCAGTCCCTTTCCTCGAAGGAGAGGGATCTTCGAGACCTCCTCTCGGCCCAGGTCAAAGGAGCGCAGGCTAAGTCCCATCGCCGGCGCTGGTGGGAGAGCTCCCTTCCCCTGCCGGGCCGACTTTCGACTGGTCAAGGCTGCGGCTCAGGCCGCTGGCTTCACGGTGTCCCGTCAGGTCAGCGGCCAGGACTCCCGTCGGCGTTGTAGTCTCGAACCCGTTATCTGGGCTGTCTTCTGCTGGGCGCCATCCCGCCGCCAGTTTCCCGGTGGAGGCCGAGGTTCTGCCTGTACCTTGAGCGACAGGCCTCGGTCCTTTCGTCCGAGCCGAGGAAGGCGGGCGCTCGGTTCCCCGAGGATTTGGGTCTCTGTCCTCTTCTCAGTCAAGCCGCTCCACGCCGACCGGCAATCTCGGTCAGGACACCGAGTTAAGTGGCATTACATTCTTCCTCGTCTCCCTCCTCGGATGAGGTGGCTGATGCAGATGGCGCCGACGTTACGAGGAGTTCATGTGGCAGCAGTTGTTATTGCGGGGAATCAATCGACACCGATTCATTCCCCATCCAGCAAGCAGCTGCCACCTGATAGGCCAACACAACCGCTCGCTGCAGTCGGGGTACCACTCCAGGGCGGTTGTTCGTCCAAACCTGCTGCCCCACCGTCTTCAGTGGAACCTCGGTCGGTCACGACCTATCCTGCAGGTTGTCTGTTCCCTCACTCCCGCCCGCCCTTGGAGGGCGAAGAGTGACTCAGGCCTGAGGCAGCTCTTTGCAGACCCGCAGTCCGGCGTCCAACTCCTCCATGTTCCCCAGTCGGGAGGACCCGGGGTCCTCTCCGGGCAGCTCTGTGGCGTACAGCCCATTGTCCTTTATGGGTCTGCTTCAGCTCATCTCGAGTTCACCGGGATGCAGCTTGAACCTGTGTCCAAACGGGTCTCTTATCCCCTGACGGATATTCTAGACCGAGGGGTTCACCTCGGAGGCCTTCCCGGTGGCTGAGGGCCATTGTCGGCCCGGCCTTGGAGCTCTGGTGGCGCCTACTTCCTGTCCTGCCCTCGGCCAGGATGGCCAGGAAGTACTCTGTCCTATCGGTTCTTTGCTCGGTTTCTTGGAGCACCCTCGGCTGAGGGGTTAATTACGATAATGTTTTCCAGTGTTCTGGGAGCGCTCGGGATGTGGCTGAGGCCCCGACAAAGAGTCCAAAGGATGGACTATGTCGGGCCAAGGTTTACGCTGTGTCCTCCCTAGGCCTCTGACAGGCCAGCTCGGCTGCACTGATGGCACATTTCTCCCACGCCCTTGGGCTCCCTGGATGAGGTGCTCCTCATCTCCTGGCCGACCCTACGGACCACGGTCCGGCGGGTGGGGACAGGGTAGAGGCGGTGCCGAAGCAGCAGCTTCAGACTGCTCTGGACTTAGGTGATTCCTGTGCCAGGTCGGTGGCGGCCGCGAGTGGCCATGCGCCGCAAGGCGTGGCTGAGGTTATCCTCTTTCTCAACGAGACCCAGCACAAGTTGGCAGACATCCCTTCTGGGGACTGACCTCTTGACCCTGGGTGGAGGGATACCTCCAGGGAACGAAGTCCGATACCACTCCGGACTTGGTCACCTCCGCCCGGAGGACAAGGGCCACCGGCAGCTTTGCGTAAGCCCTTTGCCCCTCGGCCCCTGCGGCTCAACCGCCCATCAACTCCAGCATGAGGGCCAGCAGGCTTGCACTGAGCATCCTGACTCAAGCCAGCTGCTTCCTCTAAAGGGAAGCAGGGAGGTAAAGCCCAGGAGCTCCTCTGCCAATCCCTCCTCAAGCCTGCTCAGTAGCGGGCTGAGGCGCCTCCCCGGCCCCGTCACCCCTACCGGGCTCCCCGTGAGAGGCAGCTCCGCCCTTCTCCACCTGGTCCGCTTCCCGGATCTGGGTGTTGGAGGTGCTAGGGAAAGGTCCTGCCTCGGGTTGCAGGCAGGCCTCACCCTTCGAAGCCGTTGCCCGCCACGGGGGTCTTGGGGTCCGCAACCTCATTGTCGGCCCGCCCAGAGCTGACTTTGCCTGGCCCTCTAACATGAGGTGATCAGGAAGGTGTGGATCCTCCTCCAGACCCTGGGTTCGTGGTCCAGGTATTCCTGGTCCCTAACGGACGGGGCTTGCGCCCCATTCTTGATCCACATTCGGGATGGTCTCTCTGTCTCAGATATCCCATCCTCGGAATGAGCGTGTGGCTCTTTCCTGGACCTCAGGACATACTGCCCGTTCTGTCTGTGTTTCTTGGGAGACTCCTCCGTTTCTTAGCGGGGATCCCTTACGAGTTCAGGCAGGCCTTGGTCTCTGCTCAGCAGCATTCCTGCGGCACTGATGGGTCCGGGTAACCCCCCTGGATGGCGGCCTAACTGCAGCCCCTCCAGGCAGAGGGGGACGGTCCAGAGCTCTGGCCCTCTAGGTTGCTCTCAGACTGGTCTCCTTTTATTGGAGCCACATTGGAACTCGTGCCTTGCAGGTGATCCTTCTTGAGACGAGGCTCGACTCTTGAGTCCGAGCTCGGCTCCTGCCGGACAGGGCTGCGGTTCTTCCTCCCTTACCTAGTCAGGTCTGACTGGGCAAGTCGCCTGCCCGGGACTTCCTGAACCTCCTGGGCCTTGCTGCGGCCTGCACCAGCGTGGTCTGTTTGGATCCGCGGTTCATGCATCCCCTAATGGGCTGGCCAGCCAGCGGTCACAGCGCTGTGTTCCTTTGGACCAGTCCGTGACAACAGCCCAGGGTTGAGAACGTCACCTTCGGACGCTCCAGCTCATTTGCAGGAGAACATCCGTCATTCGCCCAGAGTCGACGGTCTTCTCCGACGATGCATATCGGATGGGTGGGGTGCCCATCAAGGGAATACAGAGTGCACCGCCTCTGGTCCTCTCGGGATTCCTGATGTCTTTCCTACCTGCTGGAGCTCCAGGCGGTCTGCTTAGCTTGCACTGCTCGCTCCGTCTGTGCGGGGTCTTGTGGTTTAGGTCCCAGGCGACAACACCACGACCATGTGCTACCTATCCCGCCAGGATCGGATGAGCCCCTTGCCTCTGTGTAAGGAGGTTCTCCGCATTGGGTCTTCGTGCAGCCGGGAGGCGGTTTCTAGCCATTTCAATGGCAGGGCCTCCATCACCCTGGCCGATGCCTAAGCCGGATAAGGGCTGTGCCTCACGAGTGGTTTCCCTGCCGGAGGTAGCACAAGATCTTTCTCCTCTAGGTCACATCTCGGTGGACCTTTGTTTTCCCTCAGGGAGAACTCGAGGCCAAGACTGTCTCATGCCCGTCCCCTCATCATGGCTCGCTGTAGGGGATGCCTTTGAGGCCCGTGGACCCGGGCCTCTTCTCGCCTCTCCCCATTTCCCTTGACCCTCAGGCAAGGCGGGGAGGGACTAGGCCAGGTGATTCTGGTAGCCCCAGACTGGTTTGCCAGCTCTCCTCAGTCTCAGCCCCAGGCTCCCAAGGCGCTTCCAGCCCGCGGTCCTATTCTCTGTTGTTGAGGGAGGTACTCCATCCGGACCTTCAATCCTGCACCTGGCCGGCCTGGTCCCTAGGCTAGTGGCCAGGCCTTGGGTCTTCCAGCAAGGTCCTCGGCGTTTCGAGGGCATCCTGCCGGAGTCGACCAGATATGCTCGCCTTCAAATGGAAGGTTCTCCATTTGGTGTTGGGATAGGGCCTGGTCCCTCTCCTGTTCCTCGGCGAGCATTCCGGACTATGCGGTCCGTTCTTTTCTTGAACAAGGGCTTGGTCAACGACCCTCTAGGTGCTTCTGTTAGCCACTCCTGTCTTCCGGGTGCGGGCCGGAAGGTAGTCGTGGCGCAGGAAAGTGGTCTGGCGCTTTCCAAGGCCTTGATCACACCTCCCCTCTGCGGAGAGTATCCACATTTATGTGGGATCTTGCGCTGGTATGGGCTTAACTCACGGGCAAGCGGTTGAACCTTTGCACAGGTGTGAGTTCCCCACCTGTTGTGGAAGAACACCTTCTTGGGGCTTCCATGCCAACCAGAAGGGCAGGAGAGTTCCAGGCGCCCTTTGAATCTCCCTGTCTGGTCTTCCACAAGGACAAGGTTGTCCTGCACCCCACCCAAGTTCCTTCCGTGGTGGTGGCGGAGTCCTTTCCCTAACCGGGTATTGTCTCTGCCGGGTTCAACCCCATTCACACCTCGGAGGCCGATATAGGATCCATTGGGACCCTATTTAGCTCGCCTTCCCAGGGCGTGGGGCTGAAGTTCGGGAGAGGTTCGCCAGCTGTTTGTCATCTACACTGAAGCCGCACCTGGCAGACCTGCAGCCAAGCGGACGACGAGCGGGTGGGTCGCCTCCTGCATAGATCTCCGCTATAGGTTGGTGGGCATGGGCCTCCCAGAGGATAAGTGCTCATTTTACCCGCCCTTCCGCTGCATCGGTGGCTGCTTCTGGGGATATCCCTGTCCAGGATATCCCGAGGCTCCTACCTGGAAGCAGGCACATCGATTCCCCTTCCACATCGACCTTGGGTCACGCCGGGATGTTGGTCGGGCCTGGTTCTCCAGTCTTTATACCTAAGTAGGGGTGTGCCTTGCCTCCCTCCTCCCGGAGAACTGCTAGAGTCTGCCAATAAGTGTGGATGAACAACATATCCATGTCCCTAGAAATACAGGTTACTCACCTGTAACAGGGTTCTAGGAATGGTATATGTTGTTCATCCATATGACCCACCGCCTCCGGCTTCGACGCGACAACCTGGCTTCCAGCGGGCTAGATCTGGCGCCATGGGGCGGAGCCAGAGTTTTACCACCGGTGGGTGGGAGGAGCCAGCTTGAAGACCTTCCGCAAGATTTAAAGCAGCAAGGAACCTGCCAATAACTGTGGATGAACAACATATACCATTCCTAGAACTCCTGTTACAGGTGAGTAACCTGTATTTCCTTGCCACTGACACATGTAACTCTATAACTCCTGCCTAGCAGGCAGGAGTTAATTCTGTGTCATGCTCGAGGTTTCTCAGAACCCTCTGTAACCAACGAGTCTGAAAGTTGTTTATGCCCTAAAGTGTATGATGTTTCTCTATCTTATGTACTTAGTGCATCAAATTGTTGAATATTTCTACTTGTTAATGTTACTACTGTTTGTACCACTGTAAGTAGTATGTTTAATGTCCATCTACTATGTTTAATGTCTGTCATTTGTGGAATGCTTGGATTCCCTAGGTCGCCACTGAAAAGGGACGGTCTTGTCTCAGTGGGCCTACGAGTCATCAAAATTCAAATAAATAAATTAATAAAAGTAGCCAGGTTGCTGGTTCCACAGATTCAAATACCATCCTTTCTTAAAGTGCCATCCTGAAAAACTGAGTGGTAAGGCGAGCTATGCTTATTTACGACTGAGGCAACATTGGTGCTCTTTAAACCCCAGTGCATTTGTCTGTCAAAACATTTTAAATAAATGCATACTGATTCTAGATATGTGTGGGTGTTGGTTGTGCTTAATGCATTTTGCTTTATAAGGCAGAGACAGAGTGCAGTCGATCCAGAGGAGGTTTCAAAATGTGCAGGGTCTGCATCAAAAGTCCTACAAGGAAAGACTTAAGGAGCTAAATGTACACCCAAGAGGAAAGGAGGAGTGGGGAATATGATAGAAACCTTTAAATACCTTAACAGAGGTTAATAAGATACAGGGGAGAGTATATTTCATAGGAAAATGTGCTCTTAAATAAGAGGGCATAATATGAAGCTGAAGGTGTAAATTCAGGAGGGATATGAGGAAGTACTTTTCACAGAAAGGGTGATGGATACCTGGAAATGGCGCCTCGAAGGTTTATGTGGTTGTCCTGGCAACTGCTTGAGGTGATTGCAGAGTGGTTAACAACCACAACCTAGGCATTATTCTCTATACTAAAATTAAAAAGAAAAACACAATTGGGCAGACTGGGCCCAGCGGTCCTTATCTGCCGTCACATTCTATGTATTATCCTTCCTTGTTTAGGGAGCGCTTCCCCAATAGGTTTTTTTTCCCTCCTTTGGGGGTGGTGTCGCTGTTCACCGCCCAGCTCCATCAATCAATAATCCAACAACAAAAGACAGCTCATACCTGTACAGGGTACACTTGGTGTAACCAGATGCTGCTCTCAGGGATACACAAAACAAAAAGATGAGCACTAGAGCTCGAGCTTGTAGTACTCCAGACAAATTGCACTAGTTAGACAGTCAAAGGAGGATATCGGTACTTTTCAGGGGCCTGATGAAGCTCAGACGAGTAAAGCACCGGGGCATCTGTGATTGTTTGACCGGGACTCAGTCTGTGTTTGCTTAGCAAACAGGATGAAATAAGCAGGAGCACCGTGCTCTTCGCTTTTGGCAATAAAAATATTCTAGCGCAATTTGTCTGGAGTCCTACAAGCCTGAGTTTAAAGCTTCTTTATTTCTATAGGGTGGGCCAAATGCCCTTATCTGCTGTCAAATTCTGTGTTTCTGTGTTTGTTTTTTCCCATCAAGCAGTAGGTTGCCTCGACATGTCTGCGATTCCCGCATGGCTTCCTTTGATGGCAGGAGGGCTGCCTCCTGCCCAGCTAAGAGATCCTGTAGTGGTGGCAGGAGCATACTGGGAGGGGCCTGTGTGTGCTGGTAGGTGTCAACCTGACGAGGTCAAGATATTTTTCCCACAACTTTCCCCTCCTCCCTCTTCCTCTTGGCATGGATGCTTCCTATACTGGTGTTGTGCATAAATAGTGCCTGTGAGAGGAGCAGTCTCCCTGGCCCAGCCACAGATCTCGCTGTGGTGCCAAACCCACCACCAGCCCTCTCGCCTGAGGTGCACTGGCACACAGTAGCTGCCTCAGCCTGAACTGCCTCCGACCTGGCATCCCATGTTTGCACTTCACCCCAGGTTTGCCTTTATGGCAGTGGGCTGGGCTATTAGAGCAGCCACTTAGGTGCTTTAAGGCATCAGTTTTCTATGTGCACTGCAAACGACTAAATATCTTGCTTATCTTCATGCTGTTTATTTTATTCAGGACAATCACTGCATTCACTAAAATACTACCAACAGTTTAATCCGGTTCAATTTTCAGTTGGTTTGCATCTGTATTTCTCACCCATGCAGGACAGAGCTGAAAATACAGTATTTTGTAGCCCTCCTTTCCCAGTCAACAAAAACAAAATAAATTGTCAGTCCATGGCTGAGCAAGTTGAACACTCGCCTCCAAGGCTGGAAGATTGGAAGGTTGTGGATTTAGAAGTAAGCAAGGAACTGGCACCTGCGAGTAAAGGATACGTTAATTTAACTGCGCAGCTCTGAAAGAAAACAGGACTTTAGGCTTCAATATATGCCACAAAGTGCAATTAATTTATTAAAGTACAAAATACTGTGCACAAAACATCACTCCCAGAAGGTGGCAGCAATGCAAGACTAAAGTTCGAAGTCCATTAAAGTTCTTTAAAGAGCAGGTGCGCACTTTCGTTTTTCCAGCCCCTCCCAAACATATATGATAGCTCACCTGCTCCAGTGTTGAGTAGTAGCAATAATTCCATTTGTTCCAGTCCTGTAAAAGTTGAAAGCCACTCATAATTTTCACCCCGGAAAAAACAGGCCGCTTCCTGAACCTGCTGACACGCCCACGCAGCACACTGAGCCCCGCTTTGTGAAGTTGAAGACAAGTCCGCATGTAACGCCCATTGACATGTACGGGGTGATTTTTCAATAGATTTTAGTACTATTTAAAGTTGCGATTTAAAGAAATCAAAGCGTGACTGCTCGAGTAACAGAGTCCTTACACAGTTTTCACGGTATACCATTATGTCAGCGAACCAAATTGAGCAACTCAAAGATGAGCGACTCAGTTTGGGCGCCTGTAATGGTAGCGACAGTGATAGTGTAGCAGGGGTTGGGATAGTGATGGATGAGGGACCAAATGGCGAGATTGAATCATGGGGCTTTATGTAGGGGTTTGGATTAAATAGACAAGTGCAGACTGGTACTGCCGAGCTGGTCATCTGGCGTGGCAGCTACAGATGCTGCCTGCAGTGCCAATGTTCCTGGGTTTGGGACTACCTGCGGGTAGTATTTTAAGACTGTGTGGGTCTTTTTTTTTCTCCCGGTCTGTTGCCCAAGCCACGGTCTCCCCTGTTCAGTGTCCACCACCCCTGTAGTTTATTATGTTTAAATGGGAGGTGTGGGAGGTGTAGCCCCGCATTAAACATTTATTTACTTGTCCGCGCCTGCTTTGGTAGGTGCGAGGTGGATAGCTTGCTTAGTGTGGATTTGAAGATATGTACTCACTCTTGTGCGAGTTGCCAAAGTATTTTCACTATTATAACATGGAACCCAATTTACTAACCTGCCAGATGTCCCAGTACAGCATAAGTTGTTTTGCAGCAAAGATGTACAGACGGATGTCGAGTATGAAACACTTGCTTTAACAATAAACGTATTGGCACATGTTTCAAATGCATTAGTACTGTCTGAGTACACATCTGGAAGGAACACTATTGAATGACCTGTTGCTTATTCTGTTGTGACCCCTCAACTTAATATTGTTATACTCCACACAGAGGATAATGGCTGGGATCGGGGTGATAACCGCGCTGTAATCCACCTCGGTGGTTGCTGAGGGCAACATGGTCTCGAGGTTTACCGTAGCCCTAGCAACAAGCAGAGGTGGTTTCAGCGTGGTTGTCACCCTGATCCCAGCCATCATCTTTTATAGTGTATGGTCAAAAACACTGTTTGCATTCTATGTGTGAGAATTATGGAACTCTGGTGCATTCTTTTTGTTATGCCACTGTTTGGAAGTTCTGAAGTGTGGTTAACAACTTTTAAAATTCTAAACAGTGCATAACAAAGCTGTGTGACTGCTGATTATGATGGTTAATAGGCACTTACCATACATTATACTAATCTAAAATCGGTATCATATTTCAGTGACAGTTTTACTTTTGCTAGTACTATAGTAAATAATAAAATGTTAAAAGTAAAGATATCTACACTATATATACAGTAGCGGACAGGATTTTCAAGAGCTGCACCCGTCCCTGTTAATTCTGCTGCTATCCTGTTACATTAAAATATAGTTGCATGATACTGTGTTAACTTCCAAGTGTAGATCAAGTCAAACACTGCAGTTATTTATGTTGCTGCTAGTATTGAACATGAATTCTGCTTGACTTACCAGGGCATCAAGCTATTGTTACGAACTAAAATTGTTAAAAATTATCAAACTCTCTAAGATCACTTTATAAATTTTGTCTCAAGTGGTGCTGCTCACGTTCAGCGGCGACACGGGCTTTAAGGAGCTAAGGCCTACCTTCACAATGATGTCACTGGCAGTCGGCTCTCCCGAGCCCCACATACAAGTAACAGTCAGTCCATAATGGCAAAACTGATGAATGGAAGTTGGTTCAATTCGTCTCCTGCAGGAGTCTCTGATGACAAATGAGTTGTCTGCTGGTTTCTGCCACAGGTGGAGGTTCAGGCGTGCTGGTGTTCTTTTAGATGAGATGTTAAACTGGTCCATCTGCCTGTTCTGGTGGTTATTCAGGTAGACATTAAAATCCCATGGCACTTCTCGGAAAGAGTAGGAAATTTCCCCAGTGTCCTGGCCAGATTTCCCATTCACAAAAATACCACCAACAGCTTAATCTGGTTCATTTTAGTTGGATACCATCTGTTCCCACCCACCCCAGTATCAGGCTGAAAAAGGTGCCTCCAAGTAAAGAATGTGTTTGTAGCACTCATTTCAAGTGCCCACTATGGTCACCAGCTGCTTATTTGTCCAGCAACACTCTTACCACCATGCCACCGAAATGGTGTACTGGACTTACCAGTGATTCAGAGTTTACAGAATACTGAGCCATCACAGGAGGGTGTGCTTATCAGGTTTTGTGTGAGACCAGGTCCAAGATGGCCAACTTGGAGTCCTCGCTGACTAATGGAGTTCTCAGAAATGACTGCCTGAATTTCTTTTAAAGAACATTGGAACTATAAAATGTGCTTTGTAGTTTTCACAGATGAATTAGATTAATAACAACAACTCATTTATTTAACAAAAAAAAGTTGAAACATGCCACTGTTTTTTGTTTTGCCTTTTTTTTTTGCCTTGCCCTGAGTGCTCAGAGCCCCAGCATTCTGAGGTTACAGCATTGTCATTTTAGTCACAGTACTTTCTCCTGTATTAATCGTGAATGTTGTATACTTTTGTACATACAAGTGAATCCTGTCCCTATCGTTTATTATTATTAAGCTTTTTTTTAGGACATTTTTTATTTATATTTATAAAAGGCATGGTAGAAGTAACTGGGGACAAGATTGACATGACTTTATTTTATTTATTAGTGAATTCAGAATTACAATCCTTTGACTCAGAGACTCATTTTCAAAGGCTCCCGTCAATTGACAATACAAAGGTAGTACATAAACAGTCAAAATTGTACAGAGCAGTGATAGCACAGTTGATTGAGCAATCATTGTATTAGGTATATATATACAGGTACATTGATGCAGAAAATAGAGAATGTATGTGTCTAATTACTTCGACTATCCATAACATAAGTACATGCCAGTGATTCTCCAGGCCTTGTCAAAGTACTGTGGGTATGAGACCAGGAAAGGAGCAGCAGTGAAAGAAAATGGTGGCACACAATTTGTGATAATTCAGAGGACTTTTATTTTACTTGGTGTACCTGGAATTATCAATAACTTTCAAGTAGTAGTCTATCACTTCTTTTAGCTGAAATATTTTTTGTTTTCATTTGCTGATTAGAAGATTTTCCTTCTTGACAGTACTGGTGGACGTGTGGAAGAGCCCTCTACCTGGAAGCCAACATAGTTCTGTTCCTCCTGTACATCATCAGTATTGTGACCTCGCTGTGGCGTCAGGAGTAACTTAGGGTTGATTGGTAATTTGTGATGTGTGTTACCAGGCAGGCAGCAGGGCTTCTGATGTAACAATGACTAAGGTTACATGCTGATGATGCAGTGGGGAAAATAAATATGTCTGCTTGCAGGTAAAGCACTGCTTTCATCACACTCAGTACTGTTAAGTAGAAAACCATATAATGAGCACATAGAAAAAACACTTCAGAAACAAGAAGTAATGAGAGACTACTTTTAAAAATTACTGACATATTCTGCCTTCTATTTTTGTTGCGTTGTTAGCTCTTTAAACACAGTTTCTGTTGATAGTTTATGCTGGCAATAAAATAAAATAACCAACATTTTAATTACCATTGATGTCTTAGAAAAAGTATGGAATATGTTTAGGGGATATGCATAATCTGAGATGGTTGCTTGACATCCATCTTCCTTTTTGGACAAAATAAATATTTGTTGCATTTTATCTCTGAATAAGACAAAATACTTGAGATAATGTGCTCTTTTCTTCTAGGGCCCTTGCGAGACACACTTCCCTTCCCATTCGGTGATGAGATTAAAGGATCGTAGATTTCTCAGGAGTTCCTTTAGGTATCTGTTTCCTTCTTGTACCTGCTCTGTTATACTTACTGTGAAACAGAAAGAGTAGACATTGATCATAATTGAGAATTTGAAACTAAATGGCATTCACTGAATAGCTGGGAACAGCTAAAAATCAACATCACTGTGTTTCACATCAGAAATTTTACACAGGAGACACTGACCAAATAAGTTTACATTGCAGAGGGAAAACTGAAATAGTAAAACACGTTTTCTGGTTGCTCGTAATTTTTGTATAGATTTGATTGCAAAATCATTATTCTGATTTCCTGATACACTGCATGTATACATAGTTAAGCAAGCACCTCTTCCTGTCGAGATTCTAGGCCACCAAATGCATGCTGTAGTGGTTTGCTCTCTATTTTCTGAAATACTGTGTAGTGCTCATACATTTAATATTGATGTAAACATATTGGATGGAGTGCGGTTGAATTCTAGTGTATGCAGTCTTTCTTGTGCTGTGGTTTAGTTTGTATAACTTTGTCCTGAATGGTGTAAATCAACAATAATTAAACGAGACATGGAATAATGAATGGTGCCGTGGGATAACCACATGCCTTATGACCAAGTGACATCTCCAGATATAACACATCGAGGGCTACTTTGCATTTTTGAAATGGCTTCACAAATATTTGCACTTTTTTTGTTTTTTGGTCAGTCAACTTACTGTCATTCAGCACTGTTGTCCCGCCCTCGGGTTGTTCTAATGACAACCTATAACCTCCCTGTCCAACAGATTTCACCAAATACCTTCTGTCATCTTTAAAACAACATTGTGGTCCCGCCTTCCCTTTTTGCCTTGTAACCTCCCCTCCTCCTCCCCTGGCAGAGTACAGAGACTGGAGCTGGTCTCACACACATGCAGTATAGCCTTCATCAGAGATGCAAGTTCCTGGCCCCTCTTGAAAGTCGCAGCAGTGACTACATAGACCATCATCCTCGGCAGGTGCCCAGTTGCTGGTGTCCTGGGTCTGTTCCTGAACCTGGATTGCCATCCTGGCAGCACAGTGCACTGCTGGTGGGTCATAGGGCAGCTGAATTTAAAATTTAAATTGATACGAGGAAGAAGTATTTCTTAACTGTGCCATTGTGCTTAAGGTGACTATCCAGTTTCCTGCAAAATAAGTTGGCATTAGCTAGATGCAAATGTAATAACCTTCTCAAACCACTGAATTTCAAGATGGCACTTTTTTTTTTTTTTTTAAACTACCACCAACATTTGCATGGAAACTGGATGTTTGCCTTTTGTGCATCATCCATTCCTGATGTGAATGCTCTGTTTGTGACATCAGAATAATTTCTGGGGCAACAATTTGACATCCTAAAGTGAGGATTATGACTTTGTAACCAGTAAAAGCAATATGAACAAATGATGACTAAGGGACAAAGTTCCAGTTTTAATTAATATTTCTTCAGTAATTTAATAAAAAGAAAGGGGGGCCAAATTCAGATTTTTGGGGCAATTTGGTATAGTTCAGTTCTGCAGTGACTTTTCTGCCAGCGTATTATCGCCTAAAACAAACTGCATCTTATGCCTGAGGACCTGGCAGTGATGGATCTTCCACAGAGTGGTCTCTTGCAGCAGGTAATACACTTCAGTCATCGCCAGAGGTCGCTGTGGCACACGGTAGCTCGCTTAGCAATCTTTTCCAGGCCGTCACATGACTTCAGCTTCCTGTTTCCTATACAAGTGTGGCAGTCCCTGATATCCTTAGTTTATTTTTCCTGTCATCTTCAGCTCGCACACATCAGCTACAGCAGCTTCAGACAGCAGTCATCGGAAAGAATTTGAGCAAACAAAATGAATGTCCAAAGAATCTTCAAGCAAGAAAGCGCTATTTCGTTATTGCCATTGCAGTAGGAAAATCTACCGCCTGACAACCATACCACTGGTGTACAGTGGCGCTCTACACCAGTTCCCAGGCACGGCCCTGGTAAAAAATGTTGTGCTCCCAGTTATGCCCCATATGGTGCAGAGCTTCCCATAGTAACACTATATCAGTGCCCTGGCTGCCATCAGTTGTGCCCCAGCTGTGCCCCTGGCAACCATTTGTGGCTAGAGCCGCTAGTGCTTGTGTAAGGTGTCTGGGACCCACACACGACACAGTTCCTGCATATATTGTCAGGATTTCAACCAGACAACCCGTTGACGACTGTTACTGGAAATTAAGAACCATTTAATGGAGCAGAAATTGTCTCGAGAGAATCAGGGGTCTTCGTCCCAGAGTTTCGCTCCACTGATTCTCATAGATGGCACAAAAGGAGGAAAAGTCATCCTCACACACTCCGTGCCTAGGCTCATTGAGCGGACACCATTACAGGTGCCCCACCATCGATGGCGTGATCTCAGACTGCCCTTTGTCGATGGAGGTTATACCCTCTTGTCAATGAGGCTTTCCAGCCGCCTGATGGCAGTCTGTGATGAACCTTTATGGGTTCCCTGCGCCTTCTCCTGTCGACAGGCCGCCATTTACATTGAATAATACTATTTCACAGCGGTTCCATCGACAAGGAACTGCATTCCACAGGAAACCTACTGCCCCTCCACTATCACAGGTGGGTACCCATAGGGGCCAGAGCGGACAGGGATCGGGACGTGGACTTTACCACCCAGGGCAAGACCTGCTCGGCCACGTGTCCACTTCCCTCCACCATCCCCTTGGTTTCCCAGAAACCCTTACCCCACCCTTCTCTCAACTGGACTTTACTACAGTAGTACAGCACGCCTTGCATACCATGTGGCATACTCAGCCTCCAATCCTACACCTCCGCCAAAAGATTTCGGGATAACAGGAACCTTTACCACCCTGGTCACCTCCCTCATACATAGGTAGCTTCTATCAGACAAGCCTGAATTTCAGTCGACTTTAAGGATGAAGAATTCCAGGATATGGATTTCTAGCCCCAGTTTCCTGTCTTGGATATCTCCTTATTGAATGAGGACTTATCCAGGCTTGTGGCTGCCTCACCTCCAGATGACCCATCTTTCCATGAGATGATGGTCCAAATTCAGAAAGTCATAGGACTTCTACTACCGAACGTGACAAACAACGTAGGATATGGCAGACTATTTGAGTTACCAGAGAAGCCAGTCTTAGTGGTATCCCCACTAATCCAGACATACAAATGCTATGCTTGCAGCCTGAATCAGCCTTCCTCTGTTACAGCTGTTCCCTGCGAGGCGGATCGCCTGCCAGGCTCCTCTGGATTACCCCTTTTTATCCACGATTCCTGAAGCGGATTCAGTGGTGATTGCTGCCGCTCATGATCGCACTAACTACCAAAACACATGAGCTCCTTGCCTCCGGATAAAGACTCCAGCTGAATAGACTATCTGGGGAAAAAGGTATTCCAATCAAGTACCATGAATCTCAGAATCCTAAATTATATGGGACATTTGGTCAAATACCAGCATAGACTCTGGTCCTCTGCCATTGAATTAGTCAACAAGCTCCCTCCTTCACAAGAAAGGAACAATTACTGGCTACAGTATCTACTGGCAACACCATTTCCTGACACCTACTTCATTCAGGTTATGAAGCAGTTGATACTTTGTCCCATATGTCAGCATTACCTTGCGTCGCCATGCTTGGCTTTGCGTCTCAGGTTTCACACCTGATGTACAGCATAGAGTGGTTAACGCCCCTTAATGGGTCCAAACTATTCGGCCAGCTACCCAAACATTGATAGATTATCTCCAGGCTTCAGGAAGAACCCTTGCATACGGTGCATGGCATGTACCATACTTGTCAGCCATTCTACTGTTTCTCGGTCCTCTTTTATACCAAAAGAGGTGGAAAATACAGAGGCTCAAATGGGGTGGATTCTGAAGTCATTCCCAGTCTACCAGAACCAACACCTCTGCCACTAAGGGCCCCCGCCTCCCACCCTCCTGGTGGAGCTGGTCAGCCCACCACCCAGTGATCTACTGGGGCTCTGTCCACGCTTCCCCACCAGGCCTCTGAAGCATGGGCAGTCTTTTGCCCTCCATTTGGAAGCCTGGAAAACTATCACATCGAACAAGTGGGTACTCCAGATCATTCAGGAGAGGTCACACTCTGGAATTATTTTCAGACCTCTCCTCATCACCCTCCCCCGCTCTGTCCATTACCCACCCGACCACATTCCTATTCTCCAGGAGGAATTGCAGGCTCTTCTAACCAAGAAGACTGTTTACCCAGTACCCCTTACAGAACACCAAAACGGGTTTACTCCCGCTTTTTCCTGGTACCCAAATGAACTGGGGATCTCAGACCAGTACTGGACCCTCAGACAATTGAACCTATACGCTCCAGTACAAAGGTTCTAGATGATCACCCTAAACTGCATCATGCCAATACTGAAACAAGGGATTGGCTTTGTGCCCTAGATATGAAGGATGCCTACCTGCATATCCTACCATCCTGCCCACCACAGGTTCCTTCTTTCACCTGTTGTTGGGTCAACACTACCAGTTTCAGGCACTCATTTGGCCTCTCATCAGCCCCAAGAGTGTTCACCAGCTGCCTAGCAGTAATGCAGCAGACCCACAATGGGACAGGCACTTTGTCTTCCCATACCTGAACAATCTGCTCATCAAAGCAGAGTCCAAAATCTCTGCTTTACTCCCTAGAAGCAACCTTAACTATGTTCCAAGATCTGGGGATTACTGTCAGTTGTCCGAATCCAATCCAACCCCTACACAGTCGCCTAATATATGGGACCGGTCCTAGACATGGTCTCCACCAGGGCCCACCTTCCGGCCAACAGACAAGACAAGTTTCTATCTCTGGCATTGCAGATACAAGCCCAGAAAGTTGTCCCAGCCAGACATATGCCATGTCTCCTAGGTCACGTGGCCGCTACCATCCCTACGATAGCTTTCACCTGTCTTCATATGAGAGCAGTCCAGTGGGTTCTCCAGAACCAGTGGTCTCAAAGAACAGGAAGTTTCAAGACAAAATCAGTCACTTCCACGTTGCAGTCCACCCTGGTGTGGTGGATGCTCTGAGCCAACCTATGTCAAGGCATGCCCTTCCAGTCTCTCCCCCGCCCAGAAGACGGCGACCATGGATGCATCCCTGAAGGGTGGGTGTACACCTGGTCCTTACAGGACACAACCAAGTGGGACCACTTCTGTCCCTCATCCCCACATCAGTCTCTTGGAGCTGAGGGCAGTTCGCTCAGCCTTTTCAACCTCTCCTTTCTGGGACCGCTGCTGATTCAGTCAGACAACACCGCAGTAGTATCCTACCTCAACAAACAAGGAGATACGAAGTCCCATACTTTATTCAAAGAGATGCTTGCATTCTGGCAGGAGGCCATTCGGCAACACCTTGTACTGACAGCCATCCATCTACCAGGACGATACAGCCTACTGGCCTACCTTCTCAGTCGCCAGTCATCCGTATACCTAATGGACACTTCATTTTAAAGTGCTTGAAAATCTTTCATCTGTGGAGGACACCGTAACTGGATCTGTTTGCCTCCCCAGTCAACTGCTCCCCAGATAGTATTCTATTATCCTGAGCAAAAGGGGATTTGTCTATAGATGCCCCTGTCCCAAGCGTGGACAGGACTCTTCTTGTATGCTTTTCCCTTGTTCCACTCCTACAACGGACTTACTAAAATTACAACTTAAACCTGCCACCATGATTTTCATAGCCCTCTGTGGCCTCGACAGGTGTGGTTCCCGTACTTCAGCAGTTCTCAATAGAGGAACCTGCTCCATCGCCAATCAGACCAGATCTCTTGACTCAGAATCATGACCTTTCTACATACCAACCTGAAGGCACTACACCTTCATGCTTGGCTCCTGAGGACGTTTTCATAGCATGTTTACAAGTGTCCTTTGCTGTTGCCAATATATTACTGGCCTCATGGAAACCAGTGACCAGGGAATGTATAATGCCAGATGGAAATGCTTCCATCTGGGCTGCTTCTCGATCACTGGATCCTATTCTTCTCCACTGACTAAAGTCCTGGATTTACCTGACCTTAATTGCTGAGACAGGATTAAGCTCTTCCTCCATCAAAGTTCATTTGGCCTCTGTTTTGGCTTTCCATGAACCTCTGGATAACAGATTACTGTATCAGCATCATCTAGCCAAGATGTTTCTAAGAGGAATGTTATATATTAAGCCACCTATCAAGACCCACTTCTCCGTGGATCTCAGTTTTCCAATAGAGAAATTAACTCTTGAGCCCTTTGAACGGTGGCCACTTGTGACCTCCGCTTTCTTTCTTGAAAACACTATTCTTAATGGCTGTCACTTCAGCTTGGTGTAGTTCCGAGCTCCATGCTCTCATGTGTTGAGAACCTTACTGGATTTTTCACAAAGACAGTGGCACTTCATACCAGCACTTCCTTCCTACCTAAGGTAGTGTCTGAACACACCTTAAATCAGTCCTTGAGTCACCAGTGTATTATCCTGAACACTCCAGTCGAGGTGAATACCTCTTACATACTCTAGATGTCCATCGTGATATTACGATACAATACTAATGGAACCAAATCGATTAGGAAGACTTATCAACTTTTTGTCCCCTTCAGTCAGGAAGGTCTCCGTCACTAAACAGACCCTTCCAATTGGCTGGCACACTGTATAACATGTTATTCAAAATACAACAAGCCATTACCAGGACCTGTCCTAGCCCATTGTACCAGAGCTATAGCCACTACTGTGGCCTGCTTTAAAGGTGCCTCTATCACGGATATCTGCAATGCAGCTACTTGGTCCATGATTCATACTTTCATGAAACATTACAACTTGGACATTGCTTCACGCTGTAGGACGACCTTTGGCCGAGCTGTCCTATAAGGCCTCCTGTCATAATGACCACCCTTATTGAGTTTACTGCTTGGATTCATCCCAAGTAGTACCTGCTGCAAGAGACCACTCTGTAGAAGATAGTACAGTATGTAAGACCTCACTGTAACAGTAGATCTTTGAGGAGTGTCTCTTGCAGCAGGTATGACCCACCCTCATCACTCTCCTCCTCTGAGAACAAATTCTGGTCCTGGGACACATGGTACCTCGGCTTCCTCTTGGTCCTCGCTTAGCGTAGCTGAATCCGGCGGGAAACTGAAGATACCAGGGACCGCCTACACTTTTATATAGGAAACAGGAAGTTGATGTCATGTGTGGGCGCCCTGGAAAAGACTGCTAGAAGAGCTGTGTGCACCACAGCGACTCTGGCGATGACACAGCAGATGCCACCTGCTGCAAGAGAAACTTCTCAAAGATGTACTGTTACGGTAAGGTCTTATGAACTGTACATCTTACTTTGAGAGGGCTCTTGCAGTAGGTATTCACATATAGGACTAAGCCGCCAGGCATCAGGACCCCATGGAAAAATTTCTAGCTAGCAGTCTCTGGTGGGGACCATCCCCATGTCAGGTGACTGGTGTCCTACGACGGTATAAAGGGCAGTCCCCACTCCCACCTTCCAGTTTTTCCTGCCGTAGGCTTGTGGAAGTTCCTCACAGTAGAACAGCACATCAGTCATTCGTCGGTCTTCAAGTTTTCAAACTTTTGACCTAATTTCTTTATTTTCTGACTTTTTCTAATTAATTGCTGTGTATGTCGTCCCCTGATGCCCACTGAATTGCATAAAACAAGTGCTACTTGTGGTTCCTAACTTCCACACAAGGACGGCCATTCTCAGCTCTTCTGTCTGGGCCAGACCACCCCATGGAGAAGTGCCAGCACTGCCAGAAGTTCAACTCCGCCACCCGAAGAGAAGGCAGCAGTCCCTGAAAGCCACATCCAAGAAGAAAATGGTCTCCATGGAAAAGAGTTAAAGAAGCTTAGGCAGGCATCTACTCTCAAGGTCACAAGAAAAGCATGACGAGGAGAAGCACCGGGAGTGGGAATTCATACCACAGCAGCCGTGACTGCTGGAGTCGCGCCCTCAAGGTAACATCCTCGGGATTACTCCACGACTGCAGTCTTGGTGGTTACCAAGAAGGTGTCACCCCTCCCGCCTGGTTCGGCCTTCAGGAGCCTCGGCAGCCTCCCGCCTGCTAAGGCCGCTTTTGTCCTCGCAGCCTTCCAGTCAGAGCGGTCCGTAAGTCGGACGCCAGTCCTCCAACGACGCCCAGACAAGGCTGCTAAGCCACTTACCCTTCAGGTGAGCACCCAGCCAAACACCTTCCGACAAGGCCGCCTCTTTCGCGATCTTCCATGGGTAAGGAGTCCGATAAGTCTGGCGCCGACTCTCTGATGTCCGCCTGGGCTCTGCTGATAAGTCGGACGCTGGTTCCACCAACGCAGCTCAGCCAGAAGCCCGCGCCAGACCCCATCGAACAGTCTGACGCCCAGGCTCTCCACAACATCTCACCATGTTGCCCATTGTGGTCCCTTGCCCCTAGGCTGACCCCCGGATTATAACCTCCTTCCCCAGTTGTCACCAAGGACACCGAGATGCTGCCATCAGGGCTCCCTCCTCCTGTGCCGGACCCCTGACACTGGATTCTCAGATGCCGGTTCAGACGCCGGACGACCCGATGCCACCCGCCCCTTTACCTGATGGAAGACCCATTCCTCTGTCAGGACCATCGGACCCACTCGACGGTATACCCACGCTGGGCCTGACGCCTGCAGGCCAACGCTTCCACCGCCTGGTCCGCCAGCAGGGCCTCTGCTAGATCCTCTTCTCTGTCAGAGCGCCGCCCGGTTACCGACACTGCAGTATCTGGTGCCACAGTACCCGGCCCCACAGTATCAGGTGCCGCAATACCAGACACCAGGCTACCCCGCCGGGTTGTGGATACCCTTTACGGATACCCTCAATATCTGTATCCGCCACCCCTCTGCCGCCCACTCCTTAGCTGCCGGGCGGATCTGAAGGGAGACTTGACCTCCTGGTGGTCTGAGGCCAAGGCTCAGCTCACCAGGGAGGTCTAGAGTCATCTCTCAGCACCGGACCCAATACTGGATCCCCTGCATCGGAGATGGGAGACTCCTCCCCTGCCCAACACCAGAGGAGAGCCCTCTGGCTTCACGAGGCGGGAGGATACGTGCCCCAGGAACTCCCTGAGGGTCGCCCTCTCCTCCTAGGGCGGAGTCGCCATCGCCTTCAGTCACAGACTCAGTCCGCCTGTCTGATCCTCAAGATGAGCCCCACACCTGGAATGCCCTAGGCTGAGGGATCCTCTAAAGTCTCCTCCGGAGGATACTTCCTTTCTGGAGTTGTTGGGGAAAATCCAGGAAGTTCATCAGTGGCAATTAGTGGAGCCAGACCCACAGTGTAAAAACTTGCTGCTCATCTTGATCTGCCTGAGACCGGCTCCTACACTGATCCCACCCTGGACAGAGCCTCGCGCAGATCTTGTCCACCATTTGAAAACAACCTTCTGTGTTAGCCCCCCCTTCCCAGGAAGGTGGACAGGCTAAACCAGTCTTCAGAGGGTGTAGACGTTCTTAGCCTTCACCCCAAGGCGATTCTGTTGTTATCGGCGCTGCTCATGGCCGCCCGCCAGTCCCAAACACCTCAGCTCGCCTCCACCTGATAAGGAATCCTGGCTTCTGGACCAGTATGGAAGAAGATCTATTCCTCTCTACCCTAGGCATCAGGGCCCTTAATTATGTGGCACATGTGGGGATTTCAGAAGACCATCCTTAGCAGGTGGAAGCTAAATTGGATTCCTTCCAGAGTCGCAGACTAAGCAGGAAGTGGGGACCTTGTCCGTTCCGCTCATTCGGTCTGTTGGCACATGCTACATGCCACTTACGATGCGGTGGACACAGCTGGAAGGAGCTCGGCCTGTAGGCCTCACGGTGTCATGCCTGGCTCATGCAGGTCAGGTTTGGTCCCTGAAGTACAATTCACTGTACAGGATGCTCCTTCAGGAGTTCGGTGCTGTTCAGGGTGATGTCAAGGACATCATTACTGAACTGCATGAGAAGGTGTTGCACTCAAGTCTGTCCAGACTATGTACAGGCCCCTTCATGGGCAGCGCGCCCTTTTCATCGCTCAAAACCGATAAAGACAAAAGCCAGGGCAACTGTGCCAAAACCTCTGGCGCCCTCCAGCAACCAAGACTCCCCACAGCAAAAACCAGGAACCATGGCTGCTGCACTGCCCCACACCTCCTGACTCCCTGCCTCTCCCACTGCCTCTGAGAGAGATAACATCAGATGCTTGGGTGCTCTAGTTGATATTGGCAGGGCACTCAATAGAGTTTCTGCAGAAACCACCTAAGACCACCTCTTCCCCAGTCATCTTACTCCTGCAACATCTTCCTCTGGTCATAGAGGAAATCATCTCCCTCTCTAGAAGGTGGCAGTAGAGCCAGTTCCCATCCATCTCTGGGGAACAGGCTACTATACCCATTTCTTCCTAGTTCCAGAGAAGACTGGAGATCTGAGGCCCATCCCTAGACCTCAGCTCCCCAACATGTTTGTGGAGTACAGACACTTCAGAATGCTCTTTGCAAAGCCTTCTGCCACCACTTGCCATGGGGCAGTGGCTATGCGCTTTGGACATGCGGGTGCTTACCTGCATATCCCCATATGCCCTTTCCACTGCAAATTCCTTCAGTTTTTTCAGGGGGACCACTATCAATTCAAGGCCCTCCCATTTGGTCTTTTCTCGGCCCCTGAGTGTTTACCACATGCCTGTTGGTGGTAGAGGCCCACCCTAGCTACTCCAGGAAGTTCAGGTATTCCTGCACCTGGACGATTGGCTCCTGGCAGCCTCATCAAGGGGAGGAACCACCCCCTTCCCCTTACCCTACAGGTTTTTACCAGCCTAGGTATCACCATCAACCAGGCCAAGTCCCACTTGGTCCCATGCCTTCGCCTAATTCATTGGTTCAAGTCTGGACACTACCACCAGCAAAGCCTTCTTGCCTCTGGACAGGGTAGACACCCTTCAGAATCGGGCTCGTCTTCTGTCCGGCCGCAGGAGGGTTGGAGCCAGGTCAGTCCTTCGCCTCCTCGAGCTAGTGGTAGCTGCCATTCTGACAGTCCCATTTGCTCGGCTGCATATAAGGATCTCTATGGACACTTCGGTCTCAGTGGGACCAAGCCTGGGACAATCTAGACCAAGAGGTACTAGTATCAGATCCCATGATCAAGGACTTGCAATGGTGGATGGTTCAGGAGAACCTGTGCCTGGGAGTTCATTTCTGCATCGATCCGCCCTCCCAGACATTGACGCAGACACATCAGGAGAGGCTGGGGTGCCCATCTGGGGTCTCCCACAGGACTCAGGGCAGCTGGTTCAAGCTCAAACAAAACCTGTGCGTAATGTGCTCTAACTGAGAGCAGTTTTCACGCCCTTCAGCTCTACTCACCTTAATCCTCCCTGGTCATCTTTCATACAACCAGACAACATGTGCGTAGTCTGGTACCTCAACAAGCAGGAGGAACATGTTCATACCATCTGTGCTGGGAAGCGATGAGAGTCTGGCATTGGGCAGCCCAACACCACCTTCATTTGGCAGCAGTTCACGCTCTGGGAGTGGAAAACACACTGGCAGACCAACTCAGTCGGGTCCTCAGCCAGGTCTCACGAATGGGAGCTGGATCAAGAAGTCGAACGACATCTTTCAGCGATGGGGAACACCTCAGATAAATCTCTTCGCCTCCCCAAAACGCAAAACTCCTGCCTTCTGCTCGCTTGCTCCAGGGCGAGACATTTTTTGGTGGGACGCTCTGTCTCTCAGTTGAGGGACAGATTTGTTTATGCCTTCCTTCCATTCCTTTAATCCTGAGGGTCCTGAACAAACTCAGATCGGAGGGAGCTAGAATGATTCTCATTGCTCCTTCTGGTCAGGCAACTTGGTTCTCTTCTGCAACAGTTTTCAGAGGAACCTCTGCTTCCTCTTCCTCTGTTGCAGCAATTGTTGACCAGGATCAGGGGACCCTTGTTCATCCAGGTCTCCAATCCCTTCATCTCCATGCGTGGCTCCTGCAGACGTTGCTTGAACTGCTTTGGAGTCTCTCTTCTAGTAGCAGACATTTTGGTGGAGGCCAGGAAGCCTTCCACAAGGTTCACCTACTCCATGAAGTGGAAACTATTTTCTAGTTGGGCAGACTCGAAAGACTTTGAACCTTCTCGTGCCCAGTCAGTAAAGTCCTTGACTGCATGCGCCACCCTTCGATCTGGGTCTTAGCCATTCCTCGTTGAAAATCCACATGGCAGCTATCTCAGCCTACCATATTCCCTTTGAGACAGGACTTTTGCTCAGTTGGAAGTCTCTAAGACTTTCTCAGAGGGGTTCTCCATTTGAGACCCCTCAATCTGCATTCCTGCCCTCCTTGGGACTTGAATTTTATCCTGAGAAGCTTACCCAGCTTCCCTTCGAGCCAGAAGCATCAGCTGATTTGAAGTTCCTTTCTTGGAAGAGACATTTCCTAGTGGCCATTACGTCTGCTTGGCGATTTCTGAGCTTCAGGCCTTGATGTGTAAAATCCTGTACTTGATTTTCCACAAGGAACGTAGGCTGTACCCACCAACCTTAAGTTTCTCCCTAAGGTGGTGGCTGAATCTACACTGAATCAATCCATGGAGCTACCCACTTTCTTTACCCAACATTCCAATCAAGGGAGTACCTCTTGCATACTTTGGATGTTCACAGAATCCTGAGATACTACACCAAAGGAAGACTGATCAGTTTTTTCTTTTGCTCATAAAAAGAAGGCAATGCTGTTTCTGAGCAATGCCTATCAAAATGGTTGGAACATTGTATCCCTTTCTGTTATGACAGTACAACAAGACCCTTCCGGTCAAGTCAGAGGTCACTCCACCAGAGGAGTAGCTGCCACTATGGCTTGTTTCAAAATGTGTCAGCAGCAGACATATGTGCAGCCGTAACTGGACTTCTGTCCATACCTTCACGAAACACTACAGTTTGACATCGCCTTGCCATAGAGTAGGCTTCTGGTTGGCTGTCCTACAAAGTCTCCTTTCTTGAGACCTGCTCAGCCCTGAGGTTCCATGCTATGGATAACAGTCCTCCTCCTGAGTGCTTTTCCTTGTTCCAGACTGCTTGGGACTCAGTCCTGTATGTGAATACCTACTGCAAGAGCCCCTCGAGAGTAAGATAGGAGAGTTTTAATAGAACTTACATAACAGTAGATCTTCAAGAGAGGCTCTTGCAGTAGGTAATGCCTCCATACTCCGTCCCCTAAGTTTTCTTTGCTTCATTTCCATGGTGGAAATTTCTCTTCTCACTCTCATCTTGCCTCTTTTGGCCTTTGGTGGGAAGAGCTGGAAGGCGGGTGTGGGATCGACTCCTTTTATACGAATGTCGTCATGACACCGGTCACCTGACATTGGGGCGTGTCCCCTGCCAGAGACTATCTAGAAATTTTTCTGTGGGTTCCTGACCCCTGGTGGCTTATGTGAATACCTACTGCAAGAGCCCTCTCCAAGATCTACTGTTACAGTAAGTTCTTACACAACTGTACTTTTCATGCCTTTGTCACTTTGAGATGGGTTTACTGCAACACTCTCTATTTTGGGTTATCTGGGACTTAATGTGCCACCTGCAGCTGGTCCAGAATGCTGCAGCCCGGTTGGTGACTGGACTTGTGTTTTTTTTTTTTTGTTTTGTTTTATGGGGCCCTACCCGCCCCTACTCAGTCAGTTTTCTGAGGCTGACCCTTCCCAGTGTTCTTCCCTGGCTTACTCAGTGTCTAGGGAGGCGCTGCAGTATGATGGTGCGGAGTCTGAGTGAGGCGGGTGGCAGTGTGCGATCCAACATTTTTTATGCTGGTAATGGAGAGGTGTGATGCAGTAGATGCCTTGGCATGATGAATGCCATGCGCCTGTCATGCTTCTCAGTACAGTGAGCTCCAGCTTGCTAGATCTGCAACCTCCACTGGGGTCATACAGGCATCAGCAGCTCCACCCCCCCGCCGAGGAGGAGAGCAGTCTGTGGGATGCTCGATCCTTCTCCTCCCACCACCACCCAGCCCTCCAATGCCTGGGCTTGCTTCTGAACCCCCAGTTGTCAGAGTTGTGAGCGGTAGTGCTGCACCGGCAGCGCAAGCTGACTGGACCTTTTGAAGGAGCACATCTTGCCATGCTCTGCCAGTTTAGTAGTGCATCACTTTCAGGATGTGCTTATTGACTTACAAGGCCCTACATGGTTTGGACTCTGATTACCTAAAAGATCTCCTGTCTCCTTATACCTCTCTGCTCCACTGAACTGGGCCTGAATCTTGTCTCAAGATGTTGGGAGATAGGGCGCTTAGGCGCTGCACCATACCTGTGGAAGTCTTTGCCCCCCAAATCAGCATTCATTCTGCCTACACAGTGGAGCTTTTCAAAGGACACTCAACCTTTTGCATCATAAGTTTCTAGTTAATTATTTATTTCAATTTGCTAACTGGTAAGCCCACTGAGACCAAAGGATCCCATTTTCAGGGTGACCGGAGTTGGTTACAGTTAGTCATTTGACAGTGCGATCGTGCTGAAAAATCATACACATACATTCATTGGTGGACAGCTTCAGACATTCGAGACCTAGGTACACATGTCTAGACATCTAGCAGTGGGTAGTTTAGTACAGGGCAGATAATATACAACAATAATAGATGCATAGTGTTAATGTCCCTCAGCTTGGGTTTAGCCTCAGCATGTTGTTCATTGTGGTTTGTAGGCTGTTGACCTGCCTTCTTCCTGCATGTTCTGGCCACTATTCAGGTGCAGGTGCACTTGCTGTCATTTAGCAGGTGATCTTGGAGTCCTATTCGGAAGAAACCCAGGGAGCTGGAGGAGTGCAGGGCAGTGGGAGCTTATTCCAGAGCACTGATGCAGAGCGGCAAAGGATTTGCAGCTAGTACTGTAGCTGTTCTTTGTCCTGGGCACTTCCAGTAGGTTCCTACTAGAGGTCCGGAGCAATCTACCAGTCCTCTTGGGTTTAAGTATACTGGTAAGACTCATTTAACAGGGGTCTTGCATTAGCTTGACAGCATGACACAGTAAAGGGTACTGGAGCTGTTGGCTAAGGGAAGAACATTTCAGGGAGGCATGCACCTCGCAGTGGTGCCATCTAGGTGTGACTTGGAGGCAGAGCGGGCTATTTTGTTATATAGTACCTGCATCCTGCTGAGCTCCTGTTTTGGGAGTGAGTTCAGGATTGGGGCAGCGAGTTAGGTTGGGGAGTAGGATACCATTAGTTATACTTATCCTGGTTTCTGGATGATTTGTGGCTCAGCCTATATAGAAGCTCCAGTTTCTAATGGATTGTCCTAGTGATCATATCTGTGTGAGGTTTTGAGGAAAACCCCGGTCTAGTATTAGGCCCAGGTATTTGAATTGGTTTAGTACTTCAATCCCTGAACCCGAGGAGGAGACGAGGGCACTAGAAGGCTTCGGTTGGGGCCTAGTGATCTTGGGACAAAGAGCATGGCTTTAGTTTTGCTGTATTGAGGAGCAGCCTGTTTGCTTGGAGCCACCTTTTCAGAGACAAAAGTCTTCTTGAGGTGCCTACCTAGGACCATTACGCTGGGTGCAGATCTGTAAATCACAGCATCATCTGCATATTGGACTACAGTTATCACTGAGGTCATTCACGAATAGAAGAACAGGAGGGGCCCAGGATTGATCTCTGGGGCACCGCCTTGATAGGGAGTTGCTCTGAAATGGACCCTCTCCACTTTACTTGTTGGAGTGGTTGGACAGGTAACTTCATGTAACCTGTCTAGGGAGTGTTGATCTTTCTTTTTTTTTTTTTTTTTTTTTTAGTTTAACCAGGAGTAGCACACTAAGCTGAAAGCTTTTTACAGGAGCAACCTGGGAGCAGGGAAGTTAAGTGACTTGCTCAGGGTCACACAGTATGCAAGTGGAAGCTGTGGGATTCAAACCCAGATCTGGTCTGCTGGATGTCACCAGATTTGCAGCTCAAAGCCTTAAACCACTGCGCTATACTGCCTCACAGATCATGGTCCACTAGGTCAAAGCCTTGGTCAGGTCTATAAATACAGCCCCAGTGTGGGTGCTGTTGTCAAGGAACCTCAAGGACGTCCGTGAAATTCGATAAGGGCAGTATCCATGCCGTGCTTTTGTCTAAACCCATGTTGTGTGCTGAGCAGGTAGTTTGCCTCAAGTAGTCGTAGAGCTGACCATAGATGATCCTCTCCTGGATTTTGGCTAGGGTGCACAGGAGGAGATCGGCCTATAATTTCCTGCCGGCTCCTTAGGACCTCCTTTGTGGATGGGTACCACGAGGCTTGCTTCCATTTGGCAGGGACAACTCCCTCAAGTAGCAATCTGTTAATGAGCCAGGTTACTGGGAGGGCTGTGGGTGGGGCAGCAGCTCTCAGTAGTCGTGGATCAAGGCCAGCTGAGCCTTTGGCTTTTGTAGCCTCAGTAGGGTAGCACATCCTTGAGGCATACTAGCTTTATGTGAAATTCAGGGTGATGACGCTCTACTATGTCAGGTCCTTGCTGCCCAGAGGATGGTGGGGGAGGCTGGCTTTGTAATTTTCTAGGTCAGCTAAGAACCTATTAAAGGCATTCCGCCTCCTGGCAATCACTGATGGATTGTCCCCGTGGAGTGACTGGTCCCTGGGGAGGTTTGCTACTGCCTTTCAGTAGACCATTAATTTGGGACCAGAAGGACTTTGGGTCTGTTAAATTTGCCTGTTGTAGGGCTTTTAACATACCCCTTTTGCTACTTTGATCAATTTAGTAGTAGGAGAGAGAGGAGGTTATACTGCCTTTGTGCAGGTCACTGGTAAGGCTGCATCTAGAATATGCAGTTCAGTACTGGTGCCCACACCTCAAAAAGAACATTAACCTGCTGGAGAAGGTACAGAGGAGGGCTACAAACATGATGGCCGGTCAGCAGGGCAAGGCATACAAGAAAGGTTGAGGGCACTGAACATGTACTCCTGGAAGACGGGAGAGAGAGAGGGACATGATTGGGACATTCAAATACTTGAAAGGGATAAATAAGGTTGATAAGGAGAGTCTCTTTCTGGTGGCAACCATTTCACAAGAGGGCACAGTCTTACAGGGCCCCATGTTTTCTCAGTGTTGCTGCAGTGTCCGCTGAGAAATCAGGGCTGACCGCAGAAATTGGTGCTACTGCAGAAATCTGTAGAAACCAGCCACATTGTTGCAGAAATGCTGGCTGTGCTCTGCAGTCACACAAGCCAATGGCATAGCTACTGATATTTTAAGTGTGCCATGGCACACAAGTTCATTAGAAGGGCAACAAACTGATGCTGCCCACTACAAAGCCAAAAACTAGTGGGAGCATGCCATCTTGACTCATACTGGCTCTTCTTATGCAACTCCATCCAGCAAGTATTGGGGGTGACTGCAGTAAGAGTGGCAGAGGTTGATTAGGTTCACAGCAGTTATGATTTGCTGCTTTGTCGGTGGGGCTAGCTCAGCCATGTTAATTTGTCATTGTGAGGCTGCTCACGTGCATGCTGAATCCTTGGAAGATGAATTTGGAAGGAAGAACTGGAAGGCAGTAGAAGTCAAGAAGTGAGAAGATTCATTGGCCTTGGAGGTGGCATCGATCTCGTGTGGTGGCAGGGATCGGAGGAGGAGCTGATTGCAGAAATGTGGCTGGCAGCAGTCTGAACGAAGGACTCTTTCTCCACTGGTGTACATCACAGTTCTGATTTGTGTGCCACAAATCTGTACCTGCAAGTGTGACAGTAATTTCTTGGCAGATTTGAACCTGCAGCCAACTGGTGGCATCAAGTGCAATTCTTAAGGAGGGTCAAGATGCAGCTGCAGCAGAGTTGTGGACCAGGGCATACTAGAGCTGGAGCAGGCAATAAGGAAAAATCAGAATGAAGGGTTTGATTGCTGAATACATAAGTGAAATGAGGGTCACTGACTGAAGAACACCACCACTCCTGAGTTGCTGGGAGAGGAGAACATGCTAAACAAGGTTACTCCAGCTTAATAAGAATGACTTGCTTACATTTTTTAGTGTGTCACCCAAAGAAAAATCAAGAGTCAACAAATCCTATAGACACTGCAAGTTACACCCTCCTTCACTGTTAAAGGAAAACAATCCACTCCCAAAAAAAAAATACACAGGTTTGCACACTGCGCCGCATGTTGTTGCAAAAGCAGTTGGGGTATTCTAAGTTTAAAAAAAAAAAAAATCTAAAAGAATGTTGATGAAAATCAGAACAAAATGGCTTTCAAGTTGGAGTATCTCTTAAATCTGCTAACTGTAAATATAAACCAGAAAAATCCAAGCAGGTTTTGCTTCTGTGCTCTTTTACCTAGAGTGTATATTCTCCTCCAATTAACCTAGTAGAATGGCAAAGGCCACCAATTTCCAGAAAAAGAACAGATGAGCCTTCAAATTCAGGGTGGGAGGGAAAAGTCATTAAAAGAGAATACTGTTGCCCATGGCTGCATCAGATTTGTGTTATTGCAGTTTAATATCTGTGATAAGAAGACTACATACTGCTAAATAGTCTATAGGTCCACTTTCAGTGTAGCGGAGGTGGTTGACAAAAGCAGTTAAAGGGTTTACCAAGACTTGGTCCCCTTGAAGGCATGCTCTTTAACCACAATTTATCTGCCGAGAATGGTCGTAGAATCAGCAGTTGTTCTGCTGCAGAAAGTATGAGGTCCCGCCAGAGAATGTAGGTCCACTTTACCACAGTAAACACAAGGCCCTGGTCTTAAGCTGGTGGGTGGGAGGTCAGGAAGCACTTCTTCACAGAGAGGGTGGTGGACACTTGGAATGCGCTGTCGGAAGAGGTCATCTCGCTGAAGACTGTGGGCAGCTTTAAGAGAGGCTGGGATAGGCATGGGGAAGGTAAGAATCATGGGTGGGAGGATGGGAGGAGTAGAGAGGAGGCAGGGACATTAGCTCAAGCTGTGGACCCTACAACACGAGCGGACTTGATAGAACAAATGTCCTTCTTCTGCTGGCTTCTTCGTATGTTCATATGTTCTTACATTGGTTCCATAGTGTTCTGTATCCAGTCCAGTCGGAGGGGTGGCCTGAGGTCTTGTGTTCGTGCCAAGACTTGTCGCGTTGGGTCATCAGTGATTTCACGTCAGGGGTGATCCATTTATGACATCGCTTCTGAACCTTCTTTAGCTTTCTATATGGGGCATGTTGGTTGGCAGCGAGGTGAAGGTGTATTCTGGAAGAAGTCCAGGGCTTCATCTAAAGTGGGAGGAATTTAGTTGGGCTTCAGTGTATGCCACACAGGTACATTTGGAAGGCTGCCAAAAACTTGAAATCTCTAGCTGTGAGTAGTCTTGGAGGGACTTTGGATGGATAATTTTCCATACATAGAAAATTGGGGAGTGGTCGTCAGGCAGCTGCAATGACCTGGCTCCCTGGATGTTGATGGCATTGGATACCAGGGCCCAGTGAAGGGAGTGTGATTTCAGGTTTAGCATTATGCCTTGTGGGCATAGTGATGATTTGTGACAGGCAGACATCCAGTAGTGAAGCCTTTAGAGCCTGTGCTGTGTCAGGGGCCCAGATTAGGTTGAAGTCTCCTAGAATTATTGTCTCCGTGGAGACTAGCTCTGCCAGTTCCTTGGTGAGCGTCTTTGAGGGCTAGGGAGGCCACTTTGGGGGATTGTTAGGCAGCCTATCAGTAATGACTTTGCATGCCCTAGGGTAACCTTAACAGATAAAGATTCACTTTCAGGGCAGTCAGTGGGTGGTAGCAAGGCAGGAGACCTGTCAAGGAGTCTAGCGTATATAAATACCCTCCCTTCTTTATCCGCTCTATCTTTCCTAAAGGCATTATATCCTGGTATATCAACTTCATGAGGTGAGATGTGGCTTTAGCCAGGTCTCGAAACTGCTAGCACATCAACTTATGGAGATCCACCCAGCCCTGTAGCTCGTTAACACATAGTTTATGATTGTTTTCCTTCTCTAACATTTTTTGATGTTGCTGGTTGTTCATCTACTTTCTTTCTTGGTAAAATGGAAATGCATGCTAATGGTTTAATTATACCCAGCCTTGTCTTGTTTCAAATGCTTTGATCTACTCTTATTGCACAATTCCTGAACATTGTGAACACCCTCCAAACAGTGCAGCCACTCACGATGCAATAGTCTCTCCTCCCACTGTATCATGACTAGCTAGACTGTGTTGGGAGTGTTCCTAAAGTCTAGGAAAGGTGTAGTGGGAGTTAATCAAGGACTGTAGACAAACATGGATTTTGTGTAGTAGCAGCAGTGTGGGTGCAGTCTGATTTTCACTTCTAAAATAAAAAAAGGAATTGGAATCATACTGACTGGCCTCTTCAGCAAATTCTACAGAATGTGAAGAATTGTAAATGTGATTTGTAATCCAGGAACACTTTAAAGAACACTTTACTGACCTTATTAACAAATTCCCCAGAAACACTATTTGTTTCTTTGCAGTTCCAAACCTCACTGATACCAAAAGTTAAATTTTAATGTGGCTAGATTTCACAGTGGAAGGGATCGCAAATTGGCTCCGTAGAACAGAGCTGCAGATCTCTTCCACTTCCTAGTCTTCAGTGTCATCCTCATGCTACTCTGCTTTTGATGTATTAATATGGCTAGTGGGGACGTGTCCATCCATGACTATGGGGCTGATTTTTTTTTTAATACTTCTCGGTTCTGATTTGGATACAGAAGGCCACTGCTCAATTAACTAGAGCCATGTTAGTGGAATGGTGGCCTTGTTTTATACCAATCGGAACCCTGATATATTAAAAATAGATGGAAAAATCAGCCCTGTAGTCATCAATGGGCGTGTCCTCCGCTCTCCCAGTCAAATGTCATACTAGGTGCTAGTGTGGGGTCTGTGCTGAAGACTAGGAAGTAGGAGGGATATGTGGCTCTGGGCTCCATGGAGCTAAATTACAGTTCTTCAACTGAAATCTGGCCACATTAAAATTAAATTTTTGCTCCAGTGGACTTGAAGCAGGTAAGGCTGCTGTCCAGTTTTTGTAAACGGCACCAGGAAAGGTACTCTTTAAGGATGGGGTGGGAGGGTGGTGGTGGTGGTTGTGATGTCCCTTTAAGGGTGCCTTAAAACACATTTATTTCATTATGTCTACTGTTTGAGTTTATTATACTTATTCTGTGCATTTAGTTTTAAATTGGTGTACATTATTTTGTTTCTGGTTTTTTGTTTGTGTCCTTCCCTCAGTACAGCGCCCAGAGCCTTTTGGGCAGGGTGCCTTGAAAATTAATTTTGCCTGCCATGCCAATGCCAGCTGTGAATTTTATGCGGAAAATGGGAAACTCTCTTTAATCATGCATGGTCATATAATCACATATGACCAGCTACTTTTTTCTTTTGTAGTTTTCTTGCACATTGCTTAATGGATGATGCATGGTCATGTAATCACATGTGACCAGCCAAATTTTTTTGTTAGTTTTCTTAGCATTGTTCAATGGATGAAGTATAGGAATCAGTTAGACATTTTAAGGATGCTACCATAATCTTCAACCAGTGGCCCTCAGTAGGCTGGCCGGTGGCACTGAGGTTGAGGCTGGATGCCACACCTCAGCGCCATGCTGGTGACCCAGATTCGGGAACAGACTCTGGCTGCAGGGGTTGACAGGGAGGAAGGGATTGAGCATCCGGAGGACTGCGCTCCTTTCCTGGGGAGAGGGATCCAGGCCTTGCACTGCTCCTTAGTGGCCCCTGGTGGAAACAGGGCAGTATCAGGAATATGCAGTGCCACGGTCAGGGGAGGAGTGGCGGCGGATGTCATTGCACGCCCATGCACCTGGGGGCAACCATTACAAAGAAATCTTTTGCTGGATCAGGGGGCGACAAGGGCTCAGGGACCTCACCCTTATCCCCAGTGCTGAACCATCTCTCTGCCGGTCCCCTGGCTGTCCTTTGGATAACCCTCTAATTGCAGCAAGACCGCCTGGTAGGTGGGGCAGGCCCTCCCAGGGGGTGATCCGGGGCTGGAAGGTCCTGGTGGGGTCCAGGGACAGAGGTCTCAGGCAGAGAGTAGAGATGATGGTCGAACAGGCATCTCCGAGAGATGCCCTGACCACAGCGCAAAAATAGAATCTACAAAAAAAAATAATGTTCCTCAGTATTCTCCATGTCTTAAATAAAGCAGCAGTATTTGTGTAAGCGGTGGAGGGGATTCATCGTAATCCATTAGTAGTAATGCATATCTAATTTGAAGGGCTCTTGCAACAGGTTACACCACCCATAAGGACTGAAGCTGGCAGGTGCCAGGACCCCATGGAAAACTTTTTAGCTGGCAGTCAGTAGCGGGGCAGCCCCTGAGCGTCTTCCGCCCCCAACGTCTGCTCATGGTATAAAGGGTCAGTCCCCAGCACCACTTCAGTTCTTTTCCCACTGTTTACCTGTGCAAGTTGGACCTCCACGGATACTTTCTGCTCAAGTCGACCACAATTTTCACTGCATTACCCACACTTTATTATTTTACCAATTTTTCTTCTAATTCAGTAGAATCTGTGCATGTAGTCTTCTCCTTCTCGTCTGTCAAACAGCGATGAGCACGAAGTGCGCTTGTGGGAAGCAGCTGCCCCACAAGGATGGCCAATCAGCATGCTTACTCTGCCTAGGCCCAAATCACAACATTGAGGCCTGTCAGCATTGCCAAGATTAAAGACCTTGGAATCCTTCCTGCTGCAGCAAAGCTTTTAATGACTGCGGAAGGCACTCCACCAGAGTATCCTCCTCTCCCTGGCCTCCAGGGCCTCCAGGGCCTCCACTTCTTCAGTGAAGGATTCAAAGAAGTGTTCAGGAAAGCACAAACACGGAAGAAACACAGAGAAATCCCGGTCTGCTTCTCACTCCCCACGCAAGTTGGGCACTGATCATGGGTCTTCCTCCCTGCGGAGGTCAGCCCCACCTCGTCAGCCCTCTCTCCATCCGGACTGCCAGTTGTCAAACCACCTGCTCTCTTAGTGTTGAGCAGTGGTTCTTTGAGGCTTGGTCTTGACCTCTGCCTCTCAACCCCTAAGCTTAGGCCCATTCAAAACACAAGTGCTCAGCCAGGTGGCTCTACTGGGTCCTCTCAGGGCAGTGGGTCTTTGCCTGTCACCCTCCCAGTCAAAGCATCTGCAAAGTTGGTTCCAAGTCCGGGACCGACATCAGCTCACGATGCTCGGGGCATGTGGTCACCTCCCCGCGAGAGCGACACCTCTGTCCCACTCAGAGTCTGCTCTCCCACATGAGCTTCTCCCTCCAGGCTCACGCCAGCTGCTTCCCAGACTGGCATCAGCCTACTCCTGTTCTGTCGATGCTGGCCTCACGGGACAGACCCTGACGACAATGATGGAGTCGTCCCCAAATCCCCACAGTCACTGGTTGGACCCGTCATCACACAGCAGATGCTAGGGGGACCGGCGCCTGATCTTTCAACCCCAGTCAGACCGACGCTCAGGATTCTTTACCTCTGGATCAGATGCGGTTAAGCCTACTCCAGTGGAGCTAGTGCCAGGTTACCACAACCTGATGAACTAACACTGTGGCCTTCAAACCTATCCCACAGGCGCCGGTTCCTCGACCTCACCCCAGTTCCCACCCACAGAGCGTAATATGCTTTTTGCAGCCTGGTGGGCATACTTGAGGACAAGGAGGTCCCGAAGGAGCCCCCAACTCCAACCCCGAGGAACCCATCTCCCAATCCTCCCTAAGGACCAGGCTCCTCCTAGGGAGTCTGCGCAACAGGGGCCTGACACCAGTCGTTCTAGGCCTCATAAGCTTCTGCGCTCACCCTCTCCCTCACCGGATTCAGGTGAGTAGGATACTCTCCTCCTCGTATGCGACTCTGGAGATTGATATCCCATCAGAGCCGGAAGAGCCCAAGGATATGCCACGGTCTCCCCAGATGACCTTACTTTTATGGATGTGATCGGCACATCCAGGCCCTCATGGGCTGGGACACTGAGGATGTGGACCGGACGACATCGGCTAGCCACTCCTTCCAAGAAGGAGTCCTTGTCTCTAGTGGTCCTCCCTATCCTAGACTCCTTCAAGGATGTCAGTAGGGCAGCTTGAGCGCCCATCCTCAACACCTGCATTATCCAAAAGGCGGATCACTTGTATAACTCCCCATAGGATGAACCCTTCATGGGAGCACCCAGAGGCTGATTTGGTCCTTATCAGTGTGGCCCATGACCATTCAAATGACCCTGACACCTCAGCACTCAGCCTTCTGCTAAGGACTCTAGGCAGATGGACTATTAAAAGGTTTACTCCTCAGCCACATGTGCCATCCGTTCCTTAAACTTCCTTGCCCACATGGTTCAATATCAGAATGTCCTCTGTGAGAAGGCTTTGAGGTGGCACAAGCTCAGCCAGATCTCCCTGGGAAGGTTGAACTGTTGCACCTTCTGAAATCTGGCTCGGATGTGAGACCCCTGTCCTCCGAGCCTCCTTATGATTCTCCGGACTCGACGGCACAGCCGTGGCTATGGAATTTGCCTCGCCACCACTCGTGACTTAGGGTTCCTGGGTTTGCCCTGGATGTCCAGTCTAAGATCCTGGATGCCCCATCTTGTTTAGTGAGGATTCTCAAAATATAATCACTCACCTCCAAGAGTCTGGTAAGGTTATCCGATCAGTTCATAATCGATATAGGTCACGATCCAAGTCTTCCCAGCGACAGCCTTTTCGTCATAACTCCAAACGGCAGCCCAGAGGCCAGCAGCCCAGGGGTGCCTTTAAGAGAAAGGATGCTTCCTAAGTCACAGAAGATTCAGTGCCCAGAGCTCCTAGAACCTCACACTCCGCGTTGCCTGTCCCGCTCCTCTGCCTGACTCCTACCCAACCCCTTCTCCAGTAGAATCCCGAGGGAGGTGGTGGGGGTCACTTTTCTGTTTACTAGAAGGTTGGCTACAGAATAACCTGACCAGCGGGTTCTACAGTTAGCGGAACAAGGACATACTCTAGAACTGTTGGAGATTCTTCTGGACAATCCTCCAGCTCCCTCCCGATTACTCCCAGGCCCAACTCAACTTGATCCAGGATGAGCTACAAGCACCTCTGTGAGGACAGGCCATCAAACCTGCTCCACTAGCACAGCGGGAAGGGATTCTACACTCATTTCTTTCTGGTTCCAAAGAAGACTGCAGATCTGCGTCCCATTCTGGACCTCAGCCATCTGAACAAATTTATGAGAGTGCAAAAGGTTCAGGATGTTCACTTTTCCGGCCTCCTTCCCTTGCTTCATCTGGTGGATTGGCTCAGCACCCTAGACATGCAGGACGCTTACCTTCACATCTTGGTATTTCCACCCCACAGGAGGTTCCTGCACTTCCACTTCCAGTTTTGGGCCCTGCCCTTCGGCCTGTCTTTGGCCTCACAAGTCTTCACAAAATGCCTTGCAGTAGTGAGCTGCCTTATGAGGAAAGGCCATTATGTCTTCCCTTACTCTAGACGACTGGCTTCTGATAGCTCCTTGTGACAGGGTTGAATAAGGCCCTGCCCTATTTGTTATGCAGAAAGAGTTTAAACGCAAGGGTCTGTTCTATCCTCTCCTTTTCTGTCTCTTCTCTTTCTGGTTAGCAACCAAATGTTCTTGTGAGACCTAGGAATTGATCATCTGACTGGTTTTACGATTCTTCACCTCTCGCCATTCTCTCTGCCTCCTTGCTGTTCTGTCTTTTCTTCCCTTTCGCATCTGTGGGTATAAAAATATATGTGCATCTCTGTGCAAAACTGTGTGTGGAACTGGGATCCTTTGTTTAAATCTGTATATAGATATACTGTTGAAGTGATTGCAGAAAGCAGTTTGGAACTTAAGGGGTTAAACAGATGCTGGTGTGCAAACTTTACAGCACTGTCAAGAGGTCAGTTCTGGATCATTATGTTCTTTTGCTGCACCTGCAAGAACATTGGAAACTGACAAAACATTCTGTGAAAAAGTCTCCTTAACTAGTTCCCTGCAAAGACTTGTTATAAAAGAGCAGCAATCTTTAGCTAGTGAGAGACTGAGATTTTATATTGAGAAGAAACACTTAGAAGGACTTTGTTTTCTCTGTTTGAACTGCCTTTGTAAATAGTTATACTGAAAAATTTTAATTTTATTTTGCTGTTCTGAGAAAAGTAAACACTATTTGCTAATTTTTGAAACTGCTTCTGATTTTCCTATGCTTCCTGACCTGTGCCTCGACGTATACTCCTATCAAGGAGAAATTGCCCAGAATCATGGAGGCCACCTTTCCCTGTTTCAGGATCTGGGGATAACACTCAGCCTTCCAGAATCATCCCTTGGCCAAGTCAAGGAGAATTCAATGCGTGAGAACCCGTCTTAGACCCGAGCAAAGCAATGCCTTTCTTCCTCCAGACAGGGCAATCGCCTTCAGGTTCTGCCTCAACTGATCTCATCGTCTTGACAAGTCTCAGCCAGAATGGTTCTAAGACTGCTAGTACATATGGCAGCAGCCATTGTGACAGCACCCTGGTTCGCCTTCAAACAAGGTGGCCCAGTGGAACCCTCTGGGTCCAATGGGACTAGCATTCAGACAACTTGGACCTCTCCCAGTGACGGTATCCAACTTGGTCTGACAGACCATGATATGGTAGCTGAACCTCCAACCTTTCCAAGGGGTTCCTTCTGGTTGAGTCACCCCAGCAAATTTGATCACAGACGATCACGCCGGGCTAGTGCCCATGTGGCAGACCGTCAGGCTGCAGGGACTTGGTCCCTATTGAACAGTATCTCCACATCAATGTTTTGGAGATGCGGCGATTCTATCACGCTCTCCAGACCTTTTAGGCATCTACTCCGGGTCCTCTCTTGATCCTGATGGACAACATGTCTGTGGTCTTTTATATAAATAAGCAGGGGCACACATTCTTACCCCCTGCAGAGAGGCCATGAGAGTGGCATTGGCCATAGAGCATCACCTGAGCCTGATGGCTGTGCATGTTCCAGGCTTTCAAAACACCATGGCCGACAGTCTAAGCTATTCCTGGTCCAAGGTTCATGAGTGAGAACAACTTCCTGCAGTGGTTGAAGATCTCTTGACAGGTGGGGCCGCCCAGAGCTGGACCTAGTTGCATCCCCATCCAATCCAAAACTACCCAGTTTCTGCTCACTAGATCCAGGGCCTGGTGTTTTTCCTGTGAGACGCATTGTTCCTCTCTTGGACAGGAGGTTTCTTATGCCTTCCCACCCTTTCCATTGCTGCAGAGAGTTCTGCTCAAGTTGCAGTCAGGCAGGGCAGAGATGATTCTGATAGCCCCCTTCTGGCCATGTCAGATTTGGTTTCACTCTCCAGCAGCTTGCAGAGGAACCCCAGTTCCCTGCCTCTGTGTTCAACCTGCACTCACAGAAGCAGGGCACCTTGGTCCACCTGGATCCAAGGTCTCTGCACCTCATCATGCTCCCTGCAGACTTAGCCATTGCCCGTCTTGGGGTTCTCCCTAGGTAGCAGAGGTTCTTGTGGCTACCAGAAAGCCCTCCACTAGATCCACTTATGCTATGAAGTGGAAGTGGTTCTGCATATGGGCCACTGCTTGTCAACTGGATCCCTTTACTTGTCTGGAGAATCTCGTTCTAGAGTAATCTCCTTTCCCTATCTAACTCAGGCCTGAGTTACTCGTCCCATTAAGATGCACCTTTCAGCCATCTTTGTATGCCATGCACTTATTGAGGGCAAGATCCTTGCCCAATTTGACCTATCCACACATTCTTTTTATTACTTTTGTTTTATGGCCTCTGCAGTGCACCGTAGGAGCATCCAGCCGGCCCCTACTGACCCAGAGGACAGCAGGCTCACTCGATACATGGAGGTCTGGCAGGCTGTCTGAGCCTGTTGGAGGGTCCCCTAACCTCTCCGTCCCGGGCTGGACCAGACCCCTCAATGCAATTCCGTCAGGCTTCAAGGTTGGCGGAGACACGACCTTCAGCTTCACGGTTGCCCCCAGCCTTTTTCCACCAGTTGAGCCCCTAGGATCTGGCAGCGCAGTGACGCAGAATGCATAAGTGGGCGCCTTGCTGTACTCCTCCCCATTCTGGCACCGCACTCCTGTGCCACCAGGGGGGTCAGCCAAGCGCACATACAACCCCACGCCCACCCCAAAGGAAGGAGAGCAGTCGTGGTATGCTCGACCCATCCTCTACCCTGCCAGCCCCCGTGGCCCAAGTTCTGCTCGAACTCCAGGTCGCCGGCGCAAGACAAGGTGTATGCCTAGCCTGAACCCCGGCACCACCAGGCCGACCTATCCCACACATTCTTGTGGGTATTTTGTATCTGAAACCTCCCACAAGGCACCCGGTTCTTCCATGGGATCTGTTGTTAATCTTAGAAACTTCGTTGCCTCCTTTGAGGCCTGCCATGAGATTCTGAGCTTCTTTCTGTTGTGGAAGGCGTCGTTTTTAGTGCCATTAATTCTACCAAAGTTTCTCGAGCTTCAGGCTCTGATGTGTAAAGAAGCCTTATTTATTTTGTTCACAAGGACAGGGTGTTCTTGAGAACCAGTCCTAAGTTCCTTCCTAAGGTGGTATCCAAGTTTACTCTGAATCAGGACATCCACCTTCTCTGTATTACCCAGAGTATTCCAGCAGGGAGACCTTACTACATACTCTGGATGTCCACTGGGTGCTTTACTATAATTTGAACCACACCGAGTCATCAGAAAAACTGATCAGTTGTTTCTTTTGCCCCGAGCAAAGAGAGGGCTTCAATTTCTAAACAATGTTTATCCAAATGGTTAGTTAATTGCATTGTTTATTGCTACCGCAGGTATGACAAGCCTTTACTGGTCCTGGTTAAAGTCCATTCTACCGGGGGTGTAGCAGCTTCCTTTGCATCCTTCAGAATGTGTCCATTGCTGACATTTGTGCAGCAGCCACTTGGAGTTCTGTCCACACTTTCATCCTGCATTACAGTCTGGACATCGCATCTAGGTGCAGGACAGGTTTTGGAATGCTGTCCTGCAGGGCCTGCTCTTACTGTAACATACGAAATTTGCCAGCAGATAAAGGCCTAGAGGTCTATCAAGTCGTTCTCAATGTGCAGCTAGCACCCTCATCTCTGCAGCTGCCCTCCTTCCACCCTTCCCTTCATTAACCCTGCCCTTGTCCTGTCCCATCCTTTTGAAGCAGTCCACTGTTCTACTACATACCACTTCTGCAGGTAACGATTCCACCCAGCCACCACCCTCTCTGTAAAAAGTGTCTCCTCATCTCCCTCCTGAACCTTCCTCCCTCCAGTCTCATATCATGGCCCCTGGTGGCCCTCCCTCCCTTACTTTGAACAGCCCTCTGTACCCATCTTGTTTATTCCTTTCATGTATTTAAAGGTTTCAATCATGTCACCCGTCCCTCCTCTCCTCCAGTGAGTACATGTTCAACTCCTTCAACCTCTCTCGTATGATAAGTCCCCAGCCCCTTGATCATCTTTGTCGCACTGCGCTGTACCCCTCCAGTAACTTAATGTCCTCTTCAGATACAGGCGCCAGTACTGCACGCAGTACTCCAGGTGTGGTCTAACTAATGACCTATATAGTGGCAGAATCACCTCCTCCTCCCGAGGATATACCCTTGCAATACAACCCAGCATTTTGTTGGCCTTTGCAGCTACCTTCCTACATTGTGCCAAGTTGTTCATTGACCCTGTAATGAGCACACCCAGATCCTTCTCCTCCTCCTCTGTCTGGGCTAGCTGCACCCCCCAGCTGGTAACTCCTCCTTGGGTTCTTCATCCCAAAATGTAGCACCTTGCACTTTTGGCATTAAACCCCAGTTGCCAGGTGTCTGACCAGGTTTCAAGCTTTTCCAGATCATCCTGCAACCCTGCCATCCCCTAGGTCATCCACCACCAGCCTACCTTGGTATCATCAGCAAACAGACTGATCTTGCTCTTGATGTTCCATGATATGTCTGCAATGAATATCCCAAACAACACTGGTCCCAACACCGAGCCCTGTGGAACACCGTCGTCACTGCCCTTGGGTGAGAGCTCCCCACCTACCACCACCCTCTGTTGCCTTCCTGAAGCCAGTTCCTACCCAGCTCACCAGCTTGCACCCGCCCTGTGCCTACTAACTTCCTTCCCAGCCTTCCATGCGGCACTGAGTGAATGTCTTACTGAAGTCCAGATATGGGACATCCACTGCATGGCCCCTGTCCAGTTGCCCTAGTTACCCAGTCATAGAACTCCACCAGGTTGGTTTGGCAGGATCTGCCACGTATGAAGCCATGCTGTCTTCTATCCTGTAGTCCTTTGTCCTCTAGGAGGGCCACCAGCCTCTCCTTCAGGATAGTCTCCATTAGCTACCCACGATGGATGTGAGGGCTCACTGGTCTGTAGTTTCCCGGTTCATCCTTGGGGCACTCTTGTGGAGGAACACATGAGCCATCCTCCAGTCCTGAGGTACACACCCGAATGTAGTGAGGCATTAAATAGGTCTGCCAAGGTCCTGCAAGGACCTCTGCCAGCTCCTTCAGTACCCTGGGTGGATGCCATCTGGGCCTGGGCCTTGTCCACCCTCAGTGCCTTCAAACCCTCTCGAACTCTGCCCTCCATGATTTCCCACCTGTCACCACTCCCCGCTTCTGCCATTTCTCCCACCTTGGGTGTCACCCCCTCTTCTCTTTAGTAAATACTGAGCAGAAGTACTCATTTAGTGCTTCTGCCTTATAGCACCCTGCTTCCACCCAACCCCTCCTTCCTTATCCTTACTATGTGGTCCTTACAGCTCCTTTTCTCCTGATGTACTAAAGAAGTCCTTCTCCCCTTCTTAATGCCTTGTGCCAGCCTGAGTTCCGTAGATGCTTTGCTCCCTTGCTGCCCTTGTCACCTCCTTCGATTCTGTCAAGTATCCTCCCTGTCCTCCCCCTCCTGTTTTCTTTGTACTTCCTAAAGGCAGCTCTTTTCCTCTTTACCTTTTCCATGACCTCCTTGCTCAACCAGCTCGGTTTCTTAGCCCTAACTTCTTGCTCTGGGCTTTGCAACAGTTTAGTTGCCTCCACTATCCCCAGCTTTATGAGCTCCCACCTCTGGTTAGTGTCCATACTAGATTGAATGCTGGCCAGGTACCTTTTACCACTTCCCCATCCTCCCAAAGTCAGCCCTCCTGAAGTCCAGCACTCTTGTGCCAGATTCCCTCCTTCCTTGCCCATATCCAATGTGAGCCATACTGAGTGGTGGTCACTCCTGACAGCGGTTCCTCCACTGTAAGTTCTCTCACAAAGTCCCCATTTGCCAGCACAAGGTCAAGGTATTCCCTAACCTGGTTGGTTCACTGACCATTTGCAGCAGGAAGCTGTCCTGGAAGGCATCCAGTACCTGCTTCCTTCTGTTCCTGGTTGTTGGGGTGCTCCAGTCAACTCCTGGCATGTTGAAGTCCCCACAAATCACCACACTACCCTTCTGCAGGTCCTCCTGATCTGTCCCGCTAGTTCCCTGTCTAACTCCTCCATCTGAGATGGTGGCCTGTACACCACTCCCATTCTAAGAATCCTATTCTTGGAATCCTGGATTGCACCCAAAGTGACCCCGTGACTACCCTCCTCCCCTCCTCCTTACACACTTCAGTCCTTCCTTCACATATAGTGCCACCCCCTCCTTTCCCAATCACCCTGTCCCTCTGAAATAACCTGTAACCTGGTACAGACAGGTCCCAGTCATTGTATTGGGTGGCCCATGTTCCGTGATGGCTGCAATGTCCACCTGTCCCTCTGCCATGAGAACCTGTAACTCTGCAGTTTTCCTCCCAAGGCTCCTAGCATTAAGGGTAACCACCTTCCACCTTTTCCCTCCTCCCATCCTGCCTCCTTTCCTAGCATCACCAATAGTACTTGCTATTTGTCCTTTGTCACTGTTACGGGGGTAAGCTTATATGGTTTCCCAACCTGTGGTCTCTGCATATCTCTTCCCCAACTGCCACCCCCACTCCAGTTTAAATTCCCAACTTCCTCTATGTACTCCTCCATCCTCTGTTTCAACACTTTCTTTCCTCTTCACTCAAGTGTAGTCTGTCCTTGCCATAGAGACTACTGTCCTCCCAGGTCCCTCCTCACCCCCCAACAGCCCATACCCTTTAGCACAACACCAGGTTCTTAGCCATCCATTAAATTCCTCTATTCTCAGCTTTCTTGTTGTGCTCCTTTGGCACGGAAGTATCTCTGAAAAAGTTACTGATCTTCCTGCCCTCACATAATTGTGCTAGTTCCTCAAACCTCCTCTGGACTATATCTACTGTCTTGTCAGCCAGGTCGTTTGTCCCAAGATGTATAATTAAATTAGCTTGTCCTACCCTTCTAGCATATTTCAGAACAGATTGTCCCACCCTTTCCTGCTGTCATTCCTGGCATGGCCTCCCCTTGCTACCCACCTGACTCCTCTTAGTATTGAGTCCCCAGCACTAAGATTCCACCTCTTACTCCTGCTTGCTTCCATTCATCTCCTCTCTCATTTCCAGATCCTCTCTTCCTCCTGCACATTATTTCCTTTACCCCTGTTGCAATTCTCCCAGCAGAACTTCCCCCTCCAGTTTGGTCCAGGCATTTATCAATTACTCCTCTAACTTGATCATTTCCTCCTCCACCTTCTTCCTCTCTAGTAGTGCAACACTATTTTCTGAAGACCGCTCACAAATGCCCGCCTCCTCTCTGCTGCATAGTAACCTGTTCTCTCCTTTCCACTCCATGACTTTGCCACTTCTTCGCCTCCCTCACAGTCCCTATCTCCTCCTTCCATTTGTCTTTTGTCTCCTGACCTGGTTTCCCGGCAATCGCTCTTCCTGGCCTGGGCCCCTTTGTCTCTGCTTCCCTTCTTCTGACCCTCTCCTCACCACTGTTGGCTTAAATCGCCCTCCCTCCTCCCCTTCTTCCTCCCTCCAGTATTGGGCTAAACCCACCCTCAATCTGCCTTGCCTGTCTTGGTTCCTCCTGCAGACCCCCAATCTCCTTTCTAAGTTTTCTATGTGGTTTGCACACTAAACATCCTCCCACACTCCAGGCAATTTTTAGAAGATTGGTGCACCGCAGTTGTTGTAACCTACCACCCCTACCCATTGCTGTCGTTGCTCACCAGCTACCCCCCACCTTCCAGATGCAGGATACAAACACTCCCCAAGTCTCCCTCTCTCCTCCTCTATCAGTGCAAAACATTTTCTTTATTTCCCTTACCTCCTTTGTTGCACGTTTAGCATATATTGAGCAACTGCTTTTATATTCCTATCCTTCCTATCCACACTCAAGAGACTTTAAGTAGCCATTGCACAACCTTCTTTAAACTCCTACTCCTCCTTTCCCAATGCAATATCAATGTGAAGAAGTAATAATGAAAGCTCCTAGATTTGCATTTACTTCCCTTCCACTTAGATAGCAGTCACCTCTTCACTTGCTGCTGTTCCTTTTCTGGATGTCTGCTTCTGCTATGACAGGTGCATATCCTTTGCCCGTTTGAGGAAGTGATGTCAGAACCCTGGTATAAAGGAAATAATGGACCAGGGTGGTGAGACCAGCCCAAGTCTTCCAGAAACAGTCAGGTAGCTGAGACCTCTGGTCAGACCATTAGCACCTTCCCCCACTCTGCACTAAAACTTTGCAGCTAGTGAAGCCAGCAACAATGAATCACAATTCTACTCAAAGCCCCAAAATAGGTTTGCTACCCAAAGAAACAGGACTCCAATTCAAAACAGCTTCACCAACAACACATCAAAATAGGCTTGGAATTAAAAGATATAGGTCTCCAATTCAAAGAACCAGACCCAGTTAAATCACACCAATTATGTTTTAAAACAGAAGAAATAGGCCTCTACAAATGCAGCCTGCCACACAGTGAATCAAACAAATGAGCCCACTTATAGCTACCAAAACAGGTTTCCAAATTCCAACGCCCCAAACAATACCCTGCTATCCCTTAGTAGTAAGAATAACCTTCTACCAAGTAGAATCCACAAAAAAAATGTAAAAACAAGAAGCTACTGTACTGTAGGTCTTATCCTGTCCCTCTTCTAGTTACGAGCTTTACTCTGACCTGTGCCTCCTCCCAGCTGACCGGGGTCAGTCCTCACCGCTCGGGACTCGGTCCTTATGGTGTAACCTGCTGCAAGAGCCCCCTAGTGGGGGAGTACAGTTACGAAGAATCTCACTGCACAGTAGATCTTCGAGGAGCTCTTGCATCAAGTGCTGCTTTCCTTCCCACCATCCCCCTGGTGACTGTTCTCCATCCTTTCAGTTTCCAAGGCGCCTCTGTTTCTCCATTTACTGTGCTTGCTGGGGTCTCGGTGGGAGAACTGAGGTGGTGCTGGAGACTGCCCCTTTTATACATAGGCGGACGTTGGGGTGGGCCAACATCAAAGGCGGTCCCCGCTATAGATTGAAAGCAGGCAGCTTCAGTCCTTATGGTGTAACCTGCTGCAAGAGCGCCTCTCGAAGAGCTACTGTTACAGTAAGTTCTTGCCTAACTGTACTTTCTGGCAGAAGCAGCAATATATCAGTTTTTCTTTTCATTGTTTTTCCTTCTGAAATGAGAGATGGTGTTTTGAAGTGTTAAAAATCCCTGCTCTTTGGCCACATCCACTATGGATAAATTAAAGAGTTTGGTGTGATGCTGTGCTGATTACTGTCAAAAATGTGTGCTAACGCACTTCTAATACATTCAACAGTATGGCTCCAGTATATCAAGTCAGAAAGTCACCTCAAGGGAAGGAATGTAAAACTTGATAGTGGCAGCCATCTTTAATGACTTGAGTCATTAATATGAAATTAGTAATAACATCTGTTTTTAAAACTTGGAGAGAAAATAATCATGATTGATTCGAATTATGTTAAATATATTTATGCTAAAATGTTTTTGTGTGTTTTTGTTTTACTAACATATTACTGCTTTAAGAGCATTTCAAGAGCCTTTGTGTTGAAAGGAAAATCATGTGCTACTGCTTCACCTGATTATAGTATCAGCAACCACCTCAGTTAGACACTGTCCTGTGATCAGGTTTATTAATGCTGTTTTGTCTCTTTGTAGGGAGGTTATGCTGTTCAATATTTTCTATGAGGTGTTTACTGTGCACATCAGTTGTAGCAGAAGATAAAACAGGTAACCAATACAAAGTTTCGTTAGTTATTCTCAGCTCTAGGTTTTGTGAATGTACATTAGTATTTAATGTAATTATGTGGAGGATTTTTATTTAAAACATGCTTTAGGGACAGCCCAATAGCAGTGGGTGCTCTCTGCTACATCGTTGACCTGCCTTACCAGTCTGAGCCTGGGGTGCTGATGTGGGTCAGCAGGGAGAGACCCGAGCATGCCAGAGGACAAGCTGCTCCTCCAGCGAGGTGACAAACAGCTTATGGTCCAGCGCTGCAGGTAGCAGGAAAAGTCACCAAAATGTGGGTTTAGCCTACAGAAGTACTCCATGACTCCTGAGTGTGCCTCATCATTGCAAGAGTACTGTGCTGCACCCGTACTAGATTATGACTTTTGTTGACAAGCCACTGCAAAAGATGTCTCCCAGCTTATCACGTTACCGCAGCATACTGTGTGCTGATCTGCCTTCTTGGCCCTTTTAGAACATATCACTGTGACCTGTATAGTAACCTTGGGCACAGAAACATAGAAGTTATGACGAGATAAGGACCACAAGGCCCATCCAGTCTGCCCATTTCTTTTCTACCTTATGAATGTGCCATTGGCCTTTGCTCTGTCAATGGCCTTTCTGTTAACACTCATCTGTATTGCTCCCTTTTGCCTATCCCATACCTGTTTGAAGCTCTGCACTGTATTCATATCCACCACTCCCTGAGGTAGGCCATTCCATGCAGGGCTACACTTTGCTGCCTGATAGACAAGTCATTATGCCTCCCTACCTTGTCTCCCTTGTCAGTGTTCCTGTGGCACAAAACAAATCCACATGACCTGCACTCCCTCTGAGCACCTTCTGTTTGCAGTACCAACAGTGAATTGTAACATAAGCCAAATGGCTTTCTCCTCTGCTAGCCTGTCCCTCTGGAACACCCTTCCAGTTGAAATTAGAACTGCTCTCTCCCACCTACTCTTTAAATCACAGTTTCTGGTTCATGTAGTGAGTGCATCCCACTGCAGTCTGTGCAGCCTACGGGTAGCTACTGTCTTGTCAGTTTACATGAGCTACGCTCGCTCCACTTTTACACACAATGCTGTATTAGCATTAGTATTGCAGTCTTACAAATTTAATGTCACTTTATTAAAATTGTATCCACATTTCTTTATCTGTACTTTGTTACTCTGAAAATGTATTTCCAGCTTGTTTATAACCATGTATTTCTTATCTCCACCCTTGTCTTTCAGTACCTCAGCCCCAGTCATTCCTGGATAAAATTATGTCCCTAGGACCAGTATACTTACCAGGTCAATAAATCAATAAATGTAGCAGCAAGGCACTGAGAAGGGAAAATACATATGTGGTGGAACAGGCATGTAGCTGGGGGTAGAATTGAGGCGGGGGCAACAGATAATGCTATGCTGCATTCAACTTCCATGTTGGCTGGCTCACAGATTTTGGGCCCAGCCAGCTCCTGCTTCTCTCATCACCAGTCTGGACAGTGGGTGATGTCCCTGAAGGAACTTTGATTTATTTGGTAACCAGGAAATGCACTGGACTAAAATTAGCTCATATTCAGGTAAGACCTGAGCCATGAGGCCAGAAAAGTATGTACAATAGTAAACAACTATACAAGTATGTATACAGTAAGCATAAAAGTATCAGAAACTACACAAGTATGTATACAGTAAGCATAAAAGTATCAATCGACATCACTTAAAACAATTACACAGTTATTGATTGTTCAGATATTTTAATTTGTTCTTGAGGACGTACAGTAAAGCTATCAACCTGGCGTGAGGAACTGCAGTAGAAGGACTTTTCACAGTTGTGGCACGATGCAGAAAAAGCTTTCTGCCCCATGACTGATAACATCGTTCAGAAAGTAACATGTTATAAAGCTCCCAGATCTCTCTGATGAGTTTTACACAGCAGCATGATGGGGATGATGACTCTGCATCTTTTAGAAGCATGTTTATGTTGTAACATTTGAAATCAGTTCTGCAGAATTGGGAAAATGATTACCCCAAAGCAGCGTGGGAACACTGCAGGAGAGAAAAATTTGGATTTGGTGGTAGGTATTGAGCACTAGGTTGTATCCAGGGCAGAGGTAAGCTCCTAAAGGGAGAGAGAGTGTGGGAATGAAGGGGCCAAAGGACTGGTATTCCCTGCAGTGAGTATCAGGATAGTTACATTTTTCCTGTATCAATCCTGTTTTTACATTTCTAACTATGTATCATCGAGCTTAACAGTGGTTTACCAAAGCGGGTTTGAAATGACCATCCTCTACTCCTAGCCAGGCTACAAGTCTTAACTCTGGTGCCTGATGGTCAGATCGCAGTAGCTCCAAATTTCTGAATGTTTTGTACCCAGCTAAGAGGATTTCTCCTTGCAGAGCAGTTAGATTTCTTGCAGGAGAAGGGTGGTAGTGCAGTTGGTGTGACCAAGAGTGGGCTTTATTTGTGGAAGCTACCATGATGCCAGATGGCGCTACCTTCTGTGGGTGCTGCAGTGTGGTGGAATGCTGCAAGACACAATAGGAGCAGATAGGGACAGATGAGGCAAACTTGAGAGGGAAGGTAAGAAGAGAACATTAGTGTGATGTTTAATAAACGTATAAAATGGTGTATTTAGGAAACCAGACTTAAAGATTGAAATTTTTTTTTTTAATTAGGCAAGTTGTTCCATGCCAGAAACCTGGATTTGGGTTGTTTCTTGGGTAGTTATAAAGACAGAGTTTTCCTCTTTCAATTTTTCCATCTTGAAATGTACAAATAAGGCAAACCTGAAGGAGAAAAAAATATAAACTGCTCAGTAAGCGGCTCTAGCCACAAATGGTTACGGGCACAGCTGGGGCACAACAGATGGCAGCCAGGGCACTGATATATTGTTACTATGGAGGAAGCTCTACCACATGGGGCACGCACAGCATTTTTTTACCAGGGTGCATGCCCTGGTGGGCCCTGGTGTAGAGCCGCCCATGAAACTGCTATTGGGGATTACCACAGTTTGGTTACAAAGTGCCAAATTGTGGCAGATGTTTACCAGTTCAGCATTTTTTTTTTTTTTTGAAGAGCACCTTTCATAGTCCTTTTGACTTTCATGGATAAATTACCCTTCTTGCATTAATTATGGAATTGTATTTCATTACTGTCCACTGCAGTTAGTGTTTGCATTCTGAGCTGCTAAAACTGTAGGGTGTCAAGAGCTTCTATAGTAAGCCTGGTGTTGCTGTGGTCCCAGGGTTGTACTGCAGACATCACTATAGGGCAGAGTCAATTTCACCCCAAAAACATACTGACAAGGCATTTGGATTTTGGCACAATGCATTGCTAACAGGGTGTTTGGGGAAGAGAAACAGTATGTACTGAGTACTGGTAGTTTTCCTTGCAACAGTGTTGCAACTGCACAGTGTGAGTCATTCCTCTGTTCTGTAGTGATGTTATTAGAGCCAGCAGCCTAGCAGCTGAACAGCAAAGGCAAGTGCAGGGCTCCAAAACAAATCCAATTTATGGAAGACAGAGTAAACCTTGGACAAAATAAAACATGCACACACCCTTTCAGGTCTAGTATTGTGTATAATGACTACAAGCTGTAACTTTTTGGACCATCATGAAAGGTGTCTTTAACTGCAGCTGTGGCAAATTGCTGTTTCAGCTGAAAAATTACAGAAATGGTCATTTCCATAATGCTTTCTGTTTTCTGTGATCTCTGAACATCATGGGCCACACTTAAATTCGATGTATTGTTCTGTTTAGTAGCTTTCCTTACACCTGTAATGGAGTTGGTGGGTCTGTTTACTTGTCATACTCCTTACTTCATTTTATTCTCCATAAATGTACACATTGGACTCTTTTCATAAAGCACTTATTTACTGACTTCAGAGTTTTTTTTGTTTTTTTACCTCATTATTCAAGAAGCACTTTGTAGTTTTATCTTTTCTTGTCACTTCTTGTTGTGCTCTGAACCTGATTCAGCAGCATCCTTTAGGGTGGAGTTAGACAAGAGAAAAGCAAAATTAAGCTAAAAACGCACACAGTGCTGAAAACCTACTTCATGAACAGCAGAGCAAAACAAAGCTGTAACACCTAAGTGCTCTTTAATATAGGCCATCATATGGTAATACTGATAAGCCTGTCTCAGTGGCATCAGAAGTAGTGACCCAGGTTTATGTTGCAACGCCAACTCCCCAACGTCCGAAGAGTCTTAGGTGTTGTGAGGTGGTTTGCCAACACTGGGTTGAGGACGGAGCACCTTTTCAGGTGGGCAGCAGGAGGGCATAAGCATTATGAGTTACAACATGACAACAGGTTACATCTTCCCATCTCTCATGTCAAGGTAGTCATAGAGGTGATGGTGACAGAGAGGTAAGATGGGTCTTTACAAGGGTTATAACAGAGTTGGTATGGCAGAATGACACCTCTGCCTGTCCACATTCCAGTGGCGCCCTCCTTTCCTTGGCTACTTGGACACAATCTGCTACCTCCTTTCATTGCTGCTATGCTTCACAGCCACAAACCATTGAGGTCCCACACATAGCCTTGCCCAACACTCCGCTCAGCTTCCCATCTTCCCTAACATCCATGCCTTACCCTGCAAGATTGGGCCCAGGGGACATGGCTCCAAGGAACACAGTCTGGCTTCCAGTTGGGGTAGACAGTCTGAGTTGGCTGCTGATTGGCTTTGTTGGATGGGAGGGGGCAGGGCTGGATATCATCCCCAGGACTAATCTGATATGGTTTCCCACCTAAAGTATGGGTATGCCCTGTGATGAGGCCCTCTTAGCCGAGGATTATCTCTGACAAAGCCCTCACCTCCCCATCTGCAGTGGCATAAGCCCTGGGCTGAGCATGTCTGCCTCGACATCATGAGGACATCATGGATTTCTCTTCACACAGCTTCCATCCCCAAGCTGCCTGGGGCAACTGTGCACCAGTGGAGCATCTCTTTCTCCTGACAGAGGCAGACTCTGGACATCCTAGTCTGCCCCACTGCTGATGTATGAACTTGGGTCACCAACACCGCAAGCACAGTAGGGCATTGGAAAACCCTGTCATATCACTTGAGCCTTCCTCACCCTACAAGGACAGTACTCAGTTTGCGCAAAGATATGTCTACCTTTTGGATATGGACAGGGTTGAAGAACTGGGGTAGGGCATAAGTTGACATTCACTGTATCTAGCAGTCTGTGCCAGATCTAGTCAGTGACAGTGCATCCCAGCCTGGGGATGGTACCACGTCTGTTACCACAGTGACCACTGTGGCATGTCTGAGTTTGCTTCCCAAGGCATCGTTACAGCCTCTGAAACTACCACTAGGCTGTATTCTGCTATTCTAATGCATGGAGGAGGAGAGCAAGAAAAAAGCATGAGAGAGAACTCTGAAGGTTTCTGAATAATGACTGAGGTACACTACGGACTTATGCTGTGGAGACCATCACCTGTCAGAACCTGTTTGTTTGCTGGGAAAGGGGATGGCTGTGGAGTAAGATAGTGACAGGTTAATGGAGGATGGGGCTGGGTGGTCGCCCTGGCGTGACAGAGGATTAAAGTATAACACAGTTTTCAGAACTTTGTTTTCTTTTTCAATTTTTCCTCCTCACCCAGCAGGGCCAGGCTCTTCTGCAGCCCATCTATAAGCCCTGAATCCTCACCTACTGGCGGTTTCCACTGGCCCTCAGACACTCAGTGCCTCTCCCATCATATACTGTCCTGAGTTTCCTCTCTAGGAATGAGAAGAGGTGTATTAGCATAATCCACCTGAGCTCTACCATTGTTTCAAACCATTAGAAAAGGCTAAAGAGGGAAAATAAGGAAAGACAGGCAGGGCTGGAGTGGAGCAAAGGGAGGGAAGAGGCGGGCAGGCCAAGGAGTGCTGCTGTGCTGTTCATTTTTGAGAAGTGGAAGATAATTGTATATAAATAGAAGCCCTTTCAGGACTGCCTGTGACCATGTGGGAAAATATAAAGGATTAAAAAAAAAAATGAAAGTGAGAACTGCTGTTAGGGTGAAAGTGAAAGAAGCAGCTGACAGCAGGCTGTGAGATATTCCTAGAGTCCTTTTCAGGGTGGAATTGATCAGAAAAATATTGAAAATGCTGTAGGGAGGAATGGAAAGAAAAGAAGGCTTGGACAGAGGTGTTGTGGAGTTTTAAGCCTTGTTTAAAAACAAAAAAAGATTCCTGGGTTTTGCTGCTACTCTAAGTACTCATTGCATCAGCCTCTTACGATAAGCCTAGTGTACCTAAAGAGAGGAGGTGGAGCTTATGCCAAGGGTGATAAAGAATTAAAAGCCCAACCCTTTCTGGACTTTTTTTCCACAGATTTTAAAGGGGGACTGGATTGAGCAGGAAAAATAATTCACAGCAGCACCCCACCTAGTTTGCAGGAGGTGGACCCGGACTCTGTTAAGCAGGAAACATTATTTTGCAGCAGTACTGTACACCTTACCTGGTTTGCAAGTAGGGGTCTTACATGGGAGAATTAATTTTTTCACAGCAGTATACTGCCTACTTTTGAAAGGGGAAATATTTAACAGCTGCACACCCACGGTGCTCTGGCTATTTTAAAAGGAGGGAAACTCTGGATTAAGCACAAAAATATTTCACAGCAGTGCGCCGTAGTCTGTCCTGACTTGTCACCTGAAAAGGAGGGGACTATTGTGTATTGCAGGAAAAATTATTTTGTGGTCATGGTCACGAATCCAGCAGTACCTCCTGGTCTACCCTGTCCTTGTTGAAAGAAGGGTATTCTGCTGTACCACCAAGTATAAAATAACCCCTGTGTTTAAATTGCTGCTGTGCCTACCTTTGTCCCAGGTGGCAGTGCTGCTGCACCTGCTATTCTTGGCAGTCGTAGCGGGAAAAAAAAGAAAAAGGGGTTTCAGGGCAGTTAGAAGAAAAAATGGGAGTGGCTGAATATGAGCCTGATTTAGGCATGACTTGCTCTTATTGCAAGATATATCTAAAAGAAACCTGTAGTTTTATGAGTGGATGTAAGAGAATGAGACTAGAACATGAGAACGCATGAACTCTCCCAAACCTAATAGGTTATCCACAGAAAAAATACTGTTTCTTAAAGGAAAACACTGGAAAAGGCACAACTTTCTCCAGTCAGTACAAAAATGCCTGACTTGTGCTCAGACTAACATTTTTTTTGTAATTACCTCTAAAAGTTTTTTTTTCTTTTTAAAGATTTTAAACAGTGGCCTTCAACTTCACTTTCTGTTGCTGGCATACCCATCTCACTTGAGTAACAGTGAGCTTCCCTAGCACGCATTATGCTAATATGTCTGACCGACCAGTAGCAGAGTTGACCAGACATTAGCATACTGTGAGCTAGGGAAGCTTGCTGCTGCTCATGAGATGGTGGCCCCTGCGTAGAAAGGGAAGTTGTGGGTAGCTGTTTAAATCATTAAAAAGTTGTTGCTGTTGAGAGCACTAATGAAGAGTTTTGTAGTGTCTTGGGAAAGCTGTGTCTTTTGTAGTATTTTCCTTTAACACTAGTCCTTGTAACCTAGCAGTAGAACAAGGTGCCATTCAAATGGGAAAAATGAAGGATACAAGTAAAACATTTTATTTAGAACAACTCTTGGTAAATTCAGAATGCCCTTTTTTCCAGGTTTGTTAGAATTGCAACATACAAATAACACAAATGTGGGAATCTGTTGCAGAAGTGACAAACGGACAACATTCATGCATTTTATTTCTGAATCAGTGAGGCTAAAGGATTCAAAACTGGTTAACAGTAAAACTTTTCCTCTGTCTTACGCAATTCTGCACTGATTCATCATCAGCAATAGAGGAGGAGGCATATAAGAACAATGGAAAATTTCTGTCTAGTTAACAGATTTATTTCCCTTTAGCCAGTCTCTATTCCAAATGGTAGGCATACATCAATAACTTGTGTTTCTGAAGTCACCCTGGACTGTAACAATTGAAAAGAAAACTTTTTAGTTTTGGGGCTGATCTGGTACCCATCATGTTAGGGAAAGTGAATGGGGTCCTTGGCAAGATGGTGCGAGAGATAGATATAGATATATATCCTGAGCTTGATTTTCAAAAGGGTGATGCAGGGCTTGTCAAGCCCTGTGTCTCCGTTCTTGCTGCAGATGCGCCTGAAACTTCTTTGACGCAACCATACCTGATTTTAGCATATCGGATGCAGTTGCGACAGTTTCTCAGTTTATGACAGCTTGCACAAAAGATTTGTACGAGCCAAGTAAAAGGGTCACCTAAATGGTGCAAATTAGACCAGGAAAAGGTGGGTGTAACTTGGTGTCATTTGGCCCAGAATTGAAAATCGATCACTGGCAGGAGAATGCTGCAATTCCACGAGCACCAAACGATCGGCACATCAGGGGCTTGCAGCACACTTGGGGCTTTAAAATCGAGCCCCTTTTATTAGGGATTCAATGCAGTGCTCTCAAGTTGGAGCTTGCAATAAAGCAAATCAGCAACAGCAGTTTAGTACATGAAAACAACAGATGAAACTCTTAATGAATGTCTGTAAATCTACCTGAAAAACTGGGCTGGTCTTAGACATCGTAGGACATTTAAGCGGCATCGCATGCCCAAATTATGGAACTCCTCCTCGCAGACATCTCAAGCCCCATCTCGTCTCCCTCAGCTCCCTCTACAATTGCGCATTACCCTCAACCTATGCATATGGCTAAGATGTGTCTGTCAACGAGCAAATGGCCTAGTCCATTATCCTTGACCTTGGTTTTTGATGTTTTGCCGTCTCTGCAATACTGCTGTACCTCATGTGTCAATATGTACTTAATTTACTATGTTCTTTTAACACCTACACCAGTGCGATCATTGTTGCACTACTATATTCTGTATAAATTGCATGTCTGTTTCTCTGCCCCCTCCCTTGGATGCACCTGGAATCGAGCAGTACTCTTCTCTGTCTCTCCTCCTGGTAAAACTTGTAAATAAAGAGACTGCCAAGAATCTGAATCACACCATTCACAAATCACTTGTCAGGCACCCGATGGGTAGTGCACAGAGAGACACACTGTTTGTTGTTCTCTCCAGTTACCCCGCTTAAGTTCTACATTTACAACTCATCATTTCCACAAAAGGATGAACTAAAGATTGGGCCACTGTGCTGTTAAGAAATGAGCACTTGATATGTCCTTTTTACAAAGTTTCTTGCTGAATACCTTTCCCTGATGATGGCCTTTATTCTGTTTTTTTTTTTTTTTATTTTACAGGAAAAGGTTCCATTGAGCAAGCTCATTCACAAGGAGGTCCTGGGTAGGACAGGCATAGAGGTGAAACAAAATACAAGGTGCATAGAACAGAATAGGGATAAAAATACAGTGAAGTAATACATGTTCAAAACCACAATCCTTCCACAGTATAAATAGCACAGCAGTGATTCAGTTGCATCAGGAATGGAACAAAGTACTTTAGAAAAACAACGTGGTGAGTTAGTGTGTATAAAATACACAGTAGTGAGGCGTGGTCTAGCATCAGAGCAAGATGGCAGCTGAATTGAGAGCTCTGTTACTGTCCCTTGCAATCCCCTGGATAATTTGCTCTAATGCCTAATTTAACAACAAAATTGGATCCACTCTCAGTGTTGATGTCGTCTACTAAAGATCGGGAAAAAACAAGCGAAATAACTTGTAAACGACGAGCTAGGAGACATCCGCAAAAGGCCTGGCTAGGCATGCACACCTCCAAAAGCCACGCAAAGAGCTTTGCAAGAAGAGATCACCACCCGCTTGAATCTGCCTACGGAAACACTAATTGGGAATCTGCATCAAATCATACAATGGCAGAAGACTATCTACAATTAGAAAGGCTGATTAAGGACTTAAAGTATGACTTGGGCACCTGGATGGAAGCAGGATTCGACAATGTCACGGCCCAAATTCAGCATTTACAACAGGCCATGAACTCCACATCAGAGCAGGTCAAATTGCATGAGAGGCACTTGGGGAAATGGAGCAGCGCTAGCGTACCAAGAAGACAGAAATTCCTCACAGTCTGCCAATCTTCTAAAGCACTAAAGAAATAGAATATTTAAAGCAGGCCATTGATGACTATGAAACCGGGATCGCCACTGTAATATTAGAATTATTGGTCTCCCAGAGGGCCTGGAGGGGAAAGATTGCATTAAGTTTCTACAAAACTGGTTCAGAGTTACCTTACAGCTCCCTCAGGACACTGCTTTGGAGATCCAAAGATCCCCGGCCGAAAACATCACCAGACCAGAAACCCAGATCTGTAATAATAAAGTTCCTCGATACCAGGACAGGGTATAGAATAGGTCTTAGGCAGCACAAGGAAGAAAGGCATCATCATGGAGCAGGCGCTGATTTTCCGATCCATAACTCCAATAGAGGCCTATAAGGGCTGGATTCGGGGTCTGCCTTCCCTACTCTCTGCCAGTTTCCAGAGGTATCTGTTTGAGGCAGTGACATTGGAGATCAGATTCAGGACTTTGAAAAGCAAAATGTTCATTGTCTATACTGATTCTTTTTCACTTTTTCATGTTACTGTTCAAAACATAATGCTACAGGTACCGTGCTGAGAGTGGAAAATACCAGTTGGTGGTTTAAAGAAGGACCAGGGTATTAATAAGAAGCAGGGGAACAATGGGCTGTGAAGCAATACCTGTTTATTTCTAAATCATTTTATTGTACTCTTATGTCAGGGGTTTATCGTGGAGGTTTTTACTTTACCAATATAGGATGAGCAATTGTGGTAATGCTGTAAAATCCATTGCATTGGGACGCCCTGCTCCTAAATAAGTTGCAGTAGGGGTGGAACTCTCAAGAAACCTCTAAAAGAAATTGATTTCTTCAACCTTTTTTTTTTGTATCTGGCATTAATTTTTATATTACTCCAAAGTTAAAGGATATCAGTATTTACCAGAACAGCCCTATGGAAGTCGGGGGAGGTAGCAACTCCTGCTCGCTCCTGCATTAAAGGGACAGAAATGTCTGCTAATTGGCAGCAGTTAATAATGTTCCTAGTAAGAGAAATGATAAACTTTCCTCCAAATGAGCCATATTTAACTGTACCTTAATAACATTGATGTGAAAAATGGTGTTTTCGATTGCTTTCTTTTATGGGCAACATTCTGTTACAGTTCTTTTCATGGAACCAGTAATTTGGAGTTTTACTATCACAGTTTGTGTACAGAATGCTAAACATAAGCTATTGTCCTATCAGAACCATACTTACCAGTTCTTTGCTCAAACCATGACATAGTTAAACTCCAGATCACAGGTTCTATGAAGAGAACTGTAATAGAATGCTGTCCATAAAAGCAAAACAATGCAAAATGCAACTTTCACATCACTTTTATTCAGGTACAGTCAAATATGGATAATTTAGGCTTATGGATATCATGTTTGTACATGGGAACATTATAAACAGCTACCAGTTAGAAATAATTTCCTGTCCTCTAAGTTTTAAGCCAAAGGGGAAATAAATCTTGTCTTACGTAATATTGGTTACAGAATTATTGCAAGGCTGGATGCTCGATCCACTAAAGTAGAGGGAAGTTTTTCCCAGTAGAGGGATTGGGGAGAAGTTTGTTGTTAGTATAGAAAGTTGGGGGAGTTGGGAATGTTTCAGAATGACAGAGTCAATTAGATGTTTGCTTCAAGTAAAGGGATTAAAGTAGACAGTTATGTTTTAAAGTGTTGTAAAAACTAAAAATTGTCAGCAGTCCAGAAAATACTGAACTATGGGTACAAGTGTGGAAGGATATACCACTATGAATGTAAAGTTCGACAGCTATGGCTAAGATTACACTGGTTACATGGAATGTAAATGGGCTTGAACTGTAGTTAAAAGCGGGTGTGGACCCAAATAAAAACAAAAAGAAAGGAGCGTGGTTTTCTTGCAGGAACTTCATTCAACCTGGGAAGAACTAGAGGGCTGTGTCAATCCTTGGGGGTACTTTAGTGGCATTTTCCTTCACCTCTAAAGCCCGTGGTGTTTCAGTTTGGATCAGGCCAGGATTCCTCCACAAAGTTCTCTCCTCAGTGTCGGACCCTCAGGGTGGTACATCATAATGGTGATTGTTATGGTGGCTCCCCTACAACATTAGTTTTCAATTTATGGGCCGAATATCGACTCACTAGAATTTTCACACATTGGGAGACCACGCTGCACCCTTCCCTGATGACATAATTATTGGAGGAGATGTGGAATATGTACTGGGACCCCAATTAGATCATTCAGGGGTAAGGAGAGGCCCGCCCATAAGTGTGTTAAGACGCCTGCCATTTGGCAGAGGGTAGATGATGATCTTTGCAGGAAGCCTGAGATTTTGTCACCCTTCACCAGGAGTGCTCGCTTTATTTTCACGCCCATAACCTATACACCAGGTTGACTACCTCTTTTAACTAAATCGAGATTGGGGACATAAAAGGCCATATGGGCCGATCCTCATTTCAGATCATGCCTCTACAAGTGGTACTGGAGGGAAAGGAAGCCTAAGTTGAACCCACTTTGGCGTATGGATCCCAACCTCTTAGTGGACCCAAAATTTCTGCAACAACTGAAACAACATGTTGCAGATTTTATTAAAGTAAATAAGTCTGGGAGCACGGCTGTTAGGACTGTATGGGAAGCACTTAAGGCTTTCATCTGGGAGAAACCATTTCATAATCGGCATATAGGAAAAAGTTAACCCTTAAGAAAGAACAAGAACTAGGGAATCAAATACAACACATAGAAAGGGGCTTATGATGTTGCAGGATAAGACCCAACTACAGGAATTAAAAACGCTGAAAAGTGAGTTGAATCAGATCTCCAACCAGAAAATAGAAAGGGCCCTTATCTTAACCAAGTCCTTCTCATATTTTGAAGGGCGCAAGAGGGAAGTGGTTGGCAAGCATGATGAAAAGACAAAGAGGTGAGAGGACAATATTAGGATAGGTGGAGGGGAGGCGAGGTCACATTTGACCAACAAAATTAATGATGCTTTTCAGTCTTATTATTCCATCTATGTTCCACTGAGTTTCCACAGGGCCAACCCAGAAGATTTCTTAAAGGAAGTCAATTTACCTGAGGTGGGTGAGCAGGATTTGGGAACACTGAATTCCCCATTATTGGGAATGAATTAAAGGCACTGGGAGCAGTTGGGGCAATTGATGCTGGAAATGATAGAAGAAACCTTGGAGGTGGTGCACCCCCTCTCTCGCAGTGTCTTGCCACTATCACTGTTCTGCCTAAGGTGGGGAAGAATCCTCTTCTGTGTTCATCCTATCGGCCAATATCCTTACTCAGTGCAGATTACAAAATATTGGCCAAACTATTAGCAAATAGGTTGGAAAATCTCCCCAGGCTTGTCCACCCAGATCAGGGTGATTTTGTGAAGGGCAGGCAGGTCAAACACAACATTAGGCGGTTTTAAACATTATACATAAGTGGCGGGGGCAGGAGGCCTTTTAACATTAGGCGGAAAACACCTTTGACAGAATTCGAATGGCCCTTATGATGGCAGTTTTGTAGATTTGGCCTCAGTCCACTCATGATGAAATGGCTGGGGTGTTGTACAAGTCTCCAAGGGCTCAAATTCTTACAAATAATACTATCTCTTCCTCCTTCGCATTAACAAGAGGTACAAGGCAAGGCTGCCCTCTCTCCCTTTAATATATGTACTCACAATTGAAGCATTGGCACAAAGTATCAGATCCAACCCACGAATCGAGGGTTTCAGTGGGAAGGAAGGAACATGTGATTTCACTTTTCGCAGATGATGTACTACTTTTATAACCTCTCCCGGAATCGATTGCAGAGTTGACCTCTTGACCCTACTCTTTGAAAGATGTGGCCCGATCTCGGTCATAAGATTAATTGGAGCAAGTGTGAGTGGATGCCACTGGGGATGAGGGGGCCCAATCACAGTTGCTAGTACGGTGGTTCAACCTCACAAATCTTTAAAATACTTGGCCATCCAAATCCCATCTAGACTGTCTTCTCTGGTTGATATGAATATGAAGGGCTCAGTATCTAATATAAAAGAGGATTGTATAGCTTGGCAGGCTTTGCCACCGACTCTGATGGGAGAGTGAATTTGATCAAAATGTCAGTGTTGCCAAAATTTTTGTACTTCTTTCAGGCAGTGCCTCTGAAAATTCCTCTCAGATATTTTAAAAGTATTGAAGGTGCTATCACCCAGCTACTTTGGAACAATAAGAGACCAAGGATTAAAAAATCTCTTTTTGTGGTTGCCTCAGGGAAGGGGGTGGTCTGGGTCTCCAGTGTGCAACACTATTGGGTGGCAGCTCATGTGGCCCACATTCAGGATATAATGAAAGTCCCAGCAGGACAGCCAGTTTTGGGTAAAATGAAGAAATCCAGGGGCTTCTCGTTGTATCATGACATTTTGACACTAAGTGGGAAAGTGAATTTAATGAGGGTCCCCCAACCCGTGTACAGGAGGCTATGGTGAAAGCATGGAAGTTAGCACATGAGATTATTGGGATCAGTGGGGGTTTATCACCTGAAAGCTCCATTGGTAGATTACTACACCTAAGGGGTGGACCACCCTATGGAATAGGCCCATACTAAAGCTGGTCCCTAAGGGGTCTCTTGGATACAGCACATATGGAGGAAGGGAATCTTCATCCATTTGCAGAGTTGGTGGCAAATAAAAACTTAAGCAACTCTCACTTACCCTTGTATACTAAATAAAAAAAAAAAAATATTTGAGGGATTAAGGGCCAGAGGGGTGTGGGAGGTGGTGTCACGTTCCCCTGTGGAGGATATATTTTGGGGACAAACTGGGGACTCCTTTTTCAAACCTCTGAGGAGAGCATATAACATGCTGATAGGAGCCATGCCAGATCACATGGAAACTACAACAGATAAATGGAAACTGACATACTACCAGATGGACTGACGGAGGGACTGGTTAACCATTGTGAGGAACAGTCTCAAATGTTCGGTGAATAATAGGGCTAACGCTATTCAATATAAAATTCTTCACAGAACATACCATACCCCTGGTTGGCACATGTTATAAACCCAAGTGAATCTCCACTCTGCCCCAAATTGTACACAATAGCACATTCTTCCATTTGGTTTGGCATTTGGTTTGGCAATGTAAATGAGTTCAGAATTTCTGGACAGGAGTACAAGAAATACTCTCTAAAGTAGCGGGATACCCCTAGGCTGGACCCAGTGGAAATACTGTCGGGTCTCCCCATAGTTGAACTGGGAATTAAAAAAAAAAAAAAAAAAAACACGCTGACACTATGGAGATAAGGTAATGTTATGGGATTGAAAGTGCTGGCCACTCATTGAGACAAACATCCATCTCCACAATTTCTGACTGGATTAATAACTTCCTAGATTTATGAAATATGAGAACATTCAGTACACGGTAAGGGGCCAGATGGATAAATTTTTGGCCATATAGGCCCCAGTGGAAGTGGCACTAACCCAACCTTGGTTTCCAATCTATTAAAGACTCACATTCTGCAAGCCTGAGGTAAGGAAATGTTATGCAACTCCAAAGATAAAAGAGATTAGGGAGTGCAGATTGTGAAATGATATGTACCACCATTGAAGCTCAAATGTTCCACAACAAAATATTGTGTGAATTCATTTTGAATGTCAGACGTCACAAAATGTTTAAAAACTCAGAAGGTATGTCCTGAATATCAAGCCACTGTAAAATATGAAATGTAATATTTATGTACTGCTGGACTAAAATGAAGTGTACAAAAAAATATACAATAGTGTAAAATATAGAGAATAATGCATACCGGTATATAGGTGTGAGATTTGCAATTTTTTTTACACCCAAGGTGTGTGATGATATATAAACCTTGAGAGTAAAGCCATATCAACTTACATATAACAGTAATGGTCTTCTGTATTTTGATATCCTTTGAATCAATCATGTTCTCCTATGTATTCCATTACACCTAGTTATCTAGTTAAGTAACTTAGTTACCTAGTTGAGTACTAGGTTACAGTATTAATAACCCCATGGTATTGTACTGAAATACTGCTGATAATAACTGGTGACCCCGATATCAACCTGTTTGTGAGACTTTAAAAAGTCACATCAACTCGCGAGCTGATATGGTTTTTACCTCTCGCGCCAGGTTGTGTGTACCACGCTATGTACTAATTGACCGGAAAGCTGAACCATTCAGAATTTGTTTTTTTTTTTCCAAATATTAAATAATGAAGAAACCATTGAACCTTCACCTTGTCATAACAACCAGCATGCCATGGAGCCCATACAGAGGTTGAATCAGCAACGCTGGGAAGCACGTAATGCTAAGACTCAGCTTTGTTTACTTAGCACCAGTTGTTATGAAAAATAACACATATGCAGGTGTATGATCTCAGTTTTTACACACCCTCGTGTGTGACACGTATAAACCTCTTGAGCTTTGCTCTCGAGGTTTATATATCATCACACACCTTGGTGTGTTAAAAAAAAAAAGAAAATGCATATTTCACACGTATATACCGGTATGCATTATCCTCTATATTACAGAGCTTGGCTAGGTTTTACAGAGGGATAACTCAGCAGTGGAATCAGTAAAGCTGAAAAGCTAAACTCTGGCTAGAGACTTGTACTGTTGAGGATAAACTTGACAAATTCTGTAGTGAATTGCTGTTGCTTCTCGATGCAGACAGTGATGCTAGCACTTCTACTGCTAGAACTCTGACAAGCACAACACAGGTTCAATACTGTGTATCCCATGACATCTTGCTTAAAGAGCTAGTGGAGCCAAAACAGGCAGACAGAAAAATAATACAAATTTTAAGAAGTAGTCAGTTGTAACTTTTTATTTCTGAAGTAGTTTTCTTTCCTCTTACTCATTAGAACGTTTCTATGTGATAATATTGTGCTGGATGTGTTAAACAGCTGTTAGCCTGGCAGCTGACATTATCTACCTCTACCCCACGACATAATCAGCACTATGATCTCACTGGATTGTGACATCACAGGTGACTGACCTGGCAGCCACTGAGTGCCTGTTCCTAAGCAGAAGTGATGTCAGTCAGTGAGGTCACAATGCTGATGATGTAGTGGGGGTGGGGGCAATAGTAACAGATATGTCAGCTGCCTCCCACATATCACACCTAATCAGGTAAACAATATTCTAATTAAACAAAGGAAAAGAAAAAGTACCTTAGATATCAAAGGTAATGGTTGAGTGCTTTAAAGAACTAATATTAGTTTTAGGCAGTACACTAGCTCTTTCATTTTGAGAGAGGCTATTTTCTGGATGGACCCAAACAGGCATTACTGAAGGATATAAAGACCCTCTTCACAGCAACTGAAAATATTAACACAATATTTCCCAATTTTAAAGTAAATTTGTCAGGTTCTTCAGAATATTTAATCCGTTACAACTCCCAGATAACAGTGACCAGCTAGACCTTTATTATGTGAGGTGGTCCATACCCTCACTGAGCACTACAGTAATGTACTACAGAGACAAAACCATAATACACAGCATGTATTAAAGCGCAATAGTTAGAGCTTAAGTTTCATTTGAAGAAGTCACTTTGAGTTTCTCAAATTTTTACTATCTGATTTCTGACAAAAAAAAAATTATTCCTTTGAGCAGAGTTTCTCGGACATTTTGGTCTTCGTCACTATTGATCTTACTTAGAGTTGGAGCTCTTGCACAGGCAGTAACCGTTAGGACTAAGTCGCCAGGTGCCAGGACCCCACGGAAACCTTCTGGCTAGCAGTCTTCAGCGGGGGACTGCCCTTGAAGTCTGCTCCACCCAACGTCGGGCCAAGGTATAAAAGGGCATTCCCCAGCCCCACCTCGGTTCTTTTCCTGCCATCAACCTGTTAGCATCGACTTGTCGGATGCCTTCTTGCAAACAGTTTGACCCTTTTCGCGCCTTCAGCATTTTTCTTTGCTTTTTCGATCAAAATCCTTAAATTTTCCATTCTGCATATCATCTTTGGCTTCGTCCGTATGACCACAGATGGCAAGCCTTCCGTCTGAGGACAGCCACAAGGTCTGCCTCTTCTGCTTAGGCCTGAACCACGACACGCGCCTGTGAGCACTGCAAGGCCTTCAACTCCGGACTTGGATCTGCCATCAGAAGGCCCTCCAGGCACAACTCCTGGAACAGCAGCTTATCCAGATGCAGAAGCAGCCCGCGGGAAGAGTCCTTCTTCATCCTTGTCTGTGTCCACCTCCTCCACTTCTAAATCACACAAGGAGAAGAAGAAGGATTCAGGAAGCAAAACCACCGGAAAGGTCCGGTTGTTCCCGTTCAGGACTCCGCTGCACAAGAAGTCCTCGTCCGGCTCGCCGCACGGGGCTTGGACCACTCTCCATCTCCCTTGCCCACGGTTGTACTGGGCAGTCGCTTCTAAACCTCCTGCCGTCATCCTGGTGTCTAGCGGAGGAAAACTGGGGTTGGGGTCTTCAGGCCTTACCCTGACTCCTCTCAAGGCGAAGGCCACACCGCAGGGTCACCTCCGCCTTAGGGGCTGGGACCAGCAAGAAGGGCAGTGATGCTTTGATGCCTACCAAAACAGTCCCGATGACAGTCTCGCCAAAGTTTTGGATAGGACACCCCATTGTCTGGGGGAGGCAATGGAGACTCTGCTGTCACCCAGGCTCTGGCCAAGCTGGCTGCCTCCTCACTAGGCTCTGCTAAGCAGCCGTCCGCTAAGGCGCCAAATCCTCAGGCGTTGAGTCGGCTTTCACTCCTCCTCCTCCTCCTTGGGTCATTCCTCACTAGTCAAGGATCTCGGGCTGGACGATATCCCTGTTCTACCCTCTGGGTCCTAGTCCTCTGCACGCGGACCCCAGCACATCAGGTGTTCCATTGCTAGTTAAACTGGCGCTGGCTGTGCAGTGCCTGCTATCCCATCAGTGCCTCAGTTCACTAAGGACTAGATCCAGGAGCTTTTTCCTTCTGGTGAAGTAGGGTCAAGGGACCTGCTCCCCTAAGGAGCCAGTCACCATGGAACTGGAGCCAAAGCTGGACCTCAGCACAGGTCAGGAGCTGATACAGCAGTCTGCTTCCACTAAGAGTGACACTCAAGCTCTGAAGATCACCGCAGTAGATCCTGGCACAAGAGAGCGTCCAGCACGTCCTCTTGCTCCTCAAGTAGTCACCGGCTGGTCCTCTAATAGCCGTCAAACTGTCCCTTAGCCGTTGACACTCTACCTGTTTGTCCTCCTCATTGGTGAACTCTAGCCACAGCTCTAATTCTTCTGACTCGGCCCTTTCAGAGTCTAAGGATCACCCTTCTTCACCAGACAAAAGGACACCCCAGTTCACCTCCTGACAATGTCACATTCATGGATGTATGAGGTACATCCAGGCTTCCAACGGATGGGAGACGGAAGACCTTGATCTGGAGCAGTGGAGGCTAGCTAGGTACCTGAGGCAAAAGGAGCCTAAACATTAGTAGACACCTTCCAGGACCAGACGAGGCTAACCTGGAAGCACCTTCCACCTCTTGTGCCATCTCCAAAAGTTGGATAGGCTGTACAGAGCCCCTAGGTAGGAGCCTTTTCTGGCAGAACACCCTACAAGGACTCTCATGGTGATCACGGCTGCTGCCATGATTGTTCAAAGAAGCCAAAACACCTTGGCACCCAGCTTCCGACCAGGAGTCCAGAATTACTGACCAGATGGACAAAAGGTCTACTCATCATCTGCCTGCTCCATCCGCCCTTAACTTTCTCACTCACATGGTACAGTACAAATCGCCCAGTGAGAGAAAGGTCTGGAGATAGCTCAGGCCCTTCCAGACTCTGCCCAGAAAACTGAGCTCCTGGACCTCCTCAAATCAGGGTTGGATGTAGGCACGCATGTCTTACGGGCCTCATAGGACACTGCAGATCACGAACAGAGCAGCAGTATCTGGCGTGGTGTCTCAAGGCGCCATGCCTGTCTTAGAGTCTCCAGATTCTCCCTGTATCTGCAGTCTGGCATCCTGGACCTCCCCTTTAATGGCTCGGTCCTTTTTGGAGCAGAAACAGAAAAACTGATTACTCGTCTCCCAAGAATCTGGAAAGTCAGTTTGGTTCATCAAAAATGTATAAAGGGAACCAAAAACCCTTTTGGAAGCCCTCAGGACAACACCAAAAATCAATCTCAGCAGAAAGGCGAGTTCAAAAGAAAGGCTGCCTCCCGGACCCCTGGGGCCTCTGCCTCTCTGCTCACTCCTGCAGCTTCCCAATGACTCCTTGCCAGACCCCCTCCTCTAGCGAATCGGTGGGAGAAGTGGTGAGGGTCGCTTTCCTTCTTCTCGAGGGTTGGAGCACAATAACATCAGACTTCTGGGTCTTACAGCTCATAGAGAAGATCACATTCTGGAGTTTGAGCAGATGCCTCGGATCTCCACCAGTGTCGTCACTATCCTCCTTCTCATGTCTCCCTGATTGAAGGGAAATTCAGGCTCTCCTGCAAAGCGGGCTATAGAGCCAGTTCCCTGGCTCAACGAGGAAGAGGATATTATTCAAACTTTTGTAGTTCTCAAAAGACCAGGACCCTTGGCCCATCCTGGATCTCAGTTCCTGAACAAGTTCATCAAATAAAAGGTTCAAGATGGTCGCTGCCAGGTCTCATTTCCCTCCTTCACCAGGGAGGACTGGCTCTGCTCTCTAGATATGCAGGATGCTTACCAGCACATTCTGATTTTCCACCTCACAGGAGGTTCCTGAGGTTCCTTTTCCAGGGCCGACACTAACAGTTCGAGCTTTGTCATTCAGCCTCTTCTCCGCTCCCAGAGTCTTCACCAAGTACCTAGTGGTGGTGGTTGCGGTCCTGCAGTGCTGGGGCCATTACGCTCTTTCCCTACCAGACGACTGGCTTCTGGGCGGCTCCTATGCAGGGAACAACTGGGCCGACTGTCGGAGACACCTTGCACTCTTCCGAGAGATGGGGATCACCCTGAACATTCACAAGTCGTCCCCATGGCCCAGTCAGAAACTCCAGTTCATTGGGTGGTCCTGGACACTGTTCAGGAAAAGGCCTTCCTCTCCTCGGACGGGGGAATCGCCTTTGGGATCAGGCTCAAATGGTAGCTTTGGCTCCTCATGTCCAGGCCACAGCCTATCTAAGGCTTCTCGGCCACATGGCGGCAGCCATCCCAGCAGTTCCCATGGCTCGCTTCCATATGCGGGTCTCGAATTGATGCTCGGAGTGCAGTGGGACCAAAGGTCAGGCGACCTGGAGCAAGCTGTTCTGGTCTCCGCCCAGTTCAGGACACTCACATGGTGGATAGATCCACTCAATCTCTCTCGATAGGGGTACTCTTCCAGCAGGAGCCAGGAGGCGCATTCTCACCACGGATGCCTTGGGACTTGGTTGGGGCACTCATCTGGAGAACAGGCAGACCCAGGAGACCGAGCAACAGAAGAGCAGTCGTTCCACATCAACGTCCTGGAGATGAGAGCAGTCCTGAGCAGCCTCTTCTCATTCAGATGGACAACATGCCTGTAGTGTTTTACATAAGAGGGGGCTCAGTCCTACCTCTGCAGGGAGGCAATGAGGATCTGGTATTGGGTGCTGGAACCTCACCTACAACTCAGTGCCATCCAGGCATCCAAAGCGTCTCAGCCGACAGCCTAAGCAGGTCTCGGTCCAAAGCTTGTGAGTGGGAGCTCCTCCAGTCAGTAGCCAATGAGCTAGTCAACAGATGGGGCCGACCAGAGTTGGACCTTTTTGCGTCTCTGCTTAATGCCAAACTGCCCAATTTCTGCTCACTAGATCTCAGCCTGGAGTTTTATGGCGAGACGGATTGTCCCTCTCCTGGACAAGGAAGTTCCTCTCGCCTTTCCCCTTCTACAGAGGTACTTCTGAAGCTTGGGGCAGAAGAGTTCTCATAGCATGCTTTTAGCCTCAGCAGTTTGGTTCCCATTACTTCAACAACTGGCAGTGGAGCCTCCATGCCTTTGAGCTCGCACTTGCTCTCCCAGGACCGGGCAATTTGATCTATCCAGATCTCAGGTCCCTACCCTCCACTAGATCCACATATGCTATGAAGTGGAAAAGATTTTGCCTATGGGCTACTGCATGCCAGCTCAACCCCTTTCTTGTCCTCCAGGCTCCTTCCTTGAGTATCTCGTGATGCCTTTTGAGCAGGGTTTGAGCTACTTCTACATTAAGGTGCATCTGTCCGCCCGTCTCTGCATATCATGCACCAGTGGAGGAAAACCTTATTCAGCTGGATGTGTCCTTTGCGGGGCATCTTACACTTAAGCCACCACCCGAGATCCCATTCCTCCCGGGATCTCCTTTTTATATTAGAAAAGCTAACGTTCCCCCATTTGAACCAGACATGGATTGCTACGCTTTCCATCATGGAAAGTGCTATGTTTAATTACTTCCGCCTGAAGAACTTTGGGGCTTCAAGCTCTGATGTATAAAGAGCCCTATTTTGTTTTCATAAGGACAGGGTGTCTTTAAGTACAAATCCTAAGTTTTCACCAAAGGTGGTGTCAGAGTTTAATTTAAATCAAGACATCAACCTGCCAGTTTACTATCCGAGCACTCTAATGGGGAGGCGTTACTGCATACTCTCGGCGTTCACAGAATGCTTTGCTGCTGTCTGAACCATCGGCTCCCTTTTAAAAACTGATCAGTTATTTGTTTTGTTTGCTCCTATATCTCAGGGGCAGCAATTTCTAAACAGACTTTGTCTAAATGGTTAACTGCATCGTTTTTGTTATAACAAGTACAAGAAGCCCTTACCAGCTGTGGTAAAGGCCATTCTACCAGGGGATAGCTACCTCCTTTGCCTCTCTTCAGAATGTTTCGCAGAAGACATCTGTGCAGTGGCCACCTGGAGTTCTGGCCACACCTTCGTCAAGCTTTACAGCTTGGATATGGCTTCAGATGAAGGACTGGGTTTGGCCTGGCAGTTCTCCAGGCCCTTCTCTCTAAGTCCTTAGTTGGCAGTTTTCAGCCTCCTCCCAGACTTTCCTAGCCCTTATCCTTTATTGCCTGGGACTCTGTCCTAAAGGTTATTGCTTGCTGCAAGAGCTACAACTAAGTAAGATAGTAGTTACATAAGAACTTACCGTAGTAGTTACATAAGAACTTACGCAACAGTAGATCTTGAGGAGGGCTTTGCAGCAGGCGTGCTGTCCCTCCCTCTCCCGGTTTTCTCTCTGCTGTTTACATCTGGCAGAGAATCTGCCCAGTTCTCCTTCCATTCTGGACTCCAGGTCTCCGTGGAGAACTGAGGTGGGGCTAGGGACCGCCCCTTTTATACCATTGCCACGTTTGGGCGGAGCTGACATTGGGGGTGGTCCCCGAAGACTGCTAGCTAGAAGGTTTCGGGACCCTGGCACCTGGTGGCTTAGTCTCTAACGGTCATTGCCTGCTGCAAGAACTCTCTCTCAAGATCTACTGTTATGGTTAAGTTCCATTATCTGTTGATTCACATAAACTGGAGTGGTATAGAGGATTTGGTTTGATGGGCAGGGTTAATCTTGACTGAACATAGAAACATAGAAACATAGAATTTGACTGCAGATAAGGACCGCTGGCCCACCCAGTCTGCCCATTTCCTACCTACTGGATAAGCTGCAGATCCTAGTTAACCAGCAGCCTACTTCTTCTTACCCCACCCTAGAATTGCCTTATGACTGTCCATGCATGCTTGAATTCCACCACTGTTTTGACTCCACAATCTCCTCCAGAAGGCCGTTCCATGCATCCACAACCTCTCTGTGAAAAATACTTCTTAAATTACCTCTGAGCCGCCTCTATCTTCAAATTGTGCCACCTTGTTCTTGCACACCTCTTTTTTGAAAGATGCTACCCTCTTGGACTTTGTTGATTCCTTGAGGTACTTGAAAGTTTCTATCAAGTCCCCTCCTCCTTTCCTCGAGGCTATACATATAAGCTCCTTAAGCTCTCTTCATAAGTCTTCCGGTGCAGACCCTGCACCATTTTAGTGCCCTCCTCTAGACAGCTTCCATCCTGTCTATGTCTTTCGGAGATTGGGTCTCCAGAACTGCACGAGTACTCAGATGGGGTCTCACCAGCTGTCTGTACAGAGGATAATAACTTCCTGTTTTCTGCTGGTGATGCCTCTCCCTATGCATCCCGATATCCCCAGCCCTCCTTGCTGCCTCTCACATTGCTTGCCCACCTTCAGGTCATCTGATATGACTACCCCAGGTCCCTTTCCATTTTGTTGTTGTTAGTATCTCACACCCCATTGTGTACTCTTCCCTGGGTTTTGTTTCCCAGGTGCATTACCTTGCACTTCTTAGCATTGAATCTAAGCTGCCATACATTTGACCATTCCTCTAACCTTGCCAAGTCCCTTCTCATCCTTTCCACCCCACCTTGTGCATCAACTCTGTTGCAGATCCTTGTGTCATCTGCAAAGAGACATACTTTTCCTTCCAGTCCCTCTGCAATGTCAGCTTATAAAGACATTGAAGAGGACCGAGTCCTAATACTGAACCTCGCGGTACCCCACTAGTAACCCCTCTTTCTTCAGAGTGGACTCCATTTACTATTACTCTCTGTGTCCTGTTCTCCAGCCAATTCTTTACCCAGGCTGTCATCTTGGGACCCACTCCCAGGCTGGCTAACTTGTATATTAATCTTTGTGTGGGACTGAGTCAAATGCCTTGCTAAAGTCTAGGTAGGCCATGTCCACAGCCCCTCCCTGATCTACTACTTTGATCACCCAGTCAAAGAAATCTATCAGATTAGTCTGACATTCCCGCTGTGAATCCATGCTGCCTTGGGTCATGTGCCCTCTGGCCTGTAGACACTCGACAGTTCTTTCCTTCAAGTGATTCCATCATTTTCCCTACCACTGAGGTTAAACTAACAGGTCTGTAGTTTCCTGCTTCTGCCTTGCTCCCACTTTTGTGAAGGGAATCACATCTGCCCTCCTGCAGTCCTCGGTACCACCCCATCCTCCCATGATTTGTTAAGAGGGTAGTCAGTGGTGTCACTAGTTCTACCCTTAGTTCTTTTAGAATTCTGGGATGAATCCCATCAGGCCCCATTGCTTTGTCCACCTTCGGTTTTAAGAGTTCTTTCAGAACCCTTTCTTCTGTAAATGGGCTGGTACCAACTTCGTATCCAGAGTGTTTCTACTGTTTGTTTTAGGTACCTCCCTCTTCTTTTGTAAATACTGAGCAAAAATATTTGTTTAGTATCTCTGCCTTTTCACAGTCACCCTCTGCACCCTCCTCCCTTTATTAAGGTCACTATCCCTCCCTTGGTCTTCCTTCGCTCCCTGATGTACCTATAAAGGTTTTATCCCCTTCTTAACTGAGTTGGCTATCTTTTCCTCGGTTTGGGCCTTTGCTGTTCTGACTGCCTTCCCAGCTTCCTTTGCTTTAACTGATACAGTTCTCTGTCCTGCTCTTTCTGTGATTCCTTGTACTTCCTGAATGCTTTCTTTTTCTCTTGAACCTTCACTGCCACTTCCTTTGAGAACCATAGTGGTTTCTTACATCGTTTCGTTTTGTTTATTTCTTCACACAAAGGCTTGTTACCTCTGTGATGGCAGTTTTATTATTCCCATTGTTCTTCCACCCTCCTTCCTGCCCACTTGCTAGTGCATTCCTTAGGCACTCACCCATTTTGGCAAAGTCAGCCCTGAAAGTCCAGTACTTTTCGCTTTGTATGGCTTGAATCTATTGCTGTGTTTATTGTGAACCATACTGTTCGATGGTCGCTAGTTCCTAGATGGCTACCCACTTCTACATCTGTGATCCTCTCTTCATCTTCATTTGAGAGAACCAGGTCTAAATTGCTCCCTCTCAGTGGGCTCAATACTAGTTGTCTAAGGCATGCCCCTGTAGGGCATCTAGAATAACCCACTCTTGAGTGGCTGCTGCAGCTGCACTCCAGTTAACATCTGGTATATTCAGATCACCCATCAGCAATATCTCCCCTTTTCTGCCATTCTAAGTATACTTTCTATCATTTCCTTGTCCATTTCCTCCCCTGAGAGAAGGTCTATGCTCTAACCCTGTCGGATTGTGGTGCCATTGCGGTCTCCAAATTTACCCACAGTGCTTCTTCTCCTCCCTGTTTACCCTTTTGTTCTGTTGCTTTGATTCCTTCCCTTATGTAAAGAGCTACCCTCCTCCCCACACAGAGAAGGTGCTATGACTGGAGATCTTGTTTTTCCCTTCAACTACAGCTAAACTAATGTGTGTTAAATTATCAGATGCTGACAGTCCTACTTTTGACCTGGAGGATGCCATAACATTATGGTTGAAATCTGAAAAGCAAAAGAAGACCTCATATGAAACCATATGGCAATAGAGATTCAAGTTCTGAGTCAGAAATAAACTAGAAACTGTCAGACTTGCAAACTAACCCCCAACCAACAGTTTTTTCTTTCCACTTTACAGTCTTTTTGAAAGATGCTTCAAAATGCATGTAAAAGAGTGTGGACAGCAAACGTTTCGTGAGACAGGCAAGAGTTTCATCCACCTATCTCCGACAGGCAGCTAAAACAAAATTAATAGCCCTGATTATTTCCCGGAGAAGGACCTCACCCCAGTTCTTATTACTTAAGTCTTGTAACAGCAGGAGCCCCTTCTTTCCTGTAGTAGGTACCTCCATACCTCAAGTGTCCTTGGTTATGAGGGACATCCCTGATTTTACCCTCAAAATTCCTCTATCCCTCATCAGGTCCCTTATGGTGCCCACACAGAGAAGGTGCTATGAATGCCACCTTTAAAGCAAGATTCATGTAACCCCATGACAAATGGGGTTCCTAGAAAGCCTTCCAGAGCTTGCCTAAATGCTCTAGCTAACTGGTGTTCGGCTCAGTGCCTTAAATGTGGGTGTTGTGAGTGCTTCCAAAGCCTCCAATGTGTCTCTTTAAGAGCTGCCCGCCGCGAGGCTCCAGCGGCTTGTACAAGGGGATTGGGGTTTCCTGCTCGAATCCGTCTGAGCTGTGGGGCTAAATTGCTCCTTTGTTGGCAGTCGCTGTACGTGCAGAGGAGCTCTTTGGATGATGTAGCTGTTTGGCAATGACTAGCTAGCTTGTTGATGGGATTACAGTTTGTTTAACCTGTTTTATTGCAAGCTGAGACTGTGTGTGCTGTGCCACTCCATTTTGGATCAGGACGTTCTGGCCGGGTCCAGTAGGGGCAGTGGGTACCTCAAATGGAGTAACTGGCGACCAACCAAGTAGGTCTCTTTAAGGAGTCGATTGACCAATGAAGATACAGCTAGTAATTGTGGGAAGTGGAGTCTGGACCATGGCGCCTTTTCGCACCACTGAGAGCAAGAGTAAGTGACTGGCATCTGTAGCCAACCAATGGGATCGGGTGGCGCCCGAGGCTGAGAGGATTGCCCCATACTGCCAAGGGGCAGGGTGTTGTGGCTGTAGATGAGGAAGGAGCTCTGGGCTCCTCTTGGCGGTTGAGTGTTCACGCGGAGCGTGGAAAGGCCGAGTCGGTCGTTTGAATAGCCAGCGAGCTCGGACTTAATCAGTGAGGCAGCGATCAGAGGAGGCTGTGTAAAAGCACAGCTACTACCAGGCTCAACCTGTGGAGGACTGGAGAATCTGCTGAATCACGCTCGGTCTGTCAGGAGGTGAAGCTGCAGTGAAATTCCGATAGCTGTGAGTTGGGTCGGGCCCTGGGAGCAGCTGCCTGGTATGGTACCCTCTGTTGTTTTCCATATAAATGTGTGGAGAAGTATTTGAAGATCAGGCTCAGCCCTGCAGTGGTGTGAGGTGGGTTTCTCTGAGTTGTGAGTACTAAAGCAGGGTAGCTCCTGTTACATATTTCTAGCCAGGGCAAGATCTTCATGTTGCTTTGCTGACTGCACCAACTGAGCCTGCTGGCTCCATCTACTCTTCATAGGAATTAAATGCTCATTTGTGTCAGGGCTCAACCAGCTGCATCGGGAACTAGCCTTTAGGGCTTAGGTACCCATAGACAGCAATTTATAGGTTAGGCCTGTGCTTGAGAGCCTAGGTAGATACTCATATATTGTAGTGGTAAGCCAATCACTCTGATTTCCACGGTCTTTGTTACTCCCCTTAAATAAATCCGATTGCTTGTTCTGCAAAAGTACACTGGCTGGTTTGTGTATTGATGGTGAAATACTGCACAGTGAATATTTGTAACTGTACCTTACTTTTCAGGGGTCCCGGAGTGAGCTGAGTGGTTTGAGCCGGGGAGTTTTTTTTTTTTTGTGGTAAGGACACTGCAACTGAACTGTGTGGGCCACTAGTGGAAAGAAAGGGGTTGCAGCAACCCAGAGGGCTGTTACCAAGTCAACCTCGACTGTTCTAACCTCGACCTCTGGGTGGAGGCACCCACCGGATCTGGGCCCCTCACCCTGTTACAGTTAAGGCAGGCAGGGGTAGTAGCCCTTGGGATAGCGCCCCTGGGGATTACATTCATAATATTCTAAGATGCTAAATCAAAATAACCACACATACAAGCAATGGTTTCCAGTGTGTTCTGGAGTGACTTTCTCCATGTTTGAAGGTTTGTCCCTCATTTTCCTTCATTTTGAGTGCCCATTTCCTTCGTTTTGGTGACAAAGGTTGAGAGGTTTGGAGGCCTCTGAAGCGGACACTCCACATCGCTTTGACTGTCTGTTGTGTGACTGCCCAGGATCAGTACACAAACTAGGAAAGCTGCAACTTTTGTTATTAAACCAAATTTAAAGTGGGTTTGTGAAGCTGAAGTAAGGTGAGGTTTGAATTTTAAGTAACAGCGCATGATTGAAAACATTCTTTTCACCCTGTAAATCTCTGTGGCCTTTTCCTGGTTTGTAGAACGAGATAGATTGGTCCACGGCATAAATTTCTTTGCTCCAGATAACTTTTGAAAGCAAGAGTAATTTGCCCTCCCGTTTAAAATCTGATGAATAAACTCTGTTCAGAAACATAAAGTTTTACAAGCGTTGAACAGTTGCTGCAGTCATTATGTTTTAACAGTGAGGTGAACTTGAGAAAGGTTGAGGGTAGCTTAAGGAGGATCAGTACAGATGAAAAGAGGTTAAATATGCAAGTTAAGTGACTTGCTCAAGGTCACACAATAAGTAGCAGCAGTGGGATTTCAAGCCCACTGTAGATAACTGGTTTCACAGCTAACCTACAAGGCATGTTGCCTTGTACTCGAGATAGGAATCTGCCTTGGTTTGATTATTTTAGTTTGGTGAACCATACAAACATACCAGCATGCCAGCAGATAAGGGCCTTGGGGTCTGTCTATTCTGCTTGAGTGTGCAGTTCCCAGTGTGTTGATAGAGGAACTGCCCCTCCCAGTTTCCTCTTGACCTCTCTCAGCTACTCCCTGTCCTCCCTACTGTCCTCCCCTTCTGTCTGCAACTTCCCTTCACCATGTCCTATCCTCTTAAAGCTATCCACCTTTTTGGGGATACCACCTCCTCTGGCAACTCATTCTACTTGGCCACCACCCTTTCTATGAAAAGGTGCCTTGTCATCTCCTCTGAACCTTCCTCCCACCAGCTTTAGGCTGTGCCTCCTAGTGGTCTTGTTCCCACTCAGGGTGAAGAGTCCCCAGTGCTGCCGTTTTATACCCTTAAGGTACTTGAAGGTCTTGATAATGTCCCCCTGCCAAGAGAGTACATGTTAAGCCCGCTGTGCTTCTCCTCATAGGTGTTGCCCTTCTGGCCCTTGATCATATTGGTTGCTTTTCTCTGGACAGTCTCCAGCAAGTTGCTATCCTTAAAATATGGGCACCAGTATTGCACACTGTACTCTAGATGCAGTCTTACTAGTGACCTGTACAGTGGCAGAATAACCTCTGCCTCCGGCCCGGTGGTGTAGAGGCCAAGGCACTGGCACCTACCTCTTCCATGCCGATGACCTGGAGTCAGGGCGACCTCAGGTCTTGGAGGGTCAGCTGAGGGAGGAGGATCGGCGTCCCATGGACGGCTCTCTGGGAGGGAGAATGGGGAGGATCGCTGAGCCACTGGCTCCTGGTGGCAGCTGGAGGCTAATGCAGGCTCGGGATCAATGTGTGGGCTGGCATTAGCAGGCATCATGTGTGCTGTGATCCGTGCGCGAGGCGTCCTTGATGCCATTGCACACTTGCGCCGTGGGGGACTGAGGGACGAATACTAATCCTCCGTCGCGGTGATAAGCAAACATCGAGCTGTGGCAGACCCATTTAAGTTAGCTCCTCTTCAGCCCCTGGCTTCCAGGTCTCCACAGTGTGGGATTGATCCCCACTGAAGCGACCTGGGATGGCAGGCGAAAAGGGTTCGAGCTCTGACTAGGTCGGGGCAGCAGCCAAGGAAAAGGATGCCTGAAGAGAGGAACTATAGGACCACCCCACAGCTGAGGAGGTAAAGGAAATTGGGGGAGGGGAATGACTTCTGCCTTCCAGGTGTAATTTCCCATGCCGTTTATTTTATTTATTATTTATTTAAAATTGGTGACCAGGAGGCTCATTTCCAGGTATGACTCTGGAGAAAGGGAGGGAAAACAGTACAAAGAAATACAGACCAGGCTGATAATGGAATTACATAGAAAATAAAGTATGTGGTGGTGTGTATAGCAGTTTTACACACACACACTGAGTTGTGAGATATAACGTAAGAAAATGCATCCCACAACGGTGTGTGTGTGTGTGTGTGTGTGTGTGTGTGTGTGTGTGTGTGTAAAATCCAGTTTTACACATCCACTCCATATTTTATTTTATATAATTGCTGGGATGTTCTTTTTCGCCTTTGCAAATATATACAAAATTAAAATGAGCAAACAGGTTGGTGTTCAGGCAGCTGCGGACCAATCGAATTCTGTACAGTACATGGTGTGCCAAAGTTAGTGCTTCAGTAGAGGTCAGAGGAAAAGAGCGGTTCTTCTTTTCTTTTTTTTTTTTGTTAATAAAATCAACTTATTGCCGACTGCGAGGCGGTTAAGTCTCTTGACGTATGAAATTGCTGCAGGAACATCGGAGAATAAGGAAGACTACGACTGGCACATACATTGTCCAAGGGAAACCAGGGTGTTTGCCATTATAACCAGCTGGTTATAATGGAAAATTACAACCGAGTTTCTCTATGGGAAAAGAGCACACACCAGTTATTATAAGAACAATAACATACCTGTATAAGTAGAGTGCAGTACAGACAGTAATGCCAAACATTGCAGCTGGGTTCCAGATAAATAGCATACAAAAATCAAAAGCAATAGTACAGATTCAGTAAATTTTAAAAGGATTGGTCCTTGATAATGGGATGGTGAAAGCAGTACTGAGAGGTGGGGCCAGGAGAAGTAAGGAAGGGTTCAGTAACAGGGCTAGCAGGAACAAGGGGAGGAGGAGAAGTTTTCAGTTGGTGTCTGAAGGAGGAGACAAATGGAGGAGGAAGCTGATTCAGAGAAAGGGAAGACAGCAAGAGAAAGAAGATTTACCAGCTGATGAGTGAGGCGGGGGAGAAAGGGTGTGGGTCCCTGGAGCACAAGAAGTAGGAGGAGGGATGGTGGAGAGTAGATGGGATAAGCAGGAAGGGACCCAAACCAATATTTAGAGATTGGATCTGGCAATGCATGGTGAGTGGAAGGATGGATGGGAGGAGTAAAGAAAGCAATGGTGGATGCAAGAAGGCAAGTTAGTGGCAAAACAGCAGAAGGCATTGTAGGGGTGTCTGTTCTGGCCAATGATGCAGCCCTGCATCCAGTTTGCTTCATCTTCTGCTCTCCTGCAGTGTGTAGATATTTCAGGTCACTTGTGATGATTACTACCCAGGTCCTTTTCTTCTGCTGACCAGGTTACTTGCACGTGACCCAGCCAGTATTTTGTCTCTGGATTCTTTGCCCCAAGTGCATAAACTTTACAGTTTTTAGCATTGAACCCCAGCTTCCAAATGCCAGACCACTTTTCTAGCCTAGCCAGGTCTTCCCTGGGTTCCTGTTTCCCTCCTCCTTGGCCACCCCTCCTCAGAGCTTGGTGTCATCCATGAACAGGCAGATTTTACCTTGATCCCACCTGCGATATCACTTATGAAGATGTTAACACTGGACTGAGAACCGAGCCCTGTGAGGACCCCACTGGCCACAGACATAGCTTCTGGAGAATTAACCCCCGGACTACTTCCTTTGGCTTCTGACGGCAACTCACTTCTGACCCATCTCACGCAGCTTAGCCCCCACCCTCAGGTCTTCCAGCTTCCTGACCAGTCACCTGTGAGGCATGGAGTCAAAGGCCTTGCTGTCCAGATACAGGACATCAGCTGTCTGGCCCTTGTCCAGTGTTGTAGTGACTCAATCAAAGAAGTCCATTAGGTTAGTTTGGTATGGCGTCCCCAACACAAACCCATGCTGCCTCATGTCGAAGGGACCGCCAGAACCTTCTCCAGTTCTCTTAGGAATTGGGTGCATGCCATCTGGTCCTGGAGATTTGTCTGCCTTTGGGGCCCTTAGGCCCTGGAGTACCCTGTCAGCTTGTATCATACCATCTGTGATTCCTTTCCCCTTCCTGGTCCCCACCCCATTTTCTTGTAGTACTGGTCCATCCTTCTCCCTGGTGAATAGTGAACAGAAGTACTTGTTAAGCACCTCTACTTTTCTTCACTACGCTCTGCCCAACACGCCCCTCTCCCTTTAACCTGACAGTCTCATCCTTTATGTTCCTTTTCTTCCTTATATCCTGGAAAAAGGCCTTCGCACCTGTTTTTACCCCACTGTGCTAGCAGTACTTCTCTTGTAACCTTTGCCTGTCTGCGCTCTGCTCACCTCCCTTGATTTGGTAGAGTAGTCCTCCCTATCCTCCTCCTTCTAAATATGTTAGTATGTTCTAAAGGCTACCCTCTTGCCGCCTCCTTGCCAAACCAGCTGGGCTTTTGGGCCTTGGCTTTCTTACTTTTGGATTTGGGTACACCACTAGTGGCCCCCTTCAGTCCTCTTTTATGGCCTATTTCTGTTTTGCATCCATCTGCATTCTGATCCCTGCAAGGTGTCCTTTCAGAACTTCTCCCATCCCACCAAAGTCAGTCCTCCAAAGTCTAAGACCCTCTTCTTGGTTCTGCCCTTCCCTCTGCGCATGTCCAAGTGGAACCACACCATGTGGTGATCACTGTCTGCAAGCAGTGCCTTCACCTTCATATTTATTTATTTTTATTTATTTATGACTTTGGTAACTGGGTAAGTAAACTGATCAGGGACCGTTTTCAAACACGACCGGCGCATGTCACATGGCACAGGATGGCAGAGAATACAAGGTGAACAACTATAGACATGTAAGAGATTAAATTCAGATATAGCAATTGAAGCATAATACGCTGGTATGGTACAAGTCCAGTGAGTGACAGCGAATGCTATTTTACAATATGACGATGGTACACAAACAGCAGTTGTAGCCCAAGCAAGGTAGATACATAAGTCAAGTGGGCATGTTGTAACATAGCACGACAGTGGGTAATAAATATACAGTGTGTCATACATAGAAAATGAATATACAGTATGTACAAGGCTGTGAGGTCACACATCAGTAACAGATAGAATAAAACAAGCAGGAGGGCACAGTTGTAGTCAGGGGACTAGTGTGGCTAGGTGGGTAACCCCTGGGAGTTGGTTGACTTGTGTGGCCACGTGGGTAACCCCTGGGAGCAGCGGCAGGAGGAGTTCACCAGGAGCAATATTTTGAGGCAGGATTTGAAGCTGGAGTGAATGTTGATGGCACGAGGTTCTGCCCGGCAGGCTGTTCCACTGCAAGGGGCAGCTGCAGACTAGGTCCTGCTGCCCATGTTGGTAGATACCCTGGGAACAGCTAGAGGGTGGATACCAGTTGAGTGGAGAGCTACGGTGTAAATGCAGGTTTTTCAGGAGGGAGGTAAGGGAGATTCAGAACCCATGCAGATAGCGTCCACCATGCATAAGGGTAAAAGTCAAAGCGTCCCTGCAACGGTAGCCATCCCAGGATATTGTAGAGTGTGCAATGGTGGGTGGAGAATGGGGCCAGTAAAGCAAAGCGATAGGTGCTGTTGTAGGCAGTGGAGAGTTTGGCCATGGTGGCATCGGTGGTTCTGGAGTATATGGGGCGCAGTAGTCCAGAATAGGAGGAGATTTCCCTGGACAATGGCTAGTCTGGCTTCAGGGGTTGGGTATTGCTTGAATCGATATGCGGCAACCACTTCTGATGGAACCTTCTGATAATGGAGTGTACATGCTCGGTGAAGGTGAGAGCAGAGTCGAGCAATACTCCTAAGTATTTATAAGTATCAACGCCTTCAAGGGCTGGGCCGTCGTGGGAGAGAATGTATAGAGAGGCATGTGTTTTGGATTTAGCAAGGAAATGCTTAGATCCGAACAGCATGATTGGTTTTCTTGGCGTTAACTAAGAGGAGGTTATTAGAAAACCAGTTGTGGGCTGAGGCATAGTTGTGAGAGAATACTGAGGAGATAGCGGCCGTGGATTTGTCGCTGTTGAAGAGAACCAGGTCATCCGCATACAGGAGAGAGTGGCAGTTAAGGCAATCAGAGAAGCAAGTTTACAAACACGGAGAAGAGGAGGGGACCCAGGATTGAAGCTTGCGGACCCCACAGAGACAGGCAGTGTGGAGGAGCAGGTTTGGCCTATACACACGAATTGTGAGCGGTCAGTCAGGTAGTTGGTGAACCAGTTAGTGACTTCCTGTGGATAGCCTAGGAGACTAAGCTTGGTGGTGAGGAGGGCATGGTTAACAATGTCAGAAAGCCTTTGAGAGGTCAAGCGAGGCGGCTTCAGTGGCTTTACCATTATCCATGTTGGAGAGGATGTGGTCTGTCAGAAGGGCAGTGGCAGTGGAATGGTTTTCTGCGAAAACCATGCTGTTGGTTGCATAGGAGGCTGTGCCTGCCTATGTATTCAGTGAATTGGTTGTGTACTGCTGTCCAGTAATTTACTAAGATGAGGGAGGATGGATATCGGCGATAGTTATTGGTGGATTTGGGATCCCCAGATTTAAGAGTGGGGATTACCTTGGCTATTTTCAAGGGTCAGGTATGGAGGAGGTGGAAAGGGCAAGGTTAAAGATGTGTGTTAGTGGTTGGCTATGGCCAGAGAGACCAGTTTGAGGAATGCGGGATAGGCCGTCCGCACCTGGGGAGCCGTGATTAGGCAGACTTTTGAGTAGCCTAACTGTGTCATGCGAGGAGGGCTTTGAAGCAGAAAGGGTGTTTGCTGGTAACTGTCGGAACTGGAGGTGCATTGCAGTGGATCAGGTAAGGTGGATGGGCGTTGCTTGTCAGAAGAGAGTTTGTTCAAGTACATAGATAGGTTGGTGAACTTACTATTGAAGACACTGGCCACTTTGAGAGGGTCAAGTGAGCAGCTCAGCCTGGGAGCCGAGTTGTGGCGCAACATAGCTGGAATGGGGTTTAGAAGGGATCTTATTGAATCCCCAGAATTTTTGGGGCCTCAAGGTTGGCCACTTTCTAGGTTGTGGAAGTGGGTCAGTTTCACTGATTTTGCCTGTTGTTTACATTTGTTCCTCAGACACCTGTATGCCTCCCAGAGGGCAGGAGAGGGGGTTGATTTGAATGTTGACCAGGCGCGATCTCTGTCCTTCATAAGGGTTAGTAGGTCACTGGAGACCCAGCGTGACTCCCACCCCTGACACATCTGGTGGTGACAGGGAAAAGCAGTTTGTGTGGGATAGCAGTGTCCGGGTAAATGTGGAAACCGCTGAGGTTGTGTCGGATGTAGAGAGAAGTGCAGACCAGTCTATGGACCAGGTCTCCTCGAGGAGATTTGTGGTGTCTGGGCAGCTAAAATTTCTGAAGGATGGGTATTTGGAATGGGTGCTTTAGTTTGGAGGACCAGAGAAGATAGGTCGGTGAGTGGTGCTAATAGTCCGCCATGGTGCGCGTGTAATGCTCGGTCTTCTGTTTGAGGATCCAGTCCAGTAGAGTCTGGGTGGCCATCCGGGATTAAGTCTGGTGGAGAGAGTAATCACCTGCATCAGGTTGTGCTGCTTTAACAGGGACCATAGTCAGGCTGGTGGCAGCTCAGCCAATTCAGTTTAAAGTCGCCAAGAAGGATAGTTTCTCTATGGGGAGTTAGGCGACAGGCCCTGGAGGAAACTGGAGAGTCCAGCAGTTCCAGTCGAAGGATTGTAGCAGCAGCCAATATAGTTTTTACAGGATCCCAGGGTCTGTTCAGAGAGTAGCCATTCACTCGGCGAGGACGGGACAGAGTGCATGACGATACTGGCTGAGAGGGGTTCCTTAAGGAGTAGGGCCACACCACCGCCTTTTTCCTGCCTGGCCTGTCTAGGCGAGGTAAGAGTATCCAGGTAGTTGGAAGGTGTTATCAGCTTGATGTGGTTTTAGCCATGTTTCCAAGAGACCCAGAATATGGGGCTTGTGGGGCATAGTCCAAGCCTCGAGGTCAGTGAATTTAGATGGAAGGCTGCAGATATTAATATGAGCAGTTTTGAGACCAGGGGCATTAGTCCAGATAGTGGAGGATGGGGTGATGTGGGAGTTAGTTGGGCCAGGGTTACACTCGATGTCCCCAGCAAGGGAGAGTAGTGATATTAGAGAATATATGGGCAGGAGGAAAAGCGGAGACCAGGAGAGGTTAGCCAGGTAGTTTCCCAAGAGGCGGTGTTCTTTTGTGGTGAGGAACACAAAGAGACATACCCCAGTGAGGACAGATCATCAGTAACTAGTGAGGAGGGTTGAGAGGGGAGAGGAGAGGAAGGAGAGGCATTGTCGGGTCACGGGCCAGCACCGTTGCGCTGAAATCAGTCAGTATCAATGCAGCAGTTAGGAAGCTGCCCATAAAATATGCAATGCCAGTGACATGTTTCTGTGAGGGTAGTGAATGTAAAATGTGATGCTGTCTATTGAATTATGTGGGGGCTAGGCCGCCAGTGGGAGGAGGAACTGGAGGTGGGAGTGGTTTGAGTGTATTTAATCAGTGGAGGGAGGGTGGGTGGGCTGGCTGAAAATCTCGAGTGTAGCAGGAGTGCAGGGCTTCAGGAAGTCTCTGGTCTTTACCTGTTCTTTAGAGTGGTGGGTGGGTGGCAGCAGGCGGGCTCCTGAAAATCTTGCGAAGGGATTGGCCGGGCAGGGACAGGAAGTTGTTGTGGGAGGCGGTTTTGAAGCCACGTCTGAGCAGGAAGCCTGTGCTTTAGATTGGTGGGTGGGTGGCAGCAGGCAGGCTCCTAAATATCTCGCTGTATGTGCACAGTTGGACAGGACCAGGTCCAGGACAGCCCTCTCCCTAGTGGGCACCATGACAACTTTGCACCAAGAAACCGCTCTGGAATGCATCCAGCAGTACTTGTTCCCTAGTGCAGTAGGTAGCAGGGATTTTCCAGTCCATCCCAGGCAGATTGAAATCCATATAGCCTTAACTGTTATATTGTAACCTATCGTCTGTGTGTACATCCTTAACTGTTATATTGTAGCCTATCTTCTGTATGTACCCTTAACTGTTATATTGTAACCTACCTTCTGTATATACCCTTAACTGTTTTAGTGTAACCTACCTTCTGTATATACCCTTAACTGTTATATTGTAAGCTACCTTCTGTACACATCCTTTACTGTTATATTGTAACCTACAGTACCTTCTGTTTACACCCTTAACTGTTATATTGTAACCTACCTTCTGTATACACCCTTAACTGTTATTTTGTAACCTACCTTCTGTATATACCCTTAACTGTTATATTGTAACCCTCAGTAGCTTCTGTATATACCCTTTACTGTCATATTGTAACCTACCTTCTGTATATACAGACACCCTTAACTGTTATATTGTTACCTACCTTCTGTATATACCCTTAACTGTTATATTGTAACCCACAGTACCTCCTGTGTATACCTTAACTGTTATATTGTAGCCTACCTTCATACCCTTACCTGTTATATTGTAACCTACCTTCTGTATATACTGTACCCTTAACTTATATTGTAACATACAGTACCATCTGTATATACCCTTAACTGTTATATTGTAACCTACCTTCTGCATATACCCTTAACTGTTATATTGTAACCTACAATACTTTCTGTATATACCCTTAAGTGTTATATTGTAACATACTTTTGTATAAACCCTTAACTGTTATATTGTAACCTACCTTCTGTATACACCCTTAACTGTTATATTGTAACCTACCTTCTGTATATAGCCTTAACTGTTATATTGTAACCTACCGTCTGTATATACCCTTAACTGTTATATTGTAACCTACCTTCTGTATATACCCTTAACTGTTATATTGTAACCTACAGTACCTTCTACATACAACCTTATCTGTTATATTGTAGCTTACATTCTGTATATACCCTTAACTGTTATATTGTAACCTACCTTTTTTATACACCCTTAATTGTTATATTGTAACCTACCTTCTTTATATACCCTGTTATATTGTAGCCTACAGTACGTTCTGTATATACCCTTAACTGTTATATTGTAACCTAAAATACCTTCTCTATATACCCTTAACTGTAATATTGTAACCTAAAATACCTTCTGTATATACCCTTAACTGTTATATTGTAACATACCTTCTGTATATACCCTTAACTGTTATATTGTAACCTACCTTCTGTATACACCTTTAACTGTTATATTGTAACCTACCTTCTGTATATAGCCTTAACTGTTATTTTGTAACCTACCTTCTGTATATACCCTGTTATATTGTAACCTACAGTATCTTTTGTATACACCCTTAACTGTTATTTTGTAACCTACCTTCTGTATATACCCTTAACTGTTATATTGTAAGCTACCTTCTGTACACATCCTTAACTGTAATATTGTAACCTACAGTACCTTCTGTATACACCCTTAACTGTTATATTGTAACCTACCTTCTGTATACACCCTTAACTGTTATTTTGTAACCTACCTCCTGTATATACCCTTAACTGTTATATTGTAACCCACAGTAGCTTCTGTATATACTCTTTACTGTAATATTGTAACCTACCTTCTGTATATACAGATACCCTTAACTGTTATATTGTAACCTATCTTCTGTCTATACCCTTAACTGTTATATTGTAACCCACTGTACCTTCTGTGTATACCCTTAACTGTTATATTGTAACCTACCTTCATACCCTTACCTGTTATATTGTAACCTACCTTCTGTTTATACTGTAACTTTTAACTTATATTGTAACATACAGTACCATCTGTATATACCCTTAACTGTTATATTGTAACCTACCTTCTGTATATACCCTTAACTGTTATATTATAACGCACAGTACCTTCTGTATATACCCTTAACTGTTATATTGTAACCTATCTTCTGTATATACCCTTAACTGTTATATTATAACACACAGTACCTTCTGTATATACCCTTAACAGTTATATTGTAACCTACTTTCTGTATACACTCTTAACTGTTATATTGTAGCTTACCTTCTGTATATACTCTTAACTGATATATTGTAACCTACATTCTGTATATACCCTTAACTGTTATATTGTAACCTACATTCTATATATACTATACCCTTAACTGTTAAATTGTGACATACAGTACCCTCTGTATATACCCTTAACTGTTATATTGTAATCTACCTTCTGCATATACCCTTAACTGTTATATTGTAACCTACAGTACCTTCTGTATATACCCTTAAGTGTTATATTGTAGCATACCTTCTGTATAATCCCTTAACTGTTATATCATAACCTACCTTCCATTTATATCCTTCCCTGTTATATTGTAACCTACCTTCTGTATATACTCTTAACTGTTATATTGTAACCTACCTTCTGTATACACCCTTAACTGTTATATTGTAACCTACTGTGTGTATACACCCTTAACTGTTATATTGTAACCTACCTTCTGTATACATCCGTAACTGTTATATTATAATCTACATTCTTTATATACCCTTAACCATTATAGTGTAACCTACAGTACCTTATGTATATTTCCTTAACTGTTATTTCGTAGCCTATTTTCTGTATGTACCCTTAACTGTTATATTGTAACCTACCTTCTGTATATACCCTTAGCTGTTATATTGTAACCTACGTTCTGTATATATCCTTAACTGTTATATTGTAATCTACCTTCTGTATACACCCTTAACTGTTATATTGTAACCTACCTTCTGTACATACCCTTAACTGTTACATTGTAACCTACTTTCTGTATATGGCCTTAACTGTTATATTGTAACCTACCTTCTGTATATACCTTTAACTGTCATATTGTAAGCTACCTTCTGTACACATCCTTAAATGTTATATTGAAACCTACCTTCTGTATTTACCCTAACTATTATATTGTAACCTACAGTACCTTCTGTATATACCCTTAACTGTTATATTGTAACCTACCTTCTGTATACACCCTTAACTGTTATTTTATAACCTACCTACTGTATATACCCTTAACTGTTATATTGTAACCTACAGTGCCTTCTGTATATACCCTTAACTGTTATATTGTAACCTACCTTCTGTATACACCCTTAACTGTTATATTGTAGCTTACCTTCTGTATATACCCTTAACTGATATATTGTAACCTACATTCTGTATATACCCTTAACTGTTATATTGTAACCTACAGTACCTTCTGTATATACCCTTAACTGTTATATTGTAACTTTCCTGTATATATACTGTACCTTTAACTGTTAAATTGTAACATACAGTGTCATCTTTTATATACCCTAACTGTTATATTGTAACCTACCTTCTGCATATACCCTTAACTGTTCTATTGTAACCTATAGTACCTTCTGTATATACCCTTAAGTGTTATATTGTAGTATACCTTCTGTATAAACCCTTAACTGTTATATTGTAACCTACCTTCCATTTATATCCTTACCTGTTATATTGTAACCTACCTTCTGTATATACTCTTAACTGTTATATTGTAACCTGCCTTCTGTATACACCCTTAACTGTTATATTGTAACCTACTGTCTGTATACACCCTTAACTGTTATATTGTAACTTACCTTCTGTATATATCCATAACTGTTATATTATAATCTACATTCTTTATATATCCTTAACCATTATATTGTAACCTACAGTACCTTCTGTATATATCCTTAACTGTTATATTGTAGCCTATCTTCTGTATGTACACTTAAGTGTTATATTGTAACCTACCTTCTGTAGATACCCTTAATTGTTATATTGTAACCTACCTTCTGTATACACCCTTAGCTGTTATATTGTAACCTACCTTCTGTATACACCCTTAACTGTTATATTGCAACCTACCTTCTGTACATACCCTTAACTGTTATATTGTAACCTACAGTACCTTCTGTATATACCCTTAACTGTTATATTGTAACCTACCTGTCTGTATACACCCTTAACTGTTATATTGTAACCTACTTTCTGTATTTACCCTCAACTGTTGTTTTGTAACCTACAGTACCTTCTGTATATACCCTTAACTGTTATGTTGTAACCTACCTTCTGTATATACGCTTAACTGATATATTGTAACCTACCTTCGTTATACACCCTTAATTGTTATATTGTAACCTACCTTCTGTATATACCCTTAACTGTTATATTGTAACCTACCTTCTGTATATACCCTTAACTGTTATATTGTAACCCACAGTACCTTCTGTATATACCCTTAACTGTTGTATTGTAACCTACCTTCATACCCTTAACTGTTTTATTGTAAACTACCTTCTGTATATACCCTTAACTGTTATATTGTAAGCTACCTTCTGTATACATCCTTAACTGTTATATTGTAACCTACAGTACCTTCTGTATATACCCTTAACTGTTATATTGTAACCTTCCTTCTGTATATACTGTACCCTTAACTGTTAAATTGTAACATACAGTGTCATCTTTATATACCCTTAACTGTTATATTGTAACCTACCTTCTGCATATAACCTTAACTGTTATATTGTAACCTATAGTACCTTCTGTATATATACTTAACTGTTATATTGTAGCCTATCTTCTGTATGTACCCTTAACTGTTATATTGTAACCTACAGTACCTTCTATATACACCCTTATCTGTTATATTGTAGCTTACCTTCTGTATATACCCTTAACTGTTATATTGTAACCTACCTGCTTTATACACCCTTAATTGTTTTATTGTAACCTACCTTCTGTATATACCCTGTTATATTGTATCCTACAGTACCTTCTGTATATACCCTTAACTGTTATATTGTAACCTACCTTCTGTATACACCCTGATCTGTTATATTGTAGTTTACATTCTGTATATACCCTTAACTGTTATATTGTAACCTACAGTACCTTCTGGATATACCCTTAACAGTTATACTGTAACCTACCTTCTGTATACACCTTTAACTGTTATATTGTAACCTACCTTCTGTATATAGCCTTAACTGTTATATTGTAACCTACCTTCTGTATATACCCTGTTATATTGTAATCTACAGTATCTTCTGTATACACCCTTAACTGTTATTTTGTAACCCACCTTCTATATATACCCTTAACTGTTATATTGTAACCTATAGTACCTTCTATATATACCCTTAACTGTTATATTGTAATCTTCCTTCTGTATCTATTCTTAACTGTTATATTGTAACCTACAGTACCTTCTGTATACACCCTTATCTGTTATATTGTAGCTTACCTTCTGTATATACCCTTAACTGTTATATTGTAACGTACAGTACCTTCTGTATATACCCTTAACTGTTATATTGTAACCTACCTTCTTTGTACACCCTTAATTGTTATATTGTAATCTACCTTCTGTATACACCCCTAACTGTTATATTGTAACCTACCTTCTGTATATACCCTTAACTGTTATATTGTAGCCTACCTTCTGTATATACCCTTAACTGTTATATTGTAATGTACAGTATCTTCTGTATATACCCTTAACTGTTACATTGTAACCTACCTTCTGTATATACCCTTAACTTTTATATTGTAAGTTACCTTCTGTATATATCCTAACTGTTATATTATTGTAACCTACAGTACCTTCTGTATATACCCTTAACTGTTATATTGTAACCTACCTTCTGTATACACCCTTAACTGTTATTTTATAACCTACCTTCTGTATATACCCTTAACTGTTATATTGTAACCTACAGTGCCTTCTGTATATACTCTTAACTGTTATATTGTAACCTACCTTCTGTATACACCCTTAACTGTTATATTGTAGCTTACCTTCTGTATATACCCTTAACTGATATATTGTAACCTACATTCTGTATATACCCTTAACTGTAATATTGTAACCTACAGTACCTTCTGTATATACCCTTAACTGTTATATTGTAACCTACCTTCTGTATATACTGTACCCTTAACTGTTAAATTGTAACATACAGTGCCATCTTTATATACCCTTAACTGTTATATTGTAACCTACCTTCTGCATATACCCTTAACTGTTCTATTGTAACCTATAGTACCTACTGTATATACCCTTAAGTGTTATATTGTAGTATACCTTCTGTATAAACCCTTAACTGTTATATTGTAACCTACCTTCCATTTATATCCTTACCTGTTATATTGTAACCTACCTTCTGTATATACTCTTAACTGTTATATTGTAACCTGCCTTCTGTATACACCCTTAACTGTTATATTGTAACCTACTGTCTGTATACACCCTTAACTGTTATATTGTAACTTACCTTCTGTATATATCCATAACTGTTATATTATAATCTACATTCTTTATATATCCTTAACCATTATATTGTAACCTACAGTACCTTCTGTATATATCCTTAACTGTTATATTGTAGCCTATCTTCTGTATGTACACTTAAGTGTTATATTGTAACCTACCTTCTGTAGATACCCTTAATTGTTATATTGTAACCTACCTTCTGTATACACCCTTAGCTGTTATATTGTAACCTACCTTCTGTATACACCCTTAACTGTTATATTGCAACCTACCTTCTGTACATACCCTTAACTGTTATATTGTAACCTACAGTACCTTCTGTATATACTCTTAACTGTTATATTGTAACCTACTATCTGTATACACCCTTAACTGTTATATTGTAACCTACTTTCTGTATTTACCCTCAACTGTTGTTTTGTAACCTACAGTACCTTCTGTATATACCCTTAACTGTTATGTTGTAACCTACCTTCTGTATATACGCTTAACTGATATATTGTAACCTACCTTCGTTATACACCCTTAATTGTTATATTGTAACCTACCTTCTGTATATACCCTTAACTGTTATATTGTAACCTACCTTCTGTATATACCCTTAACTGTTATTTTGTAACCCACAGTACCTTCTGTATATACCCTTAACTGTTGTATTGTAACCTACCTTCATACCCTTAACTGTTTTATTGTAAACTACCTTCTGTATATACCCTTAACTGTTATATTGTAAGCTGCCTTCTGTATACATCCTTAACTGTTATATTGTAACCTACAGTACCTTCTGTATACACCCTTAACTGTTATATTGTAACCTACCTTCTGTATACACCCTTAACTGTTATTTTGTAACCTACCTTCTGTATATACCCTTAACTGTTATATTGTAACCCACAGTACCTTCTGTGTATACCCTTAACTGTTATATTGTATCCTACCTTCATACCCTTACCTGTTATATTGTAACCTATCTTCTGTATATACCCTTAACTGTTATATTGTAACCTACAGTACCTTCTGTATATACCCTTAACTGTTATATTGTAACCTACTATCTGTATACACCCTTAACTGTTATATTGTAACCTACTTTCTGTATTTACCCTCTACTGTTGTATTGTAACCTACAGTACCTTCTGTATATACCCTTAACTGTTATATTGTAACTCACAGTACCTACTGTATATACCCTTTACTGTCATATTTTAACCTACCTTCTGTATATACAGATGCCCTTAACTGTTATATTGTAACCTACCTTCTGTATATACTGTACCCTTAACTGTTATATTGTAACATACAGTACCATCTGTATATACCCTTAACTGTCATATTGTAACCTACCTTCTGCATATACCATTAACTGTTATATTGTAACCTACCTTCTTTATACACCCTTAATTGTTATATTGTAACCTACCTTCTGTATACACCCCTAACTGTTATATTGTAACCTACCTTCTGTATATACCCTTAACTGTTATATTGTAACCTACCATCTGTATATACCCTTAACTGTTATATTGTAACCTACAGTACCTTCTGTATATACCCTTAAGTTTTACATTGTAACTTACCTTCTGTATAAACCCTTAGCTGTTATATTGTAACCTACCTTCAAGTTATATCCTTACCTGTTATATTGTAACCTACCTTCTGTATATGCTCTTAACTGTTATATTGTAACTTGCCTTCTGTATATAGCCTTAACTGTTATATTGTAACCTACCTTCTGTATACATCCTTAACTGTTATTTTGTAACCTACCTTCTGTATATACCCTTAACTGTTATATTGTAACCTACAGTACCTTCTGTATACACCCTCATCTGTTATATTGTAGCTTACCTTCTGTATGTACCCTTAACTGTTATATTGTAACCTACCTTCTGTATATACCCTTAACTGTTATATTGTAACCTACCTTCTGTATATACTCTTAAGTGTTATATTGTAATCTACCTTCTGTATATACCCTTAACTGTTATATTGTAACCTACCTTCTGTATATGCTCTTAACTGTTATATTGTAGCTTACCTTCTGTATATACCCTTAACTGTTATATTGTAACCTACAGTACCTTCTGTATGTACCCTTAACTGTTATATTTTAACCTACCTTCTGTATATACTTTACCCTTAACTGTTAAATTGTAACATACAGTGCCATCTGTATATACCCTTAACTGTTATATTGTAACCTACCTTCTGCATATGCCCTTAACTGTTACATTGTAACCTACAGTACCTTCTGTATATACCCTTAAGTGTTATATTGTAGCATACCTTCTGTATAAACCCTTAACTGTTATATTGTAACCTACCTTCCATTTATATCCTTACCTGTTATATTGTAACCTACCTTCTGTATATACTCTTAACTGTTATATTGTAACCTACCTTCTGTATACACCCTTAACTGTTATATTGTAACCTACTGTCTGTATACACCCTTAACTGTTATATTGTAACCTACCTTCTGTATATATCCATAACTGTTATGTTATAATCTACATTCTTTATATAGCCTTAACCATTATATTGTAACCTACAGTACCTTCTGTATATATCCTTAACTGTTATATTGTAGCCTATCTTCTGTATGTACCCTTAACTGTTATATTGTAACCTACCTTCTGTATATACTCTTAACTGTTATACTGTAACCTACCTTCTGTATACACCCTTAGCTGTTATATTGTAACCCACAGTACCTTCTGTATATACCCTTAACTGTTGTATTGTAACCTACCTTTGTATTTACCCTTAACTGTTATATTGTAACCTACCTTCTGTATGTACCCTTAACTGTTATATTGTAACCTATCTTCTGTATATACCCTTAACTGTTATATTGTAACCTACCTTCTTTATACACCCTGTTATATTGTAGCCTACAGTACGTTCTGTATATACCCTTAACTGTTATATTGTAACCTACCTTCTGTATATACCCTTAACTGTTATATTGTAACCTACCTTCTGTATATACCCTTAACTGTTATATTGTAACCTACCTTCTTTATTCATCCTGTTGTATTGTAGCCTACAGTACCTTCTGTATATACCCTTATCTGTTATATTGTAACCTACAGTACCTTCTGTACATACCCTTAACTGTTATATTGTAACCTACCTTCTGTAATACCCTTTACTGTTATATTGTATGCTACCTTCTGTACTCATCCTTAACTGTTATATTGTAACCTACCTTCTGTATGTATCCTAACTGTTATATTGTTGTAACCTACAGTTCCTTCTGTATATACCCTTAACCATTATATTGTAACCTACCTTCTGTATACACCCTTAACTGTTATATTGTAACCTACCTTCTTTATATACCCTTAACTGTTATATTGTAACCCATAGTACCTTCTGTATATACCCTTAACTGTTATATTGTAACCTAGCTTCATACCCTTAACTGTTATATTGTAACCTACCTTCTGTATATACCCTTAACTGTTATATTGTAACCTACCTTCTATATAGCCTTAACTGTTATATTGTACCCTACCTTCTGTATATACCCTTAACTGTTATATTGTAAGCTACCTTTTGTACACATCCTTAACTGTTATATTATAACCTACCTTCTGTATATACCCTGTTATATTGTAACCTACAGTACCTTCTGTGTATACCATTAACTGTTATATTGTAACCTACCTTCTGTATACACCCTTAACTGTTATATTGTAGCTTACATTCTGTATATACCCTTAACTGTTATATAGTAACCTACATTACCTTCTGTATATACCCTTAACTGATGTATCGTAACCTACGTTCTGTATATTCCCTTAACCGTTATATTGTAACCTACCTTCTGTATATACCCTTAACTGTTATATTGTAACCTACAGTACTTTCTGTATATACCCTTAACTGTTATATTGTAACCTACCTTCATACCCTTAATTGTTATATTGTATCCTACCTTCTGTTTATACCCTTAACTGTTATATTGCAACCTACAGTACCTTCTTTATATACCCTAAACTGTTGTACCTCTTTGAAATTGACGAGGAACCTTTGTAAATGAGCATTAATGATCAAAGGCATGTATCCAATTTACTTAAATAAATTATTAAAATAAGTTAAATACATATATTATGCTATTACAGTGGTGTCCCCCAGGATGAAACGCAATTCTGCAGCATTTTGCAGTACTCTGTGGAATGCTGCAGAAGACCTACTTAATAAAGCCATGTAATTTCAATGGTAATTAATCCCCTTTGTCATTCTGCAAAATGTGGCACTGCCACAATGAGGTGAATGCCACAGTTTCCTGCATGACAAAGGGGACTAATTGCCATTGAGGTTACATTGTTTTATTCAATAGGTCTGCTGCAGCATATTGCAGAGTGCGTTAAAAGTGCATTTCTTCCTGGGGGACACCACTGTATACAGTGGAACCCTCTTATAAGCACACCCTAAATGCCAAGCAAAAATGTTCTTATAACTGGGATGTTCTTGTAAGAGGGCTTCATTGAAAACAGTGAAAATCCATGTAAAATCTATGCTTAACATGATTAAACTGGGTTCAAACTAGTTTTTAGATAACTCATTATTGAAAGTAGTAGAACATAGCTTTTTCAAGGAGCTCCTGCTCAAACAGTTAGTGTAATGTTTTAAAATACATTCAGTGTCTCACTTAACTGTGAAGTAATATGTGCTGTCTTCCTTATGTGACATCTTTCACACATCCATTTACTAGTTTAATGACTGGTAATGAGGAGACTAAGTGATGATTCAGCCCATGCTTAGCACACTAAGAGGTGATAATGGCCATCTACCACTTCCTCTGGGGAAAAAAATGTTCTTATAAACGGGCTGATTGTTCTTAAAAATGGGCTTTGCTGCCTTTGAAAACAATGGACAAAAATCAGGACATCCAAACAATGTTCTTATAAATGGGATGTTCTTATATCCGATGTTCTTATAAGTGGGCTCCACTGTATTTGCATTCTGCATGTGGGTGTTTTTCCCCCACGTTGTTTACTGTCTTCAAGAAACACTCTCCAGATTCCTGTCTGTAATTAGGAGAAACTACTAAATGTGGGAAAAACACACACATACACACAGACACACACACACACACACACACACACACACACACACACACACACACTGTGAGGCTTGATATTTAACTTCAAAGGCTGATGAGCTGGCTAATGGGATGGGAAACCATTGTGACTGGTGGGGCTGCATCCTTTGTACTACACAAAGTTTACGCCTATCAGCCAACTGAACACTGTCATCAACAGCCTTTTCATCACTGCATTTTACATGACAAGTATTTTGCATTTTTACATCCCCAGGCTTATATAGCACACACAGGGGTTCAGTTACAGTGATTAATATTTAGTGGGAGTCAAATACTTCCATGAGTCAAAATCTGAAAGTTATTCTAATTTTTTGGAAGTCAAAATACTTCCCAGATCCCACAATTTGAAAGCAGTGTTCTAGGAAGGATCACTTTATGGATGTTCATACAAACATTAGTGATAAAATATAATTTATTTTAGACAAATCCATAATTTCTTAGCTTCTGTGACTTCAGTTTTGGAAGCTGTCAAATTCTGATTTTTATATTTGGAAGTTACTGACTTTCTCCGCCTTTGTTTTGTAAGTTTTTGCCTTATTCTTTGGAGTCAAATACTCCTAAAATGGATTTAACTGAAGCCCTAAGCAGCACACACCTCTACAGCCCCCTCCAATGCATGAGCACGGCTGCTGTGTTTGTGTTGCACATGTGTGCAAGCAAACATAAACAAGGCAGCACACAGGCTTTTGGGGCTGCACAATTAACACCCGAGGAAAGCAATCCCAAATCTTATGTAGTCTAATTCATTTTAGCTAGTAAACTATAACATAGCATCCACAGCACCCATCTTCAGGAAAACAGAACAGCACATAGGCATTATTTCTTACTGGGAAATCAAGCAATTCATTGGTCTTAATTTTTTTTATTTGAAATACATGAAAATTGTGTGTGCTAATTTTGTTTTCGGATAGAATACCAAAATTATATGTCTAATTTTGTTATTCTGGCCAGAAATCTGGGATACTGCCTTAGAGCTTGATACACAGAGTTTGCACAGTCCCCTCTTCACATGCTGAGAACTGGGAAAAGCCATGGAGTGCTCCCTATGTGCAGGATGCACACCACTGGGGCACTCTGCAGCTTCCACAGCAAAAGCTGTATACACTTTCCCTACCTGTGCCAGGCTGGGTTAGGGACTGGCAAAGTGGCAGGGACATACCTGTGCCTGATCCTCAGTGCTGCTGAGGCAGCATTAGCAGCCAGCAGAGAGGGTGGTTGGCTTAGGGGCTGCCATAGCACCCATGCGCTCCCCTTCCTGGCCATCCTGCTTTTACCTGGGCCAAAATGGCCCACTCCTCTTTGGTCCCTGGCCCTAGGAGCATTGGTATGAAGCCAGGGATATCACTAGCACTGACCAGTGAATGGTAGTAATGTTAATCCTGGCCACGGGAATATGGTAACCAGTAGGGGACTGACATGGACTGCACTTTTCCTTGGTCCCCTGCACTGTATAGAGTGGCGGATCAACTAGAGAGCTGACATGGGCATCTGATCCTCATCACAATATTGCTGGTGATGTATACAGCCGCCGCTCAGTACTCCATGGACAGGGCTGTGGATTGCATCTGTCCCTGCACAGTCCCAGGACGTATGGTGGTATGACTGGGATATGCTCACTTTGAGTGTATCTCAGACACATTTGTGGATCGAGCCCTTAGGCAGGACTCAAAATTGTGGATATGTGTGTGTGTGTGTGTGTGTGTATGTGTGTACATATAGACACTTTAAAAAAATTCAGCTTTCAGTCCTCATGTACCTACATTAGCCTTTCAAGTCTGATTGGCACACACCCTCCCCCCCCACTCCCCTCCATCTTCAGCCCCTGATAAATTCTGTTTAACTCTGTCCTATTACATGAATTGCAAAACAAGGTTATCACAGAATCTGCAGATGAACATTAGTATTTTGCCTCCAATTTTTAATATACACCGAACACCAAATGAATGTCATAATTTAGCTATATGTGTGTGTGTGTGTGTATGTGTGCTCTTGCTTCACAGTGAGTCATGGTGGCTAACGCTTTGCAGTCTGTACTGTGTATCATTCATCACGCATCTCGACTGCATGATACAGTTCAGGGATTTGACAGCATTAGAACTGAGACAGCTCCGTGCCCTTTCACTGAACATGAAAGTGGAGCTGCTGAGCTCTGTTTTCTTAAGGCCAAAATGTAAACAATTAGCACAAAGCAATCTTCTTCAAATCTCTTCAAGCAAGTAGCTCCACGCACCACCTAACAAACTGATGTACCCTTCCAAGGACCCTGGCTGAGTGTGATATTCCTTGTGTTTGCTGTATATAGTGTTCCAGCAGTTAATTGGAGGCTGATGAAAGAAGTGCCCTGCTGCTACAGTTTGATCTCTGCTTCCTGATGTACAGCCGCTGCAGTGCCAGCAGGCATACTTCACGGGCATACTTCTCTCCTGCAGCTGGACTTCTTCCAAGGCCACCCATATGGCCTGAAGTGGGACCAGTAGAGGACCCTCTGGGGCTTTCCTTCTTGATTTGTGTGACCATTAACCTACTAATACATTCCAGCTCCCCTCCCTCAGTAATAGTAGCCTCAGTTCACTTTGATGTAACAAAGGTGAAGTGGTTGCTTTTAAACTTACAGTGGCTTCAGCTGACATTGTATTTTGTTCTGTTGATCATGCACTCACGTACTGAGGGCCACAGCGGTTGAATACAAGGAGATTTAGAGCCTGATTTTGCAAACTGGATTTAATCTGGCTTGGTGTTGTATTTCTGGGGCTTCTCCTGTTATGATTATGTGTATTTTTAGCAGATAAAGCAAAACAGAATGTAAAATAATCCTTGTGTTCATATATATGTAACCCCCATGTTGAAGACTTACCTGTGAGCCCCCCAAAAAGGCTTGTTTTTCCTGGGGTTTTGCTTCCTCCCCATATTTTTTCTGGTCTTCTGGCTTGTCCCTGTGTTCTGTCTTCTCCTGCCAGCACCCGCATGGTTTTTAAGGGAGAGTGGGACTAGAGGAGCAAGATCGTGGAGCCACCAGTTTTTAGAAATGGTACTGCAGCGCCGCCGAACTCCATGCATGTCCATTAGTGCATTTTTGTTCTACCCATTTGTGTGGCTACACGGCTATTTCACCAGTGGTTCTGGTCTCAGGGCATGACAAGAGAAGGACTGGGACCAGTGGCAGGACCAGAGAGTCAGCGGGGAAGCGGCAGGAGTATTTTTTAAAAAGTGCCAATCATGTTGCAGCATGTGGGAGCTGCCTCATGAATATTAATGGTCAGTGTCCCTTTGAAGTATTGGGAGTCCTATCCAGTGCTAGGGCAAACTGTAGAGATAGCGTTAGTGACAGGGAAGGAAAAAAATAAATAAAGTAATGGTGTGAAGGCTGTCAGTCTGTGAGGTTGAATAAATAAAGAGATTAGACAGGCTGCAGCCAGTGCTTGGAGCTGGGACACAGTTTAAACTGTAATGAGGATATGTGTGCTCCCTAGGGACAATAGCAAACATCAGCAGCAACTGCACAAGGGATAAAGGAAAGTGGCACAGAGTGCAGTCACGTAACAGGGCACAGGGGTGGCTACACATGTGTGGGGAAATATTTAACTTAGAACAAAGGATATGGCTGCAAGCACGTTAAGCCTGGAACACCGTTAAAATGTGTGGACTGTTTACAACAGCCACCACGTTCAGCAGACATGTGACACCAGCCAGCCAACCACCAAGCCAGGATTCTTGCCAGAGAATCTGGAACTGTGTGAACAGACTTTTGGGGTAAAAGACCGGTGAATGTTTGGGTGCATTTTTCTGCACCAGTGAGGCATAAAGGGAGCCTTATACATATTAATTTTTCTTGAGCACAGTGGCTGCAGCCAATGGAGTGTGAGGAAAGGGCTCCCAAAAGAGAAGGACTGCTGGACTTTGAGTCAGTTCAGTGGGAGCCCCTCCAGGAGGAGGGGGCCCCTGCCTTTGGAGAGAATGGGGCTGCTGGATTGACCTGCCTGGGGACTGCCAGCAATTTGTCCCCCAGGGTAGGGAGTGTGAGCCCCATCAGGAAAAGGGAAAGCAGAAGCAAGGAAGAAGCAGCTTTGAAGAGAAAAAGGGAAAGCTGCAGGTTGTTGAATGTTCTGCGTTGTTTTGAAGTTGCACCACATTGGTGAAATAAAGGCAGCTCAAATGGAAAAGGGAAAGCTGCAGATTGCAAGAATTTGTGTTGAACTGAAGATGCACTTGTAACCCCTACCCGGTCTGTCGTTTTCATCTGACAGCAATACCAGGGGAGCTGGGTTCGGGGAGGAATAGGTCACTCAGCACATAGGCTAGGTTTGGCTACTCTGCACAGGGGCACCCAAGTAACTCCGAACACAGGAAGCAATAACTGTAATGTCCAATACCAGAAGTGGGATTCTAAAGCGTGGCTTTTATTCACATCCAAATAGAATAAACAAAGCATAGATGGACCCCCACGGGGCTGCACTCCTGGTAATGCAGATTAAAGGAGACCAGAACACTTCTTCATCACTTTAGCCCTCAGACTCTACAACACACTGGGCACACAGCCCAGACTTGTACGCTGCTTTGGGTTACACAGCCCGAACTTGTACACTGTTCTGGGTATTCCCTGGCTCGGCTTCCTTGCCAGCCACTTGGACAACTACCATACTTCATGGAAACATTTTCTGGTGGCTCCCTAAACCACCTAAGAGCACCTTGGCTCCATCAGGGAATCTTCCTCTTAATCCCACGTCTAGGTACTTTCCTCAGGCACTGGCCAAGTACCTGAGAAAGCAACAGGTGTCTCAGAGCAAATCCATAGAGGTGAATTTGGTTACTACTGATGGGGGTCTCCCACCTCTCGCTCCCACAATTCATACCCGGCCATTTCTCTGGACTGTAAACACCTCATCCTGTAACACTTTGCTGTGTAGATTCTTGCTAAATGTATTTCACATTCCATCTACTTGTCTTGCTTCCCATTTGTGCTGGACTTGAACATACTTAAAATAAGTGGCTTTGTCCATTACTCTAGACCCCCCACCAGTCTCAGCTGAGACTGAGAACAGAGTGAGACAGTGTGAAATCCATTTAACTGGAGTTTCACAAGCTGCCTTCCCTGCCTACCACTAGGTCTTACAGGGATTCTAGTAACCCCGGGTAACAGGGGGGTTACACACCCAAGCGGTGGGAAGTGAAGAAAAGAGGTTGTGTCCTGAGCCTGAATAAAGGACAAAGGTTGCGTCTGAGCCTGGGAAAAGGTGGGATACAGAGGAATGATGAAGAACAAGAGAATATAAATGTGCTGAGAGAAGGAAAGGAAGAGTGAGCCTCTTCACATGGAGAATTGTTATGTACCTGCACGGTGAGGAAAAGGAACTTTGAGTGCAGGTGATATGTGTGAGCCAGAGCAAGAAGGTGGCTATGTTGAAACTGAGAGACTGTGAAAGCAGAAGGATGGACAGGTGCCTCTCGGGGTCGGGTACCTGCTGTCTGCTCCTGAGATGCAGTGAGGAAAAGGAACAGATTACTTTGGCTACACACCGTGGCAGAAAAGAGAAAGAAGGAGAAGCAGAACAGATTGTGCTGAATGTTTCTTCTGACACCCAGGGCCAGGTGGGGAACTAGCTAACCCCCATTAAGTGGGGTCTGCCATTGCAGGGGAGCACGGATCTTGTACCCGAGTGCTAGGGTGCTGTGATCGGAGGGTGCTGGGCAGTAGGGCCACTCCTAGGTCTAGGTCCCCTGTAGCTGGCAGGCCTTATGCATGTGCCCTGCAATGGGCCTATAATGGGCTGACGGGGACAAACTACAAGATCTGCAAGCAAGAAGAGAAAGAGCAAGCTGCAGCCTCCGTGCCCCCTGTTTCAAGCATTGAGCCCGGTTCTGCCTGTGTTCCATCAATCCCCAGGAACTCAGTGAACTGTGCCATCCAAGGACTGATCCTGCAGAACTGTGAGTAAACCGTAGGAATTGCCTTGTACCTGGGGACTGTAAATAGTTCAGAAATGCCCACCAGGGCAGATGGTAGAGCAAGGGTTTAAATAAAAGAAAGGAATATAAAAAGTTATTTAATTCAAGTAAGTGTACCAATGCCGGCTACCAGCTGCACCTCAGGCCTGCAACTTGAAATCTGAGTACCCAGTGACGGGAGTTTGGGGTTATTATTGGACTGGGACCCGTGGGTCTAGGCTTTAGTACACCTGCAACAGTTAGCCAGCTAGACAGACCTGGTGGCTACAATGATTGAGATTTGGGTTTGAATCAAAGGGAAAATGTGATCTTGGGAATTGCTAATCTTTAAAATGCTTGCATAAACTCCATTCCCTCTTACCCTATCCTAAACCCTCTCCCCTGTAAATAAACCAAGATGTTATTGTTTTGCAGCTAAAATGAATCCAGAGCCTAATTTTAGTGAGCATGCTATCTGAAATGGGAAATGTAAATGATGTAATGGAATGTGAGGAGGTTTGAATCCTGGTAAGTCCATGTCTGGGGTAACTGCTGGGGAGGTGGGTTGGTACGGCATCCCAGGGGGTTGTACTGCAAGTAATCAGACCCACCAATATGTACTCTGGGTGGAGACACCACCATTTTAGTTGTTATCTTTAGGGAAAGGACCCCCATAGGTCAGCCATGAGGACCAAGGCCTTTTATTCTTGGTCTGGCCAGCAAGACAGGGACAGTGGCCCTCTTCAGGATGGTGTCTGAGAGGGGCTACACATATAATTAATAGCCCATGTGCCTGTTACTCTTTTTTATTCCTCCTTCTATCACTGCTTCCAGTTATTCTCCTTTGCTCCAGTACATAAAGCACCAGCCACCAGTGGTTTTTGCCCCAGTCACCAGTGGTTTTGGCTTGAAGCTCTCCTTGCAGTGTAGCCCTGCAGTGACCCCTGGAAGGCAGGTCCAGTAGATGAGTGGTGAGAGAACTGAGCTTTGCGAGATAATCATGTTAGGGGAGAGAATGATACAGTTCTGCCAATTTCAGCTCACTTGGGATGTCATGATATATGTGGGGTTCACATCCCGCCTGTGACATAATGCCAGAAGTTATTGGAGGGGCATACAATAAAAAATGAATCTATGGGGTACAGGGAAAATATAGTTTTACAGCATTCCCTAACCCCAAATGCACCACTTGGCTGAACACTGTGGCAGCAGGTACATGCCCCCCCCGGACCTATGACCATGTCAGTCCTGAATCCTGCCACAACAACTGACTCATGGGGTGACCCTGAACAAGTCCTATGATCTCCCTGTGCTACAGTCCCTCCCAGTGAGCTGAAAATGGCATAATCATTCTCTTCCCCTTCTCTCCTGGATTTTTTTTGTAAACAAATATTATTAGGGTACAGCCAGTACATATAGCTGTCATTGGTACAGTTGCATCTGACAAGTATAAGAGGTTAAAGACATGAAATGTGTCTAGTTTAAAGAGATCAAACCTACCCCTAGGCCACCAGTATATCTTATATAACTTTGCACAAAGTCGAATAAAGTAAATAGGAATCATTTCTGAGATGAGGAAAGACATACATAGGCCTGATCATAGTTTTATGTTATAGTGGAACTGAATTTTTCTCTATGGCCTTTAATGGTGGTTGCCAGATTTTTTGAAATTTGTCACTGTGGTCACTGGCATTAAAATTATGTCTTTCCAGGTTCATACAGAGTAGTAGATTGTTTAGCCACTGTGCAAAAGTGGGAGGGGAGGCACTAAGCCAATTCCGTGCCACGGTTTTTCTGGCATTGACCAGAGCTATGTTCCAGAGCCTTTGATTATTTTCCATTGTCCCTCTCCTGGTTGAACTGTAGTCATGACCTAACATAAATCCAACTGCTGTTGCTGGCAACTTACAGTGAAGTATAGTTTCCATTAGTTGGTGAACCCAAGTCCAGAAAGGAGACACTTTGTGACATGTAAGTGCCATATGTGTGAAGTCACCTTCTACTACATGGCACTTGTGGCAGTGAGGGTCCTAGGATGTGGAGTTCAGGGAGTTGGGGAGGGGCCTAGGGCAGGTAGCAAGCTCTGTGACCATCTTGGAGGTGCTCCCTGTCTACGTCAAGGGTGAGGCAAGGACGTTCCGCATCAGGGACTTCAACACAGAGTTGAGGAACTGGTGCAGAGAGAAGGGTTTTGACTTCATTTGGGACGGGGACCCACCTGGAGGGGTGTGAGCATGTACAAGGGTGATGGTCTGCATCTGTCCAGGGAAGGGACCAATGTCCTTAGTGAGTGGTTTAAACGTTTCATTGGCAAACATGAAAGCTAACCAAGGGTGGTGGTGGAAGGAAACATAGAAATAGAATATGACAGCAGGTAAGGACCAACCGGTCCACCTAGTCTGTCCATTTCCCTGCTTGATTTGGCAATCCCTACTCTTATCTGGACTGCTATTCCCCTGCCTGCTGCACAGAAGGGTGCCTTTATGCTTATCTCATGCACTTTTGAATCCCCGTACTGTTTTCAGTTTCACCACCTCTGCTGGTAGGCTGTTCCATGGATCCACCACCCTCTCTGTGAAAAAAATACTTCCTAGCATTCCCCCTAAGCCCCCCTCCCGCCAGCCTTATGTTATGTCCCCTTGTCCTTGTGCACTTTCTTCTCTAAATATCCTCCCCTCCTGTACCCTGTTTATTCCTCTAAGGTATTTGAAAGTCTCTATCATATCCCCTCTCTCCCTTCTCTCTTCCAGTGAATAGATGCTAAGTTCCTCGAGTCTTTCCTCATAAGGCTTGTGGTGCAGTGCATGTATCATTTTTGTTGCTCTTCTCTGGACTGCTTCCATTCTGTCTATGTCCTTCCTGAGATGCAGTCTCCAGAATTGGACACAGCATTCCAGATGAGGCCTCAGCAGTGATCTATACAGTGACATCACCACTTCGCTCCTCCTACTGGTTATGCCCCTTCCTATGCACCCCAGCACTCTGTTTGTGTTTCCCACTGTTTTTTTTGCATTGTTTGGATGACTTCAGATCATCAGACATGATAACCCCCAGGTCTCTCTCTCCTGACTTGTGGTGGCTAGAACTTGCGCCCCATCCTATATTCCTCTCGGGTTTCTGTGTCCCAGGTGCATTATCTTGCACTTCTCAGTGTTGAAACCCAACTGGCAAACCCTTGATCATTCCTCAAGTAGTCTTAGGTCATTTCTGATTTTATCTAGCCCCTCCTGTGTGTCGACTCTGTTGCAGATCTTGGTGTCCTCTGTGAAAAGGCATACTTTCCCCTCCAGTCCCTCTCCAATGTCACTTATGAAGACATTGAATAGGACTGGACCCAGCACCGATCCTTGTGGCACCCCGCTGGTCACCTCCTCCTCTTCGGATTTTATGCCATTTACTACCACTTTCTGGGTCCTGCCTTTTAGCCAGTTTCCAACCCATTTTACCACTTTAGAGCCCACACCCAGATTCCCCAATTTGTTAAGCAACCTTCTATGCAGAACAGTATTGAAGGCCTTGCTGAAATCCAGGTAGGCCACATCCACCGCCCCTCCCAGATCCACCACCCTGGTCACCCAGTCAAAGAAATCGATAAGATTAGTCTGACAGGACCTCCCCTCAGTGAATCCATGCTGCCTTGGGTCCTTTGCACCACTTGACTTCAGGAACTTCACTACCCTCTCCTTAAGCGGGGACTCCATCTGCTTCCCCACCACCGAGGTCAGGCTTATAGGTCTGTAATTCCCTGCCTCCTCCCTACTTCCAGTCTTGTGCAGGGGGACCACCTCTGCCCATCTCCAGTCCCCATGTACCTCCCCCGTCTCTCTGCAGGGAGAATCAAACTGCCTACCCTCACAGGTTAATGTAGTCAGCAGGGAGGACCCTAAAGTTGGGAAATCACTGATGGTAAATAAACTAAGAAAAGATAAAATGGTGGACAAAAGAAGAGGAGGGATTAAAGGCAGGGGTGGGGGGATAATGAGGATAGGCATGAGGATAATAGAGGGGATGACAGGAGAGGAAACAAAAAATATGGAAGGCCATATGTACGAATGCTCTCAGCCTGGGAAACAAAATCCCAGACCTGGTGGCCTGGGTGGCAGAGGCTGACCTCTAAAACCCATTGCCTTATTCAAAGTATGTTCCATTTATTTTGTTAACCTGTTGTTGTACACCTGTCTTGTACTAGGATCTCCTTGTGAATGAGCCTGCTCAATGGAGTGTTCCTACAATACACTTGAATTGAATTGACCTGGATATTGTCACTATTACCGAGACATGGTATAATGGGAACCATGACTGGGATGTAGTTATTCCAGGTTTTACTCTATTCAGGAAAGACAGAGAGAGTAAAAACAGAGGAGGGGTAGCTCTTTACATCAGGAAGGGTATAAAAGCAACAGAGGTACAGGGATTGTGGGGGGAGGAGACCCTGTGGGTCACCCTAGAGATGGGCAATGGCACTGCTATTTGCACGGGATTGATCTGCAGACTTCCAGCACAAGGAGAAGAGATGGACAAACTTCTGTTGGAAGCCATCCATAAGATGGCAACTAAAGTGGCAGTTCTACTTGTAGGTGACTTTAATCTGCCAGATGACGATTGGAGCACTCCATCCACAGCCACAGCTTGGTGCAGGGACATGCTGGATGCCCTGCAGGGGACATGCCTCAGGCAGTTAGTGCTAGAGCCCACCTGAGAGGGTGTGATTTTGGACCTGGTACTCACCAACGGGGACAAAATGCAAATGTCATGGGGGAGTGCACCTGGGGTCCAGTGACCATCACATGGTGTGGTTCGAAATAGGTGCAGCGGCAGAGTCGAGCCACAATAAAACAAGGTTCCTGGACTTCAGGAGGCCAGACTTTGTGAAATTGGGGATATGTCTCAAGAAGGCCCTACCAGGGAGGGAGTGAGGACTGGGGGTGGGGTGGGGGTTGAGGAACAGTGGGCCCATCTGAAAGGAGCCATAGTGGAGGCAAAAAACCTTTGTGTTAGGCAAATAAAAAAAAGTAAGAGAAAAAGAAAACCACTGTGGTTCTCTAGGGAAGTAGCTGGGAAGATAAGAGTAAAAAAGGTGGCTTTCAGAAAGTACAAGGAAACACAGGAGGAGGAGGAGAAGGACAGGGTAGTATATCTGGACAAGCTGAGGGAGGCAGGGAGGGCAGTCAGGAGTGCAAAGGCCAAATGGAGGAAGAAATAGCCCAGACAGTAAAGAAAGACAACGAGATGTTTTATAGGTACATTAGTGAAAGAAGAAGACAAGGAAGAAGACAAGGGGTGAGATCATAAGGCTTAAGGGGAAAGACTGGGAGTGTGTGGAAGAGGACTTTGAAAAAGCATCAACCTTAAACAAATATTTTTGTTCAGTGTTCACAGAAGAGGGGAAGGTGAGGGACCACAATTAAGTGGCAGAAGTAATAAGGGCAGGAAGGTGGACACCAGTCCATTTACGGAGGAGAGAGTTCTAAAGGAACTCACAAAAGTGAAAGTGGACAAAGCAATGGGACTGGACGGGATAAAAATCCTAGAATATTAAAGGAGCTTATGGAGGTGCTGGCAACACCACTGACAGCCTTGTTCAATAAATCGCTGGAAACAGGAGTGGTTCCAGTGGACTGGAGGAGAGCTGATGTAGTCTCTCTACACAAAAGTGGGAGCAGGGAGGAGGCTGGAAACTATAGACCAGTCAGCCTGACCTCAGTGGTGGGAAAAATAATGGAACCACTGCTAAAAGAAAGTATTGTGGAACATCTTGAAGGAGCACAGGATCCGAGACAGCATGGATTCACAGTGAGAAGGCCATGTCAAACAGATCTGATAGACTTGTTTGACTGGGTAACCAGGGAAGTGGATCGGGGGGAGCGGTGGATGTGGCCTACCTGGATTTCAGCAAGGACTTTGACACTGTTTCACATAAAAGGCTTGTAAGCAAGTTAGGCAGCCTGGGAATGGGCCTGAGGTGGTAAACTAGGTTAGAAACTGGTTGAGGGATAGAACACAGAGGGTGGTGGTAAATGGAGCTCATTCTGAGGAAAGGAGGGTAACCAACGGGGTGCCACAGTGGTCAGTTCTGGGGACAGTCCTATTCAATGTCTTCATAAGTGACATTGCAGAGGGTCTGGAAGGAAAGGTATGCCGATTTTCAGATGATACTAAGAACTGCAATAGGGTAGATACTCCGGGAGGGGTGGAAAAAATGAGGAGGGACCTAGGTAAATTTGAGGAATAGTCAAGAGTGTGGCAGCTAAGATTCATTGCAAAAAAAGTGCAAAATCATGCATTTGGGGCACAGGAACCATAGGAAGGCTTACATGATGGGGGGAGAGACTGACGGCAACCAAACAGGAGAAGGATCTGGAGGTAATCATATTAGATTATCTAAAGGTTGCCAGGGAATGTGCCAAGGCTGTGGGGAACTAGACACTGGGATACTGGGGTGCATAGGGAGATGTATCACTAGCAGAATAAAGGAGGTGATGATGCCTCTATATAAATTATTAGTGTGACCTCATCTGGAGTATTGTGTCCAGTTCTGGAGGCCACATCTACGTAAGACATAGACAGGGTGGAGGCAGTTCACAGAAGGGCAACAAAAATGGTGCAGAGCCTGCACAAAAAAGCCATATGAGGAGAGATGGTAGGACCCCAACTTGTACACTCTGAAGGAGAGGAGAAAGAGGAGGGATATGATAGAGACCTTCAAATATCTCAAGGGCATAAATAAGCTATAGGACAGTAGCATCTTTCAGAAAAAGAGATGTTCTAGAACAAGGGGTCATTACATGAGGTTAGAAGGGGTAGACTAAAGGGTAATGTGAGGAAGTATTTCTTCACATAAAGGGTGCTGGATGCATGAAACAGCCTCCCAGCAGAGGCGGTGGGGGCAAATTCTGTATGGGACTTCAACAATGCGTGGGATTTGCATGGGGTTCCCTAGTGATGGGTAGGAGAACAAAGCCAGAGGTCAAGTAGGGTCTTTGGTTTTTGCAGTAGGTAGGGAAAATGGGCAGACTAGGCAGGCCTGGTGGGCCTTATCTGCCATCATATTCCATGTAGCTATGTATCTCTGTCTCATATTGATGTAATTTCAACAGGATTAAGTATGTCCCATACAGGAAATTTAATTGTATTCTTCTAAGTTTATTTGAGCTGGAACATGTGTGCACATGTTTGATAGCTGCTTGCCAATTTTCGTCTGTAAATTGAGATCCTAGATCTGTTAGCCAATGTCCTCTAGCCTTGATCCTTGGTTTTGGGACAGCTCCTACAATAATTTTATATAGTTTTGTGAGTGGTTTGGTGTTGGATTGGGGTCTATAAATGACTTCTTCAATGGGGAAGGAGGCCTGAATGTACCGAGACAGTTGATGTCTGACCCTTAAGCAAAGAAGTCTCCTGTCTGCAACAAAAACTCTTCTCTTAGGGTGTTGAAGAATAGAGCTGTTCTACCCTGGTTAACCCTCTTTTACGTCATTTGAGTAGAGCTTGGTGTAATCCAGCATTGTAACCTTTCATGGTTTTAACCACTGAGATCAAAGTAGTTTGGGGTGAAATTCCTTAACTGTGAATAATCAACTTATGAATACCTGCCCAGATCCTTAGTAGTTGTTTTATATATGGGTTACCTTTTAATGTGTGTGTGTGTGTGGGGGGGGGGGGGCCCAGTAGTGTAGGTAGTAAACCTCCTGAGATAAGAGTGCCCTTAAATTTCTCACCTTCCGAGGTCATCCAGTCTGGTGGAGTACTGCTGACACCCTGGGCCAACACTGCTAATTGTGAGGCCTAATAATATTTCATGTTGGGGAGAGCCAGGCCGCCTTCCCTCACCAGAAGTTGAAGAACTGCCCGGGAAATCTGTGCTAATTTCCCACTCCAGAGGAACGTGTGCAGTATACTGTTTAAAGATTTGAAGAGTTTTTCTGGAACTCTAATAGGCAGGTTCTGGAACAAATCTAGGCATTAGTTAACACATTCATTTTAATAGTATTTATTCTCCTGATAATACTTATGGGCAGGCTCGCTCAGCATTCACAATCCTGCCAAATAGAGCCCAGGTGCAGGATCCACAAAACTTTGCCATGGCACAAACCCTTTTTTGTGTGCGAAAACAGGGTTTTGCACCAAGTTGGTATTCACAGCAGCCCGGTTTGTGTGCTCAAACTGGGTTTGCACCATGGCAAATTGTGAAGGAAATTGCAATGCAAATGAGGGGGAAGGGGCTTGAATATCGGTGCTGTCTAATTCACAAAGCAATTGCTGCACACAAGGGCCTTTTGCAGGATCCCCTTGCACTGAGCAAATACTGGCGACTGAGACCTTGCCTTAATCCTGCGCAACCTTATTGGTTTGTGGGGGTACTACAGCAGTGCCCCCCTGTGCCGATTGCCGGCCCAATTAAAAAAAAAAAAAAGATTCCCTGGTGGTAGTGGCCGGCCCAATCCCACACCTGTGCATCGGCATTACATTTCCCTGGTGTCCAGTGGTCCCTCCTCCACCCAATCTCATGCCTGATAAATATATAAGGGTTCCCCAGTTTGTGTAGTGGTCCCTCCCCCAACACATGCCCTTTCTATAAATAAAGTTTGCTTGGTGCCAGTGGTCCCCCCCTTCCGCAACCGTTGATCACCCCGATTAAATAAAAAGTATGTTTCCCTGCTGGCAGTGGTCCCCCCCCCCGTGATCACTGATCACTGGCCCAATTAAAAAAACACATAAGCTGCCCTGGTGGCATTGGTCCCCTCTCCACCGTCGAGTGCCAGCCCAATTAAATATATATAGTCCCCTGGTAACAGTGGTCCCCACCCCACGCCCATGCTCAATATAGGACTCATTCTTCCCTGGTGTCCAGTTGTTCCTTCCCCCCCGATCCCTTGCCCTACATATAATATAATAGTCCCTGGGGTCCAGTGGTCCCACCCCCCATCCTAATCCCCCGTATGATGAACTGAAAATATTCCCTAGCATCTAGCGGACCCCCTCTCCCTGTCCTCAATCTCTTGTAGAATAAATGTACCCATTTCCTGGCATCTAGTGAACCCTCTGCCCCCCACCCTGGCAGGTAGTGCACCATCACCCTGCCCCCCATCCTGACCTCAAGCTGGTGACCAGCACAGCCCTCTGCTCTCCACCACAGCCAGTCCTATATCTGGCATTGGTGAAGGAGGGGGGCAGGACCACTGGACACCAGGGAAGACTGAGTCCTATATTGGGCATGGGTGTGGGGGGGTAACATTACCACCAGGGAATTATATATATTTGATATCAGGCTTACGATGTGTGGGGGTGGGGATTCTACCACCAGGTAAATATATTTCTTTAATATTGGGCTGGCAATCAGCAGGGGTAGCAGGGAACCACTGCTACCAGTGCAGTTTATTATTTTTTTTTAATCAGACCAGTGATAGGTGACTGCGGGGGGAACCACTTCCACCAGAGAAAATTGTTTTATTTAATTGGGACGGCGATCAATGATTGTGGGGGAAGGGAACTGACACAGCCAGTTCTGAGTGCTGTATAATTTTTTTTAATATAAAATGTATTAATGACTATCTATGCTGAAAAATCTAATGCTCTAGGAGTGACCTCAACCCCCCCCCAAGTTTTCAGCTGACAGATGCAAGCTAAGAGAATTGCTGACAGCATGTGTATTACACACACTCAGTTTTTAGATACAATGTGTTGCATGGCAGACCAGGAGCTAATTACAGAGTTGTTTAAGTTAACTTTGTTAAGAGGGAAAATCATAAAAAAAGGTTTATGACGTTGAAAAGAAAACCCAGGTTATTACACAGGGATGCGAGGTTGTAAATGCTCATATGAAGCTTGTGTGAGGAGGATGCAGCATGGATCAAAAGAGATGTCATTTGAAACATGAGTCATGCTGAAGATTGCAAAATTGATACTTTGAAAAGACTACTTTTTTTTATTAGATATATTTTTAAATATAACCTGACAGAGGAGGAGCTAGCTGACCTCACCAAAAAGGGGCTGGCCAATACAGTTGTTTAAGGAATAAGTCTGTTTTACTTTACAGAGACACATTTTTACCTAGACTCTGACCAAGCAAGATCGGTGAGCACTTAAGCAAGTATTTAGAGACTAAGTACTGTAGTAGGAATTTGCACTGTTTAAACCTTGTTTCTTTTTAAAAGATTTGTATGTCTTTTGATATAAGAGTTCTGTATTTTGTGTTTCACATATTTTTAACTATTTTAGTAAAATTATTTTTAGAACTTTCTTGGTCTATCTTTGATTTCTTTTTATTTTGTAAGAAAAGTATATGGTTATTGCAGATACTAAACATAAGCTTGAATGGTGGTACCAAACTGGAAAGAGAAGCGTTTTAAATCTGAGATCTTTATTAAAGTTTTAAAGAGTTCGTCTCTGTACACCTGGTTAGGTGCCCATAGACAAAGATATCTGGCCCCCTGAAGACAGATATATATGAGCCTGTGCATTGGGTATGCTAGCAAGAGGTTAACAGTTTGAATCCCTCCAGAACTTGAGACTAAAGGTTGATCCGAACTCACAAAAACAGAGAAAAGGGTTACCTTGTCTGTTACACTGTTCACAAGACTGTGCTCAGAGGTTGGCACTTTCGGAGTAGAGGGCCTGACCTGCTGAGTGGGTTTGTGACAGACGACAGGGACACAGGGCTGCCTCTAGGCAGGGGCTGGGGGGGCATGCTAAACTGTGGTGCAGCATATGTAAATGGGCCCATAACAGGCATGCAAATGGCCACCTAGCACCTTGCATGCCCAATGGGCTCATTTACATATCTGCTGCATCCTTGAATTAGGAACAGTGCACTTGCGCTATGTATTTTGTGGCCATTCTCCTGGCTGCATGTTGGGGCAGCACTACTGGGGTTACCGCTGCCTCTACCTAGCCTTATTCATGGTTGGATAGCGTAGTGTGCTATCCGACTGTGAATAGCAATTTTGGACACCTGGGCAAACGCAATGCGCAACGCAAAATTTTGCACTGTGCTATGCAATTTTTGTGAATCTAGCCCTAGATGTTTATAGTAATTTTCATGTAGTAATTTATTTTTATCATTGGAAATATGGATACTTAAGTATTTAAGGATATTTACAACCCTAATTTTAAGTGGGTTATTTTGAAGGTCCTCATGTGGGCCTTTTCCTGCTGGCAGTATTTCACTGTTCGTTCAATTAGTTTTATGACTGGAGAGTCCACTGTAGGTGCTTAAGATATGGTGGAGTCTGGGAATACCCTTCTTAGGGTTCTGTAGGTATATTAATAAATCATCTGCAAAGAGAGAAATCTTATATTGGTGGCCGTTTATAGAATAGCCTTCCACTTGTGGATCAGCTCTTATGGTTGCAGCTAGGGGTTCCAGGGTAATCACGTATAACCGGGGTGAAAGAGGACAACCCTGTCTTGTCCCAGGTGTAAGATCAAAAGGTTGGGAAAGACTCCCATTAATCTTCTGTCCTGGATTGTAAAGCATGTTGTGATAAATTAGATTCCTTGCCCTGTGACTGTTGAATGCTGTCAACATGTGTATAACAGTCTCTCTGCCTTTCTATCCCCTCTAGAGTGGGTGCTCAGAAGAGCTTGCCGTCCCCATTTCCCATTGAGCGACCCTGTTTTCCAAATGTTTTGGCCCATTATGTGACTTTGGCAATTATCATTTGAGAATAGACTCCTTGGTGTTTCAAGCTCTGAGTCTACTGGTCCCTGCTTATGAAACTGGGGTGGGGTGGGGACAGACATGAAGAATCAGACTACTGTGATACGTTATGTACAGTGCCTTCAGAAAGTATTCACCCCCCTTGGATTTTGTCACATTTTGTGATGTTGCAAACTCAAATTAAAATACATTTATATGAGATTTTTTTGTCACGTATCTACACAAATTATAATGTCAAAGTGGAATGAAACTTCTGGAATTTTTTGTACATGTAATTTAAAATAAAAACCTGAAATGTCATGATTTGATAAGTATTCACCCCCTTTGCTATGACACTCCAAACTGAGCTCAGGTGCATCCAATTTCATTGTGAGATCACTCTAAAACTTGAATGGAGTCCACCTGTGGTCAGTTCAAATGGTTGACATGATTTCAGAGGAAATACACCTGTCTATGTAAGGTCCACTGTTGACAGTGCATGTCAGAGCAGAAACTCTACCATGAAGACCAAGGATCTGTCCGTAGAACTCCGTGATAGAATTGTGAGGAGGCATAGATCTGGGAGGGTATAAAAACATTTCTAGGGTGTTGCAAGTTCCCAGGAGCACAGTCAAGTCCATCATTAGGAAATGGAAAGATTAGGAACCACCAGACTCTTCCTAGAGCAGGCCGTCCTCCCAAACTGAGCAACGGGCAAGAAGGACCTTGGTCAGGAAGTGACCAAGAACCCAATGACCACCCTGACAGAACTACAGAGTTCCATGGCTGAGATGGGAGAACCTATCCACAGGACAACAATCTCTGCAGCATTTCACAGATGTAGCCTCTATGGGAGAGTGGCTAGATGGAAGCCACTCCTGAGAAAAGACCACATAATAGCATGCCTGGAGTTTGCAGGAAGGCACGTGGCAGACTCTGAGACCATGTGGCAAAAGATTGTCTGGTCTGATGAAACAAAAATTGAACTCTTTGGCCTGAATGCAAGCGCTATGCCTGGCGCCAAGCGAACACAGCTCATCACCCATGTAACACCATCCCTACCATGAAGCATGGTGGTGGCAGCATCATGTTATGGGGATGCTTTTCAGCGGCAGGGACTGGGGCACTTGTCATGATAGAGGAACAATAGAATGGAGCCAAATACAGACACATCCTTGAGAGAACCTGCATCAGTCTGCAATAGACCTTGGACTGGGCGAGATTTACGTTCCAACAGGACCGCGACCCCAAGCATACAGCAAAGCAACACTGGAGTGGCTTCAGAACAAGAAGGTGAATGTCCCTGAGTGGCCCAGCCAAAGCCCAGACTTGAATCCATTGAGAATCTGTGGAAAGACTTAAAGATTAAGTTCACTGATGCTCCCCATCCAACTGACAGAGCTTGAGCAAATCTGCAAGGAAGAATGGGCGAAAATCCCCAAATCAGATGTGCAAAGCTGATACAGACATACCAAGAAGACTCAAAGCTGTAACTGCTGCAAAAGGCGCTTCTACAAAGTATGACTCAGGGGGATGAATACTTAAGTAAACAAGATATTTCGGTTTTTATGTTTCATAAATTTTTGTTACACAATATAAATATTTTTGCGCCTTTAAATTGTTGAGTATGCTGTGTGAATCAAGGGGGAAAAATAATTTCAATGCATTAAAAATTCTGGTAGTAACACAACAAAATGTGACAAAATCCAAGGGGGGGTGAATACTTTCTGAAGGCACTGTAGCCCCAGCACTGTGTACCACCGGGCTACTATCCTTGCCTGATAACCACAACACAGGTTAAGGGGCCTGGGTTCTGTTCTGGTGACAATTGGGGGTTCTTTCCCAAAGATATAAATAAATAGCATGGTGCCTCCACCCAGAGTAAAATTATAGTGGGCCAGATTATTGTGTAGTACAATTCCCTGGGATGCTGTACCTACCCACCTCCCCTTCCAGTCACCCCCCCCCCACACAGAATACCACCTGGAACTGTAATACGGTAAAACACATGCAATTAGTGACTGTAGCTAATAATATGCTCATGCACAGAAATTGCAAAGAACAAACACATCTTTATTTACTGGGGTAGAGCTAGGAAAGGGGATAGCTGAACAAAGGAACACCTTAAGCAATGCAATGCAATAACTAGTTTTGGCAATGAAATAACTTCAGCTGCAGTAAACCCTTTTGTAATACACCACCCTCCACCCATCATGCATGCATACCTTCTTGGCTGGTACCAGGTCCCCATAACAGTCCTTGCTGAGGGTACCCCCAGACAGATGCAGGCCTGAGGTTGCCGTGAGTTGGTGCACTTAAACTGAAGAAAATACTTTAACTCGATTTGGGTTTGAACACTTTGACTTGACTTAAAATTTAAGACAGTTTGAATTTAGTTTCAATTTAAACACTTTACACTGAACTGAAGCCATTTTTGCAGTCTGTACCTTCCCATAGGTGCAGGGCAGGCCCTGCTTTACTCACGGTTCTGAAGTCCAAGTTCACAGGGTCTGAGTGAATGCGGGCCTTAGAGCTGGGGCCTGGAGCAGCAACGTGGGTTGCAGTAGGCTTGCTGGAAGCAGTAGGCTTGCCTGGCAGCGTGGAACTTTCTGGCCAGCATACAGGGTCTGGAAGCTTGTCACCTTCTGCCTTGATTGCAGAAAAAAATCCAAGGACAGTCACTGCAAACTGCTGGTGGAGGTGGGTGCTGAAAGTCACCAGGCCGCCAACCCTAACTTCAAACAAACATCCAGAACGTCAGCACTCCCAGCAAATAAAGTCTCAAGTTTATTGACTTCACTTTGTTTTGGAAATGGAATTCACCTATTTCTCTATCCCTAATTATTCTTCAGAGAAAAGGATCCAAGGTGAAAACATATAATAATATGGTATAATCCAAATAAAAAAGTATTTATTTGTGGCCCTTATTCAAAGGCTGTAAGCTGAGGCACTAGGAGTTGCTGGCATTTCTTCTGTGCTCTGTGTTAAGTCACAAATAAATACTTTTTGATTTGGATTATACCAACTTGTGACTTTATTTGCCGGGAATGCTGATGTTCTGGATGTTTGCCTTAATTGCAGAGTCTGTCAGGTCACCTTCTTCACTGGAGAGCAGGAACCCTGCACAGGGTTTCCTGGTACACAAGAAAGCCCAGACCCAAGGAGTAACTCCACGGTCCGATTCCCCCAGATAGATCAAGAGTGCCCTAGTATTCAGGCACATGCCCGTGGCTCCCTGTGTCCCAGTCTACTCCACTTGGTAAAGACTGGCTGATCCCTTACCTGGCTCCAGAGTGGCCTGAACACAAACACTTCTGCACACAACTCCGGGTGGCTTTGGGCTGAATAACACACAGTCTCTTAGCTGAAAGTCCTCTATTTCAAACAGCAGGAGTTCACAAGGTTCTCTGGCTTCCTGGCACAGGTGCCTCCATAGGCTTCTTTTCCACTGCTGGCTTATGCTTCAAGCCAAGTTAGACAAACTGCAGTTTCTGACAGTTCAAACACTTTCTCCAAGCGGAGGGCTTTCTCAGGATGATGCAGGAATCAGCAGAAAAACACTCTTCCCCCTGGAGCTTCCAGGTGCTGGAACACAGGCAAAATCTTCCAGTCTTTGGCTGTGGAAGCCTTGGGCCAAATTCCAAACTCTACTCACAGCAGAGTCTGAGCCCTTCTGTCTCTCTGAGAGCCCAAGCCAGACTGCCCCAAACTGTTACTGTCCCTGGGGTTTCTCTCTGAAAAATGGCAGCTTCTGAATGGCTGAAACATGCTGTCCATCAGAAATATTAATAAACATTAAGTCCATTCACTTATTGATTGGTGACTGATTTGGGCACCTAAAATAAGGTCCACACCTTCTCCCAGAAGCAGTTTTTTGGAGTTTTGGGTGCCTTGGAATCCAATTGGCTGTCTCTGGGGGTCAAAGGACCAAACATGGCTGTTACAGCAAATAGTCCCATACAGTTTTTATGGAGTTCCCACTTTTGAGCCCTCATGGAGCCAAACAGCACCATTTATAAATATGTTTGCCCCACAGAATTGTAGTATCCTCTCTCCTCTGGCATTTGGCTGCACAGATGTATTTTAAAATGTTTTCTCTGCCTGTTGCTAGTGCCAAAATAAGCTATTCCCCTCCCCACAGGCAGGCAGTCGCTCATTAATATTAGTTTGTCTCATTAATATTCATGAGGCCTTCCTTTGAGTGCTCATTGGCGCTTCTAAACTAAACATTTTTGCCACTTCTAAAGGGCCTCCTCCATGTCTCTGACCCCTGACTAACCTAACCTGGGGGTCGGGAGCACCGGAGAGGTCTTTGTTTAGCTGTGATCATGGCAAGAAAACAGAAATGCACTTCTGGGCATGTGTGGGCCACTGTTCGCACACTCGCAGTGCAGGCAGTGCGGCGGACCCGCAACTTTGCACTCAGGCAGGTGAAACAACAGGAAGTGCCCATCATTATGGATTACACCTTGTGGTGATGAGAAATTGTCAGCAGTTGGGGAATAGTTTTTCATAAACTTCTGACCCTGTCTTCCCAGATGTTGGCTGTAGTTGGGGTTACTTTTACCACTGGCTGATTTCAACCCTTTCTTGAAGGTGTGTATTTTTTATTTATTTAGTTTTTATTTACCAGGAAGGTGCACTAGATAAAACATCTGCCTATGCTCAGGCATGACCCAGGAGATTACAACATAGGAGGTCATCACAACAGTGTACACATACAACACGAATGCAGGGTTCATACATTTGTCAGGCAGTAGTACAGTGAAATAAACAGAGCAAGAGAGACAATCCACAGATATGTGGTGAACAATGTGCAAGATACAGGACTACTAACGTTACCTTTTCATGTACGTGGCCCAGATATGGTGCAGCTCGCACAGCGTCATGGTCCATGGCAAACTGTACTACTATTGGTACTTTGATTAACTACTGGTAGAGCCTAGACCGAAATAGAATTTATATAGTAATGTTCATATGCCGCATCCTAAGGTGCTTTACAACTCAAGCAATTTATTTACACAAGACACCATAGCTATGATGCTACATCTCATTTCCAGTGGATTCTGCTCCTGCATAGGACAGCTCGATGCCTCTCAGTAGCGTTGGCTCTTCGATTAATTTATTGTAATGTACTTTGTACATTTGGGGCTTTATGCCAGCACAAGAAGTGTTCACCTGATTTAGTAAGAAAACACAACATTTACTATCCAGTTCTAAAATTGTACAGCTATGGTTCATTTGACAGCTTCTCAAATCCGCTCTGCATGCTGGATGTTTAATATGATTCCCTGTGTCAGATATGCCTGCTGCAATTGCAGAACTCACCTCAGTGAAATGCATTCAAAGCTGGATTGATGACTTGCACAGCAGGATACTTTTTTATTGGCTGATGTTGTAAATTGCTTAAAGGGATGTTGTCAACCTCATAGGCCTGAATTGTTTCTAGTTTAAAAACACAGTTCATGATTGCTCCCTTTCTGTAGGGTTTGCTGATATAGCTGCTTTTTTTTTTCAGTAATGTTGAAAAACAGGGTGTTTGGTATAATACAGATATCTCAGGCCTTGTTGCTCCTTGAGGTCGGCTGGTGGTGGCCTTGTTCTTGTTCCTAGGGCTAGACAAGAGTAAAATGGATGCTCAGACATTCTGTTTAGCGGCAAATGCATTTAAAGTTCTTTTAATCACCTACTATTATGGATTTTAAAGGGATTGAAATTATTACAGCGCATGATGTATATGGGAGAGATCGGTTTGTGTTTTTAGCTCTGTTTACAAAAGGCATGGTAAGGAGAGCTTCTGAGATCACCTGTGGTGCAGCAAAATATAGAACCTTCATTTTACTGCCAGCAATGTCAAGTTTTGCACCGCTCTGCCTTACAACTGTATTGCTGATAAAGCAGTCCATCTGCTCACTGCTTTCTTCACAGTTTTCTTCTCACTCATTATTTCTGTCCTTCCTTCTGTTAGTGCTGGAGCTTGGATGCCAGAAGGCCATGGCACAGTAGTAGAGTGGAGAAGCCTGTGGATGCACTGAAGCCACTGAGATGAAGTCCCAGTCCATGCAATGAATTCTTCAAAGGATCATTCCCAAATCCCAAACTCCAAAACAGAGCATTGGATAGGAGGTGTCTTTGTAAACTGGACTACAGCGGACAGGAACCTTGGGGTAGTCCCTAGTAACAACCTCAAGCCAGTGCAAGAGGGCATACGCAAAGGCTAACTGGATAAGATGTTAAACTGCTATCCCTTCTGCCGATCTCTGGTCACTGTCCACATGGAAGTAAAAGATCCCACAGGAAAGGTGTGCAAATGCCTCATTTCAAATATTCGTCTGAGTAGTCATATTTGGGGTGTTCAATTATTCGTCATTTGTGCTTCATTATTCAGATTCTGGAACAGTGTGTGAAACTTCAAGATCTCCTGAGACTTTTTATCTAATCAGAGGCCACTTGGAAAGCTCATTAAAGATAGCCCATGTGAACCAGCGCTCGCAGAAGCATCAAGGCAAGAGAGACAGACGTCTGAGATGCTGTGAAAAAGCATCTACTTCCATCCACTTGTTAAAAATGACCCAGAAAGCAGACATCTTGACAGTTTTTGTTCATTTTCTAAATCTCAAGCTAGAGGGGTTAATTTTTTTCGTACTTTTGTGTGATAATTTTCACTGTTTCTCAGGAGAATTGCTAGGAGTGTTTTTTAACCCTAAAAGTGAAAAGAACTGGTACAACTATGTCTGTTTCTGCTCTGCAAGCAATCTGTTACAGGTTCACATAAAAAAATACAGAAATGTGTTGTGCCCTTTTCCTATTAAGTGGCAAGTGCCAAGCTAAAGTTTAGAAATAAATAAAGTAGGCTGCTTTTTGTCAGACCTTTGTGTGACACATTCAACATCTTAAAGGAGTGCTTTTTTCTATAGATATTTGTTTCTCCCCTTGGTGACATCTAGAAGCACTCCCCCCTCCCTGCCACCCGCCCAATCACCAACCTTCGCACAGCCTTACAGGTTTACCACTACAGTTATCCAGGACCACTGTGTGGTGGGTGGCTACTGGCCAGTCAGATAACAGCCTGCTGAAGGGGGTGGATTTTCCTCCAAATTCTTGGTTTTCTCCCTCTGGTGTGGTATACAAGGGTGAGTTGCTAAAGTCAGCTTGGGGGGGCGGGGTTGGAGAACTGGACAAGAGTGGGCAGGGCGCTGGCACCAGTAAGGTTTTGTTCTGGAAGCATTAATGATGTACTATGGTAATAGCTTGCATACTGTGTGGCTGTGGGCACAGCAAGTCAGTTAGATGCCCTGTGAGCCAGGGACAGACCTGATGTCTCTTGTTTGACCTCGTTGCCTGATGCACTTAAATGTAACACTACTTGTGATTGTCTGACGTTTATGAATGTAATGTACCTTGTAATCTCCCGGGTCGCAACTGAAAATAGGCACCTGTTGTCTACCGTGCTCACCTGGTAAACAAAAGCAAATAAATAAACAAATTAGATTCAGCTAAGCGTGCCTTTCCTGGTCAAAAATTGTAAAATACATTTTAAAAGGGCGGGCCACCACTGGACAGACAGACAGACAGACAGGGTTGGTTAGGCCTTCTTCTGTTGACCAAATTCTTAATTGTTTGCATTTCTGACACAGGGCAGGACAGGTGGTTGCAGTTTGCCACCACCTGATGTCTTTGGCTCTCACCATTGAGTTCTCTCTCAGATTCTTGAGTCCTCCCTATCGGTTTCCTTGCAGTGTGCTGCTTGTATTTGATTCTGTTTCAGTATGCTGCAGTGTTACTGTTTGCCTTCTCCATGATGTTGGGCTATGTACCACATCAGTTCTGATCTGGGCATGAACTACGCAGCAACAGGATCTGTCATCACCCATGTGATCTGTACCTGCAAGAATAAGAGAAAGAAGAACAAACATATTTAAGAGGTTGATGTGCAGGCTGTACAGTTAAAGTAAACCTTTCCCACCTGTAGCTCCATTCCCTCCATGTAAGTTTGTGCAGCAAATGCACCCTGAGCATTGCTTTGCAGTACACTCACCCTCACCTGCAGTATACTCACCCTCACCCTACAGTACACTCACCCTCATCTGCTGCTTTTAGCTCTACATCTACCACAGCTTTGCCAGGGCTGCCAGACCAGCTACATTTTCTGGTAATCCTCTGTCTGCCACAGCTGTGTTCCTGACAGGACGATGTCTGTTAATACATTTAAATTATGTCATTATGAAATATGGTAGTCACTGTCTGCAGCAATGCCAGTGAGCTGACAACATAGTCTCATGCACTAGTCACTCCTGATTAGTAAATAAATTCTCAGAAGAAAAAAAAAATATTTTTCAAATGTCTTCTTTGGCATGAAGGCACACACTTAGAACTATGTCTTTCTTGAGTGCACACTACACACAGAGAACCAAATGACAGCTAGCTGCCCAGAAGCAGTGGGAGTCAACCAACTATTCCCACCCTACCAGCTAACAGCTATATATGACGATGCACTCTTAGTTGCACAATTGGCCATGGAGGGATGTGAGCCTGGGTTCCTCAAGGGAAGATGTCGGATATTAAATTTAAATTATATTATTATGAAATATAGTTACTCACTGCGGCAGTGTCAGTGAGCTGACAAGGCACATTCAATAATAGTCAAGCCTGACTAAAATAATTTATTTTTTTTAATTTTTTGACATGAAGACACAGACATAGAACAATGTCTTTCTTGAGTGCACACTGCAGACACGTGGAACCAAACGGCAGCTAGTTGCTCAGAAGTGATGGGAGGCAACCGACTAGTCCTGCTTCTGTCAGTGGGGAGACAGCTAGTCCTGGGCAAACCTATCATTAATGTTTATAAGCACAGAATGCAAGATACAATTAGCTTGTAGTTGACTTGGAGGTCAAGTAAACTGGGGAACAGTTTAAGACAGTAGCTGGAATTTATTCATAGGAAGTTAAAATAAGCCAAAAAGCAGAATACCACCTATCCAAGGAAGTGGTGTAGTGATGAAATATTGTGTTGTAAGTGGAAAATAAAATAAAAAGGAAATAAGCAGCATACAGGAGTTGAACCTTCATTTTTCTTAATTTTGGACTTCTCTTGCACAGAAGAGTTCGTTCGAACTTTACTTGGTTTAGTTGGCATGTTATACAGTGGGCATCCTAGTCCTTATATATGCAGTCAGCCAATTATACTCACCCTACCAGTTAACAGCTATATGCAACAGTACACTCACAGTTGCACAAGTGGCCATGGAGAGTCCTGAGCCTGGGTTCCTCACAGGAAGATATCTGATATTAAATTTAAATGATATTATTATGAAACATAGACACTCACTGTGACAGTGCGAGTGAGCTTGACAAGTCTCCCTCACTAATAGTCAAACCTGACTAAAACAATTTCTTTTTTTAAATTTCTTCTTTGGCATAAAGCCAGGAACAAGCTCAGCGTACAAGTGTGCACAGTACAGACTACTGCACACAAACACGGGACAAAATGGCAGCCATCTAAAAGCAGTGGTGGTGGGAGTCAGCCAGTTCTGGCCTCCACACACACAAAACAAAAAAAATTTTTTACTCAGTATAATTGTGCATTTCACTGCACTTTAGTTAGACTGCTATGAATCTAAATCTTTAGTTTGCCTTATTCTTTGTTTCAGACAGCTCCAGCGAAGTTAAAAAAACACCTTATATTTCTATTCACTAAATAAACCACTTCAAAATCTCCCTTGCTACTTAAGCTGACAAAAGCTGTGAAATCTCCGCCGCTCCTCATCTGCTGTGCTGTCTATCCACTGGTGCATCTGAGTTTACACAGCCCCCCCTATGCTCCACCGCAAGTCACACCGCATGGCTACTGTTCCTTAGTGCTGGGAGTGAACATGCATGACGGCAAAATGGGCAGTGCCATGACTCGTGTGCACCAGGGTGTTTACATCTGGGGCAAATGCACTCAATTAGAAAGGGATACCCTCTCCTGCATTACAGCAAAAAATGGAACCGAAGGCATCCTGATGCGGTACGGTGAGTGTTCACACAGTGCATTTGCAGTGCATTAACCTCTGCGCATGGGTTAATATGCTGCAAATTGAGTAGTGTAAACAGGGCTTAAAACTTAACAGGTTTAAATCTAGTTTGGTTGTAGTACACACACAGGTTGCATGTCTGCTCACTGGGCCAAGCTTGTCTCTCTCAGCAAACAGCCCCGATTCAGTTTCACCCTGTTCTCACTCTAGCAGTTATCCTGAAAGCCTAATTTTCACACTACAAGTATAAAAAAAAAAAAGTCGACCATCTCAGTATGTGATTTAGAAAAGGAACAAGAACTGACAAGATTTCTGCTTTCTGGATAATTTTAACATGTGAATGGAAGTAGACTGCTCTTTCACAGCATCCCAGGCATCTGTCTTTCTTGTCTGTAGCTTCTGCGAGTGCTGGGTCACATGAGCTGCCTTCAGTGAGCTTCCAATGTGGCTATTGATTGGACAGGAAGTCTTGGGAGATCTTGAACTCCAGTTGAATAGCAAAATGCTGAATCAACTTAAATACAGTTAATTATTTGCATTTCTTCCTGAGTACGAACATACGAAATTTGCCAGCAGATAAAGGCCTAGAGGTCTATCAAGTCTGCTCGAATGTGCAGCTAGCACCCCTTATTCTGCAGCTGCCCCTCCCTTCCACTCTTCCCCTTCATTAACCCTCCCCCTTGTCCTGTCCCATCTTCGTTTGAAGCAGTCCACTGTTCTACTGCATACTACTTCTGCAGGTAACGCATTCCACCCAGCCACCACCCTCTCTGTAAAAAAGTGTCTCCTCATCTCCCTCCTGAACCTTCCTCGCTCCAGTCTCATATCATGGCCCCTGGTGCCTCCCTCCCTATTTTGAACAGCCCCTCTGTACCCGTCTTGTTTATTCCTTTCATGTATTTAAAGGTTTCAATCATGTCACTCCTGTCTCTCCTCTCCTCCAGTGAGTACATGTTCACTTCTTCAACCTTCTCTCGTATGATAAGTCCCCAGCCCCTTGATCATCTTTGTTGCTCTGCTGCCCCTCCAGTAACTAATGTCCCTCTTCAGATACGGACGCCAGTACTGCATGCAGTACTCAGGTGTGGTCTAACTAATGACCTATACAGTGGCAGAATCCTCCTCCCTCCTCGGGATATATCCCTTGCAATACAACCCAGCATTTTGTTGGCCTTTGCAGCTGCCTTCCTACATTGTGCCGAGTTGTTCATTGACCCTGTAATGAGCACACCCAGATCCTTCTCCTCCTCTGTCTGGTCTAGCTGCACTCCCCCTAGCTGGTAACTCCTCCTTGGGTTCTTCATCCCAAAATACAGCACCTTGCACTTTTTGGCATTAAAGCCCAGTTGCCAGGTGTCTGACCAGGTTTCAAGCTTTGCCAGATCATCCTGCAACCCCTGCCATCCCCCTAGGTCATCCACCACCACGCCAACCTTGGTATCATCAGCAAACAGACTGATCTTGCTCTTGATGTCCCATGATATGTCTGCAATGAATATCCCAAACAACACTGGTCCCAACACGAGCCTATTAGAGGCACTGTAAATCACTGCCCTTCAGGTATGAGGCTCCCCACCCACCACCACCCTCTGTTGCCTTCCCTGTAGCCAGTTCCTACCCATCTCACCAGCTTTGCACCGCCCTGTGCTACTAACTTCCTTCCCAGCCTTCCATGTGGCACAGGTGAATGCCTTGCACTGAAGTCCAGATACAGGACATCCACTACTTGCCCCTGTCCAGTTGCCTAGTTACCCAGTCATAGAACTCAACCAGGTTGGTTTGGCAGGATCTGCCACGTGTGGAAACCATGCTGTCTGCTGTCATCTAGTCTTTTGGCCTCTAGGAGGGCCACCAGCCTCTCCTTCAGGATAGTCTCCATTAGCTTAGCAACGATGGATGTGAGGCTCACTGGTCTGTAGTTTTCGGTTCATCCTTGGGCCACTCTTGTGGAGGGCCACCATAAACCATCCTCCAGTCCTCAGTACACACCCCAGATGTAGTGAGGGCATTAAATAGCTCTGCCAAAGGTCCTGCAAGGACCTCTGCCAACCTCCTTCAGTACCCTGGGTGGATGCCATCTGGGCCTGCCTGTGTCCACCTCAGTGTCTTCAAACCCTCTAGAACTCTGCCTCCATGGTTTCCCTATCTGTCACCACTTCCCCTGCTTCTGCCATTTCTCCACCTTGGGTGTCACCCACCTCTTCTCTTTAGTAAATACTGAGCAGAAGTACTCATTTAGTGCTTCTGCCTTACGTACCCTGCTTCCACCACCCCCTCCTTTCTAATCTTACTATGTGGTCCTTACAGCTCCTTTTCTCCCTGATGTACCTAAAAGGTCCTTCTCCCTTCTTAATGCCTTGTGCCCAGCCTGAGTTCCGTAGATGCTTTAAGCTCCCTTACAGCCCTTGTCACCTCCTTCCGATTCTGTCAAGTACTCCTCTCTGTCTTCCCCCTCCTGTTTTCTTGTACTTCCTAAAGGCAGCTCTTTTCCTCCTTACCTTTTCCATGACCTCCTTGCTCAACCAGCTCGGTTTCTTAGCCTAACCTTCTTGCTCTGGGCTTTGCAGCAGGTTTTAGTTGCCTCCACTATCCCCACTTTATGAGCTCCACCCTCTGGTTAGTGTCCATACTAGATTGAATTCTGGCCAGGTACCCTTTTACCACTTCCCCATCCTCCCAAGTCAGCCCCTCCTGAAGTCCAGCACTCTTGTGCAGATTCCACTCCTTCCTTGCCCATATCCAATGAGCCATACTGAGTGGTGGTCACTCCCTGACAGGGTTCCTCCCTGTAGGTTCTCTCCAAAGTCCCATTTGCCAGCACAAGGTCAAGGTATTCCCTAACCTGGTTGGTTCACTGACCATTGCAGCAGGAAGCTGTCCTGGAAGGCATCTAGCAGTACCTGCTCCCTTCTGTTCCTGGTTGTTGGGGTGCTTCAGTCTACTCCTGGCATGTTGAAGTCCCCACAATCACCACACTACCTTCTCGGGTCCTCCTGATCTGTCCCGCTGATTCCTGTCTAACTCCTCCGTCTGAGATGGTGGCCTGTACACCCTCATTCTAAGAATCCTATTCTTGGAATCTGGATTTACACCAAAGTGACTCCGTACTACCCTCCTCCCTTCCTCCCTTACACACTTCAGTTCTTCTTCACATATAGTGCCACTCCCCTCCTTTCCCAATCACCCTGTCCCTACGAAATAACCTGTACCCTGGTACAGACAGGTCCCAATCATTATATTGGGTGGCCCATGTTTCGTGATGGCTGCAATGTCCACCTCTCCCTCTGCCATGAGAACCTGTAACTCTGCAGTTTTCCTCCCAAGCTCCTAGCATTAAAGAGGTAACCACCTTCCATCCTTCCCCCCCCATCCTGCCCACCCTCCTTTCCTAGCATCACCAATAGCACTTGCCATTTGTCCTTTATCACTGTTATGGGGGTAAGCTCATATGATTTCCCAACCTTGGTCTCTGCATATCTCTTCCCCTAACTGCCACACTTCTAGTTTAAATTCCCAGCTTCCTCTATATACTCTTCCATCCTCTGTTTCAACACTTTCTTTCCTCCTCACTCAGTGTAGTCTATCCTTGGCATAGAGACTACTATCCTCTCAGAGTCCCTCCCCACCCCCCAACAGCCCATGCCCTTTAGCACAACACCAGGTTCTTAGCCATCCATTAAATTCCTCTATTCTCAGCTTTCTTGTTGTGCTTGCCTTTGCACTGAGTATCTAGGAAAAAGTTACTGATCTTCCTGCCCCTCACATGGTGTGCTAGTTCCTCAAATCTCCTCTGGACTATATCTACTGTCTTGTCAGCCAGGTCATTTGTCCCAAGATGTATAATTAAATGAAGCTTGTCCTACCTTCTAGCATATTTCAGAACAGACTGTCCCATCCTGTCCGCTGTCATTCCTGGCATAGCCTCACCCAAATCGACTACGCTCCCCTTGCTACCCACCTAACTCCTCTTAGTATTGGGTCCCCAGCACTAGATTCCACCCTCTTACTCCTCGCTTCTATCCATCTCCTCTCTCATTTCCAGCTCCTCTTCATCCTCCTGCATATTAACTTCCCCTTTACCCCTGCAATTCTCCCAGCAGAACTTCACTCAGTTTGGTCCAGGCATTTATCAATTACTCCTCTAATTTCATCATTTCCTCCTCCACCTTCTTCCTCTCTAGCAGTGCACAGCTGTTTTCTGAAGACTCTTCACAAATGCCGCTCCCTCTGTCTTCATAGTAACCTGTTCTCTCCTTTCCACTCATGACTTTTGCCACTTCTTAGCACTCCCTCTGAGTCCCTATTCCCTCCTTCCATTTGTCTTTTGTCTCCTGACCTGATTTCCCAACAATCGTTCTTCCTGGCCTGGGCCCTTTGTCTCTGCTTCCCTTCTTCTGATCCTCTCCTCACCACTGTTGGCTTAAATCGCCCTCCCTCATCTCCCCTTCTTCCTCCCGCCAGTATTGGGCTAAACCCACCCCCAATCTGCCTTGCCTGCTTTAGTTCCTCCTGCAGACCCTCAATCTCCTTTCTAAGTTTTTCTATGTGGTTGCACACTAAACATCCTCTCACACTCCAGGCAATGTTTAGAAAGATTGGTGCACCGCAGTTGTTGCAGCCTACCACCCTACCCATTGCTGTCGTTGCCCACCAGTGACCCCCCACCCTTCCAGATGCAGGATACCAAACACTCCCCCAAGTCTCCCCTCTATCAGTGAAAAACATTCTTTATTTCCCTTACCTCCTTTGTTGCATACGTTTAGATATATTGAGCAACTGCTTTTTATATTCCTATCCTTCCTATCCACACTCAAAAAGAGACTTTAAGTAGCCATTGCACAACCTTCTTCAAACTCCTACTCCTCCTTTCCCCAATGCAATATCAATGTGAAGAAGTAATAATGAAAGCTCCTAGCTTTGCATTTACTTCCCTTCCACTGAGAGAGCAGTCTCCTCTTCACTTGCTGCTGTTCCTTTCCTGGATATCTGCTTTTGCTATGACAGGTGCATATCCTTTGCCCGTTTGAGGAAGTGATGTCAGAACCCCTAGTATAAAGGAAATAATGGACCAGGGGTGGGTGGGACCAGCCCAAGTCTTCCAGAAACAAACAGGTAGCTGAGGCCTCTGGTCAGACCATTAGCACCCTTCCCCCCACTCTGCACTAAAACTTTGCAGCTAGTGAAGCCAGCAACAATGAATCACAATTCTACTCAAAGCCCCCCAAATAGGTTTGCTACCCAAAGAAACAGGACTCCAATTCAAACAGCTTCACCAACAACACATCAAAATAGGCTTGAATTAGAAGATATAGGTCTCCAAGTCAAAGAAACAGACCCAGTTAAAATTACACCAATTATGTTTTAAAACAGAAGAAATAGGCCTCTACAAATGCAGCCTGCCACACAGTGAACCAAACAAATAAGCCCACTTATAGCTACCAAAACAGGTTTCAGAATTCCAACAGCCCCAAACAATACCCTGCTAGCCCTTAGTAGTAAGAAAGAAAAGAAATAACATTCTACCAAGTAGAATCCATGAAAAACAATGTAAAACAAGAAGCTACTGTACTGTAGATCTGATCCTTCCCCCTTCTAGTTCCTTCTGAGAAGCCAAAGCACAGACTTATTAATATAATAACTTATTATTTGTGGTATTTGGGAAGTACTATTTGTTACCTGCACACCACTCTCCCATGGCACTCATTGATGAAGAGTAGGGGAATTTCATTCAGAACACAAAATCTGTTACATTACAAAAAAAAAAAAAAAACCCACATCATCAATTAATTACATTTTGTCACATACACAGCATTCCCAAACTTCCAAAGGAAAAAAAGGAGACAAAAACAACTATCACCTTTTACAAATTACCTTACGAAACCCATCCTGTAAGATTACTATATGTAACTTCCTTTATTATAAATAAGAAACCTTTCCACCCTTCTTGGACTACATTTTGAGTATAGCATAATAAATATCTATCATATACCTCTTTACAAACTGCTTCACAAAGCTTTTCAATAGAGATACAGTATATGTCATACGGTGTTGCAGTAGCACTAGTCTGCATCTGCCGGCCCCAGATAAGATGGCAAAGAACACTGATAATGTGCTATTATTATACTTCCTTAAATTAATTGGAAAGTCACCTAGAGCAAAGCATTCATAGATGAGTCTCTCAAACCAGGGCGGATGCCATCTAGTGGTGAAACATTTTCATAATGTACTTACTGTACTTTCCTGGATTTGGGAATGCTTCCAACATAGTCTAGCCACTCATGATGCAGTGGAAGAAGAGGAGACTATTGCATTCTGAGTGGCTGCTCTGTTCAGGGGTGTTTGTAATGTTCAAGAAGTGAGCAATAAGAATAGATCAAGGATTTGGAACAAAACAGTGTTGAGTATTGCAAGAAGGAGATTCGAGTTGCCAAGAGTAGCTACTACCAAAAACTCCTTCAGTCCTCAGCCCCTGACCCCAAGAAATATTGGAGCCAGATCAATGAAATCTTGGGGAACACCAAACCTTTGGTCCCAAACGAGATGCTAATTAATGATACACTGTGCAACAACCCCCATACTATAGCCAATGCTTTTAACTCCCTTTTTACTGAATCTCCTAAAATCTTCCCTCAGGCATCCCAAGGCCCTATCTCCCCCTCTTCGGCTCCTCCGCCACTTGTCCTCTCTTGTACTGCTCGGTTGGACATTCTCAGGTTACTTCTGTCCATCCCACCACATGGGAGCCCCGGTCCTGATGGAATTGAACACCCGGATACTTCAAATTAGGGCCCATCTCCTTGCCACCCCAATCGCTAGGCTGTTCAATCTGTCCATGTGTACCTCAACAGTGCCTGCAGCCTGGAAAGCTGCCAGGGTTATTCCTGTCTTCAAAAAAGGTGACCCTAATGTCCTCACTAATTTTCTGCCCATAGCATTACTACCAACCCTTAGTAAGATCTTAGAGAAACTTATCCATCGCCAGGTCTCATCTCATCTATTGAACTTTAATCTTCAGTCACCTGCTCAACATGGTTTCAGGGCAGGACATAGCACCACCACCACTGCCCTCACCTTACTCACCAGCGAAGTCAAGTCCAACATGGACAACCGTTTACTCACTGGTGCCGTGTTCATAGATCTCACCAAGGCATTTGACCTGGTAAACCATCCTCTGCTCCTGCATAAACTACATTCTTTAGATGCCTCTGGACCCACTCTTTCATGGTTTAGTAGCTATCTTACAAATCGCTCCCAATCCATCTCCTTTGGCAAAGTTCTGTCATCCCCTACTACCATCTCCTGTGGTGTACCTCAAGGCTCCATTTTGGGACCTCTACTCTTTTCCATCTTTGTTAATGATACTCCCTCATCCTTTCCCCATTGTTGAACCATCATGTATGCTGACGACCTTGTACTCTATACTGCCTCTCGTTCTGTCCCAGACATTAACTCCCACCTCTCTTCTGCATTCCAACAGATTCAATTCTGGCTCTCCTCCAACTCACTCCTACTCAACCTACCTAAGACCCAGTCCATGCTTTTTGGGTCCACTAGGAAAGTCTCTGCTGAGGCCACCAAGCTCCATGTGGTTAGCTGTTATGGATCGGTGATCAAGTCTACTAGCTCCTTCAAATACCTAGGTGTGACTCTTGATCCTGTCCTTGATTTCTCTTTGCACATAAATGAGGTTTGTAGGTCAGTTGACATCAAATTAGGAGCCTCCTACCATGTGCGTCATTCCCTAACTCCCACTGCCAGAATCTCTGTTGCGCGGGGTGTACTGCTTCCTAGACTTCTGTACACTCTCCCCATTCTCTCACATGCCAATGTGGGTATACTGCATCACTGGGACACCACATATAACAACATCTTCAGATTTGCACTCTGTTCCTCACCTTACCCACCATTGCATATTATACTCCTCATTGAACTGGCTATCCTCTAAAGTCCAGCTCTCCTTCTTTCTGGGTTGTTTTATTGACTCCATGAACAGATTCCCCCATCCTGTCAGCCTTGGGGCCATGCTCACCCCAGTGATTCCGGCCCGTACTCTGAGGTCCTCTAACTTGCATCTGTTCTCTGTTCCCCCCTGCTCTACCAAAATGGGTGAACAAGCTTTCTTCCATTTCGCCCCTAAATTCTGGAACACTTTACCGGACACCTTAAAGGGCTCCTTATCTCACCTTGCCTTTAAATCTGCACTTTTTTCCCCATCTCCAAGCACTTGACTCCTGTGTATGTGCCTAACTCCACACACTCTGCTTCCTGCCTTCCCTTCCCAGACCTTCTGGGTTCTCCTAACTGAACCGTACTGTCTTACTGTATCAAATGAACTATTTTTCCATCCTTGCGTGGATGGTCACTGCTTGTTGTTTTGCTGTTGATTCCCTCTGAGGTGGTCACTATTGTATTTTTTCTGACCATTTATATTCAGTTTTGTGTATGAATTTATTCACCTGTCTCCTTGCAGGTCTGTACTGACAACTGTTTTCTATGTGTTCTTGTTGATTGTCATTGATTGTTACTTTACCCTCCCGGGTCGTGCTTGAAAATAGGCAGGACTAATGCCTAATGCACTTACCCGGTTACCAAAAGCTAATAAATAAATAAATAAATAAATATTTTGCAAAATGGCACCCTAACAAAACATGTTCCATTGTCTTAATTTCTATACCATATTCTGGATAAGGACATGTTCTTTCCTCTGTCATTTTATGTTTACTATTACCCCTTACATTCAATCATCTGTGAGAACTTAGCCATAATAACTTAAAGTCAACTCAATGTCTCATGCCTTGATGGTTCTCTACTTAAGACAGTACGCTCCTTCAAGTACTTGGGAGTCCTGTTTGACAAGTCCCTTGACTTTGACCAACATATCATGCCTACATGTAAGGATGTGAACTCCAAAATCGGACTTGCTTATAAGACTATTCATATCCTGTCGCCTTCTGCCAGACTTGCTATTGCTAAAGGTATTTTGTTCCCATCCCTAGCTTATGGAGCTGCAACTTACATTAATGCTTTGAATGCATTCCTACACAGATGGAATGCAATGTATAACTCCATCTGTCACTACGCCTCAGCATCTCCGCGACTCAAACATAGGTGTCAGCTATACGCCGACCCTAGCTGGCCTTCCCCCTCAAACTATCAACTGCTCTCCTTTGGTATGCTGGTGGATAGCATTATTAGAACCAATGTCCCAACATCTATTGCCTCCCTCCTACTTCCTTTGACCTCCTCTTATGGCCTCTGGTCCATGGACCAATCCTTACTCCAATTGCCGAGATGCAAAACCGTCAAGGGTATCTGTGCCTTCCTTTGTGCTGCCCCCCAAACTTTGGAACACTATTCCCCTAGCTGTCCAGATTGCGCCTAGCCATCCCTGTTTTAAGAAAGCTTATTGGTTTCATCTTTGTAAACCTACCCCTTGCACGTGCTTTAATCCCCCCCAACTTCTTTTCTACCAGCTCCTTCCCCCCACCCCCTTTCCTGTAATTTTTTTCTGCTCCTACTTTTAGTAGCCACTATTTTGGTTTTGTTAATTGTATTTTAGTTATTTTTCAGCTCGCTTCAATGCTCTGTACTTATTTGATAAGCCTATGGCACGTACCCTAGGTTTACACTAGGAATTCTTATCAGTCAGGTGTTTATGGTTTTGTCTACCTTATCCACTAGCTGTTTCTATATCACTGAAAGACGTATCCTACTGTTGTATTCAAGGCTGTTCTTTCATTGCCTTTGTATTTCTGTTAACAGTATTGTGCTACTACTGTCAAATGGTTACTTTGTACTGTACTATTTGTGTTTGAAACCTCCTGAGTCATGTCTGAAAATAGTCAATTCTATGGCTAGCACACCCTCCTGGTAAACAAAAATTAATAAATGTGTCCTACATTTTAACTGGACTCTATCAATTGATTAATGACAAAATTTGTTTTCCCAGGTCTACAGTTTTTAAAATTCAGTTCTTGTGGTCCTAATGGCCATGATTCATGAAGGGATGGGTACCCGCACAAGATGGATGTAACCCACTAGCACGGCTCTGCACCTGTGGACGGGTGCACAGTGGCCGGAGTTCACGATCGCCGGCCACCAGTCACCTCTCATCTGTGGAGCCTCCCATCAGGCACACTAGTTTGCGGGGGTAGATCAGCAGACATGGATGGGCAACCACTGGGATGCCCATGCCGAGTCCGCTAGTGGATCCCTGATCCCGCATGGTGTGAGGGTTCTTTGGACCTGTGGACTGGGTCCAAGCAGGGGTACCACATGAGTGCCCAGGTGGCCTCCCCCAGCCCCCCATGGTCCATGGGGCTGGGGCAGCATGGCAAAGGGACTGACAATGCTTTACTTATTTATTTAAAAGCTTCACCAGGAGAGACATACTGAGCCATAAACAACTAGTTTCCAGAAGTGTCCTGGGGGAGAGAAATACATATCCATACAGCGTAAAATATTTACAGAGAATGTACACTCATATTAAGGCACACTTTTATACAATATATCATAAATGAAACATTAAAATATATATATATTGAATGTACAAGAGCATATATGTAGGGGTTATTTACATAAAATACAGCAACATCCATAAATAACATTTGCCTACAAGAAATAGAGGATGAAACAGGTTAGTGCATGCGGCTAAGGGTAGTCTAGCAAAGGGCAAAGAGTAGAAAGGGGGAGAAAGGAGAAGGTACATCATAGGACGAAGACAAGGGAGGTCCAGAATTAGGGTGGGTAGGTAGAGAAGGTAGAGGAATGGGGGAAGGGAGGAGGAGGAGGAGGAGATACTGTATGTAGTATGAAAGATGGGGGGTAGGGAGAGAAGGGGTGGAGAGTCAGGAAGAGGAAGGTATGGGGGCTATAACGGAGGGGAGTCAGGGGCAGTTACATGAGGGGGTGGAGTAATTGTGTATAAGACTGGAGAAGGAGCAGATGGAGGTAGCAGAACAAATAGGCCCTGGGAGGAAGTTACAGAGTTTGGGAAGGTGGAAAGAGAAAGCAGCCTGCCCAACTGAGGTCTGCCTGGATGGGAGAGTTAGAGAGCAGAGGTTAGAGCTACGGAGAGAGTAGGAGGAGTTTGAAGGGGAAGACAGAAGAGACATAAGGTAGGATGGGAGGGGGCCCAGACAGTACTTAGCAAAAAGGGAGTAGTAGTGAACAAGCCCTCTGACTTCAAGGAAGGGAAAGGAGAGAGAGGTGTAGAGGTGGCAGTGGTGGGACGGGAAGGGGGGGCAATCCAGGGCAGATCTACAGAAGGAGTGGAAGAGTGGATCCAGTCTGGCCAGGGTAGACTTGGGAGCACTAGCATAGATAGTTTCACCATAGTGAAAGAGGGGAAGAATCATCCTCTACACAATGGCTCTGCGGGCCAGCAGAGGAGTGCACCCTCGTTTCCTATAGAGTGCACCAAGTTTAGGGTGAAGCTTTTTCTGTAAGTAGTCCACATGAGCAGAGAAGTCTAGGTGACTGTCGAGCCAAACTCCTAGGTACTTGAAAGTTGTGACGTTTTCAAGGCTAGTCCCATCCAGAGTGCGGAAGGAGGGCAGGGCTGGCAGTTTAGAGAGTTTTTGTCTGGTACCAAAAGTCATAGAGACAATTTTTTTTCACATTTAAGAAAAGCTGATTTGATCAGAACCAGTGCTGGATATTGGTGCAAGCCAGTTGGAGGCTGCTTGTTAGGACTGGTACGGAGGAGCCTGAGGCAAATATGACAGTGTCATCAGCATACATGTGTATGGATGCAGATATACATGCAGAGGGGAGGAAATTTAGAAAGATGGAAAAGAGGATGGGTCTGAGCACTGAGCCTTGGGGGACACCAGTGTGGATGGGAGGGGGGCAGGGAGTTGCCAATTTTGACAGCTTGAGTTCTGCCCATGAGGTAGGAACAGAACTAATCTGTGGCTTGAGTAGCGATCCCAGCAGCAGACAGCTGGGCTAGGAGGAGGGGGTGGGCTACAGTGTCTTGAAGGTTTGGGACAGATCGACGAAGATAGTAGAGAAAACCAGGCCCTAGTCCATACCTGTTAGGATGGCATCAGTGAGCCTGAAGAGGGAGGTAGATGTGGAGTGAGATTTATGGAAACCAGACTGGAAAGAGGTGAGAAAGGAAGAGGAGTCAAGAAATGTGGAGAGCTGAGAGACTACCACATGCTCTTGGAGCTTAGCAAGGGTAGAGAGAAGACAAATAGGGTGGTAGTTGCCCAGAGCTGAGGGGTCACCACCCTTAGGGAGAGGAATGACAGTGGTTGATTTCCAGGAAGAGGGAACTGAAGCCAGAGAGAAAGAGAGGTTGAGGAGTAGAGCAATAGGGTGGCAAATAGCAGAGGCAGAGAGGTGCAAGAGCTTTGGGTTCAGACCATCTGGACTAGTGCCCTTTGTAGGGTTTGGAGCAAGTAGGGCTTTAATGGCTTCAGCAGGTGAAACAGTGGAGAAAGAGAAGGAGGGTAGAGGGTAGAGGATGATGGGGGGGTGGGGGAGAGAGAGGAGGGGTGGAGGGGGAAGGAAGGAAGGAGAGGAGAGTGGAGTCACAGGTGGTGAAGAAGTTGTTAAATTCAGCAGCAACAACAGAGGGTTCTGAGATGGTGGCCACACTCACCTTAAGGGAAAGGAGGACAGACTGGGTGGGAAGGGAAAAAAAGGAGTGAATGACCTTCCAAAACTTGGATGGGTGGTTAATGTTGTTTTGGAAGGTGTAAGTAAAATAATCATCCTTGGTGAGTTTAGTTGCCCTGGTGCAGGCATTGCATAAAGTTCGATATCTGTGGTAATCAGCAGGGGACCCAGAATATTTGTGAACCTTCCATGCCTGATCGTGTGCCTGCAAGCTGGCTAGTAGCTCAGCAGAGATCCAGGGGAGGTGAAAGCCATGGACCCTGATTTTCTTAAGTGGGGCATGATGATCCTAAATGGGCATGAAGCTTGTTGAGAAGAAGTTTAACGCAGAGTCCATGGAGCTGGCAGTAGATATAGGTGACGAGTCTGTAGCTGCTAGATCCTCATGAAGTGAAGAGAGGTCCAAGGACCAGAAAGAGTGAATCTGGATGAATATGGGTGGGGCTTTTGGGAGGTGAACCTTGTGAACACAGTGCATCATATGACTTTGCCATAGCCAACAGTGGCACCAGAAGGGGGCGCAATGGCTACATCTCTGTACCCCCTGCTGAGAGGATGAAACCCCAAATGGCTTGCAGTGCCATCATGATTGGGTGCCACTACAGAGCACTCCCCTGCCATGCCCCTGACCTACCCCTGGCACAGTGCCTCATGGCCAGCTGAGGATCCATTGCTAGGGGCGCTAATGCTTCCATAGGTAAATGCCACCAGGGGTGTACAGGTCACTGCCACGTGGCATTTGGCTGTGGGAATGCCTATGCGTTGCCCTTATGTGGTGCGTAGGCATTCGTGAATCGCGGCCATTGTTTGTAATACCATCTTATATAACTGTTTTCTAGTTAGAGACCTATTTTGAGTTTCTCTACTTGCCACTTGAATAATTTCTTTAAAGTAGGTATCAGAAACACTGGAACTTGCAAACTTTGTGCCACTTTCAAAGATTTGCCTTTCCATACTGATAAGGAACTTTCCAGATTTCCACTAGTCCAGTCTTTTACTGTAGAGTTACCAGAACTTATCATAATTTTAAAAGTCCCAGACCAGAACAAAGTGTGTACAAACACAACTGGATTTAATATATCCATCCCCCTTTATTCCTTGGTAAGTATGTTACTGTATTTCTCTTTTAATATGATTTAATCTGCTCCCCCAATACATTTGAAAGAAGATACGTAATAACTTAAATTCAAACTGCAATGGTAAAGGGTAGTCCTAACTCACACATAACAGACTGGGTGCAATATATTGTTTCAAAATGTACACACTTTGACAGTATGTTTTGACAGTTTCCAACTTTTCCATCTATTAATCTTTTGAGCACAATGTTTAAAGTGTCCTCCCAATTAATTTCTGCTAGGTCTTCGGTTCCGAACTTTACTCCTAAAATTCCTATAGGATCCTCCAGAATTCAATACCTTCTATTTGTTTAGGGTAGTTCTGATGTATCTGTAAAGGGATGACAATATACTTCCCCAGATTCAGTTTAGCTCCTGAACCCACTGAATATTCTGTTACTACATCTAAAAATGTGGCTACATTTTGTTCATTTCTTAAAAAAACACATATACGGTATCATCTGTATAAGCTATTGTTTTTAAAACTTCACTTTGTTTTGGAAATGGAATTCACCTATTTCTCTATCCCTAATTATTCTTCAGAGAAAAGGATCCAAGGTGAAGACATATAATAAATGGTTAAGTGCACAACCTTGCCTTATTCCCACTCTTACTGGAATCTCGGATCCTACATTCCCTAGAATTAATGGAACTACTGATGTCTTTCTATACAAAAACTTTAACCACCTCACAAAGTTAGATGGAATACCATATTCTGCTAAGATTTGAAAGAGGTACAGTAACCATGACTTACTTCATCAAATGCTTTGCTCTGATCCAAAGATAGTAGAAAACCTGTTACATTATTTCTTGAACCATGTTCATACACTTCTCTGATTACAAATAAATTCTCTTGTATTTGTCTATGTGGAACGGAACATGTTTGAATAAGGCTAATCAAATAGCTCGCAGTTTCCATTAATCTGTTGTGCAATAGTTTTGTTAGAATGTTAAAACAAAGTCAGAATTTAAAAGGCAGATAGGCCTCTGGTTTTGAATTAGAGTTTTAACACCTGACTAACAACAATTTGTTAAACCTTAAAAAATTGATTTCTGATGTGTGGAAAAAATACAGAAAAACTGATGTAAGTACTGTAACTGACATCTCTTTCTTAAATATTTTATCAAACTCATTGTGTATACATCCCATCCATGGGATGCCCCTGTTTTTCAGCGATTGCATTACAGTTTCTACTTCTTTAACTGAAATTGGAGCAACTAAGTTCTGTTTATTTTTCTCTGATGCCTGACACTTAACCGTCCCCACAAATGATTTTATATCTTCACTCTTAACCTACACAGACTCATGAGCTGATTTCATATATTTTTCCATTATTTTTATTATTGCATCTTTATTGATAAAAATATGCCCTTCTTCATCTTGCAAACTTGTAAAATTACCCTCTGTTTACATGCTGTACAAGGATCTCCATATGGTACTTTCTGTGTGCCATATCTCAACTCAACTTGTAACATGGCAATAAATAAATCTCATAATACGATTTACCCATTGCTCAAAATGCAGCATGTGATACGATACTAGAGCGAATAATTCCCTAGCAATGCCTGCTAGTGCAATACCTGTCAAAGCCACATCAGAACCGCAATTGCACACTATAATGCCCGCTACTGTACTACCTCTGAAATCCACATAAAAAGTGTGATCGTGCACTATATATAGGATAGTGCATGGGGAACAGTTGACAACAGGGCTATTCTTTCACCAAGTTGGCACTATGACAACGTATTACCTCGAGAGTGCAGCTCGAGAGGTAATCCGTCCCAGTGCCAACGAGGTGAAAGATGCCCTGTTGTCAACTGTTCTCCATGCACTTTTCTTTATAGTGTATGGTGGAACATCGTTTTTTGAGGAAAAAAAAACGAAACACTACAGCATGTTTCTGCTTCCAAACATTCTTCCTGGGTTACTAGAAGAAAAAAAGAACTTTACATTTTGAACGTGTTCACGCTTGACATTTTAACTGTTTCAGAACTTTACATTTTGAACGTTTTAACTAAACATTAGTACTGCTGCCGACATTGCTGCTTTCGCTATGTGTCCTTTCTATGGCGTGAGCCCTAACTGTCAAGTGCTGTTCGAGGACACAGTGTGAGACGTTCGCAGTGCAGTAGAAAAATCCTTCTGCTGCACTGCGAACGTCACTAGTGTGTGACTTCAAGGTTTGGACAACGATAGATTTCGGTGGAGCACGACGTCCCACCATACACTATATAAATGTGACAGTCTTGATCCCCCACGCACCCACCCCATGGAACTCTGACTATCCACGCATATCTGGTAATCCGAGAAAACTTAGAAAATGGATGAATTCACAGCTACCTTTTCTCTTTGTGGTGTGATGGGTATCATTTACTGGGTAGATAAAGAGTAGGGACAGAACCTCTCACTGTGCTGCAGTCCGTGCAGATAATTCATCTGCTTTCCCAATGTCGTTGGCAGAGAAGCAGCACCAGCCTAATTCACCTCTGTCTCCTGATCCCAATACGGTTCACAGAAACCGTGTACTGTCTCTCTTGTAACATCCTCGAGCATACGCTTGCAGCAAATGGCCAGCCTGAGTAGTGGTTTAAAAAAAAAACAAAAAAAAAACCAGAAAAAAAACCCCCTGGAAGTTAGTAATCAAAACAGTACCTCTAACTCAAGACATGTTAAGTTATCTAAAGAGCCGCTCGATGATTTGGAGTGCTGCAAATGTGAGCCCAATACTCATAAGAACACAGGTTGGGCTTGCAACGTGTTTAGTGATTGGTTAGAAGCAAACAACTTATCTGTAGACATCAGCACTATACCGGTGTCTGATCTGGCCAACATATTACAGAAATTTTATGGATGTGTCCTATCTGAAGATTCAAAACAATACAGCATTAGCTCCTACATTAGTTTAAAAGCTAAACCGCTACTTGAATAGCATTGGGGTTAATAGAAAAATCAACATTGCATCACACCCTGAGTTTCAGTCAGCCAGTAATATATTTGTGGCTGTGTTAAACGAATATCAGAGAGCTGACCAAGATGTGGCTTCTCACCACCCCCGAATCTCAGAATCTGACCTTGCTAAAATCAGAAATTGTCCTAAGCTGTCACCAGAGTCTGCGAATGGACTTGTATGCAGACTCTGGTTTGAACTATTACTAGGCCTAGCAAGAAGCAGGAGAGAGGGAAAAAGGCAGCTGAAACATGAGTCTTTTGTATTAAAAAAAGAAAAATGTGGGCAAGAATATATAATCCTAGCATTCAATGAAAGCACAAAGAATCACAGCAAAATCTCTGAGGCAAATAAACAAGCATTATGAGGAGTGCTACACTCCCAGCCTGGTAGCAAAGATTGTCCTGTTTCTACATACAAAGAGTTCGTCACCAGATGTTCTATGAATACATCCTGCTTTTTACCTCCATCCTTTAAAGCTCCCTCAGTGTACTTTGAATCAGAAAGAGTGCTGGTATACGAAGCAACTGATGGGCTGCAACTATCTTGGAGACCTCAGGCAGGATTAACAAAGACTGTGGAATTCCCACAGCTATGGCAAAATGTCGGCGCCAAAGGGTGGCCACTTGCAGAGCCACAGGAGTCCCACAGTGGCGGGTATTTACAAAGGTGGAGCCGGATTACGACTGGCTCCATGATTTATGGCTGATTGCGGGTGGTGTCACCAGGGAGACTGCTGTAGCTGCGGAAAGATGCTATGGCTGGTGGGAGCAGCCATAACACCCTCTACAACTGCTGCGGCTGTGAATCACAATCAGCGCAGCTGCGGGCAATTTCAGTCTGCAACTGCAGTTGTGGAGTGGGGCTTGGGTCCCATATAGAATAGTGTATGGGCAACCATACACAACAAGGTTATGTTTCCATTGAGGGGTTGAGATGACATCACAGGGACCTCGAGGCCCAGGCTCGAGAGGTCCAATGTCATCTCAACCCCAGATGAAACGTAACCTGTCTGTGTATAGTTGTCATATACTATTTATATAGTATATGGTTTCAAAGTGCAGGACACAAGAGGCTTTCTGTTTTTTTTCTCCTTACCGGCTCACTCGTCCACTCGCCGGCTTGTCTCTTTGCTTTAGCTGTTGCTACTCGCGCTCCCATCTGCTTCTCCCCGATCCCACTTCTCGGTGCTCCCGCTCACTGAGTCGCTCTGTCCTGCATTTATTTTTTGGGTTTTGGTTGTGAGTTTTTAATAACTAAATAAAAAAGTTAACTTTTGTGGCATGGAGCTGTATGAGGCTCTTTTCGTCAGCGGTTCTCGATAAAGTTGCCGCCATGTTTTTGCTGATTTTCTTGGTGGAATGTCGACGTAAAAGTACGTGGAGAGAGCCAATCAGGTGGCAGGAAAAGGCTCAAAAGTTGTACTATCGATATGATGTCAGAACGATAGTACAACAACTTTTTTGACCTTTGAACTGTCCTACAACAACATTTTGAAAGGATCTGAATTCTATCCACAATAAGCCTTAACCACATACTATAATAGCTTTGTGAATCCTGCCCCTCATGTCACAGATCTCTGTAGATGCTGAACTTAGTACCAGGTACACTAATCACTGCATCCAGAGCATGGGTGTCCATATTCTGTCTGAGGCTGGTCTCGCATCTAGAGAAATTATGTCTGTGACAGGGCATAGATGTGAGACCAGCCTGAGAAATTATTGGGCACCATCTCCCAAAGATCGGAAAAAGTGGTCATCTATACTATCTGTCCCAGACAGTAGTCAACAGCAACACTCGACTGAGAAATCCAAGCAATCTGTGCCCAACACCCCAGGATCCAACACAGAAAAAAGGAGAGAGAAAATCATTATGGGAAGCTCACAAATACCGGCAATGTCGGGGCCACACGATGTTCTACATAGACAGAAAGATGCAGCCACAGAACAGCAGTCAAATCAGTCCTTGCCCAATGCAGTCAGCGTAACAACATACCTGATAACAGAAACGGTGTCTGAAAGTCCCTGTGACCTTACAGCACTGATCCCAACTAATGCATTTTATCTCATTAACTTCATGATTAATGGACCAGTGAACTTTAATTATTACTCACCAATGAAGGACACTATGCAATAAAAGTATGAATCCTGTACTCATGTGTTTTTAGTATAAGAGGCCAAAAATTGTATTGTGCATAACGCAGTGTTGAGCCGCTTCCGGCATATAAGAAATGTTAGAAAAATGTTTAAATTTTGCTACGTTTCAATGTTTAATGCAACACACTTTTAGAAGTAGATTCTAGTTTATAAAATAGAAGTAGTTTTCTACAGCTGTTCATCATTGTAGCATTACAGAAAGAAAATGATCATGCAAATTCAGCGTTGTAGTATCCCACAATTCATAGTAAAGAGTCGATACCAGTAGTTTATCGAGCATATAAATCCTTTATTGTACATGTTTCAGCTGTTTAAATATGCTATCCAAACATTCATACCGTTGCCTTAAAAGCCAACACGTTATCTTTTTGAGAAATAAACACCACCATATTAATAAATATGGTGCCATTGAAAATCTAGTTTTGTTGTTTCTCTCCATAAATGTATGTATTTCTATAACATCTCTCTCTCTCTCTACAGGGTTTTATTTAACTCTAAAAATTGATTAGCGTTTGCTCATAAAAGTTCTAAAACATTGTGAAAATGCATCGCACTTGCCTCACTGTGTTTAACAAACATAACACTTCTAGAAAATCTATGTGAATACTTTCTGTACAGTTAGTATTGTCCCAAGAAAAAAACTGCTAATCAATTATTTAAAACCCTGCTCTATTTAAAATATGTACATTTCTCTCTGTTTGCTACTATATTAGACCATGCTTGCCATGCTAAAAGTGCATTAAGCCACTAGAAAGGAGGCGTCTACTAGGAAATTAATGCATGGTTGAGAGGGGTTGGAGCACAAGGCCAAAGGCCTTAAAGCTTAATACTTACTTGTAATGTACTTCCCTATCATACTGGTACTTTTTAATTTCATTTTTTTAATTAGATCACTCCCTGTGTGGTATGCTAAGGTAATTATCCTTTGTAGCTGATTTCTAGTTTTTAAATATTTAAAATTGTGGTCTCTATGTTTCTTTCTCCCATACTTCTGACAGTACTTCATAATTTCATTTTTTATATCTTCTCACCATAGCCCTAGATCTTCATACAGACAGGTTACAGATTGCCTAGCTAATAATAACTGCCTAATATCTTTTTGCACTTTTTCTTTTTGTAGGATGGCCAAAATCCTCCTCCTTCCTTTCTGATTTCTAACACACTGATTTTCATTCTCTACTACTACTTGCAGCATCAAATGGTCTGAAAATTATATAGGAATTGTTCTGACATTAATAAGTTCAATATTCCTATACATGAATGCATAATCAATCCTAGTTGCTAAATACCCTCTAACATAAGTATTCCCTACACCAACCCCCTTTAGTTTCATGACAATCCAGCAAACCTGCTGTCCTATTACAGCTCTGCAAAGCCAATGAGTCACAGTGTACCTTCTTTCCACTAGCAAAGTTGTTGTCAGTATCTAAGGTGCAGACAAAATCACCACCCAAAACAATCTGTCTAGCAGTGGCCAAACAAGGTTGATTTTTTTCAAACAAAGCAACCCTTTCTGATTTGATTTGAGGTGCATAAATATTTATAAATCTACTTGGCTGTGATTGCCATATCCCATCAAGAACCCAGACTCTTCCCAGAATTGGATTTATTAATTTATGTAAATGAAAATATCTGCCCTTAAAAAGAATTCCCACCCCATCAGCTCTATTCTCCCCAAATAACGAGTAAGATGGCCCCATACCTAGTCTCTTTTAGTTTGTGCTGTTGAATTTATTGTTGACATCCATGTTTCTTGAAAACATATAGCATCTAACCATTGTTCCAGAAATAAAGAGAATACTGCTTGACATTTCCGTACATTTCATAAGCTACTGTACAGATATTTAGGGCCGCAAATTTGATCTGCACCATTGCCAAGACTGTGGAAAGGCATATCATTACAGTCTAACTAATAGTCACAGCTATTTACAGTCTCAGGTTGAGTTTCAATTTAGTTTTTACACTTCTTTTTTTTTCCTTTTTTCCTCTGGTTGCTTTATGATGTAAGCAGACTGGGAGGAATGTGAAGAGGACACATCTGAATCTCCCCTATATCTGAGTCTCCCCAATTTTTATTCTCACAGAGGGCCTCATGTCTATTTCCCACAGGGAAATCCTGTACTTCTTTTATATTTCTAAGGAGCCTTGAACTTCTTCTTGTGAGTGATTTGGACCACCCCTGTGGTGGAGGCATATCTGAAGGACCTTCATCACCATCCTCATTCATTTTTAGAACTGCTGAAGAAGTTGAGGCCAAAATATTAGTTTCAGAAATTTCACTGTTTTCCCTTGTGACCTCACTTTGATCTTCTGTTGCAACCTCAGGAGTCTTCTCCAATATCCTGTGCAGACAGCTGATTTATATTGCTCTCAGGCTTGATTTCCAAAGAAGGTGTGATTAAACTCTCCTTTAAAGTACTTGCTATTTCTTGAAGAGTGTTTCCATTATTACCAGCAAGGGCCTTGTGTTGTGCAGTTCTAATCAGGCAGCCCTGATCCACACCATCTGATATGTTGTGGGCTGCCCACAGGTTGTTTTGGAAAATATGGCCTTGTCCCTCACAGAGGTTACATTTGAAATAATTTTAACATTGTACGCTTACACGCTCAAGTGAATCACAAAGGCCACATCTCAGTTTGTCACATGTACTGGAAAGGTACATTTTTGCCCCACATTTGCAACAGGCCTTGGGTTGGCCTGTATAAAAACAGACCCTCTTTCTCTTCCATGACAGAAACTATTTGGTAAATGCATTATTCCAGGTTCATTTTGTTGCAACTTTACCTGGAAGTGCCATCCTTTAGTCCAAATAAATCTGAATCTATAATTGTTTCTGGATGACTTAAAACATCACATCTTTGTTGCAGTCAGTGGTGCATGTCTCCAACATTTGCACTTTCATTTCTAAACATCATAATCTGTTTTATCAGTGGCTTTGTTAAGGGCATCACTATAAAAGGTACCCATAGAGGAGAAAATTGCACTTGGTTATAGCTGATCCAGAACCTTTCCAAACTTTATGGCGTATTAACACTAATGTCAAAATTGTCCTCACCAGATCCATGTACTAAAGCGTACACCTCTGAAGCCATAAATGTCAAAGATTCCTTCAACAACTTTCCCCCACAAAAAAAAACTGTCTGGTCTAGGTTCGATATCACCTTTATATTGTATTCAGACAGCATTTCTCCTTGGTAGTGGCTCAGTTCTGTTTTTAAATAAATCTGCAAACCTGGGCCCTTGATTTGGCAGATTTTTAGCATTTCCTCCTACCCCTTCTGTAGACATTTCTGAGTTTGAATTGTTACTCCGAGTATTTAATAAGTCCTGTCCCATTGCAACATGACTGTCTGCTTCTTGCTGCTTTTCTTCCTTTGAGCAGGTATTTGAATTAAAAGCTGACAGTGTTTGTTCATGCCCCTGCTGGCTAAGCACATCCTCATTTGTAATACATGATACAGTATCATCAGTGTCTCTACTTACTGACATTGAGTATTTATCGTACTGCGTAACCCGCTTGGCAGAACTGTTCATATTATTCTTTACTGCAGTCAAAGAGTTTAAACCCACAGGCTGTGTTATTGCTTGCATTACCTGACAGTGTTGTGAGCTTGCATTCAGACCGGCTTGCCCTCCGCTCCATTTACCTGTGACACTCTGCTGAATCACCATTTTCCTGGGTCTTTTGCTGTTTTTTGCCTAGGTTTGTAGTGGAAAAACCTCATCCCAGTTGGGATCAGGAACCCACTTTCCCTTCAAAGTCTTCATCCATTCTACTTGCTATAGCGCTTTGTCTGGCGTCCACATCTCTGATACTGTTTCCATTTCTTGCATTCCAAAGGCCACCGATATTCTCTCTTTCTACTTCTTTTGATCTGACAAAGTCAGCTATTTGTCAGATGCACTTGACAATCAGCTGCCTGCTCTGATGTCTCTGGCTTCCTGCAGATGACCTCTGCAGACTCACTTGGCTGATTAACTGATGGCAAATTATCCAAATGTTTCTGACTCAATTCTTTTTTCTAAAGCCTCTTTCCTCTTCAGATACCTTTCTTCATCTTTCACCAGCATTACTGCTAGCATTTTTCTCTGGTTCAACAGCTCTTTCTCTAATTTAGCTTCAGCTTCTACAATATCCTTATCTGTGATATTTATCATGCTCTCTGTCTCCGGTACCACTACTCCCTCTGGGAAATTTATTTCCATCTCTGCCCCCATATCAAGGTCCAATACTGAGGTCTGCAGTTTTTTTCCACTGTCCTCCTGAGTTACACCAGCTGGGAGGGAGGATGTCTCCTCAGCCTCCTGCAGTTCTCCCTCCTCTACAGCCTTCTGATCCTCCATCTTGAGAATAGGGCCAAGAGCGCCCCCTTTGACGAGTAGGAGAATTTTTATTAAAGAAAATAAAACTACAAACAATACAACTGAAAAGACACATCACAGAGTCCTGGAAAAGCAAAGCAAAAGTAATGTTACACCTTACAAAACTTCCAACACAAAATAAACCAAAACCCCTATCCATAAGTGCACAGCCTGAACCACACAATCCCAAAAATCCTACATACAGAAACTACTTACCCTCCTCTAAAATCCTAAGTAACCGTAACCCCTCCTCCCTCCAGGATTCCCTGCAACGTTCCTATAATGACGCTGAAAACTGGTTTAAAGAACATAGACTGGTCGTAAATCTTAAAAAAACTAAAACCATGCTCTTTGCCCACCCCCAAAACAAAGCATTCAAATCCCCTCTCTGTATCCTCTCCTACTCCAAACAGCAACTGGAGCAAGTCCACTCCTATAAGTACCTAGGGATCTCCTTTGACTCAGCCCTCACCTATCACACCCACATTGATGCACTTGCCTCTGCTACCAATATACGGCTCGGTATCTTATACCGCTACAAAAACTGTCTCCTCCCCGATGCCCTCCGACTTGAGTTACATCCTCCATATATCCCTAGTTGACTATGGACTACCTGTCTACAGTGCTGCCAACACGACTGCCCTAAACAAAATCCGCCTCATCCTAAATAAGGCATGCAGGCTAATCACAGGGGCCCCTAGGCTCACACATACGTGTCAGCTTTATGACATGGCAACAGTACTAAACCTTGACGAACGGCTACAATATCAAACTTGCCTTATAGCTAAAAAAACCCTGCTAGGACTGTCACCACCCGGGCTGACAGCCTCCCTCCTCCTAGCCCAACCCCTAGTCAGTACTCGGACCTCCTGCAAGGCCACCTTCCTGGTTCCTCGATCTAGGACCTCGCATGGACAGAGGTCTTTCTGCCATAGAGCCCCTTCTTGGTACAACACGCTCCCTCTCTCCATCTCGGAAATCCCCACTATCTCCAAGTTCAAAACTGAGCTCAAAAGTGAGCTAATCAACATGCGCTGCTGCACCTGTGCATAATGGGTGTACAACACCCTTTGCCGTGACAATGCCCACTGGGCTGCACCCTCGCCGTACCACCTTAATCCTACCTCCTCGACATTACTACCGTATCCGACTGCCTACCTTCTCTCAGTTTTCAAGAATGTACCATGTATGCTAGAATCCTAATATACTGCTTGCTAAATTGTCCTACTAGAATGCACTACTGTATCCAAATCAAACTATCTGCTGTGTTGGCCTGGTCGCATGCTCTGCTAACTCTGTAACCTGTACCATGGAACTTGTTATGCATGTTTCTTTTTGCAAGTATCATTCACTTATGCTGCTAAACTCTGTAACCTTCCTTTTTGTCTACAATACCTGAATCTGCACCTTGTAATGCAAACTGTGTAACCTATACCCTGGATCCATGTATGCCTGCATATTTATGTATTATGTTCTCTTCTCTTTCTACCACACCTGACGAGGTACCTTTGGAAATGAGCCTCTGGCTCAAAGGTTGTAAACTGATTGCAAAATAAAATAAAAAATAAAAATAAAAAATAAGTGCATCCCTTTTACTTCAGACATTCATGGAGGACGGCAAGGAAAATGTCTCCACCAGGTCTCCAGGACTTTGAGGGGTAACCCAAGTTGTCTTTTGCCAAAAATAAAAGTAATCTCCTTATTGATTGGTTCCACGAGACCTTCCAAGGGAATAAACATCTGTTGCAATATAAACAGACAACGAACTTGCCATATACCCCACCTTAAACAAGCTAAAATAACCCGCAGAGTCCTGGGATGGAAATTTTTCCATCCATCCACAAACTTACTATAAACTAAAACATCAGAATTCATATCTGAAAACTGGGGAAGATTCCACGGGTGTGCCAATAAAGGTCATTGCCCTTTAATATAGGAACAAGTGAAAAATAAGTGCTCCATTTTTTCTAAGTGATTAGTACAACTTTCCCTCCAGCAGTATCTGCCAGCCATCATTTTATAGTGGTGATCACCTCATATGTTTAATTTCTCATGACAGCATAACCAAACGGTGTCCCTTATCTTCTGTGGTATTTGGTGTTCCAGAAGTGAACTTATGAGATAACTCTCTGGTATGCTTGTAGGGCACTGGAAACATGTAACTGTGAAGAACTTTGTATTCAAAACATAAGTACAGTGGATTCCAGATGTATGCACATGCTCAGGACAGACCTGAAATGTGCATACAACCAGAATCCTATCTAATTAATGAAGACAGATGCGGCTGTTAAAAGTTTAGAGTTTACTCATTTGAAAGCACATAAATAAGCAATAAAACCATAAATACAACTGTGCCACATCTGATAAGGTTTAAAAAACAGTATTTGACCAAAAACATATAAATTATAAGTTTTTAAAAAAATTGGTTATGTAGCTTTGTTTGTTGCTGTTTGCGGCTATAGCATCAAGATGCGATTAAAATGCGTAAAACCAGCTAAAGTTGGTAGTTTCTTTATGCTCAACATAATATCAGATTTTTAGCATCATTTGCCATACCTCAGCCGTGTTTGGTGGTACAACCTCTTGGTCCTCCTTGTCGTCATCATCATCTTCTTCATCCTCGGCATTCGGCATAACCAATTTGCAAATATCAGCATCCTTTAGTGTTTCTGTTGTAGGCTCAGACACATCGATATCCACATAAGCCATGAAAGTGGCTTGATCCATACCAGCTGGTGGCAGTACAGCTGGTGAAGGTTTGATGGGGGCTTCAGTGTTCTCGGATTTCATCCCGACCTTTTGGAAGCAATGCTGCAGCATAGAAGGTGTGACATCATTCCAGGCGGTGTGCAGTAAATGGTCTGCATCAAGGACACTAATCTCTTTTGCCAGTTTCTGGAACTCCTGTTCACTCTGATCAATTGCACCAATGAGTTTGCTAACAATGTGTTTTCTGTAGTGGGCTTTTAAATTCTGGATTATCCCCTGGTTCAACTGGCTGATCTACGGCAATACAGTTTGGGGGTAAGAAAACAAGTTTTGTGTTACGGAGGGGGACCGATTTACAGGCTGGGCAACTGTCTACAATCATGCATATTTGTTTTTCATTTTCTTATCTTTTTTTATTGAGATCAAGTAACCAGAATGCAAAAATGTCACTCGTCATCCAAGCATTGGCATTCGCCTGGTATTGGACGGGCAGGGCTTCCACAGCAACACCACAAAAACATTGTGGTTTTTGGATTTCCCTATAAGCAACAGTGGAAGCTTATCTGAAAAGTCAGCATTGCTTGCTACAAGAACTGACAAGTGATCCTTTGCCTTCTTGTGCCCGCTTAACGCTTCATTTTTAAAAGTTAAAGTCCCATCTGGCATGGCATGAAAAAAAAGAGTAGTCTCATCTGCACTATAAATTTCAGAAAGGGAGCAGCCTCACAGAATGTCAGGCAGAACATTGAAGAGTCAGCCCTCTGAAGCAACAAAATCAGACTCTACTTTTTCACTGTGAATACGGCAGTAGCTGATCTGATGGCGGTCCTTCCAACGTGAGAGCCAACCTGCTGTTGGCTCAAAATCATTGATGTCCATAGTCTTGGCCAGTTGTTTTGCCTTCTATAAGAGAATCCGCCCAGACAGGGGTACACCTCTTTCATGGGATAGGGTGAACCAGCACAGCAGCACCTCTTCCACTCGGCCATCCTTTCCTTCCCGCTTTCTTTTTCTGTCTCGATTGCAATATCTGCTCCAATTGTCCTGGAGTGCTTCTTTTTGTTTCAATGAATGGCCCACACTAGACACATCAATTTCAAAGTCCTGGGCAAGCTCTTTTCTTGAAACTCCAGGCAGCTTGGACTTCTCTAACAGCTTAATGTTTGGCTCCAAACACAGTGCCTTGCATGACACCTTCTCCATTGTGGCAGATAAGGAGTGAAAGCGGTACACCAGTTTAAATTAATGACAAAGCTGATTATGTGATTGAAAATCCTTAATTGCCACAAGGGGGAGGCTGTTTGTTTCCACAGCAGCCTTTAATTGGTCCTTATTACCAGTGTGCTCCACACTTACTCTAATCGATTGGCACCAATTGTCACCCTTTCCCATAGAAAACAATGGAAACTGCTTAAAAAAAATGTGCATACGTCTGAAAAATTCAGTGCATACAAGTGGATAGTTTATAATGGGATTTATAAGACAGAAATTGGGACATTGCACAGTGTGTGAAAATATAGAGCGGTGGTAAGGGGAGGAGCCACAGGGGCAGGGTCACCAGGGGCGGAGCTACCGGTGGGCCGAGTCAGTCGGGATGCAATAAATGCATAAGAAACAAGAAACAAGAGTAATATGATGATCTGGAGGCCTCTGTAGTATGCAGTAGCAAAAGAAAAGTGTGATAAAACATACTGGTGAACCTCTGCATTCTAGTTGCAGGCCAGGCAACAGTTTTTGAGAGTCTTGACATTTTGGTGAGGCCATACTACAACTCTTTACTAATGCCTGCAAGGCCAAGATCTAATCTTCGGTTTTGCAGTCCTGCCCAATGAGCTGCAGCTTCCAAATAAGGGAAACTGTGAACATCAGGGCCCTCAATTGAGATAAGCAGAAGTGCATTTAGCACACTGGCACTTAATCTATTTCGTTCCTGCGTTTTTATTTGATTCAGTGCAAAAAACCCCCTCTCACAATCTGCAGTTGACATGGGTATTATCATTGCCAGTTCTGCCAAACTAGATGTTTGGATATAGGTCTACATACTTAGTAGTTAGAGTGTGCAGCACATCAGAAATAGTCTTAAAGGCCATCTTTTCTGTGAACATGAGACTATGCAGAGAAGCCCATTCCAGTGCAGAAGCATCTACATCCACAATAGTAGCATATTGACCAAGAATAATCTCAAGGCTATCACTACCATACCCTTCCAACTCTTCAATATCAACTTCCTGTATCATGCTGGAGTCAAAGATACTGAACGCATCCAAAAGTTCTGTGCTTGGAAACCTTTGCTCAGTTTGAGCAATTAGGGCCCTAATAAACTTGTCATGCACAGAGGTTCTGAAATGATTTAACTGTGGTTCGCTAAATGGCAAGTTCAGGCCATTATCATTCAGGAGTACTAGTTCAAGCGAAGCGGAGGAGAAGTACTGACCAGGTACCAGTAAGGCGTGCCCTAAGAATCTCTAAAGTGGAATGTAAATGTCTCTTTATATCAGTAAAATTCAGAGCTGATGTTTGAAAGCATTTAGATAAGATGCTAAGGTGTGGAAGTATGTACACATCATGCATAAAATAGAGAAAAACTCCCAGTTTTCCACCATTTTACTAGGCCCACAGCTTGAGGATCATGCCTTTCAGAGGCCTCTCTATACAAGGAGTAACAACGGATGGGAAAATCTTCCTTAGTGTGTCACATGCTGCATCATGGGACAACCACCTAACTGCTTTTGCCTGTTTAGGCTTTAAAACAGGGTTTTCCATTGCCTGATGAATTTCTTTCAGGGCAGCCATGCAAACAGCAGAGTTTTCATAATATCTGTATAAGTGATCTAGTGTTTGATTAAACTTTTTAATGGCGTTCACTTCATTTGCTGCTGCCTTTACAGCCAAGGCCTCCCGATGAGCCATACAGTGATTTTCAACAAGAATTGGGCTGACTTCTTTCAGCTTTTTTAGCCACCCCATTTTGCCTGCCCAGCATAACGGCTGCTCCATCACTGCCTAACCCTGCAAGGTGATCAACCGAGATTTGATTGTTATCAGAGAACTCCAGCATTTTTTTAACAATTGTGTCTGCCTTTCCATCAATTAGTTCCTCAAGTCCCAGGAAAGAAACTCTGGGTTTCCCTTCTTTGCAGTACATACCATACAAAATGAGCTGCTTCATAACAGCAATATCAGTTGTTTCGTCCACCAGATATGAAAAAAATTTGGCAGCCTTCAAATCTGTAAGAACTGATCTCCTGACCACCTCACCCAGACAGAGAACCATTTCTCTGACAGTTTGATCAGAACGATATTTAACAGCATCAGCAATATGTATATTGTCTAGGTATTTGCATCCCAATGATTTGGCGAGATCCAGCAGTGAGCTATCTTTCGTTGTGTGAGGCAGCTCATTTTTTATTAGCCAGTACATGCAACAAAGGGATGCCACAAAAGCTTCTTGTTCCAGGGTCAGGGCCTGCGGCATTGCCTGCTCTATTCCACCTTTTGAAGCTGAAATTCTGCAGTTAGCTTCCAGTTCAGAAGCAACAACGTGAACTGAACTGTTCTGATGCCTTTTTATAGCATCTTCTCTCAATGTCTTACACCCACTGAGTACCCAAACTGTTCCTGATTTGGGTATTTGTTTATGTTTTATGCAAAATGCACAAAACATGCCGTCATTTTCTTTGTACTCTAACCAACAGTATTTGTTAAGCCAGCCAGTATAAAAGCCTGTTGCTCTATGCTTAGAGGTTTTTTTTTCTGTATTATAGGAGTAGGTGCAGGGAGTCTCTTGGACATCCTGATCAACTGGACCAACTGGCATTGTCCCAATCATCGACTCATGACTGTCATCTTGATCAGGATGTTTCCGTTTTTGAGTTAATTTGAAACCAAAGTTAGTTAGTTTCTGCATTGTGTACAATAAAGCTTTTTTTTCCCCCCTAAGTGTTGTCGTGTGTTTTGTCAATACAGAACGAGAGTTTGGTAATGCTGGTTGAGCTCCAAATGTTAATCTCACACTGCTCCCTGAACCAGGGTTTAGAACAAGTGACCACTGATGAAGCAAGACTGCACAACTTGACTGGTGGGACAGAGACTGTAGACCCCCTGGTGGCACAGTTAAGGAGTCCCAATTTTTTTTTTCCTCACACAAATATTTTTTTATTCCCTGAATCATTCAGGGTTTAGAGACAAGTGACCACTGACTGGTGGGACAGACTCCCTGGTGGCACAGTTACGGAGTCCCAATTTTTTTTTCCTCTAAAAAATATTTTTTTGCTCCCTGAATCAGGGTTTAGAACAAGTGACCACTGACGAAGCAAGGCTGCACAACCCGGTGCGACAGAGAGTGTAGACCCCTTGCTTCCCTGAATCAGGGTTTGGGACAGAGACTAGACCCCTGGTGGCACAGTTAAGTCAGGAGCCCTGAATTTTTTTTCTCACAAATATTTTTTTTGTTCCCTCAGGGTTTAGAAACAAGTGACCACACACTGACAAAGCAACTGACTGCACAAGACTGGCAGGACAGGACTGGCAGACCCCCTTGGAGGCACCATTTGGAGCACCGATTTTTTTGGGGGGGGCAAGTAGTCAGGCTAATGTCTGTCCCCAGTGTCTCCTCACAAACACAACCGGCTGTGTCATACAGGTAGTAATGATCTGACTTGAATTATTTTGTTTCTTTACTGCCAGTAATATCTATTTTTTCTTTTTTATGCACTGCAGCCCTTCAAACACTGTGGGAGACCACACAATGAGCTCTCTCTCTCTCCCCTGCCCAACTACCCACTTCAATTTAATAAGATTTTTTCCCCAAGGACAGATAGTCTAGCCCCTTGCACTGCTTAATGTGCTTACTGGTCTGATGTTGTGAGTGTAAGTCCAGAACACCCAAGTCACACCACCTACAAGCAGTTGCCAAGCTATCAAAATGCAGGTCTGACCATTAATCCTAATCAAGTGTGCATCAGGCGTGCAAGAAACCAGATACCTGGGTTATTTTGCAACATCAGCTATGGTATCTGACTCTCCACAGAAAATAAATCAGCACTGATTCCAGTCACAGTGCATATATTATGGTGTTTTTTTTGTTTGCTGCAGCTGCCCTTTGAGTGAAGGCAGAAAGTTTTTTATGCTGGTCTGAAATGCTGGAGACCACGCAACGACCTCTCCCCTCCCTTCCCACTCAGTAAAACTACAAAGTTGCACTCAAGACTTTCTAAAATAAAATTATACACTGCCTAAGGTTTCCAAACAATATTTAGCCAAAGGAAGCTGACTGCACTATTATGGTGTTTTTTCTTTTACTGCCAGTATTTTTTTTGTTTGCTGCAGCTGCCCTTTGAATGAAGGCAGAATGTTTTTTATGCTGGTCTGAAATGCTGAAGACCACGCAACGACCTCTTCCCTTCCCTCCCACTCAGTAAAACTTCAAAGTTGCACTCAAGACTTTCTAAAATAAAATTATACACTGCCTAAGGTTTCCAGACAATATTTAGCCAAAGGAAGCTGACTGCACTACTAGACTTAGTATCTGGAGCTAGAAAGAATGATTGATCATCCGTTCTGATTCAAGGACAGAACCGCAATGCCTAAAAGTGGCAGCAGACTACTGATATGGGACTTACCCAACAGTTGTAGCTGCTCCACCATAGGCTGCTGCATTGTCACTCCCAGAGGCTTCGTTCTCTATTGGCTCCGCAATTTGGCGCCTTCCAGTCTTTCAGCCTGGTCTGCTGACTTACAAAATTTTACCCTGTGATCCCGACCAAGCTTGCAGCTGCACCAGAAATCCCGAGCTCCTCATCCATGCCTCGCATGCCTGATCGCACGCATGCGCGTTCCTAGCGCGAGTGCACAAATTCAAAAGGCGCCAACACAGAAATTGCAGCCTGAGAGAGTGGCGGCTGCACAAGATGAGAGGCAGCTGCTTAGGATTGCGTGGCGGCCCGCCTCTCAATAGTAATGAATAGGGGTCACTGAATGCATTGCATTTTCATGCATGCAACCGAAATATGCACACATCCGAATGGCATAAAGTGGAATGTATAGTATACAATTCCTTCCTGGTTTTAGAAAGAATATCTACAGTGGCGATATTCCATTGCTTTCATTTTTTTAAATGACAGATCAAATTATCTGCAATCTCAGTAGGCATATTATGAACATTTTTTTCCCCCAGAACTCCATTTTGTAAAAAAATATTGACCCCGAGTTTGTAGTAGAACCCAGGCCTTCCTGTGACTCTGTATTACAGGTAAAAAATGAGCATACACACAAATCGAAAAAAGAAAACAATGGGATTAATCATGTTAAGCTCTCTTTCTTTTGTTGGTCTATAGGTTATTGCCCTTTTTAACCGGGTTCAACCTGCTGCCCCCCAAAAGCCTAAAAAATACACTATATACCCTGGTTTCCAGTTGTGTGGAAAGGGGAAAAACATAACTCACATAACAAAGGATTGGTAAAATAAAAGGTTTTAACAAAAAAGTCTGTTTCTGCTTTGTCATCGGCCATGCTTTCCATTTCTCCACTATGAGTTCTGCTGTTTGCAATGTCTCTGTCCAGTTTTCCTTCACAGGCTCTAACCCCCCAAACGCAATACCCAACACTTTCACCGGGTCCGAAACAATCTTAATCCCAGAAATGTCTTTCCTCTCTTCCCCCTGTGTACCACTTAGGGCCATACCCATACTTTTGTCTTTGTTTAGAGCTGAACTAGACACAGAGGAGAAGTTCTGAAACACCGATAAAGCTGTATCCCCAGAAATGACATCTACCACAATAAGCCAAATAACATCAGCATATGCCATAATACATGGAAAAATCATTCCATGATTTCCAACTATGTGTGTAATTCGTGGATGTTGTTCTGTCTTCCGAATTAATGGGTCAGTACTAACTATATGCAATAAGGGACTGAGGGGATACCCTTGTCTCACCCCTTACATATTTTCACTGATGCCCCAAGGAGGCCATTAACAACAGGCCAAGTAGTAGCATTATTGTATAAGCGATGTATCCAATCCACAAACATGGAAGGTAAGCCATATTTTTCTAAAACAGAAAACAAAAAAATCATCTACTATGGTATCAAAAGCTTTCGCCTGATCTAAACTGATGATATATCCCATACTATTTGATCCTTCTCAAATTTCCCTAAGGAGGAAAAGATTATCTTGTGCCAGTTGTTTTGGAACCGCACAAGTGTGAGTGGGGGTGATCAAAATTTGAGCTGCACCCTACAACCTGATATCTATTACTTTACACAAGATCTTCCAGTCTGTATTGATAAAGCTGGTTCTATGTTATAATGGCGATTGCCGTTAGGGCGAGTATACATTGCCAAAAATAAAGCATGGTGATGTACACTCGTGGCGACAATAGTGGCAGCGACGACACTGAAAAGATTCTCAACTCCAGGGGGGTGCATGTCGGGGGCAGGGTGTAATGCTGAGAAAAATTAAAAAGCCGCGCACTGCAAAAATTACCACACTGCCCAGACCCGAACCCTACACCCTCCCAACCACAGCCGGCCACCCTCACCACTATGCCACATGGTCAGTTTGGCAGCCTACCACCACACTGCCTCCCACATACCTTCCCTCCCCTTCTGTCCCTTGCACCATGTGGTTCTTGTTGCCCTCCCTTGCCCTTCCTCCTATCGCCTCGCTGCCCTGTCTGGAAGCCTAAAATACAGGCGCCGAGACTGAGTCACTGTTATTATGGTTGCTCAATCTCAGTCGCCCTAGTCACTGGATACCAATCAAGCTTATTGGTCTCCAATTCTGTAGATCCGCTTTATCAACTTTTTTATACCGATATATCAGAAAACTTTCTGATAAATCCTGAGGAATATCCAGCTGACTTTGTAAGATCTCATTAAATATTGTTGCCACTTGATCTACAATCACCTCAATTATCTTTTCATAAAGCTCCACAGACAGACCATCTGGTCCCAGTGCTATAGCCCCTTTCAAGGAAGAGACAACTGCTCGTATTTCTCCTGGAGTAATTGGGACCACTGAGTGATCTCTGATCTACTGCAGAAGATCTGGGACTAAGAGGTCTTGAAGAAAACTAGTTGCTGACCCTAGGGCATCCTCTTCAGGCCCAAACAAATTGTGCAGTATGATCATAAATAAGCTGGGCCAATTCCAAGTTGTGGGTTGCAAAAGAACCATCAAGACATTTTATCTGGGCCATATATTTTGCCTCAATTCTATCCTTGCTACAGTCATAAGTATTAACCTGATTCCTGTTCCCTTGCATCCCATATTTTTGTTCTACCAGTAAAAGTGGATGCCCTATCATATTGGACCAAACACATTTCCTTCTTAATGCTAGCTATGTGGGCCACATAGTTATACCCAGTCTCATATGTCCGAGAAATCGAAGTTTGTAAATGGTTCCGACGTTATAAATAGTGAACATAACATGCTGTATGTTGTTGTTTGGCCCACTGTCAAAAAAAGTTTTTTAAATCGTATTTTGTATCCACCCACCACTGTAATGAGCTATCATATGACTCCTACACAGACTTCCTGGCTTCCAAAAGTTCCTGTGAGGAGAGTCAGACTTGCTGCTGTTCCAACACAGAAATATGTAATCTTCAGTTATGGTGGGTAACAGGCTTGTTCAGTGCAGCTCCTATTTGTATCGCTATCAAACCAAGGTCAGTAGTTTCCAGTGGAGTTACTTTATACCCTGAAACTGGAACCCAGTGGGAAAGAAAGAAAGAAAAAAGCAATCCTAGAGGACAGAATTCCTTTGTAAAAGGTATGGCTTGGAGGCTTTATACCAAATTGGGCCCCATCATTAACTGTGCCATAGTAACCAAGGTGTTAAGGAAGTTAGAATCATAATACAATTTTGTGGTCTTCCCAGTTCTGTCCTCTAAGAATAATATGCAATTAAAATCACCCCCAAAGGCAACTGTTTTAGTGGTAAACAAATAGGGCTGAATCAACTTTAGTAACTCAATTCATAAAGCTTTTGTTTGGGGGGCATATAAATTTATCAGGTAGAATTCTTGATGGGAAAAACAAATATAAAGCAAAAGGGCTCATCCTGGAGCCAAATCCAATAGCTGATTAACTAATATACCCAGTGTATTAAATAAAATTCCCACCCCTGAACAAGGGTCCTCCCCTGACGACCAAAAGGAAGGACTTCCAAACCATTCAGAGGAAGCCATAGCAATATCTCTTAAAGTATGTAAACGAGTGTCCTGTAAAAAAGAAAACATGAAAATTAAAGTCCCGCAAATTATGGCAAAGGTAGTTTGCCTCCTCTTCTTATTCTTAATACTATTAGTATTTAAGGAGACAAAAGAAAAGTGACAGGACATAGCAGATATGCCAGGCAAAAGTTAACAATCCATCTTGGCAGGTTTCTTCATCTTTGCTTTCTTTTTTTTGTTTGTTTTGAATCTGTGGAAACTAGGTCAGTATCTGTGGTTATATACAGTTGAGAGGATGCAATAGATGAGGCATCAGATTCTTCATCAGTATTCCCCCATGTCTTTCGTTTAGCCAAGACTGAAAATTTATTGTGCAGCGGAATAACATCTCGTCAAACCAATTTGAGTAGAGGATGGTCCACATGAGTCTTGTGCCTGGCACTTCTTCTAGGCAGTTGTTTGTCTCAATACAAAGGGGTTGGAGGGGGTAAAACACCATTTGTGGGATCAGAAAGCTGGACATGGTGCACATTGTCCATCGAAGACTGAGGAAGTAGGTGTCCATCTGCCCTGGGGGTTCCGGCCCCACAATAGTGCCCTCCAGAGCTGTTGATGGGCTTTCAGTTTGTGCCTCAGGAAGTGGATGTGTGTCCATGCTAGGTGCCACAGTAAGCTGAGCTACGCTTCCCTCAGTAGAATCCAACCTGTAATTAGGAGCAGGATCCTTCACCACTAAAGAAGGCCTACTTTGTTCTGAATTAGGTCCAGCTGTATGGCACTCCTGGGCTCTGGACACCACATCTTCTTGCTCTTCTCCCTCTGTAAAGTAGTCCAGTTTCATGACACAGTTTCATGACACATGTTGCAGCTAATAGGATTAGGGCAGTCAGTACCAACGTGTCCAAATCCCCCACACAGGGAGCATTTCATTCGGTCCCAGGCATTGCTCAGGTGTGTATAAGCTCCATAACGAAAACAAGATTTGGGTTGCCCTGTGTAAAAAAACCTCTGTCCCGACCCAAGTAGAAGCAACTGGGGAAATGCTGGATGGTTACATTCACATGGGGCAGGCAAACCTGAATTCTCCACCACCCCCCCATCCATAACTGCTTGGAATCCATTATAAGGTCAGGATTCTCTACAACAGTACACTTAGATCTCAACCAGTGCAAGATGTTAGAGATACAGATCCCCTCATTTTAAACAGAACAGTAATCACTTTGAAAACTGGTTTTGTCAAAGGAAAAACAACAAAAGGAGACCACAATGGGGTATATCTAACTTGTTGGTGCCTAAGGCAGAAAGTTTCCAAGCCACTGGCAGTTTTAAAGCTGACATTGAAGATAGGGTTGCCACAAGTGTGGATCAAGGTGTAAATATCACTAGCCTGAAACTGCAAACTGGGTTTCAACAGTTGTTTCCCTACATAGATCCTGTCAGGAAAGACATCTAAACTCCCCCTATACGTAATCTGGACAGCATTCCTATGTTTGGCATATTCTGGGGGGGAATGAAACAAACCAGCATATGTCCTGGAAGGCGGAGGGCCTGACCAAGTATATGAAGTACCAGGTCTAGTCGGGGAAGCCAAGTACTCAGTCCTTTGGGGGGGGACGCCACACCTAACATGGTCTTCAGGTACCTGGGGTGGAGGAAGTGGCTCTTGGGCTGCTGTAAGGTGCTCTCCACAGGGTGTAGTATCACCTGCAGTCCCAGCAGGATTAGTGTTGGGCAGAACCAAATTTGCGTTCTGGGTAAGTTCTAGAGAGGAACGTAAATGTAGAGAACTTCAGCCCTCAGAGGACAACACAGGCTCAGGAGATCCCAGTCAGCTTGCAGGCACAGGGCCCTGAGAATGGCAAGGTTGCTGAGCCAAGCCTTTAACCCAGCCCGCTTGTTCCAGGGCCTCAGCAATAGTAAGCCCTGATGCTGAAACATTATCAAAAAGTAAAGGCAGAACAGCATTATTATCAGACAAATCTGTATCTGCTTCTGCTGAAACAGTAACGAAATCCCTCCCTCCATTTCAGAACCTACAGCCTTCTGTACCCCCAAAGTACCTTGAGAGGTCAATATACTGTATGAGAAGGGCCCACAACTGTGGCCTACCCTTGATCACCCACACTGTCATTTGTGTCACCTGATTGTGACGGTACCTGCACAGGCAAGTCCAGGTTTTGAATAAGCTCCTCAAGAAGTATCTGACCAGCATTATCCACCTCAGGAAATTGGTGCTCTGAATGTACAAAAGGAAAGTCTTGAAAAGACTGCATACCTGTAGTTGGAGCTTCAGAGGTCCCTTCCACCATCTTTCCCTGAACTTGTGCCACTAATCCAATCTCAGTTTCCTCCCCTCCAGTCTCGGAGTCATTCACACGCTGAGCCACAGAAATAAGATCTTGTGCATGCAAAAGAATCTTCTAGTTCTGCCATTGTGGAGGTGCAGGTACCGATTTGTCTACCAGACAGACCATCTCCTGAACTGGCAGTGGCACTGCAATGGATGAAAACACTTTCTGGGTAGTGTGGCGAACTTCCTTAGCAGCATCCTACTGGTGATCCCCAGCCCGACTTTCTTCAGGTACAGCGTTCCATTTGCCTAAAGCGGACCCCCAAATCAGTAACACACCACACATTTTTGGTATAAAAAAGGGCCGCAGCTCTTTTTACTTAATCAAAATTGTTTACATTACATGGAATACTTAACAATTTATACAGAATAATATGTACAATACATTCGACAGATATGCACATTACAGAATATCTATCTACATACATCACTATACATACATCACATCCTGATTCAATATACTGTATATATATATATATATATATATATATATATATATATATACACACATATATATATATATATATATATATATATATATATACACAGTAAGTATCCCTCCCGTAAGTCCCCTTGGGCAGCCACAATTCATGTATTGCTGAAACCCTGGCTCCATCATCCACTTATTTGAGGGGAACTCTGGCCCTTCAGTCAAACAGAATCATTGAGGGCCGTGCCTTCCCTCAAGACAGTTCCCCTCCCTATCTTCCCCGAATTTAAGGCCCCCTAGACCCTTGACGAGGAGCATGCCCATCCAGGGCCGCACTCCCCGTCTCGGAATCTTGGCCCCCATTGTTTCGGTGCATGCCCTGCCTGGGTGCCTTCCTCCCCAGATCTCTGAAGCATACCCATCCTAGGGTCGTGCCTCTCCCCGGTGACACCCAATCACAGCTTCTCTTCTTATGTCCGGAGCCTCTCTTACCCAGGGTCAGCCATGAATTACCGCCACTTACATATGGTGTCAACATGTATCTCCCACTAATGCCCAAGGGATCTTACTTTTCCCAAATAGTACTGTCTCACAAAAATCATTGAGGGTACTGTTAAAAATGTCATTCCCAATGTCTGACAGATGAGCCTGTCCCGGCTATATAGGCCCTTAACCATTTTTGTAATAAGGAAATGCCTGATAACTTCCACGCCAAGTGAGGCCACGAAATGGGACACCTCCCTATTCACAGACCTGCGTGCTTTGTCCATGGCTCCCACTTTTCACTCACCACGACACTTCTGGCGAGGTATGATTCTGTTCCATGCTAGAATGGTGCGAGGCAACAATTGTTTTAAGAAGGCCAATCCCCTTTTAATTTCCTCCAATTAATCTGGGTGCCCCCAAGGTGACCAAGCCATTCCCTCCCAAGTGGATAACCAGCGAGAGCGATGGTTGACTGATGTAGGCCCAATCTAAAAATCATTTCACATAATGCCCCCCCACTTCATCTCCCCTTTTTCTGCCCATTGAATCACAGCTCAACTTCTTGGAATGCCCAGCTGTCTTGTGTAAGGCCGTTGTCTCGCCCTTGTGTAGGCCTCCCTCACATGTGAATGACCCATGATCCATATCTGAGGGGTTATAGCAGCCATGCCTGTAAGACAAAACAAACATGAGTATTTTTTCACTTGAGCTTCCGTTACTTCTTGTGCTGGGTTCTCCAGCATCACTCTTCGATGTGTTGTGCTGGGGTCTAATGTACCCCATATAGGCTTTTGATGTGCATCTGCTGACCCCTTTTATCTGTTCTTCTTTTAACCCACACCTGGCTGCCTTGGTGGCTGCTCCAATTCTGAATGAATGTGTGTTGTATGAGGTGGGGTTTACACCCACCATCCATAGACCCTTTCGTAGGACAGCTGTGAACTGCCGCCTCGTGACAGCTTTTCCATCCCCATGTAAAAATAAATGCCCCGGTCTTGTTGGACATACAGCCACATACTCCTTCATTGATGACCATGGGCAAACATTCCCCGGAGGAGCCATAAATAGTGTTATAATGGTGGGGGTAGGGGCCGCATTGGTTCGTCTTTGATTTTCGCAGCTGAAGACACAGTCTGTCTTGGCAGATGTCGAAATCACTGAACTGGAGATTGGTGTTCTGACCTGCTGAGTTAGACTGCGGTGCCAACTCAGACACCCAGAAGGCTCCAAAGAATGCACAACTGTATAGGGCCCTGAACAGCTTTATTTCATAACCCAAGCTGCAAGTGACTGACAGTGCACTCAGGAGGCTGGACAGTTCGGCTAGTCCTATGGGCTTCCTTGTGTCCGCCTTTTTCTCTGCAAGTCTGGACAAGCCTTGTACCATTTTCTTTGTAATGAAACTGTTGGTTGGGTCAGGGAAACCCTCTGACTTATGGAGAAATTCATTGCCTGCCAGTTGGAGGCGTATAGCCACCGGAGGTCTTCCCAGGCTTTCTAAATGGGGGATGTAGCTTTGAACTTGTCTTTGGGTATTGAGCAGTTCCACTCTTACCTTATGACCACAGAATTGTTGAAAAGACTCATAGCTACCTACATACTTCCTCCATGTCGAGTGGGCCACAGCGAGCTGTACCAGTTGCTGCAATCTTGGTTCCCAAGTCTCCACACTACTTCCGGTATCTGTGTGGGGAGCGCATCCGACCACGGTGCTAGCTGCCTGAAGTGCTCGAGCTGAAATCGAGACAGGGCATCAGCTATAACATTTTCTTTTCCTGGCAAATGATGTGCCTTGAAAGAGATGTTATACCATAGGCAGCATAACACAAAAACCCGCAGAACCTTCATCACCTCTTCAGAACGAGACATCTGCGAGTTCAGTATGTCTGCTACCGCCCTGTTGTCTGTGTGGAATAGCACTTTCTTATTTTGAATTTTGTGCCCCCACACCCTTACAGCTACCATGATAGGGAACAATTCAAGCAGGGTGATGCTTTTTGAGAGCCCTTTCACTACCCACTCATGTGGACAGTGCTCTGCAAACCATGCCCCTTGTCAGAATGCCCCAAAGCCAATACCACCCGAAGCATTGGTCACCATGTGCAGATCCAATAATTGTTCTGCCGGTGTCTGCCAGATGGTGATGCCATTAAAATCCTGTAGGAAGAGTTCCCATACCTGGAGGTAGGCTTTTATGCCCTGTGTCAGTCTGATGAGGTGATATGGTTTTAGAGCCCCCCCAGTGGCTGATGCCATCCGCCTGAGGAATGGCCTGCCTGGGCGGATTGCACGGCATGCAAAATTCAAGTGGCCTATAACAGATTGCAGCTGTTGTAGGGTCACTTTCTTTGTTCCTCTCATCTCCCTTAACAGTTTGCTCAAAAGTGACACCTTATCTTGTGGTAGCTTAGAAACCATGGTCTCCGAGTCTATTTCTATGCCCAGGTAGGAGAGGCAGGTGGTGGGTCCCTCTGTTTTTTCCTGCACTAGTGGAACACCAAAAATACCCTATGAGAAAAGTGAAACCCCGCAGCGTATCTGCACATGCGGTTCCACCCTTAGGACTCGCAAATAGGAAATCATCGAGATAATTTATTATGTGCGTGTTCTGAGTGTGTTTTTTGGTGGCCCACTCCAAGAAGGTTGAGAATGCTTCGAAGGCTGTGCAGCTTATGGAGCATCCCATGGGCATAGCCTTGTCTATATACCATTGCCCTTTAAATTTAAAACCCAGTAGATTCTGATCGCTCTGATGTATGGGTAAAAGGTGGAACGCTGATTTGTTGTCACTTTTTGCCATCATTGCCCCTTGACCCAGCTCTTGTATGTGGCGTAATGCCACATTGAAAGTTGCGTATTGCACTGTGCAATCCTCTGGGTTGATGAGGTCGTTCACTGAAGCACCTTTCAGGTAGGACAGGTGATGAAACAGCCTGTATTCTCCTTCTGCCTTCTTGGGGACCAGCCCCAATGGGGATACCGAGGCTGTGAACTGGAGGGTAATCAAATGGCCCCGCCACTCTGCCTGACTCTACTTCCTTGGCGATTTTTATCTCTAGGATATTGGGGAGTGAGTTCGCAAATTTTAGGTTTCGAGCTGTGGTTTCCACCCTTGGCCCCTTGTATGGTATCTTAAAACCATGCTTGAAACCGTCATATATGTATTTTGCCATTGTTCTGTCTGGGTAGCAGTCAAGCCAGGGGTCCATATGGTCTAACCGTACTGGTGAATTAGCTAAACTTCCCAGACCCCTTTCCTTTTTCACTACCTGTTCCTTCGTTGCTTGGTTTCTTGGAAGATTGTCGGGTGCATTCTGAAACCTTGTGCTCCCCTCCGCACTGTTTACAGATATGCTCGTATTTACAAAAGGAACGAAAACATTTTCATTTGTTGTAGTCGTAACACGGCTTCCTCCCTGTCCCTTTCCTCTGTTCTTTCTTGTACTCTCCCCCTGTTTGTCTGGCAATAACGTGCCCACTATCTGTGTAGATTACCACATTGGGCGGCCACAAGTCATATAACGGACCCAGAGGTCTATGTGCATGTTTTTCCATTTGAGATTGGGTTGCCTAGATAATTTTAGGCGAAACTGGTCATCGTATTTTAGCCACGCATATCCATCAAAGGACAGATGTGCGAATTTTATGGTATCCCTGTATTTAAGAAGAGCAATTAGCTTATCTGGGTGTTTCATCCCGTAAATGGACATAAATATGTCAAATGCTTCTGCCCAATTCTCAAATGTGAAAGGCACCTTCGGCCGCCTTGGCCTCTCTTGTTTGTTCTTTTTCCTCATCATTCACTTCTGGAATCTCTCTGTGTAATAAAGAGAACGTATCTATAAATTCCTCTTTCCAAATTTTTTACCTGACAGTGTCGGATAAGTGGTCCCCCAATGGGTCTTCCACCCCGGCAAATGCCCAACACTCTGGTGATGTTATTGCGTTGGTTGACTTGTCACCCGTTGTAGTATTGGGAGCAGTACCCATTTGAGAGGCTACAGTTTCCCGAGCTTGAAAGCCTGGTGTCAAACTTTCCTTGTTAGTTGGAGGATGTTGTATTGTTGAAGGCCCTGCACCTGTCCATACCTGAACTGCTGCCACTTGTGTGTTACCCCCTTCTGCCATAACCCCTTGGGAAACAATGGACTGGGGAGGCTGGGTCAACCGAGCCTCGACCCCTGTGGTGATCTGCTGTCTGCCTTCTAGGTGACTTGACAGGGCTTCCTCTGCCCCTATACTGTTAGACTCTGTAACCCTTTTTTCTATCCCCCCTTGTCTGTCTAATGGGGCTTGGTATCCTACTGCCGCAGGCTCGGCCCACTGGCGTGCCCTAAACCCATAGTTATCCATTGGCCCCAGCGTCTTGCATCCCACTAGACCCAGAGAAGTACCCTCACCAGGCTCATTGGCCGGAAATGCCCAAGACCCTGTGATGGGGTTGGTCATTCCACCCTGCTGGGTTGTTGGGAAACTGGGAGCGAAGGGGCGCCAAGGATTCATCGCTGCCCAAGAGATGGGTATATTGCCTGGCCCCCTCATACATAAATGGCCACATGAAGGGGTTATCCTGCCATGTTTCATGCCCTGGCATCACCGGCACCGAATTGACCCCTGGAGCCCCCTGCTGCCCTACCTGGCTGCTTACCTTTTGTCCCCACTGATCTCCTTGTGTTTTTTCTGAAACCGTTTTCTGACCATGGCCCCCCAATCCTGTCTCCCACGCGTCTGGCCCTCTTTTGTTACCATTCTCTTACCTTTGTGGCCTTAGCCATGTGTTCAAGGTTCTTTTTCCATTTTTTATATTTTGCTTCTTCCGTTGCGGATTCCAATGGCAGCCATTCCCGGCTGTCACTGGATTGCTCCTCCTCGCTATCAGAATCAGACCACACTGATTCTACTGACACAGCACTGTCCTGATCTCCCTCATACTCACCGATCTGTGGCTGGACCACTGTTACCACCGGGGTTTTTTCCATTTCTTCATTCACTGCCCTGGGTTGGACCACAGATGTGTTCTCCTCGACCCTGCTCCGTTTTTTTCTCAGCATGCTTTTTGCCTGCCTCTGCCACTGGTTGCACCTTACGCTTACTCTGCCTGCTCTGCCCCTTTTTAGTAACAGATTTCTTCTGAGCCACAGATTCTAATAATCGGGCCGATGGCTGGCTATGTCTGGGCTGACGTCCCTTCTCCTCAGCCAGTTCTTGCAGCCTGTGTTCTACTATGGTGGGAGCATCTGCCACAGTTAGCTGTTGCCCACCTGGATGGGCAACCAGTAGTTCTGGTTCCAGCCTGGATATGGCAGTCAGCCAATCCGACCCCCCAATGTCCTTTAGGCATTGCAGGGCCTCGCTGAATGCTTGGTCTTGCCCTTGAGCAGGGATAGCCTGTTCCACAGATTGTGTCTGGCTTCCTAGCCCAGAAAGGTCTTGACCAGAATCCTGTGCCGGTGTGGAGATTTAGGGGGGCCTGGCTGTCCAGCACCTGACTACAATGTGATTTGGCTATTTTAGCTATTGATTGTAAGGGGCAAAGCGGTGTTCAGCGAGGCGATACCTATTGAGACAAAAATATTAATGCACACTTCCACCTGCCCTCTACTAGTTAGCCTTCTAAACGACTGTTCCAAAATTACTCTTGAATGTGCTGCCCCATAACCTTACAGCCATGACCTTGATGTGAGAGGGAAGTGAAGCAAAAAAATACCCTGTGTTTGGTGTGCCCACACAGGGTCAAATTGGGGATGGTGCCTCATGGCCGCAGAAAGTTTTGTAAGGAAAAATGTTTTCCCTTGAAATGTGGGCCCCAGCTGGAGGGAATCTTTTTGGGCTTTGCATGCAGGGAACCAGGAGAGGAGGGGGAAAACAAAATTTGAAAATATATAACAATTTCCTCTTATACATAACATCTTGGAAAAAATACTTTAAATGGGAAAACACCTGTCACTTGGTCCTTCAACCACTCTGGCTGCCTGTCCACACATGACACACAATCCTCTGCTGAGACACTAAAATGGTTACCTAAGGAATGGGGAGAGGAAAGAGCGGTCACCTGAAGGCAGGCAACTAAAGCAGACAAAGACCAAGTGAGAGAACCCCGATTCTAAAATTCCCAACTATTTTGTGAATGCTGCCAAAATGCAGGCATCAAGTTTGATATTTATACGAAAGTGATTAGTACAAGACATTATACATGAATGAAACATCTGGAGATAAGACAAAAAAAAGGGGGGGGCCTGAGTTGCCTTCCTCTGTAGACTCAGACTTCAGCAAGCCAGATCCCTAGAGTGCATCACATGCTATGCAGGTGAGGGTTGCACATTTGCCCATCTTTGCAACACAGTTGCTGTGTACCCCCAACCCCAAAAAGCAAATGATCGGCTGATTTGTAACTTACTTGGCAGGTGGATGTATTAACAATTAGGTTAAGATACAGCATATTTAATTATTGAGATGCTTTAGCCTGTTGTTCAATGGGGAGAAAAAGATCCTCCCCCATTCCCTGCTTAAACACTAGGCTTCCTCTCGCTCTGCATTGAGCGTTTCGGTGGCACAGCTGGTTGTTTCCTCCCCCACTCTCCCTCCTGTGCCATTCTGTTGCTCATTTGCTTCCTTCCCCTTGCCCTCTGGCACTGCAGTCTTCATTCCCCTTCCCCTTCTTCTGGCCTCCCCTTCTCTTTGTTCCCGTGCCTTGCTGTGTGTCTCCCGGATGCCTGTTTTCATTTTCTCTCTTTTTGGGCTTCCCCTACTAGCAGCGTTTTGGTGCTCCGTTCGTTGCTTCGCTCCACCGTACAGTCCATTCCTACTTTGACTTGTAGCATGCTGCTGCTGCACCACCTGACTGTAGTTTTGTCCCTTTCTGGCTGTATCGTTGCCTTCCTGCTTCTACCAGCATGCTGCCTTTACCTTGCCTGGGCTGTACACTGCGAATACGGATGACTATGAGAAAGTACTTACTTATGGGGGAATCACAGGCAAGGGCCCTTAAAAATTATTTTACCTGCCTTAAATATCTTTACTGAAGCTGCACTCTGAACTGTAGGAAGTTTTCAAGAATTTGAAACCTTCCAAGATATTTGAACCAGGTCCTGACCTGTGAACTGCTGCACTCCCCTGACAGCCTGCTCACTGGCGTGCGGGACCCCCTGTTACCAACGCTAAGACTCTACAGATTTACTTGGGGCGATCCCTGCACTACAACTCAACCAGTCATTTCCTGCTACCATGTTCCCATTCTACGAGCAATTCCTTCTTCTACCGGCAACCTGAGTTTGGATTCTAGCAGTTAACAATCGCAATCCTTTTCGGACGCGGACTTACGGAAAGCTGTCATGAATGGAAAGGGTCCATTCCCAGAGACTGCAAGAATAACAGGAACACAATCCTTGCCAACCAGAGCAGGAAGCCACGTGGCTAGGCCCGGCCGGCACGGCGGGGGGGCCGCCCGAGGGACCCAGACGCACTGGCCTGCTAAGGCGCGATCTGTTAGGGGACAAAGGAAATACCAGGACCTGATACTTACAGTGGAAAAGGGAGGAAGAGAACGATAGCAGTGGCTGGCAACTTGCTCGCAGGGGAGCAGCTTGCTCATTAACCCATGCTGGAACGGCCTGCTGGCCGAAAAGACAGAGCTTGGGGGGGGGGGAGGTGAAAAAGAAAGCACTTACTTCAGAAAAGCCAAGGATAGCAGCACACACGCTGGGAAACAAACGGGGGACCGATATTAGGCCGGCGGGTGACTGGCCCAACTGAGGGTGCCGAGGTGCTGCGAGGCAGAAAACCAGAGATGAAAACAGGAAAACAAAAAACTTTGTGGTAAGGAGCGGTCCCAAGAGGGCAAAATCCCCCAGGACCACTCCTTAAAAGCCCTACCATGCCCCTCCTTGCCAGGTCCATCAGGGCCAGCCCTCTCGGAGGAGATCCTCCGATAGGGCCACTTGCTTGGGGGACTGCCTCTTCTCTTTGGATGGTGGGCGGCCCTCCTAGCCCCACCCTCTTGGGGGCAGTCGGCAACTCGCCCCCCCAGTGAGAAGCCAGTGGGGCCATTACCATTCAATAAGCGTTCCTGTCATGCAGTCACTAAAGCAAGCTGGCGGCGCTTTCCTTCCAGTTCTAAAAACAAACCATCATCCTCATCTTGCACAGTCCTCTGTGCATCGAAAACAAGCTCAGTCAGCCCCTCTGATGTAGAAGCTGCCAATCCTTCGGTATAATCCATGTTTGCTTCCTGCAGCTCAGAAGCAGGAGTGGAGGCTGCCTCCCGCGCCCTCCACCTCCGTCTCCACACTGACTCCGGAGGCCGCCACATGGAAATGGGACAGCAGCTCCCCCCACCATAGAGTAGGGGAATTTTTTATTCAGAAGTCAAACACAAATCACACAGTACATGGTTACATCACATAAATTATAAGAACAAAAAAAACAAGTATATCCAGGGCTCCAGATAAGCTGCGTACAGGGTCTATTTACGCATGTTAAAACTGCATTTACGCTCCTTTTTTAACATGAATTGCATATTAAATACCCATCTACAATGCAGGTTACTGTGTGTGCTTTTTAATTTTCCTTCTGAAGCGACGTCCTTGTTTTTCCACCTTCCCCCCTTGATTCTCCCCTCTCTGCAGTGTCAGGTATTGCAGGAGGTTTGTGCAGATTTACAGCGTCCACAGTGCCCACCCTGATGCTATTTCAGGGTTTTAAATAATTGGTATCACATCACATTTTGTGATGCAAATCAGGAGGTCACGTGAATCAAACTGTCAGCTGCAAAGCAGAAAAAGTGTGATCCATTTCTAGGCTCCCAACATGCTTCCTAACTGGTCGAGTGCCAATCTCTGGTGGGGGTTGGGGGTTATGGGGCCAGCTGGGTGGATGGGGGCAGACAAGGTAGCTGTGCCTCACTTGAACGAATGCAGGTTGGATGCATGTTATTTCGTGGGCTGCTAGGCTGGTGGCTAAGTAAAAGACTCAGTTTCCCACTTCTCCCAGCGGCTGACAGTACGCACATCACATCAGAGAAAGCGAGAATTCTGTGCATCATCTTGTGAAGCAGCGAACAGAGGAGCAAGCGAACGGCTGCATCCATGTGGCTGTGACATCATGACAGTGGGGAGTGCTTGCAGTCAGGCTGTGTGCGGTGCAGACGCGGTTGAACCCAGTGAAAACTTCAACTTGGAGAGGAGGCCTGTCCTGCCTGCAAGTAAGTGGTGTGATTTCTCACCAAAATGGGTTTTGTGCAGGACAGGTCAGGAAGAGTGGAGGCTGGGCCGGCCAGTGCCCACTGGGACTGAGTCTGGGAAGTTGTATTTGGCGGACGTTTGGCAGTGGCGCAGATGATCAAGTTCTGATTCTCAATCTCTCATTCTTCATGGAGTGGCTAGCTGGTGGGCCATGGGCTGTTTACACCAACTCCAGAAGCTGCAGAGCTTGAATTGAGCTTCATAAAATTATCTAAGCACTATCTAATTTGTCAAACTTTTGGACTAGTGAAACCATCCTGTTTTTAAGGTTGCTTAGCACTGGCTCATGCAGTTGCAACATTATAGCTGTTTATTTTTTAAGCAGCAGTGCAATGAAATTGGACATAAAAAAATCTGACCCTACTGTTCTTCACTATAAAATTTCAGGCATCTTTCAGTTCTATTTTATTTTAGGGTAACATTCTCATTCCAGCAAATTCTGAGTATTTTACAAGTGTTTTATTTTTTTTTCTTAAGAAAAAAGATGTCCCAACGCATTTGGCTTAGAAACAGCACTGTAGATCATTTAGCTTTAGCAAGGATTAGGATAAAAAAAAAAAAAAAAAATTTTCTGCACTGCAGTTGGAGAGCTGGAGAGGGAGGGGGGCTCCTCACATTTTGTTCAGTTAAAAACATCAAGGGTGGTACATGATGGTGGCTGGTAAGCTGCCAAGATGGTAGGAAGCAGAACGTGTGTGTGTGTGTGTGTGGGGGGGGGGGTGTTAAAATAGATGAAGGACATATGGATTTAATCTTCATAAAGGATTTTATTCAGGGTGATGTATTTTTAAAAATAATAATGGATATATGTATACTGGTTAACATTTTAAATTTTGCAGCTCAGATTGAGGGAAATGCTACCCCTGAGAAGGTACACTGTCTTCCCTGAATTTCTGGATGGTGTGTGTCATGACCAGAGAATATGTGAGAATGCTGTCACCCCACCCCACCCCTCCCCTCCTAATTTTGATTGCAACTCTCCGATGCTGGAGGGGATTAGAGTTATATTTTGTTTTAGTAAAGACTCTGTCTCCGGGATCAAAATTAAGTTTTGCACCCACCAGCCAGCAGGACTACTGGGCTAGTGACTTTGGAAAATCATCTAGTCCTACATACTTCCATACTGTGTCACACGTTCACAGTATAAAAGTCTGTAGGGCTAGTGAATTTTCCCAGTCACTAGCCCTGCTGCCCCGTGGTGGCTGCAAAACTGTTTCAACTGGTGTGTACTTTCTACTAGTAGGTCTTTTGTTAACTGTTATGCTAAAACATCAGTAGTATAATACTACTACTAGTAGAAGTGATGTTACTGATGTTTTAGCACAACCTACCAAACATATGCCCATTTCCCAAAAATGTACTCTTCAGCCAAATACACAGAGTCATTTGTATGCATCTGAATTTGGTTTTACTCACATCACTTTAAAAATGAGGAGTAAAATACTCACACCCACAATTCTTATCTGGAGCCGAGTATATCACTTTGCTAAATCAAGACATAAAATAACCACTCTAACCTGTATTACATCATACATTATGGGCCCTCTTCCTACTTGTATTTCAAGAAAAATGAAAAATCCTTCCACCATAAATTTACTTTGGACTTGGAGTGCAATTTCTTATATTTCTCATGCACCTCTCTTAATGCTTTCTCCTCTATGGTACATAATGTACTATATGGCATACGTTGCTGTCTCAGTACATATTGGCTCCTGGCCTGCTACAAATAATACTTAAAACATGCAAACATTACTTCCAATGTGTTTGAATCGTAGTTCTTGCTAACTGATGAACATCTCCTAATGCTAACTGTTCTTATGTTAATATTGTCAACCACACTCGATTCCATCTCTGTGCTGCAAATTTCCAAAACTGGGTGGCATAACTGCAGGAAAACAGAAAATGCTCCATTGTTTCAGTCGGTACAATGCGTTCCATGTAAGGACACATTCTTTCGTCCAAAGCTTTGTGTTTATCATTTCCTTTTACATTCGGCCGCCTGTCAGAACTTAATCACAATATGTCCAACATTTTATGGGGGATCCTTTTATTCTGCAACTGTTTGCACACTAGACTTTGTTTAGAGGGTGTACAATTTTTAAATTCTGGCTGTGAAACCCCATCTCTCTCTAGGATCTTTGCATATACTGCAGCTGTTTCCTTGGGATAGTTAAAAGCTCCTGTCTACATTCCTTCCATTGTCTTAACTTCTGTAGTGATGGAAGAAAATACTGCGGTATTACCATACTTTTAAGCTGTTTAGGGTGTTCATCTATCCATTTAGATATATAGTCTTGTAACATCCTATTTATTCAAAACTGGGCTGGAGAAATTACATCACTAGTAGCTACTTCGAGAGATTTAGACCAGAATAGTGTATGAAAAAAAAATATGGGGTTGACCATACCTAACCTGCCCTTTGTTCTGGGTAATTATGTATATACTCTCTTGATGGGGTTGAACCGGCTTCCCCACAACATTTGAAAAAACATACTTAAAAGCCTGGTTTCATAGTTTTTTTTTTTTTTATTCTCTATTTTTCCTGGTAGGGCCACTGTCAGTCCTCAGCCCTGGTCACAGCCCCTGGGACTCCCACTGTCATCCATTTGCCACTGACTCCCCCAGTTACCCCCAGCTTGCCCCCGGAGGGTGGGGTCGTGGCAACGGTCCTCAATCCATGCTGCGGAACTAGTGACTGGTCGGGGGAGTGGTGATGACGGCTAATTGAAACCCTGAGGAGGGCTTCACTGAGACATTGGCCTCTGCCCACCTTCTTTTTCCTGTATTCTTGGAGGTGGGGACGTGCAATGATGCCAGCATCAGCCCCACTTCCCCTGAAATGAGGGCTGGAGCGTGAGTATCTCCTGACCTCCTCCAGGAGTCCTCAGTGTGTGGGGTACTTCCCCACGCTCCCCCCGGAGAAGAAGATCTGTCCATGGGACGCTCCAACCTTTTCCTTCCTGCCGGCCCTCCGATGACTCGGGTCCATTCCGGAACCCAGGTCACTGTCATCGCAAGCGGAAATCCAACCACTGCACCAGTGGACTGGTCTCTGGTTTCATAGTTTGCAGGTAAGGGGAACACCATCCCTACATATAGTAAAGTCGGGACTCGAAACGTCTTGATAATGTGCACTCTTTTTAATTTTGATAAGTTCTACTTCTTCCACCTCTGTACTTTTGTATTACATAGTTGGTAAACTTTCTTCTCAGTTTAGCTGTGCATTGTCACCTTGGCTGAAATGTAGTTCTAGAATTTTACATGGACCCTTTTCTATCTGTATTCCGGCCACCTGCTCTTCTTCTATGAATTGTGGTCCGAATACTAGGCTTTTGCTTTTCTCTTTATTCAATAATGCCCCTGATATTGCATCATATCTTTCCATTTCCTGTATCACTTCCTGTGCACTTGCTTCATTTTGAATAAACATAGATCATCAGTGTAAGCTACCGATGTTATCTCTTCCTCTGAATGATTGCCCCATATCCCTTTTATATCTGTATTCTGCATGGCTTTCCTTATAACAGGGTCCAGAGTGAATATATACAAAAGAGGGCTCAGAGGGCACCCCTTCTTACTCCTGTTGTTACCTTAATACTCTTTCCTTCTATTCCCTGCATTAAAGGGGATATTTCAGCTGTTTAATACAAGATTCTTAGCCAGTATACAAATTTAACTGGTATGCTGAAATGTTCCAATACCATAAACATATAGGTATGATTCACCCTGTCCAAGGCCTTGCTTTGGTCTAATGTCAGGAGGAATCCTTCTTTATTCATTTGATTACAGAATGACCTAGCATCTGTTATGATAGACAAATTATCCTGTACAGTATATACATCTCCCAGGAATCGTACATGTTTGTGCTTGACGTATCAATTCTTGTGCCACTTTCCTTAGTCACTTCTGGAGGATAGTTGTCAATATCTAAAAATCGAACTTCAACAACAAACATTTTGGGCTCCAATTTTCCATACAATGCTTATCTTCTGTCTTATATAAAAAAACTTATTAATCCCTTAGAAAAAGAACCTGGTATATTTTATCATAAAAAAAAAATTAAAAATTTTTGTTAGACAGTACACCACTACCCCTTTGTATTCTTTATAGAATTTGTTTGGTATTCCATCTTTCCCCGGTAATACCCCTGTTTTCAATTGCCTCAGTACATCTTCCACCTCTTGTTTGGTAATCGGGCCTATCATCTTATGTGTGATTGATTTATCTGGGAGGGTGTATATCCTTTAAATAATCAACTACATCTGCCTTGTTAACTGTCTTTCCTGGCTCCTTTAGTATTGCAACATTTATTTCCCATATTCAAGTATCTGGGGGTAACCACTGATGACACCTTCTCCTTTGTGCAACACATTGATCAGGTGGTCAAGGCTATGCACACCAAACTTGGAGTACTATACAGGCACAGAAAAAAACCTTACTCCGACTGCTCTCCATCTCTCTGTTTCTAGGTCCATACTCTCCACCATTGACTATGGGCTGGTGGTCAATGGAGCTGCCATGGACATGGCGCTGAAGCGCATGGGAACTGCTCTTAATAAGGTGTGTAGACTCACACTAGCTGCCGATCACTTTACTCACACCTGCTCCCTGTATGCACAGATAAATTGGCTGTCCCTTGGAAACAGAATTCATTTCCAAACATGCCTCCTTGGCAAGAAGGCTCTTCTAGGTAAGGACCCTCCCTGCATCTCTGAAATCTTCTCCCAAACTGATTCCTTGTACGGAACCAGAGGTCGTAAGCTGGGCGCGCTCTCTGTACTACTTTGCAAAACTGCAATTGGGTGACATTCATTCTCATACAGAGCCCCCCTATGGTTCAATGAGATACCATTGGGCACACACAACAGCTTCAGTCTTTGCACCTTCAAGTCTGAACTCAAGCAGTACCTTGTCTCTAGTAGTGCATGTGCTTGCCTGCTGAGTTCCTGATGCTCTCCCCTTGCAGCTCCTTGTTCTCCGCTACTGATTCCCCCCACTTTGGCTGGGGTTCCCCTGTCATCATGTCTCCCCTGATCCCTGACCCACCGCTGCCTTGAATTATGAATTATGAATGATGGAATCTTTGCTTGTGCTATTTTTCAAATGCTGCCTTCAACTAACTGCCTTAGTTCTAAACCTCTCAGATTTCCTAGAAGCCTGGAAAGACAGGCCTCAAAGGACTAAACATGTATAGATTAGTAATAATAATAATAATAATAGAAAGATAAAAATGGCAATAACACCCTAAATGTCCCGAAAAGGGGACCTCCAAGTAGAGGTCATAACATATGCTGTAACATTACCCCTGAATGTCAGAATCACCTGAAAGGGGAAAAAAAACAAATGTGAACACAAATAGCAAACCATAGTGCCAGACTGTGGCACCTATACCACAGGACACACAATGTTTTCAGGATTTCAGAGGCTACTCTTTTCAGAAAAATAACAAGAAGTAAAAGGCAGCAAACGAAACAAAAGGAATACTTATGTATTTGTATAAGTTTTGTCATGTCAGGACGAGTAGATGAGGAGAGGATCTCTGAGCTTCTGGTCTTGACAGGCAGAGAGTCAAATCTGAGAGGTTTAGATCTAAGACAGTTTAAATTGAAGGCAGCGTTTGAAAAATAGCATGCTCAAAGATTCCATCATTTGCATATGTTCCAAATTCTCTCCGGGCAGTTCTGTCTTAAAGGGTTACTGCATAGAGTTATGAATACCTGAGTATTATTGGGGTTAGAAGTGATAATTCTTGTTGCGATGGACTCTGGGTCCTTTCTATCTGTTCCTGTGCTGCAGGTTCTGATCTCGGTGTCTCCATTTGCCTTTGTTCAGGTTCTTTCTGTTGGGATTTTTTAATTAAATCATCTGGGTTTATGTTCTGTCTGTTATGTGCTGCCCAGGGGCAGTCTTTGTAGATATGTCCATGTTCCTTGCAAAGGTTGCACGCTGCGTGATTAGCGAATTGTGAATTTATGTGGTCAAACTCTCCACATATTCCACAGTGCAGCCTGTCACAAACATTAGAAAGGCGTGTTTTGGCCCCACACTTATAACACACCTTGGGTTGTCCTGAGTAAAAGCACACCCCTCTATCTCTTCCTAGGAAAAAAACTGTTGGATATGTGCAGAATCCCTTCAGGCGTTTGTCTCAGTTTCACTTTGTACCACCATCCCCCTGTCCACAGGTGGTGTGTATCTATTATTGCCTCTGGGGCACTTAGTACATCACATTTCTGTTGCAGCCAGTCTGTTATGTCTGCGACGTGGACACTTTCATTCCTAAACTTGAGTATCACTGTTTTGATTAGGGGGTTTTGATAGAGGTATTGCCTAGAACAGTGTCCACAGAGGTCAAAACTTCACTTATTTTATATACAGACCAGAAATGCTCCAACCCATGTGGGTATCTGAAGCACACATCAAAAATGTCTTCACCTGAAATGGGTATTAGTGCATATATTTCTGATGCTATGAATTTCATGCTTTCTTTTAGTAAAGTTTTCCCCACGTAAATCCTGTCAGGTCCTAAATCCATACCTCCTTTGTATCTCAACCTTACTGTGTTTTTTTGGGGTAAGGGCTCTGCTCTCTGAAAAAGGTTTGCATACTGAGGCATTGAAAAGGAGTTTGGAGATGGGGGGGGGGGGGCGGGGGGGGGGGCGCGATGGCCAGACTCATGTGTCTTCCTGCTTGTATTGAAAGTGTCATTTCGCCTGTCCTCTCTTTCTCCTGTGTCTTTCAGACTCTTATTTGTTGTTTTATTTGTCAGTGGTACATTGTTTCTTTCTTTGTTTAGTAATATTTCTCCTTTGTTTCATTCTTTGCTTTCCTCTTGCCTCCCTTGTGATGTCTCAGCTGTACTTGATTTCATAAATTCTCTTACCCCCACTAGTATGTAGTTGTCTGTCTCTGGGTACTGTTTAGTTCTTTTTGTGTTGTCTGTGTGCCCATTTTGTCCCATAGCTAACCCTTGCCCTCCCTCTCTGTCCATAGCACTCGTTGGGCCCTTATTATCACTGTGCATCTGATCCCTCTGTTGGACTACCACAATACTGTCTACAGACTGTACCTTGTACTGGACATTCTCCATGCTGTGCTCTTTATCCAGCAGATTATTTGAGTTATTCATGTTCTGTCATCCCTGCAGTCTGTCTGATGTATCTTGCTGGCTCTGTGTCAGAGTTCATTTGGGGTCTAGGATCCATTTGCCGTTGGGGCCTTGTATGCATCCCACTCCTGATGAAGCTTTTTTGGGTATCCATTCATCCGATGTTTGGCCTTGTGATTGAATCTTATTTGGTTGGCTGCCGATTGACGTTCTGTTTGAAAGTTCTCTGCACTGTGCCTGCATGGACCTGGTATCCAAGGCAGCCTCCTTTGAAATTGACATGGATATCACACTGTGTACACTGGCCTGCACTCCAACCTGGGCTGCTTCTTGCTGGTGGTGGTGAGTATCTAGTAAAAACATTTCCTGTGAGTTGGGTGGGGGTATACACACCATGCATACTTTTACGAAGTCCAGCTTTTTTCCTGGTGTACAATTCCTTATCCTCTGCCAACATTGTTAAAAGCACTGTCCATCTTTCTTCAATATCTTTTTCTAGTTGAGCATTAGCATTTTCAATATCAGATGCAGTATCCAAATTAGCAAATTCTTTTTCCATTTCTTCATCTGTAGCTTTACCAGTCATAGCAGTCTCATATCCTGATCGTCATCCACCGATTCCAGAGATTTATATTCATGTTCTTCATCCTCTTGGTCATCTCCAGCTGGGTTAGAGGACCAAACCATAGCCTGCTGCTACCCATCGGCTTCTGTTGGATCAAGGTCCTCCATCTTGGATTTGGGGCCAACAGCACCCCCTCACCAAGACTAGGGGAATTTTATTGAAAGAAATACACCATAAGCAAATCAAACAATAATGTAAGTAATCATGAAAATAAAACACTAGTACAAAGAAGAATCCTATACCTCAGGCAATAATAAGGGAAAGATACAAGAAAGGGGGGAGGGGGAAGTGTAAAACACTTTTGAATATTATGTTTTATATCCCATTTATACTCTTTATCCCTTCCACCATGAATGAGACCTATAAAATTATTGTGCACCCATCTAAGCTAAATTGGAATAGAAACCCTCATTTCATATGATACATAAGATAAGATCATTGCAATTTAGTTATATTTGATAAAATACGAAAAACTTTTACACCACCATTGAACTTCAGATAGAGGATGCAAAGATCTAGCATGCTCATACACTTTAGTTAGGGCTGCTTCACATATCCTACAGTAAGATTCTTGTGACATAACCTGTTGTTGTAATACCCAATAGCATCTGGCTTGCCATATGTAAAATGTTATACAACATAGAATTACAGTTACGGTGCCACTGTGATATTTGGATAAATTGGGGTTATAGTCCCCTAAAGCCAGAGCCTCATAAGAAAGCCTCATCAACTAAGGTAAATTCCATATTTTCACCATAAAGGCCCATTGTGGTTTAATATGAGAGCAGGATATGAGAAAATGTGCCATAGTTTCTTCCTGGGTTATACAAGTAGGGTAAGGGCAGTACCTCTCTTCTAGGGCATTACATTTATTATTCCCTCTTGTGTTAATAATTTTTATTATTTTCTAAAGTAAACATAATACATGTTGCAGGATCACATGCATAAGTACAGCATAGCAGTACACTAATGTCACAGGTTCAGAGAGGGATACTATCATGCTAGGAACTAACAGTAGAAATGTTGAGCAGAACAACATAAACTCGTTAGGAGTAGCACCACCTGGAGCATTTGGCATTTATTATTCCCTCTAACATTTAATCTCCCCTAAAAGCATAGCCAAATTACTTCCCACATATGTTGGGGAATTATTTTGTTATTTAACAAAATCAATACTTTTTTCTCTTTTTTCGGGTGCACAGTTTTTGAAATCTGGCTGTATAGAGTTGGTATGTGCCATAATGATCTTATATAAATTAGGATTGCTGTGTAATCTGAGATTTAGCGTCATCCCATTTCTTAAGTTTTTGCACAGAAGGTTTCAAAAATTCTGGTATCTTGAGGTTTTTGGAATTTTTTGTAGGGTGCTATATCCCATTTTTCAAAGAAATGTGCTTGGTTATTGTTTATCCATATGTGTGTCAAATCAGTGGTCTGTACTAAACCTAGTCTAAAGGTTTGGGAAAAGAAAAGAGAGTGGAAAAATACTAATGGATCAGCCATCCCTAAATCCTCTTTTTCTTTAGTCAAATATATGTGAGCTCTTTTTATAGAGTTAAGTCTGCTGCCCTATAGCATCTGAAAAAAAAAACAGCTATATAAATGGATTTCTAATACTGCTGTTGGTGGGAATATCATACCTACATATAAAAATGCAGGGATTAAAAATGTGTTTATTACTGGTATGTGTTTTAATTTGGACATTTTCCACCCTTTCCAGTGGTGAACCTTATTTTCACAATTTTTAAGGGCAGTGTCCCAGTTCAGGAATGGCAAATTTTGTGCACCGAAAGTGATGCCCAATATTTTTATAGGTTCTGTTACAATTTGAATTCCCCCAATTTGTGGCTGTAAAGGTACTGGTTTCCCAATTTGAATACCTTTACATTTATTGTGGTTCAATCTTACACTAGAGACCGAGGCATATATTTGCATTTCCTGAAGGGCATGATTACTACAGTTGGGGTTTTCTAAAAATAAACATATATCATCTGCATATATTAGAATCTTTATTTCATCTGTATTAGTAGTTCCTGTTAACCCATGATTATGCTAATTTTGACTTAATTTCCTAATTAAGGGGTCGAGAAAGAATATATATAGAAGGGGACTCAGAGGGCATCCTTGCCTAACTCCTTGCTGTAATTTGATTTCCTGTGTAATTTGTACTAAAATAATAGGGGAGGCTGTAGCTGAAGAGTAGAATAATTGTAACCATTGGATGTAGGTCCCAGGGCGTCCCATACGTTTTTAGGGTGTGGAATAAAAATAAGTGATTTACTCGATCGAAAGCTTTGCTTTGATCCAATGAAATCAGGATCTCGGATTTTTGCTTTGCTTGATAAAATTCTATAATTTCCCTAATAATTATTAGAGGGTATTGAATTTTATGGTTTGATAATCCACAAAACTGGGTGGGATTAATCAGAATTTTCACTACTGACCTCAGGCAGATATTAAGTATTTGAGACAAAATTTTAAAGTCTGTGTTTAGCAGACTTATTGGTTTCCAATTTTGAATTTCATAACAATCACCAGATTTATATAAAAAAATGACAAAATCCTTAGTAAAATGAGGTGGCACAATAAGGGACTAAGAAATATGAATATACCTGTGCAAGACAGACTGCTAACATGCTAGAAAAGGTTTTATAGAATTCATAGGGCAGTCCATCCACCCCAGGAGAAGCCCCTAGTTTTAAGGTCCCTATGACATGTTCAATTCCCTGAGGGAGAATTGGTTTTATCAAGTTTTGTGATACAGTTTTACTAATCATTTGGAGATTAGAAAAAAAAGAGCTTTGATATTTGCAACAGTAGGTGTTTGCACTGAACTAAAGGATTTTAGATGCTGATTTATAATAGCTTGTAATTCCTTTTTGGTGTAAACCAAATCCCCCTTACTGTTTCTTAAGCAAGAGAAGGAAGAGACTTCTTTACATTTTTTACATGCATCGTGAGGATCACCCATCGGTGATTTCTGAGTACCATTTGATAATTCCGCTTTTATCGAGCTAGCAATGTGATACTGAAAGTTCCTTATATCCACTTTTAAGTTATCAATTTGGGAGGACAAATCATGACTAGAAAGGGGAGCAATTGATATCAAGTATTGTAGTTGGGTCCTAAGTTTTAGGTTAATAAAGAAATTTCCTTTCTCAGTAGTTCTACCATAATTCTGAAACCAATATTTCAAAGCTTTTTTGTGTCTGCTCACTAGGATCCTGTATCATCATACAGATCAATTACAGAAATCCTAGCACTCAACAATCTTTTTATACCCTTTTGTACCAGTGGAATTGATAGTATAGAGCTATTTAATTTTCACCCTTTGTTTTAGCCAGTTTGTCTGAATTTAATTGGGTTTTAACTTTTGGAAGCATATGATCTGAAAATTCTGTTGGGGTAGTTTCTAATAAGTAAGATGAAACATCCTGGGAAATAAAAAAATAATCAATAGTAGTTCTAAAATTATTTCTCCTATAGGTAAATTTAGTCCCTGCAACCTAACGGTCAGTGCAGTTTACTAATTCTGCCAATGTAACACATTTATTAAGTGCTAAGAAATCACAATAAATTTTTCTCCCGGTGGCTTGTTTTTCTGTATTGTTGATGCTACAGTTAAAATCCCCTACCAAATAAATTGTGCATGTGGTTACTAAATATGATGGGAGGGAAGCAATTAGGGCTACTCTTTCTGATTTTGATTGTGGTCCATAAACGGTAATAAACCTACATAATTCTGTCTCCCAAATGCCATCCAGAATTAACAATCTTCCCAGGATAAGATCTACTAATTTAGAGAGATGAAAGGACTCCCCATGAAACAATATACCCACCTTGTCTGCCTTATCCTGTCCGAAGGACCAAAAGGAAGGCCCCCAAACCCATTCTTTTTTAAAGAGACAGAGATGAAATAAGGAGGACATCCATGTTTCCTCCTTCCTCCATTTCTGAATCTCCCCAATTTGAGCCCTCTAAAATGGAAAAGAGGTTTTCAATCTCAACCAGTAGATCTGTCTCAGTTTTAGTTTTCCTGATAGACCGTCTCCTGGGTAGAGGGGTAGTCCAGGATTGTGGGGGAGACATGTCAGATGTTCCTTCCATGGAGTCAATATTCTGGAAATCTCAGTAGCATACAGGTTATAGTAGGCCCTAAATTTCTGGCTCTGATTTAGATTGACCTGGGGGGGGGGCCTTTTTCCTGATGCAAGATAGTGTGATATTTTAAAATCTTATTTGTTGAGCCTCAGGGTGAATAGATGAATCTGAAACATTTGTGGAAGTTAAATCAATTTCTGTCTTTGCTGCTTCTCCTTGTGCTTTTTGTATCAAAGAGTCAGGATTGATAGTGTCAGTTTTGTTTTGTGTAGCCCAAGGGCATTCTGGAAAAGTATGTCCATACCCTTTGCATAGGTCACATCTGGAGTGGTTGGCACAATGCATACTTATATGACCTATTTCACCATAAATATTGCATCTGGGCCTATCACAGATGTTCGATAGGTGGGTCTGGGCCCCATATTTATAGCAGGCCTGGGGTTGGCCAGCATAGAAACACACGCCTCTGTCCCAGCCCAAAAGAAATTAGTTAGGAATGTGACAAATTCCTTTTTCATCTTGTCTTAATTTAACTTTAAATTTCCACCCTCCCATCCCAAATTGTTTGGCATCCAAGATGGCTTCAGGGGCACTTAACACCTCACATTTCTGCTGTAACCAAAATACAATGCCACTAACATGGACCCCCACGTTTCTGAACATAACAGTGACAAATTTTATTAGAGGTTGAGTCAAAGGGATAACTAAGAAGGGGGTCCAAAGGGGGGAGAATTTAACTTAATTGTAATGAAGCCAAAAGGTTTATAAAGCCTGTGGTGTTCTAAAACTTACATTGTAATTATCTTCCCCGGAGATATTAATGAAATCAAAGATTTCTGCTGGCAAAAAATGTAAGGAATCTTTTAAAAGTTTCCTACCAACATAGTGTCTGTCAGGTCTTGTCTCTAGACCCCCTTTGTAGCGGATGTGAATAACATTTCATCTTGGGGCAGGGTCTTTCCTTTGAAACAGTTCTGATAACAATGGTCTTTGGAGGGGTGATGTCTCAGTCGGTGCTGATTCAATGAGTTGTTCTAATATTCCTGTGTTGCAGCCAAAGGATGTTTATCACTACCATCGTTATTGTCTGTGCTAGAACTAGGCTTGGACAAGTCAGTCCCTTGAATGTTGAGTGGATTATTTACTCTTTTGTTGGCCTGATCGGCTGCCATTTTCTGGGTTGCCATGGACATTTCTTGACAGTCTTAAGAACCATTAGTGTTTATAGTATTTACAACAGGAATACTTATGTTAGGGGTTAAAGTCACAGGTACCTGTTCCATCATTGTTGGGTGCCATTGTGGGCCTCTCTGAGAAAGCTGACTGGGTTCCCAATTGGGGTCTGGGATTCATTTACGATCTGGAGCTTGTATCCACCCTGCATTCAGCAGGGCCTTGTCCAGAGACCATTCATCCTCTGTGGGAGTGAGGTTTGAGGCAGCAGAAGCCTTGGTTGCAGCTGTCATATCTGGCTGTGGATCTGTTGATAGAGGTTTTCGGCTTAATTCATCAGCTGACTCAACGCTGGACATCAGTGAGTCCATGGTTATAGTCCTATTAACCAATGTTACTGCAGTTCTTTTTATTCTGAGCTCTTCTTTCCTTTTTCGTAGGTTGCTTCATCATCTGCCAACATCTGTAATAGTTTAGCATTTTTTGCAGCCAGTTTCTTATCCAGAATCTCTTCTTCTAATTTAGTCGTCGACTTGATAGGAGGATTTATCTCTTCCATTTCCATATTTTCCTCCAGTATCGCCTTCTTAGTAAAACTGTTTGTCAGTTTGTTCTCTGTAGCAACACCGGCTGGGGTGGAGGACCCCTCCCCAGCCTGCTACAGCTCAGTATGCACTGCAGCCTCCAGGTCTGCCATTCCTCTGAATAGCAGCTTGTCCTACCCGCGAGTAGGGGAATTTCCCCAGTGTCATGGTCAACATTCTCCCATCAATAAAACAGGTCCAAGCAACCCACACCCCCAGGAGGCACCTGGAAACAAGCTATCATAGCAAAGTATGCCTTTCCTGGTCAGAAATTGTAACTAAATCAAATGAATAAATAAATAAATCAGTAGGGGTGTCACCAGAAGGAGGCAGGAGGTGGATCTGCCCCTGAATAGATCCCTGGTGAGGCCACACCTGGAGTACTGTGTACAGCTCCGAAGCCCCCATCTCAAAAAACACTGTGACTGCATGGAAACAGTGCAGAACAGGGCCACCAAAATGGTGCATATGATGCAGGAAAAGTCATAGGAGGAGCGACAGGGTGGCCTAAGCATATACTCACTTGAGGCAAGAAGGGAGAGGGGTGGTATGACAGAAACTTTCAGATACCTCGATGGGATCAACAGAGTGGGCTGGAATGCACTGGTGCAGTGAGTGTCATGCACCAGGGGCTATCAGTACAAACCGGTAGATGGTAAACTTAGGAGGAATGCAAGGAAGTATTTATTCTTGGAAAGGGTGGCGTACAGCTGGAATCACCTACCAAGCAAATTGGTAAGGTCAAAGAGAGTTCATAGATTTAAGGTGGGATGGGACAGGTACAAGAAACTAGTAGCTGTGGGAACTGGATGGGGATGAGGATACAAGGCAGTTTGAACTCACAGTGGGGGCCTCAGTCTAGGGCCACACAGTAGTAGGCTGAAGAGGCTTTTAAGTAGAAGCAGAGTAGACTCAAAGGGCTCTCAGTTCTTTGTTGCCTGTAGGTTTCTATGTCTGTTTCAGCCATCCATATCTCCCTGTTGGCGTACCTGGGATATTTATTATTTGGAGCTGTAGAGCAGCTGCAATCCATGTGCACCCAGGATATCAGCTGTTTGGACTGGGGGTGCCGTGATACTGGTGCACCTAGGATATCAGCTGCTTGTAACAGCAGTGCTTTGATACCGATGCACATGGGATATCATCCGTTTGGAGCAGTGGGTGCCATGATACTGGTGCACCCAGGATATCAGCTGTTTGGAGCGCGGTGGCGCCACAGTGATCCAGGTGCACCAGGGGTATCAGCTATTTGGAGTTTGCAATGTTGGAGTCCTGTTGCACCTGGGGCATCTGCTTTAAGTGGTGGAGTCATGATCCTGGTGAACTCAAAACATCAGCTTTTTGGAGTGGTGGTGCCACTGCAGTCCCGGTGCACCCAAGGCATCAGTTATTTGGAGTGAATGTCATTGCCCCAGTGCACCTAGGACATCAGCTGGTAACTGTGATAGTGCCAGCGCAATCCCAGTGAAACTGGGACATAGCAGTTTGGAGCTAGTGCAGTGAACCCAGTGCACCTAGGATAGCAGCTGTGTGGAGCAGTTGTGCCATGACCCTGGTGCACTTGAAACATCAGTTATTCGGTGAGAGTGCCATGATCCCAGTGCACCTGGAAAATAAGCTTCCTATGAATACCAGATTTAGTAAGTAGTAAAGTAATTAACATTTTATTTATATTTTACACCTGGATCTGGGCGCCATTACAGATAAAGCAGGGTTAAACGCAGCATAAAACAATCAGTACAATTATAATAATTAGATTTACTTAACTTCATAAAATCAGTTAAAACTGTCAGAAAAGGCTTTATTAAAAAGGTAGGTCTTCAGATCCCTTTTACATGCCTCCACCGAAGGGGCCTTCCTCAGGGCTTTTGGCAGTGAGTTCCAAAAGGCCAGGCCAGCCACCTCAAGGAGCGATCTCCCGAGGTTTTCAGCCTGGCCCTTGGAACTGCCAGGAGGCCCTTGGTGAAGGAGTGGAGGGAACATACTGGGATTGCTGGAGTAAGGAAGTCAGACAGATAACCAGGGCCCAGGCCATATAGGGTCTTGTAGGTGAGCAAGCCCATCTTGAAGATAACCCTCCAACTGACAGGCAGCCAGTGCAGATCTCGCAGGACTGAGGTTACATGACAGGACCTAGGCAGGCCCATCAACAACCTGGCCACCACATTCTGCACCAGCTGCAGTTGGCGGAGGGATCCTTCATTAACCCTGAAATACAGAGCATTACAGTAGTCACAAAGGCATGTACCAGTGATGGCAGGTCTAATTCATGCGAGTCCAGCGAGAACTGCGGGGAAACTGGGAAAACATAATATAGGTAAGACTTGCATAAAATCTTAGCTGGAAGAAACATTTTAGACTATACTTCAGATTTTTACCTAAGGACTTGCCCTTGTTGACATAGTTGTAGTGGAGAAAAAAAATGACTACGACCAGTGTTTCTAAAGGGGCAGAAGTAATAATGATGCTGGATGGTGAGGTCTGCATTAAATGCTTTGCTTGTAATATGTATCTGATGTTACAAAACAATCAGAAAATAATACTGAGATCACCTGTGACAAATGTGACCTCAATAATAAACTCTTGACGGAGATGAACAAAATGTGCTCCAGATTAGACAGACTTGAACAATCCTAGAGCATGATGGAACATCAATTAAATCCTACCAGTACATCCTCGAATAATCAGAGATCAAATAAAAAAACAGGATGATACTGAATTATTGGATGATGACTAGTGTTTTATTACCCCACATCCCAGGAAAAGAAGAGCTAATGTTTTACCACTGCAAAAAAAAATGAGACTGACCTAATATTAACAAAATAGGTACTCAGTCCTTCAGGAATCAAATGAGACATTCAGCATTCTCACTAATGGGCAACCAGTAGTAGACATACAACATGGAAATATTCTTATTGAAATTACTCCTGCTCCCATAATTACTCCGCCCTTACCTGAACCACATGAGTCCAATTATGCAGAAGCCAATAACAGTGATCAAACAACACATAATAGGGAAGCAAATGAACTACTTAGCATAAGTGAACATGCAAATTTAGCAAATACAATTAATGCTAATGCTCAAGTAGGAAGCAATGAATGTATAAATAATTATCTTACTACACATTGTGGCTGAGACACCAACATTACTTAAAGAGCCGCTGATGCCAAAAATGCTACACTGCAGAATCCAAATAAACATACCCCCAAAAAATCTCATACCAAAACTAGATTTCTGCATTACTTCATTTTAAAGTTATTAGCCATTTTGTAACCCTGTCCAAAAAAAGTCTGTTTCAGTGAAGAGCTGCCAAAGATGTAATCTAGGGACCTCACAGTCTAGGTATTCCCTGTCAGCAAGCTTATAGGACCTGTTTCTCCAAAGTTGTAAAGATCATGTGCAGTGGTTTTCACATGTAAAACAGGCAGCACCATTCAAAAATTATTGCTATAAAAACTATATGAGTGTCAGGCTTTGTAACAAAGTTAACTCCACAGTAGAACCATGCTCTGGAGTGGTTTAATGTGCTTATAACATGGCAAGTGCAGAAACAGGGAGGTATGCTTGATAAGAAATTGTAACATGACATCCTATATTAGCAAGTACAATAAAACACAGATGCAGACACAGAGTAGAATCATCTCTGTTTTTCTGCTGTGTTGAATTTGGCTGCTGTGCATTATGGGAAATGCATATATTTAACTGCAAATTGTATATTGTGGGTCCAATGGTGAGCAGTCATTCAATTACTGAGTACATGCAGATGTAATCAACATTTCAGAATAAGGGTTCATTTTGGCTGACTTACTTTTGTGAACTGTGGAGTGATCGCCATTATTCTGCTGTGATTGCTGTTTGGGATTTGGCTGCTGTGCATTATGGGAAATTGCATATATTTAACTGCATTTTGTATATTGTGGGTGCAATGATGAACAGTCATTCAATTACTGATTACATGCAGATGTGATTAACATTTCAGAATATCTGTTCATTTTGGCTGACTTACTTTTGTGAACTGTGGAATGATCTCCGTTTTTCTGCGGTATTTCTTGTTTGGGATTAGGTTGCTGTGCATTATGGAAAATGCATATATTAAAGTGCACAGGAGATTTCAGCTCTGGTTGTTGTTCCTGCAATTCCCTTGACAGGCCAACAGATGGCTGTGAAACAATGCTAGCAGAACAGCATTGTTCTACAGCCATATTTAGATTGATTTCCAAATGTACTAAACTGAGCCACTTGTGGGGGGGGGACTGTCATAGACCAAGTAAAAAAGAGCCCACATAGTTTACTGACTGATGCTTCCTGTTTTACTTGTGAAAACCACTGCACATGATCTTTACAACTTTGGAGAAACCAGTCCTATAAGCTTGCAGACAGGGAATACTAGACTGTTAGGTCCCTAGATGACATCATCAGCAGCAGCTCTTCACTGACATGGGCTTTTTTTAACAGGTAGTGAAATCAGGGTTACAAAATGGCTAATAACTTTAAAATGCAGTAACATTACAATCTCATTTTTGGTATGGGATTTACTGGGGGTATGCTTATTTTAATTCTGCAATGTATCACTTTTGGCCAGATCATGTTAGCTGCTTTTTAATACAATGCCTGTAGCATTAATTGACCAACATATAGATCAAACTTAAAATCAACAAACAGATCAACCAGAACACATGCATACTGAAAATCCCATCAATAATAGACAAATATTCATTTTGGGGGAATTCAATCATCAAGTATCATGAGTCCCAAATATGTAATGGTAACAAAGTTAATAGGACCTACGGTAGTTATGGGGGGGGGGGGGCAAGAATTTCCAACATCACAAAGCAAATAGACATTGTTTTGAAATCAGCTGGACCGAGACCCTTACTTATTATCCACGCTGGAACTAACAACATTAATAAATGCAGCATACATCAGATTAAGAAAGAATATGAACTTTTAAATGCAAAACTAAACAGATATGGAGCAGAAGTAAGCTACTCAGAAATGTTCCCAGTTCCAAAATATAATCAGTACAAAAACAACAAAATAAAAGAAATAAATGAATGGATTAGAAAATGGACATTAAAGTATAACTTAGGATATTTAACACATTGGAAAATATTAGAGCTGATTATAAATAATTTTGCTGGGATGGTCTCCGACTTAACAAAAAAGGAAGTAAGTACCTGGGTAACAAAATTGATTTGTACATCACACAAAGTGTTTAAACTCATCAACAGGGGGCAAAGGGGTGCTCAATCTACTCTAAAAAACAAGGATTTGGTTATAAACCCAAAATACTAGTAATTAATGCTCGCAGTTTAAACATTATAAAAAAAGCTGAAATAGAAATAATAATTGAACAAAATGATATTGACATGAGCAATGAACAAGGAAATTATTTAAGGCATCCTTAGAATGGCAGAAAAAGGGGAGATATTGTTGATGGGGGACCTGAATATGCTAGATATTAACTGGAGCACCTTTGCTGCAGCCACATCCAAGAGCATGGTCGATATCGATGCCCTACAGGGGGCATGCCTCAGACAGCTAGTGTTGGAACCCTCAGGAGGGAGCAATCTTAGACCTGGTACTCTCAAATGGGGACGGAGAAAGGATCTTGGACTTAGAAGTGGGTAGCCATCTGGGAACAAGTGACCACCAAACAGTGTGGTTCACGATAAAGACAGCTGTAGAGTCAAGCCATAAAAAAACAAGAGTATTGGACTTTAGGAGGGCTGACTTTGAGAAAATGAGAGAGTGCCTCAGAAAAGCACTAGCAAATGGGCAAGGAGGAGGGGTGGAGGAACAATTGAGAAAAACAAAAAACAGCCATCACAGAGGCAACAAACCTTTGTGTGAAGCAAATCAATAAAACAAAACAAAGGAAAAAAAAAAACACTATGGTTCTCAAAAGAAGTGGCGGAGAAGGTTAGGGAGAAAAAAGGTAGCATTCAGGAAGTACAAGGAAACACAGAAGGAGCAGGACAGAGAATTGTACCAGTTAATGCAGAAGGAAGCAGGAAAGGCAGTCAGAATAGCAACGGCCCAAACAGAGGAAAAGATAGTCAACTGAGTTAAGAAGGGGGATAAAACCTTTTATAGGTACATTAGGGAGTGAAGAAACAACAAGGGAGGGATAGTGAGGCTTAATATAAGGAAGGGGGTGGGCAGTGGGTGACAGTGAAAAAGCAGGGATACTGAACAAATACTTCTGCTCAATATTCACAAAAGAAGAGGAGGGGGGTACCTAAACCAAAGAATAGAAGCATTCTGGATAGGGGGGTCGATACCAGTCCATTCAGAGAAAAAAGGGTGCTGCAAGAACTCCTAAAACTGAAGGTGAACAGAGCAATGGGGCCTGACGGGATTCTTCCCAGAATTCTAAAAGAACTAAGGGGAGAACTAGTGACACCACTGACTACCCTTTTTAACAAATCATGGGAGAATGGTGTGGTACCTGAGGACTGGAGGAGGGTGGATGAGATTCCCCTTCACAAAAGTGGGATCAAGACAGAGGCAGGAAACTACAGACCTGTTAGTTTGACCTCAGTGGTAGGGAAAATGATAGAATCACTTCTGAAGGAAAGAACTGTTGAGTACCTAGAGGCCAGTGGGGCACAGGACCCGAGGCAGCACAGATTCACAGTGGGGAAGTCATATCAGATGAAACTAATCAATTTCTTTGACTGGGTTACCAAAGTAGTAGGTCAGGGAGGGGCTCTGGACATGGCCTACCTAGACTTTAGCAAGGCATTTGACACAGTCCCACACACAAGATTAATAAACAATCTAGCCAACCTGGGAGTGGGTCCCAGGGTTGTAGCCTGGGTAAAACATTGGCTGGACGACAGGACACAGAGGGTAATAGTAAATGGAGTCCACACTGAGGAAAGTGGGGTGACTAGTGGGGTACCGTAGGGTTCAGTACTGGGACTGGTCCTCTTCAATGTCTTTATTGGTGACATTGCAGAGGGACTGGGAGGGAAAGTATGCCTCTTTGCAGACAATGCAAAGATCTGCAACATGGTTGATACACGGGGGGGGTGGAAAGGATGAGAAGGGACTTGGCATGGTTGGAGGAATGTTCAAAAGTATGGCAGCTTAGATTCAATGCAAAGAAGTGCAAAGTAATGCACCTGGGAAACAAAAACCCAGGGGAAGAGTACACAATGTGGGGGGAAGTACTAACAACAACAAAAATGGAAAGGGACCTGGGGATAGTCATATCAGATGACTTAAAGGTAGGAAAGCAATGTGAGAAGGCAGTAAGGAGGGCTGTGGGAATACTAGAATGCATAGGGACAGGCATTACCAGTAGAAAACAGGAAGTTGTTATCCCTCTGTACAGACAGTTTGTGAGACCCCATCTGGAATACTGTGTGCAGTTCTGGAGACCCCATCTCTGCAAGGATGGAGGGAGTCCAGAGGAGGGTAACTAAAATGGTGCAGGGTCTGCACCAGACGCCATATAAAGAGAGAGAGACTAAAGGAGCTTAATATGTATACCCTCGAGGAAAGGAGGGAGAGGGGATTACATGATAGAAACATTTAAGTACCTCAAGGGAATCAACAAAGTCCAAGAGGGTAGCATCTTTTAGAAAAAGAGATGTGCAAAAACAAGGGGGCATAATTTGAAGATAGAGGGAGGACAGCTCAGGGGCAATGTGAGGAAGTATTTTTTCATGAAGAGGGTGGTGGATGCATAGAACAGCCTTCCTGAGGGGGTCGTGGAGTCAAAAACAGTGGGGGAATTCAAGAATGCATGGGGTAGACATAAAGCAGTTCTAGTGGGGGTAGGAGGAAGTATGCTGTTGGTTAACTAGGAACTGCATCTTATTCAATAGGTAGGGAAATGGGCAGACTGGATGGCCCAAAATGGTCCTTATCTACCATCAAAGTCAACGTTTCTATGACATCATATCAGTATCTGAAACCTGGTGGGACGATTCTTCACTTTGGTCAAGGGAAATCTCTGAGTTTGATCTGTATCACAAAAACAGAACAAATTGAAAGGGAGGAAGCGTATGTCTGTATGTTAGTAAAAAATATCAAAGTTTTGAAATCACATCACCTAATAGTCAACATGAAAATATTGAGGCCATCTGGGTACAGGTTAGACTAACAGCAACACTAAATGTCCTGATCGGATCTTGCTATAGGCATCCATTTAGTTCATCAGACTACAATGATGGCCTTACAAAGATGATAGTTGAGGCAGCAGAGACAAATAATGTCATAATTTTGGGAGATTTTAATTACCCGGGCATTGTCTGGAAAAATCATACTGGCACAAACTATCATGAACAATTATTTTTAGAATCTATGATATCAGCTGGTATTGACCAACTAGATGATACACCTACAAAGTCAGAAAATACATTGGACTTAGTTTTAATAAATGTACCCAACTTATTTTCTGAAATATCAGTTAAACCTCCCTTGGGGAACAGTGACCACAATATAGTCCAGTGTACTATTACACTTTACAAAATAATTAATAACGCCACAATATTTATAAAAAATTATAACAAAGCAAATTCCATAGCCATCCAAAGAGTTCTTGAAACAACTGACTGGGAACACATCCTCTCACATTTAAGAGTTGAGGAATGCTGGGGGAAAAATCAAAACGATAATACAAACAGGGGAATGGTATGTGCCCCTTAAACAAATTAATAGTAAACAAGGTAAAATACTGCTCTGGATGACCAACAGACTTGAAAGGCAGATTTTAAAAAAAGAGAAATACTATAGAAATGATAAAAAAGCAAGTCACAACAAGCATTCTCAAAATATAAAGACGAGGTCAAAATCACCAAACGGTTAATCAAAACTGAGAAAAGAAATTTTGAATTTAGCTTATCAATGAATAAAGGGAATAATAAAGCTTTGTTTTTTTTCCTATGTAAATCAGTTAAGCAAATGAAAAAATTCTATTCAGTCTATAATATCAGATGGGGAAGTTATTAACGACCCTAAGGAAATAGCGACGGCCTTAAATAATTACTTCTCTACAGTTTTCAATAATAAAGATTTAAATAATCATAATATAACAATTACCAATGAGGAACCATCTATTTTTAGTATTCGTATTAGTGAAACCAAAGAGGTCATTGATAAACTCAGACTCAATGCTGCATCAGGACCAGATGAAATAAATCCCAAATTCCTCAAAAACCTTTCGTCAATTATAAGTATACCATATACTTTACAATAAATCTATTAAATCTAAGTGCTAAGGGCTAAGCAGGGAGAAGAGGTACTGGAAGTGGAAATCACAGCAGAGAGAGTGAGGGAAGCCCTCAGCTCCCTTAAGACGGAGAAAGCACTGGGGCTGGATAAATTACATCCTAGAGTGCTGAAGGAACTTGCAGATGTCCTGGCGAAACCCCTGGCAGAGCTTTTCACCATCTCTCTGAGGACAGGGTGGGTGCCCCAAGATTGGAAGGTGGCGCATGTAGTGCCTATCCACAAGGGGGATCAAGGGAGGTGGCAGGGAACTACAGGCCTGTCAGCCTGACATCAGTGGTGGGCAAGGTGATGGAGGGCATTGTCAAGGAGAGGCTAGGGGGGGACCTGGATAAGTCAGGGTGCCTGGACGATAGACAGCATGGATTCATCCCGGGAAATCGTGTCAGACAAACCTGGTGGAGTTCTATGACTGGTGACAAGTGCCTTGGACCTGGGTAGACCAGTGGATTTCTCTTTCTAGACTTCAGCAAGGCATTTGACTCTGTTCTCATGTGGGCCTGTTGGATAAACTAGGAGAAATGGGGGTGTGAAACCAGATGATCCAATGGATAGGCAATTGGCTCCAGGACCGGACCCAGAGGGTCGTAGTTGGTGGGATAGTCTCTTCCCCAAGGAGGGTCATTAGTGGGGTCCCACAGGGATCAGTCCTTGGGCCCCTTCTGTTCAACGCCTACGTATCTCACATAAGGACAGGAATCAGGAGTGAGATGAGTCTCTTTGCAGATGACTCGAAACTGGGGGCGGTGGTGGATGGGGAGGAGGGGAGGGTGGCCCTGCAGGGGGATCTGGAGGCACTGGAAAGATGGTCTAGAAAGTGGAAGCTGAGGTTTATTGCAGGAAATGCAAGGTACTCCACCTGGGGCCAGAAACCCAGGCCAAGTGTACACCCTGGGGAAATACTACAAGTCTCAATGGCTGAGGAGGGACCTGGGGTGGTGGTGGATGTCAAGATGAACAACTCTGAGACTTGTAGGAGGGCAGCAGCCAAGGCCAACAGGATGCTGGGATGCATCGCTAGGGGATCACCTCCAGAAGGAGGGAAGTGATACTCCCTCTGTATAACTGCTTGGTGAGGCCGCACCTGGAGTACTGCGTGCAGTTTTGGAGGCCGCACTTAAAGAGGGACATTAACCTCCTGGAGAGGGTCCAGAGGAGGGCAACCAAAATGATTTGGGGCTTGGGGGACAGGACCTATGAGGAGAGGCTCGAAGAGCTAAATATGTACACTTTGGAAGAGAGAAGGGACCGGGGGGACATGATAGAGGTCTTCAGGTACATGAAGAGGGTAAATAGGGGAGGAACAGTGAGGGTGCTTCGAAGGAAGGAGGAGGGGGCCACTAGAGGGCATGGGTGGAAGCTGGAGGGGAAGATTCAGGGGAGAATGGAGGAGGTGCTACTTCACTGAGAGGGTGGTAGAGCCATGGAATGCACTACCTAGGGGGCTGGTGGAGGCAGAGACAGTGGAGGGGTTCAAGAGGGGGTGGGACAGGTACAGGGGAAGGGTTCAGGAAGCAAAAGCCAATGCAGCAAGACTATCCGGAACTGGGAAGGGAGAAGCCAGAGAAGGCGAGGGGGACAGCAAGGTCAGCACCCAGGGTGGGGGCTGACCAAACGAGCAGACACGAAAGACCATTAGGCCTATTCTGCTGGCATTTTAGTATGTTAGTAATCTGAACAGATACCTACTGCATGGAAGACAGCAGTCTTCTGTCCAATATTTCATAAAGGAAATAAGATACTCCCCGAGAATTATCGCCCAATAAGTAGGGCTGTGCAAATACCTTTTTTCGAATATTTGGCCGAATATTCGGTATTCGGCTCCCAGATATTCGTTATTCGGTATTTGGCAAGAAATGTTGCCTTATTAGAAAATTGCTATAGAAGTCCTAAAAATGGCTTCAGGAAGAGGAGGATGAGATGTCATGGCACTTTGGCTTATACACTAGTGCTACAGGCTGTCTATTGGCACTGCTGCTTCAAGAAGAGGAGGCAGAGGTCACGGCACTTTGGATTGTACACTGGTGTGACAGGCTGCCTTGTCCCACTGCTGCTTCATGAGGAGGTTGCAGATGTCATGGCATTTTGGCTTGTACACTGGTGTCACAGGCTGCCTTGTTGGGTACGGTTCTGTTGTGGATGAGGATGCAGATGTTATGGCACTTTGACGTGTACACTGGTGCCAGAGGGCAGGCTACCATGTCCCGCTGCAGCTTCTGGAGGAGGATGCAGATATCTCATTAATTTGGCTTGTACACTGGTGCCACAGGCTGTCTTGTGCTGCTGATGCTTCAAGAGGAGGATTCAGATGTCACAGCACTTTGGCTTGTACACTGGTGCCACAGGCTGCCTTGTTGGGTACGGTTCTGTTGTGGATGAGGATGCAGATGTTATGGCACTTTGACGTGTACACTGCTGCCAGAGGGCAGGCTACCATGTTCCACTGCTGCTTCTGGAGGAGGATGCAGATGTCACATTAATTTGGCATGTACACTGGTACCACAGGCTGTCTTGTGCTGCTGATGCTTCAGGAGGAGGATGCAGATGTCTCAGCACTTTGGCTTGTACACTGGTGCTACAGGCTGTCTTGTTGGTTATGGTTCTAGCTGTGGAGGAGGATGCAGATGTCACAGCACTTTGGCTTGTACACTGTTGCCAGAGGGCAGGCTACCATGTCCCACTGCTGATTCTGGAGGATAATGCACAGAAAAATAGTTTATCATGGGCATTCCATTCAATTTCCCATAGGATTCAACTGGTGAAAAAAAAACAACAATGTGTACTATAAGAATAAAATATGCCACACCCTTAAATAATTGTGGCCTTTAAGAAAACCAACTAATAAAACATGATTATGCCCATAGGAGAACAGTATAACTTCAATAGGCTTAAATCAGTCAATATCGGGATTTAATTGACAATCTATATATGAGTACACTCCTCTCAATAGGATTGGGTACTACATGAAACACAAATGACACATCCTTAAATAATTCTGTGCTTTGAAAAAAACTAATAAAACATAATTATGCCCACAGAACACAGTAACTTTACTTCATCAGGCTAACATACAAATTCAAATCTTACCTTCTGAGCTGAGAGGGATGTCTGTGAGGGTGGCACTCTTGCATGACGCCCATTCTGCCCATGATGTGTGGCCACAGAGATGCCTTTTAATGAATGCTACCTGTTAGGGACACATAATGAAATGAAGTGCTTCAAAATGGCCTGCACACATCCATGAAGTCTGCCTTCCCATGTGGCCATCAGATGATTCAAAATCAGTGGTCACTGGTCAGACTGCTCTATTTCTTTCTTTTTTTTTTAAATTTATTTATTGCTTTTTTACAGGTTTTCTCCCATCCCATCCCATGCTCTGCCCACATGCCCCCGATGTGACATGTGCATGTGGAGGCATGCGCACACACGCCTTGTGGGACGTCCCCCACCCTGCCAGTCATCCAGTTCCACCTAAGCTCATTGCTCGGCCTTCACCCAGCTATGGCGGGACTATGGATGGGTGCCCCCCCCACCTGGGAGAGGAGAGCAGATGCTCAATCCTACTCCTGCCCCCCCCGTGCCAGCACCCCAGTGACCAGAGGTTGTTGCTGAACCCATGTCACCAGTGCAGTGCAAGATAAAGTGTCCAGTGCCACAGCCCTCAGTGCCACTGGGCCAGCCTATACTGTTCTATTTCAGTAATTCCCAACCAAACAGGAAGAAAACAATGAAATGACTGAATACTTTACTTACCTTCACAAGTCATACACACGGTGTTTTTGAAAAAATCCATCACCCTCATGATAAAATTTCTGCAGGGTAAAAAAAACAAAAACCAAAAAAAACATGATTAATTTCCAAGAATTAGAATTACAAAAATACAGATACACTGTTCAATCATAATTCCCAAACCCCTTCACCCAAACAAACATAAAACAATTAAAAGATTGCATACAATTTACTTACTTTTGCTGGTAGCACATAATGTGGTACTGGAAGATGAGTGACATCACTCTGGCTTGGGCGGTCATCATCTTCCAGACTTCTTCATCATAATTATTGCTGATTTGACATGGTAAATGAATATTGGAGTGGAGACTGGTGATGCCACAGCGGTATCACTATCCCGCATATTTCAGACATGGGAAATACTGGAGACTGGTGATGCCACACTGGTATCTGACAAATTTCAGGCATGGCGAATACTGGAGACTGGTGATGCCATACTCGTATCTGACAAATTTCAGGCATGGGGAATACTGGAGACTGGTGATGCCACAGCGGTTTCGCTATCCGGCATATTTCAGACATGGGGAATACTGGAGACTGGTGATGCCACAGCGGTTTCGCTATCTGGCATATTTCAGACATGGAGAATACTGGAGACTGGTGATGCCACAGCGGTATCGCTATCTGGCATATTTCAGACATGGGGAATACTGGAGACTGGTGATGCCACACTGGTATCTGACAAATTTCAGGCATGGGGAATACTGGGGACTGGTGATGCCACACTGGTATCTGACAAATTTCAGGCATGGGGGATACTGGAGATTGGTGATGCCACACTGGTACGCAGCATATTTCAAGCATGAGCAATACTGGAGATTGGTGATACTAACATACTAAAATGCCAGCAGAATAGGCCTAACGGTCTTTCGAGTCTGCTCGATTGGTCAGCCACCACCCTGGGTGCTGACCTTGCTGCCCCCCTCGTCTTCTCTGGCTTCTCCCTTCCCAGTTCCGGATATCCTTGCTGCATTGGATTTTGCTTCCAGAACCCTTCCCCTGTACCTGTCCCAGCCCCTCTTGAACCCCTCCACCATCTCTGCCTCCACCAGCCCCCTAGGCAGTGCATTCCATGGCTCCACCACCCTCTCAGTGAAGTAGCACCTCCTCCTTTCTCCCTGAATCTTCCCCTCCAGCTTCCACCCATGACCTCTAGTGGCCCCTCCTCCTTCCTTGAAGCACCCTCACTGTTCCTCCCTATTTACCCTCTTCATGTACTTGAAGACCTCTATCATGTCCCCCAGTCCTTCTCTCTTCCAATGTGTACATATTTAGCTCTTCGAGCCTCTCCTCATAGGTCCTGTCCCCCAAGCCCCAAATCATTTTGGTTGCCCTCCTCTGGACCCTCTCCAGGAGTTTAATGTCCCTCTTTAAGTGTGGCCTCCAAAACTGCACGCAGTACTCAAGGTGTGGCCTCACCAAGCAGTTATACAGAGGGAGCATCACTTCCCTCCTTCTGGAGGTGATCCCCCTAGCGATGCATCCCAGCATCCTGTTGGCCTTGGTTGCTGCCCTCCTACAAGTCTCCGAATTGTTCATTTTGATGTCCACCACCACCCCCAGGTCCCTCTCAGCCATCGAGACTTGTAGCATTCCCCCCCCAGGGTGTACTCTTGGCCCGGGTTTCTGGCCCCCAGGTGGAGTACCTTGCATTTCCCTGCATTAAACCTCAGCTTCCACTTTCTAGACCATCTTTCCAGAGCCTCAGGTCCCCTGTAGGGCCACCCTCCTCCTCCCCATCCACCACCGCCCAGTTTTGAGTCATCCGCAAAGAGACTCATCTCACTCCTGATTCCTGTCCTTATGTCAGAGACGTAGGCGTTGAACAGGAGGGGCCCAAGGACTGATCCCTGTGGGACCCAACTAATGACCCTCTTTGGGATGAGACTATCCCGCCAACTACGACCCTCTGGGTCCAGTCCTGGAGCCAATTGCCTATCCATCTGATCATCTGGTTCCCCACCCCCATTTCTCCCAGCTTATCCAACAGGCCCACGTGAGGAACAGAGTCAAATGCCTTGCTGAAGTCTAGAAAGAGGACGTCCACTGGTCTACCAAGGTCCAAGGCACTCGTCACCCAGTCATAGAACTCCACAAGGTTTGTCTGACACAATTTCCCCGACACGAATCCATGCTGTCTATCGTCCAGGCACCCTGACTTTTCCAGGTCCCCCCCAGCCTCTCCTTGACAATGCCCTCCATCACCTTGCCCACCACCGATGTCAGGCTGACAGGCCTGTAGTTCTCTGCCACCTCCCTTGATCCCCCCTTGTGGATAGGCACTATATGCGCCACCTTCCAGTCCTGGGGCACCCACCCTGTCCTCAGAGAGATGGTGAAAAGCTCCGCCAGGGTTTTCGCCAGGACATCCGCAAGTTCCTTCAGCACTCTGGGATGTAATTTATCTGGCCCCGGTGCTTTCTCCGTCTTAAGGGAGCTGAGGGCTTCCCTCACTCTCTCTGCTGTGATTTCCACTTCCAGTACCTCTTCTCCCTGCTTAGCCCTCCCCCTCTTGCCAGTGATGCCTCCCTCTCCCCAGACCCACCGATCGGTAAGGGGTCCCCTCCTCAGTATCTCTGTTCTCCCATGTATGATGCAGCACCCCATTTTCCTTGGTGAAACTGAGGTGAAGTACTCATTTAGTACCTCAGCCTGCTCCCCCGGGTCTTGTGCCCATCTCTCCCTGATTTAATCCTGCTAATCTGCCCCTTCACCCTTCATTTTTCCCCAATATATCTAAAGAACTCCTTGTTCCCTCTCCTGATTTCCCTGGCCAGGTTCTGCTCCTTCCTTGCCTTAGCTGCCCTCACCACCTTAGTGGCCCTTCTAGCCATCAGCTCATACTCCCCTCGATCTCTTTCACTCCTTGAGCACTTGAATTGCCTATAGGCTGCCTTCTTTCCCTGCACCACCTCCTGGACCTCCCTGGTCCACCAGCAGGGTTTTCGGGCCCTACCGCATTTTCGTCTTACTCTTGCATAGGTGCTGGTAGCATCTTGCACCCCTCTCCTGATGATTTCCCACCTACTATCAGCGTCCATGTCTGACTCAATCCCATTAAAATGCTCCTTAAGGATCCTTCCCATTTCCTTAAAATCCGTTCCCCTGAAGTCAGTTACCTCCGTCTTTGTGCAGCTTTCTAGCCCTCCTAGGTCCAGGCAGAACCAGACCGTGGCATGGTCACTCCCCGCCAACGGGTCCCTTATCTCCAGGCCCCTAATCTGGTCACTGTCTGCCAGGACCACATCCAGTACCCGCACCTCCCTGGTCGGTTCCCCCACCTGCTGAGTTAGGAACGCATCTTGAAAGACATCCAACAACCTCTGTTCCCTGGTCACAGAAGATGTCATAGTCTCCCAGTCTGTTCCTGGCATGTTTAAGTCCCCCAACACCACCACCGTTCCTCTGCCCAGTCTGCAGTGTCTCCCAACATCTGCCACCAGACTCTCCTCCAGCTCCTCCGCCAGGGCAGGGGTCTATACACCACTCCTATTTTTACTCTCTTGCCCCTTGTTATCAAGGTGACCCAAATCGCTTCCACGGTTCCCTCCGCCTCCTCTATTCCCCTATGCCAATGCAGTTTTTGACTATCATTGCTACCCCTCCTCCCTTTCCCTCCCCCCTGTCCTTCCTGAACATAGTGTAACCCTCCAGGTTCAGGTCCCAGTCGTGTCCTGCAGTGGCCCAGGTCTCGGTGACTGCTGCCACAATATGCTGGTATGCAGCATATTTCAAGCATGGGCAATACTGGAGATGGGTGATGCCACACTGCTATCTGGCATATTATAGGCATGGGGAATACTGGAGACTGGTGATGCCACACTGGCATGCGGCATATTTCAGGCATGGGCAATACTGGAGATGGGTGATGCCACACTGGTATCTGGCATATTATAGGCATGGGCAATACTGGAGATGGGTGATGCCACACTGGTATCCAGCATATTTCAGGCATGGGGAATACAGTGGAGAATGGTGATGCCACACTGGTATCTGGCATATTTCAGGCATGGGGAATACAGTGGAGAATGGTGATGCCACACTGGTATCTGGCATTTTTTAGGCATGCGCACTACTGGAGATGGGTGATGCCACACTGGTATCTGGCATATTTCAGGCATGGGGAATACAGTGGAGAATGGTGATGCCATACTGGTATCTGCCATTTTATAGGCATGCGCATTACTGGAGATGGGTGATGCCACACTGGTATCTGGCATATTTCAGGCATGGGCAATACTGGAGAGTGGAAACTGATGATGCCAAACCAAGCCTTGCACTGTGCTGGTGGTGCTCCAAGCAACTACTTTGAATATTTGTGCAAAATCATGCTAAACACCCACTACCTCATATTTCACAGACAGCATAAATGGTTTACAAATTCATGTGATTATTAAAATAGCACAACACCTGACGCATTTCGGATCCTAAAAGATCCTTTTTCTAAGGCAGTTACAGCAAGACTGAACACTATTTTATATACATAAGTGTTGTGACATCATTAATACAAACACACGTCAAATTCATAGGCTATAATACACCCTGACCACATGATGTGCCCATGTGAAACATCCATTACCCACTCTTAGGTGCTACATATTGTTAAACACGCAGTTCCAAAGGTAACACAACACTATATTACTAAAGTGCTTAACCATTTAAAGTACACATATTCAAAACATATACTATAGCAATTAGGCTGTACATGTATGTTAATCAGAGATTAACATAGGGCTGATAGAATGTTTACAACTAATCAGAAAGCTCTGTTTCTCAGACCCTTTTTATAATATAGCATATATACAACAGGACAGACAACAAATCTCCTATTTCATAATGTAAAGAAAAGTAGTGAAAGGGAAAGGAGGGGAACACAAGAAATAAGAAGGACAAAAAAGACCAAAATAAAAAATTAAAAATGGAGAAAATAAAGGTTGGGGGGGGGGATTTAAGATTTTCACTGTCATAATCCAAAAGTAATGTAGCAGCAGCCAGCAACCCATCAATGTGTAACACTTCATTTCTGTTTTCTTTTCCTCAAATATGGTCCAAGATCAAGAACATCATTTAAACCAGGAAACTTATTATCTGCTAATGTTACAATCCAAACCTTTTCTTTATTGAGCAGCACTATATCATTAGAGTATTAATGAACCCCTCTCGTAGGATAAAACACCCTCTCAACGCCCTGAAATCTGAAACAATGCCGTGAGCCATCATAGGATTGTACCATGTATTTTGACATAGCATACATTATTACTCCTCTTTGCATGGCTCAGCTCTAACATCTTCTCCTAGTCCAGTTTTTAAAAGAATTGACACAGAACAGCCACCTAGAATGTCCTGCAGAAGAGCTAAAACAGTGAAGGAGGTTCCAGTACACATCGATTACAGTGAACCCAAATTTCCAAAAACTTGGTTAAATCAGCAAATGAATGGCTGTGTAGTGTGTACCGTGTAAAACGTGTCCATTGCAAAAATGTTGCAGTTAGTAAACAATTCACCAGCTGTAATGTTCAAAGGGAATATACAGTAACACAGTTGCTTACCTGTGACACCTCAGGTGTTATTTACCTGGCAACATGTTCAGGCCAGGCCTTTTATGGGGTAAAACAACCTGGTGCCTAAAAACTAGAATAGGAGAACATGTCAGAGCCATCCAAAGAGGAGACATAACATAAGGTATGGCAAACACATAGTACAATCCTCTGATGATTTACAGCATTGTTTCAAATTTCAGGGCATCACAGAGGTGTTTTATCGTATGAGAGTGGTTCACTAACACAATAATGATATAGTACCGCTGAATAAAGCAAAGTTTTGCATTGTAACATTAGGAGACAATAAGTTCCCTGGCTTAAATTATGGTCTTGATCTCGGACCATTGAGGGAAAGAAAACAGAAATGAAGTGTTGCACATTGATGGGTTGCTGGCTGCTGCTACATTACTTTTGGATTATGACAGTGAAAATCTTAAATCCCCCCCCCCCTCCCCTTCCCCCTTTATTTTCTCCATTTTTAATTTTTTATTTTGGTCTTTTTTGTCCTTCTTACTTCTTTTATTCCCCTCCTTTCCCTTCCACTACTTTTCTTTACTTTATTTATATGCTATATTATATGTTTTGAACATGTGCACTTTAAATGGTTATGCACTTTAGTAACACAGTGTTGTATTACCTTTGGAATTGTCTGTTTAACAATATGTAGCACCTAAGGGTGGGCAATGGATGTTTCACATGAGCACATCATGTGGTGTATTAATGTATTTATTACATACTATGAATTTAAAGTTTGTATTAATTATGTCACTGTGATGTCACAACACTTATGTGTATATAATAGTGTTCAGTCTTGCTGTAATTGCCTGTTAAACAGGGTCTTTTGGGATCAGAAATGTGTCAGGTGTTGTGCTTTTTTTAAATAATTACATGAATTTGTAAACCACAGATGGTGTCCGTGAAATGTGACATGGTGGGTGCTCGGCACGATTTTTCAATAAAAGACAGCATCACCAGTCATGGGGTTTGTGGAAAATAAAAGAGCAATATATTGAGTGTCATTAACATAATACCAGATGGGGTGTTGGTGAACAAAGTCCACAAGTTGGGCCAGGCCAGCAGCACAAGTACAGGGTGCGTGTGTCAGAAAAACAGCATTGTTATTACTCGGTGCTGAGAAATTCAATTATTCAAGACTTGTAATTGAGATGTGGAAAACTGAGCTTGATGAACAGAAGTTGCCTAACATTTTCAGGGTCTAATAAGGATCTGTGAGGCTCCACCACATCCCCTGTTGTGCTGAACAACCTCTCTGATGGCACACTGGTTGGGGGGCAGCTCAGGTATTTGATGGCTGGCTATGCTAAGTGAGGGGATGATCTCAGTTTATTTGCACCAGTATTCCAGTGGGTCAACTGAGATGAGTTCAAGAGCTTCTGTCAAGAAGCAAGTCAGAACACTGCTTGCCAAGAGTGGGTGCTGCTCGTTTCACATTCTTTGCTCCGCCTGTAGGGATGAACTGAGTTGTGATCAGCAGTCTTCTTCCCCCATTTCAGGGGCATCCTCCACCTGCTGTTCTTGTTCTTCCGGGGATGCGTCAGTATGCAACACATCCTTAGCACACACTGTAAAGGTGAGCTCTGAGCATAGCTGCTGACAAAACTCATTGATACGGCAGGCAGACATTTCAAGGTGCAGTATCTGACAGTTACAGTAAACCTCGAGTCCAGCATTGTTGCAAAAAATATATGGCTTACTGCCACAAATGTCTGTGAACCTGTTCCCTAATTCAGTTGTTAGATTGTGTACAAGGGCCATCACTGCAGGTGCAAGATCAACATTGGTGGAAAATCTCTGCTGTGACTTCTTCAGTATCTGGACTGCAGGGATGACCTGGCTGAGTAGTGCAGATTCTGCACTCATGTCATGTGTGCTTCTTTTAAAAAGACCAAGCACCTTTACTGTTCCTTCAATAGCAGCCCAGTCCTGGTGGCTGAGAATTCCCCCAATGTCTGTCTCCATACTCATTTCATGGAGAGCTCGCTTCTGCTCCAGTAGCCTTAGCAACATGTAGAATGTCGAATTCCACCATGTTGACACATCCTGTATAAGCCTGTTCTATGCTATCTGAATGCGCTCTTGCACCTGCCACAGTTGGTTTGTGGCTTTAACTTGAGTGATGGAAATGGGCACAACTTTTTCTTGCTGTCTTATAGTAAGTGTTTGATCAACCTCTGGTGTCTTGCAGATGGACTTTGTTACCACCAGATTCAAACTGTGTGCATAACAATGGATGTCTTCAATGTGCCCGCCACACAAGGCCTTTATCATATTTGCTGCATTGTCAGTCACAATGAAACCATCATGCAGCGACGTGTCTTCAGTCCACACATGCAGCATGTCTTGCAGGAAGGCCAAAATGTTGGCAGACCAGTGATCCAGATGCATAACGGACACATTGAGAAGTGTGGACCTGCTATGAGACACTGTGGAGGCTACACCAGGGGAATGACAGGAAGTATGTAGACCCTCACCTTCACTGCCTGTACCAATTGGGTATGCTGCACACTAATGTGCAGTCAGCGACATGTAGGCATGGTTGGAGTTTGTTCTACTCCATATGTCTGTTGTACAATGGAACACACCCCCGACTGCATTTGATAGTCACTGCAAGACTGCCTTGCACACATCCTCATATGTGTTGGGCACAACAGTACGGGAGAATGTTGTACGTGATGGTGTCTGATACCGTGGGTGCAAATGTTGCATCAGCCACCTGACACCAATGTTTTCAACCATTGAAAATGGCTGCAGATCCAGTGCAATCATTTCCCCAATTAACTGGGTGATCTGTTGTGCACATGGATGTGACGGTTGATATTTAGTCCTTGCATGAAAGGACTGCAAGATGGGTGCCAAAGAAGTCTAGGACTGTAACAGGGTCTGATACCTTTCAACGGGAGATGTTGTAGACCACGCAGCAGGTGACTCATCAGGTGGCAAAGAGACAGCCACAGTTTTTCCTGACACTGTTTTGTGCTGAACTTTCACTGGTGTGGATGGGCAAGAAGGAACTGTCAGACTCACTGACATGATGACCGTCACCACCGCTTTGTGACTGGGAATCATCAACGTGATCTGGACCCCCACCAGTACCACAAGAGGGTGTTGTTGGCATACTGCAGGGCAACACACTTGATCCCTGCAGTGCATTGGCATGCTTCAGCTTCAAATGATTACGCATGGTCATGGTAGTTAGGTTAGAGACATTTTTTTCCTTGCTAATTATGCTGTGACACAGCCCACACACTGCCTTAGTTGGATCAATTTTGGATACGCTAAAATGAAGGCACACAGCACTTCTTACAGCCTTACTTGAACCAGCACTTGTTGCACCGATAGGGTGGCCATGGCTACTCCTTTTTTCCCACTTTTACCAGCAGCTGAACTGTGTGCTGCACCAGCACCTTGATCTTGCTCCACAACAGCTGTCTGACTTTCTTGATAAGAACTTTTCCTGTCTGGTGTGGATGGAGGTGACACAACCCTGCTGAAGCTTAGTGTGGACAGCTTCGTTTTTTTGACAGATGGAGGTTTAACGCCCTGCTTATTCTGCTGACCATGCCTATGCTCACTGTGCTCAGTACTCCTAGCACCTTTCCTCAATTTGTCAGCAGACTCTGCAGCTCTTAGTTCTTTACTAGTCAGATATGAGGCATATTCTGACTCATCCCCAAAGTCACTCGTGGGTGTCTGTGTCATTGCCAGATGCTGATGCTGATGGTAGCTCACTAGGGTCCAGAATACATTCTGAGCCAGAAGACTGGTCTGCAAACTCTGCATCCTCCTCATGTAATACATCATCAACCACCTGAGCAGCACGACTGCTGTGTTTGGATTGCATCCTACGGGTAGGGGTACTTGTCACAGGCACTGTGGAAATATCTGTTGGTGCAGTATCCAGGGTCATGGCAGTAGCCACATTTACAGTGACTGCACTGGTAGTGGTTACAGTTCTAGTAGCCGTGTATTCTACATTGTCACTGGAGGCACTTGTTGAAGCAGTGGTGGTGGTGGCTGTAGTGGGGGACGAGGTTACAGTCACAGGGACAGCAAAAGTGGTACTGATGGCACTGGTGGCACTGGCTAATGTACTTGTGCTACAGGTGGTTGTAGGGACTAGGAGTACACTAGTGGTGGCAAGAGGTGTAACATCAGCAAGAGTGGCAGAAGCTACAGGGTGACTCAAGACAGTGGCTGTGGCTGCTACTTCCTCATTTGGAGCTCTGCTAAGCTGTAATGCCCTCCTACTACTGCCATAGAAGGCCGGGGCAGAAAATGGGTGACTTCTACTGGTGGTGGTGACAGTGCTATCAATTAGGGTACCACTACTAGTGCTACTTTCACCACTCAAGGTACTATGTGAGCCTAGCACCTTGCTAGGTGAGAAAAATATTTTGGGATGCCGAATGCGTCCAGTTGAACATACAGTATGTTTTGATTCAGCATCCCTGCTGATTGCCATGCTTGGTACAGGCGGGGCTGTGGACTTGCCGGGGCTAGACTAAGTCCTTTTATGGGTTTGCTTGCACCAGACATGATAAGCGATACTGATGCTGGTTTATGTTACAATCAGAAGAACTGCTATGATAATTAACACAGGCAAATATTTTTATTTATGTATACAGTATTACCACGGTATGCAACTATGTGTGTAACTGTGGGTGTAATATGCAGCTTGCAAATAAGCCTATAACAGAACCATACCCAACAGGCCCAACACACGCACAATTCACTGTGCCACACCTGACACACTGAAAGACCCGGGAAGAAACTGATGGACAGTTGTGTGACTCACTCTGCCCTTGCAGTCAGACGCAGTGTGGTGAGGGAGAGTAGGTGTCAGACTCCTTTCTTTTTCAAAACAAAATCAGATTGACATTAAATTTCAGTTACATGACAGGCAGCAGCCAGTCACACTCACACTACTATATTTTGTGTGGATTGGAACTTTAAACACTGGGGGTGGGGGGCCACTAAGCGGTGATGCTTGGCAAATAAAACAACCCTCTGTGAATGACTGTTACTGAGCCTAGAAACAGTCCCCCACATTATATATATATATATATATATATATATATATATATATATATATACAGCTCTCTCTCTCTCTCTATATATATATATATGTATATATATATATATATATATATATATATATATATATACATATAGTTTCTCTCTATATATAATGTGTATGTATATATATATATATCTTTATAATATACTATAATTCTTTCACACTAGACAGAAAACTAAAGCCTGACTTTACTGAAAAAAAAAAAGGTTCTTTTCTGCAACAAAATAAATATCTTTAAACCAAAATAAAAATCACACACTGTAAGAGTAGACAGATGTGTGACTCACTCTGTGCTTGCAGTCAGACGCAGTGGGGTGAGGAAGAGTAGGTGTCAGACTCCTTGCTTTTTTAAAACAAAATCAGATTGACATTAAATTTCAGTTACATCACAGGCAGCAGCCAGTCATACTCACACTACTATATTTTGTGTGGATTGGAACTTTAAACACTGGGGGTGGGGGGGCCACTAAGCGCTGAGTGGGGATGCTTACCAAACAACCCTCTGTGAATGACTGTTACTGAGCCCAGAAAGTTCCCCAAAATTATATAGATATATCTGTTATAATATATTATAATTCTGTCACACTAGGCAGAAAACTAAAGCCTGCCAGACTTTACTGCGCTTCACTGAGATGTCACTGAGATTTTGTATGGATTGGAACTTTAAAGTTTAAACACGGGGGGTAGGCAACAACACTTTTACCGAGCCCAGAAACAGTTCCCCCAAATTATATATTATATATAATATGCTATTTAATTCTGTCACACTAGACAGAAAACTAAAGCCTGACCTCAGCAGTGAGCAACAGAAATAAGCCTCTTCTGCCACAAAATGAATAATATCTAAACCAAAAACAAATCCCACACTGTGTATGTAAAGCAGTGTGGCTGAATGCAGTGGGGGAGGGGGATGCAGACACAAACAAATAGTCTTCCCTCTCTCCTGCTACTTCCTGCAAGTTAACTAAGTACAGGGACAAAAACACAAAATAATCAAATCACAAACTCTCTCTGACACTTAAGGTACGGACTGAAGCAAAAATAAAATATTTCCAGAATAAGATTCAGCTTTGTGAAGCACAGAGACTGAAGCCCTACAGTATCTCTCTCTCTGAGAGATACCATCTCACAGTGAGGAGATCACACGATCTGCAGAGTTGAGAAGCCTCCAATTGGCCAAAGAAGCTCTGTGAGATTTGGAAATCTCGTTTCCCGAATACCTCTCCTGAATATCGACTAGTGAGGTATTTGGAGTGGTCATCTGAATATTCGGAATGCCCACTATTCGTGGTATTCGGGAAATGATATTCGGTATGCGCACAGCCCTACCAATGAGTCTAACATCAGTTCCATGTAAAATCCTTGAAACAATAATAAAGAACAGATTTGCAGAGGAAACTACAAGACTGAACTTACTGGACAATAGTCAGCATGGATTAAAAAAAATAGGTCATGTTTAACAAATTTATTAGTCTTATGAAACAGTCAAAGTCTAGATGCAGGCCAACCGTGTGACATTATTTTAATCAACTTTAAGAGGGCATTTGATAAAGTTCCCCATCAATTTATTAATAAACTAGGTAATATGAAATACTTCCCCTACTTAGTATCTTGAGTAAATAATTGGCTTATGGACAGGACACAACAGGTTCGAGTCCAAGGTAAACTATCAGGTTTAACTACAGTAACAAGTGGTGTGCCCCAAGGATCAGTCTTCAGACCATTCCTATTTAATTGTTTTGTATCTGACCTGCATATTGGAATAACCACAAAAATCATCAAATTCACTGATGATATAGAGAATAATATATGGGGTGGTGTGTGTAACAAGATTTTACACACACCCGAGTTGTGGGATGCTACATAAACACCGAGGGCAAAGTCCGAGGGGTTTATAAAAAGCATCCCACTATGACAGTGTGTGTAAAATCGAGTTTTACACACACAACCCCATATTTTATTTTTTATAATTACTGGTGTGCACTTTTTCGCCTCAGCAATTATAAAAAATAAAATAAGATTGGTGTTCAGGAAGCCACGGAGCAGTCTGGATTCTGTGTGGTCCGCGGTCTTCGTACTTACAGTACAGCACTTCTTGGGGGAAAAGGATGTGGGTATTTTCTTTAAAATGTACAGAAACATTGATTTTTAAAAAAAAAGATAAACTTACCACTGAGTGGCAGTTGCAGCATCTTTACCGGCTTCACAAGGCAGGGACAGTCTGTGCCATGCACTTGGCTGCGATCACATTCTGACGGGAAACACAGCGCTAGTTTTACTTTTATTTTTCTTTGGTTTCCCTGGGTCAGTCAAGAAAGAGTTCACTTAAAAAATAAATAAAAAGTTAAATTACCACTGAATAAGAGGGGCCTGAAAGTGTGCTTCGGGATTGCTTCATGGAATGTGAAGATCAGAGACTGGGGTCTGTGCATGGCTGCTTCGAGGGAAACCTGGCGTGTGTTTGGGCTGGATATAACGGCAAATTATAACTGGGTTTCCCTATGGGAAAAAGCACTACCCAGTAATTATACTAAATTAACTAATGAAGTGAGTAATAAGTCTGACTACTAGTCTCTTCAGAATACACTCAATACAGTATCCAGATGGTGTACTAACAAAGGTATGGAGTTAAACTACAATAAATGTGCTGTTATACATCTTGGGGAAAAACAACCCCATTAATGATTACTCAATAGAGTCTATACAAGTGCGTGCAGTTGACAATGAAAGGGCTCTGGCATAATAATAGATAATGCATTTAAACATAAAATCCATGTTAGAGCCATGGTACAGAAGGCTAACAAAATCATTAACATCATCAAAAATCATTTATAACAAGAGACAGGCACACTATTATCAATTTGTACAGAAATTACGTATGTCCACATTTAGATTATGAGTCACCTTTTTGGTCACCTCATTACAGACAGGAAATCAATCTTACTGAAAGAGTACAGAAACAAGTGACAAAGATGATACCTAGTCTGTCCAGGTTACCATACCCAAATAGAATTCAGGAACGTAATCTAATGCCACTGGAGGTTATTAGAATAAGAGGAGACTGTCTTCTCTTCCATAATATTATTAGAGATCTAACTCTAATGAATGAATGCAGTATTATTCCCAAAAATAGAAATCAGAATTTAAAGAGGAACTTCCCCAGTCCTTTTGACTTTCATGCATAAATGACCCCTTCTTGCATTGATTCTGGAATTGTATTTCATTACTGTCCACTGCAGTTAGTTTTTGCACTCTGAGCTGCTAAAAACTGCAGGGTGTACCAGAGCTTCTATAGCAAGCCTGGTGTTGCTGTGGGCCCAGGGTTGTACTGCTGACATCACTATAGGGCAGAGTCAATTTCACACACAAAAAAAAAAACATACTGACAAGGCATTTGGATTTTGGCATAATACATTGCTAACAGGGTGTCTTGGGGAACAGGAAATGCAGTTTGTACACTGAATACTGGTAGGTTTCCCTTGCAACATTGTTGCAACTACTTGGTACTGCACAGTGTGAGTCACTCCTCTACCCTACAGTGATGTCACAAGGAGATAGGAGCCCAGCAGCTGAACAGCAAAGGTAAGTGCAGCAGGGCTCACAAACAAATCCAAATAATGGAAGGCTGAGTAAACCTTGGTCAAAAATAGCAAATGCACACACCTTTTCAGGTCTAGTACTGCATATAATAACCATAACTAAGCTGTAACTTTTTGGACCATCATGAACGTTCCTTTTTAAGGTCGCACACTAATCGAGTCAAACTACTTAGGACCAATACAAAAATGCGTGATAATATTTTTACATTGCGTGTAATAGCTTTTTGGGTTAAACTACCAAATACTGTAGTTAGTATTCAAGAGTTCAATAAATGTAAAAAGGCACCCGATAATTATCTGGGTTAATAAGTTGTGCCCCACTAGTGAGGGTGGATGAACAAGATGGGCTGACGCCTAATTTCATTCTAAACCTACAAAGTACAAAGTACATTAAAAACCACTTCTGACAACAGATGACACCTGAGCTTCAAGTGTTAGCCTGTCATCAAGGATGATGCCCAGATTTTTTTACCTTGGGGGAAGCCATCAATGGAGTGGATCCCAGGACCATAACCTGTCACTGCTCTGAAGGCATCCCCATCATACCAGCAACCAGGCTCAATCACCAGCACCTCCATCTTGTTGGGGTTCAGCCTCAGCCAGTTAGAGGATAGACAGTCCTGAATCTCAGCCAGGCATTTGTTTAACGACACCCTTAGTTCCAGTGGGCAAATGACATATACAGCTGGGTATCGTCTGCATAGCAGTGGAAACCCAGACTGTACTGTCTGATGAGCTCACGCAGGGGCAACATACATACCACGAACAGCACTGGCAAAAGAATCGAACCTTGAGGAACTCCACACGACAGGGGCTTCGAGGAGGAGGAGGAGGTGTAATTCCCCCATCACCACTTGTTGCCTCCTGTAACACAAACCATTGAATGACTGTTCCAGTGAGTCCACCATAAACTCTAAGGTGATCCAAAAGCACAATGTGGTCCACAGTGTCAAATGCTGATGAGAGATTGAGGAGAACAAGAATTGACCATTCACCTTTATTTTTCACCTTGAGGAGGTCATTTTGCACATGAACTAGTGTCTCTGTGCTATGCCTAGGTCTGGAACTGGACTGGAATGGCTCATAGATGTCAAAGGCCTTGAGCTGCAGAGCCACTACTTTCTCAACAACCTTTCCTAAAAATGGGAGGTTAGAGATAGGTCTATAATTCACCAAGAGGTCACGGTCGAGTGATGGTTTCTTCAGAAGAGGCTTTATCAACATCTCTTTCAAGGCACCAGGAAAGCACCCCTCTGAGAGTGAACACCGGACTATTCTGGCAAACACTGGACCAATGGCCGTTACCCCTCCCACTAGGAGATGAGTCAGGCCAGGGTCCAGTTCACAGCATGTGGGCTACAGCTTCAAAATCACCTCAACGACTTCAGTCACCTCCACTAGTCGAAACTCCCCCCAGAGAATAGGAGTGCCACTGCTCCAACCAGGCCGACCACTGTGGGACAGATCACGTCCCGCTGGGGAGATCCCTGCCCAAATAGAGAGTACCCTGTATAAGAAAAACAGAGCAAACTCTTTGCACAGTGCTTTTGAAAATTTTTTGGCCATAGACAGACTGGGCGTAACAGTCTGTCCACAGTCCAAAAAAGTTGAGCTGGTCTGTTCTTCCCAGCAGCAATCTCCCTGGACAGGAACTCTGCCTTCTTATGGTTAATTGCCCCTTGATAATCATTATAATGATTTCTCAAGGCCAGCCTGTTCTCCAGTGATTGGGTCCTACCCCAACAGCACTCCAACCTCCAACCCCTGGTCTTCATCTCCTTGAGAGCCCCTTCAAACCATGGGGATCTTAAGTGAGAAGACCCGGGTTGTATACATACTGGTGCAATAGCATCGAGTGCCTTTGCAGTGGCTCCATTATAGGCTGCCACGCCTCGCCCATGCTAATCGCACATTCAGCACTCATGCCAGAAAAGTCTACTACTGCCAGAAGTCCCTCTGTGGACAATCCCCTTAAAGGGCAGTAGCAGACCATCTCAACAGGGGAGGGACTACTGGGGGTGGCAAAGGAGAACTTCACCGTGCAGTGATCGGACCAAACAACCCGATCAATTTCGATGTCAATGACATTAAGCCCCAGCGAGAATACCAAGTCTATGGTGTGGCCACGTTGATGGGTCGCAGAGGTAACCACCTGTGTCAGACCCAGAGACGTCATCATCTGGAGGAGGTCATAACCAAAAATTCATTGTCGATCCAAGCATTGAAGTCATCCAGATTTAACCATCTGGGGGACTCCAACACTCTGTCAGCGATGAAGTCCGCTATCTCCTGCAGGAATTCTCCCCCCCCGTCCCAGAGGATGGTAAATGAGAAGACTCCTACAACCTGCACCTGGACCCCCACGCACTGCCACCCATTCAAATGATGAGGTAGAGACCACTGGGTGCATGGAGAAGTTCAGGCTGGATCTAAAATAGATGGCCACTCCCCCGCCCCTACGTTCCCTCCTCGGGCAGTGCACCACCGAATACCCAGTGAGGACCGATGCCTTCAATATTGGACCAGCACTGTCCCCCAGCCAAGTCTCAGTGATGCAAGCCAGGTCGACCGAGTAGATCAAGTTTGCCATAATAGCAGTCTTATTCCTCACCAACCTGGCATTGCATAGCACTACCCGAAGAGGACTAGTGGAGACTGCAGGCCCTCTAGCTACCTGCTCACACAGTCCAGTGGTATCCCTGGGGACAGAAACCAAACATAATGGGCCTCTCTCCAGGTTCCATCTAGCCCCAGGGCATCTCCTATTCCTGACCACCCTGATAATATTCACCTCTGTTATGTCAGCGGTACCCTGCCGTGTGCCCACCCATCCCCTATTTATGCCCACCTCCCAGCATCATCTCACTGCAACAGCAGAGGGGGGAGATCTACAACGGGGCGGAGGTTATGCAGTAGGGCTGCCTTATACATTGTATGAGGGTACCTGAGACCTAAACACATCTTCTAACCCCACTTAACAATCTAAAAATAAAGATTTAAATACTAATACAACACATAGTTAAAAAGAAAAAAGAAAACCTAACCTAATCATACATTTACTATCTATACCATAATACAAACAATTTACCTAGCCACAAGCATACCACACTCATACACTAACTAAGCCCAACCAGCCCAAAAGAAAATGATTAAAAATAAGTATTTAGGAGAATCCTATATTAGTTGCAGAGGTAAATTTTTAATAAATAATTTCAACAGTCGATAGTCTAAGTGCCCAATTTCTTTCAGCCAGAAACACACAGTGCTCTCATCACTGGAAACCATTTAGAATCAAAGGTGATATAGGTTAAAACACAAAATAGAGGGCTATCACCACCTCTACCAGTGTCAAGCTCAGGCCAGGCTATAGTACTGCAGAGCACAGACCTGATGAACCTTTAATGGAGAGGTGCTCTCACTGCCACTCCAAGGCAGATCTCTCTCACAGTCAACAAAGTTCAAGGCTATACACACAGTACAAGTTCCACAGCCCCCAGAAGAAAACATTCCAAAGAGCACAACACTCCATAAATCTGGGTGACCAACAGATAGTTCAGGGGCAAACAGTACCCACTGTCTCCACAAACCCCAGTTCACCACAAAAATGCCAGCATCACAGCCTTAACTCAGCAGAATTTCCCAGGGATAAACAATAAATTGAACAGAGCCTTCACTTTTCGGTGAGCTCCGAATAGCAATAGCAGTAGCAGCGAGCTCTCACCTCGCCAGCTGCCACAGACAAAGGTTTTTCTGGGCTAAGCAGCCCTCACTGAGATTCCCAGCTGAAGTAAGGCTCTTCAACCACCACTGATTTCTCTGTCAGTGGCTCTGACCCGATACACTGCTGTCCCAGTTCCATCAGGAAAGCATCTCTCCTGGGAACTGTGGCTTGTAACACAGTTCCTAGTCCTCTTGCCTGGAACAGTCCAAGAATGAAAATGTTTCTGGCTGAATTTTCCAGCTGCAACGACTGTGGTGCTGAATCTGAATGTCCTCTGCAGCAATAGGAGCCTAAAAATAATAAAGCTAACTCCTGATCTTATTCAGTAAAAGTCCTTAACTAACACTGTGCCCTACTCCTCAACTCTAGGTTACTATCAATTTAAAATTACTAAAATAACCCCTGGCCAAATTATATGGCACAGAGAACAACTAATTTAGATACTCCTGTATTCTCCTAAATTATAGCGGGATAGGAGGCAACAGGAAGCGAAAGATAGTAGGTTCCCTTCAGAGCCCTAGCAGACAGCAACCCAGCCTGGTCACCTAGGCATAGGCAGGGCTTTCTACAATAGGAAAACTAGGATTGATTTAGATTTAGGGCATCATCTGTCTGCAGGGATAGGTGGTATAATAGACTGGAGAGACAAATATTTTAAACATTTAAAGTGACTCTCACAGTACTTGGAACTTTACGATCAGTAGTATTCTTATTGTGTGGAGCTCTTAACTTCAACACCTTTGGTAGTGTTACACATCACTCTCAGTAAAAATCATTACCAACTTGATTTTATTTACTGTTATAGGGGTTGATGGCTCTACAGTATGCACATGAGTTGAAGCTATAAACATGATTTTATTTGCTTGAAGGGAGGATTTTGGAGCGGCATCATCTATCATCGAGACTCTTAACATCTTTGTTGCCAGCCCAGCACTCACCTCAGTTTTAGTGAATATCTCCTTTACTTGAGGCCACATGGTGTCTGCCTTGAATTACAAAATATAGAAGGCTAAGAGCTACCTCTCAGTCCGCTCCCAGAGGGTCATTTGGAAGGGAGAGCTTTCCGACCCTTTACCCATCAAGGAGAGTGTGCCTCAGGGCTCAATTCTTGGCCCCCTCCTGTTCTCTCTCTTCACAAATGACCTAAACTGGCACTGTGGGGATAATTCAGTAGTTCAATACGCAGACGATGCTGTCATCTTCCGAGCCAGGTCCACACCATATGATCTGGTCCCTCTCCTACAAGGGGACCTAAACAAACTCGAGGCCTGGCTCACATCGAACAGAATGATCCTCAATGCAGCAAAAACAAAAGCCATGCTGTTTGGTCCTAGATCCCTTGGCCAGGATCGGACCGATTTCCTAAAACTTACTACCCTTGGGTATAAACGAATAGACGTAGTTGACAACATAAAATACCTAGGACTAACTATTGACCAGGGTCTCACCTTTAAGCCCCACATTGACCAGGTAACAAGGGCTAGCCACGTCAAACTTGGCACCATGTACAGGTTAAAAAAAAACTTATCCCAGAGGCTAGACGAACAATCGCCTCTAGTGTCCTCCTACCCACACTAACCTATGCTGCACTGGTAATCCAGGACATGGCAAAGGGCGAGGTTAGCAGGCTTCAGGTCCTGTACAACAAGGTCGTGAGGTTTGTGACAATGTGTCAACCAAGATGCCACCCCTGCATCTCACTAGCCCAGCTGCAATGGCCTTCCTTCGAGGCTCATCTACAGTATCCCCTGCTGTGCCATGCATACAAATTGCAGAGCTCAGCGGCCCCACCAAGCCTAACAGGAATAATCATGGCTAAGCTTAACCCTCGAATGCTCAGGACCTCTGGTCGGTCCCTACTGGCAATCCACAGAATCAAGACTCACAAGGGAGGCAATTCCTTCACTCTCACAGCCCCTAAACTGTGGAACACTCTCCCACTTCTAGTACAGGAAGCCCCCTCGCTACCAACCTTTCACACTAGGCTTAAGTCCCATTTGCTCAGGACAAGCTCATGCCACTGTGAGGGTATAGGATAATCACCTACAATCCTAATCACAACACCCATCCCCACTCTATTCTCACCTTAACCTACATTAAATCATGCCTTAAATCCTTAAATCTTTCAAGTGTTGCACTTATGGTCTACAATTTGAATATTTGCCTGTACTATTCTCCTCATCTTGTCTACTTCTCGTAACCCTGTATCACCTGACTGTATGTATTGTATTGCTTCTGGATCACCTGATTGTATGTATTGTATTGCTTCTGTTCCCCGGGTCGCCCCTGAAAAAGGGACCTTCGTGGGCCCAGTGGGCCAACCCAGTCATAAAAATTCAATAAACAAATAAAATAAATAAGATTCCTGCTTCTCTCAATACTTTTGAAGATTAGGGCAAACTGTATTTATTACCCCAAGTCTATTTAGGATAAGCACCTTTTAACAAATTCAACCCTAACTGATGAATTTCATCAGTTCCGAAGCATACAGAATCAATGTATTTTAGTGGGATGAAGTATAATGAACAAAAAAATGTGCTCTACAAATAGCCTTTGACAAAACTGGGTTATAATACAAATCGCACTCAGTATATTAGTGTCCACTGTTCATTCGTCACCAGTGAAGTGAAAAATCCAAACACGTGCATGTGTAGTATCTATTTCGGTGTGTATTAAACCTCATGAAGGCAGGTCACAATTTCAGAATTTCTTCTATCATGGACATCTAGCAGTGGGCTCTGTTCAGGGCATTATTTAAGTTGTTGGGGTCTATACAGATGCAAAATGTGCCTGTTTCTTCCACCACTACTATACTGCTTATCCAGTTAGTACATTCTGTGGCTCTGGAAATTAGTCTGCTCTTTTCTAGAGAAACACAGTAACATAGACTTTGTCAGGAGAAAAGGACTGCTTGGCTCACCCAGTTGGCCCAGGTAGTCCCTGCCTTGTCTGCCTCTACAGAACATAACCGGTCTCTGGTGACCCTCCCTCCTCCCTGCCTATTCACTAATATTCCTTTATGTCTATCCAATGATTGATTGAAGCCCCCTACTGTTCTCCCCTCCACCACTCCCACTAGCAGATTATTCCAGTTGTTTACCACTCTTACAATGAAGTAGTACTTTCTCACATTCTGCTTTAACTCCCCCATCCTCATTGCATGTTCTCTGATCCTGGTGCTCTTCCTCCTTTGACAGAGACTCCCCTCCCACACCCTGTTCACTCCATGAGGTACTTGTAGCTTTCTATCATGTCCCCTCTCACTCTCCTCTCATCTAGGGTGTACATGTTGAAATCCCTCAGACTCTCCTTGTAGGGCTTTTGGTGCAACCCCTGAACAATTTTAGTTGCCCTCCTGTGGACTGCCTCCACCCTGGGGGGCCTGGTGTGTGTCCAGGAGTCCTGAACCAGAGTTCGACTGCCAGCTTAGGAGCGGCTGATTTTCAGGGAGCTTCAAATAACATGAAGTCTTGCTGTATTCTGACAATTGCAGTGATTCCCAACCTTTGAACTGCCCCTGAGAACTAAGGGTTAACTTTCCATGCAGGGCATGGAACGCTGAGCTCGAGCTCGGTTGAAGTCTCTGTCTGCAGTGTTTGAACTCAGACCGTCAGATTCTTTACTCCACTTCACTGAACGGTTGCTCTGGAGATTTCTCCTTCAGATTGGTTTGAAGTCGGTTAAAGTTTTCAGTTTTTTGTTGGTTTAAACCGAAAAAAAGTATCCGAATAGTCGGTTCAGTCTCTGTCTGTAGTGCCGTGAGTACTAGATAGGAATTGTTCTTATTTTCTGTGTGGAACTTGTAAAAGTGTGGTTGGTTCAGCTGAACCGACCATTTGTTTGTGAATTTTGCTATATTTGGTGTGTGGTTACCGGTTCTTATTGGTTCTAAAAAAAAACGTGTTTTAACTGTTTTTTTCCAATACCCGTGACATGGGTAGGAACCGATAAGGGAGTCTTGCCTGGCGGTTGCCAAAAAAAGGGTAAGTTTGGTTTGGTTGGCCATGTCTGAGAAACCCAAGAAAAAAACGGGCCCACTGGGTTTCAATACTGCAGTGAGTGTGGGGAGGTCTTTGCCAAGGCCGATCCTCACACCACCTGTGTTTATTGTCTGGGGTTTGACCACCTCAATTCAGACTGCCAAATATGTAAAAAATTTCCCAGATCTACCCTTGAGAAGAGATTAGGTAGACTGAGGGAAAAGGAGGCCAAGAAGTCCACTGACCCGGATGTCCAGCCTGGTTCGGTTCTGATCGAACCAGAAGGAGTTCCCTCTGACCAGGGCGATACTTCTTCAGGCAAAAGTAGAGCAGATTTTGAGGGATCAGTTCCAACAAAAAGAAAGCGCAAAGATAAATTGACTTGTTTGGATCCAGAGCTTCATGTTCCGACCGCCGAAGGGATAGCCAGGGCGATTCAGACTGTGGAATCGCTCCGTCTGGTTCCAACCGATCCGGCTCCTTCTGGCAGGGGTTCGGTTCGGTTGGTTCCCCCGGTTCAAGAGTATACCCTTGAAGAATTTTATGAACTGGAGTTTGAAGAGGAAGGGGAATTTGAGGATTGTGATGTAAGTGAAGGTCTGGATGTGCCTGTGGAACTGGACATCTCCCCAGACAGACCATCAGGTGTTTCTCTTCCTAGGCTTTCTGAGTCCCCTTCCCATTTTATGTTTTACAGGAAAGTGGCTGAAACCCTCCAGCTTCCTATGGAGGAGGCTGTGGAAGATCAAGAGGAGCCTGATTATGTAGAGATGATGGATATCACAGAGTCCAGGAGACTGTCTATTCCCCTCCATAAATCTTTTGGGAAACAGACACAAAAAATCTTAGTCTCCTAACACTATACCTCCTGTGGATAGAAGAATGGACAAGAGGTATACACTCTTAGGCTCAGACATGGAGTTCTTATATCAGCAATGCAGCCATGTTGGGGTAGTGCAGGCTGCTGCCTGTGACAAGGCAAATATTCCCTTGGCTTCACAACCCCTGACAAGGACTCCAGGAAGATTGATGCCATGGCAAAGAAACAGTACATGGCATCTTCTTTGGGACTCAGGCAGGCGAATTACATGGCCTATACAGCCAGGTACCAGAAGTCCAGGTGGGACACTGTACTGGCACTGGCTAAACAGGCCTCCCCCCAGCTAGCCAAGTAGCTGGAGGCGGTGGCTGCAGATGGGATTGAGTCATCTAAAGTGCAATTTCATGGTGCTGTGGACTCTAATGATGTCTCATCAAGAGTCATGGCTACATCTGTGGCTCTTCGGAGTATGGCTTGGCTCAGATGTACTAGCCTCTCGCAGGACACCCAGGCTAAGGCTATGGATTTTCCTGTAGTGGGTAATTCTCTGTTTGGGGAGCAGACAGAGAGTTACTCGAAGAAAATGGACGAGTACAGGACCACTTACAGGAGTGCTCAGGCCAAGAAAAGGCAGGCAACTCCTCAAAGGCGGCAGTCTGGGGGGGGCAGGCCTTTTCAAAGGCCTTTTTACCAAGCATAGGCCTCTTCTTCCTTTTCGCAGAGGGGGTTCTTCAGAGGGAGAGGCAGAAGGGGGATGAGCAGGCCTGCATCCACCCCGCAGCCTAAAGTCCCTGCCAAGCAGACACCCTGATGGGTCTGCCCGGGTCGACTCTTCTATTCCAGTAGGTGGCAGGCTGACTTACTTTGTCCAGGACTGGATGTCTATTACGTCAGACAAGTGGGTCCTGGAAATAGTAAGCCAGGGACTGGTTCTCAGCTTCAAAAAATTTCCAAAGATGAGAGCCAGATCTTTCCCACCTGCAAATCTTTCAGAAACCCTTGCCCTAGAGGCAGAGGTTTCTTCTCTCCTAGCTTTAAGTGCTATAGAGAAAGTACCTACCCTACACTGGGGCAAAGGACTGTACTCCAAGTACTTCCTGACCCCCAAAAAGACAGGGGAGTGGTGACCCATCCTAAACCTCAGATATCTGAACAAATATCTTTTAAAACCAAAGTTCAAGATGATATTTCTGGGAATAATCCTTCCCTCTCTAAGGCCAGGGGACTGGCTAGCCTCCCTGGACCTCAAAGATGCCTACTTTCACATTCCCATCAGGTGCTCCCACAGAAAGTACCTCAGATTCGAGTTGCCCCCAGGCCACTATCAGTATTAATGCCCTTTGGCCTAACCTCAGCTCCAAGGGTTTTCACAAAGTGCCTGGCAGTAGTATTTGCCTTTCTAAGAAGGCAAAAGATTTCCATATTTCCTTATCTGGACGATTGCCTATTAGTGGGTCAGTCTCCAGACCAAGTCAAGTCTCACCTGCGAGTGACCCAGCAAGTGCTCACTTCCCAAGGATTTCTTCTCAACCTTCCCAAGTTAGTTCTCAAACCAGTCCAGCTCCTTACCTTTATAGGAGCAGAACTGGACACACTCAGAACAAGAGCTTTTCTTCCTCTAGAAAGGGAAAGAGCTCTTATGGAACTAGCTTCTTCCTTCAGCCTTCAGGTATCTTGACCAGCAAGGCATTTCCTCCAGCTCTTGGGCCACATGGCAGCTTCAACAGCAGTGGTCCAAGGGGCAAGATTCTAGATGAGGGATATTCAGTTCCACCTGAGAGCTTACTGGTCTCAGAGAAAGGACTCCCTTACCAAACTGATTCCAGTGACTCCGACCTTGATCCAGGCCCTCCAGTGGTGGCAGGATCAGGACAATTTAAGGCAAGGTGTTCCTTTTGTTGCTCAGCCTTGTTCTGTGGTCCTTACCATGGATGCTTCTCTTCTGGGCTGGGGAGCCCACCTGGGCTCCCTCACTGCCCAGGGCCTGTGGTCCCCCCAAGAATCCCTTCTCCACATCAATCTTCTGGAGCTCAGGGCAGTTTTTCCTAGCTCTAAAAGCATTCTCACAGTCAGTTCAGAACAAGGTGGTTCAAGTCAGAACAGACAACACTACCACCATGTGGTACATCAACAAGCAGGGGGGCACTCGGTCCACGGCCTTGTGCACAGAAGCCATGAAGTTGCGGTCCCTGGCTTATTCCCTGCAAACCTCCCTTGTAGCAGTTCACCTTCCAGGCAAGGACAATGTGCTAGCAGATGCACTGAGCAGGATTTCTGAGGGCCATCACGAATGGTCCATGGACCCTCAGGTGTTGAAAGTGATTTTTTTCAAGGTGGGGCACTCCAGAGATAGATCTCTTTGCAGCCCCAGACAATCACCAACTCCCTGTCTTTTGTTGCAGACCTCCAGTCTTGGGCTCAGTCCCCCTGGATGCCCTGATTCTGAATTGAGAAGGGAAGTTTCTGTATGCCTAAATCCCCCTTCCCACTCCTGTTCAAAGTTTTAGTTAAAATAAGGTCTCAACCTTGCAAGGTGATTCTGGTTGCTCCAGATTGGGCCAGACAGCCCTGGTACCCCTTGTTGCTGTCCCTAGCAGTCCATCTTCCCCTGTCTCTTCCCAGGAATTACAACCTGTTAACATCCTCTCAGGGGAGGATTTGGTACCCCAATCTTCAGTCCCTCAATCTCAAGGCATGGCTCTTGAAGAGTTAGAGTTTGCAGATCTGCTTCTTTCCCAAGAGGTTCTGGACATCCTCAAGGCTTCTCAAAAGGCCTCCACCAGAAAGACTTACAACTCCAAATGGAAAAGATTCAGCATTTGGTGTTCTAAGAATATCTCTCCAGACACTGCTGAATTGCCTACGGTTCTGGCTTATATGGTCCATCTTAATGGCCTAGGCCTCAGACCAGCAACTCTCAAGGTACACTTGTCAGCTGTTTCTGCATTTTTGTCTGTGGAGAAGCCTTCCTCACTATCTTCCCATCCTGTGTTCTGTGAATTATTTAAAGGATTGTTTCACACCAATCCCCCTTATAGAGACCCTGCCCCTGCCTGAGATTTGAATGTTTGCATTGCTCAGCTTATGCAACCCCCCTTTGAGCCTATGTCTTCAGCAGAGCTTAAGTACTTGACTTGGAAAACTGTGTTCTTGGTAGCCATTACCTCTGCCAGGCGTATCAGTGAATTACAAGCCCTGTCAGTGGAACCTGATTTTATCTCCTTTCATAGGGATAAAGTGGTCCTTAGAACCAATAGTAGGTTCTTGCCCAAAGTGGTTTCAGACTTCCACTTAAACTAGTCTATGTCTCTCCCTGTTTTCTTCACTGATCATTCTTCCTCAGGAGAGAGGAGGCTACACAGTTTAGATGTCAAAAGAGCCCTTAGTTACTACATAGAGCGTACCAAGGGTGACAGGTTTGACTCCCTCCAGTTGTTCCTCACTTATGGAGAAGTAGGAAAGGGTAAACTTGCCACCAAAAGATCTATTGCCAGGTGGATTGTGTCTTGTATACAATTCTGCTATGAAAAGCTGGGAAAAACTCTACCCTCAGGCCTGAGGGCTCATTCCACAAGAGGTACAGCTGCTTCCCTGGCTGCGGCCAGGGATATTCCTCTCCTAGAAATTTGTCAAGCAGCCACCTAGAAAACAGTCCATACCTTTACCAAGCATTACTCTCTGGATATCCAGGCTAGGAGTGATGCTTGTTTTAGCACAGCAGTACTTCAGATCCTATTCCCAAAGTAGGTTCTGTCCCTCCTCCTTGGAGGTACTGCTTGGTAGTCTGCAATTGTCAGAATACAGCAAGACTTCATGTTGTTTGAAGAAAAAATTACTCACCTTAGTAATTATATTTCTTCTAATGGAGTCTTGCTGTATTCTGACCTCCCTCCCTGCCTCCTCTCTCAGAACCTGTTTTTGGGAAGTGGGTGGGCAGGTGCAGTGTTGCACCCCAGGGGTGCATCTGCTGGCACCCTCCTCCCTTTTGTTTGGGTGCTTATTTATTATTGTTATCTTTTAAGTACATTGGGTTTAGTTTTTGGGTTTCCTGACTTCAGTCTTCCTTGGGAAGCCCAAACTTTTCAGCCAGTTGGTTAGTAGAATTTTTACAATTTCCACATACAATTTTTAGTTTAGTTGGGCTTGTAAGAATCTGATGGTTTGAGTTCAAACACTCCAGAGAGAGACTTCAACCAAGCTCGAGCTCAGTGTTTCATGCCCTGCATGGAAAGTTAACCCTTAGTTCTCTGGGGTAGTTCAAAGGTTGGGAATCACTGCAACTGTCAGAATACAGCAAGACTCCATTAGAAGAAATATAATTACTAAGGTGAGTAATTTTTTTCTTCCTGTTCCATGTCCTGGGTCATTGAAACAGTCTGATGGCCTGTTCTGTTTTTGGAGCCAGGAATTTGAACTTCCACATCCTCCATTCTTTCTGGACCCGGACTGTGAGAGAGTACTGTGGTTTCTCTGAGTGGCAGTGAGAGGACCATACAAGAGAATTTTCTGTATTGGGTTAATTGATAATCAGTTGTGGGAGAACTGCTTCCTGATTTTAACAGCACAACAGTTGTGAGAGGACAGTTTACCCTGGTGAAAAAATGCATTTTCTCTTTTTCCAAACTGGTGGGAGCACTATTTTGGTGTCTCTTAAATGACTCCTTACTTCTCTTTTCTTATGATTGTGCAGACTGAAGTTTTGTCTCCTGAAATTGCACTGAGCCTTTAAATTTGAGGATTCTCCTTAGTTCATTTGGTTTTGAGTATATAAATGTATATATTGTGGGATTAGGATGGTTGTGGGTGGAATTTGGGTTTAGAAAGAGCATGACTGGTGAGTGTTTGTGTAGGGAATATTTTACTGTATTTATTGTATAAATGATGTATAAGTGAGTAGTTAGGTTTGTGTTATTTATTAGTTTTGGTTATATGGTTATTTGGTTTTTATCCTAGCTATTTCAGTTACTTAGCTATGTGCTGGAGTCTAGGGCCCCTCTGGATTAGCTACCCAGCAGCCCTGCTGCACGACCTCCACCCTTTCTGCTATCCTCCCCTCTGCCACTATAAGGCGTTGTGGGAAGGTGGGTATTGCTAGGGGGCGAGGGGGTCAGTGGCAAGGCGTTGGGAGCTTAACGGAGGTCAGAAGGATCGGGGTGGTAAGGAGCAGAAGGCGCCGTAGGAGGAAACGGAGCCTTGAGAGAGGCTTGACGTGTTTGGTCACTATTCCTAGGGCTCCCACCAGACCATGTGGACAGGCAGTTAGAGGGCCTACAGCCTTCACTGATCCCCTCCAGGCAGTGTTATGTAATGCCAGGTCAATAAGGAACAAGACTGCGAGTATGTTGGACTTGATCTCCTCGGTTGACCTGGCATGCATCACGGAGACCTGGCTGGGGGACAATGCAGGGCTGGTTTTAGAGGCATTGGTCCTGGCTGGGTACTCCATGGTACACTGCCCGAGGAGGGATCGCAGGGGCCGCAGTGTAGCCTTCTGTTTTAGATCTGACTTGAACTTCTCCACATGTCCGTTGGGTTCTACCATGTCGTATGAATGTGTGGCACTGTGTGGGGGTCCAGGTGTGGGTTGCAGAATTCTCCTGGTTTACCGCCCTTCAGGGTCAGATGGAGAATTTCTGCAGGAGGCTGCAGGCTTCAAAGCCGACAGGGTGTTGGAGTCACCCAGATGACTTATTTTGAGGGACTCCAATGCCTGGATTGATGATGAATCCTCACAACTTGGTTTTGACCTCCTCCAGCTAATGATATCACTGGGCCTAGCACAGGAAGTTGCCTCTGCCACCCATTACCATGGCCACACCTTGGACTTAGTATTCTCACTGGGTCTCAAGGTCACTGATCTTGAGATTGATCGAGTTGTTTGATCCAATCACTGCATGGTGAAGTTCTCATTCAGGGCTCCCTCCGATGGTCCCTCTCCTGTTGAGATGATGAGCTATTGCCCTTTAAGGGAATTGTCCCAGAGGGACTGATGGTGGTAGTTGATTTTTCTGGTGTTAGTGCTGTTAGTGCAGTGGGCTTGGGTGAGTTGGTTGCAACCTATAACAGGGCTGTTTCAGATGTGCCCGATGCCATAGCACTGCTCCATATACAACCCAGGTCTTCCTGCCCAAACCCCCATGGTCTGATGGGGCTCTTAGGGTGATGAAGACCATGGGTTGGAGGTTGGAGTGTTGCTGGCATAGGACTCAGCTAGAGGAGGATAGACTGGCTTTGAGAAATCACTACAGTGACTATCAAAGGGCAATCGATCATAAGAAGGCAGAGTTCCTGTCCAGGGAGATTGCAGCAGGGAGGAATAGACCAGCTCAGCTCTTTCAGACTGTGGACAGGCTTCTCAACCCTGTCTGTCTACAGCCACAAAAAGCTTTTTCAGTAGCACTTTGTGAAGAGTTTGCTGTGTTCTTCTCTGACAGGGTATCGTCTGTTTGGGCCAGGATCTCACCAGTAGGTTTGGACCAGACCCACAGGGTGGGGTCTGAGTGGAGCAGGGGCACTCCTATTGTCTGGGCAGAGTTTTGACCAGTGGGGGTGGCTGAGGTCTCCAAGTTGATTTTGAAGCTACAGCCCACTTACTGTGAACTGGACCATGGCCCAATATGTCTCCTAGTGGGATGCATTGAGGTCATTGGTCCAGTGTTGACTGGGATAGTCGGGTGCTCACTTTTGGAGGGGGTCATCCCCAATGCCTTGAAGGAGGTGCTGGTGAAGCCCCTTCTGAAGAAAACATCTCTTGACCCCAATGTCCTAGCAAATTATAGACCAGTCTCCAATGTCCCATTCTTAGGGAAGGTGGTCCAGAAGATAGTGGCTCTGCAGCTCGAGGAACACCTGGAGACTTGTGACATCTACAAACCATTCCAGTCTGGGTTTAGGGTGAGGCATAGCACAGAGATGGCACTAGTCCAGGTGCATAATGGCCTCCTCATGGCAAGAGACCAAGGAGAATGGTCAATTCTCGTTCTCCTCGATCTGTCATCAGCATGTGATACCGTGGACCACATCATGTTGTTGGATCACCTTAGAGACTATTGTGGACTCACCTTGTTGTCATCAATTGGTTTGAGTCCTTTCTCTCGGGTAGGAGGCAGAGGGTAGTGATGAGGAATTTTTCCTCCTCCCCTCCGCTTCTGACCTGTGGAGTTCCTTAGGGCTCGATCCTATCACCGATGCTGTTCTCAGCGTACATGCTGCCCCTGGGGAGGATCATCAGACAGTACAGTCTGTTTTCACTGCTACGCAGATGATACTCAGCTGTACATATCTTTTTCACCAAGGACAAGTGGTGCTGTCAAAATGTTGAATAAATGCCTTGCCAAGATCCAGGACTGGATGAACTTTAACTGGTTGAGACTTAATCCAGACAAGACAGAGTTTCTAGTGATTGAGCCTGGCCATGGGCACGATGGGGATTCCTCCAGGACAACAACAGGAGTCAACACTGTTGATGGCATCCTCTAGGGTGAGAAATCTGGGTGTGGTCTTCGACAACAGGCTGACATTTGCAGTTCAGGTGTCGGCGGTTGTCAAATGCAGCTTTTACCATCTGAGGAACATCGCCTGGATTAAACCCCTAATTCTGCTCGAACATCTGCCATCACTGGTGCATGCTTCTGTGACATCAAGACTCAACTACTGTAATGCTCTATACTTCGGGGTCAGTGGAGGGAACCTCCGCCGGCTGCAGTTAGTGTAGAATGCAGTGGCCAGGCTGCTGACAGGACTATCAAGATCCTGTCATGTGACCACAGTCCTGCGAGGTCTGCACTGGCTGCTGGTCAGGTGGCGGGTTCTCTTCAAGGTGGGCTTGCTCACTTATAAGGCCCTTTACAGATTGGGCCCTGGCTACCTGTCAGACCTCCTTACTCCTGCCATCCCAGCTGGTTCCCTCCACTCCTCTATCCAGGGCCTCCTGGCAGTTCTGAGGACTGGGCTGAAAACCTCGGGTGATTTTCCATTCGGGGGTGGCTGGCCCGGTCCTCTGGAACTCGCTTCCAAGATCTTTGAGGGAGGCCCCTATGGTGGAGGTGTTCAGGAGGGGCCTAAAGACCCACCTTTTTATTTATTTATTTGTTTGTGAAATATTTGGAAAGACCTTTGAGTCCGGGACTCATTTACAAAGGTTCCACGTCATACATAACAAGGTACAGGGACTCATTTACAAGGTTCCACGTCATACATAAAATGGTACAGGGACGAGACTTGTGATACAGGTTGCAGCGCAGTTACGGATAACATTACATTTATAGCATTATTAGTAGATGGTGTAAAACAGTGGCTGGGGTACAGTGTCACAGCCAGGAAAAAAATACAAACAATAAAGAAAAAAGAGAAATTACAGAAAAAAATCAGCAGGGGATTGGTAGTAATGTAGTTTCACAGTTACATTAGGTACATTGCCCTTTTAATCTTGCTTATCCTGCAGATATATTTTAAATAGTGCCTGACATATTTAATATTTATATGGTTATTCTGCTGATTATTTAAATTGTGATTTATCCTGTCTATCCTGCTGACTGTCTATTACTGTATGGCACCCAGAGCCCCAGGGATTGGACGCCTAACTAAATAAATTTTAGTTACTTACTTGCTGTCTTTGTCCTTCCTGAGGTGCAGCCTCCAAAACTGAACACAATACTTCAGATGAGGTCTTACCAACGACGGATACAGTGGCAACACTACCTCCCCCCTCCTGCTGGAGATACCTTTTCCAAAGCATCCCAGCATTACACTAGCCCTACCCGCTGCTTTGTCACAATGTTCTGCCACTTTGAGGACAGTCCAAGACAAAAAAATCCAGCACTCAGCTCTTAGCAAAAAAGCACACACACTCCCCGTGTTCTTAATATCCTAAGGCTGCTTTATTTTAATATTTTAATGTTTTATTTATCCTTTTGTCTTGGACTGCCTTCAGTGGACCATGGGCACCATGCTGAGTCAGTGGTCTTTTTTTTACTTTGTGTCAAATTAAAGGGATGACACTCCAGCAAGCTGTTACACCCTTGAACTGGTAGCATCCTTAGCAACTAGCAAGTTGCTAAGAATACTGAGAATGAACACAGCAGCTTCAACATCTAATACTGCACAGAGGGACTCAGTAAGATTATTGGACACCCTTTTCCAGAATCCAGAGGGGGAAGATCCATTTGTTGTATTCACCATGTGTGCACGCACAGCAAATATTTTGTTAGGAGAGTGGCTTCTGAGGGATGTGACACTGTGAGTCCAATGCAGAGTAGTCTGCAAGGGGCTCGTCAGTGTCATATCAGTCATCAGCCAGGCTGGTCATGACAGTGTTCTGGCTTGCTGGGTGGAATCTTTGTGTATTTCAAAGGAGAGAGCCGAACCCATCATAGGCTGGCTCTTTCATTGATCTACGTCGCCCAGCAAGCACTGCTGATCTGTCATGATCAGCCTGCTGTGGCCTTGACTCGGGTGGGGGAAGTACTTTCCATTCTGTCCCCCCACAAAGCAGCTGTCATCTGAAGGCTAGATGGTGCTGGAAGAAAAGCCTCATTCCCCACTGAGGAAGCAAACCTGGCAGACTGGACTGCAGAGCACCAGGAACAACACCTGAAACTTACAAGAAAATCCATATCGCTAAAAGCCATGTCCATAATTCACAACCCTGAATTCCTGGCAAGCAGAGGTTGGAAGGATTGATTTTTGTCTTGTTGTGAGTTCACAATAAGACAGCACACAACAGCTGAGCAGCACCTCCGCAAACCAAAGGTCACTGTATTTGCAACCTTTTGTGCCAAACAGCTTGCCAATCATGATATTAAGCTTGCAGGGATTGGCAACATGGATGAGATAGCTGTCTGAATAGACATGCCAGGGGAGAGGACCACTGCCCTTGTAGGGGCTAGATCCATCTCATTACTAACAACTATCCATGAGAAACAGATAATTATGCTTAGCTGCAACAGCAGATGGCCATAAACTGCCCCCCATTTAATGTTCTGAAAGGGAAGCACATGTCAAAAGAAGTGGCTGGTATCCCCAATGTGATTATTGCCATTTCAGACAATGGCTGGATGAATGATGAGATTACCCTCATGTGTGGTATGATAGGGTGTGGGGTGGGCTCTTATTCTCTGAAAGACTCCTTGTGTGGGGCATCTTCAGGTGACACATCTGTTCAGCAGCCAAAAGCAGATAAAAAAATGGGTATTAAAACCAATTTTGTAATGACTCTAATCATTACAGGTGGCCACCACCACAATTCTTAAAAATCTCTTATTTTATTTTGGGCTATTAAGCCGTGGGTGCTCTCCCTTCTATCTAAGCCCACAGCAGTAGCTCAGTCTACCCTCTTTCCAACCCGCTCCACTGTAGCAGGAGTGCAGTTGGACTCCAGACCCAGATTGCCTAATTTTTTAATTTTATTTTGGGTTATTAAGCGCCAGGCATGCTCCCTCCCACCACAGCTTGCAGCAGTGGCTTACCCTCCCCCATTTCCACCCCACTCCACTGTACTGTCGAAATGTGTATGAGCAGGATGGGACCTGGTACAACAGCAGTGCAAATGGTGAATATTCGGCACTAACAAATGCTCATGTTCACTTCACTTTTGTTATTTTAGTTACAGTACTTTACTTACAGCTGTTAAAGAGGGTAACAACAGCTCCGGCGCGGAGAGACACGGTAAGCAGACAAAGGCCACAACCCAGATATCAATGAATAAATGAGGCTCTGAATTCCATTCTCTTAAAACAACATTTACAGATGGAAAGAATGTAGAGCAGCTTTATTTAATTTATTTCATTTAAATGTACTGTGTGTGCTGCATTTTTACAAATTTGCTGTCGCGTTCCCCACCCTCCTGCCCACTCACTCCCCGACTGCATCTCAGAAAGTGGTGTTTCTTCTCCAACACCACAATCCCCCCCTCAGCTGCTTTGACTGCTTAATTATTTATTACAGAAGTAAAAAGTATAGAACTCAGCTCAATGCCTTATAAAGCCTTACATCCTCTTTTCCTGTAAAACCAGACTCCCTGTGTCCTCTTGTTTATCTGGCTCGCTCATCTGCAGTACACAAAGAGAAACAGTAGTACCTGATCTTCCTGACTGCCACATATATAGTTTGTCACAACAGGGATTTCACTATTGTGAGATACCTCACAGCGAGGGAGCACTGTACCTCTTTTTAATACAACATCCTCATTGTGAACTTCCTAAACTCAGCTTTTTCATGAGGAGTTTCTTTCATTAGTATTATTATTATTTTAATATTTGCAGAAGGGCGTGTTTTTACTGATAGTGGAGTCTTACATACTTTACTGGAACTATGATTTGAAAATGGTGCACTTCTAAATAAACTGCTATATAATGCATTAACATTTTCTGAGAGAGACAGAACACTTTGAGGGAGTTCAATAACATACAAATATATGTGTCACAAATATATTTTTCGAATATTTATTTTTTAGGCCAGAATATTATCTGTGTAAAGGAGGTCAAACTACTATTAAGCAAATGTTAATGTTTGTGAAAACTCTATAACACTATTGTTAGTGATAATATCTTGAACTTTGAACACCTGACATCTTCACAAAATACCACACTACTATCTATATATCATTTATTTATGTATAAGCTCTGTATTTTATTTCAGGGGTAGAATGAGGTAGAAATTCCATTATATAGCATGTCATATTATTTATTGGCATCTCAACAGTGCTTTCCTGGTAAAATAAATAAATACATTTGTTTTTCTTTAAAAGATCACAGTTAAAATCCATCTCTGTGCTTTGCTAGAACTATGTATTCAAAGAAATACCTCTTACTACAACACTGATCAAAATATGAATTGCTTGATTTAATTACTATTTTAAACCATTTTACCAAAAAAAGGGATAGTTGCTGTGACCCTTCATTTTAGTCACCATAGGGAGTATAACCACTCCAAGTTACTTGCTAAAATTCATGCTGTATTAACCTTTAACTAATTTTGATGAAGTACATTTCCAAATGGAGAAAATGGTTCAAGGCAAGTGTTAATTACTTGTGCAAAGTAATGGCTGGAATTGGGACATTCTAACTAACAGCATTTCAACAGGGTTACATTAATAACTGGAAACCCTCACATATAATGGAACATTTAGATTTTTAACTTTTAACACAATCACTTAAAAAAATGAAAACTTTTTTAGTTTTTAATACTATTAAGGCACACAGGAGTTGTGCTACCTTTGCTATTCTAACCCTAGAGTCATAGGCACTCGGCTATGCCTTGTGCCTCATAACCCCTCCTAGGATTAGATTACTAGACTGTAACCAAATATTTGGTTGTGCCTTAATGCTTAATACAATAAACATTTGTGATCTGGATGCTTTCTACTTGTACTATAGCTATTAAAGAAAAAACTAATGAACAAAGTAAATGAGTCCTCTTAACTTACAATAGCTATATGATGTCTCAGATGTTCAAAATTAAGCCTTATGGAAGATAACAAAGAGTTTTTATTTCAAAATGAACCATAAAAATCTTGTAATCTGATTGACTGAACCATGTTTCATGACCATTGATTATCTTCTGACAACCACACACCTCACTACAACTACATGTTTTTCCAAAAAATAAACCTACCTTTCATAAGTTGGATAACACACTCCAGGGTGGTAGTCAAAAGAAAATAGTGCACTACTTGGGTTGTTGTGGCACTTGAGACTATGTTAAAAATTGGAGGTAAAAATGTGAAAAAACAAAACAAAATTATGAGGAACCATTGAATTGTTCCAGCATTTACTCATAACTTCATTTTTGCAGATTTTGGCCCCTAATGTTCAACATATCATACACCTCCTGAACACGATAAGTGTCATTTTTCGAATCCCCTTTGAAACATGTTTCCATATTCACACTGCGAAATCACCTTTCCGATGGAATTTAAAGAATTGTACCAATGTTGATCATTAACATCATGTCATAAAAAGACTGTTGGAAATTTGGGGTCAAAATGTGGGAGCTCACTGAAAATTAGATATTGCCTCTCAGCTGCCCTATTCTGGGTAATTACAATCTAACAATGTGCAAAAGCAGGGTACCACCGAAAATGAGACACTGCATCTCATCTGCTCCACCCTGGGTAAATATTCAGTACAGCCATGTACAACCAAGACCTGGTACAACAGCAGTACCAATGGCAAACATTCAGCATTGACAAATGCTTGTTAGTTCTGTAGATGATGACATGGCCGAAGAGGGAGTGACAGCAAGTACGACTGCAGGTAATCAGTCAAATCTAAAAAGCACCTTTCAGACCTATGAGAACTTAAGGAAGGTCTGCACTGTGTTATTCATAGCTGGACAAAAAGTAAATCTTCTTCATGGCACTGTCCTTTCAATGTCCACATTCACATGCTCACTTTCTGTGTTCTCTTGTGTGGAATTTATTGTTGGTTGACACATTTATCTTACTGAAAAAAAACAACACTTCAAATTCAAGATTCCCAAGAACTTTTGTGAGTCCACGTAAGCGCCAAATCTGTTTATACCAGCAGATGGTACGAAACTCAAACCCTTGTTGAGAACACCTATTTGATTAGCTGTTAGTTCCTTAATGGAAATGTTGATCACATTTATGTTATCTGCAGTCGGTATAAGTGCTGTTTCAGTATTTTCCCCTTGTAATCCTAAATCAGGCCCTAATACAGGATCTACTGATATTGCCTCCTTTTCCCTTGAAATTGCACCTGCTTGCTCTTGCCATCTCTGGAGCTGTTGTCTTACTCATCCCCTGCCTTCTCCTGCCCCTTTGTTTGGTTTTCTTTTTTATGTTCGCCATGCACACACACTTGCAGTGTTGGGAGAGTGGCTTCTGGGGGGTGTTACACTGTGAGTCCAGTGTAGAGTGGTGAGCAAGGGGCTCGTCAGTGTCACACCAATCATCAGCCAGGCTAATCATGACACTGTTATGGCCTGCTAGGTGGAAACTTTCTGTATTTCAAAGGAGAGAGCAGACCAGTCATAGGTCAGCTCTTTCCTTTGATCTATGCCACCCAGCAAGCACAGCTGATCTGTCATGATCAGCATGCTGAGGTTGAATTACACCCAGTAACAAAGAAAACTGTCCATCAATGTCTTTTTCTGCTCCACCCTTACTGACCTCCTCCCACAAACATGACACTGATACTGCAGGTACCCAATCCCTCAGTGCTGCCACCTGTAATTAAGAAAACTGTCCTCATAGTTTTTTTAATGCACCCTGCAGAAAAGGAAACCATCCATTGACGCCTGTTGCTGCCCCTGCCCTTACTGTCCCCACCCAACCTCCCTCAGCACCCCTCCACACAAACATAACACTGACACTGGGGTGCCTAATCCACCAGTGTCACTACCTGAAATAAAGAAAACCAGCACTCATAGTTTTTTCCAATTATATACCCTGTAAAAAAGAAAACCATCCATTGATGTATGTTGAGCTGTTACTCCCTCCACCTGACACTCCCACTCAGCGCCCCCCCCACCAAACTTAACACTGACACTGGGGGTGCCCAATCCCCTAGTGTCGCCACCTAAAATAAAGAAAACCATCCCTCATTTTTTTCAAGTTATATACTCTGTAAAAAAGAAAACTGTCCATTGATGTCTGTTGCACCATTAATCCCACTAGGGTTCCAGCTGATAACATCACCCGCAAAATAAAGTGGGACACAACAATGCAGACAAAACATCGCGGTTGGAGAGACCACCTGGCCACAACATCACGGTGCATAATCTGCAGGCCACCACTCCGCCTTGCATTGCCAGAGTCCCACGGTGCCAGCAGGACATGTAGGGACAACAGGGCAATGAAGCACAGGGCAGGCATGATGAAAGGCACACAGTGACTGCCAGCCGAATCCTGGTGCCTGCCCTGCCACTGCAGGTACAGCAACAGCTGTTCCGGGAAGCCTCAGCCAGTGTGTGAATCCTCTAATGCAAAATGTCATATAGCTAATGATTCCAGTTGTATGCTGGATCCCCATTGTCCTCTGACACAGATGTCTCCATCCCCTGCTGGCGGGGCAGGCACTGGGATCTGGCCATTCGTCATTGTGCGCCTTTCATCATGCATGCCCTGTGCTTCATTGCCAGGGTGCTCTGTTGTCCCTACATGTCCTGCTGCCACCATGGTACTCTGGCAATGCATGGCTGAGTGGTGGCCTGCGGTATTCTGCACCGTGATGCTATGGCCAGGCGGTCTTTCCAACCGCAATGTTTTGCCTTCTTTGTTGTGTCCCACTTTATTATGTGGGCGATGTTTTTGGCCAGAACCTCCCACCAGATGACTGCATCATTCTCCTATTCCCTAAACAAGTGTTCACTATAAGTGTACATATATGCATGTTCACTAATTTGTACCTTTGGAGACGAGTGCCATGTATATTGTTGGAAAATGGGATGCTAAGTGTGGTCTGGAGAGGTCCGTTGTACCTGTACCCATCTGTTGTGTACATAGCCTGGGAATCAAGTTAGTCCCCCCCCCACAAACATAACAGCAACGCTAGGGGTGCCCAATGCCCCAGTGTCACCATCTGAAATAAAGAAAACCGTCCCTTGTAGTTTTTGTTTCCACTTATGTACCCTGTAAAAACAAAAACTGTCCATTGATGTCTGTTGCACCATTAGTCTCCCCATCTGACCTTCCCACTCAGCACCCACCACCCCACACCCCCCAAGCCCTTACTTACCCACCGGGGGTCCAATACTGTAATCCTCTCTGGACCGCAGACATGTCTTCAACCTTCAATGCCAGACCGTGAACTGAGTATGCTGTTCAACGTATTTCAATGAGGTTTTAAACTTAGTGGCATAACTTGTACATTTTAAAATATTTTTGCCCCTGATTTTCAACATGCCTCTTTTGGGACCGCACACAAATCTGTCCCCAAAAGGTGATTTCACAGTTGCTGTGCAAAATTACCTTTCAGGCAGGAGCTGAACATTTTCTCCACCCTTGTTCATGATATATGGTCATAAGAAGGCTATGTTGAAAATTTGGGGTAAAAATATTGAAAAACAACAAAGTTATGAGCCTACATTGAAATTTACAAATGCAGACTTTTAATGTTGGTAACTTTCAATATTTTGACCCCAAATTTTCAACATAGCCATTTCTTCACAGCACCTCATTAATGCGACAGCTGTAATTTTTCAAATCCTGGCCAAAATGTGTTTTTGTGTCCCGAAAGGTGATTTTGTGGTCGCTGTGCAAAATCACCTTACGGAACGGAGTTGAAAATTTTCTCCACCCTTGTTCATGATGTGGGGTCATAAGAAAGCTATGTTGAAAATTTAGGGTAAAAAATAATAAAAAAGCAACAAAATTATGAGCCTATGTTGAAATTTACGAATGCAGCGTCGTAAATTTGGTAATTTTCAATATTTTGACCTCCAGATTTTCAACATAGCCTTTTTACACACCACCTCATGAATGTGACAGCTGTCATTTCTCAGATCCTACCCCAAATGTGTTTTAACACTTGTGGTGCAAAACGACATTTCAGCCATTTTCTTATAATTGGCACATGTCATGCTAAAGAACAGTCATAAAAAGATTATGTTGAAGCCAGCCTGGTGGCATTGAGGGTTGAGATGCTGGACACCACACCTTGTGCTAAACCAGTGACCCGGGTTCGGGAATGACTTTGGATTGCCAGGGTGCCGGCATGGGGGGAGGTTGGGAGCAGGATCGAGCTTTGGCTCTCCTCTCCAGAGTAAGGGGTGGGGTCACCCACCTGTAGTCCCGTCGTCAGCGAATGGAAGTTCGGTGCTGGCGCAGGTGGTCAGTGGCATGACTGGAAGGGAGGGCATCCTAAATGGTGTGCACACGCGTGCCACTATATGCGTGTGCTACGTTGGGGATGCATGGGTGTAGGGGTCAGGAGAAAACCTACAAAACCCCAGAAATTAAATATGAAAAAAAAAAGAGTATGTTGAAAATGTGGGGTTAAAAATTGAAAAAACAACTAAGTTATGAGGAAACAAATTGTTCCAACATTTATTCATAACTTTATTTTTGCAGATTTTGGACCCTAATATTCAACATATTGCTTGTGTTACCCCACCTCCTGAACCGGGTCTGGGAGAGCTGCAGTCAGCGGCAGCAGCATCGGGGAGCCACATCGGCAGCAGTGAACAAGGGCCATCAGCAGAGGTTGGCAAAGGAGCCATGGAGATCTGCACATTGCCTGAAGTTTTTCTCCTACTGACCCACCCCAGCCCTGACCTCTGTTAAATGGCAGAGGAAAGAGGTGGGGCTAGCAACCAAGAGACTGTAGGAGTTCTGAACTTTGTGGTAAAAGGGATGATCATTTCCTGCAAACTTGAGCTGAGCTCAAGGGAGTGACTGATTAATGTGGTATGCTTGAACTAAGTACAATGATGTGGGCATATAAAGGTGTATGCCAAGGGACTTAAGGGAGACTGTGAGCTGGGGGGGAGTTGGTACAAGCTGGGCAGCTGCTTTTTGTGAAAATCTATCTCTAAGCTGTGGGTCTGTTGCTTTCTGGGTGTGTTCTGGGTTTGTGGCTGTTTAAAGGTGTATACTAAAGGTTTGAAGGTGACTATGAACTAGGGGGTTGGTATAAGCTGGGCAGCTGGGCAGGTTTGTATCTGTTTAAAGGGGTAGGTTAAAGGCTTGAAGGTGCCTGTGAACTTGGGGGGTTGGTAAAAGCTGGGCAGCTGCTTTGGTACAAATCTATTTCTAAACTGTGGATCTGTTGCTTTTGGGGGGTGGTACAAACAGGGCAGACCTGTGGGTCTGTGCTTCTGGGAGTGTTTATCTTTAATTGTGGGTGTATTCTTTAATCCATTACTCTGGTGTTTATCTCAAAGTTCTGGTTAAACTTGGGCAGCTAATCTCGGTGCAGGGCTAATTTTTAGACTGTGTGACTATTGATAAGTGGCTCTCCTAGTGGCCTATTATTCATTGGCTCTCCTAGGGGACCTACCAAAGTTTCTGATAGAAGTCTTTCTTAGGAAAAGGGGTGAGGACCGGGAGATAATCAGGAAAATGGGTGGAATAGTGGGCATAGTGGATGTGGAGCAGCGGTTTTCATGGCAACACTGTGGAGGTTGAGGGGTTGCCCGATTTGTATTAAATTTGGGCAGTTGGAAAGGGAATTAAGCAGACTTAGAGGGGAACTGGCAAAGATATGGGGGAAGTTGGGGTGGGGGGCATGTAAGGTACAGTCACAGGATGCTAGGATCTGCGAAGCGACTGGGGTGTGGTGGTGCAGAGTGACCTGGTCCAAAGTGGCCAAGTTACAGGGATTGAGGAACTGGGAGTTCAAGCCAGATGGTGGTGATTGGATTGGCAAGTGGGTAGGGGGATCTTGGGGGATGGGGGATGGGAGCACCAGTTGGGGGGTGGAGAAGAAGAGCTCAAGTGGAGAAGAAGAGCTCAAGCTAGGCCTGATACACAGGCGCTTCGTGGTGACAAGTGATGTACTGGTGGGCAGACTCTGTTGACAGATGAGCGTGGTATGGGGCCTTGAGCTGGGGGCAATGCCTTGGTAGAAAGAGGAGTAGAGTCAGACTCTGGGGTGAGAGGAAGGATGGGGCAGCAGAGTATGTGGGAGGTAGGTGGCAGGGAGGGTGGAGGGAGAGGGGTTCGGGGGTGATAGTGGAGGAAGGGGGTGCTACTATTAAGGCAAAAGAGGGGACCAACAACCATGGGAGGAGAGGTGGCAGGTGGAGGTGGGGGGTTCAATGGAAGACAATGGGGTGGAAGGTGAGAATATTAATGTAAGAGGGGGGAGCAATGGGCTTGGGGAGGGCACCGGGTCCAAGGGGAGATGCGGCATTATGGGTCACAGTAAACAGAGGGGCTTTTGAGGTAAAGGGTGGGGAGGGGAAGGGATGATGGGGGCCGGAGGGTGAGGGTCGAGTGCCTTGATCGGGAAGGGGCAGATGGGAGTGCTGCCTGGGCAGTCCAGGTGGGTGGCGTGGGGAGTGAAAGGGTGTTGGGGGGGGCCCAGAGGAGAGGGTCGAGTGTTTGGATGAGGAGGAGGCTGATGGGAGTGCTGCTAGGACAGACCAGAATGGCGAGGTGGGGGAAGGGTATAGGAGGGAAACGGTCGGACAGGAGGGCTAGTTGGGCCAGGGGGTAAAGGCAACCATTGGCAATCTAATTGATGGTGCCATCAGTGAAAATGGAGAAGCAGTGTGAGTGAGGGTGTGTGTGACAGAGGAGAGGGTTTGGCTTAAGGATAAGTAGGAGGTTAAAGTGCTTCTGCTAGGAAACTCCATAATCAGGGGCATAAAGTGGAAGGGGAGGAGAGAGAGGCAAGGCTGTGCAGTCAGGGTCAAGAGCATATCTGGTTTGACTGTGCACAAATCCAAGCACTTGGTGTATGCTTTGGTGAAGGACTGTGGAGGATCCTCTAACATAGTAGTGCACCTAGGCATGAATGACATAGAGGGAAATAGTGTGGAGGAGATACAGGCAAGGTTCCGGGAGCTAACCAGAGTGTGTCATGTTGTGGGGTGCACGGTCTCTTTCTTGAAGGTCCTCCTGGTGCTTAGAGCCAGCGTGGGGAATAAGCGGAACATCAAAGAGGTGAGTGAATGGCTCAGAGCATGGTGTATGGATAGGGAGTATGGGTTGGTGAGGGACTGGGGTGCAACTTGAGAGGACAAGGGGCTGTATGCTAGGGATAGGCTTCACTTAAATTTGGGGAGAGGGAAGTTTTGAAACTAAAACTGACCAAATTCATTGAAGCTAGGTGGGGCTTAAACTTGTGAAGGGGGAGGGCTGGGGCTTGAGGTTGCTGCTGGCAGGCACATCAAGGGAGAACTTGGCCTTCTCCCCCTGGCTGGGGGGATGGGGTGCTCAACTGGGGCACCCAACAGTGCACAAGGGAGCAGGAGCTTGCAGTTAACTGGTGGATCTTGGGTTGGGGGGATGGGCGAGGGTAAGGGGCAGAGATGGAGGATGGGGGCAGTGAGAGGATCTCAGATCTAGAAGTAGGTTGCCATCTGGGGACAAGTGACCATCAAACAGTGTGGTTCACGTTAAACTCAGCTACAGAGTCAAGCCAACAAAAGTGAGGGTACTGGACTTTAGGAGGCTGACTTTGGCAAGATGGGAGAGTGCTCAGAAAAGCACTAGCAAACAGGCTAGAAGGAGGTGTGGAGCAACAATGGGGAATTATCAAACTGCCATCACAGACGCAACAAGCCTTTGTGTGAAGCAAATAAACAAATCAAAACGAAAGAAAAAGCCACTATGGTTCTCAAGAGAGGTGGCTGTGAAAGTCAGGAAGAAAAAGATAGCATTCCGGAAGTATAAGGAAACAGAAGGAGCAGGACAGAGAGCTGTACCAGTTAAGGCAGAAAGAAGCAGGGAGGGAAGTCAGAATAGCAAAGGCCCAAACTGAGGAAAAGATAGCCAACTCAGTTAAGAAGGGGGATAAAACCTTTTATAGGTACATCAGCGAGCGAGAAAGACAAAGGGAGGGATAGTGAGGCTGAATAGAATGAACGGTGGGTGTGAGAGGGGGACAGTGAAAAGCAGGAATACTGAACGAATATTTCTGCTCAGTATTCACAAAAGAGGAGGGGAAGTGCTCAATCCAATTAACAGAAGCACTCTTGATAGGGGGGTCGATCCCAGTCCTTTTCACAGAAGAAAGGGTTCTGCAAGAACTCCTAAAACTGAAGGTGGACAAAGCAATGGGTCCTGATGGAATTCACCCCAGAATTCTAAAAGAATTAAGGAAGGAACTAGTGAAACCACTGGCTACTCTTTTTAATAAATCATGGAGGATGGTGTGGTACCCGAGGACTGGAGGAAGGCGGATGATTCCTTCACAAAAGTGGGACCAAGACAGAGGCAGGAAACTACAGACCTGTCAGTCTGACCTCTGTGGTAGGGAAAGTGATGGAGTCACTTCTGAAGGAAAGAATAGTTGAGTACCTAGAGGTCAGTGGAGCACAGGATCCAAGGCAGCATGGGTTCACAGGCGGAAGGTCATGTCAGACGAATCTAATTGATTTCTTTGACTGGGAGACCAAAGTAGTAGACCAGGGAGGGGCTGTGGACATGGCCTACCTAGACTTTAGCAAGGCATTTGACACAGTCCCACACAAAGATTGATAGTCAATAACCAGCCTGGGAGTGGGTCCCAGGGTGGTAGCCTGTAAAACATTGGCTGGACAACAGGACACAGAAGGTAATTGTAAATGGAGTCCACTCTGAAGAAAGGGCGGTTACTAGTGGGCACCGTGAGGGTTCAGTATTGGGTCCAGTCCTTTTAATGTCTTCTATCAGTGACATTGCAGAGGGACTGGAAGGAAAAGTATGCCTTTGCAGATGACACAAAGATCTGCAACAGGGTTGATACACAAGGAGGCGTGGAAAGGATGAAAAGGGACTCAGCAAGGTTGGAGGAATGGTCAGGCGATGGCATAGGATTCAATGCAAAAAGTGCAAATAATGCACCTGGGAAACAAGAACCCAGGGAAGAATACACAATGGTGGGGAGGTAGTAACAACAACAAAACAGGAAAGGGACCTGGGGGATCATATCAGATGACCTTAAGGTTAGCAAGCAATGTGAGAAGGCAGTAGGGAGGGTCGGTATACTGGGATGTATAGGGAGAGGCATCAGCAGCAGAAAACAGGAAGTTGTTATCCCTCTGTACAGACAGTTGGTGAGACCCCATCTGGAATACTGTGTCCAGTTCTGGAGACCCCATCTCCGCAAGGACATAGACAGGATAGAGGCAGTCCAGAGGAGGGCAACTAAAATGGTGCAGGGTCTGCAAGAGAAGCCGTATGAGGAGAGACTAAAGGAGCTTAATATGTATACCCTTGAGGAAAGAAGGGGAGAGGGGGGACATGATAGAAACTTTCAAGTACCTCAAGGGAATCAACAAAGTCCAAGAGGGTAGCATCTTTCAGAAAAAGAGTCTTGCAAGAACAAGGGGACACAATTTAAAGATAGAAGGAGGGCGGTTCAGGGGCAATGTGAGGAAGTATTATATCACAGAGAGGGTAGTGGATGCATGGAACAGCCTTCCTGAGGAAGTTGTGGGGTCTAAAACTGTGGGAGAATTCAAGAATGCATGGGACAGACATAAGGCAATTCTTGTGGGGGGCAGGAAGATAAAGGCTGTTGGTTAACTAGGATCTGCGGCCTATCCTGTAGGTAGGGGAAATGGGCAGACTAGATGGGCCTAGCGGTCCTTATCTGCCGTCAAAGTCTGTTTCTATGTTTCTATGGTCTTGATTAATGCCAGAAGCATGGGAAATAAGGTGCCTGAGCTTCAGGTGATGCTAACTGATGGGGATGTGGATGTGGTGGCAGTCACTAAAACTTGGGCCACCCATCATCACGATTGGGACCTGAACCTGATAGGGTACACTGTGTTCAGGAAGGACAGGGCTATGGGCAGGGGAGGTGGGGTGGCACTCATCATTAGGAATGGCATTGATATATGCAGGTTAGAGGGGGCTGAGGGAAACGTAGAGGCATTATGGGTTACCTTACAGGTTCCTGAGAGAAAAAGGGTCAAACCGGGGGTGGTTTATAGGTTGCCCACACAGGCTGAGGAACTCAAGGAGGGCCTGGTGGTGAATCTAAGAGATCACTGTAGTCAGGTTGAGGGTAGAACTGTGTTGCTGGGTGACCTTAACCTGCCAGGGGTTGATTGGGGCACTATGGCATCTTCATCCACTAGGGAGCAGCGCTTGCTGGACATCTTTCAGGATGCGTTCCTATCTCAGCTGGTGGCTGACCCAATGAGGGATGGTCGCATCCTGGATGTGGTCCTGTCTGATTGTGACCTGGTTAGGAACCTAGTTGTACAGGACCCACTGGTGGGGAGTGACCACTCCACAGTTTGGTTTTCCTTAGACCTGGGGGGAAGGGAAAATCGCACAAAAACGGTAATAGTAGACTTCAGGGAAGCGGACTTTGAGGGTAAGGTGGGGATTCTCAAGAGGCATTTGGAAGGGATCAGACAGGACATGGACATAGAGAGCAGGTGGGAAATTATTAAAGGAGGGCTTCTGGAAGTCACCAATGCCTGCATGAAGGTCCAGCACAAGTTTGGTAGGGTCAGAAAGCCGAGCTGGTGGACCAGGGAGGTTTAGGAGGTGGTGAGGGAGAAAGAGTGGCTTATAGGAAATATAAGCACTCGTGAGTGGACGCGGACAGGGGGGAGAGGGGGTGAAAGTGGCCAAGGTGATGATGGAGCAGAGGTTGGCACAGAGAATCAGAAATGGGCGGAAAAAGGGTTCTTTAGGTATATCAGGGAAAGGAGGAAAGTGAAGAGCGAGATTAGCAGACTGAGGTCAGGGAGTGAGAGGGCTGAGGAGGCCAGACAGCAGGCAGAGGTACTTAATGAATACTTTGCCTCAGTATTCACAAGGGATGATGGAAGGCCAACGCCACACGGTGGGGGAAGGGGGAGGCGGACTTGGAATGAGGAAGGGGAGCTATCTGATGCTGAAATTCCTGTTGGTAGGGTGAGAGAGGCTCTTATGTCCCTGAGAATGGACATGGCGCTGGGTCCGGATGGCATTCATCCCAGGGTGCTGAAGGAGATGGCAGATGTCCTTGCTGCACCTTTGGTGGACCTTTTTAATTCCTCCCTTCAGACGGGTTGGGTGCCTCAGGATTGGAGGATAGCTCATGTCGTGCCAATACATAAAAGCAGCTCACGGGAGGAACCAGGTAACTACAGGCCTGTCAGCCCGACATCGGTGGTGTACTAGATGATGGGGGCCATTATAAAAGAGAGACTGGAGGTGTTTCTTTCAACATGGGGCCATCTGGATGACCAACAACATGGCTTCATTCAGGGCAGATCATGTCAGACTAACCTAGTGGAGTTCTACAATTGGGTGACAAAGGCACTGGACCAGGGAAGGCCAGTGGATGTCTTCTTTCTGGATTTAAGAATGGCGTTTGCCTCGGTGCCGCACTCAGGGTTGTTGAACAAGCCTGGGGGTAGGGGAAAGGATGATGGGGTGGATAGGGAGCTGGATAACTGGGCGATTTCAGAGGGTGGTGGTCGGGGGGGTATCATCTCCTAGGAGGGTCATTAGTGGGGTCCCACAGGGGTCGGTGTTGGGCCCACTCCTGTTTAATGCTTACATCTTGGACATCAGGGATGGCATCAGGAGTGAGATGAGCCTCTTTGCTCATGACTCGAAGCTGGGGGTGGTGGTGGATGGGGAGAAGGGTAGAAGAGCCCTACAGGGGGACCTGTAGACTCTGGAGAGGTGGTCACACACTTGGAAACTGAGGTTTAATGCCAAGAAATGCAGTGTTCTCCACTTGGGGCTTAGGAACCCTGATCATGAGTACTTTTTGGGTGGGGAGAAACTGCAGGTTTTGGGGGGGGAAGGGATCTTGAGGGGGTCGTGGATGCCAAAATGAATAACTCTGAGCAGTGTAGGGGAGGGCTGCGGCTAAAGCAAATAGCATGCATGGGTACATTGCCAGGATAACCTCGAGGAGACGGAAGGTACTTCTCCCTCTGTATAACTGCCTGGTTAGACCACACCTCGAGTACTGTGTGCAGTTTAGGCTCCTATACTTGAAGAAAGACATTACACTTCTGGAAAGGGTCCAGAGGAGGGTGACCAGGATGATACAGGGTCTGGGGGAAAGATCCTATGAGGAGAGACTTGATGAGCTGAACATGTACTCCCTGGAGGAGGAGAAGAGGGACAAGGGGGATATGATTGAGGACTTTAAATATCTAAAGGGAGTGAACAGGGTCAGCCTAAATAGGGTATTCCAGCTGAGGGAGGAATGGGCCACCAGGGGGCATTCCATGAAGTTGGTTGGCGGGAGGCTCGGGGGGGGAGACTAGGAGATGCTATTTTACTGAGAGGGTGGTGGACCCATGGAATGCGCTGCCTGCTGAGCTGGTGGCTGTTGATACAGTGGAGGGATTCAAGAGGGGCTGTGACAGATATAAGGGAAAGGTAAAGCTTAGGAATGCCAGAATTGGAGATGAAACTGTGATGGGGGATGGGGTTGGGGGGATTTATGGGGAGGCGGGGGCAGCAATGGTGTCTTGACCGGGTGCTGATTTTCGAACAGACTCGATAGACCTTTAGGCCTACTCTGCTGGCATCTTAGTATGTAAAATGATTTTAGTTCCCCTTTAACCAGCTACAGTACCGCACTGCGTACAGGCTTTTGTGATGTGTCAGTGGGGTTATTGAGGATTGGTCCATGATACAATTCAGTACATAATTTGCATCCCCCTTCAGAATTCACTGTTGCTTGAATGTAGACATTTCGACTGCCAGCTGTTGGTAAAATTCTGCCATATTATAATTCAGGCCAAAGAAGGTTCCCACAGTGTACTTTTTCCCTGCAGCAGTAACATTTTGACTTGGGGAATACCTGCCCCCCTGGATTGTCAACAGATCGGATGCATATGTGTCCTGGAAGTGGGGTCTGATACAGATTGGTGTGCCCCTTGCTTTGGAGTTAAATGCAGTGGTCACCCACTTGTTATCCCAGTTTTTCCCTTCATATTGAAGATTCTTGTGCTATCACACGTGTTTCTTGGATGTATACAATCTCAGGGTTCACCTTACAAATTGTGCTTAATACATTTTTTCACTTTAACATGGACCTAAGGTCGTCGATGTTCCATGGCATTGATAACATTAGCCATGCCATGATATATGTTCTCATCCATGTTACTATTCCATCCATTCCACTGAGATTGAAGCTTCGGGTATTTTACCTCCCTGCCTTGGTGATCACAATCCAGTTTGGGTTACTCTGCTGCGGTCCCAGTTCCAGCAAGATCTTCCCAATCAATGTCAGAACTGGACCAGAGACTTTGGAAAATTCTCTGAGACCTGATTTTTAGACAGTATAGGTAAGGAGAACTGGGACCGCTGTAGACTAATGCCAGGCATTGATGTTGCAATGGAATATTTTACTAAGACCTTTGGGGAAATTTGCAATCTGCACGTACATAAAGTTAAATTCTTAAAAAAAAAAACTCAAAATTGCCTTGGATTAATGATAAATTATTAAAACAAATTCAGATCAAAAATAGAGTCTGGAAATAAGCATTGAAATCTACATTGGAAAAGGATTGGGTACTTTTTAAGGCAGTTAGAAATAAATGCAAAAGGTTAGTTAAGACGTCTAAAAAGTCTTATTATAAAAACAAAACTGATTTGAGTACAGACCCAAAGCACTTTTGGAAAGTACTTAATCAACTAACCAATCCGGGAGGGAAATCCCGTAAAGAAATAACAAGGCTAAAAAATGGAGATACTCATATTGATGACCCGAAGGTTATTTCTAATGCATTAAATCATTACTTTATTGACCTCCCTAATTGTAAGATCCCTTGTAAGAAAGAAATTGAAGGCCAGATATTCAAAGCTTTGCCCCTGGGCTTAACTAGCACTGCTCGGCGGGCAAACTTAGCTGGAAGCACAAAGCAAGCTATATTCAAAAGGAATAGCCTGGGGCAAACAGTTTCTGAATATAGCACGGGAATGAGGCCGGACAAACTGGGCTGGGAGTGCAGGGCAACCTTAACCCTGGAATAAGACAGCTCTGAATATACAGTAGCAACCAGGTAGTGCAGACCACAACAGCAACACAGAGCACAGTGATGTGAAGGTAGCTAGAGGAGACCTATGTGTCCAATGTGTGTTCCAGCAAATGCGTGGACCCAGTACAGCTGCAGGGAGCAGCCTATGGGAAAGTACAATGTGTAAAACAGTATAATATTCCCCAAACCGTTAGTGCGTTTGTGCAGGATTAGCACGGAGCTAAGCTGTTTGCCCAGTGCAAACACGTTTGCCCCACGCTAAACTTTGCCATATTCAAAAGGGACATGCAAATGAGCCTACTTAGGTAGTCTCTGGGCAAACATCCAGATTAGCATCTCATTATGACCTTATTTGCATGCAGTTTGCCCAGCGTTACTGCAGGGTCCCACAGAGCCACCTGTAGGTCAATCTGGAAGCACAGGGGCTGGCCAGGTCCGACCACAGCTCCACCTGTAGGTCAGTCTGGCAGTGCACGATGATAGCTGCAGGCTACATGTAATCAGTACAGCATAGCACAGCATATTGTACCCCAGGGGACAAGACAGCATAGACACAGGTGATGGTGGTGCTGCATGCAACTGCCACACTGTAGGGCATGCTACAGTGCACAGCAGACACTACAGTAGCAAGGGGGCCAGTAGTGTGAGAGACACAGCACTGCCTATGGTGTGTAGGGCAGTGATGCTGACTGCACTGTACACAGTGACAGGCCCAATGTGCAGGTGTTTACCGACTGTGGACATTACTGTTACGCTGTTGTGTGATCCAAAGATGCTGCACCTGTGGCATGCGATGCACACAGTGACATATACGTGGCCGGCTGTGAGTGCTGTGGCATCTGTACAGTTGTGCTGTATGTGGTGGGGGGGGCACGTAGGATCCGACAGACACACAGGCATTGGGGTATTCCCACTACTGCCCCATGTGCACTGCGTACTGTATCCCAGTCTTGTGGCCACACTTGGGCTGTATTGAGGTCTGGCCACCCGTACACCCTCCTCTCAATGGCCACCATGCCCACAGTGCTGCCTGTGTGTTCTGGCATCTATTGGGCACTACAGACGTATGGTCTGCAGGTGTGTGCTGTATTGCCACACTACCATGATGACCTCTGTGGGCCCAATCACCCCTTACTGCCTGTACATGGCTAGGACCTGTGGCAGCTGTTGGATTCATGGTGGTGCCATCAGTGAGCGGCATGTGTCCTCCATGTCTGGCAGTTTCTAAGTGTCATACTCATATGTTAGGGCTGCACAAGCCACGCTAATGCCGCGCTATCACCGTGCAAAGCAACAATGTCGCACAAAGTTGTTTGCCCAGGGTTAAGACCAGCTTTTCCTGGGTGGTAATTTGTACTTCGCTCATGGGTCGCGCTAAGTCACGCTAAACACCTTAGCGCAGCGCTAGTCTCTGAATATCTCATTGCACCTGTATTCATGTTCACTTTGCCCCTTGCATATACTTATGGTTTGCCTGGCGCTAATGCGGTTTGCACGCGTTATTTGGCCTTTTGAATATAGCAGACCTGCGCTAATCCCACACTAAACCCGCGCAAACATTTTTTGCCCGGTGCAAAGCTTTGAATATCTGGCCCTGAACATCAAAAAATTACTCTTTTACAAGATGGACTGCCCCCTTTTAGATTTAAGAATCTTACAATCACTAGTGTTTATAAGGTATTACAAAAAAATAAACATTTATAAGGCTTTTGGTAGGGATGGTCTTGAAGGTAGGTTTCTGAAGTTAGCAGCATATCATATAGCACCAATTATTGCCTATTTATTTAACTGGAGCCTTCAAATTGGTCACTTTAAGTCAGCTTGGAAGGAAAGTAGGGTAAAAACGATTTATAAGGGGGGAAGTACGGTAGAAGTTAACAATTATAGGCCTATAGCCCGGCTACCTCTATTGTCAAAAAATTTGGAGAAACTTATTTCTGTTCAAGTCACAGATTATTTAAATAAATATAGTCTTATAAGCCCAAATCAATCTGGTTTTAGAAAGGATTATTCTACTACTACAGCCTTTTTAGAGTTTAATGATTTGTTAAACAGGTCATTGGGAAATAGCATGGAGACAGCAGTAATTTTTGTGGACCTCTTGAAGGCCTTTGACCTGGTGGACCACCCCTTATTGATTGAGAGACTGCAAAGGTTAGCTATCAGTGATAGCCCTCTTGACTGGTTTAAATCTTATCTGAGTAATCACTCCCAGGTGGTGGAGATTCAGGGTTATTCATCTGAGAGTAGGGGGGGTCACCAGGGGTGTCCCTCAGGGATCAATTCTGGGACCTCTTTTATTTCTTATTTTTATAAATGATGTTCCACTAGTGGCTGAGCATTCAGAAATTCTGTTGTATGCTGATGATACTATAATTGTTCCATCTGGCCACTCTGATGATGAGTTGCAATTAAACCTGCAGTCTGACTTTCTAAAAATTGAGGGGTGGTTCACCAGGTCAAGGCTGATTATGAACACAAGAAAAACGAAGTGCATGAAATTTCTATTAAAAACAAAAAAAAATGGTATTTCTTCTAAATTACAAATAAATACAACTAATTTAACTAAATTGGAACAGGTAATGGATTATAGTTATTTGGGAGTAACCTTTGATGAGCAGATGTTCTTTTCTCAACATATCACGACTTTAGCAAAAAAAGTGAACAAAAGGGTGGGGGCCCTAAGGAGAACTACAGAATGTCTAACATTAACAGATAGGAAGAAACTGGCTGAACAGTTAATTATTCCAGTATTAAGATATGGTGAACTGATACATCGAATAGCCAATAAAACACTCCTTGCCAGATTGGATAAAATTTATTTTTGAGTGGCTAGATATTTACTTAAGGGAAATTATCGTACTCATCATTGTTTATTGTTAAGTAAATTAAATTGGTTGTCTTTGGACACAAATTACATCTGTCAATGGTTAACCTTAATTCATGAAATGAAATATTTGTGTCTTAATCATCCAATTTCAAAATTACTATTCCCGGTGAATGAACACAAAAAAAGGGTTTTAACTAGGTCAGTACATTTAAACAAGATTATTATGGAAAAGTCTCGAAATAAATATGGGGACAGGACTTTAAAACATCAAGCTGCTATTATTTGGAATTCACTTTCCTCTGATATAAGGGAAATTGTAAATTATTCAATATTTGTTCATACAATAAGAGATTTGAAGGTGCACATTTGTAACTGTTAACTACTGTCTTCATGCACTGTAAAGTCTGACTAATTGCTGAACTTTATAAAGGTTTGATGGTAGTTCTTTTATATTTGTTATACTGTTGCTATATTAGTAACATTTATAACTTTATGTGAATGTGTGTGTGTGTTATTTTGGAAGACTGTATGTATTATGGCATATCCTAGTTTTTGATGTTATAATTATAGTTTGTATTTTTAGATAGAAATTACACAGGTCTGTCTTGTAAACTGGACTATCGGTCCTAATGACATGTATTACCTGTATAAAAATAAACTTTTACCTACCTACCTACCATCCATGTCCCTAATGTGAACACATAGCCACAGTAATAACTACCATACTGCATTCTGGTCTGCACCTGTCACCTTTATTTGCAGATTAACTGGTCCTGTACCACTGCTGGACCCACCCCCAACTGCACTACTGTTCCCTTCTCCCTCAACCCAGTTTGAAGTAGATCTAACCCCTAGTCCCTGCTCCTCCCCCACCTTGGGTCCCCAGCCCCAGCTTGGGCCTTTAGCCCCCCCCTTTGCCTAAACAGCCTCCCTCCTGTACAGCTCTTCCTCTCCCTCACTCTGTTGTTCCCCACATCCCTTTGTAGAACCAGTTTCCAACGTAGTCCCCAGCGTACCCCTCAGTCTTGATGGATAGAAATCTCTGTATTCTCCTATGGGCACCACAGTCCCCAATCTTTGTGCAAATTACTAATTTACTTCCTCAAAGGCATTTGTACAACCTGGGCTCCCCCCTTAATGCAGTTGACAGGAGTTTGAGCATTCTGCTTAACCTCTGCCTGGTGTAATAATCATCTAATTCCCCCCCCACCTACAGTGCAGACAGAAAGAGGAAGCTCCCATAAGGCTCCCAAATGATCCATCACCCAGCTCCAACTTATAGTTGGTGGTCTTACCTTTTGTGAGCTCCTAAAGTGCTCCCCCCACTGGGTTTAGGTGTTCACTTCCCCCAGAGTGCCCCTTGTCCTTACTGTGATCCCTGTATGTGCCTCCTGCTGTCTGGAGGATCCCATAGCAGCATGTTCTAGTTAGTTATAATGATACAGTGCACCCCTATTGATCTTGCACAAATAACACCACACAGAAATTAATAGGGCAATTATAAAACCTATTTACAATATTAAACAGTATGGCACAAATGAGTCTGTTTTCAACCCTGTAATTAAGGCCTAGCTACTATATTGTTGCTGCACAGCACACACGTTACTAACCTAGGCAGGCACTGCATAAGTTATAGCTGTTCCCCTGAGCATATTTCATGAGCTGTAGTTGCAGTGACCGAAGAGGGCAATTAAACATTGGGGAACATTGTTTAATTATACACTCTCTAAATGCAAGCATCCTGCCTCTTGGTACCCGGTTCAAAGCCTGAATCATGCACAGCATGTGTCATGCCACTCAGAAACATAGCAAACTACCAGCAAGTACACAATTTTCCCACCTTGTCCCCAGCAGGTCCAGTTACACTGTGCCCCTCCCCCCATGGCCTAGACCAGCTCCCGACTGGCCATATTCATTTCTGCTTCAGGAAGAGTAGTGTAGTTACTTGCACACAATTACCTGGAACTATTTGGCATTTGTCGTGAGTGTTCCTCTGTAGCCAGGCCTCCATAAATGTTGCTTCTTAGAAGTCACGCTTATCCCTGGTGGCACATGCAGTGTCATTTTTGGGATTCAAGCAGTTTGTCATTAGCAAGTGCCTGATCAGAGCAGGGAGGGAAGGGGGCCATAAAGGGGGCCAGCAAACCAAATTACAGTGCACTTACCCGGTCATCAAGTGCAATGATACCGCTTACTCCTCACTTCACCAGGGCAGTGGAGCAATTTGGTGAGCACCCAGTGGTTGCATGATCATTCATATTCAGAAAGTCCTCTGTCTCCTCCAGTGTCATGAAGTAGCATTGTGGGAGTGCCAGTTTATAGATTTTCAACTTGGAAGGGTAGAAGTGTTGAATCTGCCAGCTCTGAGCATAAAGTTGAGCTTTTACTCCAGAAAAACGTCTGCCTCTTTCTCACTGCAGTTCATGACTGTAGTCCTGCACTATTAAACTCTGCAGTCTCCGATTTGCATGGCCCCTTAGCCCTTGCTTCCTGCATCACAAGTTCCTTGTTGGGATATCTGAGGAACTTTGCAAGGAAATGTATGGCTTGCATTCCCTCTTTGGGTTTCCCTCTAGGTGTGTGATGTGCTCATTCCCCTTCAAATTTGCGACCATCCTCGCCCAGCTCCAAAACCTCTGCTATCCACTATTAAATAAACCCCTCTAGGTCTCAACCTTCCAGTCCTTCTGGTAGTCTGATTATCTGGACATTAAAGTGCCTGGCCCTATTTTCTTGGTCGTCCACTTTTTCAGCCAGCTGGGCAACAGTTTATTTTAGGACTGAGTGCTCCCTGTCCCAGTCAGCCACCTTGTCTTCTGCTGTGCTCACTGGCCCTTCTATCTCTGCAAGATGGGTCTTGTGAGTTGCTGTAGCTGCATGCAGCCCTTCTGTGTCACTCTGCAAGTGAGAGATCTGGGAGGTCACACTGCTGAAGCCTGCTTTAACTTAATTCTGTAAGTTAGTGAGAACCGAGGTGAGTTGGGTCTCTGAGTCTGTATAGGGGAGGCACAGGCCTCTGCAGTCCTGGCCTTATTGCTGGCCCATACTTTCATCTCCAGTTGGGACCCCACTGCTTTTGTGGATCCTGAGGCCTCAAACAATAATTGTGCCTGTCTCGTTTGAGCCATCTGTGCTCTGGAGCTGATTGTCTAGGCACTGCTGTGGAAAGATATTTCAAATCATGAAGGATGCCTTGTCCTGCTATGAGACTGTGCATGTTCTGGGGAGAGTTTAGCAATAAGGTGTCCACCATGCTTGTCAGCCAGACCACACCTCCATGGGCATAAGATAATTTTGAAAACCATGGTCAAGTTAATTGCCTCTAATAACTGAAGCATTTCACTGCTGAAACAGGCTTGCAATGTCCAGCTCCCTAGAGCTGCAATCTCCTAACATACGAATGACACAAACAATCTGGAACACTGAGCTGTGGTGTTTATTTGAAGCAAATTGTGAAAATACATACAAATGTAATACATAACAATGTGAATTAACTGTTTTTAACCCTTGGGTTGAGTCTTTAGTTTTAATTGTTTTACCAGGAAGTGTGCTGGATGACAATGATCCATTCTCAGCCACAACTGGGTTTTCTTTTTCAGTTTTACTAATTTCTGCCATAAGAAATAGAAACATAGAATTTGACAGCAGATAAGGACCGCTTGGCCCACCTAGTCTGCCCATTTTCCTACCTAGGGGGTAAGCTGCAGATCCTAGTTAACTAACAGTCTACTTCCTCCTACCCCCCACTAGAATTGCATTATGTCTGTCCCATGCATTCTTGAATTCCCCAACTGTTTTTGACTCTATGACCTCCTCAGGAAGGTTGTTCCATGCATCTACAGCCCTATCTGTAAAGAAATACTTCCTCACATTACCTCTGAGCTGTCCTCCCTCTATCTTCAAATTGTGCCTCCTTGTTCTTGCATATCTCTTGTTCTGAAAGATGCTACCCTCTTGGAATTTGTTGACTCCCTTGAGGTATTTGAAAGTTTCTATCATGTTCCCCTCTCCCTCCTTTCCTCGAGGCTATACATCTTAAGCTCCTTTAGTCTTTCTTCATATGTCTTCTGGCGCAGACCCTGCACCATTTTGATTGCCCTCCTCTGGACAGCCACCACCCTGTCTATGTCTTTGCGGAGATGGGGTCTCCACAACTGTACACTGTACTCCAGATGAGGTCTTACCAACTGTCTGTACAGAGGGCCAACAATTTCCTGTTTTCTACTGGTGGTGCCTCTCCCTATGCATCCCAGTGTCCCCCTAGCCCTCCTTACTGCCTTCTCACATTGCTGGCCCACCTTTAGGTCATCTGATATGACTACCCCCCAGGTCCCTTTCCATTTTTGTGGTTTTCAGTATCTCACCCTCCATTGTGTACTCTTGTCGTGGGTTTTTGTTTCCCAGGTGCATTACTTTGCACTTCTTTGCATTGAATCTAAGCTGCCATAAATTTGGCCATTCCTCCAACCTTGCCAAGTCCCTTTTCATCCTTTCCACCCCACCTTGCATATCAACCCTGTTGCAGATCTTTGTGTCATCTGCAAAGAGACATACCTTTCCCTCCAGTTCCTCTGCAATGTCACTTATAAAGACATTAAAAAGGACTGGCTCCAGTACTGAACCCTGCGGTACCCCACTAGTAAACCTCCTTTCTTCACTGTGGACTCCATTTACCATTACCTGCTGTGTCCTGTTGTCCAGCCAGTGTTTTACCCAGGCTACCACCCTTGAAGTTTTCAGTGTTCTATGTTTGAAAAATCCAGCTTTGAGAATGTTTGCCCAGTGCTAATTGCAGTATAAATCATGGGTCTTGGCCAATGTCCTTGGTTAGTAATAGTGTACTGTAGATCTATGACATTCTGTCTATATGACACACACGGTACAGTATACAGTGCCACGCACCAGGGTGATGCAGTCTGTAATAAAGATGCCACAGTTACCTGTTAGTTACCTGTTTGACACATCATAGTTACTGCCATTGGATTACATTGTGTTCCTGCAAGATATCATTGGCAGAAACTCTGAAAAGAGCACTTCACCCTGGCTGGTGGTACTGTAGGTGTCTGGTTTCTTATGTTAGGTATAACCTTAACGTTCCTGAACAGTATTCACTTCTTGTGCTCGAGGTTCCAACAGTTTACAAGTGTACATCCCAAATTTTGTCTTTTTTTTGCCCCAAACAAGGCTTCAGATAAGTTCTGGTTTTTCATCAGAAGTACAAAAATTCTGTTGCGTCAACATTCTGAATACTTCAAATTTTGTGGGATATAAAAACAGTTCTCTATTTAAAAGGGACAGTGTCTACCATTCAGCTGATGATTTTAGCTATTTAACACCAAAGTAGGAGGCTGATATTGTTTTAAACAGAACATTTAATTGTGTATTTTTAAAACTTATGCAGTCTCAAAATACTAAACAAAGTATAGTTTTCGTCTTTAAGAACTGCAGTGTGTTACCACCACTGTTTGCATGCTAGAAGTGTGCTCAGTAGAACCATTAGGGTGCCTCTATTTCACTAGGGCACCATGTTTCTTTTACACCCCCCCCCAAAAAAAAAAATCATAACACATTAAGCAAGGTCAGACTGTGGTGCAGGGGGCCCACATGGAAACTGGGTACAGGGGGCCCATGGTTGACTCATTCATATCAATATAACAGTTTACTCTGTTCCCTGTCACTGTAATTGCATTTTGTAGTAACTTGCAGAGAACAGACACATCTCATTTATAATTTAGAACACAGTTGTAAAAAGGTGTTCAGTGTTTCCAAGATGGGAGGGGCTAACCTGAGGCGAAGACCACCTAGGAATAGTCAGGTAAGTCAGCCAAAAACAGTGTCTGAAACAGTGTATAAGACACTATCAACTCACACACACACACACACACACACACACACACACACACACACACACATGTGTACTCGTTAGTTTAAAAGGGCTGAAATGGGCCTATGGGATTGAGTGTCTCTTTTCTATAAACAAGGGAAGTAGTATAACTGCAGAAGGTTTGCTTTTGAATATTTTAACTAAAGCCATGCATGCAAATAATCCTTTGTGGTGTTTAGTGGTGGTGGTAGATAGTTTTTGAAACACTCTGGACTTCTGATCCCTCACCTACTTATGTCACACGCCTATATCTGATTTTTTTAATCATGAATCATCATTCTTCCGTGTGTCCCATTAGATTTTTCCAATTCGCCGTTTCCTTTGATAGTGTCTTAGCAACTGATGTAGCCTGGGTCTGTTCACTCCCTTTCATTCAACTACTGTCGAGCCATTTATCATTTCCATGGGATCATCCTTCCTTTCAACCCATTCATTCAAGAAATGAACTTATCCAATTTGTTGCCCTTCAGCAGGATGGGTTTGTTAATCAAATCTGACTAATGTGTAAGGCTTGCATGGAGAGACTGCCGTGTCATTTTTCACAGCTCTGTCTCAGGAGACAAGTCTGTCACCATACTATCTTGGCCTTTCCTCTCTTAAGGGCCTTGACTTTTTTTTTTTTTAAAGAAAGTATCTGCTTTCTGCTGTTAGGGACCAGAACAGAATATTGAAAAAGTCATGGAAACCAGTCCATGTTAAATCAAGAGAGGCAATTGTTTATTAATATCTGGGCCTAAGCTTTGCCTCTTAAGAAATGAGGAAGATCTTTAATGCTGCTTGTTGTGTGTGCTGCATAAAGGACCACAATCCACACACGTTGGAGGTACAGTAAGAAGGCAACTGACTTTACCAGTGGTGGATCTAGGGATCTACAGATGAGGGGGCGCACTTGGCCCGAAAACGCAAATCTCTGTAGGGGGTCCAGGGGCATAACCCCCCCCCCGGGAAATTTTAAAAATGTAATGTGTGAAATGCTACATTTTGGAGCATTTTAGGTCCAGGTTCAGTAGCAAAGTGTGGATCACCCCTCAATCTTCTAGGTGCCTTTCCATCACAGAGCAGCTGCAAATAATAATGGTTACGGTCACAGAGCTGGTAGGGAAGCTGTGGGAGATGGCTGGTTGTTCTGCTAGAACACAGAAACATAAACAATGACAGCAGAAAAAGACCAATGGCCCATCCAGTCTGCCCATGGTTCCCTATCTAATCCCAAGACATATCCACCCAGGGTCCTAGCCCTCCTCATCCACTCTTCCATTCCCCTCCCAGTATCTGTCACCCCAAGTAACCACTATACCCTTCCCTCTGTCCCAACTGTGCTTGAAACCATTAATGGTTGTAGCACCCACCACATCGACAGGTAGACTGTTCCACGGTTCCACCACTCTTTCTGTAAAATAATACTTTCTGATGTCCTTCCAAGCATCTCTGAACTCAGACCAGCAAGGCAACCTGTCGCTGCACTGTGATGGACAGGAACTAGTAGATGGGCTTAGTTTAAAAGACCCTTTTTCTTTGCTTAAAGTTTTCAGACTAGGTATTTCCAGGCCCAGTTGCAACCACTGCAATACAATCCATGAAACCCCTATCCGAAATGCACAGATAAACCACATATACTGTATACCATTTACTTCAAAGGCAGGAGCCAAACAATTATAATTTTTTAACTCAATGATCGATAGACAGTATTGAGAAGTTTGCTTGCAAATGCCATTTTTCCCTTGTAACTGTGGAGACCATGCCAGATACTGCAGCTACAGAGCCAGCAGCAGCATTTAACACATGTTTTATTTTCTTCCCAGAGACAGGAAGGAGTCCAGGTAATCCCGTACTCAGTGTTGGATCCAGGATTTTAAAAAGGGTCCTGCAGCCATAATGATAGGAGTCACAGTTAAAGGCATTGGGCTGTTCAGTGAGGAAGCAGAGCGCTTCTGCATCAATTATCTTGTATCGAACATGATAACTCTAGGTAGTAGATTATGATAAAGATAATTTTTGTTGTATAAGAAATCAATTATATTCTGTTGGATTGCTTATATGTCATTTGAATGTCAAAGAAGTGTCCTGGCTCTTTAGCAATGCTGTATCTGCCACTGCCCGCATTGTTTCAGCCTCATCCTGGGGTGTACAGATGCAAACCAACTAAAATGAAACCAGATTAAGCTGTATATAGTATTTTTAGTGAAATGGGGGAAATTTGGCAGGGACACCGGGGAAATTCCCCTACTCTGCCTGCAGGGGGCCTTGCTTCCTGTGAGCAGAGGGGACCCTTTTGTTTGCGGTACCAAGATGGCAGATGCAGGCGTGGAAGAAGCAGAGGTGGAAGAACTCATGGAGACAGAAACTTTGCAAAACCTTGGAAAACTGACTGCAGAAACTAAACAAATCAACTCTGTAGGGGGAACCCTTGTCTGCCAATCCAACATGGGAGACATTCAGTCTGGAGATGGAGGAGTGACTGGCAGCAGGACAGGAATGGCTGCGCAAGAAGAAAGTTCGACTAGCAGAGAGGATGAAATGGATTCATTTCCTTCTACTTCAGCTACAAATGACTCACAGAGCAAAACTATTTGTCAGGTACAAAGTCCTTTACAAAATACAGATGTGGAGAAAAATGTTGATTACACTTCTAAACGTAATCTACCTATGGATGTGGACACAAATATGTTACAGCAAGAAGCTTTGCTTAGATCTGCACTCCGGACAAATAGGGAATTTTTGCTCAAATTGCTATCTGAAGAGGAAATATCTGCACAAGTCTTGGACAATGTTTCTTTAAACAGTGAGTCCTGCTCTCTGGCTTTGAGTATGCCCGCCCAGTTCCCTACTGCAGATACAGGGAACCCTCCCAAGGCTCTAGAACCCGATAGAACTAAAGTACCTTTGGCCACCGCATTGACCCTGTTACAGAAAAGTCGTTCAGAGAATCCTCAGCAAGCCGCTGATAAATGGACACTAGAAGCTGCTCTGTGAGCTGCATGGTGGAAACGCGATGTTGGACAGCTTGAATGGATTTCTCCTCACCCAGTTTCGGCAGAGGAGATAAAACAGAACAGAAATGCAGGAAAGAACTTTTCCCCCCAAAAGACTAAAGAGACTACAACACTTACTATGAACCCAGGAATGTAAATTGACATGCAGAATGGCTCTGGAGAACATAGGGGTTCCAGCTCCACCGATTCAGCTCAGCAAATTTCTGTCCTGGGACAAGAAGAGGAGCAAAACCCACAGAATAGTGAGAATGTACCCAAAAGACTGCATATGGCTGATTTATTTAAAAATACAGGTGAGCCTGCACAGCATTGAAACGCTGTGCATCTTAAATATTCTGGGAATCTAGATCTTGCTCCAGATAGAAAGACGCTATTGCATAGAATGCTAAAGGAAGGTATGGGTATACAACCAAATTAATTGTTTGCCATGATCCATGTAAGGGGAGAACCCATATATGATGTGAGTTTTAAAACAAATCAATCTTTGGAAAGGTTTTGGGCAATGTACCCCCAGGTCTCTAATTCTACTTCATGGCAGCCTTTTGTCCTTATTCCATTGACTAAGCCCACAATAAAAACAATGACTTTGTTGTTCAGGAATGAGGGAGTAAACATCTCAGAGTACAATACTGGCTAAGACAACGTTGTACTATCCTAGAAGCCCCCACCCAAATTCTAGATGAAGATCTGGTTTGGACTGGAAACTGGAAAGTTAAGGTCCAGCTTAAACATACAGAGCAGGGTATCGTTCATCTCCTAGGAAGTTTCTTTATAGGGAGAGATAGAGGTTTGTGTTTTTATCAAGGTCAGCCTAGGGCCTGCCGCAAATGTGGAGCTCGCACTCACCTCAGCTCGGTGTGTGATAAACCTAGGTGCAACCTTTGTCTAGAATTTGGCCATTTCAGCTTAGGATGCTCTAACCCCCTCAAGTGTAATCTCTGTGAAGAGGAGGTCTATTTTACCAGGGATGTACATGGGCAGAAAGAAACAGACTGGACAGGGCCCAACAAGATCTGGTACATCTACCTGAGAAATGTCAAGGGCAGGAAGCTAAGAAAAATGCTAGTAATGTTAACCCCCAAGAGACTAAGGCCCCTCATTCCTCTGCACTAGTACTTCCCACTGGTCTGAGGGATAAGGAGACACCCCTTCCTCAAAATATACAACCTCAAGAAGAGGTTCCTAGATCCATGAATCCAGACCCTGAAGAGACTAGCTCAGATTCCATGTTACCCCTCCATGCCTCCTGCTAATTCACAATTCACTCCTGTATGCTCAAAAATAAAAGAGAGGGGTTAAAGGAAGGCAGAGCACACTTCCCTCAAGGTTTCCTCAGTAGTTACAAGAAATAAATATCAGGCTCTAGCCAAAAGGAGACAGTGGAGCAACATGGTGAAGGAAGAGGAAGAGGCTTCTGATTCTTCCTCTTCTTCCACCAGCACGGATCCATTCTCGGATTCTCGGGAAGGCAGTGTGAGAAAACAATAGGGAGTGAGTCAGAAGAAAGGCTCCTGATAATCAGTTCTCTTAGCTAAATATGGAGAGTAGTCATCGGCTTTCTGTCCTCACACTAAATGTATGTAGCATAAAAAATTACAGAAAGTGGATGACTACCTTCCAAATGTTGCAAGATCTTCCAAATAATATCTTGTTTCTACAGGATACTAGACTTAAAACACTACAGTAAGTGCGCCAGGCAAAAAATTCCTGGCATGAAAGCCCTTCTTTTTGGTCACAGGGCCCTGAGACCTGTGACAGGGTCGGAATCCTCTTAAGAGGCGTTGGGTTCTCAATTCAGAGAATTTTAGACATTTGTCCTGGAAGGGTTCTGCTTTTGGATGGGTGTCTAGGTACAGTACCCCTCCGGTTGATAAATGTATATGCACCCCAAAGTATCGCATCCCGCACAGAGCTGCTTAAACTTATCCAGCCTTTTTTACACACAAGCAAGCATGTGGTACTGGGGGAGATTTCAGTTGCCCACTATCCTTAGCGGATAAGGGAGGTCGCACAAATAAACTTTTTGGTGACACCAACTGCCTAAATTCTATTGTAAGGACAGCAGACCTTAAAGATAGCTGTACTGAACTCCACACCACCAGGTCAAAAACTTTTACAAAAGGGCCGTTAGCCACAAGAATGGATTATATTTTTCTTTTCAAAAATCTCATACCAGTTCATGCTCTTACTATCCGCTGTGAAACTTCAGACCATTTGGCACTCTCAGTTTATTGTAAACCATTCTCTAGCACCCCTTCCCATGAACCTACGTATTCCACGTGAAAATTAAATAACCAACTCTTGTCCAACCCCAATATTGAGAAAAAGGTTTTCCTCTCTACTATCAGCTAGATATTCGGTACTAGAGGCCTTCAATTCAATCAGAGAGTGGTGGGTGGACACCAAACAGGAATGCAAATCCTTCTTTCTTGACAACTCGTCAAAAAAATTTAAATCTAAATATTTCAAGTACTTAAGTTTAAGGGAAAAGCTATTTTCTTTAATCTCCTGCTCTCATGAGCAGGGCATCGATTTAACACCTGGAATTCAAAACGTTAAAGCAGAGATGGCTCACATACAGTCCCTGGAACAGGAAGCACAGTTTGGCACGCAGGGCTCTAAGCCATCACTAGATATATATAAAAGCTACCAGAATATGGTACATAACACAATGTTAGATCAGGCTATAGACCCTTCCTCGATGGTATGTTTCTCAGACCCTGATCAGGTTCAGAAATTGGCACAGAAATACATTAAGGATATATTTGGGACTATTTCAAATGCTATGTGGGATAGTGCTTTTTTTAATGGTTTAAATATTCCTGATCTGGACCCAGCTTTAGTTCCCACCATGTTAGCTCCTATTACTCCAAACAAAACATTTAAAGCTCTGTCCAAGTTAAAGAAAAACATGGCCACTGGCCCAGATGGTTTAACTGTTGAATTTTATATAGCTTTTGCTAAGTATTTGGTCCCCATACTGACAGATACCTTTTCAAACATATTAACAGCTACATCTCTTCCTCAGGAATTATCTCAATCCTTTTGTTATTTTATTATACAAAAAAGGAATAAGTGTGTGTAACCCCTAGGTGGCGCTATCCCATGGGCTACTACCCCTGCCTGCTGGGCTAATAGCAGGTTAAGGGGCCCAGGTTCAGTGACGGGTGCCTCCACCCAAAGGTCCGGGTTGGTATTGGTGGGAATAACCAGGCCACAGCCCTCTGGAACACTGTGCCCCCCCCTTGTTTCCCACTAGTGGCCCACACAGAACACAATGTTTACCTTCCCAATACCCCTGATAGACTTTATATATATACCTATGTTCGACACTTACCCCCAGGACTGGTTCCTTCAGCTTGGCTCTGGGGACCCCTGTAAAATAAGGTGATGCAAGACAAAAAAGCAACTATGCAATACCTTAAACATAAATGGACACCATAGTCAATGTAAAAGGAGTCAGCGTGGCTCAGTTGGTAGCACGTCTGCCTCTGGACCAGAAGGTCGTAGTTTCTTGTCCCACACCGGGATTGGGCTTGCACCTAAAAAAATCGCTGGCATCCGAGTGCAGTATTGGGGGGGTGCTGTACTGCTGGGGTTTGCAGTCCTTCAGATGAGACGTTAAACCGAGGTCCCTTCTACCCATCCTGGTGTTGTCCTGGTGGGTGTCTAGGTGGAAGTAAAAGAACCCAGGGCACTCTTCGCAAAAGAGTAGGGGGCATTCCCGGTGTCCTGGCCAACATTCCCTTTCCCATAAACCGGTTCATGCAATTATCCAGGCTGTGTGTGGGGGATGATGTGCGATATGGCCACCACTACACATTCAGTCACTTCACTACCAGTCTAGCATTGCTTGTAAAGCGCTTTGGGATACACTGTGTATGAAAAGCGCTATATAAATGCTGATTCTTCTTCTTCTTCTTCTAAATTGCAGAAAAAAGTAGATCTGATTTATTCAGGGGGCTATAACAAGGATGGGGTAATCAGGTTAATTGGCTTAATCACACTACAAATATCACAGTTGTGCATGCATTCAGTGTCCCTATCAGTCACTCTCTCTGGGTACCCAGGATGGAGAAGGGGGCTAGCCAGGACCGTTGCCCAGGGTAGGCTGGCATTGCAGCTGCTAGGGGCCCTGTGAGGAAAAGAAATAACACGCACACTCACTGATTGTAATCTGGAGCCGGAGGGCTCAGTTCGTGAAAACAACACAACAAAACAGTCAGATGACACACTGGTGATTTAAAGGATATGTTGCAGGGAGCTACCCTGTTTGCTACTCATGATATCCAAAGCTGAACACAGGATGGATGATGATCGAGGCTATCGCTGGTTGTTCTAGATTGCCAGCAGAAGCATGGTAGGGAGACAAAGCCCTTGTGGCAGGGCCCAATGGCATAGGGTAGCCGCGGATTCAGCCCGATTCAAGCTGGGTACACGTCCAGCCCTCAGCACACATTCAACTCAGGGGAATACTAGATCGCGGCCCCCCTCCAGTTCACAGCACATTTACATGCAACGAAAATTACTGTACCAGGCATACAGCTCCTCACCCCAATTGCAAAATCACTGCTAAACCCGGGAGCGCAAAGGTAGCTAAAGTTCCTGACAGGCCGATTGCACTTAGCAAAATCTTTGGCCTTCTTCAGGTTAAGCCTGGTCGCAATTCATTAGATTTCTTCACAGCACACAGATCGAATTCAGTCCATTTAAATTCTCAGGTGGAAATCGGCAAGCGGGCCGGGATTCAGGCCATACACGATTCTCCTGCGCGAACTACTACGCAGCACGACTGCTCGAATTAAGTGAGCTCCTTCTCTCTCCACCTCCACCTCGAACTTGGCTCACCAGCAGGCAGCTCGTGGTATTTCCCCTTGATCCAAGAGTCCGATTCGTCAATTTAACTGTCAGTCACAGTAAGAGCGCCCCCTCCTAATGCAAAAGGTGCCAACAGCCTAGAACTACAAATCTCAACTGGTAATCCACATGGTCCCACTGTAGCAGGCTCAATTTCAGAGTCCTAAAATATTGATTGGCCCAACTCGGCAGTTCGGGACCAAAATGGTGGTGCTGACTGAACAGGTTTTGCTGCAAGAAAGACTGGTTAGCACAAACCACATTATTATTACTACTCTAAATAATTACCAGCCAGTAGTTATATCTTCTAGCAGGGACCCCTCTGCACAAGTAGCGATGGCAGAAACAGAGCAAGGGTTCAGCAGCCCAGGTGGGACTCGGGCATGGAAACACACAATCACCCCTTTTGATTAATTATTTACTGCAACAGGCAGCCCTTAACGGTACAGCACACAGAGGCCACACAGGCACTCACTGACAATACTTCAAGCACCAAACGCAGGACACCTGCCTGGCAATGAGCAGTTGGGCAAGCTCATGGAAGGCTTTTGGGAACCCCCATTTGTAGGGGGGTTACATGTGAATTAAAGAACTGGAGACCTATAAGTCTTTTAAATGTCGATTATAACATTTTGGCTAATATTCTCTTAAATAGGTTGTCACTAGTTGCAGAAGATGTTTTATATTCTGCACAAACTTGTGCTATCAGAAATAGGTCCATTTTCATAACCTGGTGCTCTTAAGGGACCTCACTGCTTATAGAATGAATAGTAATACCCAATGCCTTCTCCTCACCTTGGACCAGGAGGATGCTTTTGACAGAGTGGATCACTTTTATTTATTCCAAGCCTTGCACAAATATGGGATACCAGAAATTTTTATTGAATGGGTAAAATTGCTTTATGGCTCTTACTCGATAATTCCATTTATTAATGGAATAGCAGGAACTTCTTTTTTTGGGCTGAAGGGGGTACACCAGGGCTGCCCATTAAGTGCCCTACTTTATGTTTTTAAAATAGATCCCTTGCTAAGGAAGATTTTGAATCACACGAACATTCCTAGAATTAGATTAAATGACGGCAGTTCAGCTCTGAATGTCTTTGCCTACGCAGACGACATTTGTTATTTGCACCACTCCTGGTTTGCAAGAGTGAGCCCTTACACAAGTAATTTTGGAGTTTGAGAAATCCTCAGGCTCAAAATTAAGTTACGGAAAAAGCAAGGCGATAGTGGTTCCCTCTAGTGCTACCCAAAACTTGAATCGTCCGACTTCATTTGCAAACATTGCAGTTTCATCACATCCTGTACAAATTTTAGGGCTAAAACTTGGGAGTCAGGATGATGCTTCCCTGAATTGGTCATGCACTTTACAGAAAGCAGAGTTGACAGTAATCTCGTGGAAAAACAAAATAATTGCAAAAAGAAAGCGAGTCACACTTCTATATACTTTGGTTGTTCATGTCCTGTTACATGTGGCTCACATTTTCACATTACACCTACACCTAGAAGTAAGAATGATGAATATATTTTTGGGGAAATTTGGGGGGAGCAGGCTAAACCCCATAAAAAGGTCATACACCTATCATGATTATAGCCTAGGGGGCGCTAAAATGATACACCCTGTGTTATTTTTCTTTTGTATTTTCATATATCAGAATATAGCTCCCTTGTTATCCATACCATGTCCTGCATGGTTCAATAACACAAGAAGTGTATTACAAGAATTCTTGATGTGCTGGAATCAATCCCTTGGTCTTCCTAGATCGCTGAAGAAATTCAGAATCCCTGATCCTGTAATGTCCACTTGCAACAAGATCAAAAGGTGGCAGATTTCCACTCAGCAACTTACAGGCAATTCTAGAAAATCACTTTACTCCTCAATTTTGTCAGGACACATTTTAGAAACCCCTTTGAAGCTACTTCAGTATGAAGAACATCTTTCTAGCATCTTTAAACAGTTAACGGATAAACATCTTCCACTTAAAGTTTAGGATATAGCATGGCTTTCATGTCATGGCATGTTAGGTGTAAGAAACTCACACAAACACAAACAGTTAGAAGACCGAATGTGTCCTAGAATTGCCTGTCCATGAGTTTTAGAAACCCAGGAGCACTTTTTCTTGTTATGTCCTTTCACTCAACAATTTTGGTCTGCCATTTTGTCCACATGGGGTATGAGATCCCTCCCTTGTATCCTATGAGGTTATAATTATAGTTCTAGGACTTTTTCCTGCATGTCTAAAGAAATATAATTCCAGTACTTTGAGATTATTTTTTTCTCTCTGCAGGTTCTACCTTTGGCAAGCCAGGTGCGCCCTGGTGATGCAACAGAAAGAATATAGCATCCACCAAGTTTTGTTACAAGTGACACAAAATTTAAGACGGATTTATGAAAATGAGAAGGAATATAATAATAAATTGTTGCATGATTTATGGAGGAATTTTCTATGGTTTTCTACTTGGGACAAATGAATGATTGAACTGTAAAATCAATTCAATTATTTTTCTTTTTGGTTTGATGTAACTTATTGTTCCAGTGTATGAAAAGTGTATATTTTGTTTGAAGAATGTTTATTTTCTGTTATTGTCTTTTTCTGATCAATAAAAAATTCCCATACTCTGCCTGCAGGGGTGCTGAAGCACTGCAGGAGGGATGGAGGACCTCATTTCAGATCACAACTTGGAAGGAGAAGGTTATGCTGTTGGAGCCCAGGGGAATGTGATGGATATACCACTGGAAATGGACCTAGTTTCCACAGATTTAGTGCCTAATACAGATCAGAATGTTATGGAGAATCTACCTGATGTGTTGATGGAGGATGACCTGTTAGCTGATGAGGCTTTGTTGCAATGGAGTTGGATAAGAAGCAGCAATTGCTGGCGATGTTGTCAGCTGCAGAACAGGAATTTATTCAAGGTAAAAATCAGTAGGAGGAGGAAAAAAAAACGCAAAAGATCCATGGCTAGTCCTCTGCAAGCAGGAAGCAAATGTCTGCCAAGAGGTGCTGGCCTGAACTCCTCTCAAGACGTATCAGCGGAACAGTTACCAGAAAATGCATCCACTGTCCCTTCTGAAGATGAACTGACTTTTAGTGGCACTCCATCAGACTGGACACCGGGAGGTGCATTACAGAAAGTGGGCTGGTTATTTATTAATAACCAGTGGATCCCTGACCCTTCGATACCTATTCCAGGTTCCCCAAAACATCTAAGTCTAGATATGCAAGGAACAACGGAGTTACCTGTAGAAGGAGTGAAATCTCTACTCCAGGTTAAGTCCTCTTCTGGTACAATTGCAGCTGCGTGAGGTGAAGATGAGACAGCAGTGATAGTTGCTACGCCAGACGCGGCTCCTCCGGCGTTAGACCCCACGGATATGAATTTACCTAGAAGACATTCAGGATCATCTCTTTCGAATTCTTCAGGAGAGCTGCAGGTCTCGAGACAGTGTTAAGTCCAGGATGTGCAGGTACAGGGAATGGGGACTTAGGTGACGTTGAACAGGGGATGGGAGTGCCTGACCCACAATCAGTTAACCAATGCCTTAAAACATTTGCAGGCCTATTCCATGCACCAGCTACGGCAACTAAAAGACAGTTTTTAGTCTGTCTAAGGTATAAAGGTTTGGCCCCTATTACACCTGATAGACTCTGGGTTGGTAAAATGCTATTAAAAGACTCTGGGGTTTACCCCTGCAGAGGTGTATGCATTTATACACTCTGCAGGTGATCATATGTATGATATTAGTTTTTGCACCATGGCATTATTACATACATTTTGGAGGTTATACTATAATGTGAAGGACACAGTGGACTGGATAGATTTTTGGCTATACCTATTACCAAACCAACAATTAAAACTGTAACACTGTTATTCTGCAATGAAGGGGTTGACATAAATGATATTGTCTTTTGGATGGAAAAATGTTGCACTATATTTGGCCACCCTAGTCCAATTATGGACGACAATGGCTTTTGGATGGGAGGATGGACATTTCAGATTCAATTACATCAAACAGACCAAGGCATACAATATCTGCCTAGCTCCATTTTTGGGGAAGAGATAGAGGCATTCTCTTCCACGCAGGGCAGCTGAAGAGCTGCTATCGCTGTGGCTCATTATCCCATTTGAACATAGACTGCAATAAAATTAAATGTTTCCAATGTGGATTGATAGGTCACGCAGAGGTACAATGCACAGCTCCTCTGGTTTGTAACCTTTGTGGGGGCAATGCTCATACTTTTAATGACTGTCCTTGGACCACTCATAACTCAGAGGATGCCTCTGATCAAGATTATTTACTTTCCCAGGCTAGACGTCCCTTTCATCAGACACGAGAGTCTGGCACAGAATATACTTCACACAGTAGAAGAAGAAGTAGGGGTAGAGGAGGGGGACCGGGGGTGCAGACCAGAACTATACCATTTAGGCCCAGAGCACCATCTGAGGAAAGGCGATTACTACTTGGAGTACAGAGAGAACACATTTCCCAGAACATACGAGCTATGAAGTCTCCCTTGCGAGATGGTGTACCACCTATTATGGCTCAAAGTTCTTTAAAAGAGATACCCCAGGAACCCCAAAATAATTTAGTGATTTCTGTTCATACAGATTCTCGTCCACCTCCCCCTTCGGCAACAGATATTATTTTAGAGAGAACTTAGGAAGTAGAAAATCTGGTCCATGACCTGAGATAACCTCTGGAATTGTTAAATCCCCCCCCCCCCATCCCCTCCTTCAGGGAGTACAGGACTTAATGGAACTCCGAGGGAAATTACTCTTTCACCATTACCCCTTTTGAATCGCTTCACTGCTTTTTACAACCTAGGGTGATAGGGTAGATTTAGGACACCCTATGGAGAAGGAGTCTGTATTACCCCCCACGGAGATGAAGCAGGGGTTCAGTCTGAGTGACCTACATCACGAGAACCATCAAAATGAATTACCAGATCCAGTATGAAATTGATAAAACACCCTCCCTGAGCCTACGTAATTGAGGCTGGCTAGTCTAAATGTAAATAGTATCAAATCACCCATAAAACGTACTACCACCTTTTCTATTTTACAACAAATGCAGTTTGAAGTTGTTTTTTTACAGGACACAAGACTCCATACAGTTGAAGAAATTACAAAGGCCACACAGGAGTGGGTTTGTGAGTCTTCATATTGGTCGATGGGAACTGAGGCATGCTGTGGGGTGGAAATTTGTTTTTTACCTTATATGGACAGGTCTCTAGACTAGTAGATATAGAACCAGGCTGAGCATTATTATTGGATATTGAAGTAAATTATTTTCGGTGTCGGTTGTTAAACATTTATGGACCGCAAACCAAAGTCCTACGTATAGAACTGTTGACCAAAGTATAGCCTTTTCTACATACTAGTAGACAGCTTTTTTGGGGAGGGAATTTTAATGTCAGCTTTCAGCAGCATAACCCGGATAGAAAACAATATTGTGACAAAACTTTCCAGACTAGAATGGTGGGACAGGCAGGTCTAAAGGATACACATGTTACTGGAAAACAAGGAGCTTGTCATACCTATTTTAGGGAAACACTGTTGTCCAGAATCGATTTTATATTTCTGAAACAGTCTCTTCCAGTATTTAAAACATTTAATTTACCAACTGAAACATCTGACCATATGCTTATTGGAATCCAGATTGCGACCCCCCCCCCCCAAGAGATACAGGGCCTGGATTTTGGAGATTGAATACTTCAATGCTGGCAGATTTGGAGATTAAACAAGAACTGATCACAATTATTCAGGCTAAACATACTACAGTTTTTTTTTATATGAGGGGGAGATTAGCCAATGGTGAGAAGATGTGAAACTTTATTTAGTTGTTTTTTTTCAATACCGTGCGGGTACTCATGCTTTGACTTCCCAGGCTAGATATTTGGAACTCTGAGCTGAGTTACAAAGCCTGTTGTCTAAACAACATATAGAGGGTATTAATATTACACAGGACGTAGAGACTCTGAAGCTCGAGATGTCCAAATATCAATATAATAGACTTCATTCTCTGCAGAAAGAACAATCATTTGGTATGCATGGGAAAGCTAAATATACACATCCATTTTTAGATAGTCAGAAGAGGAGGGAACAGAAAAGTTTTACTGATTTGCACACCGAAAGTGGTTTGCTTATTGAAGATAATGAGGGTGTGATGAGACACCTAGAAGCACATATTAAAAAAACATTTGGGACAGTAGTGCCAGACTCATCCTCTATTCCATCTTTACTTCAGGCAGTCCATCTTCTGCAGGTTAATAAAATGCAAAGGGATTCCTTAATTGCCTCCTTTTCAGCAGTCGAACTACAAAGAGTAATTCAGGGACTTAAAAATTACATCTCTCCCGGTTCTGATGGTCTCCCAGGAGAGCTCTATAAGGTTCTATGGGAGATTATGCCAGTAGAATTATTGGTAATTTATAATTTTGTTTTAATTGATTATTGTTTACCCACACAGATGTATGAGGGTCTATTAATTTTTCTATTTAAATCAGGACAAACTTTGGATATTGCAAATTGGCATCTGGTTACACTGCTAAATGTCAATTTTAAAATCCTTGCCAAACTACTGGGGAATAGGTTGACTTTGGTTATGGAAGATTTGATTAGTCCAGTACAATTTTGTGCAGTTCCTGGGAGGCGCATTACAGATACGCTATTTTTGTTAAAGGCAATAATGGCCACAGGGGTAAGTAGTGGGAGGAAGAAGCAGGAAGGGGGTTTTGTAATAAGCCTTGATCAAGTGAAAGCATTTGATGGGGTTTCCCATTCTTTTTTGTAGCAATGTTTAGGTGCTTATGGAATTCCAGGTGTGTTTATTCAATGGTTAAAATTATGCTATGTGTTAGCCTATATGAGACCTTATGAAAGTGGTAGAATGGGACGGAAGTGCAGAATTCGCAAAGGGGTGCATCAGGGATGTCCTTTGAGCCCTCTATTATATGTTTCAGGGCTCCTATATCTACAGGGATTCCTGTATTTTACAGGGATTTAGAGGCATCTACAGGAAAACACTTCCCATAGGCTTGCATTTGTTATACAGGAAAACAGGGCAATTCAACTTCCATAGGGAATATTGTAATCTACAGGAAAACACAGGAATATCACCCTGGAGTTACAGGGAAAATGCCAAATCAATATGGGAGCACTGATGTTTTTAATATTGATCCTATGATACAACTTTTACAGAGGACGCCATTGATTAGAGGACTGGGAACAGAGGTTTCCAGAACCTTAAAATTATAGCATATGCAGATGACATTTATCTATTAGTACAGAATGAGACATCCTTTCAAGTAGCATATAATCTTTTACTTGCTGTGGGGGATACAATTGGGTCAAGATTAAATCCAGCAAAATCAAGGTGTTTGGATTTACAAAGGTTTTCAAAACTGTTAGCAATGGTAGCTGGTATCCCAGTAGCTAAAGCCCCTTGAAAAATCTTAGGGAAATATTTCAGGGGTGAGGATGTGGCAGGTTTTACTGGAACAAAACTTTACAGACAGGACTTGATAAGGTGGCTCGGTGGAATGTGTGGAAAATGTCCAAATAAAAGAGAATTTATTTAATTAACACATTTTTGATTCCGTTTTTTCTGTTTCTAAGTGCAGTTTTTCCCTTCCCCACTGTCTAGAAATGAAAGTGCTGACATGTTTTTTTTCTTGTTTCTAGGCTAGCCGGCTTAACACCATAAAACAAAATGTTTTATATAAGGATTTGAAGGACGGGGGAGTTAAAATGGTAAACATGATCCTATTTTTCTTTTCTTTTTTTGTGTATAATAATTTGCTTCCCTTAATGAATGGGAGGGTGCATCTGTGGACACAGTGGGGGTTCCCAATTCTACAAGGTATGTTGTTAGAATGGAAGGCTGATAAATTCCTCCATAAGAATAAACAATGTCCCCGTTTAGTTAGTATGTGGACGGGGGTCTTTGAAAATGTGAAAAAATGGAAAATAAAATATATAATAGTATTGAATATGCCTAGGAAACTATTGTATGCAGAGGTCTTGCTGGATTGTTTCATGGAGTACTTCTTTGAGGGTTTCTCAGTTGCCGATCAAAACTCCATTTCAGACTATATTACTGATGGTAGGATTCCAGAAAAAAATGTGGGATACTGCTTGGTTGGCAATTCATGGGAAAGTTAATGTAAAGGGCAATCAGAAACATAAACAGTTACATGACGAGTACTGTCCGAGGGAGTCTTGTGTGGTGACAATAGAAACTATGGATCCTTTATATTTTTCTTGTCCATATGTGAAAGAGTTTTGGGCTGTGGTACAAGATGCAGGGGATTGGGAATTACATTTTCCCCCTGTTTTGACTCTTTGGTTCCATGGGATCATTCCCCGTTCAGTAGTTAATATCAACCACAGTACAATTACACATGATTATGGTCCATTTTTTATATTGGATTTGGATTAGCCGATGTCAATTGGTTCTCCAACAAATGGAGATTACAGTAACTGATCTGTAGTATATGGTGCTTACAGATTTGCAGAAATTTAAATACGATGAATCCACACACTTAAGTTACCAGGTATGGTTACAGTATCATTCACCGGAGCTGCACCGCAGGTCGTGGGGGCTGGAAGAGCCTGCCCTCCCCTGGACTTGACTCGGGGCTTACCCCCCCGGACTGCTATAGTTACAGGGGTTTTGTTCACCGGAGCTGCACCGCGGGTTGTGAGGGCTGGAAGAGCCTGCCTTCCCCTGGACTTGACTCGGGGATCACCCCACACCCCCCGGACTGCTATAGTTATAGGGGTTTCGTTCACCAGAGCTGCACCATGGGTCGTGAGGGCTGGAAGAGCCTGCCCTCCCCTGGACTTGACTCGGGGATTGCCCCCCACCCCCCGGACTGCTATAGGTATGGATTCCCACATACAGGAGCAGCGCCTGGCTCTTGAACAAGGCGTGTTGTTTTTGGTACCAAACCCCATTTTAAATCTGGACTTGAACAAAGGACTTTTGAGATTCCAAAACCTCACACACGCCTTAAGAGTCGGCACAGCACTGAAGATAGTTTTTCTCATGTATTTTACTGCTGCATATTTATACAGTTCCTTGTGTTTAATCTAATTGCCTTAAGAGTATTTTCACAGTTAGTGTGTTTCCTACAGCTGCCTTTATTTAAATTAATCAGGTTTCCTTAAGAATAAGTTCACAGTTAGTGATATCCTACACTTGCCTTTAGTTGAAATTAATTAAGCTTCCTTAAGAGTATTTGCACAGCCAGTGAAATCCTGCAGTCGCTTTTATTTTTAAAAAAGAAAAAAAAGCACTTTAGCGCTTTGGTTATTTTTCGTAGTTATGCCTGCCTGAGCGCAAATTACCGCAGCCTACAACTGTAATGTACAAATTTGAACTGATAGACCTCCCACTTTATAACTATGCAAGCCGACTTGCTTTTGACCTTCAGATATTTAAGTGACCCTAAAATTCTCAGTAACTTTTGTCTTTTATCCTTACCTTAGCCCCGCCTCTGAATCCAACACTTATAATCTCCCCTCTCTCCTCAGTTACAGGGGTTTCATTCACTGGAGCTGCACCATGGGTCATGAGGGCTGGAAGAGCCTGTCCTCCGCTGGACTTGACTCAGGGATCGCCCCCCAACCCCGGACTGCTATAGGTACAGATTCTCGCATACAGGAGCAGCGCCTGGCTCTTGAACAAGGCATGTTTGACCCCGCCAGTGCTATGCACCGGCTCCCCACCACCCCTACCACCACCCTTGGTCGGCTCTCTGTTTATACGCATAGTCACGTGTGGTGCAGAACCGATCATCCCATTCTCTCATTAGCAGCTTATCTGCTATCACCACTAGAGGCCACTACCACATTTCAAGGCAAGATGTTGCTGCTTTTCCTGCCAGCATTCCTCCTGTCTTTTCCCATAGCCTCTGTCCCCCCAGCAATCCACCCTTAATGGCACCCCGACCACCCCCATTTCATACTTATTACCCCCCCAAACCACTTTCTCACAGCACCACACACACGGACCAGTGAAACAGTGGGCACTCGGCGTTACCATCCTTCCTCCCTCCTTTTTCCCCAGGCTAACTGTCCTATGGAACTCAGCTTTTTCCGCCACTACACAAACCCATAAAAC